>CM049436.1:10027500-12427500 GCA_026929855.1 Poa annua
GCAAAACGTTTGTCGCGAAGAACGGTACCTTTCTGGAGAAAGAGTTTCTCGCCAAAGGAGTAAGTGGGAGGAAAATAGACCTCGACGAGATCGTTGATCCTGAACTCGAAATTCAGAGTGGCGCAACGGAAGCTGTTCCGGAAACGTCCTCCACAGATGGAGTGGGAGAAGATGTCGAGGGTGCTATTCTACCTCGTAGGTCAGGGAGATCTCGGATCGCCCCTAAATGGTATGGCAACATGGTTTGCACCGTCATGTTGATTGAACAAGACGAACCTACGAACTACAAAGAGGCTATGGCTAGTCCTGAGTCCGAGAAATGGCTTGAAGCCATGAAATCCGAAATAAGATCCATGTATGACAACAAAGTGTGGACTTTGATGGAGATTCCCGAAGGGCGCAAGGCCGTCGAGAATTAATGGATATTTAAGAAAAAGACTGATGCTGATGGTAATGTGACCATCTATAAAGCTCGGCTTGTCGCAAAGGGTTTCCGACAAGTTCATGGGATTGACTACGATGAAACGTTTTCACCGGTAGCGATGCTGAAGTCTATTCGGATTTTGCTAGCAGTTGCCGCATATTATGACTATGAGATATGGCAAATGGATGTCAAAACAGCCTTCCTAAATGGTAACATTGAGGAAGAGTTGTATATGGTACAACCTGAAGGTTTTGTCGATCCAGAAAATGCTGGCAAGGTATGCAAGCTTCAGCGTTCCATTTATGGACTGAAGCAAGCATCTCGGAGCTGGAATCTTCGCTTTGATGAGGTGATCAAAGATTTTGGATTTGTCCAAAATAGCGAAGAGACCTGCATTTACAAGAAAATGAGTGGGAGCTCAGTTGTGTTCCTAGTACTATATGTTGATGATATACTACTAATAGGGGACAATGTGGAACTTCTGAATAGCGTCAAGAAATATTTAAACAGTAAATTTTCGATGAAGGACTTAGGAGAAGCTGCATACATTTTAGCCATTAAAATCTATCGTGATAGATCAAGATGTCTATTAGCGTTAAGTCAGAGTACTTATATTGACAAGATACTGAAACGGTTCGGCATGGAGACGGCAAAGAAGGGTTTTCTGCCGGTTGTCAAGAATAAGGTATTAAGCAAGGCACAGTGTCCGGTGACGGAACATGATAAAGTTGAGATGACTAAACATCCTTATGCTTCAGCCATAGGATCGATCATGTATGCCATGTTAAGTACTCGACCTGATGTAGCATTGGCTCTTAGTTTGACGAGCCGGTTCCAAAGTAATCCTGGAAAGGATCATTGGGTTGCTGTTAAAAGCATTCTTAAGAATCTCAAGCATACAAAGGAAATGTTCCTTGTGTATGGGGACTGTGAGGAAGAACTTGGCGTAACAGGTTACGTTGATGCAAGTTTCTGCTCAGACCCAGATGACTCTAAGTCACAGACAGGATATGTGTTCAAGGTGAACGGAGGCGCTGTATGCTGGAGGAGTGGGAAGCAACCCATCGTGGCCCAATCTACAATGGAATCGGAGTACATTGCCTTCGACCGTGAGATCTACTCTTATTGCTATTCCTTGAAGACACTTTGATTGCATCAAACGTCATATCTTACATAGTGTGACAATAAAGGTGTCCCTCTCGGGTGTCGGAAAGGAGTATGTTGAGACGGGGGGTCAAGAGCGGGATTTGCCAATCCCATAGCAGGATAGATACTCTAGGGCCCACTCGGTGAGATTATGTCAAACGAGCTTGCAAGCGTGTGACTAGGTCACCAGGACATAATATCATGGACGAGTAGAAGTTAGCAGTGTCGATAACGAGATCAAGTTAGGTATGGAGATATCTATGAACGAGTCTCGGACACGCTAAGTATCGCATGGCAAAAGGTTTAAGACTCAGACGTCCAGGTTCGATAGGTAAAGTATTCGTTATCTCGCAGGGATTAATTCTGGGTATCCAAGATCCACGAATTAGTCATTGATCGGAGAGGAGTCTCGATCATGTCTGGTAAGATAATCGAACCGCTAGGGTAACACGCTTAAGGGGAGTCGACATTTTACCGGAAGAGAAAAATAAGAAAAAGAGAGACCAGGAACGTCCCGGGAAAGTTCCGATGGAGATCGGGAAGCGACGAAATAGTTTTCGGAGCCAGAATAAATTATGTAATATGTATTTAATATTAATTAGTGTAATTAATAGTTAAATATATTTTATTTTAATTTTTCCTGAATTTTTAAAGGCAAAAATCGCTTAATGGGCCTCTTTGGGCAAAGAGGCCCATGAGGGGGGAGAGTCCCCCCCAGGAGGGGGGGCTTGGTTCGGCCAGCCCCTAGTGGGCCACATGGGGCCCACTAGGGCCGGCGCACCAGCCATGGCCGGCTGGGGTGTGGGATTAGTCCCACACCGCCAGCCTGGCAGGTTGGGCAGCCCCCTGGCCTCCTATATATACATGGGTACCCCTGGCCTTTGAAAACACACCAAATCTTCTCTCTCTCTCTCTCCTTGGATCCCGTGACTCCCCAGTTTGGAGTTGCGCCAAGGATAAGTTTTCTCCACCATACGCACGCCGCCGCGCTGCTGGTCTTCCGGTCCCAGTCTTCCGCTGCTTCGTCTTTGGATCGTAGCCCGGAGTTCGTCGGCTTCACCGTACGTGTGTGACGCCCTGCGAGGCACCACGCTAGTGGTGCTAGAGGTCTGCTTCCTCTACACGGCATCGAAGTCTTCGTCGGCTTCATCGACAACGCTTGTGTGGGAGCGTAATCCCCACTTTTCGGTCTACAAGGGTATGTGCACCGAACCCCCTACGTACTACTATATCTGCATAGTATAGATTCTGGCTAGTTTAAGGTTATCCGTGTTAGGAAATTTTTGTTTTCTGCATGCGATCCCCTTCATCCTGATCTTAAGTCAATTTTTGAGAATACACCGGCTCCTCTGACTTGATCAAATAAATCTTGAATCCTTGGCAATGGATACTTATTTTTGATGGTCATGTTGTTCAAATTCCTAAAGTCACCGCACATCCTACGACCTCCATCTCTTTTATCAACAAATATCACTGGTGCTGCCCACGGTGATATACTTTCCCTGATAAATCCTTTGGCCTCTAACTCATCCAATTGTTCCTTCAACTGTACCAACTCCTTTGGTCCCATTTTATATGGTGGTTGAGCTATTGGTGCTGTGCCTGGTATTAAATCAATGGTAAACTCTATTTCCCGGTCGGGTGGCATTCCTGGTAATTCCTCAGGAAATACATCTTGAAATTCCTTTACGACCGGTATTTCCTCCATCCTCACAGTCTTCATGGAATTCAACTGTAAGTCTGCCCTGATCTGACTATGCCGGTCCCCTTGGTAAATTATTCTGGTTCCTCCAGGTCCTCTTAATGACACTGTCTTTTCCGCACAGTCAATCTGAGCTCCATGATCTGATAACCAGTACATCCCTAGGATGACTGCTACATCTTTCATGGGAATTACTAGCAAATCGGCATCATACACACGGTCGCATATCATAATTACTTGATCCATTTTGACCTGTGTAAATAAGATTTTTCCCCCGGCCGACATGACCGATATGGGTACTTCTAGCGGTTGACATCTAATCCCAAATGTTTCCACAAACTCTTGTGATATAAAGGAAGTAGTAGCTCCAGTATCAAATAAAACTTTGCCAGGATTAGATAGGATTTTGAGCGTACCGATCACCACATTGTCCGTGTTGTTGATTTGCTCCAAACTGGTACAATTCAGCCTACCATAAGGCCTTCCTCTTCCGCGGCCGCCCGAACTTGACCCACTTCCACCACCTCTGGGTTTGAATCCACCGGCACCCCGGTTATCTCCACCTCCATTTCCACGACCCACCTGCTGGTTCTGACGGTTTGGACAATCTGGTTTGATGTGCCCAGCTTGTCCGCACCCATAGCATACTATTTTGGGTTTTAGACATTCTTTGGCGTAGTGCCCGCGCAAACCACAGTTATTGCAGATAATTTGGTTCATGGGCAGTGGTGTCTTCTGGAATGGTTTTCGGACTTCAGGCCTTAGTTTGGGCTTGAAACGCAGATTTGGTGGTGTTCTCTGCACTTGAAATCTTTTAGGCTCCATCCTTGCCTTTTTCCTCCTTTCCTCCTGCAGTGATTTAAAATCATCCTCCAGGGTTATCGCTGAGTCCACTAACTCCTGGAATTCTTTAGGCTTTTCCAGCCTCAACTGCATTTTCATGAAAGGATTTAGCCCCTGTAGGAATCTTTTCTTCCGTTTCTCCTCTGTATCCACCTCATCTAAGGCATATCTGGATAGCATGTTGAATATGTTGACGTAACGTCCGATGGGTAATTCATTTTTCCTCAGATTCTCAAATTCCCTCCTTTTTAATTCCATGATGCTTTCCGGAACATGTGCTTCCCGGAATCTTTTCTTGAACTCCGCCCAGGTTACAACATACCCTTCAGGTAGTGTTGCCACGATGGTTTCCCACCATGCTGCGCAGGTCCAGTTAGCAGATATGATGCATATCTTACTTTCTCCTCATCATTGCAGCCTACTGTGTTTAATTTCCTTTCCGTATCTGATATCCAATCTTCAGCATCCATTGGTTCTGGAGCTCTCGCAAAAGGTATTGGTTTTGTATTCTGGAAATCAGATAGTGTGACTCCTCGGATAGCTTCATCCCTTGTATGGCCTGCTTGTTTTTCCAACATGTCATGTAGAAACTTATTTTGTTGTTCCTGGTCA
Source organism: Poa annua (assembly GCA_026929855.1). Taxonomy (NCBI): domain Eukaryota; kingdom Viridiplantae; phylum Streptophyta; class Magnoliopsida; order Poales; family Poaceae; genus Poa; species Poa annua. The sequence continues at coordinate 10,032,228 of CM049436.1, forward strand.
TGACGTCTTCCATCTTCCACTAACTGCATATACTGCATGAGATTCAGCTCTGTAATTGGCCTCATTGGTTGTGGATTTCCTCCAGTATCAGCATCTTGCTTTTCCTTCATCTCCCTTTCCTGTCGCTGCACGTCACTCTCCTCACCGACTTCCGCCATTATTCTCTAGTCCTGTAACATCGAATCGAGACTCATTGTTACATTATGCATATGCACGTTGAGTCCTATTCCATGCACAAGTACTAGTCAAACAAAGATCCAAGAAAATCCAATAACACCAGAGTTTTCAAAACATATACCATGTATTATACAGGTACTGTTACAAACATGGGTACATAAAAATAACAAACACTAAAGTGAGTCAGTCTCACTTATTCCTACCGTACCCTTACAATATGCATTACCAACTATGTATGATACATATAATACATCTACTGCTTCTCTCCGTCAGTCTTCACTCTTGTGCATACTTCCCCGGATTCCACCGGCTATTACGATTGGTCCTTCTAAGAATTCCGGGTAACTTCACCTCCACCTGTGGCTCATATTCTGGGTCTGATGGGGTAGCTTCTAGCGTCATATCCGTCATTGAGAAATACTCACTCAAGTATTTGTACGCCTCCATCTCACCATTATAAACGCCTCCATCACAAACTTCTCCACCACCGAAATCCTCACCTTCACCAACGTACCCAGTGGTCATATTATCCATATTGCAGTAATAACTATGCACTTCCTCAATTGGTTCTATCTTAGGCTTGACTTTAGCGCCCTTGGATTTGTTCACTCCTTTGTCCTTGGAAAACTCTTCCATAAACTGCTGTGGACTAGCACGGTTTTTCATTTTTGACTTCGCATCTCTCTTAGGTGTACGGCTAGTAACCTCCTGCTCCTCCGGATCACTCGGAATATTTATGGGATCACTCCGTGTACCTGCATATGGTTCCTCATCACTCCAACCACTAGTCTCCTCACCAGTCTCACTGCTAAGCGACACATAACTAGTCTGTGGCATCTCGCACACAGGATAAACTGGTGTCTGAGGTTCTACTTCCTCCACAATCCTAAGTGGTGTGGATGGTGGTTCAGTAAATCCCCTCACTACCTCATAGCTTAACATATCACTCTTCTCCTGAATAACTTCTGGACACGAAAACTGCTCTATCATCGACTCTACTTCCTCAGCAACTATTCCAAACGCTTTGTGATACGTTCGGATGAGCCTGACACAGCTCTCTATGAATACTGCTGTATCCTCAGGATTAGTCATTATGAAAGACATAAAGCCTATCTCTGCCTCGAAGCGATAGTGAGTGCTAGGAATCGCATGAAACAGGGTGCCCTCTAAGTGCTTACTCTTCTCGGTCCTAATATTAGTGATGGCTCTAATTACCGCAATCTGGAATGCGGCTTCTATATTTTTGGCTTCTCCAAAGGGCATTTTAAGACCCATCCTAAGCTCCGCTGGAAGCTTAAGTGACACACGGTATTTGGCTAAGGCTGACCCGTCGTAGTAACTCAGCACCTTCACAATTAGCTTGGTCCCTATACCAAGAAATGTGAGTAACTGCTCCAGAATCTCAGCCCAATTCCCTTTGAACAACCCCTTTCCTAACTCCGCATCTCTCACTCGGATAGACCGCTTTGGAATTCTTTCTCCATCCTAGTTGTTAACCAAGGAAACGTATTAGTATCATATAAAAAGATTTAATTGCATGATAATGTTATTCTCAAGTGAATATCAATCATAACAATTTAATTTTTTATTTATCATCCTATTCCTCGTATACCTACAGGCTTTCCCTTTAATAGGTTTCCAACCTAAGGTCTAGCAATTGCTCTGATACCATCTGTAGTGACCCCGCACACCACTGCATATTGTAGTGTACAAGTCTTGACATAACACCCACGGAAGGACTGATCCGTAAATATTACATCACACAGAGTAGTACAACAGAAACATTGCGGGTCCACTTTATTCCACACTGCTAAATATTACAAGCCAGAAATGCATAAAAGATTCAACGTCTTCCTCCTGTAAAGGTGGAAATTCAACTACTAGCCAGGTGACAGGTGTCAACCTCCGGCTTATTGATAACAGCAAACTAAGAACCATGGCTCAGCACTAAGTAGTACTAGTCTAGTATTGCTCGGCCCGGTTCCTTAACTACTTCTAAGTCTGGGGCTCCTCCTCCTCGTCGTCGCTATCTCCATAGGCGATCAGGTAGTCCATACCTTCCACTGCTCCGAAGAGGTCCGGCTCTTCATAGTCCACCTCGCTAGTATGGTACAGTCCGTAACCCACCTCCAAATTTCCCTCACAATCTAAGCAAGGGATCAAAAGAGGAAACGAATGAGCAACAGCGTTACTCAGCAAGTTTAGCATTATGCTTAGATAAGTGGTATGCACTAAATACCATTTTGACCAAAAAGTCAAAATGCCAATGCAGGTTTTGGAAATCATTTCTTGAAATGTCCAACTTTAAATTTAGAAAACTAAGCTCCCAGTCTCCACGGGTTTATAGCCATCACTTGGGATGCCTTTCCCGCTGCGTTCTGTGGTTCCCTCCTGGAACAAGGATGTGACAGCCACAATTTCTTCTTTTTCACTCTGCAGAGCTGCATCGCTTTACCCAACAGCAGTCTGGCCCTTAAATGCTTTCTTTGCACACCCTCTGTGCTATAGCCAGAACTCAGGGCACCTAGTCATGTGGAGCTCCTCCCCGCACCCCAAATATCCGCCCATTTATGATCGAGCCGGTACGAGACACAGCCGCTCATCACCCCTCCCGAGCTATATTCCAGACACCCCGTCGGGTGGGAAGTTTACGCGCTTCCACGTAGTTGGCCGCCGCAACGGACACAACCCAGGTAGTATTCTGCCGAGGATAAATGGACGAGGGAAGATACTTCTGACTAGCCCATCCATAGTGAATCTGTTGGCCGATACTTCAACACGGCGCTAGGATCACTGGAACTTGGGTGATTAATTCCTAGGTATTTACTTTCCGTACGATGGAACCTCCACCATGATATCCGTACCATCCATGGTTCCATCGCCCACCAACCAATATATATAGCACTTCACATCATTCGAAAATAATTTTTCTTTTTGAAATGCAATGATATTACTTTGCACATACTTGATAGAAAATAAACAATCAGGACATGCAAGTTTGAAACTTGCCTTGAGACTGACAAGTAGTGCAGTCTAAAGCTTCCGACGAGTTGGGACCCTCGTGTTCTGAAAACCAAATCATTGCTCATATGAGACAATGTTCAAAAATCCAAATGCATGCCTTTATGCATAAATTATATGCATTCGAGGTGTTTTTCCCAAAATCCCCCAATTTCAAGATGATTTCTTGGTGTATTTTATATTCTAGGATGAGTGACTGGACAATCATATTTTGAATTGTGGATGATATTCAAAATGTCATTTGAACTTGTTCAATAATTTTCCCAAGTTTATTTCCTTGTAGAAAATACATTTTGGAAAATATTTCAAGGATTATCCACTTAAGGAACCTTGAATTTTTCATCACTCAAAGATTTTCCAATTTTTTTATTAAAAATCATAATCAAATTCCTTGGATTTTTCTGATGTGTGTGGATATTTTTATTGTATTTTTAGGGTTTTATTTCAGTGAGAAATAATTGTTTTTATTTTGTATAATTCACAAAATGTGAATTTACTTAAATGCCCCTAGGCTGACTCGGTCGGACCGAGTCAAAACGACCTAGACCTGGCTCCGACCGAGCCAGTCTGGTCGACCCGCATCGCTCTCTCTCTCTCGTGCTCTCTCTCTCCCTCTCTCGCGACGCCGCTGGCGACTCGCCGCCGCCGCCACGACTCTGCTGCTGCTGGCCAACTCCGGCCACCTCCGCCACCGTGCTGTGGGGCAAAATGTTCCCCACGCTCCGCCGCACCTTCTTGTCCAGGCGATTCGTCTCTCGCTTCCTCTCTCGCCTCCTCGCGCAACTCGATCCCCGGCTAGGGTTTCGGTGACGGCGCTTTCGCCGCTGCGCTGTGCAGCGCCATGGCTCCTCCGAGCTCGCATGGTGCTCTGGTGTGGTGCAAGAGTTCCACTACTACCGTTTGCCCCCTCTAGAGGTTGCACGGGCACTGCCTCGGAGCTACGAAAATGGCCGCACGTAAGTTCTGCTCTTCCTGCTACTCGTTCTAGTCCTTCTGGTGCTCTGATGCTGCTCTAGGATGCTTCTCAGCGCTCTAATTTTCCTATTTGAGCATCAATTTCTCAAAATAGTGAGCAATTAGGGTTTTCCCCATTTTCTAGGGTTCCCAAATGCTGCTGCGATGCTCTCTGGTTCGTCAGTATGGTTTCTGACATCCAAACGCAATACAAATGCTAGTTGCACTCATGTGCTCTGTTGCTATTTTATGTGCTGGATTAGCTCCCTGTGATGCTCTCTGATGCTCTGTATAAATACTTAGCATCAATATTAAGCTAGTAGCTTGCTGGTATCGTGTATGCACTACTCCTGGACTTGCCAGTGTGGCTTTTATCCATATATGTGTGCCTCCTCCTCTGCTCTGGTCTTAGATCTGCATTTGCATCTGTTTAAGATGCTTGGGTGTGTTGCACACACCACTGATGCATTCCAGAACTCTCAAAATGCTGTATAATCTCCTCCTCTTGCTCCTGCTACTGTGTTAGCAGTTGAGCAATTGTTGCTTAGCAACAATTTCCCTTCTCTTCTATCCCATCAATCCTTGGGAATGGATTTAATCCAGCTAGGATTTGAATAAATACTGAGCTATACTCACTAGAGTATAAGCAATGATGTGTGTTACACATAGCTTAGCACATCATTTTTAATGCTGATGCCTCCAAAACTGGAGTTACACATTAATTTAGTGTGTGAAATCTTTGTGTTTAACTTTTCTGATGCTTTCATGTGCTTCTTCTGCACATAGGTGATGAGTGATCACCTAATGCATGCACAAGCTAATCCAGATACCTATCTGGTTCACTTGTGTGTGTAAAATTAAAAGAACAGATACTGCACCTTTCTTTCTCTCTTTTTCACAAGCAACAGTTGTTGCTTGGTTGGTTCTGTGAATACAGAATCAACCCTCTCCACTCCCTCTCTTCTGAACAACACCCAGCTGAGATTGCTAAGCATAGCACTGCCATGTTGCAGTGATGCTTGCACACATAAAAAGAATCAACCTGCTGTTGTAGTGTAGTGGTACACAACTGTAGGGTTGGTTCTTGCTCCAAGGGTTGTGCCTGCACCTCCTCGCTGCTTCAATGATCCTAGAGTGTTTGTTCTAGCTGAAAAGGCTTTTGGGTATGTTTCCTAGGTTCCAGACATTGTCTGGTGTTGTTCTTGGTTCAAGAACACTATCTATGCTACTCCAGTGGCTTGTGTGTGCTCAGGTTTGTGTGTGAGGTTTGCTCCTGCGGCTGGGATTTATTTATAGGCTTTTGAACCGACTATGTTCTCTTCCAGGTTAACTGCATTTGGGTCCTCTCTCACTATTTGTGGCCCTTCTCCTCGAGCTGCCCTTGTTGACTGGGTCTTGCACTCGGTTTCACCTTGCTGATAGAACTTGCACTGATTCTCACCTAGGTGATAAGAATTGTTGCGCAGTTCATCACCCCTTGGTGATAAGTTCTGAGTCACTGCCCCTATCTCCTCTGAGATATTTGTGTTGGATTGCTTGGCTGTGAAGTGTTGGTTAAACAATGTCGGTGTGGCTTAATCAGGTCGGTTGGAATGTGTTTTGCTTATCTAGTTGCTTACTTAAGCTAATTGTGAGCTTATGCATTCGTTTTGGATCCATTTATCTAATTAATAGATAAGTGTGATACCACAGTTGCCTAGGTTGCCTTTTTATAATTCCCTGGCATATTTTTTATTTGGAATGCAATTATTTGTGTTAACCTTGATGATCAGATGCTATTTTCTCCAGTTCTGGTTGACTCCATTGTAATCTTAAGTGCAGAACAATGCACTGAATGCCTTTGCCCCATTGTTGCCTAATTAACTGAGCACTGATCTGCCCCTGCTGCCTTCAAAGCATTCCAATTATTTGTTACCATCTCTGCTTAGCAGTTCATAATACTGCTCAAGTAATGCCAGGGTTTTTTCCATAAACAGTCAACACCAAGTGGTGTTGACAACATTTTAATCCTAACCCCCACTCTCTTTTGTCTTTGTTGTTTATTTTGCAGGTTCAAGGCTTGAAAGATTCTAGGCTTCCACTTACAGATTCTAGGATTTAGTTTATTTTTGTATTCGGCCATGTGAAGGCCTTTGTAAGTTGTAATAAATTTCCAATGTTGTAATTATGTATTTGTACCTTTGTTTCATATTATTGTAAGTGATTAAATTCCCTTTGGAAATTGCTTTGTAATTCTCATTCTTTTATTTCAAATTCTTGAGTTAAGATGTGTTTGTGTAAAAATGGATAAAAATGTTTTGCTTCATATTTTGTGTGCGTGAATTATGTAACTTGGGTTGTGAATTGTATTATTTAATACTTGTAACTATGTAATGCATGAATTGGTGTATTTAATTTGTGACTTTGAGATGGTCATGTTCCATCTATTTATTTGCAAACAAGTTCATGATTAAATTCCTGGTTATTTGAGTTGTTCAAATTGGTGTATGAATAGAGAAGATAAGATTTGAAATGTTTTCTCCTAATTATCTCGAGACTCCTTTTTAGAGTTCGAGAGATTCAGTTCTTTTTTAATTTCCCCCTCTCTTGCACTCCAGGGTTTGAGTGCATCGACAACACTCGACTACTTGTCGATCCCTGACGTTCGTCGATATCGACTCCTTTTCCCTTTTGCACAAAAGCGCGAAAATTATTCGGATTTTTCAAACATGCATGAATGCAAAATGCACAATTCTAATTTCTACCCCTGGGATCCTATAACTACGGGTATTACACCCGGCACGGCCCGATTACCTAGTCTGATCCCCGTAACCCCGTTTACTCTTCCGCCGCGTTCTTCCTCCCCATAAACCTTTCTCTCCAGATTCACCTCCCCTCCCAGATTCACCTCCCCCGATTCTGGTCCCGCCGGCCGCCGCCTCCCGCGCACGGCCCTCCCACCGAAGCGCGCGCCGCCGTCTTCCTCCCAGCTGAAGGGATCATCGTCTCGGAGGCAGGTGTGCTCCTCTGCTGCTGGGCTCGCATTTCTATTCGTCTTCTTCTCCGTCGCCCCTGTGCTCCGAGCAGCTAACCCTAGCAACTAACAAGCCAGCGCTCCGTGCCTCTATCCGATCCCCAGGGCATAAAATTGGATCCAGCGACCGCCCGCCCGGAATCGCTCGCTGCTGCCGACGACCGGGAAATTTCTCCGGCCGCCGCCTTGATTCGTCTCTCCGCCGCCCGGAGACGCCTTCCGCCTTCCGCTGCCGCCCTTCGTCAGCAAGGTAACTGCCTTCCGCCTTCTGAGTGAGCACCTTTGTAATGCGAGAAGAGCACCTTTTGCTGGAAATGATTGTTCCCGCTTCTGAATGAGTTCTCTTTGTAACTCTTGCCCTGAAATCTGGGATGCTCTGGTTGGGGTTGACTTCTGAATGAATGTCCCCCGGTGACCCCCTCTTAGTGAGGATGGCATCCTTATTCTTTGTCAGGACGCCGTTCCCTTGCCGTAGGATCATTAGGAATGCTGGAGCGTCGTCGAAATGCAGATTCTTCCACTGGCTCGCCACGCAACACCGTCGTTAGATGGTCGCCCACAACCTCGCCAAGCCTGAGACAGACGAACACCTCTCATGGTCTTGGTTTGGCATGTCTGGCTTCTTGTTGCGTTTGGCCGGGTTCATGTATGGCCATTTCATGTGATATCAGATATGCACCTTGGCGTTTTGATGCCAGTCCATTTCCCTTTGCAGTTTTGAGTTTTGACACCCCATTTTAGGTTCAATGATGTTATCCTATTCAGTCAGTCTTGACACTACTAGCTTTCTATAGGATATTTTTAAGGAAGCAAATGAACAGATAGACTCCGAGAATGGAGCAGGAGAGGATTGATTATCTGAGTATTCAGGTGATCAGGACTATGACCCTAAAGAAAATGACATCACGAGCAGCAGCTTAGATAGTGGTGAAGAAAGTATATCGGACGAGTCCAATTCTTCGGGAAGCCCACTCTATTCTCCAAACGATGACATTCCAGGCTTAATATCAGCAGCTTTCACTGACGCTGCCACACCAATTTAGATTTAGGGATTGATTGCGGGGATGATTTTGCGGACATGCTTACCCACCAAAGGCCAAAGAGAGAGGTTGACTATAAAAAACTTAGTGAGGTGGATTTTGCTAAACAAAACATATATTTTTTATACTGCAATTCAAGAAACTTCATATTGATTTAGCTATTTGTTGTGTATTAGTTGCACATTGAATAAATTATTTGACAACTCTAAGTTGGATCAACAGGTTGGAACTTTGACTGCTTTTCACCCTTCACAGGAAATGTTTGGAAAGCTGACTGAGAAGGAAAAGCAGAGTGAAGATGAAGATTGGGGTATTATTAATAGGAGAAAGAAAAGACGAGGGAACTCAGCTGGTGCTAGAATGAACGCTGCTGAGAGTTTCTCTGATGACAAATCAAATGAGAAAGTCCAACCGCAGAAGAGAAAACTTTTTCGGATTCCTCCTGAGGCAGTTGAGGTAAATGGTGATGTTAATTAGTTATGGAAAAAATGGGAGGAGCTGTGCCTATTAATCAAGAAGAAATCAATTTGATACAAATACCTCATTTTTTGGGCAAACATGTAAAAATAACCCTTACACGGTGTGGAATACTCACAAGAAGAGAAACAACAGACAACAACACCCATCACATTCCAATCAGGACACCAGCAGCCGTTGTTTAGGCAAACCTTTTTCGTCCACACCCCTCTCTCGCGCCCCTCCGACACAGATAGCAATTTGCCTTATATATGCCCCCAATTTTCCATCTGTTGCCCTCGCCGTGAGGGACAGGATGGATTGCAGCCTCGTCTTCAAGAGGTTGACTCGATGGTCGCAAGAGTGTAGTGTGGGGTAAGAAAACTCGCCTGTGTGATGGCTGATGGTGTCTTGATTGGAGTGCGTCCTAGTGGGTGTCGTTGTTTCTCTTTGTTGAGAGTTCTACGCATGCGTGAAAGTTTTTATTACCTGTTTTCTCAGAAAAAGGATACTGATTATATGTTCTGTAGATAATTAATACCACTCTTTACCTGGACTTCTGCAATAGAAGTTCTGAAAAGTTTTCTGCTCTGCGATTACATTTCCATCTCGTGATATTAGGTAGATGAACCCCGAAAATTATGAAAGAAGATTGTGGTTGCAGTTCTCTATAACAGTAAACCTAGATTTTTTCCATTAAAAAGTATGACCAATCATAGTCTACAACAACAAAAACAAGAGTTAAGTTAATAATACTATAATAGTAATGTAGTACAAAGCGTTTAAGTCTTGTTTTTATTTTTGTGTGCAGGCCATATATGGTCATATTTTTGGTTGAATTTTTACAGATCACATGTTATAACATGAACTGCATCCACAAAAAGAATCATATTTTTTGTAAACTTTGGGGGTGCCTCTGCCGATATTGCATGCGTGCGTGCACACATGTTCACCTAACCTACACTCCAACTGATGGCTATAATGACATTTCACATTGGGCTTATTGTAACTGTGAAAATGTGTTGTTTACATCAGGTTCACTCTTCCTTACCACATTCTAATATTCTCTTCATTTTCGTAAACTAGGTGCTACGCAAAGTTTTTGCTGAAAATGAGCTTCCAGCTCGGGATGTGAAAGAAAATCTCTCTGCAGAATTGGGTATATCTTTTGAAAAGGTTTGTTTTTTTCCGATCGAATAAATCTACAGCTGTATATACCCAGTAAAGTTTAAGTCTACATGATTATTGACCCTAGTTTCATTCTGCTAGTTAATCACCCTTTGACATTGACTGAGCACAGTACACTTCTTAAAAATATACTTACTTTCTAAGTGCTACTCATAACATTTATGTCATAGTATAGCTGGTTGCTCTCTTTTTTAATAAGATATCATGGACATAGCATATTGAAGTAAAGCAGCCTTTGAAAAAGAGATTCACTAACCTATGTCTGATTCATTTACAGATTGACAAGTGGTTCAAAAATACAAGGTGTGCTGTTCTCAGAGAACGGAAGGCACGCATTTCTATCTCATGATTATCCTCACTTGGTCTCCAGTGTTTGATATAATTATGAATATTTCTCGCTTTTTTCTTCTGTTGCTCTATGCGAACATTTCAGCTGGTACCTATATGCAAAATGCTAAATACTCATAGAAAAGAAGTACACCTTTCAACCCTGAACTATGGCAAATGTTCATTTTTCAACCTTGAACTGTGAAACTGTTTGAAATGCAACCTTGAACTATTAAGACGGTCACGATTTTTACCCTGAAGTGGTTTCACAAGTGATTTCGACTGACTTGGTGCCACATCGCAACCATGTAAAACAAATCCATTGCTTTCTGTTCCACAATTTTCCTTCCATTTCTAGTATTTTATTGTGAAAGTTGATAATCTAGATGGTGTACTGTTTTCTAGAATGTTAATTTTGGCAGTGTTTTTCTTGTTCATGCCAGTGGCTTGTTTGATATGTGGGCATGTGGCATCCACGTCACGCGATATCATTTGTGAAACCTCCTGGTGTGGAAAAATAGACTTTAACTCAATAGTTCAAGGTTGCATTAATTCGAAGTGTTGTTGAGTTCAGGCTTGAGAAGTGACCTTAGTTTAGGGTTGTAAGGTGGACTTTGGGGCGTGTGTTCATTCCACACTTGAACCTGAGGTTTCTTTAATTGCACGAATGACAAATCATTTCTTTGGATCTATTTTACTACAAAAGTACATAGAGTCACGACATGCATATACTGACCTATCGTTCAAGTACTGCGTTCAGGCTTGAGAAGTGAACTTAGTTTAGGGTTGTAAAGTGGACTTAATTTAAGTGAATGTTAGTTAGGGGGTGTGTTCATTCCATACTTGAACCTGAGGTTTCTTTAACTGCACGAATGACAAATCATTTCTTTGGATCTATTTTACTACAGAAGTACATAGAGTCACGACATGCATATACTGACCTATCGGTCCTTAGTCACGACATATGCTTCAGCTCTGTATATGATCTTCTGAAAATAAATGACGCTGCTTCCATTTTTTTAAATAAATCTTGTTGTCATATATTAAACATGCAATTTTCCTAACACTGTCTGCAGGCTGAAGGAACTGGTCACGTCGATGCTCGCTACAAAAGCTCGAGAACGAGTGTAGAAAAAGTTGGAGGTTCCGTTAAGATTAATTCAGCGGATAATTCAAACCTTCCTCCCTTTACTGAAATGATTAATGTAGCTACACGCCCGCCAATAATTCTCGAGAAGGGGAAGCCAGAGTCGACCAGTAGAACTGTGAGGGGGCGGCTACGCAATAAAGGAGCTTCCTTGCATCCGACTGATAAAGTCAAGGTACAAAGACAAAAGTTTGATTGCGTTTATCTTGGGTTGCAGATCTAATATGAATTAACAACGAACTCAACCTTGAAAATTCTATTCTGATAAGATTCGTTCAGTTTAACTGTAGTCTTAACATATTTGCAGGAGAATACATCACCTACCTACAAGCCTTGCCCAAACACATATCCTAGTCATCTAGCAGATCACAGCATCAACACCAAGGATAGAGCTGCCTCTCAGCAGGGCACGGCACCCTGCGACGATCCTTTCTTCAATGCAATCCTAGCATATCCGAACATGAACACCGACGACAGAGTTGTATCTCATGAGGACCATGTGGCCTTCGATGACGATCCTTTCCTGGGTGTGATGCTAGCAGATCGCCATGTCTATCCTGAGGAGAGGGTCGTCTCTCCCAAGGACGAGTGGCGGCCCTCCGACGACCAGCCTTTCATGGATGTGATTGAGAACGTGTGCGGACTCGAGTATAGGCTACAGAGACTGAAGGAGGGCATGCTATCGTCATCGGCAGACTCAGAAGCAGCAGGCTACACTGGAACCGCTGAGCGTGACTCGCAGAACCGGCTAGTGGTTCTGGTACCCACCGCTGAGCTGAAGAACAAACCGCATCCTAGCATCTGAAAATTCCGAATGCAAATTCCTATAGGAGTTTATATAGAAGAAATAGTTTAGAGAGAAAAGAAAATAGTTGCTCTAGTCTAGGGTTCTTGCTGACAAGGCAATGCCTGGCGTCTTTCCGGGGCTTCAACAGTGGTATACCTGGTGTCTTACTGTATGTCACATGGAAGAGTACCTTTTCGTATTATAGTATGCATAGGTCGAAATATGCTGAGTTGTATACCCTTTGGGGTTCAAATATTTTGGATTGGAATCATGTTTTGACACAGAAACTTTAAGTAACCTAAATTCCTAATTTGACTTGCCAGTATAAATCCATTGATTTGATGAAAAGTCTCATGTCAGTCTCAAGATTAAGTTCCTCATCCAAAACAAATTGTTGTGCGAGAAATGCGATTACTCCTTATTTCCTACTTATTGTACTGATACTAAGATATTGCTAGTCAATTAGAACCTACTTATTGTACTGATACTAAGATATTGCTAGTCAATTAGAACAGTGCGCCTTTGACCTATATAATTATACATAGACCGGAGGAAGGAACAAGGTAGAAAAAATTACTAGATGATAACAGGTGCTGCCAATTCCAATCACATGCACTTGGAAGAGACACCAGACATTGCCTAAAACAAGAGACAAATTGTTGCCTAGAGAACAGATATTTCCACAGCGCAGAAAGATCCCACACCCTAAAACAAGAGCCAGTACACCTGCTAGGCTGCTAGTAGTAGTAGTTGCTAAGACCCAAAATCCAAATCTTTGTGAAGTGACAAATTAGCTGCAACCGCGAAAGAGATGTAAGTGGCTAAGCAAGCTCAGCCCTGGAACCATATGATTCCAGGCATTCATCTTAACGGTTTCCAGATTAATAACCATCGTTACTTTTAAAATCATACAACCACAAGTATTTGAAATGTCATGGTCACAAAAATATTTCGCCAAAAAAATCTAGTACTGAATATCATTTTCACGCGATGAAAGAAAAGATGAAAACATGTGATAAGAGCCTGTAAAATGGAAAATTGTACTGTCCATTGTTTCGATCTACGCGTGCCCTGATCCCGTGCACACATACGTTTAGCAAGTACAGTACATAGGTACAGCTCGTGCATTATCCTGCGGCGAACGGTGGATGGTCGATGAGGCCACGTGTCCCCATTCCTCACCATCCATCCATCCATCTAGAGAGAGCAAAGTGACAGAATTTGGAGAAGAAATATGAAGATGATAAGATGGCTGCAGGGGCAGGTCATGGGTTTTAGCTGCTGATGTTGACAGAGGAAACATTGTCACTGTGCTCAGCATATCTCCATCTCAAACATTTCGCACCCCTGCTGCTTGGCTGATGTGATTTGCTGGATACCAGTGCATCTCCTGTAGATTTTTTGGGTGCTTCTTTCTTTGACAGCAATCTGAATACATTCTGTACAGTTCTGGAGCTGTTTTTTTTGGGGATGAGGGTGCTCTAGCAGAGAGACACTCAGTGGTCGCCGGAAATTGCCAACTCTAAATGAGATGATTTTTAGCTGAAGAACATAAGCACGGATAGACTTTTATTTCACTGTATTATTGTACAGTGCGGGCGGCGCATGTATCCCACGGATTTGGGTTGCAGATAAGCTCTCGGCTGGCTACAGTTGCGATCTGCAATCTGCTGTATACATCAACAAGAACATGGGTAAGTTCAACATCGATCTCTCTCGTAGACGCAAGTGCTACATCCTAGAGAGAGACAAAACGTCTTATAATATGGGATGGAGATAAGGCCATGTACATCGCACAGACGCCTGAGCGGGCGCTTAATTGCCTAGCGTCAGCCTTAGCGCCTTGCCCTCCATCGCTAATTATAAAATACAGACGCTTAGAGGGAAAGCTTCTAGTCTAGCGTAGAAGAAAAGAAGAGCTAGCGTCCGGGCGCCAGAACTTGCGTCGACGCAAGCCATAATCCCCGGCTTCGCTGGGAATTGGAGAAAAGAGTCCGCGTTGTACATGCCCTAATACTAATTGTTAATACCAACAGCTGTTTGATTACTCCAATGTGTTTTAAGATTGCAGAATGCAGGTGCAGCACAAGGAACATTTTTTGTCGGAAAAAGGTTAGCCATCGAGCCAACTACACTGCACTGCAGAACCGAGACATTTTTTTGTTTGTCTAGTACAAACGCAGACGCTCACATACACGCGCGTACACTAACCACTATGAACGCACACACGCACACCCTACCCCTATGAGCACCTCCGAAATACTGAGCCGGCGGATCGAGTCTTGATATTGACGAAGTCACCACAGGCGCCTCGCTGTCGACGGGAACGTCGCCTCCCACTGAAAGAATATTCCGCCTAAATGCAACACACAGACGTCAAACCTGGGGTTTGAATTCTGATGGGCTGAGTGTACAACCACCCTGCTAACCATCCAACCACAGGTTGGTTATTTTCGCCGCGACCCATTCTCGATCGAAATTTAAGTCGTGTTTGCGTCGATCACGGATACAATGCGTTAGCCTGTTGGGTCTAGTGGTCAGAACGGGACGGACATGTGCCGAATGCATGTCCGTTTGACGACCCAAACGGATAAAACGAGGACATATTTTGTGTTCATTTAAATCGGCCTGTTAAAGAGTTAAAGAATCGTATCTTATAAAATTTGGGATACTCCATGAGACAGGTACTCTCTCCGTTCCATAACATAAGTCGCATTTTTTGCACATATGTATCTCTAGACATGTTTTAGTACATTGTTTAAATCTTACACTAAAACATATCTAGATACATGTGTGCAAAGAAAATATTAGAAAGAATTATATTATGGAACAGAGGGGAGTATTGTCCCCTAACTTACTTAGACTGTAATGTTCTTGAAGTTGGATTGCTCCATGAGAATTTGTGTTCCCTGGATCACTCGCATTTTTATGTTCCAACAGATTCACTGTACACACCACAACTCCACGAGCATGTAAATGAAAGTACACAATGCTGACATGCCAAAAAGCGGGAGAGCTTTCTGCACTTAACGTGACAGCTGAATCATTTCCCGTTGACAGCGAGGCGCCTGTGGTGACTTCGTCAATCTCAAGACCTGATCCGCCGGCTCAGTTTCTCGGAGGTGCTCATAGGGGTAGGGTGTGCGTGTGTGCGTTCATAGTGATGAGTGTGTGCGCGTGTATATGAGCGCTTACGTTGTACTGTGTTTCTAAAAAAAAAACGGGAGAGCTTTCTGCACTTACCGTGACAGCTGAATCATTTCAACCGAGAAATATTCCCGTGCAATGCCCCCAAATGCATTGTCGGACGGTCCCACCTTGATTTGAAAAAGATGTAGGGTTCAAATGTAGTTTGGATTTTGGTTCCGTGTAAATATCCTGGCATGCCACTCAGCTGGCCAGATTTTAGAAGGAGTTAACCACCTCCGTAAAAGTACACGATAGTATTGGTTAAAATATCCGGCATTCAAGGGGGGCCGTACTGTTCGACCACAAACTGACCGAGAAAGTATCCACCACATTACAATGAGAACTTTGTGGCATATTTAGGAATTCCAAAAAATTATGAGAAAGTATGTTCATATTGGGAGGACCATGCATTGCAAATTCTAACTCATATTCATTTTACCAGTTTGTAAAACATAAATTCAGATATGAATAGTAACATTTATTGTTTGCTACTAATCATTTGCTCAAGTTAGCATTTTCAAACCTTGTAAACAATTTTGAGTTTCAAGTTGTGTCTATAGAACTCTACCTTCCCAATGCAATCTATAGTTTTTAGAACTTTTAAACATGATGTGTACATGCTTTTCACCGGTTTCTAGTGAGAGTTGGTTTCCATCGAATATTTTCTCTACTGAACATGAAGTGGGATCGAAGGCCCGGTCTTTGTGGTGTCACAAAGTGCGGGCCTATTCCGTCTGCCGGTACGTGCAAGAGCAGTGTGGGCATGATTCATTCTCATCCCTCTCCTCTGCTGATCCTCCTTCTCCCTTCTCTTGTTGAGAGTTGTTTTGCCTGGGGGGGGGGGGGGGGGGGGGGGGGGGTTCCCATTCCCTTTCCTCCGACGGCCTTGCCGACCGAAGGATATATAGTTGCAGGGTAGTTGTGGATCTAGGGGTTGCTAGAGACTTGCCTGCATGGCGGTGATTGGCGTGGTGTCGTGGGGATTTTCTCTCCTAGTGCTTTGGTGCGATGCTAGGTGAATACGGGGGTCACACTCCGGCGAACTTCCGTGGCTGAGGTCGAGCTTCAGGAGCGGATTCGGCAGGATCATCTTCAATAATCGCAATGATGATCTGGAGCTCGATGTAACAATATGTCGCTTTCTTTTGATGGTCGTCTGAGTGATGAACGGCGAAGTCAGCTGTCCCTACTCTGAAGTGATACTGGTGAGTTGGAAAATATAACTGGCATTGACATCAACATTTCTTCGGCGACAACGACCTCTTTTGCTGCTAGTGTTGGAAATATGCTCTAGAGGCAAATAATATATTGATTGTTGACATATTTCATTTAAGTTTATAATAGGGTTATATCATGCCATAACTGTGTTAATAGGAATCATTAATACATGTGTGGTATTTAACCAACCAATGTCCCTAGTAAGCCTTTATTTATACTAGTTCATTACGCAACAGATGATCTTGATTCAGATCATGGACATTTATGTCGGTTGGTCATGTGGTCACACCATTTGTTGAATGCTATGATGGACTTACCCAAAGATTAGCATAGCAACGAGATCGTGACACGATGTTCAAGTTGCATTGATAAGAAACGTTGAAACCTAAATCCTTAGACCGTGAGATGATACTTAATCACTACTCCCGGAGAATGCTTTGATGGCACCAGAAGTTGCTTGGTCATGGAGCTTTGAGAACGGTCACTGTTGGGCATTCGAAAGGGGTATGTTGAGGCGTATGCATCAAGATCGGGATTTGTTCATCCGCGTGATAGGAATGATACTCTGGGCCCACTCGGTGAGATTACATCCAACGCTACGCAGCAAATGACAAGGTCATAGGAGATGTAAGATCACATGAACGAGTAAAGAAGCATTTGTCGGAAATGAGATTGAACCCCGATATTGTGATATCGATGATCATATCTCAGACGATGTTAGTATCGAAGGAACAAAGGAATAGGGTATTTATTATCAACGTTTACGGTTCAACGACAAAAGATCTTCGTGAACGCACAGGGGTCAGTATGGACATCCAGGTTCCCCTGCTGATCATTCACCGGAGAGAGTCTCGGTGATGTTTGGAGTGTTCTCGAACCGTAGGGTAATACACTTAAGGGGTCGATGAATTATAAGATGGTTTAGATGTCCGGAGTTAGTGGAGAATAATTTAGAGATCGTCGGAATATGTTCAGGAGAGATTCCGAAATCGTATCGATTACCCGAAGGTAGTTCGGAGGGTTTCGTAAAAATTCCGGAAGAGAGGTGATATTTTATATGTGATATAAATATGTTAAATGAGTTAAATAAATGTTAATTGATGAATTAATATTGTTTAAATGAATTTATTATGATTAAATACGTATTTAACATAAAGGCCCACTAAATGGGCCAAAAGGAAAGGAAAGGAGGCCCAAAAGGGGGTCAACTTGCCCCCCAAGGAAGGTGGAGGCCAAATCGACCTAGGTTAGGGTTGGGGGGGTTCGGCCGAACCCCCTGGCCCCACCTAGGGCCGGCCGCTCCCGTCCTCCCCTTCCTTATCTCCTCCTCCCCTCCTCCTATAAAAGGAGGGGCACCCCTCCCCTTTTCCTTGTCCCATAATTCCCTTTGGAATTCTCTATCTATCTCTCTCTCTCTCTCTCTCTCTCTCTCTCTCTCTCTCGTGTCTCTCCCTCTCACGTGGTTCCTCGAAGAGCTGCGCCAGGGAGAGATATTCCCCACCATATGCACGCCGTTGATACGTCTCAAACGTATCTATAATTTCTTATGTTTCATGCTTATATTATACCCATTGCTACATGTTTTATATACACTTTATATGGTTATTTATGCATTATCTGGGACTAACCTATTAACAAGATGCCACAGTGCCAGTTCCCTGTTTTATGCTGTTTTTGGTTTCAGAAAAGCTGTTAAGGAAATATTCTCGGAATTGCACGAAACAAAAGCCAAAGTCCCTATTTTCCCGGAGGCATCCAGAAGACCGAAGAGGCGTCGAGGAGGGGCCACAGGGCGCCCACACCTGGTGGAAGCGCCCCCCCCCCCCTCTGCCGCGCCACCATATGGTGTGGGTCCCGCGGCCCTCCACCGACGTTGCCCTTTCGCCTATTTATACCCCCCGACGGGAAAACCCTAAGGACCCGAACACTTTTCCAGAAAACATTACGGAGCCGCCGCCGCCGTGAACCCTAGTTCGGGAGGGTTCAGATTCTCTTCCCGGCACCCTGCCGGAGAGGGGAATCATCACCGGAGGGTTCTACATCACCATGCCCGCCTCCGGACTGATGCGTGAGTAGTTCATCCTTGGACTACGGGTCCATAGCAGTAGCTAGATGGTTGTTGACGAGGTTATACCAAATGGGTACCCAATCGTGTGGGTACCTGGTGCACGTGACGACTATAGCCCAATTGTCGATAGACTGAAGAAGCCCAACAAGCAAAGCCCAAGATGAAGATTTTTACCATAGATGGACATAGTCGGTTGTATTTTCCATACTTGTAGTCCTAGTCGGTTACGTACCCGAGACCTGTACCCCTATATAAGGGACAGTAGGGTAGCCGATCAAGGACACGCCCAACCAGAATCACCAAACTCTAGCGAGATCCACATCTCACTAGACCATTGTACTCACCGCATATTCACAATCAATACAGACATGCAGGAAGTAGGGGTGTTACCTCAGTCGAGGGCCCTGAACCTGGGTAACTCCCGCTTGTCAGCCGACGAATCTACTAACACTACGCGTTCTCTACCTCATAACTCTAACCCTAGGCTTTCAGTCATGGGTATTGATGGGGACACTCCTCGTCAGTTGTCTTCTCCTATTGTGCCATCATGTTTAGATCTTGTGAGCTGCCTATCATGATCAAGATCATCTTTATGTAATGCTACATGTTGTGTTTGCTGGATCCGATGAATAATTGAGTACTATGTCATTTGCTTCATTATATATTATTTGAGTGCGTTATTTATGATCTTGCATGCTCTCCGTTACTAGTAGATGCTCTGACCAAGTAGATGCTTGTGACTCCAAGAGGGGATATTTATGCTCGATAGTGGGTTCATGTCTTCATTTAATCCGGGGGAGTGACAACAAACTCTAAGATTGTGAATGTACTGTTGCTACTAGGGATAAAACAGTAGTTCTTTGTCTAAGGATAATTGTGCTACTTACATTACACACTTTACTTAATGCAATAATCTGTTGCTTGCAACTTAATACTGTAAGGTGTTGCGGATGCTATCCCGAAGGTGGATTATTAGACATAGATGCAGTTGGATAAAGGTCTATTTATCATGTTGTAATGCCCAAATGAATCTCACACTAGACACCATGACTAGTATATGCATCATTGTGTAGTTTTTTATTCTGTCAATTGTCAAGCTGTAATTTGTTTACCCTCATGTATGCTATTATTATTTATGTAGAGACACCACTAGTGAACTGTGTACCCGGGTCATTTTTATTTAAACTGATAATACAAGCTAATGCAATCCTGTTCTTTCATTCTCTGCAAACAAACACCATTTTCCACACCATACGTTTAACCCTTTGTTTACAGCAAGCCAGTGAGATTGACAACCTCACTGTCAAGTTGGGGCAAAATAATTTGATTGTGTTGTGTGCAGGTTCCACGTTCGTGGTTGACACCGGTAGTGCGCCCTGCCAAGGTCAACCGCAGCAACCTTCAGAAGAATCTTCATCTCCTACTGGATTGATAACCTTGGTTTCATAACTGAGTGAAATTTGCTGCTGCACTACTTCACACCTTCCTCTTGGGGTTTCCCAACAACGCCACACCGGTGCATTAAGCTAATTTCTGGCGCCGTTGCCGGGGAGCTGAAGCACTTTTGTTCAGCAAAATCTCGATCTCCCTGCAACAGCTAATTTCTGGCGCCGTTGCCGGGGAGATCAAGCTCTTCTGCGAGGGCAGTCTCTCACACCCAATCTTTTTATTTTGTTATTGTCTTGCTTAGTTTATTTTTATTACTGTCTTGTTTGCTTATTATCAAAAATACAAAAAAAATTAGTTACTTGCATTAAATTATTTATTTTGGTTTTGTTTTTTATTTGCTAAAATGAGTACTGTTGAGAATACTAACTTGTGTGACTTCACTAGCACAAATAATAATGATTTCATATGCACTCCTATTGCTCCACCTGCTTCTAAAGCAGAATTCTTTGAAATCAAACCTGCTTTGTTAAACCTTGTTATGAGAGAGCAATTTTCTGGTGTTAGTACTGATGATGCTGCTGCCCATCTTAATAATTTTGTTGAACTTTGTGAAATGCAAAAGTATAAGGATATAGATGGTGATATTATAAAACTGAAATTATTTCCTTTCTCTTTTAGAGGAAAGGCTAAAGAATGGTTGCTTTCATTGCCTAGGAATAGTATTGATTCATGGATTAAATGCAAAGATGCTTTTATTGGAAAATACTATCCTCCTGCTAAGATCATTTCCTTAAGAAGTAGCATTATGAAATTTAAACAATTTGATAATGAACATGTTGCTCAAGCTTGGGAAAGAATGAAATCTCTGGTTAAAAATTGCCCTACCCATGGACTGACTGCTTGGATGATCATCCAAACCTTTTGTGCAGGACTAAATTTTTCCTCAAGAAACCTTCTTGATTCGGCTGCTGGAGGTATATTTATGTCCATCACTTTGGGGGCTGCAACAAAACTTCTAGATAATATAATGGTTAATTATTCCGAGTGGCATACTGAAAGAGCTCCTCAAGGTAAGAAGGTAAATTCTGTTGAAAAAACATCTTCTTTGAGTGAAAAGATTGATGTTATTATGGCTATGCTTGTGAATGGTAAATCTCATATTGATCTAAATAATGTTCCCTTAGTTTCTTTGGTTGCACAAGAAGAGCATGTTGATGTGAACTTCATTAAAAACAATAATTTTAACAATAATGCCTATAGGAACAATTATGGTAACAACAACTACAAGCACTATCCCCCTAATAATGGCAATAGCTATGGTAATTCTTATAGTAATTCTTATAGAAATAATAGGAATACCTCCTCTGAACTTGAAACCATGCTTAAGAATTTTTTCACTACACAAACTGCTTTTAATAAAACTGTTGAGGAAAAGCTTGGTAAAATTGATACTCTTGCTTCTAAAGTTGATAGTCTTGCTCTTGATGTTAATCTCTTGAAATTAAAAGTTGTGCCTAATGATGCTAAATAGAATAAGACCTTTGCTAAAATTAATGCCATCCAAGTTCGAATTGATGATAATGTTAGGATGATGGCCGAATTACGTGCTAGATGGGAAAGAGAAAAAGAACTAGCTAAAAAGGATGCTAGAATTTATACTATTACTACTACTGAAAATAATGTTACTTCACATGCTAGTAAACCTCCTACTATTAATGGTAACATAATTGGTGTTGGCAATGTTTCCTCTAATTCTTTGAAAAAATTAAAATTGCCTAAAACTGCTGAAACTTTTCTTGATAAAAGTGCTGAAATTTTTAATAACATAGAAGATAATGGTTCGGTTTGTTTTGATAATAATGATTTTGATTTTGATAATTGTAATATCTCTGAAGCTATTAAGTTCTTGCAAAAGTTAGCTACAAGTCCTAATGCTAGTACCATAAACATAGCATTTACTACTCATATTACAAATGCTCTCATTAAAGTTAGGGAAGAGAAATTAAAATTTGAAGCTTCTATCCCTAGGAAGTTAAAAGATGGTTGGGAGCCCATCATTAAAATAAAAGTGGATGAATTTGATTGCAATGCTTTATGTGACCTTGGTGCAAGTATCTCTGTTATGCCTAAAAATCTCTATGATATGTTTGATTTGCCACCTTTGGAACATTGCTATTTGGATGTTTTTCTTGTTGATAATGCTTTAAAGAAACCTTTGGGGAGAGTTAATGATGTTCTTATTATGGTTAACAATAACCTTGTCCCCGTTGATTTTATTGTCTTGGATATTAAATGCAACCCATCTTGTCCAATTGTGTTGGGAAGACCTTTTCTTAGAACTGTGGGTGCTATTATTGATATGAAATAAGAAAATATTAGATACCAATTCCCACTCAAGAAAGGTATGGAACACTTCCCTAGAAAAATAATGAAGCTACCTTTTGATTCTATCATTCGTACAAATTATGATGTTGATGCTTCATCTTTTGGAAACACTTGAGTTACACTTTATGTGCCTAGCTGGAATGCGTTAAATAAAAGCGCTTATGGGAGACAACCCACTTTTTATTCCTGTTATTTTATTTTTGTTGTGTCAAGGAACATGTCTAACTCTGTAGCAATTCCTTTTTATCTTTATTTTATAGCATTGTTGTGTCAAGTTAAGCCTCTAGTATAAAGTTGATGCTAGATTTGGATTCCTGCGCAGGAACAGTTTTCTACTGTCCACCGTTTAATTCATAACTCTCCGCAGAAAAATTGAAAAATCTGATATTTACTGAGCGTGATCCTCAGATATGTACGCAACTTTAATTAGTTTTGAGTTTTCTGATTTGAGCAAGTTAAGTGCCTCGAAAAAATTCGTCTTTATGGACTGTTCTGTTTTTGACAGATTCTGCCATTTATTTTGCATTGCTCCTTTTGCTGTTTTTGAATGGATCTTTTTGTTCCATAAAATATCAGTGGCTGTAGCTAATGTCCAGTAGCATGTGTAATGATTTTGTCCATGCAAAATATGAGAATTTTATATTATGCACTAACCCTCTAATGAAGTCTACTTTGAGTTTGGTGTGGAGAAAGTTTTAAAGGATCAACAGAGAAGGATGATATGATGTGATCAAGAAGATGAAAGAGCCTAAGCTTGGGATGCCCCCGTGGGTCACCCAAGCATATTTCAAGAAGACTCAAGCGTCTAAGCTTGGGGATGCCCAAGGCATCCCCTTCTTCATCAACAAACTATCAGGTCATCTCTAGTGAAACTATATTTTAATTCCGTCACATCTTATGTGCTTTACTTGAAGCGTATGTTTGTTTTTGTTTTTGTTATTTTCATTCTCTTAATAAAATGGATCCTAGCATTACTTTGTGGGAGAGAGACACGCTCCGCTTTTTCTTATGAATACTCGTATTCTTCACTTATATTTGTTAAGTATTCTTCTATGTTACTTCAATACTTTCAGCTCTTATTTTTCATGCATCTCTTGTTTAGAGCTGTTAGTTCTCTTATGTTATACTCTCTTGTTTCATTGTTAAATACTTGAAGAGTTTATGTTTAAATAAGTTGATTGGTGTTTGGTTGGAAACAGAAAATGCTAAATGTGGTAGATGGTATAATGAAAAGATATACATGCTCTTATGTATTGTTATCTTATATGTTGTGGTGCTTGGCAATTGTTTTGAGCTCTCAAGTAGATCATGTTTAAGCTTTTACATCATGTAGTTAAAACCTATTAGTGAAGAACTACCGTAAAGCTTGTTGAAATTTGGTTTGCATGTTTGGTATCTTTAAGGTATAGATATTTTCTAGTAATGGTGTTTGAACAACAAGGAAGACAATTTAGAGTTTTATAATACTTGCAATATGTTTTTATATACGTCTTGTTGTCATAGTTTATATTTGTGTTTGCTTCAAATAACCTTGTACTGAGAGGGAATGCATCTCGTGCATCCAAAATCTTGAGCCAAAACCCATGCCATTTGTGTCCACCATACCTACCTACTACATGTTATTTCCTGCCATTCCAAGCAAATACTTCGTGTGCTACCTTTTATTCAAAACTTATTATCCCTTATTTGTGTCAATGTTTCTTAGATCATGAGGAAGTATTTGGTGTTACAGATATCAACCTTGTCATATGCTTTTAGACAGACTTTCACCAACCGGACTAGTGGCATATACATCGCTTATCCATTAACTTTGCAAAAAGAGCTGGCAAATGGGGTGCCCAGTCCCAATTAATTACAACTTTAACCGCTGCATTCTCTTCACATTTTTGCCCTGATCTAATCAGCCAAGCAATAATACCAGTTTTTAACTGCATGTGTAAACAAAAGAGATAAGAGGGATGATCTACTCTTGGGTAGAAATAACGTCCTTCAATGGGAGCCGCTCTTGAAAGTCTGGTTGACAAGGGGGGTAGAGTGCCCATTACCATTCGTTGACAACGACAAACACCACTCAAAAACTTACTTTTATGCTCTCTATATGATTTCAAAAACCTATAAAAACTAAAGAGCTCTAGCACATGTTTGTATCCCTGCTTCACTCTGCGAAGGGCCTATCTTTTACTTTATGTTGAGTCAGTTTACCTACTTCTTTCTATCCCCGAAGCAAACACTTGTGTCAACTGTGTGCAACAATTCTTATATTGTTACTTATTGCACTTGTTATATTTCTTTGTGTTGACAACTATCTATATGATATACATGTTCAAAAGTTGAAAGCCAATGCTGAAACTTATATCTTACTTTGTGTTGCTTCAATACTCTTTTACTTAGAAACTATTGCTTTATGAGTTAACTCTTATGCAAATCTTTTTTATACTTGTTTGAAAGTACTATCCATGAAAAGTTTTTACTTATATGATGTAGTTGTTTACTCCTTGTCTATTTGTTAGCAAACTATAGATCATTGTCTTGAGTCACTTCATTCATAACATGAGCTTTACATTATTATATGATCAAGATTGTGTGAAAGCATGTCACTTCAGAAATTATTCTTGTTATCGTTTTACTTACTCGGGACGAGTAGAACTAAGCTTGGGGATTCTTGATACGTATCAAACGTATCTATAATTTCTTATGTTCCATGATTATATTATACCCATTGCTACATGTTTTATATACACTTTAGATGGTTTTTTATGCATTTTCTGGGACTAACCTATTAACAAGATGTCACAGTGCCAGTTCCCTGTTTTCTGCTGTTTTTTGTTTCAGAAAAGCTGTTAAGGAAATATTCTCGGAATTGCACGAAACAAAAGCCAAATTCCCTATTTTTCCCGGAAGCATCCAGAAGACCGAAGAGGCGTCGAAATGGGCCACAGGGTGCCCACACCTGGTGGAGGCGCCCCCCCCCCCCTCTGCCGCGCCACCATATGGTGTGGGGCCCACGGCCCTCCACCGACGTTGCCCTTTCGCCTATTTATACCCCCCGACGGGAAAACCCTAAGGACCCTAACACTTTTCCAGAAAACATTACGGAGCCGCCGCCGCCGTCAACCCTAGTTCGAGAGGGTTCAGAAGCTCTTCCCGGCACCCAGCCGGAGAGGGGAATCATCACCGGAGAGCTCTACATCACCATGCCCGCCTCCGGACTGATGCGTGAGTAGTTCATCCTTGGACTACGGATCCATAGCAGTAGCTAGATGGTTGTCTTCTCCTATTGTGCCATCATGTTTAGATCTTATGAGCTGCCTATCATGATCAAGATCATCTTTATATAATGCTACATCTTGTGTTTGCTGGGATCCGATTAATAATTGAGTACTATGTCATTAGCTTCATTATATATTATGTGAGTGCGTTATTTATAATCTTTCATGATCTCCGTTACTAGTAGATGCTCTGTCTAAGTAGATGCTTGTGACTCCAAGAGGGTGTATTTATGCTCGATAGTGGGTTCATGTCTTCATTTAATCTGGGGGAGTGACAGCAACCTCTAAGATTGTGAATGTACTGTTGCTACTAGGGATAAAACAGTAGTTTTTTGTCTAAGGATAATTGTGCTACTTACATTACACACTTTACTTAATGCAATAATCTGTTGCTTGCAACTTAATACTGTAAGGTGTTACGGATGCTATCCTGAAGGTGGATTATTAGTCATTGATGAAGTTGGATAACGGTCTATGTATCATGTTATAGTGCCCAAATGAATCTCATACTAGACACCATGACTAGTATATGCATCATTATGCAGTTCTTTATTCTGTCAATTGACCAGCTGTAATTTGTTTACCCTCATGTATGTTATTATTATTTATGCAGAGACGACACTAGTGAACTGTGGACCCCGGTCCTTTTTCTTTAAACTGATAATACAACCTACTGCAATCATATTCTTTCATTCTCTGCAAACAAACACCATTTTCCACGTCATACGTTTAACCCTTTGTTTACAGCAAGCAAGTGAGATTGACACCCTCACTGTCAAGTTGGGGCAAAATAGTTTGATTGTGTTGTGTGCAGGTTCCACGTTCGTGGTTGACACCGGTAGTGTGCCCTGCCAAGGTCAACCGCAGCAACCTTCAGAAGAATTTTCATCTCCTACTGGATTGATAACCTTGGTTTCATAACTGAGAGAAATTTGCTGGTGCACTACTTCACACCTTCCTCTTGGGGTTTCCAACAACACCACACCGGTGCATCAGCCGTCGTGCTGCTCCAAACACGATCTAACAGATCTACTTCCGTGGTTCTGCTGGATCGGAGTTCCGGAAGTTTTTCGTCGTCCACCGTACGTGTACAAAACTCGGGGGCGCCACGATTGAGGCGCCGGGTCGTTGCACCAAGTTCTTCCGCGACCTTGAGGTCGGCTACGCACGCCTTCATCGTCAACACCTGTGCGGGGGTGTAATCCCCGCGAACGGTCTTCAAGAGGTATGTGACCGATACCAGGATCGTTACCGCATTACTACTTAGATAGATTCTTGGGGTAAAGGTGATGCGCTTGTTAGGAAAATTTTTGTATTTCCACCCGTAACCCAACAGCTAGAGCTTCGGTTATTTCTGCGACGTCTCTCGACCAAGCTTCTTGGGTGGCTACGGTGGACCTTTGGCTTCTTCGGGTTTCGACGGAAATTTCATATGCCCCTCCTTCAACCCTGACGGGGGCCTTACTCCCTTGCGTGTCGTTGGAACGTCGTGGCCAGCGATGATGCAAAATACATCGGCAACGAGGTTGTAGTTTTCTTAAGGACTCTGATTGCATTTTGTTAAATTTTGACACGTTGCTCGCATAGAAAATTGCATTTTCATAAATATAATAAATGGTTAATTTTTTATCTACCACATTTAAGTAAGGAATAAATTTAATTGACATATAACCTGCCCGGTAGACTCTTAACATGTCACATAATAATTGCATCATTATTGGTGCCATCTGTGTAGCGATATAGCTCTTATTATCCATATATCTCGAAAATATATATCTAAATGACCAACGATAACGAAATCATGAGATTTCTTATTACTGAGTATGTAAACTTTATTGCCTTGTATGGACTGAAACTCTTTTCGGTGGCTTTTCGAGCGGTCCATTTCTGATTCTATTGTACACTTTCCAATTATTCCGATCATAAATAGGACATGTTCATACCTGAATACACTTACCGGTTCGGACACCTAAATCATAAGGAACCGACATTATCCGACCAGTTCAAAGTGTTTTTTGTACAATGAAATGTCCATATTGCCCTTTACTTTATTCGTACATGAGACAGAGTACCAATGCATAATATATATATATATATTCATACTCCATCATGATAGAAATTTTACTTCGGTGGAGCTATATCTTGGCGAATCCCAGTAAAAAAAGCAAGGGGCTTCACCAAGATTTTTTTTTGTAATAAATTGGATACTCGCCAATAAGATTTCATCATTTAAACTTACTCCCATGGTCATATCGTATCATTGTCCCAATGTCCCAACGCTTGTCTTACTTTGTAATTGCATTTCTTAGTGGCGGATCCAGCAAAAAATTGGACACGCTGAAATAATAGTATCACACCGCGGATTTTTTGTTACACGAATAGTGTAAAAATAGGTGATCGATTCATGGCAGGAGAGGGGCAGCACAACATCATTCAAGCATAGGAGATGCATGGCAGGAGAGAAGTGGAGAAGAAGCAGATCGGTTGTGGTGTGAAGCGACCCGAACGATGGATCGATCGTCCGCACGTGTACAGATTTTGCCATACATCTAGATCGAGCAGTTCTTTTGTAATTCCTCGGATTAGAAGTGAGATGTGAATTAACAGCATGTGTGACTATAACCTTTGGTTCGCTCTCCTTCTGTGCTAAGTATAAGAGGAAAAAAAAACAGGACTTTGGATGCGGCTGCCCGAGGCCGACCACAGCAGAGCAGGGTCCAGACGTCCAGTACGTACGTGTAGGTTGTTGTAGGCACGTGATGGTCAAAATTCACTCGTTTAAACTCTCTCTTTCACACACACACTCTCTCTCAATGGAAATTCACCCGTCTACACTCTCTCTCTCTCCGTCTCGTGTGAGCTCTCTTCACTCTCTCTCTCTACAAAGTCATTTGCCTCGATCGCAGCGAAGCTTTGGTACCATTAGGGCAGCACAGACGTCCTTGGATCCATGCATGCAGACAGACCTACGTACCCAAACATGAACGCTGCGCAAGCCTCCAAAATCCAAGTGCCCCCATTTTTAGAGGATAGACAGGTATCTCTGCGCGCGTGACGGTATATATCATGCATGGATTAGGTCACAATATCCGATCGACTCGTAGCATTCTGGCTAGACCAGCCCTAGCTACTATACGGACCAAATTAAGCTCTTGGATCTTTCTGGTAAATGGCAACCAGGATCTGGCCGTAAAAACTTCTCAGTTCTTGTCCGGGTCGACGTTCATTATGCTCCCGTACGTGCTCGTGAGTCGTCGGGATCGCGCTCGCATGCATGCGTACGTCGGGGAATCGAAAAGCTGAACGTCACGACGCATCTGAGGAGGAAGAAAGCGAGATAGGCACATGCATGTGTGCAACTGCGTGAGCATGCTGCTCCTACGGTATTTTTCATTAAAAATGAGCCCTCACCCAAACTAATGATATATACGGCCACTCGGTAAATATATTTTCAAATCTGATCTCTCGAGATCGGCGTCAAAGAGGTTGTCGCCGACATGTACAAGATCGGCGCTAGCCTCTCTGGCGTCGACCTCGAGAGGTCAGATTTGAAAATACTTTTACAGAACGGTCAGATGCAGCATTAGTTTTACTAAAAGGCCATTTTAGTAAAAAAAAATACGCTCCTACGATAGGAGCCCATGCATTTTCCTTTTGTACAAGAAAAGTTCACCTCAACTCCGAGTGAGTATGTGCAATGTGTGTATAGTCAAACTTGCACATATAAGATGGGCCCACACGTGTTGGTTCTAAGTTGTAACCAATGCCGTTCTAGTATGAGTTTAAGAATGGAGTGGGTTGAACCAATATGGACGGACAGAGGTGAAGAACAATAGCATGAAGAAGCAGAACAAAACGAAGAAGAAGATTAAACTCCCCGCACCCTGGATCATCATTCACGAACCATCTACCAGTCTGTAATGCTATGTACCGCTATTTGATTCGTAGTAGTTAGGGTTGTACTCATGAGCTACCATTTGTATTAGTTAGGATTGGATTATAATGACCGGTGTTAGCTATGGATCAACTGCTATTTCATAGTCTTTGTGTCATGTTATGTAATGTGGTAAGGAGTCATTATTCTGTCCTAGACACTAAAATACTCTGATCACAAAACATGATTAGTGCTTACCTTGAAATACAGATATCATATAAAACTCTCTCAAGCGTTTGGCTAGTTCGTGGCTTGATCATCTCATGACTGAGCTTGCCAATAGCATGTAAGACTTGTTTGAAGTAGCGGGAGATGGTCTCAGACTTGTACTGTGGATGACTCTGAACCCTAGTTATGGCCTACAACATGAAGAAACATGCAAACTTGCTCTTCCATCGAGGTGTGGATGCTATCCTTCAATATTAGGGCCCCTACCCATCCAAAGCATTTGGACAGCCTCTACCTCGCTCGACTTGGAGATGCGGTTCAAATTAATTAGCAATCCTCTCCGGATCTCGAGCGAACATAGGACCACATGTGACTCTAGGATATGCAGTGCGTCTAACTACGATCTTGTGAATCATCATGACACATATTTGAATCACGACTATGAGTGATGTTGTCTGCTTCCTCAAAGACAGTGTGTCGTCCTAATAAAATGGATCTGACATGAGTACGACGTGGTTTCGCACTGCAACGAAGAGTCTTACCTAGGCTCCTGCCACTGGAGATGGAGGAGAGCACTCGATGTCGGGGAGGAAGAAGAGGAGCTCATGCCGTCGGTGGAGAGGACGTTGCGGATCCGTCAGAGAGGAAGGAGATTGTAGAGCTGTAGTGGGGGGCGTAGGCGACGGTTCCGTGCCGGGCGCGATGATCTTCCGCTATCGGTGAAGAGGACGATGCACGCGGATCCAGTCACGAAGAAGGTAAGAGAGGAGCCGCCGGTGTAGATTGAAAAAAATGGGGAGGTGACCCAAGAGAGAGGAGGTGAGAGCTATGTGTGGCGTCAAACCGGCCCCGAATTTCACCATCTCCCGCCATACCGTGCACCACGACCTCCCCATTTTGCAGCCCCGGAGCTTGGCTCCACGAAAGCTGCCGATTCGGCCGTTCCCACCGAACGTATCAGCCAAAACGGTGGCTCGATGGAACTAAACAATCAGCCCATTTTGCGGCCGACGAACACGTCAAATGCGCCCTAACTTCATGCATGGAGCAGATTACATAACAGACGCGCCTGCAAAGATCATTTTCAGCAACTACATACTGAACCTCAAGTCATTCGACTAAGGAAACTACAGATTTTTACAGCATGCAGCTTTAGGATATCCAGGTGGCACGCATTTGAAAGTTGAAAGACGTACGATCCGACCTCTTCTTCTACCACGTACCCCTGAGTCCCTGAACAATGAACATGCATGCAAAGCCCAGATCTCAAACCCTGACGCAGGGTTTGGCCCCTTCTCCGGTGTTCCGTACGTACACCGGAGAAACAGGGCGGTTATACCGGAGTTACTTACTGTGGACTGTGGAGTGCAGAGAACGTACACGTCTAGTCCGGTGAGCGTATATATGCATCGTCATGCGGCCACGAAGTTGCGATTGGATCACAAATGGACAGGACACGCGACAGCTGCACCGGCAGGAAAAAGGATAACCGCCGCCTGTCACAGCTACGGAGTCACAGGCGGCTTGCTGCAGGGTGCCGCGCTCCCAGTTTTGCACAAGTCGTCGCGTCGCTCTGAGCTCTGGCCGGCCGGCTCCCCAAAAGCAGCGGGCATGCATGGCCATGGCAGCAGCTGAGCTGAGCTGCAAAGGAGAAAGAGAAGTTGGCAGCAACTGTGGCCGCTAGCTACCTAGCGAGCTAATCGATCGACCAGCTGTGTGCATGGCATGCTCTACTTCTGGAAATAAGTCTGTGTTCAAGCTTAACTCGTCCTCAAGAGAAAGGAGAAAAAAAATCAAGCACAACACAAGAACGTACGTACAGATCGTGCAGCGATTGGACGCTGTGTAACTTGGACCAGACGACCGGCAAAGATCGATCAATGTGCCTACGCTACACTGCTCGGGCTAGTACATCAATCCAGTTGCTAGAAGATCCAAGGGCGCTCTGAAATCCAAATCTGAAAGTTTTCCGTTATCATGGGCGTGTTTTGTTCCTTGCTTAACTTGTATGGCCGGCGTTCGCGGTACCACATCGGGCCGTCGGCAAGGGCTCGTGGCATGCATGATTCGCCATGCTACAGATCTTGGCTCGTTTGGCACTACAGCGACAACCTGACGAACTACCATGCAATGCATATATGGCCTTGATATTTCCGGCCGGACGGACAGCCGTATATGAAACTAATGGCACCGGCACATTTACATGATCCATAGTCATATGCCAAAAAATATCCACATGCATGCTATACGTTGGTAAGTAACGTTGTCAACAAAAAAGATGCATCTATTCTCCATTCAAAGTTTCAAGCTGGTGGAAACACGGGCGATACGTTTCTCCTCGATCGCCGCGTTGTAATTTCTCACTCAAATTTGAACCTCCAACTAATTAAGGGCTATTTCATTTTTACACTATGTCTGCTAGCTTTCAAGCTCGAGACATCCACATTTTAACACCACAATATTAGCTTGCATCCACCAACTAGCTAGTTCGTCCAACATTCAAAGCTAACAACACCTTCCACACAAACGACACCTACTCCCTTTATGCCAAGACACACAACTTCGGACAAAATCATCGACCCAATCTAAGGGCATCTCCAGTCGTCTCGCCCCCCCCAGGGCCCAAAACGCCGCTGTTAGCTTTTTACACTATGTCTGCTAGCTTTCAACCTCGAGACATCCACATTATTAGCTTGCATCCACCAACTAGCTAATTCGTGTTATAAACGATAATCAAATAAACGATGAACAAAAGCAAGATCGACATAACGGGGACACGAGATTTAACGTGGGAAACCCTTTCAACAGCGGAAGAGAAAAAACCACGGGCGCCAGGCAGCAAACTTTCACTATGATCGGATGAGGTTACAAACGCCAAGAATTTATAACTTTCGACTTATCTCTAAACGGTGGCTTACAAGATGTATATATGGTGGCATAATCATAAGTCGGTTGCAGTACGACCGGAAACAACTCGTACCGTACCAGGAACTAAAAAGATGCAAGCCTACCCGGCGACGGGTCTCGCTTCGCTCGTCCGAAGTTAGCTTTATCTTAATGAATTTGAATCACCAGAAAACAACTTTTCGTCCAACATTCAAGCTAAGTGTGGGAGTGTCCTCAACCTGAACCACACCTACTCCATTTACGTCAAGACATACAACCCCGAACAAAATCGTCGACCCAATCTAACCTAATACCTACCCGAGTTCTCTAGAGTGTCCGACAACTCTCATATTGAACTCATATATGGGTGGATTTTGGTTGGGAGGATGATCATGGAGAGGGAGAGGGACTGAGGGAGGAGTTGGGCAGGAATGGATAATGGAGTTTGAAAAGGCGAAGCATTTGAAACGAGAAAGAGAAGGTGAGACTTGCGAGGATATCAAAACAATTGAGAATCATGTTGCAAGACACGAGCCTCACATATGATGAAATCAGGAAGTGATCCATGAACAAAAAGAAGGAGCTCAGCGAGAGCAACTTAGGGAAATTGATACATATTTGTGTATCGTTCATGCATGAATCGATGAATTCTATTTTGGCCTATGTTGAATTGTGATTTTATTTTGGTTTATGCCAAAAAAACTGGTGATTAATCGATGTTGTTTGTGTGTTACACATGCATATGTTTGAATGAAATTTGCGGCCGCAGACATGGGGTAAAATTTGCGCAATCCCGTTGAAAATACCATGGACAATGCAATTATACTTTATTACCAAGCATTTGTCTTGGTGCTTGAGATATGATGTACACACCAATACTTTTGTACTATATAAAAGATTACACGCCATCTTCGCATTGTAGATATTTCATGGGATTTTCTTTTGTTTTTAGTGGTTTTCTGCTAATTAAGATCGATCCTCTGAAACGAATGAATGAGAATTTCATATAAAATAATCACATCAGATAATAGGTTTAGGGAATTTTAACATAGAAAAAATAAAACGAGGGTATACCGCTTTTACTGTTTTTGTTATTGATCTTCGCTGCATTCCCTCCACTTTCCATACGATGAAGCATCCAAATAACAATTGCTTACCATATTTTGGTTTCTTGTATGATTCAACAGGCTACATGCTAGGTCGTGTTAACACTCTTTTTTTCCTATTTCCGGCCTCTTTCTTAGAATTCTGAGTAACACCGAGACCGTAGCAGGTTGTTTTGGGTGGACATCAGTTAACATAGGCAAAACAAATCATGGATAATATTTTTAATTCAGATATAGTTTTGGGGATATTTCAAGAAGATGTTGGATAGCAAAAGGAGAGCCGTAGAACAAGTGTTGCACAAACGTCTAAAAATAGCTGGCGACAATGCAAGCACACAATCTGCTGGTACGTTCTACCTCTAGAGACACTTGCTGGATGAACCTATCTGAATTCCTCCGTGCGAAGATGAACACGATTGGTCAGTACGCCCTGTCCATTCAATTCCCAAGGTTGATTGTGCGCTGTGTTGGAAATTTGGTAGCAACAATTAACTACTAGCTAGCTTGAGATTTTTCTTCAGCAAAAATAACTTCACAAAAGTAACCAAGGCTTGATATGTATTGCGAATAAATAGCACAAACTCCACATGCTCAATAATCAAACCCGTTTTACTTCTTAATTTGCAAGAACACCATATCTTCTTTTTAAGTGTATTCATGAATTCTAGCTAGACTTCTAGTAGTACATACTATGAGAAAAAACTTACTGATTTACTAGATGATATAAAAGATTTAACTTGAGAGATTAATTAACTACCAGTCGCCAAGAGATACTTTGAAGTACTGATGATGAAATATCTCGCAAGAAGATCCAACCCTACCATGCCCTACAAGGGACAAAAGAAAATAACCTCATCCTAAGCAAAGAGCAGGGATTTCTTTGGTTGGCTGGGAATGGCTCAAACGGCCCCTCCTCTCTATCATTAGTGATTGATCCCTGGGGACACAACGTATGAAGCATGGCTACCACACATCCCTATTTGCAAAATAGTAACATGAGTAATTAAAAAAGGTACAACGTGAGAACACCGGCGCCACACGCAGAAAATAAAAAATGACTTTCCGGTAAATCCCAAATGTGCCAAAGACCCTACCGAATGATGTGGGTCGATTTGGATGGCAGATCTATGTGAAGTATCAGTTCATTTGCCATTCTACATGGAGCCAAACATGTCACACAATCCTACATGTCTACAGCTAAATTTTGTGATACAGCTTGTGCAAACTGCAAACCATAATATGCAGAGTGTCTATCTTTTATTTTAAATGTTCTAGTATGTGAAATGAGAGGACATAAAGAAATTCCAGCACAGAGCCTAATTAAGTGCATATGCAAAAGAAAAAATCAAAATGATGAAAAGAAAATGAAAAGCTTGTGTGCCCGTGTAATCTCTCGCTCCTCAACCAACCATCGTCAGCCATGCATGCATGCAAGCTTCCAAGATCCGGTGGGACCCACGCCTTAGCTTCACGTGAAAAGGTTGCCTGGCCGATAAAAGAACATCGCCACGTTGGCAACGAGAATCCGGCACGGCCAATGGGAGGTCGCCATGTCAGCAGATAAGAGAAAACAATAGGTTTTTTCTTTCCGTTGGCAGGTCCACAAGCCGGGTAGATCGCTTGAGGATGATGGGCAATCAGATAGCGTGTACCAGCAAGGATGAATTACTGAAATGCCCCCCCGCCCGGTTTCTTCCCCTTTGGTAGTTGCAACCTCCAATCAAAAAATATGAGCATGTTTTGGTGACCATATAGTACTTGAGGGGATACAAGGGGCCATATAGTATCAATTTTAGGTGTTTCACACGCTTCTTATGTCATGTTCAATACTACTACAAATACTAACATTTACTTGTCCAAGATTGAATGTCATGTTTGTCATCTAACCCAATGAGAAACCCTGAAGAGAAAGCACATAGTAAATGACATTGCACTTTCTCAATAAACTTATGCTTTATATGAGGAGAAGGAAAAGGTGTTGGTTGTTAGTTTGTTAATAGGGATTCCAAGTTAATATACTAGTATATATCTGTCACAAGATCGAGGACAATTTGGACAAAGTGTGAAGTACTTGATATTTCACAAAAAGCAACATATGTGTAGAATGTTTCAGAACTTTGACTTTTGTATCCAACACAAGAGGCACGATGACAAGGTGTATTAATCCAAAAGGTAATAGTTGATTACTAACTAGCCACATGTTCAATTGTCCAGTACCATCTCCAGATAAAATATTGATTTGGGAAATGGTTAGCAAGAAACAAAAAGACCATTAAACTAGTATATATATCCTTCTCTTCATGTTCTAATCATAAACTACTGCAAGGTATAATTTTTCACGTTTATCTTTCAGAATAATTACAAGCAAACCAAAACAAAACAAAACAAAAATCAATAATTGACTAGCTTTCTTGTGATTTTGGACGTCTTAGAGTCCCAGGGCAAATTGGTCTCACACTCTACACTTATCCACTGCAAATCTCAGATGGCCCGGAACAATTCCAACACATGTACCACCTAGAGATAGAGAGAGAAGCAAAGGGAGAGAAGATGGAGAGAGAGAGAAGGGGCCAGCCCTGCACAAAACGCTATGTGGGCCCTCCAAATGGCATGGCCCCACGGGCAGAGGGAGGAAAGGGACCTCATGAGAGGGAGGCTTGTCTCTTCCCCCAGCTCCCTCCACTCTCTAAAACCCCACCCCCTCCCCCCTCCTCTT
Source organism: Poa annua (assembly GCA_026929855.1). Taxonomy (NCBI): domain Eukaryota; kingdom Viridiplantae; phylum Streptophyta; class Magnoliopsida; order Poales; family Poaceae; genus Poa; species Poa annua. Next base: position 10,068,666 of record CM049436.1, read on the forward strand.
GAACCCTTTCTTCCTCCTCCTCACCGGCTCAATTCCCCACAATTCTCTCTCTAGCTTCTCTCTAGACTCTCATAGGATTAGCATTGCTGTTCTGTTCATCCATCTGCAATCCCAAAGACATCTCCCCAATCCCAGAATTGCTTCCTCTGCTTCTGCTCTGTTCTTGCTGGCTCTGCTCCTAGCTTGACCTCTTCTTCTTCTTGCCACGGGCAGAGGGAGGAGTACAGCAGCTGAGCTGCTGCAGCAGAAGAATCTTTCTCCATTTCCTATTTTGTTTTCTTGGTGTCTTCATACACACACAGCTCTCAAGTCCCTCAGGTGGGGGCAGCTGGTTCTTGATTAGTTGTTTTCCTCTTTGGAGTTTGCCCATCCCCCAAGGTTTCTGGTGCAGCTTTGCCTAGCGCCTTGTTTGTCCCTCCGAAGAAAAGGTTGCACCTTTTTTCCTCTCCGTCCTGCGACTTTCACCAATCAGGAAATCCGGCGCCGTCTCTTGGGGTTTAGGGGTTTAGGAATCGAGCTCTTGTGTTGTGGTGGTGGAGTTGATCGGAGAAGAAGAGCTGGAGGCGGTTTGAGTGGTGGTGGTGGCTCAGGGGGGCATTGCGATGACGTCGTCTTGCATACCGACGGGGCTGCGGCTCGACCTGGACATGGTGAAGGCGGCGGCGTCGCCGGGTGCTCACTCGTCGCCGCTGCGGCCGGTGCACTCCTCGCCGTCGTCTACGCTCTCGGAGGCGTCCAACGCGTCCTCGTCGGCCACGTCCGTGTCGCTCAAGCGGGCAAGGGCGCCCAGGAAGCGGCCCAACCAAGCGTACAACGAGGCCGCGGCGCTCCTCGCGTCCATTCACCCCTCCGTCTTCCCCGTCAAGAAGAGCCCCAAGACGGCCAAGCCGCCGACACTGGCGCGCCAGCTCTCCGGCCTCGCCGCGGCGTTCGGCGACACGTCCTCTGACCTCCTCCCGCCGCTCCCCGTCCTCGCCGACGCCGCATTCCTCCTCCGCGGAGGCGGCGCGCCGTCCCTGTCGCCGTCGCAGCCGCAGAGCCCGTCCGACGCCAAGAACTGCTCGTCCCCGACGCCGGTGAGCAGCGCGTTCCGGGAGTTCCGCGACCCCGCGCCGTCGCCGGCGAGCCCTGACACCGCCGCCGGCGACGAGCCCGGTGAGCTCGACTTCGATGATGACGACGACGGGTTCGACGCCGACTCCATCCTCGACGTCGGCGACGAGGACGCCGCCGAGGGCATCGACGGCATCATGGGCAGTCTCACCATGGAGGGCAACACGACGCCCGCCACCTCCGATGACTCCATACTGTCCAGCTCAGGCATACACCCCTACCTCAGGAGCCTCATAGTGGTCGGCCTCGCCGGCCGCTTCGAGCTTGGCCTCGGCTCCCGACATGGCACGCGGCCCAACCTCAACCGCGCGCTCAAGCGGCGGGACGACGACGGCGCATGGTGGATGTGGCCCGCCGTGCCGGTGAAAGACATCACCGTCGCGCCACCACCGACACCATCCCCACAACCGGCGGCGTCCAACACCGCCGTAATGCCGCCTGCGTCAGCGGCGCCGGAGAAGAAAAAGAGCAAGAAGAAGAAGTTGGTGAAGGTGGAGAAGGTGATGGCCAAGGAGGAGGAGTTGTCCAATGCGAAATGTGGAGAGGGGGCCGATGGGACAGTAGACGCAGCTGACGGCAATGGCGACGATGACAGTGCGCCGACGAAGGCGCCCAAGACCGGGTTGGGGCTGAAGTTGGACACAGAGGACGTGCTCAAGGAATGGTCCGGCAAAGGGTCCATGTTCGCCGAGGGCAGCGGGCCGGAGTCGCCGGAGTCGGCAGCCGAAGTGCGGGTGAGTACTTGTTTCACTGAAAAATCATGTCTTGCAATATAATTTTGATGTGCTGATATAAACTGAATTTTAACTTTCAGATTGTTTCTTTATATCAAGTGAATTTTATTCAGTAAACATAAAATTTGACACTTTGCTGATCAATTTTACCTCTTCCATCACATCTTAGCTATTCAGATTAGGACATCTTTTCAAATTGATACGAGAAACTCTGAACACGTTTTGAGATAGAAAATTAATTTCAGCTCCAGTACCATAATTAAATTTCGGCGTGCCTCATGTCTGTACAGCTCAGTTTTACCTCTACATGCCCATTTCTTCAGATAAATAGACTCCTATTACTAGGAAAACAGACGAATTTTACCTCTTGCGAATTTCATTCTCCAAAAAAAGAAAAGGGGGCAGCTCACAACTAGAAAACACATATCTGGTATGCAACTTTCATTTGCGGCATCAACTATAAAGCCAATAAACTAGGAAAATTGTTGATTCAACTGATGGTCCCTAGCAAGGTCACAAGTAGTACACGTCCTGTACTGTTTCATATCTGTAAGTACAGTAGTACACACCTTTTAAGAGTATCACTGATACTCCAGTAACCCATACATTGGAAGTAATAATTCATAAATAGAGAAACCGAATTGTCATTCTTTTCAATAAAAGAAACCAAATAGTGAGTCCTACTGCTTAGATTTCATGAACTGCTCTTAGCTCTAAGAGAGAGTTCTGTCCCGCAAAATGGAACAGATGAGTTATATTTTTGTTTGTAGTCTGCTAAACATATAGGTGATTAACTGTTAGAAATTGTTCTGCAGAAAAATAACTTTTACAAATTGGATGAACTCAATTCAACCATTCTATTATGTTAGTTACACTCAATCATACAACAGTGGACCACAGGCAATTGAGCCTGGAAATTTGCTGCCATAGATTACATGTTTGTCTTCTTGCTGAGAGTCATTTGGGCTCCAATTTGGTGCCTTTTGGGCCAGTGATAGAGCAACTGCAACAAACTTTAGCCCCAATTCAGTTGGATTTTCTGCAATTTGCTCTGATAGATGGCAAGACTTGCAGCTGTCATAACCGGCAAGAATCATTATACAGATCTGTCCAGCTTCTTTGCACTAGCTGGTAGTTTGGACACACAGTTACTAATCAAACACACATGTTAACAATAACATTTTTTTTTACAGAATCCTGCATAGAAATGAACATGTTCTCGCAGTCTTACTAAGCGTGGATTTCCTGTTGCAGGCCAAACTTGCAGACATCGACTTGTTTCCTGAGAATGGATCTGGTGGCATCAGGGAAGCAAGGGTGATGAGGTACAAGGAGAAGCGGCGCAACCGTCTCTTCTCGAAGAAGATCCGGTACCAGGTCCGGAAGGTGAACGCCGACTGTCGGCCTCGGATGAAGGCAAGCACTACTACTAGAACTGATTCTTGAAAGAATAAAAAGTTCTGCTATAATATTTGTAAGCCAAGCACTGGAAAAACCTCACTCCTCACACCAAATCACCATCACCTACATATTTACCCTGCCAAAACCAAGTCTTGGAGTTTACTGACGTGCTCCATGTTTCTGCCATTTCAGGGAAGGTTTGTTAGGAGCCCATCTCTTCTGCAGCAGGCCATGGAGGAAGAGAGCTAGATATAGTGATACTTGCTAGCCTTTTTACGGACACCTTTTTTTGGCCCCTTTAGTTTCTCTCATTAGCTAAGAGATGTCACTGAGTGAGTGAGAATTTTTTGTTCCCTCTCTTGTTTTTCTTTTCGTGTTTCGGAGTTTTGCTTTGAGGAGAGAGGATAGAGATGCCCCTGGAATGAGTTGCCATGGGGATCAGAGCAGGTCAGGTCAGATAGTTCGTCTCAGGTTTACAATGTGAGGTAAAGGAAGGAAATAAAGTTATGTTAGAATATTACTACAGTCATATAATATCAAGCAGTATGCAGTTATGAACAGATTATGTAGTTTTATCCCCTCTAAGCCTCTCTGAAATCACTCGATCCGTTTGAGTATTGCTTTTCAGAACATGCTTGGTAAATCTGAATAAAATCAGCTCGTTGATGCAACTGAGACCCAATTTTGTTTAGCGACCTTTAGACTGGTCATAGTGGGAAGTAATTTTGCCAAGTCGTTTTGGTGGATCGGCTACATGGAACATCTTTTGAAAAAAATTGTAATCAAAATTTAAAGCTTAAAAAAGGAAAATATCCCAGATGTCGACGACGTATTCTATGGTCCTGTAAAATCTCATCACGGAATAGTTTTTTATTCTGGCCTAAAAAAATGAAAACACTAACATATCCTAAGGTTTTAAAATTTTGCACGATCCATTACTTCAAATAAAAAAATTGATATTTGTATACAGTTCAAAATACAGAATATTTCATATTAGCTTTTGCACACTATGGTAAAACTCATCATTATATACATCGAGAGTTTTTTACAATACTTTTTGAAACTTAGAAACATTTTTTCTTTTTCTTTTAAAAGGTCTCCATGGAACCCGTCCACCAAAACGAGTCACTCACTATACCTGTATGATATGATTTCCATAGTGGGTACTATCATATGTGTGAGACACTCATCTTTACTTTGTAGAAACATTTTATCGGAAAGAACATATTATATTATTTCATTTGTCTCTATTCTGTTAAATTATTTTCTGCATAAGTTTCAACGGGACTGGTCATTATTTGCTTCCTAAGAGCATCTCCAACTAGACTGTGCAATACATTGTATTATATGTGTGCAGACACGTTCGGACGTGTCCGCGGATAGTACCCACCCCCCATTTGATTACTAGTTAACCACACCCTCCACTTTCAAAACCTCAAATCCATGCAAACACATGTTGTCGATCACCGATTCATCACCGATCGCTATCCAACACAACCCAAAATAAACTCAACAATACATACAAACACGGTACAAGAATGAATCAAATGCGGCTATCTTGCGTTCGTTGGTCTCCATCTTCATGTTCATCAACCACGTCTTACTTTCATCATCCATGAGGCTAATGTCTTGCAATATGATTCTTGAGTCCTCCGTGAACCTCGGGGGTCTCGCCTTCTCCTTCTCAATCTATGGGCATCAACTATGTTCGCCTTTTCTAGCTCCATTTTAATCCATGTAAGGAAAGCGATATCACTAAATTGGAGTAATTTGGCCGTTACTGGATGTGTCTGGCATCGACTCGGAAGGTTTGGGCCCCGTTGAAGATCGTGAATGCTCTGAAGATCATGTTTGTGTCTCTAGAAACTGACTGAAGCTGAGATAGAGGTACTGTTTTTGAAAATGCTTAACATTGAATGGAAATTTTTCATCCATGTAATGGACATTTTTCTTTCAGGTGTTTACTAGAGAAGAGTTACTAACGTTTGTGTGGGATTCATATAAGTATGAAGACCTGATTCATCTGGACATTTTGAAGATCCACAATGGACTTGTGTTGAAGCGTATTGTCCTAGAAATGTTGGGCAGAAGGTTTAGGTAGCTGAAGAAACCGTGTGTGGAGAAGCCGATCCTATATATTTTTGTGAACTAGTATGAAGGGAGATGTGGTTTGGAAATTTGATCCTGGGTTGTGAGGCTGCCATCCACCCCGGATCGAAGTGTTAGACATGTGTGTGTTTGTGTTCTGGTAATTGACTCCAGGAAATCAATATTATTCTTTACTACTCCCTTCCAAATTATAAGATGTTCTACCTTTTTTTTTCTTCTAAACTGCATGTATCTAGACTCGTTTCAAGACTCGTTTCAGTATGTTTGTTCACTTGTTTCAATCCGTATATAGTCTATATTAAAATATCTAAACCATCTTATAATTCAGAATCTTATAATTTGAAACAGAGGGACTAATATAGATTTTGCAGATCCATATTAGTTATAAACACGAGGACTGACAGTAGGGCTGCTTAAAAAAAATCATCAGGGAAGTAAGCAGTGAAAACTGAAACAACAAACACCGGAACAGCAGTACTTCCAAATCAACACTTACTGATTCACCCCAACATCTTTCATCAAACCATACAACAACACAACAGTCCAACTGGTTACATACACCAAGTAATGGTCCATAACAAGAACTATCCATACGCGGTTCTTATCGCACAGCATATCTACACGGAGATAACTCTCTCCACACTGCACGTCGTGGTTACTTAATAGGTGCGATAATCGCAGTAGGCTTTTCAAGAAGGAAAAAAAGAAGTGGGCCTGCCAGGTTCTTCCCGGGGCACTGCAAGATCGTCACATGCTGACTGTTGCTACAGCTTCAGGGTGGTAGTGAAGCATCTCCTGCCACATCATTTCCCGGATCATCTCTGCGCTGATGTTCTCGTCTATGTCAAGGTCAATGGGCACTTGCGCGGGAGGGTTTGCACTCGGGTCATACAGAGGAGACATGTAAGGATGCTCAAGTGCCTGGATAACGCTGATCCTTTTGGTAGGATCGAAGATGAGCATCTTCTGTAATAGATCGATGGCGAGAGGATGTGCATGTGGGTACATACTTGCGAGGGAAACACCGGGAGTGTAGGGAAGGGTCTTGATATATCTGCGAGCTTTTGGGTTGTCGATGAACTCCAGATCGGACTCGCTCATGGTGCCAAGAACATTGACTATCAGCTTTAGCTGATTTAGGCACTCCGTCCCTGGGAAAATAGGCTTGCGGCCCAGTAGCTCCGCAAAGATGCAGCCAACAGACCAAACGTCAATGGAAGTGCCATAGTTGTCACAGCAAAGCAGCAACTCAGGAGCCCTGTACCAGCGGGTGACGACATATTCAGTCATAAACTGGCCTTTGCTACTGTTTGTGCGCGCAAGACCAAAATCACATATCTTCAAATCACAGTTTGCATTCACCAGTAGGTTCCCAGGTTTTAGGTCTCTGTGGAGTATCTCTGCTGAATGGAGATATTTCAGTCCCCGGAGTAACTGACATCAAGACAACAACATATTAAATTATCAACAGAAAATGTAGATTGGGAAAATAAATAAGAAATTCAAAGGATCCTATGAGAACAGGTTAGATTAAGCTCAAGGGTAACACGAACTGGATGCTTTTACTTTTTCGAATGCATGCTCGTACTTCAACTAATAGTTAACAGAATGCCAATTTATAGCTTTACCAGAAATCCCCAATTCACTCCAGGCTGGCTTTATTTGGATGTGAAGATCTAACGAAGTAAACTACAAGTAGCCATGTGTATTTGACATGGCTGTTAGACAATGACTCTCCATGTGACTTTTAGAGTCATACACTAATATATGATAAGGTTTGAACATGAGAAATACAAAATCTGTTAAAGAAGGGTTCAAGGCAACAGCTACTGGCACTGAAGCGTTGAGGAGGCTGCCGCAAACTCACGGACGCCAGATTCTTTGGTCTTGCCATCCTGCTGTAGTATAGCATAGGTTAGCCGTTAGCCTAGCTCGCTTTCTGTTCTGTTCTGGTCTTGTCTAGGTTTTGATTTTGATTTTGATTTCTGTCTGTAGGTCTAGTTAGCCTTGTTATTGGTTTTCACTTTTGCCTGCAGTTTTGTTTGGCCTTGTAATGGCGCCTTCTCAGCATTCTTCTTCTAATACAAAAAAGGCATGCATATTGATGCTTGTTCAAGAGGAAAAAAAGGTGTCAACTACTGTTACAACAGTTGCACATAGGTGTCCAAGAGGTTGCTAATTCAGATTTACAAACAAGAAAGATTCACATATAGCATGCATATGACCTATGCTATTGTGTCAAAACTATCAAAATGCCCAAATGAGGTTAGAAAATTAACAATCCCAAGATATCCAATTTGACGTTGTCTATACAGCTAAAGAGTGCAGTTGTCATTATTCTGAAGTTACTATAAGCAAAAAAAAAAAGGCCAGTTATTCAGAACCTAGTGAGTGAAGGAACATATGAAACTGACCAGAATCTGACAACATGATAATGATATGCCAAGTTGCACCAACTATTTCAGATTCTATTATGTTTCATAACTTTCGATCTTGTGGCGCGGGGGAATGCTCTCGAAACCAATTTACTTGAGCGAGAAAGAGGAGACTGGAATTTCGTTTGTAGGGGTGAAAATCTTTATTGCTAAGAATGAGAAAAGAAGCTGATGGTCGAATTAAGGAGGTTAGGGCTGAAGGCATGCATGGGCTGGATCAGCCACTTGATAGTAAACGTCGAACTCAAACTAGTCGACTATAAAACACTAAAACCTAAAGTTGAAGTGATCAAAAAACAGTTTGTGTATTTTAAGTTTGAACTAGCAACGACACATGATAGTTGGTAGTACGGTCACCAAAATAATATTCCAGCTAAACTGGTACAGAATAAGGTACCATGCTCGAGAGTGAACCTTGCGACAGATTGGCTACTATACATTTGCAGAAGATTTATTTTCACAAATTGTGTAGATAGCGAAAGTAAAGAGTATAATGAGACGTGTAATTACTAACTGAGTACGTAAGGTGGAACAGTGATACTGTGATAGAAAAGGTGTGAAACCGAGCATTACCTGAAAAAGAAAATATTGGCAGTGGTCATTGGAAAGTCCCTGAGGTGATTTGATGATCTGATGCAGGTCAGTATCCATGAGTTCGTAAACCAAGTACACGTCCTTAAAGCTCCTCCTTTGTACGGGCATCATTATATCCTTCAAAGAAATAACATTTTCGTGGCGGAGATGCCGGAGGAGTTTCAACTCCCGCAAGGTCCTCAGTGCATCCACACGGTTGTCAAATACATTATGTATCTTCTTTATTGCTACTTTCTCGTTTGTCTCGCGATTTATGGATGAGCAAACTATCCCATAAGCTCCTCGGCCAATGGGCTTGATGGGCACATACTTGGTATCAATCTCGAATAAGGTTTGCCACATAGAGTAGTAATGCTTCCCTTGGTTACCGACGCCATTCGGAGGATCCACCAGCATTGCCATTTTCAACTAAGGAAAGAAGACAATGTGACTTAGTAATTATAAATAAATAACATATTTAGTAAAAAAATAGATTACACGGTGACCAGATTACGATTGTGGAAGACAAGACAATTTCATAATAGAAGACAAGTTGTAACAATGCTGACCCACTCAAACAGCATACTCTACAAACTCCAACCCTCCAACTACAACAGGTGTTGCTAATAAATTGCATGACCTCATTTGTCAAAATATGCCAATAGAAGCAACCCCCTCCCCTCTACCATTTTGGTAAGTGTTGAGGTTACTCGTACATAGGCTGTGTATGTGCTACAAGGTAATAACGCACATTGAAGGAAAAAAAGTACATAGGCTGATAAATGCACATTGACATATGTGAGTGAAACATCTTTCGAAGGGTGTAAGTAAAGAGCTAGCGTGAAAGTAAACAAGCGGAATGCTGTCTGTTGGATCAGGCTCAACTTCTAGCCGAACTCCATCCGCACAATTTTCGTCAGTACTACTGTACTACGAATTGTTCTTACAGTACTTGAGACTAGAACAGGCGGTCCAAGTCTGAGGAAATAACCCATTCACTGCCCACTCACTATCGTCCACCCGCATTCTCGACATCCTCGATCTCTGTCCAAACTCCGCACCGATCGAGTCATGAATCCCCACGGGAGGTCGGGAGCCGGCGAACATGCCGTATCTCCGGCGGGGGAAGCAAGGCCGTCGCCTTTTAAAAAAGCTGCCTGCCACCCTACAAACGGGTCATGGAAATGCCCCCGGCCGATCGCAACAGTCCCCGGCCGGCCTGATTCACTGGCGGAGGGAGCACGACGGGACGGGAATCCAAAATTGAATTGCCCCTGCGTGCGTCAGACACTTGATTAGGCACGCACGCCGCGGTGGCGCCTTGCAACCTGAGCTCAGCGGCTGGGGCTGTTCGGATCGGGGGGCGCCGAAGCCCGCGGGGCAGGGATCGGTGGCGGCCCGGACAAGGACCCGCCGATCTCGGACGGACGGACGGACCCACACAGAGCACGCCCGCAGCGAGACGGGTTGTTACAGAGGGAAGCTAGGGCGAGGAGTGAGGCTCACTTACACGATGACGAGAGAGAGGAGGAGGGGGGCAGCTGGGAGAGGTGGGTAGGATCAGGCCGGCCGCGGCGCCATGGGCGGCCGAATTCGGAGGTGAATTGCAGTGCGGGGATGATGCGGGTGGGTGTGGGGAAGGGAGGAGGACGAGGCGAGGCGAGGCGAGGAATATTCTTCCCGTCTCCGGTGGGACGGTGGCCGTCCGATGGGGTTCCGGTGCGGCGCCACGTGCGCGCCGGGGGTGGTGGGCCTGCCGTGGAAGGGAGGCGAGTCACTGTGCAGGGCGGTCGGTGGCAGGCGTCTGGCACGGGTGTGAGGGAGCGACCGATGATGGGTCGCTTCAAGCACAAGAGAGATTGCACCGGTAGTAATTTGCTTGGTTCCGACGCAAGGATTTTGAAAACCAGGAAACAGAAAAGAAAAGAAAAAAAAGAACCAACAACATGCATGAACTTAGTGTCTCTTTGGATTGTAAGAACTGCAAAAGAATTTCATAGGGTTTTAATTCTTAGAAAATTTTCTTATGGATTGACTTTGACTTAAATGAATGATGCTGCCAAAATCCTATAGATTGAATTCCTACGACTTAATTTCATAGGAATTTAAACATCCACTCCAAACTCTTTTTTAGACTCAAGTAGTATGTAGCACCGAGAGACTTTTTTGAACCCTTGGTTTGAATGGCATTGCATACAATTTTGATCCCGTTTTGAAAATAATCAGAAAAATTTACAAACCTGCGCAAAAGGGTCATTTCTCGTGACAGAATTTTTCTGGATAAATACAAAACTTTGAATATGGCCATTAAAAAGTTCTTAAAAGGGCTATAATGTATGACTTATCTTGGCCCTTAACACAAATGATTTAGGTGGTGGCCATTTTGATTATATACTTGATGATATTTTGGCCATATTCGACACAAATGCGCAACAAAAGGAGTTTCCAACTTTTATTTATAAAAAAGTATTCATGTTATTACCACCCAAGAATTGTTTTCCTTTGAAGAAACTACCAAAAAATATGGACCAAAACATGGCAAACACCGCATTTTTTCACAGAAAGTAGACCTTCTATCATGGCAGAGTACGAGATGACACGAAATTTCCCCATTGTATACGTTTGTTTTTAAAAAATTACGATTAATTTTTCATTGTTAGCTCTAATGTAAATTATAAGTGTATTCTAGATTGGTCATAAAATTCAGAAAATAAGTAAAAAGATTGTCCGCTTAGTATAAATGCTCGCACCGCCGATTTTGACACCATTTTTAAAATAATGAAAAACTGAAATAAAAAACATGCTCAAATACTCATTATGAGACATAGTTTTCAAAAAAATACAAAATATTGAATATGGCACCTTAAAAAATGTGTTCCTAGAAATGGTTATCATGTATGACTTATCTTGCCTTTCAACTTTAAAGAGTGACTCGTCAGCCGAACCTTCAACATAAAAAGTAACGTTACAATATCGTTGCACAAGGGTGTTTTCACTATTACCATGAGCTCTAGGTCTCCATGCCTAACTTTTCCACTTCAGGAAATATCTGTTACTTTTATACAAAGTTTTTCTACAATACTTTCTTATCCCTTCATTTTACACTAGCAAATATTTTCCAAAACACCCTTTACAATATTTGTAGATACCATAATATTCAATTCGATCAAAACTTGTGACATCGCAACTGCGACAGAAACACTCATAATAACTCCCTCATGTGCTCTTTTGTTGGGATGATATTAAAATTAGGATATTAATTACTTCCACAAAAGTCTGCTTCAACTAGCCTTGTACACTTGAAAGCAGTCAAGTGGACCTACCAGAAGAAGTGCAAGGCTCCAATTACGAACTCTAGATTTTTGTAAGAATTTTACGGCTAAGGCACAAAAAGCATTTCTTGGTATCTGCAAGTTAAATTCCGAGTAAGTTGTGGGCATGAAGACGACCTACTTGAAAGAAGAGGTTACAAAGATCAACTCCATGAGCTTGGCTCAAGTGAGCGATGATGACGAGGTCCGCACCAATCAATAAATCCCCGAATTTCATTCCCCCGTGCCATGTTACAATGACTTCATTGAGAGCCCCATCAAAGACAAAGATGAAGACGATGGTGTTCCATCTTCAAAGACCTCCAATGGTGATGAAGACGGTGGTGACTCAGAGTCATCGTATGCTTGGGGCAAACAGTCTCCTTTTCATGTTTGTTACCTTGATGCCAAATGTAGATATAGTATATTAGGTTGCCTATGGATTTTGAAATTCCATGCCTTGGTTCTTACATTGCATCTTTTGGGCTATAGTATATTAGGTTGCCTCATGAGAAACCTTCTAATATCCTTGTTTAAGATCTAAGAGACTATGTGTGAGTTGATATCATGTTACCTAGTACGTCTGTATCTTTCAAAATAGTTTTGAGACTATGTGCTTTCGCTTTTATGTTTATTCATGGCATGTCATCTTCTGCAATGCCATCGTGCCCCTCTTTTGCACCGCAAGTGCTTCCTACGACCGGGGGGGGGGGGGGGGGGGGGGGTCCTATTTGACAAACTCTAACTGTGCATTTTGTTTTAAGGCAAGATTCAGATATGCACAGATTTTAAGAGGCTGAGCTTAATGACAGATGACCATCAATCCGCAATGCTCGATAACCAACGATAGTTTCGGATGTGATGATTATTTGTGTGCAGTGTTTGAAAGCATAACCAAGATGACATATATTTCTTTTGAGTGATGCGTTGGCGGCTTGAATATGCTCTTAGTGTAATTACAGCATGGAGAGGTCGCCCAAGTACATTGATTTGCCGACGATTCCAATGTGTACCAAAACATTGAAATGTTGTGTTGATTTCCCATAATTCCACAATGACACTCGCTAGAAAAAAAGAAAAAAATGCCGAAGATCAGAGAAAAGGACGAATGAAAAAGGTCGTCTCCTTTCTCGTACTCCTCCTCCTCCTCCTCCTCAAACAAAAACCGACACCTCCACACCGCCAGCCCACGTACCTACCCAGGGCCAGGGCCAGGGCCAGGGCCAGGGCCCAGATCACGTTTAACGTAAGAAACACGACGAAACCTCCGAAACGATTTGGCGTCAATTCCTTCTTCTTCTTCCTCCTCCTCCACCTCTTCCCCGAATTCCCCAAATCCAAACTCCGCGATTCCCTCGCCATTACCCCGGCCCGGAGGAATCCTCGGGGTTCCTTCCTCCCAGCACTCCCCCCCAGATCTCCCTGCCCTCCCTCGGGCGCCCTGCGCTCGACGCTTGTTGACACGGAGATTCTCGAGCTCGCAACCCAGAGGACCGGTGCCGCTAGTTGACACGGAGATTCCCTGTCGGCGCGCGAGTACGAGCCGGCTCGACTCCATTCGGCCGCGCCGGGTCTAGGGTTTGGCGGGCGGGATTGATGCCACCCCGCCTCGCGTGACCGCTCCCCCGGAGATCTCCGCATGGATCAGAAGGGCCGTGGCCGCGGCCGGGGCGGCGGCGGCGGAGCGGGGGGCCGCGGGGGCGGGGACAATAGCCGCACCGATCTCCTCGCCGCCGGGCGCAAGAAGGTGCCGAGTCCCACGAATTGGTTTTTCATTTTTTTTTTGTTCTCGCGACTTTGAGGAGTTTTCGTTCCCGATTTGCTGACCGTGTGTCTCGCGTCGTTGTCACCCAGCTGCAGCAGTTCAGGAAGAAAAAGGAGAAGAAGGGTCCAGGGAAGAAGGCCGAAGCCGACGAGGGGGCGTCAGCAGCCGGTGCCAATGGGGATGATGCGGCGCCGGAGCCCAAGTCTCCGGTTGGGCTGAAGTTCCTGGCCGGGGAGGGTGGCAGCAGCCACGGCACGCCATTCGAGGTGAAGCTTGTGTTTCTGACCGTGGTGCCTGATGCGTGGGTTTGAGTGAGTTGTTTGCTCTGTGTAAGTGTAATACTTGTTTGCCAATGCAGGAAGCAGCCAGTGTGGCGCAGGAGGAGCAATGCAATGGCCAGGGGCCTGCTACCGCGGAGCCAACCGCTGCAGAGAATGCCGATGTTGTGCCTGTTCAGGCCACCAGTTCAGATGTTGGCGGTGATCCTGTTGGAGCTCAGCCGGGGGAGGTGGATGGTGAGGAACTGCCAGATTGCAATTCGAAGGAAGGCACTGAACCACCCATTTCTTTTCAAAGTGACATAGCCGATGATGGTAGCAGCAAATTAGGGGAACATCAGGAGGTGCAGATGGATACTGTTGAGAGGACAACTAGCTCTGATCTGAAAGAAATTAGAGAGGTGCCAATTCCTTCTCAAGAGTCTGGAGCTGATAATACTAATATTGGCGTTGGAGCTGAAGAAATGGAGGCGGGTTTTTCTGGGAGGCCATCAGATGACATTATACATGAAGATGTTGAACCCGGTATTTCTCCTGAAATAGACGTGGAGGCTGGGCATGAAGAAGCGTTGGCTCTCGTAGCTTCACATGTTCTTGAAAGAGGAGACACTGATGTGGAAGCTGATGGAGTGGGCAAAGAAGCTGTTCAAGAAGATGTTGGTTCAAGGAAAACAAATGCAATAGAAGAAGCTGTCACTCCATATGAATTGGATTTATCTGTTGAAAAGGTTGATCCAGCTTTATTTGGTGGTGCTGTATCTCAAGGCTTCATGCCATATCACCATGAGTATATTCAGAGTTATCTTTACGTGACAACTATATCAAGGGACTTTCTTCAGTTGCAGCTTGATGAGGTTGCACACTTGAATTCTGATGAAATTCTCAAGCTCCAGGTACTACTGAAAGAATCTGAAGAAAGTAAATTAGCAGTTTGTGAGGACATTCAGCAATGTAGACATGAGCTCTCCGCCATGAATACTGTAAAGGGAGAACTTGAACTAATCGTGGCTTCTCAGAAACAGGAAATCAGCGATGCCAACAGAAAATGTGAACAGCTGGAGATCGAGCTGCAGTCCTCCAAGGAGAACGGCCAACAAATCCTTGGTGAATTAGCTGGCTGCCAATCACTGTTGGAGGCTCTACAAAACGAAAACATGGAGCTAACCACAAACCTTGCTCTTGAGAAAGAAGCCAGAAAGGAGGCTGAGGAGCAGGGAGAGCATCTGTCTGGCGAAAACAAGAAGCTTCTGTCGAAGCTGTCTGACCTTGAACTTAGCTTAGCTTCTGTGAAAGAGGTAATGAATGCTGGCAGTAGCAGATGTGAGAGTTTGGAGCTTGAGTTGTGTTCTTCCAAGGAGAACATGGACCACACATTGACTGAATTAGTAAACTGCAGGGCATTGTTGGAAACGTCTCAAAAAGATTATTTCGAGTTATCTGCACAATTTGCCATTGAAACAGAAGCAAACAAGAAACTCAAGGAGGATAATGTGTGTCTGCGTGATGAGAAGGAAAAGTTCTCAACAGATTTGTCTGAACTAAATGACAAGCTTCACGTTTCATACGCCAAACATAAGCAGCTTGAGTCGCATGTCAGAGATACGGAGACACACATGGAACAACTTAAAGAGCAACTAATTGAGGAAAGCATGCATGCAACTAACAGTTTTGATATATACCAATCCGTAATTAAGGAGCTAGATGCTAAGCGCAATGTCGTGCTAGACCAATCCCAGACAGTTGTATGTCAAAAAAATGAACACCATCCGGCCTCATCAGAAATCACAGTTGAAAATGTTGAAAGAACAGTTACAAGTCTTGGATTTGTTAGTGATGGCAACGAGAAAGACTCGTGTAAATCAACTTCTTTGCGGTCACTGAAGGGCCATCTTGAGGTTGCTAAAGGTGAATTATCTGAACTTCAAAAATTAGTTGAGAGGATGTCCTCTAGGTCTGATGGACGTGTTCTTGTATCAAAACTCATCCAGTCCTTTGAGATAAAAGGAAATCAGGAAGAACCTGGAATGTCTGAGGGGGAGCATGATGATTTAAAAAAGTTAACTCAGGAGATGATAAGCTGCCTTGTGGAAAAGTTCAAGTTGATGACTTCAGATCTTACGAAGACTGAAAAGTATGTTGCCGAACTGTGTGACAGAATAGAGCTTTCCAGTAAGTCTGAAGTGGAGCAAGAAGCAGAAAGGCAACGTACAGAAGCTTTTGAAGTCCAAATGGATGGGCTTTCTGAGAAGCTAAGCAACTACAAGAACACAATCGATCAACTGCACATTCAGCTTGCTAATGTACAACAAGATGCAGATAATCATGCTGGAAAGCTCGCTGATCAGGCAGAACTTTTGCATAACGACGTGACAGAAAGGATTTCCATTCTTGAGAAGGAAAGGGCATCTCTATCAGATTTGCTCAGTGAAGTTGCCAATAAGCTCAGCTTCTTGAGAGCTACTTCACCTAATGATTTGGGTGAAAGTCAAGATCTCAGCTTTTGTATCTTGAACTCTGTGGATCTTGCTGCTAAATCAATCAGAAGTCTTCAGGACAAATTAGAGGCTGGTCAAACTGATAATGCTAGGCTCAATATTTCTCTGTCGGAGATCATGAAAGCACATTCTGATGTTCAAGAGAGAAATGAACATGCATGTAGAATGGTTAAGAGCATGTATGATTCGTTGCAGGAATTTCTACGCGTCTCACTTGGCTATTCGGATGAAGCAGATACAGGGTATAATGCTGAGGAGCCAATTGAAGCTTTGCTTAGTCATCTCGGAGAAACTGTCGAGCATTTGAAGAATCTATTGCATGATCATCATTCTTTGCATTCAAACAATGTGAACCTTGAGTCAAGATTGTTGAGCAAATGTGAAGAAGTTGAAGAGCTCAGCTTGAGATGCAGTTCTCTAACGGAAAATATGAACGACATCTGCTTGCAGAATGAGGAGCTTAAGTTAGTTTCTTCAAGTAAAAATGCAGTGCAGGATGAACTGCATGGTAGATGCCTCTCCATAGCTGAAAAAATGGTTCACCACTCTGCAAGTCCTACCTCAGTATTCCTTCCTTTGATGTCTAGCAGTGATGGAGCTGAAACATTTAGCAAGGAGCATCATATTCTAACCACACTACTGCCATGTATTGAGGAGGGTGTGACTTCATATAATGAGAAACTTGAAAATGCAGTTGAAGAAATGCACTTATCAAAGATATGCTTGCAAAATTCCCATGCTTTTGACCAAATTTCATTTGATAAGTGGTCTTTGCCCTTGTCTGTGTTGATCGAAGAAGAAATTGTGCCCAAGGTTTATGACTTGCAGGGCAAAATTGACCAGCTCAGTGCATTGAACATTCAGTTAGAAACTGAAGTTCCACTTCTTAGGGATGGCTTGAAAAAGCTTGATGATGATCTTGAAATTTCACGTACTGAGCTTCAGAAAAGGTCTTCTGAACTTGAACAATCAGAGCAGAAACTTTCTTCTGTCAAAGAAAAACTTGGTATTGCTGTTGCAAAAGGCAAGGGCTTGATAGTGCAACGGGACGGCCTTAAGCAGTCTCTTTCGGAGAAATCTGTTGAGCTTGAAAAGCTCTCACAAGAACTACAATCAAATGATGCATTAGTGAAAGAGTTGGAGGCCAAGCTCAAGTCCTATACAGAAGCGGATCGAATTGAGGCTTTGGAGTCGGAACTCTCATACATACGGAATTCAGCTACTGCTTTAAGGGACTCATTTATTCTAAAAGACTCTGTTCTTCAGAGAATTGAAGAAGTCTTAGAAGACCTAGATTTGCCTGATCGCTTTCATTCTAGAGACATAGTTGAGAAAATAGAACTGCTGTCGAAGATGGCCGTTGGTGCTTCTTTTACCATGCCTGATGGTGATAAGAGATCTTCTGTGGATGGGCACTCTGAGTCTGGTGCGGCCATGGATAGCATAAGCGATGAGCAAATCTCAAATTCCAATCCAGGGTCAGATGAAATGAAGAACAAATATGACGAGCTGCATAGGAGATTCTATGAACTGGCTGAACACAACAACATGTTGGAACAATCTCTAGTTGAGCGGAACAGTATTGTACAGAAATGGGAAGAAGTCCTGGGTCAGGTTAGCATTCCTCCACAGTTCAGAGTGTTGGAACCAGAAGATAGGATAGCTTGGCTGGGAAACAGACTATTGGAGGTCGAGCATGAAAGAGACACGTTACATCTGAAGATTGAGCACCTTGAGGATTCCTCCGAGATGCTAATAACCGATCTAGAAGAATCACACAAAAGAATTTCAGAACTCAGTGCAGAGGTTGTTGCTGTAAAGGCTGAAAAGGAATTCTTCTCACAGAGCCTAGAGAAACTGAGGTTTGAGTTTCTTGGACTCTCTGAAAAAGCAGTTCAAGACGAGTTTGTCAGAGATAATTTGTGGAAAGATCTAGCTGAACTCCAGGAGAAGTTAGCTGAAAAAGCAAACGAGAGCAAGCGTTATCATGATTTGGAAATAGAGATACACAAACTGCTGGATATGGTTCGAAACGCGCTGCAGGATGGCAGTAATGCTGAAATTCCATCTGGTGACAATGGTGCCGTACTGTGCTTGGGTGAACTGTTGAGGAAGCTTCTAGACCACTATGAGACTCTTCTATCAGAGTCAACTCTAGGCAATTCTGCCGAGAAGGAAATTCATTTGGAGGAAACCAAGCTATCTAAAGACGCCTCTACATCAGAGACAGGTAGAGATGACAAAGAGAGTGCGTTTAATGCTCTGGGTAATGAGTTGGAGCATGCTCGCAGGAGTCTAACCTTGGCTGAGCAGCAGTGTGATGAAGCAGTGGAGAAAGCACAATCACTAACACTCGAGGTTGAGATGCTGCATGCTCAAATAAACCAACTGCAGGAAGTTGGTGCTGAGCAGACCCAAAAGTACCAGTCGCTTGTGCTTGAACTGGAATCAGTGGGTAAGCAGCGGGATGATCTACAAGAGAAGTTAAATCAGAGTAATGAGTTAGAGCATGCTCGCTGTACTCTGGTCTTAGCTGAGCAGCAGCGTGATGAAGCTGTGGAGAAATCACAGTCGCTAATGTTGGAAGTGGAGACGGCACATGCTCAAATAAACAGTCTGCAGGAAGGTGCTGCTGAGCAAACCAAAAAGTATCAATCACTTGTGCTTGAACTAGAATTAGTCAGTAAACAGCGGGATAATCTGCAAGAGAAGCTAAATCAAGAAGAGCAAAAGTGCACTTCACTGAGAGAGAAACTGAATGTTGCTGTTAGAAAAGGGAAGGGCCTGGTGCAGCAGAGAGATAACTTGAAGCAAACTATAGAGGAGATGAATGCTGTGTTAGAGAATCTTAAAAACGAAAGGAAACAACAAATAGAATCACTTGAATCAGAGAAATCGTTGTTGATGGGTCGATTATCAGAGAATGAGAAGAGCTTGCATGACACGACACAGTACTTGAGTAGATTATTGAATGCTTTGAGTATTGTGGACATTGCTCGAGAATTTGATGCAGATCCAATCACCAAGGTTGGAAAAATTGCACAGCTTTGCCTTGACCTACAGGCAACAGCGGCTTCATCACAAAATGAAGTTAAGAAATCGAAACGAGCAACAGAGCTGCTTCTAGCTGAGTTAAATGAAGCTCATGAAAGGGCTGATAACCTGCAGGAGGAATTGGTGCAGGCAGAGGCCGCACTTTCTGAATCCTGTAAACAGAACAATGTTCTAGACAATGCAAGAGTAGATGCTGTTCGCCACCTTGAACATATTACTTATATGCAGGCCCAGGCAGCAAGGAAGCAAATAGATCATCTGAAGGAGTTGAACTCTACCAGTGGTCAACTAAGAGAAGTCTGCTTTGAACTTTCACATCGCCTTGTCAGTGCATTTAGTAAAGATGTGGACCTTATCTGCTATATGGAGAGTTTCATGAAATCTTCTGGTAAATGGATGGATGGCACAAATATGGTGGACATACCCATTACTTCTAACCGTCTGTTGTCTACCAGCATAAGCAGCAAGGTATATTTAGTACCAGTTTTACCAATGTGTTTTGTATCTTTCTGCACCTTGTATAGTTTATAAAGCACGCACTGATTTGAAGGTTGGACTGATGTTGTGCAAGTGAACTAATTTCTCCTTTTGCATTTACCACATAAATGTAAATACCAGTTGATCACAGCATTTACTCGTAGTTTTCTTCAATGATATTGTTAAAATGAGCCTGCATCAAGTTTCCACCATGTCATATTTCTTTATGACTGTCTTGTTTATTCTTATTCACCATAAATGATCAATGGGTTCTTTTAAATATGGTATTTCCATAAAAGATGGAACTCAGATGACGATGATGTGCCCTATGCTGAAGCAATACAAAATTGTTGGTGCTAATGTGCTATATTAGAGTCTGGATGTTGTATGCTTTCGGATCTCTAACCACCACTTTCCTAATTGGTTTTAATTTGGCATTCACAGAAAGCTCTTATTCCCAATGCTCCGCTGGAATTCACAGTGGATGATACTGATGGAAGCCAAATTTTACACCATCTTGCTATTGCATGCCATGCTGTATCTGATTGTGTAAAGGATTGCAGTGACCTGAAAAGGAGCATTGACGAGCATGGTTTTTCAATTGATCAGAAAGCAACAGAGCTATCTGGCATTATGTCCAACTTGCAGAGCAGATTCACTTCTCAAAACAATGAGTTGGAATCTTTAAAAGAAAACATTGTTGTACTACAATCAGAGATCAAAGAGAAAGAAGAGGAGAGTTTATCTATGCGTAGAAATATGAGTTTGCTTTATGAAGCATGTAGTACTTCAATTTCGGAGATTGAAGGAATGACTGGTATGGGGTCTGGTAGCCGGAGTTATTCTGTTGGGCAGAACCATTTATCTTCATATGACCATATAAAATCAGTTGTTGAGCAGCTAGGTGCGGCAGTAAAGACTACTAGGCATAGTAATGAAGGGAACACAAAGGAACTAAAGGCTACTGTTCTTGAGTTGCAGCAGGAGCTTCAAGGAAAAGATGTGCAAATTAGCACAATTAGTTCGGAGCTTGCGTCTCAGATAAGGGAAGCTGAATCCTATTCGAAGCAGCTTTCTGTTGAGCTTGAAGATGCAAGAATGGAAATACACAACTTTGAGAAACATGTTGAGATGTTGCTTAATCAGAAGAAAGCTTTAGAGGCTCAAGCAAGTGAGCTTAAAGATTTAGAGACAGTGGCAAGCGAGCAGCATGGAAGAATAAAGGAGTTGACTGATGAACTGAGCAGAAAAGATCAAGGTGAGCTGTAGAGCTTTGGTTAACTGAATTTTCTTTGATTGCTTCTGTTTATTTCTTGTCACATTTTTTCCATTTGAAGAAACAAGTGATCTTATTCCTGCATTATATTGTATATTTTTGGTGTATTGTACAGAGATCGAAGGTTTGATGCAAGCACTTGATGAAGAAGAAAAGGAGCTTGAAATCTTGGAGAACAAAAACAACAACTTGGAGCAGATGCTGCAAGAAAAGGAATTTGCGTTAAAGAGCCTTGAAGTTTCTAGGACAAAATCTCTCACTAAACTTGCAACAACTGTTGACAAGTTTGATGAGTTGCATAGCTTGTCTGAAAGTCTTCTTGTAGAAGTGGAAAGCCTTCAGTCACAGCTGCAAGAGAGAGATTCAGAGATATCGTTTCTACGCCAAGAGGTCACGAGGAGTACGAATGAACTACTAACCACTGAGGATAGCAACAAGCAGTACTCCTCTCAGATAAATAGTTTTATTAAGTGGTTGGAAACTGTACTGTTGCAGTTTGGTGTGCATTGTGAGAGCACAGATGATCATGATTGCAGTCAGGTTCCTGTATATATGGATATGTTGGATAAGAAAATAGGTTTTCTGATATCTGAATCAGATGCTCTGAGGATTGCTGTGCAAAGCAAAGATTCTTCACTACAGGTCGAGAGGACCAAAATGGAAGAGTTGTCTCGTAAATCAGAGGCTCTAGAAGTTTCTTTGAGCCAAAAGGATTCTCAAATAGGGTTGCTTCGTCGAGACAGGATATCGGCCCAACCTAGCAGATCTATAAACTCACCAGGCACTTCTGAGATCGAACAAATGGTACAAACACGTTTTTTGTATGCAAGCAATACAGACTGGATGCAACATATTTATGTTTGATTAGGTTTTATATATTTATGGTCAGTTTGTCACTCACATACTATAATTGAAATGCAGAATGACAAAGTAAGCCCAACTGCAGTTGGCACTCAGATTCGTGGGGCTCGAAAAGTCAACAACGACCAAGTTGCTATTGATGTAGAGATGCACAAGGACAAACCATTAGATGATGAAGATGATGATAAAGGTGAAAAAAAATCTTGCATGTAGAATTTAGGTTTATATTGTTAATTTTGTTCTCTGGCTCATTTCCCATTTATGATTGCAGCGCATGGTTTCAAGTCACTGACGATGTCGCACATTGTTCCGAAGTTCACTCGACCTATATCAGACAGAATTGATGGGATGTGGTAAGTGCAATTTCTTTTCTGACTGAGTTGATTAAAGGTGTTCTCTCATGATTAATTTTTATATTTGATTTTAACAGGGTATCTGGTGATAGACTACTCATGAGACAACCGACTTTGAGACTTGGTGTTTTGATATACTGGATTGCTTTGCATGCGCTGCTTGCGAGTTTTATTTGAAGGTTATAAAGGTGAGCAATGATTTTACTAAGCTCCACTTATGCTTTGAACAGCTATATGGTTATAGCCTCGCTGTCTGCAGTCATGTGGTTAAGTGGGTTGTGCGTAGTGGAACATGTCTTGGCTGCAGCCTTGCTAGAGTTTCTTCATTTTACTTTCCTCTTAACAATACCTGGAGGTATGTGTTTACCTGAAGTTGAACCTATTGAGCTTAAATGTGTTTTGCTGATTTAGTTTGTTAACATGAATGAAACCGAATGGTAATAATCATTAAAACTGTGTGTTGGTAATAAAGAACTCATGTACTATTCGATTGGTGGTACTGCTGCCTCCCTATCTATTTTCATCGTGCTCATGCATATTTTGAGTTTCACAATCCTCATGGGACGACTCGGTCCTTCCATCTCCTAAAAGTATCTTGGTTGATCTCGTTTTTGTTTTCAGTATATAACTTGTTTATCTGATTGCTATTCTGCAGCTGTAGTGTTTACTGATCTCCTTGGCGAGCTACTGTACAGTACCATGTCTATAGCAAAGCTATGAAAAGCAAGCGATCTTTTCAAATGTTGTCGATTCCCTTGAAAATTGTCACCAGATACCTAAATTGGCAGCTGTGGTTCTCCCCCTCTCTTCGGCACAGACCGGTCCTACCTGTCTCAGCTGGGTCTGTACGAATGGAAGAGAAACTGAGCTGCAGTAGTAGTAGCAGCAGCAAGAACCCCTGTACATACTCTCATTTTTTGTTTGCTCTATTCTTTGCTTTTAGAAAAAGATTGAGAGCATCTTACATGCTAGTGTTCTACACTATACATCACAGGTTTACAGAAGGCTGGTTGACATGTGTAAGTTTTGGAAGCTAGGGTATTGGATGGTTACAGCAGTTTTACCCTTTAAAAGTTGGCCCGTGTATTCTTAAATTCATTTTGTATACTCATCTCATGTGCAAGTACAACACATTCATTGCTGCCACAGTGGCACTGCTATGTATCCTAGCTCGTTTATAACATTTCATAGCGCTATTCCTGGAACTGCAGTGACATTTTGGGTAATCTGAGGGCCGAAAGACTTCAGTATCAAAATCTTTCACGGTTTTTGTATTGTGTGTGCTCCGATGATAACTGGCTGGCTGCGTCAACACATAACGTGAAAATAAAACAAGTCGAGGGAATTTACCTTCTGTTCTATGTTTAGTGCGCACGTTACCAAACTGTAGCAGCTTGTATTCTCTAGTTTTGTCACAGAAATATTGGGTCCAACTAACTAAAAGACAGAATTCTGGTACTACTCCCTCCGGGATCCGTATCAAAATCCGTGGACATATTTTATGCTAAATCATCTTATATTTTGAGGGAGTAGTAAAGAGTAGACCAAAAGTTTTGACCCCCAGGCCGCCCGTGCGGGGCATAGCGACACATAACCCGTTCTAACAAGCACATAGGCTGTGGGCCTTTCTGCTAAAAGTTTGCTTCCTATGACCATTTGGTATATTCCCTCTAACCCGGAAAGAGTGACGCAGAAACTAAACTCTGTACATGCAAATTTCTTAACCGATCACGACACTTAAATAGAATCAGAGGGAGTAATTTGTCGACGAATGCCACCATACATATATTTTGTACCCTCATTCTAGGTATATGGTTAGTTAAGAGAAAGGATTGGCTGAAATTCCACCGTGAAACCCATAGCCATCTGGAACACCACGACACTTATGCTCTCGCAAGCACATACAACCCTTCTTTCAAATTTTGTTTCCTAGGACCATGTATGCAATAGTCTAGTAAAGGAAATATGATAGCATACATATTTCTGTAAGGAAATTTTGTTTCCTGAGCTGAGCATACCAACGCCTGGTTGTCTTGTGCAGCTTAGGTGTTTGTGGTAATGCCAATGGATGGACGGTGTTGTTCCAGCAAAATCACATCGGTAATATTTTTAAAATTCTTAGAGGAGCAGCGGGAGCATGAGATGGGCTCGTCCACGCAGCAGCGACATGCCCAACTTGCCAGGTCCGACCGGCGCGCACATCCTATCCGGCTGCGGCGGAGAGAGGCCTCCACTACCGAGCGCTTCTCTTGTCAGTTCGCCGGCTGCGGGGTACGGTGGTCTCCAAAATAATCAGTTTGCCGGCTGCGAGGATGCGGTTGTGAATTTGAGATATCTAGGAAGGGGGTGAATATGACATGTGGCCCCGACTGGTCGGTGAGAGTAGCATGTCATTCCGACCGGGTTGTAAGTTTGCCGACACGTCAAACAGGTGTAGGGTCAAAATAGATCAGAATTGACAAGTTCAGTACCAATTTTAGGAATTCAAAGTTCAAGGTCTGATTTATCTTCCGTCTATAAGTTTAAGATTTGTTTTAGACTTTTTCCTTTCAGAAATTAATTGACAACCTTCACATTTTGTAGAGAAGTAAATGCCAGACTTCAATTCGGTTAGAAGTAAAAAATAAAGTCTAGTTATGCTTATGTTGGCCAAAATAAATAGGTTCACTTGTAGCTCGCCGAGAGTCTAGTTACTCGAATTGATAGGCCTCATGTTTGCCTGTCAAGATTGAGCATGGGAAGCATCAGGAAGTTTTATGTATGGTTGTAAAATATTTGACATACCCTGAAACAATTCGATAGAAGTCGTCTCGGTTGGACTTATTAGCACATCACTCAATTCGGCTATGAAAGATGCAGTTTGTACACCTGGTTATATGGATAAGCGGCTGGAAGGAATTGTGAGCGTCCGATAAGAAAATTATAGTCATGGTTATTGTTCAATTATGTATTAAGTGAGATGTGTTATTTCGTGCTAACTACATGGTACTCTTCCGTTTTAAATTATAAGGTGTTTAAAATATTTTAATGTGGATTATGTACATATTGAAATGAGCGATATTACAAACTAAAACACATGAAGATATATGTACATCAAAAAGGTTAAAACGTCTTATAATTTAGAACAGAGAGAGTATAATATAAAGTAGACGTAATGTGGGGAGGAGGCTTCTTTGAGTTTCCACTTTTTTTTGCGCAAACCCTGCACCAGTGATCATTTACTTCTAAGGGAAAATTAAGAAAGTGTATTCTTCAAAAAATGTCCAATCCGACCTCACGCTCCCATGTCTGTCATCTCTCTCCACACACTCACCGATGAATTGATTCCTAAAATACTGCGCCCAGGCCTATGTACGTATGTCTCGCCACTTTTACCATGAGCCCACAACACGTCTAATGTGGATGCCTCTGTGCCATCGTCCTGCTCTACTAAAGTCGCAACTATGGTGTGTTAATGAACCTTCACCTTGTTCAGACAAGGAAATCTCAAAATTTAATTGGGTAAGGAGTGCAAATTTAAGCCTACTAAAATCTCATGTGGTGTAAATAAATAGGTTCACCTGTAGCTCAGGGGTGCAATTCGTCGAAGTCACAAGCCTCGTGTTTATCTTTTGTGCGTTCCTCCTATCTTCACCATTTTTCAAGATTGCGCATGAGAAGCATCAGGAAAGATTTTGTGTGAGTTTGGAACACTCGATGTACCAAACGATAGCGTCCTAGAAGTCGACTGTGTTAGCTCTCTTAGCGCAACAGACCAGAATGTGGTTTCTGTTTATCATTTTCCCCCTGATCGGTACCAATTTGCACTTTTGGACAGCTGACCTAAAGATTGCAAAAGGTCCACCTGACGTTGCACCGCTGTCGCACGCCCTAGTCTCACCGACGGCGCACTCCCTCCGGACACACTAGTCCAGCACACGGACACTGTGAAGTACGTGCATGTAGCTTCACCTTCGGCTGTTGAGCTGCAATCATATGGTTGTACCTCGTGTATACTTACTTTTTCCGAAACGCAGTCCAGAATAAGCGTTCCCGTGTATATAGATATCTTCGATGCTGTCATTTTGACATGTCCGCTTCAACCCCTCTTTCACCTCCCAAAAAGCTAAGTTGGCTTGACGAGCGCAGATGAGGAAGCGGGAGCAATAAAACCAAGAATATCTTTCTTTTCTTTCCAAAGACTTTATTAAGTTAAGGGGCAAAGAGAAGCGCTTTCGCTACTGAGAAAGCGAATGGTCAGCGTGAGGGTTCGACGACTTAGCCGAGCTCCTTCGTTTCATAATATGAGTCATAATATGAGATGTTTTAGTCATTTTTCATATTCATGTGTACACATGTATCTAGACATATTTTAATATACATGTGCACTTATTTTAGTGTGAATGTAGATAACAAATGTTATAACTAAAACATCTTATATTATGGAACGGAGGGGGTACAAGGCATTGCCTATAATCAATACGAACACACAACGATACACATTATTGTTCTCCACCTAGTTTTGGAAAAGTAGGTGGAGAGATATCACAACTGTGCAGCAAGTAACATATGTTAATTCTTATTGTATAGGATTATGATCTAGAACATGAAATAGATGTCTGGTATTGCAAAGAGCTTATGTCTCCACAGGCTAGTGCGTGTGTCCTCGTTATGTAGCGCTCTTCCCTCCATATCCACATACACACTAATCATTAAACTGACTGACACCGCGGATCCACCCACTCTACACAGTTGTGATCATGTATGTATGCTTCTCCACTTCTTTCACGGACTACGGGCCCACAACGCGCCTCATGTCCACGCCTTTTTTTCTTCTGTCGTGCTTTTCTCATCCACGTGGAGAAGTCCACAACCGTGTTGTGTGAATGAACTCGAGGTTCGAACATATTTAACGACTCCAGTAATTTGATGTTTATCCTCACCATAAGAAATATCAAAATGTGCAAGTAGTAATTGCATCCATGATACACGAGCTTAGTCCATGTACAATGCAGATTCTAGGTAGGTGCTTACAAAAAAAATCATAAGTAATGGTTATTTCTAGAAGAAAGATTTATAGTTAAGTATTTTTTTTGTATAAATAAGCACTAGTGACTAATTAAAAATTAGTTTAATATAAGCACCTTCATCATCTTTAGCTGGGACTCTACGGGTCCCTGCCTCCTCTTCTTGCCACTTTGGCGGCGGGAGGGGTGGGGACCTCAGACTTACGCTCTCGACTTTGTAGTTAGGACTCTAAAATAGCTTGGTTCACCGTCAAGGACATTATGATGGCTATGCCGATGTTGTGCGGAACAATAATAAGAGTTCCACGTGTCCTCATTAACCTCATCAATGGCGATCTCACCGGTGGCGTTTGAGGAGGGCCGAGAACTGTGTCTGATAGCTGCTCACTTAGAGTGATGGATCTTGTTTGGTCTACGTGTTTTGTATATTTGATTTTAGAAAATTCAGATTGATATAAGAGTTCAAGACTCACGTGTCCTAATGCCCTCATCGTGAAGTGCTCTACCCTCCCTCTCCACACACTCGCCGATGAACTGATTACCACTTTACCATGACCAGGCCATGTATGTATGCCTCACCATTTCGGCCACTTGCCCACAACACGCCTAATGAGGATGACTTTGTTCTGTCTTGCCGCTCTACCGAAGGTTTACGCTCAAGTCATATGCATATATGGTGTGTTGATGAACCTTTACAAGGCTCAGACAAACAAATCTCATAATTTAATTGGCGAAGTGCAAATTAAGCCTACCATGTGGTCCTAATAAATAAGTTCATTTGTACTATCTTTGCCCCTATATATAATATGTTTTGGGAGTTCAGTTTCAATTCCCAAAACGTTTTGTATTTAGGTGCAGAGGGCAGTTCGTTGAAGTCATAGCCTCGTGTTTTCCTTTTGTGCGTCCCTATCATTCACCATTTTTTATTTCAAGATTGAGTATGGGAAGCATCGAGAAATATTTTGGGTGAGTTTGCAATATTCAACCTACGGAGAGATACTGTTCTGGAAGTCGAGTGTGTTATCCCTCTTAGCACACCACCTAAAGATGTCATCATTTTCCACCCAACAGGTTCCCGATTGCACTGTTGGACAGCTGACCGTGAGATTGCACGAGGCCAACTTGACGCTGTGGCGCAACCTGGACATGCTTTTCTCACGGATGGCGCGCTCTTTCTAGGCACACACGGCAGTCAAGTAGTACCCACTTTTTCAATTGCTCATTCCGTATGTATAGCTCTGTCTTCTAAGATCTAGTCCCCTCTATACATTTCAGTATTATGCAACTAAATTGCTGCCCCCCTGTGGCATGTACCTTCATCTTCGCCAGACAGACGGCCTCCACATTGATTTTACTAGTACGTAGCGATTAATCTCAATTTGTCCTCCATGGAGGGTATAATTCTATGATCCCATAACACTCTTTAATTTGACAGAAATTCCAACGACTAAAGTAACAAGCACGGCAACCAGCCACTACCGCCGCCCGTTGGTGTCCAGGCCAACTGAAATACTTGTCGGTCGTTGAGCTCCTTTCCGTTTTGTGATTCAGCCTGCTCAACGAGCTGAAGCTCCTTAATCTTGTGGCATCTTCTTCGGTCGTCGTCGTTTATGGCAGCGATGCCCCGAGCGGTGAAGCGGTAGGCGCAACCTGCTTGACGGCGTCCTACTCTTTCCTGTGGCGCAACCTGCTTGTCAGGTCTAAGCCGGCGTGGCCGCCTCGCCGGTGTACCACAAGGCATTGAGAAGGTTGTACGAGCACAAGAACCACTACTGGTTTGCATCAGTTGGGGGTGGGAGTATCACAGGGTGAGATTCTGTGAATATTGGGATTTGTTTTACGGGTGAAATGTACAAACGAGAGGTGAAAGTCGCGGAAGTAGTATTTGTCTCCACCTAGTTTTGCAGAAGTCGGTGGAGAGATATCTTTACTATTACATGGGAGTTGGTACTTCGCACCCCTCCTCCGGGACGCGTCCCGCCGATGGACGCGCTCTGCCAAGCCACGGTCTGCCTCGCCCGCTTCGTACGTGAAAGATGGGCCACAAAACACGAACGGCCTGCTAACGTTTCCTCTGGAAACCTTACTTCTCTCGCGATTGGGAGGCGACAGGGGCGGCGGCGAAGACTGAGTTCTCTGCATCGTCCTGTCGATCGCACGCTCGGAGCTCACTGCCGCCCGCCGCATCCAGCCCTCGTGTCAGCGCTGCGCTCTGCCTCCCACCCTCCCATGACCGTCGTCTGCGTTCGCTCGCACGCGCGAACACCACCTGGGCCAAGCGACCAAAAAAACCGCGCCTCGATGACCAAAAGATCTGCAAGACCCTGCTGATCTGGGTTTGCCGGTGCAAAGAGGAACGATGGGGAAGAGGAGCGCGTGGCGGCGCGATTTTCAGAGGGGTCACAACTCACAAGGGGTGAGATCGGAGGCGGAGCTGCCGGGGCGAGGATGTGAGCGTCCATGGACGTGGCGATGCAACATGAGGGAGAAGCGACAGCTCCCATGCCACCCTCCTCTGCATCGTGCGGGTCCGGTGGTGCGGGGCATCTGCATCCCGCCCGACGAGGACACTCCTCCCCCCGCCAGACGAGGCCTGCTTCAAGTGCTGCCCCGGCTCGTCGTCTCCATGGATCCATCATGATCCAGCCGCCCGTGCCTCCCCACCAACGGATACATCCACATCGAGATCCACAGTAGTAGGGTGTCATGGAGGATCTGACCTCTCTCTGGATGCAGATGGCCGTCATGGAGGATCAAGCGGGGACGAAAATTGGAAGTACAGTGGCTCCATCTTTCCTCGTCCTCTCTCCCTTCCCTTACCTCTCTCTTTCTCTCAATCTCACATCTGCCTATGTTTGCAGCACGCAGAGGGAAACGTGATGCTGCCGGCCAGGATTTGTGATTACCTCACCTTCTGGTGGCTGGTAGTAATAGCGAGAGGAGCCGGCTAGAATGGGGCGAGATGAGCAGCGTATAAGCGGCGAGAGGAACAATCCCGATTGTGAAGGTATGATTTGAGTTCCACGTTCCTGTCTGTTGAACTGCATAAGTTTTCAGTAAACATCATTGGCCTTTTCCAGAGAGTTCAGACAACATGCATGTGTTTAAGTGAATATAAAAAATATTTCCCCATAGGCTGACGCAAAATGGTCAGGATGCGTATGCTGAGGTAGCAACCATTGCTTAACAAGTAGTATATTTTTATTTCATTGTGAACCAATAAGAAAATAAATCATGACAAACATTGCCATGGGGCAATTCAGTTGCAAAATAAAGCATGGTTGGCTGTATAACCATCAGCTAAATGTTAAGTTAAGTCGTGTGTCCTGAGCAGTGTTTATTTTGCTGTCAATATTATACAATATGACTTTGTACTCCTTCAGAAACGAGACGCTTGCAAAATATTGTTATGCTACTTCAGTTCAATAAACTCTGCGTTATGGGATTCTGATAAGTGGTGAAATTGTAGTTGCCATGTTTGCTATTATTCTGAGTTGATTGTAAGCATGTTGATTTTAATAGATTTCCTCACATTTCTACATTTACACATAATCATCTTACACAATGCTCTTAAATTGTTTGTAGAGGATTTAATCAAGCACCACGAACTTCTATTCTTTTGAAATGAAATCAGTTCAACTTCTACTATAAACCCTGATGGTC
The DNA here is from genome assembly GCA_026929855.1 of Poa annua. Taxonomy (NCBI): domain Eukaryota; kingdom Viridiplantae; phylum Streptophyta; class Magnoliopsida; order Poales; family Poaceae; genus Poa; species Poa annua. The sequence continues at coordinate 10,099,570 of CM049436.1, forward strand.
GTACCTCATCCTCAATGGCAATATCAAGTTAGGTAATGCCAACTTAATCTATCTCTCACCATCTTTTTCATTTCGTGGGAGATTTGGCCGATTGATATTTTGGATACATACATGTTGGTCGGGGGTATTGGGCGAAATTGGGGGTTTCCTATTTCGTTTTCGTACAAAAATTATAATCATGTGCTCATGTTGATCGGGGACATTAGATGAATTTTAAGGTTTACAGTTATTTGGGAGTTTAAGGTTTACTTATTTACATGGAGTTGAGACCAGGTTAACTTGATACACTCATATTGATTTTCTTGTTAGTCTGCATAGTCGAGCCGATGATATTGCTAATGGCTCACATGGCTCAACGCTACAGAGTCCCTTGTGCCTTGTTGTTTGTATGTATATTTCAGGTTTGAGTTCTTGTTGTTTATATCTGCTTTCAGGAGACTGCCGGAAATAGCATATACATAGAGATTCCTTCTTATACACAAGTTTTGGGCAATCTGAGCATAGTTTCTGTAGATTATTGCATCATCTTGTGGTTCTCCCATAATCACACATTAATGATATATCCGTGGTACCTGATCCAGATATGTTCCAAACTTGACACTTGATGAGATGGATATACAGATGGTTGGGAACAATCTCATGGATAATTTCCTAGGAGGCCACACTCTTATCCTGGGATGACCGGGCAAGTTCATGTATTTACGAGGTGAAAGGGTATCATGAAGCGCTTTTTTGTTAAATAATGTTACTTAGTTGCAGTATATGCTTGGAAAAAATGCAAGAGTTACTGGAATAATTTTGAGCAAAATACCTCAATATGGAGGAGTTTTGTATGGACAACTTGGTAAGTGTTGGAATATGCATTTTCTCTTTAAAGAACTAAGGTACCCATATTCGACTTGAAGAGAGGTGCTAATAATATCTATTGTACTCTGGTGGTGCCTTATGTGATTGCTCTATTGACTGAAGTTACACGGTGATTTATCTTGTTATCTCTTTTTTATGGAGGTTCAGATAGATGAATGACTTAGCAGAGAAACAAACGACATTCTATTACTGGAAAAGGACCAACGTTTTTTCGTGTTCCTGCAAAATCTCTTAGTTTGTAAGTGAAAGCCATTTTCTGCTATATGGTAACTGCTTGAAGCTTATCAACCATCCTCTTACTTGAAGTAATAAGATCAATTTCATCAAGCAATTTAATGGGAAGTCAAGCAAGAAAGTGAGAACTGTTATCAAAAGTTAATTAATAACATCTTGTATCATAGACTGTCTGTATCAAGTGAAGTTTGTCAGATATGAAACAACTCCCGATGGAAGTTTTCCACTATTAATTCATTTACTCATGCAACTATTTGCTCGAGAACAACAATATTTACGTGAGTGGTATAGAAAAAAGGTTATTCAGTTGAAGTTTTCTGCTAAATAATGTTACTCAGTTGCAGTAGAGAAAAAAGGTTTGTAACCTTGCAGAGATGTGTGTACGTATTGTAGGTCCATTGGAGAAGGTAGGTGCCTACAGGTTTAACGGACCTGCTGTAGCTCGACAGAAATGGCAGAAAGAAAGGCCTAATAGACCTTCTTTGGCTTGAAAACAAAGTAAAGAATTTAAAGATTCAATTTTTTTGTGTGGTAATGTTTTGACTCCTAACTCAGTGTGTGATTTAGGTGGTTAACAACGTTATATGTATTTTGGCTATGATTAATATTTTTTCTTTGTTCGTCTCCTAACTCACCGACGAACGGAACAAATTTGGGACCCGTAGCAACGCACGGGCATTCAACTAGTTATTACCCAAGAGGGAGTTTTTCTCGCGCAATCCTGCGACGATTCACTGTTCACGATGAACAGTTACAAACAGTACCTCCGTCGTTTGGTTCGCTGCTCCCGGTCCTCATCTGGCGTTTTTTTTTTGGTCGGTTCTTCTATACGTTTCCACCGCTTTCCCTCGGTCTTTCCATACGCGTGCCGGCGAAAATCTCTCTGTCGCTCTCTCGGTCTCTCCGCTCCATCGCGATGCCGCGCCGCCGTCGTGCTTCGCCTTCCGCTGCTCCTCCTTCGTCTTCCTCCCCGCCATGTTCTTCTTCCCGCGCGTTTGCCGCTTCGTCGGGTCGCGCCGCCATGGCTGCCCGGCCTCGCGATCCCCTGTTGTCTGCCATCGGGATGCCGCGCCGACCTCGCGCTTCGTCCACCGCCGTTCCTCCTTCCCCTCCTTCTCCACCGCCTTCTTCTTCTCGCACGGTTGTGCTCCCGTCCGATGGCGCCGCCGTCGTCGGTCGTCCTCGCGATCCTCTGCTTTCAGCGTGGTTCCCTGTATCTCCGAATTGTTCTCGAGTTCTTCATCCGGTTTCTGCCTCGCCGTCGCCTCCGCCACGTCCTCGCCGGTATCGCGCTCGGGATTCTTTCTTGCCTCTTAGTTCGGTTACGCGGCCGTTCGTCCAAGCTTCTGATTTGGGGATTGCTGGTCGGCACGTTGTTTCTACTTCTACGCCAAATCGCCGCCCAGGTCTTCACATGCTGCCTCGCGATTCTTCCTCGCACAGTTCTTCGGATGCGCGGCTTTTCGTTGAGCCTTTCGTGGGTTTGGTTGACGTCCCTGTTTGTGGTCCTCATGGAGATTCTGTCGGCCGTCGACGTCGCCGTGGTTCCGATCAGTTCGAGCCGCAGATGCCTGCCCGTCCGCCCCGGCGCCGACGTTGCCGGCTCTCTCTGTTTCTGCCTGTGCTCCTGCCGGTGAGGGTTTGGTTGACGTTCCTGTTTGTGGTCCTGATGATCAGAGTTCCTGTCGGCCGTCGACGTCGCCGTGGTCTCGACCAGTTGGAGCCGCAGATGCCTGCCCGTCCGCCCCAGCGCCGACGTCTTTCTTCAGAGGATTTGTCGGCTCCCTCTGTTTATGCTGGTCGTCGGGCTGTTCGTGCGTTCTGCTCGGTCGGCGACGCGTCCTTTGTTGTTTCCGGCTATTGGTGGTCTCGGCGATCCTCTTACAAGCTTGGCGTCTTCTCAGGGTCAGTTTCAGCCGTCCTGTCGTGGGCATGTTCCTGATTCTTCTGCTGTTTCTACTCCTGCTGGCCGGCAGTTGATTTCTGGTCTGTCCGTGCCGTCTGCTGGTTTGCTGCCTCGCCGTTCCGCTGCTGTTGGTCCGCTTGAGCCAAATGGACGGGCTAATTTGCCTGGCTATCACGTTGATGGGGCTACCATTTTTGATCGGGAAACACGCAGGAGAGAAATTCGTTTGGGCAAGCGTCCAGTTCATGATATTCCTTCTATTTTACCTGAAGGTGCTAATCCTCTTCACTATTTATCGCGTGGTACGCCATCTGCTCCTATTTTCCTTTCTTCTCGCTGGAATGTGTAGTTTTGTTCTCATGAATTATCATTTTTAATTACGTTGTCTTTATTCCCTGTTTAGTTCCGGCGACTCCCTACGTAACTGCGCAGAAGGGTCACTACAACCGTCGGCTGCGTATGGCTCTTCGTCGTCATCGTCGGCTGCTGCGAGCTGGTTTAAAAAATGATTGTGTTGCTCTGCGTTGCTTTGTTAAAACGTAAAAACTACTGTGCCTTCTTTGTATTTTCCTTATACGTTTCACATTACTTCATCTATTATGTATACATATTTGTTGGTGTTCATGATTCTAAATTTGTTCGCTTATAGGTGCTTACCATAAACGTGCTTACTATGGGGTCCCTCATCACATATGCATCGTTGCAAGGCGGCTAGCAGGGAGAGACGTAGGCCTGTATATACTGGCTGTTTTCGCCGTGGGAAAATTTCGCTTCCTATATATCCAGAATGGCCTGCTCCTTTGTCCGAGCTGCTTAAATTTGATGGTGGTCCTCAATCTAATCGTTTCTTACGGATGATCCGTGAGTACTATAATTCCATGTTCGCTTTTACATCCCTAGGCGTGCATATTGATGAGACTGTGAATGTTGGAGGTGGTCCATATGTTTTCAAGATCTGTGGAGTTGTTTCACATCAGATTGGATCTCTTCTACCTCCTTCCGGTGATCCGCAGCCTAAGTTCTGTCAGCTTTATATTTACGACACGCTCAATGAGTTGGACCACAGGATGGGTATATTTGGTGATGATAATGAGGAGGATGGTGGTAATTTTGCTGGCCGTCGTCGTCCAAGAGATTTGCAGCACCATGATGGTGATGAAGAGGAACTTGGCCGTCCTGTTCGCCGGCGGCGTTTGCGTACAGAAGAGCCTGATCGTGACGTCGTCGATTCGTTGCGGACAATGCTTAATGAACACAATCCTTTGGTGCAGACGTTCCGCATGGCTGAAAGGAGGCTATTTTCTGTTGATTCGCCAGATGTCGCCATTAAGTTATTTGGTCACGTAGGAACAGAACATGGGAACCGCTACTCTCTTCCTGCTGTGCCTGAGTTGGCTGCCCTGATTGTTGATGATTTTTCTACGGAGGCGAACAGATTTGATGTGATTGTTCAAAAAGATGCGGGTCCTTTTCAACGTATTTCTCCGCTTAATCCTTCACTAATGGCTTTACAGTATCCACTTTTGTTCCCCCATGGATCTATGGGTTACCATCTTGGAATCAAGTATCAAGCTGTTGATGGTGTTCCTGTTCGAGGCAGGATGTATCTATGCTTGAGTATTATTGCTATAGGTTTCACTATCGAAGGGGGGAGCCTAATCCTTTTAATTACTTGCTGTGGCCGGTTGTCTAATCAGATAGCGGTTGACTCTTATTCTTCTGTTGAGTCATGTAGGCTTTGCTATCATTTTTTGAATCAAGATACCTTACGTTCTGAGACATATCAAGGTCTGTCAGATGCTCTTGGAGAAGGTACCTCGACTGGAAGAAACGTTGGAATTGAATATATTTTGCATTCAAGTTATACTGGCGGGCCAAGATATATGATTGAGAATTATCATGATGGGATGGCTATCTCCCGTGTTTATGGCCGGGCCTCCTGATTTATTTGTAACATTTACTTGCAATCCAAAATGGGACGAGATTTCTGAGGCAGTTCTTCTCGAGCCTGGGCAAACTCATTCTAATAGGCCTGATATCGAGACTCGCGTGTTTAAAATGAAAGTCAATCATTTTAAGAAACGTGTTAGGAATGGAAAGGTGTTCGGCCCTGTTAGCGCATGTATGTGTTTTCTTACTTTCTTCATACTTTAAATTTTACTTATTCTGTCGTATGTCATGCAGCTAAGATTTCTGTATCTGTCGGTGATTGCCCGTATGAGAGTGGGATTATTAATTTTTTACTCTACTCTGTCTTTTTTTTGCTATGGTGGATGCTTGCTGTCTTTCGCTATTTCAGTTTTGTTTATTACCCGATGTCCTTCATGCTTGAATGGACGTCCATTTTTCTATTTTTTTCAAACTGACATTCTTTATTTTCTCTACCATGAGGTTATATGGCTACGATTTTTGTGAAACATCTTTCCTAAACGTGATTTTTTTTTTGTTTGTGACAGATTTATATGTGGTCGAGTTTCAGAAGAGGGGCCTCCCCCACATACATTCACTTGTGTGGTTGAAGGCCGATACGGATGATCCCACTCCACTTACTATTGACTCTTATATTTCTGCTGAAATACCTGATTATCGCGAAGATACACTCGGATATGCGCTTGTGGAGTAATTTATGGTACATGGCCCTTGCGGTGTATACAACCCGCGGGCTCCATGCATGAAAGACGGCGTTTGCTCCAAGCATTATCCCAAAGAGTTTAATGAAGAAAGCAGAATTGATGCCTTAGGTTTTCCGGTTTACCGTCGTCCGAAAAATGATCGTTCTGTCACGAAAAATGGTCACCGTTTGGACAACAGATGGATTGTTCCGCACAATATGGAATTGCTCAAAATGTTTCAAGCTCACATTAGAATGGTGCAACAAAACAAATCTCATGAAATATTTGTTTAAGTATCTCACAAAGGGTCCTGATATGGTGCGTGCCCGTTTGCATTCCATGTATCAAACTCCAGGTTCTCAGACTGAAGGTAAAAATGAGATAAGCGATTATGCTAAATGCAGGTAACCTTTTTTTTTTTTTCTTTTTTTTTTTTGCGGGTGCAGGTAACCTTTTCTTATTACTTACTCACGTCTTACATCGTTACCACAGCTTTATTACTGCACGTTCCTTCAATTAGAAATTCTTGGGTCTGTAATTTTCTTTTAAAGCCATGTTGCTTCATGTGTCAAAACAATTTTTTGCCTTACGTGTCCTTTCATTTTATTTTAGGTATCTATCAACCTGTGAGTCATTCTGGCGGATGTTTGAATATGACATTCATGTTCGTGAACCTTTTGTTCAAAGATTGGCTGTCCATCTGCCGAATATGAACAGAGTGATCTATCATGAAGGAGATGACCTTGCTGACGTTGTTGGTCAGTCTAATAGGTACAAAACAATGTTAACGGAGTGGTTTGTTGCGAATCGGCGTTACCCTGATGCTCGCTCTTTAACATATCTTGACTTTCCTTCCAAGTGGATCTGGGAGGGACAGTCTAAACGATGGAAAAGAAGGAGTGACAAGGGTTTGTTTGCTGTGCCAATTGGAAGGATATATAACTGCTATCCTACAACGAATGAGTTGTTCTTTCTTCGTATGTTGCTGACTAAAGTATGTGGAGCAACATGTTTCGAGGATTTAAGGACTTACAATGGTACTATATACGGTTCGTTTAGGGAAGCTTGCTAGGCACGTGGATTGGTGGGCGATGACAATGAATGGTTCCTTCTTTTCGATGAAGCTATTTTATGGGCCTCTTCTTTTCAGCTTAGGCATTTGTTCATGACTGTTTTGCTTTTCTGTGGGGTTACAAATGCTCAGAGGCTTCTTGATAAATACTCATTGTATATGAGTGATGATTTAGTGGCTCGGATTCGTCGTTCTATGAATGATGCTGACTTAGTAATTCCTCCGCAATATTTGCATACTGAGCTGTTACAAGAGATTTCCATGATGTTCGGTGCCAATGGGTATTCCCTAGAATCTTTTAATATATGCACAGATGTTTTGCACGGTGCAAGAATTGTTGGCAACAGACTGATGCTAGAAGAAATGCAGCATGGTGGAAGCAATCTTATGTCCTTGGCTTCTTCTATGTACGATAAACTCAATGCGGAACAAGTCCACATATATAATCAGGTTATGGCTGCCGTGTCTGCACCGGTTGGAAAGTTGTTTTTTATTTCTGGACATGGAGGTGTTAGACATGTATAGTCTTGTTTTACCTTTTCCCCGTAGTGTAAGGGGCTCTTTGCATATTGCCACACCTGTACATGTATTGGCCTTTTGCCCCCTGTGAATGATAGTTGCTCATTCCTAACATGGTATCAGAGCACGGGTTAGGGTTTCCCCACGCACGCCGTAACTCCGTGCTTCTCCGCTCTTTTCTCTCCCCTTTTGGTCGAGATTGAGTCCGTCGTCGGCTCCTCCGGCCTGCCCGCGCGCCGTCGGCTCCTCCGGCCTGCTTGTGCGCCGCCGGCTCCTCCGGCCTGCTCCCGCGCCGTCGACTCCTCCGGCCTGCTCGAGCGCCGCCGGATCCTCCGGCCTGCCCGCGCCGTCGGCTCCTCCGGCCTCCCCGCACGCCGCCGCCCACTCCGGCCTGCCCGCGTGCCGCCGCCGCCTTCGGCCGAGCCGCCGCTGCCTCTGGCCTGTTGCTGCCGCTGGTCTGCGTGAGTGCTCGCGTGCGCCCCTGCGTGTGCCCTGCGAGCTCTGCTCTCCTCTGCGTGCGAGCTAGCGTGCACCCCTGGTCTCTGCATGCGAGCTCCTGCTTGATCTGGATCTGGACCAGATCGTGTGCTAGTTGACTTTCAAAAAAAAAAAAAAAAAAGAGAGTGCATCATGTCATCTTCAGGCTATGTTGCTGTTCCTCGGTGCTCTGTGATCTTCGATGGCACCAATTATGCAGAGTTTGTTGGCTTTATGCGTATCCACATGCGCGGCCTACTCCTTTGGGGCGTTCTCTACAGCGAGGTCCCCTGTCCGCCATGCCCTGTTGCTCCTGTGGCTCCTACGCCGCCGGTGTCGCCTGTTCTTCCTGCTGATACTTCTCAGGCTGATATGGATGCCGCCAAGACCAGTGATGATGCTGCGGTTGAGGCTTATGATCAGGAGGTATCCGTCTACTCTGATGTTCTTTCTGTCTATCGGGATGCCCTGTCTGCTTATACTCAGTGGCGCAATGATGATGCTCGGGCTGCTGCTGTTCTCACTGCTAGTGTTCAGCCTCAGTTTGCTTCTGAGTTTATGGGACTCGACTCTGCTGCTGCGATGTGGTTATACCTTTGTCAGCGCTATCAGCCCTCTGGTGATGCTCTCTATCTATCAGTGGTCCGCCAAGAACATGCCCTTCAGCAGGGTGACTCTACTGTTGATGAGTTCTACATGCAGTGCTCTACCATCTGGCGTCAGCTTGACTCTCTCCGGACTATTGTTTGTGGTACTTGTCGTTGCTGCCACACTGTGAGATCGGACTTGGAGTTTCAGCGTGTCCATGAGTTCCTGTCACGCCTCCGTACAGAGTTTGAGCCTCGACGTGCAGCCTTACTTGCTCGTGGGCGTGTTCCTATCTCGGAGGTCCTTGCTGAGCTTCGTGCTGAGGAGACACGCCTCCGTTCTGCTGGATTGCTTGCGGTGCCCACTGTGCTCGCGGCTCGCGCTCCTGTCGCCTCCGCTGCTCCAGCACTCTTACCCACGCCTTCAGGGGGGTAGGTCGCCCTCCTTTTGCAGGAGCGAGCCGGCCTCGCTCTCACACCTTCTGCGGCTACTGCTCCAAGCCAGGTCACCCAGAGTCTGATTGTCACAAGAAGCAGCGAGACCTAAGGCGCTCTTCTCCTAGTGGTGCTCGTGCGTCTTCCTCGACTCTGTCACTCACTGATCAGGATATTGTGAGGCTCAAGCGTCTGTTGGCTTCCTCTGGCTCTTCCTCGACGGGCACTGCAACACCTGTGATAGCTGCCACCACCACTCAGCCACCGCCGCCTACACAGTCAGGTACATCTTCGTGGGTTCTGGATTCTGGAACTTCTTTTCATATGTCTTCTGATTCTTCCGCTCTGTCTTCTATTCGACCTCTCGATTTTCCTATCAATGTTCTCACTGCCGATGGCACACCTCTTCCTGTCGCTAGTCGCGGCACCCTTTCTACTCCATCCTTTTCTGTCCCCAGTGTTTCTCATGTCCCTCGTCTTACCATGAATCTCTTTTCCGCTGCTCAACTTACTGATTCTGGTTGCCGTGTCATTCTTGATGTCGACTCTTGCTCTGTTCAGGATCGTCGCACCAAGGCTCTGGTTGGAGCTGGCCCTCGGCGCCGTGAGTCTCAGGGCCTTTGGGAGATAGACTGGCTTCATGTTCCTTCCGCTACCACCACTCCCGCCAGTTCGCATGCTCTTGCGGCCTCCTCTTCTGCGTCTTTCCAGCAGTGGCATCATCGCCTTGGTCACATTTGTGGCTCTCGCTTGTCGTCATTAGTGCGTCAAGGAGTTTTGGGGTCTGTATCTGGAGATGTCTCCTTACAGTGTGATGGTTGTAGACTTGGCAAACAAACCCAACTACCTTATCCTATGAGTGAGTCTGTATCTCAGCGTCCTTTCGACTTAGTTCATTCTGATGTATGGGGCCCTGCTCCCTTTGATTCGAAAGGAGGTCATCGCTACTATGTTCTTTTTATTGATGATTTCTCTCGCTACACTTGGCTTTACTTGATGAAATCTCGTGGTGATCTTCTCTCTATATACAAGCGTTTTGCTGCCATGGTTCACACGCAGTTTTCCACGCCTATTCGTGTTTTTCGTGCCGATTCAGCTGGTGAGTATATCTCCCAGATGTTGCGTGGTTTTCTTGCTGAGCAGGGTACTCTCGCCCAGTTCTCCTGTCCCGGTGCACATGCTCAGAACGGTGTTGCTGAGCGCAAGCATCGCCACCTTCTTGAGACGGCTCGTGCGATGATGATCGCCGCCTCCCTTCCACCACACTTCCGGGCTGAGGCTGTTATTGAGGTCCTGCAAGGGATCGAGACAGAGCAAAAGCGAACAAGAACACACGCAGTGGTTAGAGAACAATGGACTCAGGTGTTTTGTGTTGCGTAAAAGCCTGCAACTTTTCTATTTTCTCCTTCTCTATTTATGCTGATCGATTACAACTGAAACGAGCTAGAAAATAGGATCAACACCCGAGCTTACAGGGCAGTGCCATCCCACTACCGCTCAGATCCATCACCCCTACAAGTTAGCTGCACGAACAGGTCGTGTCCATCCCCACGAGCATCCAATGCAGCTAAGCAAGACTAAGTCTAATTTGACTGAATCAAAACAATCGGCTAACTAAACTGAAAACTGAAACTAGTGCAGCTAGCCTGCTTATGTCTGACGAAACACACTAGCACTGCTCTGAATTATGCAACAATCTCCCCCTAAGGCAGATGCAGTGCGCTTACTGAACCTTGACGACCTTGATCTTCTCACGGAGCAGCTGGAAACGAACACGGCCCAACGCCTTTGTAAGGATATCTGCGAGCTGATCTTTAGTGCCAACAAACTGAACCGCAACAGTGCCATCCTCAATGCAGTTCCTGATGTAGTGGTACCGCACTTCAATATGTTTGCTGCGGTCGTGGAACACTGGGTTCTTGATGAGTTGAATTGCAGACTTGTTGTCCACATGTAGATCGGTGACGAGAGGATCAGTTCCTAGCAGATCACCGAGCAAGCGGCCTAGCCAGACTCCCTGACAAGCTGCTGTTGCCGCTGCAATATACTCAGATTCGCAAGATGACATCGCCACCACCCTCTGCTTCTGGCTCTGCCAGGACACCGGACAGTCACCAAAGAAGAAGAGTGTACCTGAGGTACTCTTCCTGTCGTCGATGTCGCCAGCCATGTCTGCATCGCTGTATCCGATCAGATGAGCTCCCCCAGGTGCTGAGATGTAAGAGCAGCCGATGTCAATTGTCCCAGCGACGTAGCGGAGTAGGTGCTTGACAGCACTCATGTGCTCACTGGTGGGCGCCTCCATGAAGCGGCTCACCATGCCGACGGCGAAGCTGATGTCGGGCCTCGTGTGTACCAGGTAACGGAGACTGCCGACAATGCTGCGGTAGTACGTGACGTCGACAGGTGGATTGGAACTCTGCTTGGACAGCTTCAGCCTTGGCTCCATCGGCACTAGTGCTCCATAGCACTCTTCCATTCCTGCCTTCTCAATGAGCTTGGCAGCAAATGCGCTCTGCTTCAGAGTGATGTGGCCGGGCTTCTGTGACACCTCGATGCCCAAGTACAGGGTGAGCAGGCCAAGATCGCTCATCCTGAACCTGTCGCACATCTGCTGCTTGAAATCAGAGATTGCCGCGGTGCACGCGCCGGTGATCACGAGGTCGTCGACGTAGACCCCTAAAAGCAGCCGCGTCTTGTCCTTGCCACGAGTGTACACGGCGTGCTCGGAGGCGCTCCGCTCGAACCCGAGTGATACCAGGACGGCGTGGAGCTTGGTGTTCCAGGCGCGTGGGGCCTGGCGGAGTCCATACAGCGCCTTGTGGAGACGCAGCACCTTGCTGCTGTTCTTGCCGTCGACGAATCCTGGCGGCTGGCTCACGTACACCTCCTCGCCCAGCTCCCCGTTCAAGAACGCTGTCTTTACATCCATGTGGTGCACCTGCCACTGGAGTTGGGCAGCAACGGCGAGCAGAAGCCTGACGGAGTCCAGGCGCGCAACAGGGGCAAAGACTTCATCGAAGTCAATCCCCGGCCGCTGGACGTAGCCCTTTGCGACGAGCCTGGCCTTGTGCTTGAGGATGATGCCGTTGGCGTCGCGCTTCAGCTTGTAGACCCACTTTAGGCCGATGGGCCTGTGGCCGGCGGGCAGATCCACCAGCGTCCAGGTGGAGTTCTGCTCGATCGAGGCCAGCTCGTCGACCATCGCCAACCTCCAATCCTCATCTCCTTCAGCCTCGGCGAGCGTCGACGGCTCGCCAGTGGGAGTGAGTAAGAGGCGTTCCGCCCGCCCTGGGTTCTCCGCGTCGGGGTCAACCAGATCGAGAACGCGGCGGTAGCGGTGGATACCGTCTGGGTCGACGTCAGCATCGAGGTCATCCTCGTCTTGCTCAGCTGGTGGAGACACGAAGCGGATGGGCTGGGTCTTGCTCGAAGTCGTGGGCCTGACTGGGCTCGCTGGCCCATCAGCAACGGACGTGGACCTGACTGGGCTTGATGGCCCATCAGCCACGGATGCGGCCTGAGTCGAGGAAGATGGAGCTGGAGACGTGGCCGGCGCACTTGATGCCGGCATCGGCATGGTCCAGCTCTCGACGGTGAACTCGGACGTGCCTCCGCCATGCTCCCCCCAATTCCAGCTGGTGACCTCGTCGAAGATGACGTCCCTGGAGACGACGAGTTTCTTCTTTGTTGGATCAAACAGGCGATACGCCTTGCTCCCGTGCTCGTAGCCGATCATCACCATCGGGCGCGAGCGGTCGTCCAGCTTCTTGAGCCCTGGCTTTGTCTCCTTCACGTAGGCCCTGCAACCAAATACACGAAAGAAGTGCACACTTGGTTTGCGGCCGTACCAGCCCTCGAATGGAGTCTTGCCATCGAGGCTCCTCGTCAAGGATCTGTTCAGCACGAATACTGCGGTCAGCGCAGCTTCTCCCCAGAACTCTGCAGGCACGGACATGGCCTTAAGCATGCTCCTTGTGGCGCCGACGACCGTCTGGTTCCTCCTCTCCACTACCCCATTCTGTTGAGGAGAATAGGGGGCAGTGAGGTGCCGCTGGACGCCGCGCTCGGCGCACCACTCGGCGAAGTCCATCGCCGTGAACTCGCCGCCGCGGTCCGTACGGAGCACTCGGAGCGGCTGTTGCGACTCCTTCTCCGCCTCTGCCTGGAAGCGACGAATTGCTGCCGCTGCTTCGTCCTTGGTCTTGAGCAGGATCATCCACATGAAACGGCTGAAATCGTCGACGAGTAGGAGGAAATACTTCTTCCCTCCGTGCGTTGCCGGCGTGATTGGCCCGCACAGGTCTCCGTGCACGAGCTCCAGGGGCGCCGTGGCCCGGAACTTTGCTGCCGCCGGGAATGGAGCGCGCCGGTGCTTGCCAGCGATACAGGCCTCGCACAACTGCTCGACGTGGTCGACCACAGGGAGCCCGCGCACCATGCCGGTCCTTGACATCTTCCGGAGGCTGTCGAAGCTCTGGTGTACGAAGCGCGCGTGCCAGCGCCAGGCCTCGTCGTCTGTGTGCGCCGCCAGACACACAGGCTGTACAATCTTCAGATGTACAATATACAGCCTGTTCTTGGTGCGAGGAACCTTAGCGATCAGCAGCTTGTCCTGGTCCCGCACCGTCATGACGCCGTGCTCAACATGAGTGGGGAAGCCGAGCTCGTCCAGTTGGCCGATGCTGACGATGCTGGACTTCAGCTTCGGTATCCAGTAGACGTTCGCGAGCTCGTGGTGCCGCTCGTTGTCGATGGCGAAGAGGACGGTGCCGCGCCCGCAGATCTCGATGACAGAGCCGTCCCCAAACCGCACCTTGCCTGACACGGCGCGGTCCAGCTCGGCGAACACAGCCTCGTCGCCAGTCATGTGGTTTGAGGCCCCCGTGTCGAGGTACCAGGCGGGGTCGACGTCGTTTGGCGTACGTCGGAGAACCACACGTGCGCGTTCCTCGTTAAGGAAGACGTGCTCCCCCGTCAGCAGCGAGGTGGCCACCTCTGGGCCAGGCACGACGGGCCCGGCTGCCGTGGCGAGGACAATCTCCACGACAGTGGTCATGTGGAGATCGGGCTCCTCGTCGTCCTCGTGCTGCGTGAGGTGGGCTGCCGCCGCCGCCTCGTCGCGCTGCTTCTTCCTGCACTCTCGGGCCCAATGTCCCTTCTTGCCGCAGTAGCGACATTTGTTGCGATCAGGATCATCGCCGCCGGCGGATGGTGGCGTGCCCTTCTTTGGAGGTGGATCGGTCTTCCGCGCGCCAGAACCCTGACCGCGGTCACGCCCACCACCACCGCCAGCGGTGCTCCCGCCGCTGGGCTTCTTCTTGCGCGCCTCCCACTGTTCCTCTGTCAGCAACAGCTGGCCGCTGGCGCTCGAGCCGCCCGGCTCTCCATCAAGGCGTTCCTCGACAGCACGGAGGTGGCCCACGACCTCCTCGACAGTGAGGGTGGCTGGGTCCATCATCGTCTCCATCGAGAACGCTATCTGGACGAAACGGCCTGGAACAACAGACAAGAATTTGCGTACTACCTTCTCGTCGTCGCAGGTGTCGCCGAGGGAGCGCAGCGTCGACGCCAGGTTGGAGATGCGCATGCCGAAGTCCTCGATCCGCTCACCGGGCTTGAACATGATTGACTCGAACTCCGTTCTGAGCCGTCGCACGCGAGTGTCGCGCACGCGATCGGTGCCCAGGTGCTAAACGCGGATGGCCTCCCATGCCGCCTTGGCGCTGCCCTTCCCGATCAGCATTGGGTGTATCTCCGGCGGCGTGGAGCGGAGCAGCGCTGCGAGCGCCTGCTTGTCCTCGCGCCGGGAGACACCGTCGTCCTCAATCGCGTCCCAGAGCGACGCGGCCTGCATGTTCACCTCCATCACCAAAGCCCAGTTGGTGTACTCCCCCCGCTTCAGCATCGGGAAGATGAGGCCTGCACCGCCGCCGCTACCCATCTCGCGCACCACCTCCCGCTGCACCACGATTTCGCCTCCGCGCCGAACTCTGCTACGCCCACGACTTGGTGAACGCCGTCGCTGCTCTTGCGCCGGAGTGACGGATCGATTTGGTGGTGGAGTGTTGCCGGTGTGCTGCCGGCTCGACATTGCTCACGTCAACTTGCTCTGATACCAATTGAGGTCCTGCAAGGGATCGAGACAGAGCAAAAGCGAACAAGAACACACGCAGTGGTTAGAGAACAATGGACTCAGGTGTTTTGTGTTGCGTAAAAGCCTGCAACTTTTCTATTTTCTCCTTCTCTATTTATGCTGATCGATTACAACTGAAACGAGCTAGAAAATAGGATCAACACCCGAGCTTACAGGGCAGTGCCATCCCACTACCGCTCAGATCCATCACCCCTACAAGTTAGCTGCACGAACAGGTCGTGTCCATCCCCACGAGCATCCAATGTAGCTAAGCAAGACTAAGTCTAATTTGACTGAATCAAAACAAACGGCTAACTAAACTGAAAACTGAAACTAGTGCAGCTAGCCTGCTTATGTCTGACGAAACACACTAGCACTGCTCTGAATTATGCAACAGTTTTTGCATCCACCTATCTTATCAACATTCAGCCATCGGCTGCCTTGCAGGGTGGCATACCCATGGAGCGTCTCTCTGGTCGTTCTCCTGATTACTCAGCTCTTCGTTTGTTTGGATGTGTGTGCTATGTTCTTCTTGCTCCACGAGAACGCACCAAACTGACTGCTCAATTAGTTGAGTGTGTTTTTCTTGGCTACAGCGATGAGCACAAAGGTTATCGGTGTTGGGATCCCGTTGGTCGTCGGATGCGCATTTCTCGTGATGTCACTTTTGATGAGTCGCGTCCCTACTACCCGCGTCCCTCCTCCCCAGCTTTCTCGGTGGATGACATATCCTTTCTCTTGTTTCCCGACACACCGCCCTCTGTGCCTATCGATCCTCCTTCGCGCTCCATCCTCGCCGCTGACCCACCACCTCCCTCTTCCCCACATAGCCCCCCTCCTTCCTCTTCCGATTCTCCACCTACCTCTACGCTCTCTCCTTTTCCTTTTCACTATTCTCGCCGCTCTCATGTTTCGGATGCCTCCCCCGACGCTTCTTCCTCTTCTTCTTCTGAGGTGCCTTCTTCTTCCGATGAGCTCACTCCTCCTCTTCCTCCTCGCCATCGTTGTCCACCTGACCGCTACTCTCCTAGTCACTATGGTCTGTCTGTTGCCCTTGAGCCAACTTCTTATCGGGATGCTCAGTGCCATCCCGAATGGCAGCTTGCCATGGCCGAGGAGATTGCTGCGCTTGAGCGCACAGGCACCTGGGATCTTGTCTCTCCTCCTCCCGGTGTTCGTCCTATCACATGCAAGTGGGTCTACAAGATTAAGACTCGCTCTGATGGATCTCTTGAGCGCTACAAAGCGCGGCTTGTGGCTCGTGGCTTCTAACAGGAGCAGGGTCGTGATTATGATGAGACTTTTGCACCTGTGGCTCATATGACCACCGTGCGCACTCTTCTTGCCGTGGCTTCTGTTCGCCACTGGTCTGTGTCTCAGCTTGATGTTCAGAACGCATTTCTCAATGGTGAGCTGCGTGAGGAGGTTTACATGCAGCCTCCTCCTGGGTACTCTGTCCCTGATGGCATGGTTTGTCGTCTTCGGCGCTCTCTTTATGGCCTGAAACAGGCCCCTCACGCCTGGTTTGAGCGCTTCGCCTCTGTGGTGACTGCTGCCGGCTTCTCCCCGAGTGCCCATGATCCTGCGTTGTTTGTTCACACTTCTCCTCGAGGGCGGACCCTTCTCCTCCTCTATGTTGATGATATGATAATCACCGGCGATGATTCTGAGTATATTGCTTTTGTTAAGGCCCGCCTTCGCGAGCAGTTCCTTATGACTGATCTTGGTCCTCTTCGCTACTTTCTTGGGATTGAGGTGTCCTCCACTTCTGATGGTTTTTATATCTCCCAGGAAAAGTATATCCAGGATCTCCTTGCTCGTGCTGCTCTTGGTGATGAGCGCACTGTTGAGACTCCTATGGAACTCAATATCCAGCTTCGCACTTCTGATGGTGATCCCCTTTCTGATCCGACACGCTATCGCCATCTTGTTGGGAGCCTTGTCTATCTTGCCGTCACTCGACCAGATATTGCCCATCCTGTCCATATTCTGAGTCAGTTTGTTTCTGCTCCCACCTCGGTCCACTATAGTCATCTTCTTCGTGTTCTTCGCTATCTTAGAGCCACGATCACTCGTCGTCTATTCTTCCCTCGTTCCAGCTCCTTACAGCTCCAGGCCTACTCTGATGCTACGTGGGCTAGTGATCCTTCGGATCGTCGCTCGCTTTCTGCCTACTGTGTGTTTCTTGGTGGTTCTCTCATTGCATGGAAGACAAAGAAACAGACCGCTGTTTCCCGCTCCAGTACAGAGGCTGAGTTGAGAGCTATGGCCAGTCTGACGGCCGAGTTGACTTGGTTACGCTGGTTATTGGAGGATTTTGGTGTCCCTGTCACTACACCGACTCCTCTATTGTCAGACAGTACAGGTGCTATCAGCATTGCGCGAGATCCGGTGAAGCATGAGCTCACTAAACACATAGGTGTTGATGCCTTCTTTGTGCGCACTGCTGTGCAAGATCAGATTCTCGCTCTCCAGTATGTGCCTTCCGAGTTGCAGTTGGCGGATTTCTTCACGAAGGCCCAGACTAGAGCGCAACATAGTTTCTTACTCTCCAAACTCAGTGTTGTTGACCCACCATGAGTTTGAGGGGGGGTGTTAGACATGTATAGTCTTGTTTTACCTTTTCCCCGTAGTGTAAGGGGCTCTTTGCATATTGCCACACCTGTACGTGTATTGGCCTTTGGCCCCCTGTGAATGATAGTTGCTCATTCCTAACAGGAGGTACAGGCAAAACATATCTGTGGAATACTATCATCACAGCACTACGGGCAGATGATCATATTGTCTTGGCTGTTGCTTCTTCCGGTGTAGCCTCATTATCGCTTCCAGGAGGTAGAACAGCTCATTCTCGATTCAGAATCCCTCTTGATGTAGGCGACAAAACTATGTGCAATATATCACGAGGTACAAACCTGGCTGAGTTAGTTCAAAAGGCTGCATTAATATTGTGGGATGAGGCACCAATGACACAAAGGCGTTGCTTTGAGGGTGTTGACAGAAGTATGAGAGATGTGCTTTCCATGGATGACAATTCTAAGAAAGATCTCCCTTTTGGTGGTAAGACAGTAGTGTTGGGTGGTGATTTCAGACAAATCCTTCCTGTGGCCGAGGGTGCATCTAAACAAGAGATCATTAATTCTTCTCTTATTAAATCTCCCCTTTGGCAAGACGTCACACTTTTTAAGCTGGAAAGAAATATGAGGCTGTCAAATCCTGGATTATCAGAGGATGAAAAAGTCCAGCTGGATACATTTGCAAGAGGGATTCTTTCTGTAGGAAAGTCGATCCCTTCGTGGCTTACACTGCCGTCTGATATTGCTTTGCTGCCTTCTTCGAACTATATAATGTCACTTATCAACGCGACGTACGACTCTTTTGAGGATAACTATGACAAGCTGACATACTTAGCTGATAGAGCAATCATATGTCCTACTAATAAGATATGTCCTACTAATAAGGTGGCTGATTCAGTCAATGATGCACTTTTTGCCGCTGTCCCTCAAGAGGAAATGATATTTGAGAGTTGTGATGTCATTTGCAAGTCATTCGATCATGTGGCTGATGCGGACATACTATATTCTCCTGAATTTTTGCATAACATTGAGCCTCCCAATTTTCCTCGACACAGAATTGCCTTAAAGGTTGGGGTTCCAATTATGTTGCTTCGAAATATTAATCAATCTATTGGCCTCTGCAAAGGAACACGTCTGGTGGTTACTAGGTTGGGTCAATGGGTTCTTGAGGCAAAGATCATGACTGGAAGTAATATTGGCGATCGTGTATGCATACCAAGAATCATCCTTTATGTACCTTCCAGGAAGTGGCCTTTCACTTTGCAACGGCGACAATATCCAATTCGGGTATGCTATGCAATGACGATCAACAAGAGCCAGGGGCAGACACTCCATAGGGTTGGTGTATACTTGCCGAAGCCTGTGTTTTCTCATGGTCAGTTTTATGTTGCTGTGTCACGGGTAACCTCAAAGGAAGGCCTCAAAGTGCTTGCTTTGGATGATAATGGAGAACCGACTACGCAGACTAAAAATATAGTCTACCATGAAGTCCTTGGTGCTCTTTAAGAGCTTCATGTTTTACTTCGTACGGTTTTCCTTTACTGCAAACCATCTCTACATGCCAAAGTGCATCGATAATGTTGGTATGGTCTTTCCTGCCATACTTCTTTCAGTTAAAGAATTTTTTGCATATTGTATCATTTGTACAGCTGTCAGTTCACTGTCATTAACCATGAAGGGTGACGTCGCCTTCCTATTATGTTGTGATATAACATGATGCTTTCGCGCTGCTCATAATATATCCTGAAAGCGATACAACATCAGCTATTAGTTGCTGGTACGAAAAAAGAGTACCGTTAGTTAAACAGTTAGCTGTGCATACATGATCTTAAGATAGTAGCAACCGGTCAGGGTTGTTGAGGTTACTATATAACTGTTTTTCGCTTTGTTAAGGAAAATAATACTGTCTATTTCGCTAATATAATATTCTCTTATGTTTGCAGGGCAAGTTCGGCAGCATATATCAGTCTGACATGTAAATATAACCTCCTATGCACGTTTAAGTGTCGGTTTTCAATTCTGTAACTACTTAAGCCAACCCTCTACAAGTTTATCAAGCCAGTGATGTATAATCTAAGTTTGCTTTCTTTATAACTCTTTGAGTGAATCATCTCTTTCAGTGGTGTGTTTGCATACAATACATATCAACACCAGCCGCAGAAAAACAGTACAATATAACGAATTACATACTAACTGAACTTAATTTAAGTCGCCCAACCAAACAAGAAGTACAAAAAACTGCGAAGATTGAACACAGATTTTCCTACAAATTCAACCTACTACCCAAACACCAACACAGCTAGAAACCACATGTCTACAAACAAAAACATGTTCATAGTCCTTCCATCTACGAGACCACATTCACTCCTTGACATATTTTTCTTCACATACTTCTTTGAAATTGCTTATGCCTTCATGCAGTACAAAAGGAACGGCGTCATCTGAACAAGCAAGCTGACTTGAACGAATATGCTCAGACAAATTTTCCACTGCCTCCAACGTGCCACACCAGCCTTCTTTCATACGCTTCATTTTGATTCCATATTGCCCATCTCTTCTTTACAAGCTCGCCAACCAGTACATGAACTATAGCTATCCACATGAAGGCGTCTCTTCATTTGCCAGTTTAGATCCCTAACCTCAAACTTGCAGCTGCTTTCCAGAGCTCGAATCATATATTCCGTCGCCTTTTGTTCAGCTTCCTCCGCTGTCTGAAACTCATGGAAACTCGAACAAAATTCTTTCCGCGAACCGGCTGGATCTATTGGATCTGGAACATCAGCCCGCACATCACTAAAGAAACCGCTGATCCGATACCAAGTGTGAAATCTCGGATCCCCAGCTGGAACCTTCTTAACTACTCGTAGCTCAGATAACATAGCCTTCATCGATATACCGATAACCCGAGTATCCTCTGCAAGTAAGTTGAAAAAAAAAAAAAACAGAAGAAGAAACCCGGCAACTGTAAGAATCAATAAAGAATCGCTACACAAACCAATCGACGGAGGCAAGGGAGGTGGCATCAAATCTTTCCGCTTAGCATCTTCCTCCAGCTCGGCGCTCCAAAACTCCAGTTTTTCATCAAGATCAAGACTTTCTTCCGTCCACACCGGACTTGCCATCCTAAGAAAAAAGGTAGATAAGCTAACAAGTAGCAGCCACTAGCCAACAACAAGCGTTCAGCATAAATCTCCAACCTCTACACACAACACTCAGCCACGTACTATCCCACGTGTCGGTATGCAGAAGCGTTACGACAGAGTCACCGCTTGCCACCTCAATGCCAGCTCAAAAAAAAAAGAGAACAAACAAAAAAATCATTTCGACTAAACTCTTCTTAGAAACGCACCCACCTTTTTTTTCTTTCATACTCTCATCCATATAACTACACTCATTGATCCTATCAAGTAATAGCTACAATCAACTTAATATTTGCACTCACACTCTTCCGGATATACTAACCGTACATGGACATGACCAAGTGCCAACCAAACAAATCTAACATAAAATTTGACATAAAGGGCGCGGCGTGTCGCCGCGCCGAATTCCACTAGTCTAGAAGATAATTTCGGTAGGGTTATTGTTCAACGGTGTAGCAAGTGAGACATATAATAGAGATTTAAGGTACCCTATAGGATTTTTAAAAAATGAGTATGAAAAAATCCTAAGAAAACCCTATGATACATATGCATGTTTCCTACGTCTGTGCAAATTTTCGGAGTAATTTTTTTCTCGTATTCGAAGCTGTATAAAAATAATAAAAAACTGGGCATAAAAAAGGATATGGTGTGTTGAGTCTGTCAGAAATTTCACTTTTTGCCTAGCCTAAAATATAATGATTTTTTCTACGAAAGTTCTGGCATATGTAAGTAATGTGTGTATGTATTTGTGTAATTAATTTCATATTTTTTGAAGCAAAAAAGTATGAGTTAAAAAAAATAAAAAACATGCTCAGTGGTGCTCGGGAGCCACAACGGATTTCCGGTGAGACATGTTAATTCTTGCTCTATGATATATATAGAACATGAAATAGATGTGTCACAAGAGGTATCAAGCGCTCTTCCCTTCATCTTCACACACTAGTCGTTGAACCGGCGTACACCGCGGATCGACCCACTTATCGTGCTATGATCATATACGTATGCTTCAGCACTTATTCCACGAACCCACAACACGCCTCCTGTCAATGACTCTGTTATCACGTGCTCTTCTGAACCATGTCGGGGAACTTACAACTCGAACTCGAGATTCAAACACCATTAACAGCTACAGTAATTCAATGTTTTTCCTCACCCATAAGAAATGATAGAATGTGCGTGTTGTGATCGCATTCGTGATACACGACACAAACACTGAGGTTTGCTAACAAACTTAACTTCTTGATAAGTATAACATTTATTTCAATAAGAGAGGTTTCTAGTTAAGCATGTGTCTTGTATAAATAGTGATTAATTAAAATACTTTAATCTAAGCACATCCATCGTTTTTAACCGGGACTCTACGGTTCACCGCCTCATCTGCTTACTGCTTCAGCAGCAAGAGGGGTTGGGGACCTCGTCCCTACACTCTAGTTATGTTTCTAAAATACGTCCGAATGTCCTCATCGTGAAGTGCTCTGCCCTCTCCCTCCACACAATCGTTGATGAACCGATTCCCACTTTACCGCGCCCAGGTCTATGTATCCCTCACCACTTATGCACGAGCCCACACCGCGCCTAATGTGCATGCTTGAGACAAAAGGAGGGGTTGTCAGAATCGGATGAAACCAGCTTTGGATTATGATCAGTGGGCTACTCTGAAACCAGCTTTGGATTATGATAAGAGGGCAGAGCACTTCACTTTTCTGATACTTTGCTGGGTCGTTGATCGGTCATACTAAATAGGGAAGTTTTGGTGGCATTCTCTTTTTACTCACCTCAAGTTATAGTCGTTACCTAGGCCTCTGTGAATTAAGTTTTAGCTGCTCTTGCATGCTGCTCTGCTAAAGTCCCAGCTACCTTTACACTGTTCAGACAAAGAAATCTCAAAATTTAATTGGGTAAAAAGTGCAAATTTAATTCTACTAAAAGCTCATGTGGGTCAAACAAATAGGTTCACTTGTAGCTCAGAGTGTCCAGTTCGTCGAATTCATATGCCTCCTCTTTGCCACTTGTGCATTTGTATCATTCACCAAGACATTTTCACCGTGCACTGCACACACGTAGTTTCACCTGTAGCTTTTTTGCTGTAATCATACTGTTTTACCTCGTGTAGACAAGGCATTGCCTATAATCAGTACAAACACATACAGAATTTTCTTCTCCACCTAATTTTGGAGAGGTGGAGAGATGTCTGATAGATAATATCCGGTAGGATTATTGTTCATCTATACATATAGCAAGTGAGATATGTTAACTCTTTCTATAGGATATAGAACATGAAATAGATGTCTGATATTGCAGAATGCTTATGTCCACTGAGTCTGGTCTCGTTATGAAGCGCTCTTCCCTCTATCTCCTCTATCTCCACACACTAGTCGTTGAACCGACTCACGCCGCTGATCCACCCATTTTACTGAGCCATGATCATGTAAGTATGCTTCGCTACTTCTGCAACGATGCCACACCACGCCTAGTGTTGACACCTATGTATTGAATGAATTCGAGATTCAAACACCTATTAACAACTTCAGTAATTCGATGTTCTTCCTAACCCATAAGAAATATCAAAATTTGCGTGGTGTGATCTCATTCGTGATACACGAGCCGGATGTCAAGGTTTCTCGTTGCCAGCAAGGTTTCAGTCTTAGTCCATGTACAATGCACTGTCTAGCTAGCTGCTTACAGAAATTAACTTTTCATAACCACCAATTGTTATTTCTATAAGAGAGGTTTCTAGTTAAGCATTTATCTTGTATACATAAGCACCAGAGATTAATTAAAAATCGGTTTAATCTAAGCACCTCCACCATCTTTAGCCGGGACTCTATGGGTCCCGCCTCCTCTGCTTCGAGGTGGGGACCTCGTACCTACGCTCTTGGCTTTGTATTTAGTTTTTTAAATAGTTTGGTCAACCGACAAACAATGTCATGATGGTTGGCGTCGTGCGAAACGAAAGTAAGATTTTCATGTCTCCACGTCCACCTCATCAACATCAATCTCACCGATAGCATTGAGGAGGGTGGAGAATCGTCTAATCGCTGCTCACTTGGAATGTGGATCTAGTTTGGTTTATGTGTTTTGTAGTTTTGGTTTTAGAAGATTCAGATCGATTTAAGAGTTCAAGACTCACGTGTACGAATGTCCTCAAAATTAAGTGTTCTGCCCTCCGTCTCCACACACTTGATGATGAACCGGTTCCATCTTTACCACACCCATGCGTTGTATATATGCCTCACCACTAGACTATGTTCTGTTGTGCTCTCAGTCAAAGGATTTCACTGAAGTCAGACCTATGGTGTGTTGATGAACCTTCACATGGGCTGAGACAAAGAAATCTCAGAATTTAATAGAGCAAGAAGTGAAAAATTAAGTCTACTAAAATCTTATGTGGTCCACATAAATAGGTTAACCTGTACTACCGCTGTTCCTATATATATAAGATGTTTTGGGAGTTCAGTTTTCAACTTCCAAAATGTTTTATATGTAGGAACAAAGGGAGTAGCTCAGATGGTCCAGTTTGTCAAAGTAATAGGCTTCTTGTGTTTCCTTTTATGTGTTCGTATCATTCGCCATGTTTTTTCAAGATTGAGTATGGGAAGCGTCGGGAAACATTTTGTATGAGTTTGCAATGTTCGACCTACCTAAGCATATACTTGTTCAAGTCAGAGCGTGTTATCACTATAGGGCATCACTAACAGATGTGGTTTTTGTTCATCATTTTTTGCCCGATGGGTACCAGTTTGCATTATTGGACACATAGCCATATGTGGTGACCCAGCATACCACTGCATGGTGTAGTATGCTATAGTCGTTGACATAGCACCAATGGATCACCGCCCACCAGTGTTACATCATCAGAGTGGTACAACAGAAACATCGCAGGTCCAAGGCATGACTATAGATTACAAACAGAAGATCCAAAACAACCGATCTCTAGAACCTCCTCGAAACATTGAGGCAAGGCCCTAGTAAAAGAAAATCAAATGGAAAATCTTGGAGAACTCATCTATGCTAAGCCTACTACTAATACCGCAAGGCTTGCGATTGCGCTATAGCAACGCCTACAGAGATAGGTTCTATGACTAGGGATCTATCCTCTTCTACACTACGCTTTCATTTGTCCTCCACCTCCTCTGGTTTGCTTCGACTTGATGTAGTTGCCTTCTGTGGTATCTTGACTTGATCCTCCAGTGTTGCCTTCCCGGGGTTCTTCATGTCTAAGAAGGGGTTTAAGAGGCAAGGGTGAGTAACAGCGTTACCCAGCAAGTTCATTATATAAGGTGGGAAGTTTGATGCATAAGTACAGCCACAGACAATGGATTGTCGTAGGCTAATGCAAGTTTTTGAAAACATTTCTCCAAAAGGTTGCTTTTAATCTGAAGACTATGCTCGTCAGGAGTCACAGGTACTAGGGCCTTGAGGAGCCTCCTTTCCTGCTGCGTTCGTCGTTCCGTCCTGGAACGTGGAGTAACATGTCACATTCATACACTCTGCAGAGGTGCGCTGCTTTACCCATAAGAGATCAACGCTTTGTTGCACATCCGGGTGATCTTTCCCGTCCACACTTCCTTGGTGTGGGGCCCAGTCGGTGATCCAAGCCAATCACTGCGCCTTTCCACCATCCCCGCACACCCCCCATTACTTCAGTTGCAGGTGGCGGGAAAACCCAACTTCCAGCCTGCTGACCATTTGAAGCCCGTCTCAAACTGGTCCTGAAGCCAACCTTCATAGATACTAGACATCCGACCGTTAGACATCCGACCGTTGTGATTCACAGGATAGACATCTCCCGGTAATACGGCTTTATCCTGGAACTGCGAACTCGCAACGTCTAACAAGCCAACCGATAGACATCTCCCGGTAATACGGCTTTACCGGTGGCTTGTACGCACTTCCGGCCCAGAATAGTATCTGTTGGTGTACGAGAGGAAAAGGGTACAGCTGACTTCTTTGTCCCATTCCAAATCTTATGGTAGCGCGTAATATACGGCGCAAGAATCACTGGCGACATTTGTTGTTAAGTCCTAAGTGATACTTTCCCGTGCAAATGGGACCTCCACCACAACATTTTTACCGTGGTCCCATCTGCCAGCCATATGAGATTACCACCTCACTGGTGGATAATCATAGTCATATTATTATAAAATATGTTTTCTGTCCTTTTTGTGTGATGTGTAATAATAACACGTTGAAAATAGTTTGTTTAACAAATACTCCAAGAGGACATGAAATAAAGGATGAACTTGCCTTTTTGACCGCAAGATTATGCAGCCAAGGTCTTTGATATGATATAAACTCCGAGAAATCTGTAAACAGCAACATTGGTCCGGTAAGGACTAATGTTTAAAGAAGCAGCATGATTAATGCATAAGTATGAGATGCATCGCAAAGTACCCCGTATCTCACTCTAAATGATTATGTGTTATTTGTGTTGGGTGATTTCATCATTTGGATTTGTTTTGTCTTTAAGTTTACTTCACAAGAAAGATGAGTTCTTTAGCATTAATGTTCATGTATCATATTAAGCATGAAAGTAAAGTAAAACAACATATAAACATCCAATGGTTGCTTTAGGGTTGAGTTCAACTCTTGTTTGTAAAGATCATATATTATCTTGGATTAACTAAATAGATAGTGTAGCATTACATTTCATGAATACAAAAAGAATAACTTTTGAAGAACATAATTAATGTAAACTATGTTGATTCATATCACATGGTTAAGAGAGAGTTATTTGATTATTCTCATTTGTATATTTTATCCAAGACTTTGCATTATGAAAGTTTTGATTCAATCATGAACTTTTAACTTAAACTTAGTTATGTCCTTATAGTGGTATAATTTGTTTGAAGTGAACAAGTGGTATTGTTACCCATAGTGCTATTATTATCTTATGGAGTGGTTTCAAATTTTCTTTAGTTAACCAAATTTTAAGTGAAATGAAGTTAAGGAATGATTGAAATAAGTAAGACATTCATTCAAGTGAAACTTAGTAATCAAAGTGTTGTTGCCTTTTTATTTATTTAAAATGATTGCTAAGTAATAGGAGAACAACTTTTATAAGCTTATACCTTCATTTTCACAATTATGAGAATAATTCTTATTAATTATTATTTAAAATAGAATATCATTTTAAAATAGATTTATTGAATTAAAAATATTTCATGTTTATAAATAAAATACAGTTCTAAATATAAAGTTATGCATGTGAGACAATTTAAATGAAGTTTGAAATGCATCCAAAATAGCATTTCAAATAACTTCATATTTAAAAGATTAAGTAATTTGTATTTCAAATTTTATCATATTTTAATTTTATAAAAACATAAGTTATAATGAAACAATCTTATAGATTTTACTTTTCTGATCATTTTGATATAAAGATTATATTTTTATGATTTGAAATGATTTAGTTATGAATATCCTAAGTTTAAATCAATATTTGGAATTTATTAAATAGACTTGGGCCCACCTGTCATAACTTTAATATTTTCAGAAACCAATTTAGGAAATGAATAAAACTCTGACATGGGGTCCCACATGTCATACACTGATTTATTCCGAATTTAATTTCAGGAAAAGAAAAATGGGCGGCTGACGTCATGATGACATCGGCGATGGATTTCATCGCCTGCCGAGCACGAATTCGATGAAATGATGCGATTTAATCCGAACTGAGGCTGGATCTAGCTAGAGGGAATCGAGGCGAACCATATGGTGGTGGCGGGTTGACCATATGGTCACCGGAATCTCGCCGGCGGCGAGCTCCAGCGGCGGCCGAACATGGCTCCTGGTGAACTCTCTGTACAGCGCGAATTGGAACGAACGGAGTACTCCGTTAGGAGCAGGAGCTCACCACGAAGCAGAGGAGCTCGTCGGTGAAGGAAATGGTGGCTCGACGGCGACGTGCGCGTCTGCGGCATCCGCCGGCCGGAGATGAGGAAGACGGCGCGATTCTCCGCTTCCCGAGCTACCCCGCACGCATGGATCGCATAGGAGGAAGAGGGCGATGCAGCGGTCCTCCAGAGCTTCTCAGGGCTTCGATACTCGGACGGAATCGGTCGCACTCGCCGGCGCATGGCGGCGGACCGAGGAGCTAGGGTTTGGAAGAGGAACAGAGAGAGGATTAGAGAGAGAAGAGAGAGGGCGTGAGTGAGGGAGATGCGGACGTCTCTCCCATGGTCTTATCCGCGCGAGGAAGGCGAGAAGAAGCAGCACGGTGTCAGCGTCCCGGGCCCAGCTCCACACACTCACGTCGTGCTCGGACGTTTCCTGGCCCATGGCCGCGCACACAGCCCAGCTACAAGGAGAGAGCCCACCTCCAACCCAAAAGCCCGGACTGAAAGGTGGAGGGGACTCTCCCTTATAAGCTGGGTGTGGCCTCCTCCCACTAGCGAGGTGGGACTAAAGTCACCGGCAACGCTTGGTACCTAACACCCCATCCCCCTAGGAAGCCCCCCAGGCGGGCATGGCGGTGCTGGCTCTGATACCAATTGTCAGCGTCCCGGGCCCAGCTCCACACACTCACGTCGTGCTCGGACGTTTCCTGGCCCATGGCCGCGCACACAGCCCAGCTACAAGGAGAGAGCCCACCTCCAACCCAAAAGCCCGGACTGAAAGGTGGAGGGGACTCTCCCTTATAAGCTGGGTGTGGCCTCCTCCCACTAGCGAGGTGGGACTAAAGTCACCGGCAACGCTTGGTACCTAACACCCCATCCCCCTAGGAAGCCCCCCAGGCGGGCATGGCGGTGCTGGCTCTGATACCAATTGTCAGCGTCCCGGGCCCAGCTCCACACACTCACGTCGTGCTCGGACGTTTCCTGGCCCATGGCCGCGCACACAGCCCAGCTACAAGGAGAGAGCCCACCTCCAACCCAAAAGCCCGGACTGAAAGGTGGAGGGGACTCTCCCTTATAAGCTGGGTGTGGCCTCCTCCCACTAGCGAGGTGGGACTAAAGTCACCGGCAACGCTTGGTACCTAACACCCCATCCCCCTAGGAAGCCCCCCAGGCGGGCATGGCGGTGCTGGCTCTGATACCAATTGTCAGCGTCCCGGGCCCAGCTCCACACACTCACGTCGTGCTCGGACGTTTCCTGGCCCATGGCCGCGCACACAGCCCAGCTACAAGGAGAGAGCCCACCTCCAACCCAAAAGCCCGGACTGAAAGGTGGAGGGGACTCTCCCTTATAAGCTGGGTGTGGCCTCCTCCCACTAGCGAGGTGGGACTAAAGTCACCGGCAACGCTTGGTACCTAACACACGGCAGGTCGGGCGCGAGGACACGGCGCTGCCGTTCTTCTGGCTGGAGGAAGAAGAAAGAGGATTTAAACATTTTTGCAGAAAACCCCCTGGGTTCCCGGGAAACTGCAAAACCATTGTAAACAGGCCCCTACTCACTGTTTTTGATCTGTTTTTGAATAGAAACTTGCAGATAAGTCCTGGGGTTTGTATTTGCTTTAGGATGTTTATTTAAACCTTGCATTATAAATAATTGTATATTTTTTTTGAATACCTTTTATTATGAAGTGACCTTTGGGCACACTTGGACTTATTCAATTTAATAAAATGTGTGGTGTTCACTTCTTTCTTTTTATTGTGTACTGAGGTAATATGAGAATATTTTTCTTATACCCTAAATTACATGTGGGGTTTTGATATCTTTAAATTCTAAATTTGATTTGAAGTTTACTCCATATATAGATAGATTCAATTTAATAATATGAATGTCTTGTATAGTTTTGAGTTATTTTAACATATGAAATTAGTTTGGACATAGTTGGTTTATTTCTTTTATTTGTAGGTGTGGCATTTGCCTCTTGAGTTTAGTGAGGTATTTTAGCAACCTGAAAACATATTATTTATTGTTCATTTAAAAACATTTGGATTGACATTACTTGTTTGTGGATATTTAATCTATTGAAATTGTAAATGTGATTTGATGGTTTACTTCAAAGTAAAGATAGATATAATTATTCACTCTTATGAGTTTGTGTTTTAAAATATTTGAATGCTTATTTTGTGTTTTGGTGATATAAGCCTTCCTGACCAGACCAAGTTATGATCTAGTGGAGATAGCAAATGGATCATTGTGGTTCCTAAGAAGATTAAACACAATGCTTTAGGTCAAATTCATGCTAAGCATGAGAGGTTGCCAAATGGCTTTTATTGGTGATCCTTAACAAATCAATCATGTGAAGACATGATCAATTGTTTATGAAAACACAAAATAGGAATTCCTGCCTAAGGTTAGGTCTTATGGTGATATAATAGATATGATGATGATTTTATAATTCTCCACACTCCATCATCCATTAGATGATCTAAGATAGAGGCACTCCCTCCTGATAAAGTTAACATCCTTGAACATATATCAACTAATGCTTCCCAAGTGATTCAGTAATTCATATGTCCAAGATTATGTTTTATTGAGAATGAATTCTTGATTCCAGCAATAGAGCATTATCTGTTGATGACTTGTGGATCCTCTCTTATATAACTTCTTCATTCACATGTCCTTAAGAGATGATTCATGGGAATTTTAAATGTGGAAAATAATTATATGGACTTATGATACGGCTTTACTCTCTCCTAGGTTATTACCTTGGAGAAACACCATAAATCCATCTATGACTTTACTTTGGGTTTGATCCCTCTAAACAATAAGTAGTTGTTCAAGACAAGTTCTTCTAGTGCTATAATGAAGTTCCAACATCACTTGCCCCACACTTGTGGTGAAGATAATTCAATTTAACCAAGCCAACTTTCTTGGGTTGGTGGTATATGAATGTGTGTGTATTTTATGACATCAAAGAACTTGATGTACTCGATGATCTATCCTACTATTCATGTGTATATGGCACTCCATTGTTTGTGCATACCAAAATGAGTTGTCAACAAGGTTGCAAAGCTTGTGATCAACCTATTTCAATATAACACTAACATTGTGATGTCATATCATTTCCAGAGGTATGAACATGGATGGATTAGGAGATAAGAGTTTCCACTTCTTCATGATAGATTGGCATAACACTTCTATGCCCATCTAAGGAATGCTTCCCTATGTCTTCTTGTTGTGTCTCTTCCTTTATTGATAGCTCCTCTTGTTTATGCCTTCGAGAGAATTGGGAGGAAAGAAAAATATGATGTCTAGATAAAGGTAGAAGATCTAGGTTAAGGTTTAGGTAATTCAGTTTGGTCTTCAAGACTGTCATGGTTTTCATGTACTAGAAATATGTCTAGCACATTTGATAAGAATAGATGATCAGGGAATAACTAAGAATAGTTGTTTTGGTCCTAACTCCTAAATATTGTTTTGATGTAACAAGTTTTGTTTCCTTCAATGTAACCTCTCATCGTGTATCTCTTTACCCCAAAATAAGGTGTAAGCCAAGATCATCTCAAAGTTTATAGCACTCAAGTTGATGATCTACTTCAATTCCACCAACTCAAGTGAAACTCCAATCACTTAGTGTTTTGAGAATTAAATGCGCGAAAATTATTCGGATTTTCTGATGCATGAATGCAATGCACACTCCTGTGTCCACTCTATTTCTGGACCCTAAGTTCTGGGATGTTACACCATATAACTCCACGCCACACCGCTAACTACATGCCAGACCACCTCGCGGGAGATAGCAAAGTCACGCCACACCTCGCCGGAGCCGCACCAGCCACCTTGGTCCTCACCAGAATCTCTTTGGAATCTTGCCGGAGTTTTCTGGAATCTCGCCGGAGATCATCTGAACCACCCAAGAGACTATTACAATTTACAAATGACTAATCACATCTTCGAGTTGTACTTGTACGCATGCGCACAGAAAATATGCAAGGAGAAGAGAATACCACAAGCTGCTTTTTCCGATAAAGGTAGCTTTATTACTTAAAGAGTTTTAACCATTACACCTGACCTCTAAATAACGAAGATGCACACAGCCGAAAGGTTCGAATTCAAAAGTAAAGATATAGTAGACGTATTACATATCATGATGAGAAATTGTAAAAAACGCCTAAGGTGGTGGAGGGTCGATCCGCAAATTATGTTGCCATCCATGTTGGATAAAAAGACTCTCGCCGTATCCTCCAGTCTTATACACACCTCCATAAATAGGTCTTGATGCTCCACACGTTGCAACGGAGACCATGAACGGAGTGTAATAGTAGTCCGGTAGATAACCTGCATAAGAGAACAATTTTTATCATAAAAATGTTGTCATTCCTACAAAGCCAAAGCGGCCGTATTACGGCCAGTGCTGCCACCCTAACAAGTTGTTTAAACCTAGCGTCCACACCATTGAGCCATGCACCAAAAATATGAGCGATGCTTGTTAGTGGGTATAAGGTAGAACGTATCTGGATTATTGACCATATAGAACTAACAAATTTACACTTAATGAATAAGTGCTTAATTGTCTTGTCCTTGTGACAGCGGACACACTTTTTACCTCCATACCATTTGCGTTTGTAAGGTTGTCTTTTGTTAAAATTACCGCTCGACGTAGATACCACGTAAAGATCTTGTTTTTGAGTGGGATCTTCATCTTTCAGAGGTTTTTATTATTCACCACTGACACTTCCGGTTGGATTAAAGCTTTAGACAAAGAGTCCACTGTGATTTTACCAGTTTTGTGTAAATTCCATCTGAACTTATCAGTCCCCCGTGTCAGGTTGACCACAGCCAACCGTTGTAGCAACTCAGTCCAAGATGCTAGACGAGGACCAATAATATCTCTTCTGAACGTCACATTAGGCGGGAAATTCTCCAACACCTTAAATAAGTGTATCGCTTTTGTGCCGTTCAAGGACAATGTTGTATAAAGTCGGATATTGCTCCCAGAGTGAGGTAGCCTATCTTCCCATAAACTTTCACAAGGCTCAGTCAAAGAAATGTCATAATTTAATCGGCGAAGTACAAAGTTAAGCCTACCATGTGGTCCAAATAAATAGGTTTATTGTACCACCTATGTCCCTATATATAAGATGTTTTGGGAGTTCAGATTCAATTCTCAAAACGTTATATATCTAGGTGCAGAGGGCGTTCGTTGAAGCCATAGCCTCGTGTTTTCCTTTTGTGCGCCCCTATCATTCACCATTTTTTTCTCTCAAGATTGAGTATGGGAAGCGTCGGGAAATATTTTGGATGAGTTTACGATACTAGAAGAATACCCCACGCGTTGCAGCGGAAAACTCTTTACAAAAATATTATGTAAATAAAATTGGTATAAGATATATGAAATATTTAATTTTCACAAAAATATTATGTGAAACTTTTGAATGTTTTGTGACTAAGTATCAATGATGTGAAAAATTATATGACTGAAAAACTGCATGAAAGATCTACTATTACTAATTATTATTAATGGAGATGAGATGGACAATTGATTGGCTAATATAGTGGGTGACGTGGATAGGGATAGATTGCATGTTGAGATAGAAAATCATAAATGCACTTAGTAGGATTTTGCTTTATAAAAAGTATAGATATGGAGATAGTAGTCAGAAAATGCTTTTGACCCCGAGTACCGGTGCTCCTGCTAGTTAGGAAAAAAAGTCACATTTATGAGTTTTTAAAAAATCTGAAAATAAATCAGATGTATCCCATGGCATGTCCCACAAATGTGCAAAATATCAATTTCAAATACTCCCTCCGTCCCAAAATAACTGTCTCAACTTTGATAGAAAGTGGATGGGTCTACATGCATCCACTTTCTATCAAAATTGAGACAGTTATTTTGGGACGGAGGGAGTAGTTGATATTATGGGCTATATAAATATGAAAAATCGTTGAAAATTTAGAGCCAAAAATCTCCACCCGTCTACTCATCTTCCTCCCTCACAAATACTGAATCCCCCCATCTCAAAACCAGAAATATCGTTGTCAAAAAAAAAAAAACCAGAAATACTGATCCCCGGAGACCTAACGTTGCATCCTGTCCAACTCAGTGCGCCGGCGGGCGGTGCGCTCTCCTCGCCGGTACTCCGGCGTCTGGTGGACGGCGGGCAGGAATCGAGTCAGGCCCGTGGGGTGAGCTCTGCGCCCGAAGTTCAGGGGATGCGGCGGGCAACCCGGCGCAGCGGCAGGCCGTCGGCTCTGTATTCGGTAAGCGCACCGGGGGACGGGCGCTGGAAGCTAGAGGCTAAACCAGCAGGTTAGCCGCCTAATTGTTGCTCAATTTTGATGGATTTTTGGACGCGCTGCAACAAATTATGGATAGTAGAATAGTAGTGCTTGCATTATGTTTTTAGTTACTCGGGTACCTGACGAATTGGCATGGCTCAGCTTCGTAGTATCATTGTGCAGGAAGCTAAGGAAACGTTGAAAATTAAGTTTTTTTTTGAAAATTAAGTTAATATTCCATATTCTGTTGTCCTGGAATATGTTATATACAATGCTGACGAGGTTGAGTTTTCGACAGAATTATGCATGCTTAAGCTCAAATCATCTTGCACTGTTACATACTTTTACATGTCCATATACATGAAATCACTCTTCACTCTAAAATATTTTTTGCAAACCTAATACTGGACTGACACCTATAGAAGAAGATTGTTCGCTGGAAAGATAGTTAAATCAGAGTAGCATCCTAATATGCACCAGTCTTCATAAACCGAACTACACTGATGTAACCAAAATACCTTGATAAGACTAATTGATCATACAACACTCCTACGCCAAAGAATGCACTGAAGGCAATCACAAATGCCACCTTGTAGTCAGTTTGTTTACTTGGCAGAATGACTGCTTGATGTGCTTTTGCAGAATCGCATTTGTGAGTGAGCATAGAGCCACATAGCTTTGGGTTCCCATCGAAACTAGAATTTTGAAATGTATTAAACTGGCCTCCAGATGGAATAGGCCCTTCAAGGTCATTGTTTGAAATGTTGAATGCTGAAAGGAAGTTCAGGCTGTTCAATGCAGTTTGGATTGCACCTGTGAGATGGTTGCTGGACAAGTCTAGCACCAGCAAGTTTGTGAGGTTACAAACCGATTGTGGGATCTGTCCAGATAACTTGTTGAAGCTGAAGTCAAGTATAACAAGCATTCTCAGTTGGCCAATCTGTGGGGGAATCACACCTGTAAAGTAATTGCTGCTTAGATTCAACATTGTCGGGAAAGATATAACCACACAGTATTGAAGTGATGGACCTTGCGTAAGAGGCAGTTCAAAGACCCTTGTGTCCAAACGAGTTGCATTCTCAGTAGATTTTAGCATTGGCATCTCCATCAAGGTTAGGGGGATTTCTCCTGTAAGTCTGTTGTCTGA
Source organism: Poa annua (assembly GCA_026929855.1). Classification (NCBI taxonomy): domain Eukaryota; kingdom Viridiplantae; phylum Streptophyta; class Magnoliopsida; order Poales; family Poaceae; genus Poa; species Poa annua. The sequence goes on from CM049436.1 coordinate 10,134,389, forward strand.
CACATCCATATAGAAGAGAGAACATAGTGAGTTGATCCAGCCTGGTATTGGTCCACTGAGTTGGTTGCTGTTTAAAAATAAAATCTTCAGATTTGTGAGCCTTGATATCCATAGAGGTATTTTTCCCAACAACTCGCTATGTGAGATGACCAAAACCTGGAGATTCTCAAATCCGTCAATTATGTCACCTGTGGCATGAGCTCTCCCTCGAAGCTACCTCCGATAAGCAGGTTGGTAAGGTTCATAGAGCTCCGAAGGATGTGCAGTGCATTTGTGATGTTTCTGAGAGTTTGAGCCAACTGATAGGAAGTTGAGGTACTTCAGATTGCTTATTCTTGGTGAAAGCTGCCCATCTAATTTGTTGCCAGATACCCGCAGTGCAGTCAGATTGCTGCAAGAGTATATGCTATCTGGAACTGTGCCGTTGATTTGGTTGAACAAAAGGTCTAAAGTTTTTAGATTGGGCAGGTTGGAGAAATTGACCTTTGTAAGTTCTCCACTGAAACTGTTGCTCTTGAGGTCAATTGTTATCAGATTTGTGCAATTGCTCAGAGCTGATGGCAGCTCCCCTGTCATGTTGTTGTTGTTCAAATGCAGCTCTTCCAATTTCTTGAGCCGACGTATAGAATCTGGAATTGTGCCACTGAATTTGTTCCCTCCAAGATCAAGGATTACAAGGTTTTTGAGGTTGGTTATGCGTGTACCATCAATAGCTCCATGCAAGTCATTATTAGGAAAAGACAGATACTCCAAGGAGGTAGCATTGAAGAGTTCATCTGAAAGTATTCCAATGATGCCGTTGTACCCGGCCCTGAGATCTCTCAACATGGAGCAACCGAAACTGCCACTGAATTTGTTGAAACTCAGATCCAGCACAGTGACGGATGGCGAATTGTTACAGAAATGAGTTGGTATCTGCCCAATAAAGCTGTTATTGCTGGCATTGAGCAATAACAGATTGTCCATAGCCTTCCATATGGTGGATGGAAACTTTCCTTCAAATAAGTTGCTCGAGATGTTTAGTACCTGCAGAGGCGCTGCAGGGGTCGAAGATGGCAGGTCCTGGATTGGTCCATTCAGCTGGTTAAAGCTGACATCAAGGATGGTGATGCTACTGGATGACACCAGTTCTAGTGGCAGGCCACCAGAGAGCGAGTTGTGAGAGAGGTTAAGGTACTGCAGTCCAGCGAGGATCCCAAGGGACTGTGAGATGTGCCCCTTGAGGCCCTTTTAAGAAACAAAGACACTGGTGACCATCCTATCTTGTCTGCACGTGATCCCTTCCCATTTGCAGCAATCCGTGCCGTCCCGCCATGAGGCTGCGAGGCCACTATCATGTGAGAGCCCCTCTAGGAACTGGAGCAGGGAATCCTTCTCATGCTCCATGCAGGAACTTGTGGGAGAGACCAAAGAGATCAGCAGCACAAGAGCAAGGCCAAGAGAAGGTATGTGCAATTTGTTGTTGTGTGTCTTGTATGAAAAATGGAGTGACTGCATGGTTTCTGATGAAACTAGCATGGCTTCTTTGTAAGGCATTGATGGTCGTATGCAGAAAGAAAATGAGGTGGACCAAGAAGTAGCCCTTGCTTCCATTATATGTTTTTTCCTCTTGCAGTCATAGTCACCACAAGAAAGATTGGGTCAAGGATTTTGTCTACTGTTGTTTTCAGTTAGTTATACCGTCTCCGCATCTTCACTAAGGACGTTGACCATGGAAGGTGGCCATCCTATCTTGGATCCTGTAGTTGCAAATATCTTGAAGTTTTAGTTTAATAGTTTTGTATCCAGTTTTGATGTTATTTATTATGTGTAGTTGTGCTTCAGTTCCTTTCTAGTCCTTGTACGGTTATTATTTGTCGTTGATCAGTGTAGGCATGTTTACACTTAACCTGAAGCATATCATCATTAGTTTCATAAACAACATGTTTAACCAGTATTCTCACTTTGCTACGGATAAGGTGTGAAATCGCAGTGGACGACGTGTTGTGCCAAGAAATGATGAAGGAAGGTGTGTGGCACGGGGAGACTAACATATCGCCTTTTGTTCAGATGCTGTGAGGGTCAAGGCCATGGTAGGGCATCTGATTCTGAGGTGAGGTTAACAGGATGTGGAGGACCATGGACAGGACCTGGTGCGTCATTACTGCTGTGTTTTCTTCAAGAGGACTTGCAGTAGCTGAATGATTGTGATATAATTGAATCAGACTTGATTACTTTGCCGGTTTATATAGCTAAATATCTGGTGTTAGGAATTGTGTTGGATGATGTCATTTTGACACCCTATACAGTCTGCACGACAAGTCTAGATTTCTCCTGAGTTTGTTTATCTGATACACCTGATATAAGCTATACACAGTGTGTTGTCCTACTATGAATTGGCGGCATTACTGCTGTGTTTTTTTCAGATAAGAAAATATAGCCAACACTCTATAAGTATTATAATTATACATGAATAAGCTAAGTACCTTATAATTGTCGTCCTTCCTGTTGTGTGCTTCCTCATCTTCTCTGTGTACTTTTTCCGACCGGTGTCGACTGTTACCGATAAGTTATACACAAAATAAGAATGACTAGTTTTTTTGTTAGTCCAGACCAGTCGCCTCCGTGTCCAAAACTCAGCCCAAACTATTTCACCTTTTGGCCCAGCGCTCACGCCGTACGGACAAACGCTGAATACTGTCGACCCTGTGGCCTGACCCACTTCCGATGCCCCGTCCATCTCCTATAGCCCGGAGCAACTCCACAGTCCACATTCGGTGACCCGGTACGCCGGCGGGCTGTGGCTTGGCTATGTGTTCTGTCTAGTGGCCAGAGTTCAGGCTGGGGATCGGTCCCGGGTTGCATTCCTTGATCTGTGCTCTGATCCTGCTGTTTTTCTTTTATCAAAGGTGTTTACCCCTAGCTTCATTTAAAGAAACTTAAGTTTCTACAAGGTTTTGTTCTTGCATCACATCTTACATATTTACACAGAGCACTGCTTATTCCAGGTCCGAAAATAGGAAACAAGAAAAACAACAGGAAGACGGAAGAGTCTACAAGGCCGAGGATTCAACTTCCCATGACCCGACGCAGCGGCGGCTCAGAATCTTGGAGTAGGCTACCCGTGTCGTTGGACAGATGCCGCAGGCAGGGGAAGCAGGGGCATTGACGCGCACGGCACCCTCAAGGTACATTCTGCAGAAAAATAACTTTCTGAATCAAATTGGGGCGCGTAATTAGTAGTACTATTAGCGTCATTGTTACTCGAAAGTTTATGATTGCACTCCTTAGTCCTTACACGATATGGAGTTTCAGTTGCTATTTGGACGTGCTGTTGTATGCTCCGGGTCATCGCCAATGGTGTTTGCATGTTACATAATAACTTTCTTTTTAGTGATTCATATACCTGAAAATCTAGCATGCTCAACCTCCTAGTGTATATGCGCTGGTGCACAAAGTTAGTTGGTACACCAATGAAGTAAATCACAAGTTAGCAGAGCGTAGTAAATGATGTTATGAAAGTTATATTATGTATTTTTTCCTGGAGAAGTATATTATTATTAAAACGATAGAAGAAAAGGATGGACATTTAAGGCTCTGAACTTATGTTATACCAACAGTTGAGATTTGTGAACTGGACAACATGGTGATGAATTTTGCATCGGCAACAAGAGTCAGGTTAATCGTGCCTTCAGGATGGAGGTCATACTGTGAACAAAATATTTTTCACTGAGGAATTAAATGGCACATAAGGATTCCAATTAGTTCAATTAGTACTCGCACGGATATGTGCATGTAAAAGAGGACGATTGCAGCAAGAAACTCACCAGAGAAAATAAAAGCCATAAGAAGGCTAAATACCATGTACATATAAGAGAAAAAGTAAAGTAAAACTTAAGAAAAAAGTTTATGTATGCCATCTTCACATTCAAAAAAATTGGCGTGCGGCGGCTTGGCGCACCGACACTCCAGCATATCCGTTGACTGGAGACCAGGAGGGAAGGGGATGGGCGCTGGCCTGACAGACACATCCAGTTGCCCTTGCTGCTCTCCCGTGGTAAATGCCACCATTTTTTTCTTTCTGGCGGAGGGTAATGAAGCCAATTAAGGTTCTGTAGAAATCACGGAGCAGCTGCTTAATTCACATGGCATTGTAGCACCGTCTAGCATCTACTCCCTCCGTGTTTTAATATAAGATGTTTTACGTGTTTCCCATATATTCTAGATGCATACTTAAATGAGGGAACATACACAATAAAAGGGGTCTAGATACATTTTTATACATGTGAATGTGGAAAAATACTAAAACATCTTACATTTCAAAACGAAGGGAGTAGTTGTTAATAGATTTCTCATTTTTCTTTGAGCTCGCGTCGTTTTTTGGAGTATTGCAACCCTGGGTTGCGTGCGTTGTTTTTCTTTAGGACTTTGTCCTGTTTTTCGCATGAATTATATATGGACGCGCATCCCCGCTTTAATTAGTTAAATTCGTTATGTTGCTGGTAGAACTCTAAAGTATCAACCTCATTTGAGTGTGTTAGGCTGCAGATTGCTCATGCGCCTCTGGCGATTTTGCATCTTATGTTTCCACCTCTGATCATCCAAGAGAAACATTCAGCACCCTCTACATGTGTATCAAAGTAAATACTGAACCAATAGTTAATTAGTTACACAATCTGTAAAAAGAATATGCTTAAATACTATTGACTTTTCTCACTCGCAATTCATTTGCCTATTACACAGCATAGAGAGTGAATATCACCGACTCAAGATACCATGTTGACTTTGCTCAATCGCAATTCATTTGCTTGTTACAGAGAGTACAGAGTGAATATAACTGACTCAAGGTACCATGTTTACTAGGGATGCTGATCTTGTTGGGACTGGAGCGGCTGACATGGTCTTGCTGAACTGAGAACCTGGTCTTGCTGAACTGAGAACCGCTTGAGATTACATGAAAGGTTTGGGGGTGGTGATAACAATTACAAGTGTTTAACCAAAATATCTGGATAAGACTATCTGATCATATAAGACTCCTACTACAAAGAAAGCACCAAAGGCGATTGCAAATATGACCTCAGTGCCAATCCCTTTTGTGGAGAAAATGGAGTCTGGACCTCCTTCTGGTGAATCACAATGGTTTTCAATCATAGGACCACACAGTTTTGGGTTTCCATCAAAGCTAGAGTCTGGAAACGTGCTAAGCTGGCCCACTGTCGGAATAGGGCCTTCGAGCTCATTATTAGAAACGCTGAATTTGGAAAGAAAGTGGAGATTGTTTAGTGTGGTCGGAATTGTACCGGTGAGATGATTGTTGGACAAATCGAGCACCTGCAGGTTCTTGAGGGTGCAGATCGGTTGTGGGATCTTTCCTAATAATTTGTTGCAGCTCAAATTGAGTGAAAGGAGTGCTTTTAACTGACCGATCTCCTCCGGGATCACACCAATTAAATTATTCATGGCTAGATTAAGCACCTTCGGACAAGCACCAGATTTGAAGTATTGTATAAATGGATTGAAAGCATAAACAGGTAGCTCAAAGAAGACCTTTGGTGCAGTCTTGTCTGATTTCAGCATTGGCATCTCCATTAAGGCAGTTGGAATTTCCCCTGTAAAGCTGTTGTTTGATAGATCTAGATTGAAGAGCAAGTTCAAGCTGCTAATCCAGTCAGGTATTGGTCCTGTTAGTTGATTGTTGCGCAAAAATAACATCTCCAAATTTGTGAGCTTTGATAACCAATCAGGTATTTTTCCAGACAATGAACAATCACTTATAGAAAGAACCTGAAGATTCTCAAAACCATCAATGCTGTCATCCTCTGGCATGGTCTCATGCAGGAAGTTAAACCCAATAAAAAGGGTGGTAAGGCTCCTCGAATTGCTAAGGATCTGAAGAGTTCTTGTGATATTTGTAAGAGAGTTATTAACAAGTGATAGGAATGAGAGGCACTTCAGTTTGCTTATTTTTTCTGACAGCTGACCATGGAAATGATTGTTAGATAATCGTAGTGCAGTCAGCTTGCTGCAGGAGTATATGCTTTCTGGAATTGTGCCGGTGAAGTCGTTGAAATAAAGATCCAACTTTTTTAGATTGAACAGGCTAACGAAGTTGACCGTGGCAAGTTCTCCACTAAATTTGTTTGCCTGGAGGTCAACCGTTACAAGATTTGTGCAGTTGCTCAGAGCTGACGGCAGCTCCCCTGACATGTTGTTGTGGTTCAAATGAAGTTCCTCCAATCTCTTCAGCTCACCTACAGAATCTGGAATTTTACTGCTGAGCTCATTCTTCCCAAGATCAAGGGTTACCAGATTTGTGAGCTTGGTGATTCCATTGAGCGCTCCTTCTAACCAATTGCTTGGTAAGGAGATGTGCTCTAATGAGGTAATCTTGAAGAGTTCATCTGGAAGTGTCCCACTGAGGTTGTTGTAGCCAACATTGAGTAATTTCAGCACCGAGCAATTAGCGAGTCCTGGAGGGATGTTTCCACTGAGCTGGTTAAAACTGAGGTCAAGCACAGCAAAAGATGGCGCGCTAACACAAGGCGTAGTTGGTATCTGCCCAGTAAAACTGTTGGTGCTAGCATTAAGCACGACTAGGCTCTTCATCACCTCCCATGTTGTGGATGGAAACCTTCCTGTAAACAAGTTGCTTGAGATGTTCATTACCTGCAGAGGCCTTGCATGGGTTGAATATGGCAGCTCACTGAGTCCTCCTGTCAGGCGGTTGAAACTGACATCAAGGACAATGATGCTACTGGATGAAACCAGTTCCAGCGGCAAGCCACCGTACAGCAAGTTATGTGACAGGTTGAGGTGCAACAGGCTGGTGAGGTTGCCAAGAAAAGGCGAGATGAATCCCTCAAGATCTCGAGAAGCCAGCAAAATATCAGTGACCTTCCTATTCGGGCAGCAGGTAATCCCTTCCCAAGTGCAGCAGTCCGTATCACTGCTCCATGATGCCGTGAGGCCGTTGTCCCGCGAGAGCCCAGCAAGGAGCTGGAGAAGAGAGCTCTTCTCCTGCTCCGTGCAGGAGCTGCCCGGAGAGGCCAAGGAAATCAGCAGCATGAGAGCCAAACCATAGAAAGTTATGGGAATTCGGTTCATGTATGAGTGACTGAATGGATGCATGGTTTTCTCGAGAAATAAACTTGGAAACTAGAGGCTTAAGCTTTTGTCTGCCAGGATGGAGTGCCAAATTGTTTGATGAAGAAAGACCAACAGAGGAAAGGGACAACCTGCTCTGGTCTAATTTGTTTGACATGGTCTGGTTGTAATGATGAAAAGAAAATCCGGTTCAATGATTAGCTGCTACTGCATATCTATTGTAATTTATTCGGAAGTCTGACTTCCAAGCACTGACATATGTGTGAAGACTTACTCGGATCGTTTTTCCTAGTATCAGTTTTATTATAGCCTGAGCTACTGACATTTGGTGGCAGAAGAGAGAATTCACCTTGTAACAAATCCCTTTTTTGGAGAGGAGGAAAAGGCGTGTTTCTATCAAAAGATCCAATCCCACAGATCCGCAAAATGTGATCGGTGAGATACATGGGAAGGGGCTTCAATTGACTGCTTATAACTACAGTCCAGTATTGATGTTAGGGTTGATGCGCGTACATAATTAGGAGAAGAGCACATAGAGGTTACAGGAAGTGGGTTTTACTGAGCATGTTATGCATTTTCTCACATTAGATTATTATGTTGATTAATTGAATAGGTGCAGTTACAGTTAAAAATAGCTATGAGCAGTTTGTGGTCATTTCAGTTGACTGGAATAGTTTGTTGTAGCTATGTCTATGATCAGTAACTGGCCAGTGCAGTTGGTTTTGTTGTAGCTATCGTCCTAGGCCTTGCCTAGCTTGTTAATGCTGCTCAAACCTCCTTCTCGGCATCTCTTCATTTCTATTGGCAGGGTGCAGGTCATGCGGGCTAGCTTCATGATTTCCCGAGAAGCCTTGTCTACCTCATTTCGTGTAGTCAGTTTTATGTCGTTATTATCTATTATATTATCTATCAACACCCATGACCCATAAATGAAAAACAATGCTGTAGTTCTGCACACCTACCGACAACAGCAACATTATGTATATAGATGTGGTTTATTGGGTTTGACTTGAACTGGTCTGAACTTTTCTTATTGGATGACAGGAACGTCCTCAACCACTAGGTGCAACTGAATCAGCACGGCGTTGAAATTGTGGCATCCTGTCAGTTCACTTTGCAGCAGCTCATTGGATTCTTGGAACGGCTCTCATAAGTACAAGTCAAGTTGCAAATGGTAGGTAAAACTTATGTATACCGTGTGAACGGAACCTTGTTTTATGGTCAATGGCTGAGTTGTAAGATTCTAGAATTGGATCCTAGGCAGCTAGATTTTGAAGCAGAAAATACAGCCAAGACTTTTCACAAAGAGGTTTTCTGTTCAGTGTTCACCATAGAGAAACCTAAATAATCTTTCAAAAGATTAGAGCCACCAAAATTTTCTAAGAAATGTAGTGCAACGAAACTTCAGGTCTTTTTTGTTCATCGTATATTGGTACGGAACAACAAACTAGATTTCCCAACCTGTCAGGACCAGTGCTTCCCTTTGCTTCGTCTCTGCTCTTCCCAACCTTGGATGTCGTAAGTGATTGAAAGCTGCTCATGATGGCAAGAATTGCGTTCTTTTAGTTGTTGATGTTGTTTCGATGCTCTCCAGCATGTGTATCCGCATTTCAATTCCTATGTAGTCGTGGCAGGACTATCTTTCGTTGATCGTCATATAGCTGTTTCCATTTAACCCAAATTAAGTGTATATATCATCAAATCTTTTCACGTCGGCAGCAATGCGATGGGGACGACGAACTGCTCCAAGAAGCGATAGAGGAAGGTCACCACATGGGCATGCCTGCTCGTGCTTGAGCGCCTTAGAGCACCACTAGAAGGAGAGGGCGCGCTTTGCCGCGCCCGATTTGGCTTATTGCGTTAAATTGTTCTTTCTTTAATTTTTGGTGGGATGGTAGTTGTGATCTGGAATGAAGTGAAGCGCACATCTTTGGTTTTGTAGCTAGATGATTGGGTACTTATTAATCCAACAACCTCTTGCGAATATAATTTTGCAAAGGTATGTGACCTATATTACAATTGACAACCAACTTATCATCTTCCCTGTCAGTGGTGACACAATTGTACGAAATAATTTGCACTGGTGGAACGCCACCATAATCTGATGTTTTGGTTCTATGTAACAATGCAACATTTTTTTATTACATAGCAGGAGTTCAGCTGATCTTGCAATAACTTTACACAACATGAATCCAAAATATAATTATACAACATAACCAATCATTTGCCAAAGAGCAAGTAGTCTTGAGAAATTCTGGAAACATCTTGCAATCTGGGCCACCTCTTAGACCTTGACCGGTAGCATTACTGATACTCAAGACATTAGCTCAGGAACCTCTTCAACCTAGGCAAGCACACAAACTATATGTTATTCTCATCACAGATTATCGACCACATCAATATCTTCAGTTTGGGGAGAAATGTTACTAAATAAATTACATGCCATCTTTGACCAAACTTCAGTAAACCACAAAAATTGAGTAATGATAACTAAAATCCATAATAATCAACACTTACAAACAACAATAATTTAGGAGCAGATACTTGCAGATTACAGAGCATCAACTGGTTGAAATATGGGCCACTCTCGAGTTTGAGCACCAAGACATTGCCGAGATTGCGTCGAAATCTACAATACATTGATCCAGTGTCCACACGGTCACCAAGCATTCCAACTGAATACAAAACTCGACCACCACCACACATAAACATGCATTTCAGGCAAGCAAATAAAATGAGGCACCTTACCTTCAGGAGCCTGTGTGAATGTGTGACCGTCACCATATGGTGTGGGAATCATGGTGGATCTGATGATTTTTTTGCTCTGCCATCTTCAGTAATCAGTTCTGTGACACGGACACCAAGCATTCCAATCGAATACAAAACTTGACCACCACCACATAGTAACATACATTTTGGGCAAGCAAATCAAATGAGTCACCTCACCTTCAGGAGGCTGTGTGACTCTGTCGCAGCAGTCACCATGGTGTGGGAAGCGTGTTGGACGTGCATTTTTCTTTTTACTCTGTACCTGCCGAGTGTGCCATCTTTGGTAACCAACATTCCGTGTCTTAACACTATCATGTGTGGCAAAATTTGGAGGGAAAAATCTTGCATACAATGAACTCATAAGCCTGAGTGTCGATAACTTTCTACCAATGTACACCGTACAATACCTAAGAGAATATAATATTATAGGTAAGGATATATAAATACTAAGACTCATTTCCTAATATAGAAATGGCATGCATGGTTACAAGATCCTCAACTAATTAAATTCCGTCTTGGACCATCTACCTTACCATGGTTCTTTTAACATGCAATATAGTTACCTTGGTTTTTTCAGACGATCAGACCATGATATAAGGAGTAGAAACTCATCAGTTGTGTTCAACTTATATTCCAAGGCGATATGGCCATGGCATATACAGTGGATCACCGATATGGCCATGACTTTTGTACACATAAAAGGGTATTTCATCAACCAGAATAGAAGAGATTAAAATACCATATAACTATAGATGGATCTTTCTTCATAGCACATCTCAATTTGTTTTTGTGGTATTACTTCTTGTCGTGTGATGTAAAAGAAGAAAATACATAACACCGGAAGATAAATTATACTTCAAAAAGTGAATTCAGCATAAAAAACTCTATTGACATGTAGTATATCAGCAAAACATTAGACGCTAAGTCGGTTCAGTACGCTGCATCGGTTCTTTATGGATCAAGGAACTGGAGAAGTGAAACAAGAAAGTACTCATCCCAGACAACAAATATCAAAATACAAATATCAAAATACTTTATACTTGCACTGGATGAAAATTGTAATAAAACTCCAGATCATGGATGGTACTATAAACCCTTAGAAAGTAACATCATATTGTTTCTCCTTTGACTACACTCTCGAACTGGTGCTATAAAACAAATTTTGCCGATAAATTTTGTGTTGATATTTGGAGTTTTCAAATATTACAGATTTAGTTGGTAATCAGAAAAATAATCCATATGGTGAGTTGGTATAAGATCTGAAAATGCAAAACATAACATTCACATCTCTTTCCACTGAATCTGGTGTTATACTACCATCTCTTCACCTCAGTCTAACACCTTCTAAAGCATATCCTTAAGTTCAAAACAAATGTTTTATATTAGTTTCAGGTAAAACAAGTATATGATAAATGTATCTGAAAAGAAGCACCGGCATGCATTATCCTGTCCAATATAAGGAATTCTGGTCCAGTCGATATATGTACTAATTATCATGAAATAAGCAGCATTGCCCATGAGGCATTAGCTAACTAACAAACGAATACGCATGCCTAAACCTACTACGGTCCATGAGTTAGGAAAAGGTTACAATTCGAGCCACTAAAAAAATGAAGGAGAAATAAAAATTGACGTGGCGTCACAGTTAACTACTATGCAAGCGGAATGTCAGCAAACTTGTTTGTGCATATACTAAAAGATTTGCCTCGTCCCTGCACATTTTACATACCAGATGAGAAATAAAAAGGTAAACTTTAAATTAGATTTTATGGTACTAACGACACTTTCCACGGGAAAAATAAATCGTTGTTAGCATCGACATGCCAAAATTTGCCAAATCCTCCTAACCAAATTTGAGGCATGAAACTCAAATGTCGAAACCAAAAATTGCAGGTGAATATTAAATTTAAAAATATATACTATACAACAGAAATCAAAGGGGATCACATTTCCCGACACATAAGAACACCCAAAAATGCATAGGAAGAACTGGAAATAAATCTTAGGGTTCATATACTAAAAAGATATGACTCGTCGCCCTTTTACGGTTATTTCCCTTTTTGTAATACAATTGCCCCTAGGTTTTAAATGTGGTGAAGTCGATAAACTGGAACCATCTAAACTAAAAGACCAGGTGACTTACATGTGAAACCCACATCTTGCTGCAGCATGAGTGATCGCAGCACCAACACAGCAACACTTATGCCACCATGTCCTTCCATGTCTCGTCTAGAAGCCAGTGCATGGCACACTGGCGGCGCCACAATTGTTGGCTTGGTATCCTCGCCAGTCTCTTAACCAAGTCTGCAAAAAATTCACAACACTGAACTCAAAACTTAAAAATGATTTCAAAAGAAAGAAAAAACATGAGCTGCTATTTTATCTCATTTCAGAGAAGATGCCAGACATAAGAGCATCACTAGCAGTGCACTCAAATTGGTAACCCTCAAAACCAGTTTGAGAGCCGAGAAAACGCGAATTTGAAGGCCCAAAATGGCCGGCGGAGATCAGTGCCCTCAAACCAATCCTCAAAACAGAATATTCTGATTTGAGGGTTGATTTGAGGGCACTAATCTGCGCCCCGGCCTTCAAACCCTCAAAAAAGGATTTCGAGCTCGTTGCGGGCGGGCTCGTCGCGGGCGGGACTGGAGGCCGGGGCGAGCTCGTTGCGGGCGGGCTCGTCGGCGGCACGGAGGGGTTGGAGGAGGACGGGCTCGGGGCGGGAGAGGCAGAGGCGGACGGGAGGCGGGGTGAGCTCGGGGCGGGAGAGGCTGAGGCGGACGGGGTCGGAGGAGGAGGCGGCGGGGTCGAAGGAGGAGGCGGAGGCAGACGGGATCGAAGGAGGAGGCGGGCGAGCTCGGGGCGGGAGAGGCGGAGGCGGGGCGGGCTCGTCGGCGGCGGAGGCGGGGCGGGCTCGTCGGCGGCGGAGGGAGGCGGCGGCGCGGGGGGCGCGAGGGTGGCGGGGCTCCCGGCGGGCAGCGGCGCGGGGAGCGCGAGGGTGGCGGGTCGCCTGTCGGGCGGCGGCGGACCGGGGGCGCGGGTTGGAGGAGGCGGCGGGGCCTCCATGGCGACGCGGCGGCGGCGCGGGGAAGCAGCACGAGAGGAAGCAGTTGGGGATTTTTCCCTCCCGCCCCGTGCGTTGACCGAAAATGAAGGCCCCCTCAATTTTGCCTCCCAACCTGCACTAGTACAGGTCGAGTTGGAAAATGAGGGTTCGGCCCTCAAATTTTTTTGAGGGTTTAGGGGTTTGAGGGCACTGATCTGCGCCAATTTTCGGCCTCAGCCCTTAGAAAAGCAGTTATTTTGAGGGTTTGGCCAGTTTGAGGGCACTGCTAGTGATGCTCTAAGTCTTAATCTAAGTTGAAACTCAGAAACAAACTGAAAAATGAGTTGCATCTATATCTGAATGATAATTATCCTGCAAATGCAACCCAATTAAATAGAGGAGGTAAAGGATAAATCAACACATTCTCAACTCTTCAATCTGTTCTTATAGGGATGAAGTTCATGTTCCCTTAAGTTATCAGTGAAAACCTCCCAAATCCGGATGCTACAACCATAGGGCACAGATCTGAAACTGACTTGAACAGAACATAAATAAGAAGCTGAGTAGAGAATGTAAGTGAAACAAAAATACAAACTATTTGTAAATAACCAGAATACGACTACAACCTAAAGAATATCTCCAAATAATAGTATACTTGTAAATGGAAAATTCCCGCTGGTAAAAATCCCTACATCGAATGAACACTTCAGTGTAAAGCAAGCTATAAATAAACATATATGATATAGAATATATGTGTGTAAACTATGTATAAACGGAAGACTGAATCTGTGTCACAGTTTTAGACGGATGAATAAAGTAAATCTTAGAGGGAAAATGGACATTATAATGAATCTGGGCCAAACAAATCTATATCCTCTTCAGTCAGTATTCACCATAGAAATCCCAGCAGTGTTCTGTAGACATGAATGATTAGCAAAGGTGGATCTGAACTGTGTGTGTGAGAGGGGAGGAGCTCCCCTGCATCAAACGAATTCAACATATGGTTCAGTACTTTAATGTGTAACACTTACCATGCTTCATTTTCGTCTCCAAGCTCCAATCCCATTAAGTATTAGCAGAAAAACTGAACCTGGCTGCAATACCTATCAACACGAAAACAAAACAATTAGAGGAGAAAATATTTTGTTTACATGCTGAAAAATCTGAATGGTTGCAATTTTCTAGACAATATATGCTTGCAATTTGCAACTGGTCCGATTATTTTTTCACACAAGTTCCCAAATATCCAAATAAATGAACTGAGACAGATATACTCGGGCAACCATCAACCAGGTAACACAAATAATGTCGAAATAGCTCAATGTACCTGTTGAGAGAAAGGGAGGGAACTCCACACAATCGGAGATGACACCAGCAAGATCGACCTCCGATTCGCTTCTCCGTCAACAGGTGCAGGTCCAAGCAACTAAGGGAAGAAGGGAATTAGCAAACACACACACACAAGCATGTCAGCACTCGCACATAGAGAGAGATAGAGAAACGAACATGTATTCCCACGGCGGAGCGGCAAGAGAAGAGTGATGCACCGGTGAGGTGTTGTTGGGAACCCCAAGAGTAGGGTATGAAGTAGTGCAGCAGCAAATTTCACTCAGTTGTGAAACCAAGGTTATCGAACCAGTAGAAAACTAAGAATCTTCTCAAGATGGCAACGGCGCCAGAAAAGATCTTGCGTCGAAGTTGACGTGGAACCTGCACACAACACAATCAATATACTTTGCCCCAACTTAACAGTGAGGCTGTAACAAAGGATTAAATGTATGTGTGGAAAATGATGTTTGTTTGCAGAGAATGAAAGTAACAGGATTGCAGTAGGATTGTTTATCAGTTTGAGGAAAATGGACCGGGGTCCACAGTTCACTAGTGGTGTCTCTCCATAAATATTAAAAATAGCATACATGCGGGTAAACAAATTACAGCTGGGCAATTGACAGAATAAAGAAGTGCATAATGATGCATATACTATAGTTATGATGTCTAGTGTGATATTTATTTGGGCATTACAACAATATACATAGACCGTTCCAACCGCATCTATGACTAATAATCCACCTTCCGGTTAGCGTCCGCACCCCTTTCAGTATTAAGTTGTAAGCATCAAATAATTGCATTAGGCAATGTGTGTAATGTAAGTAATACAAATACCCTTAGATAAAATACTACTATTTTATCCCTATTAGCAACCGTACATCTACAATCTTAGAGCTTGCTGTCACTACCCCAGATTAAATAGAGACATGAACCTACTATCGAGCATAAATACCCCATCTTGGAGTCACAAGCATCTACTTGGCCAGAGCATCTACTAGCAACGGAGAGCATGCAAGATCATAAACAACGCACTCACAAGATATATTATGAAGCAATAACATAGTACTCAATATTCATCGAATCCCAGCAAACACAACATGTAGCATTACATAAAGATGATCTTGATCATGTTAGGCAGCTCACAAGATCTAAACATGGTAGCACAAGAGGAGAAGACAACCATCTAGCTACTGCTATGGACCCGTAGTCCAAGGATGAACTACTCACGCATCAGTCCGGAGGCGGGCATGGTGATGTAGAGCCCTCCGGTGATGATTCCGCTCTCTGGCAGGGTGCCGGGAGGAGCTTCTGAACCCTCCCGATCTAGGGTTGACGACGGCGGCGGCTCTGGACTTCGTGGAGGAAAAAGGTGCGCGTCCTAGGGCTTGTATTCTCGGGGGGTTTAAGTAGGCGAAAGGGCGAAGGCAGCGGGGCCTCGACGGCCCCACACCACGTGCTCGCGCGGCCAGGGGGTGCTGCCGCGCCACCTGGGGGTGTGGGCCCCTCGGGGTCCCCCTCCGTGTCGTCTTCGGTGTTCTGGAACCTCCCGGGGAAAATAAGCACTTTGACGTTTCGTTTGTCCAAATCCGAGAATATTTCCTTAACAACTTTTCTGAAACCAAAAACAGCAGAAAACAGGCACCTGGCACTGTGGCATCTTGTTAATAGGTTAGTCCCAGAAAATGCATAAAATGATATAAAAGTGTATATAAAACATGTAGCAATTGGCATAATATAAGCATGGAATATAAGAAATTATAGATACGTTTGAGACGTATCAAGCATCCCCAAGCTTAGTTCTACTCGTCCCGAGTAGGTAAAACGATAACAAGAATAATTTCTGAAGTGACATGCTTCGCACAATCTTGATTATATAATAATGTAAGGCTCATGTTATGAATGAAGTGATTCAAAGCAATGGTTTATAGTTTGCTAACAAATAGACAAGGAGTAAACAACTACATCATATAAGCAAAAACTTTTCATAGATAGTACTTTCAAACAAGCATCAAAATGATTCACAAGAAAGTTAACTCATAAAGCAATAGTCTCTAACTAAAAGAGCATTGAAGCAACACAAAAGAAGATATAAGTTTAAGCATTGGCTTTCAACTTGTAACATGTATATCATATAGATAGTTGTCAACAAAAAGGAATATAACAAGTGCAATAAGTAAGCATATAAGAATTGTTGCACACAGTTGACACAACTGTTTGCTTCTAAGACAGAAAGAAGCAGGTAAACTGACTCAACATAAAGTAAAAGAAAGGCCCTTCGCAGAGGGAAGCAGGGATACAAACATAAAGTAGTTTTATAGGTTTTTGAAATCATATAGAGAGCATAAAAGTAAGTTTTGAGAGGTGTTTGTTGTTGTCAACGAATGGTAATGGGCACTCTACCCCCATTGTCAACCAGACTTTCAAGAGCGGCTCCCATGAAGGACGTTATTTCTACCAGCAAGGTAGATCATCCCTCTTATCTCATTTGTTTACACATATAGTTAAAAACTGTTGTCATTGCTTGACTGATTAGATCAGGGCAAAAATGTGAAGAGACTGAAGCGGTTAAAGTTGTAATTAATTGAGACTGGGCACCCCATTTGCCAGCTCTTTTTGCAAAGTTAATGGATAAGCGGATGTATATGCCACTAGTCTGGTTGTGAAAGTCTGTCTAAAAGCAAATGACAAGGTTGATATCCGTAACACCACATACTTTCTCATGAGCTGATAAACATTGACACAAATAAGAGATAATATGTTTGGAATAATCAAAGGTAGCACACGAAGTATTTGCTTGGAATGGCAGGAAATACCATGTAGTAGGTAGGTATGGTGGACACATATGGCATGGGTTTTGGCTCAAGGTTTTGGATGCACGAGAAGCATTCCCTCTCAGTACAAGGCTTTGGCTAGCAAGGTTATTTGAAGCAAACACAAGTATAAACTATGAGAACAAGACGTATATAAAAACATATTGCAAGCATTATAAAACTCTACATTGTTTTCCTTGTTGTTGAAACACCTTTACTAGAAAATATCTAGACCTTAGAGATACCAAACATGCAAACCAAATTTCAACAAGCTTTACGGTAGTTCTTCATTAATAGGTTTTAACTACATGATGTAAAAGCTTAAACATGATCTACTTGAGAGCTTAAAACAATTGCCAAGCACCACAACATACAAAATAACAATCCATAAGAGAATGTATATCTTTTTCATTATACCATCTACCACATTTAGCATTTTCTGTTTCCAACCAAACACCAATCAACTTATTTAAAAATAAACTCTCCAAGTATATAACAATGAGATATGAGAGTGTAACATAAGAAAAACTAACAGCTCCAACAAGAGATGCATGAAAAACAAGAGCTAATAGTATTGAAATAACATAGAAGAATACTCAACAAATATAAGTGAAGAATATGAGTATTTATAAGAAAAAGCAGAGCGTGTCTCTCTCCCACAAAGGAATGCTAGGATCCATTTTATTCAGAGAATGAAAATAACAAAAACAAAAACAAACAGACGCTTCAAGTAAAGCACATAAGATGTGTCGGAATTAAAATATAGTTTCACTAGAGATGACCTGATAGTTTGTTGATGAAGAAGGGGATGCCTTGGGCATCCCCAAGCTTTGACGCTTGAGTCTTCTTGAAATATGCTTGGGTGACCCACGGGGGCATCCCCAATCTTTGGCTCTTTCATCTTCTTGATCACATCACATCATCCTTCTCTCTTGATTCTTGAAAACTTCCTCCACACCAAACTCAAAGTAAACTTCATTAGAGGGTTAGTGCATAATCAAAAATTCATATATTCTGCATGACCACAATTGCTACCAATGCTACTGGATATTAGCTACAGCCACTGATACTTTATGGAACAAAAAGATGCATTCAAAATAGTAAAATAGGCATTGCAAAATAAATGGCAGAATCTGTCAAAAACAGAACAGTCCCTAAAGACGAATTTTTCGAGGCACTTAACTTGCTCAAATCAGAAAACTCAAAACTAATGAAAGTTGCATATATATCTGAGGATTACGCACAAAAAATCCCAGATCCATCCGATTTTTCTGTAAAGAGTTATGAATTTAACGGTGGACAACAGAAAACAGTTTCAGCACAGCAATCCAAATATAGCATCAACTTTCTACTAGAGGCTTAACTTGACACAACAATGCAATAAAGTAAAGATACAAATGAATTGCTCCAGAGGTAGACATCTTCCTTGACTCAATAAAATAAAATAACAGAAATAAAAAGTGGGTTGTTTCCCATAAGCGTTTTTCTTTAACGCCTTTCAGCTAGCCACAGAAAGTGATATTCAAGTATTATCCAAATCAAGAACAGAAATCCTCTCAACTATGCATTGTATTTTATCTATATAAGGTACAGAGGTTCATTTTTCATTACCTTTGGGTTTACTACATTCATCAAATGGGTTTTGAGGAACAATCCAATCAAAATTTTCTTCCAATGCTTCATGCATAGCTACAAGTTTAATAGGTATTGGCACTTTAATTTCCTCCCCCTTAGTAGGTTCAGTTTTACCCAAGTTTAAGAGGAAGGTATGAAGTAGTGCAGCAGCAAATTTCCCTCAGTTGCGAAACCAAGGTTACCGAACCAGTAGGAAACTAAGAATCTTCTCAAGGTGGCAACGGCGCCAGAAAAGATCTTGCGTCGAAATTGACGTGGAACCTGCACACAACACAACCAAGATATTTTGCCCCAACTTAATAGTGAGGTTGTCAATCTCACTGGCTTGCTGTAACAAAGGATTAAACGTATGTGTGGAAAATGATGTTTGTTTGCAGAGAATGAAAGTAACAGGATTGCAGTAGGATTGTTTATCAGTTTGAGAAAAAAGGACCGGGGTCCACAGTTCACTAGTGGTGTCTCTCCATAAATATTAATAATAGCATACATGCGGGTAAACAAATTACAGCTGGGGAATTGACAGAATAAAGAAGTGCATAATGATGCATATACTATAGTTATGATGTCTAGTGTGATATTCATTTGGGCATTACAACAATATACATAGACCGTTCCAACCGCATCTATGACTAATAATCCACCTTCCGGTTACACTAGTAGAAAAATGCTTATAGGTGGGATGCCCGTTTGTGGCGCACCTAATTTAATGCACCACAGAAAAGAATTTTTGTGGCGCACCCGAGCCCATGCGCCACAAAAATATGACTTTCTATGGTGCATGGGCTCGGCTGCGCCCATGCGCCACAGAATTTCTGCACTCAGACCCCACCCCCCCCCCCCCCCCCACACAGTGGATCGCCTTTTCAATTTTGCGGCAAAAAGAAGAAAATGAAAAATTGTTCAAAAAATTCCATCCTTTAAGGGCTTGCCCGGTTTGGCCTTTTTCAGATCCTCAAACTGCCAAACGAAAAAAAAGTTATTTCAAAAATAAACTTTTTCTCAGCAAAATAAAAAAAAAAAGAAAAAAATTCTGTGGCGCACCGGGAGGGGGTGCGCCACAGAATTATTTGGCGGGATTTGAAATTTGAACCGGCCGCCCCCTTTTCCTCTCCTCCTCCCTCCTATTCTCCTCCACTTCTCTCATTTCCTCCTCCTCCTCCTCTCCTCTCATTTCCTCCTCCTCCTCTCCTCTCCTCTACTTCTCCTCCCTCATCCTTCTCAACTCCGGCGAGCTCCATCTCCTCCACCACCACCTCCGGCGACCTCCTCCTCCACCACCATCTCCGGCGACCACCACCTCCTTCTCCTCCTTCAGTGACCTCCTCCGGCGATCACCACCTCCTTCTCCTCCTCCGGTGACTACCACCACCTCCTCCGCTGAACTCCTCCGGCGACCACCACCACATCCTCCTCCGGCGACCTTCTCCGGTGACCACCACCACTTCCTCCTCCGGTGACCTCCTCCGGCGACGAACACCTCCTCCTCCTCCTCCACCCATCTCCGGCGACCCCCATCTTCCACCCACCCACCTACGGCCAAGCCCGGTGCTGCCTCCGACGAGCTCCGACGAAACGAAAATATTTTGAAATTTGGGCGGCCCGATCTAGATCTGGCCAGAATCCAGATTTAGATCTGGCCGCCCTTTTTTTTGAAATTCAAAAAAAAATTAGTGGCGCACCTAAGAGGGGGTGCGCCACAGAAATGTTTCTGTGGCGCATGGTGGTGGGGTGCGCCACAGAAATATTTTTGTGGCGCACCGGGCGGGTGCGCCACAGAAATATATTTTAGTGGCGAGATAACTGTGGCGCACCCCCCATTTTCCTGGGTGCGCCACAGAAAGGCTTTTTGGTGCGCCACAGCTAGCCCTTTTTCCACTAGTGTTAGCGTCCGCACCCATTTCAGTATTAAGTTGCAAGCAACAAATAATTGCATTAGCCAATGTGTGTAATGTAAGTAATACAAATACCCTTAGATAAAGTACTACTGTTTTATCCCTAGTAGCAACAGTACATCTACAATCTTAGAGCTTGCTGTCACTACCCCAGATTAAATAGAAACATGAACCTACTATCGAGCATAAATACCCCATCTTGGAGTCACAAGCATCTACTTGACCAGAGCATCTACTAGCAACGGAGAGCATGCAAGATCATAAACAACGCACTCACAAGATATATTATGAAGCAATAACATAGTACTCAATATTCATCGGATCCCAGCAAACACAACATGTAGCATTACATAAAGATGATCTTGATCATGTTAGGCAGCTCACAAGATCTAAACATGGTAGCACAAGAGGAGAAGACAACCATCTAGCTACTGCTATGGACCCGTAGTCCAAGGATGAACTACTCATGCATCAGTCCGGAGGCGGGCATGATGATGTAGAGCCCTCCGGTGATGATTCCCCTCTCCGGCAGGGTGCCGGGAGGAGCTTCTGAACCCTCCCGATCTAGGGTTGACGACGGCGGCAGCTCTGGACTTCGTGGAGGAAAAAGGTGCGCGTCCTAGGGCTTGTATTCTCGGGGGGTTTAAGTAGGCGAAAGGGCGAAGGCGGCGGGGCCTCGAGGGCCCCACACCACGTGCTCGCGCGGCCAGGGGGGCTGCCGCGCCACCTGGGGGTGTGGGCCCCTCGAGGTCCCCCTCCGTGTCGTCTTCGGTGTTCTGGAACCTCCCAGGGAAAATAAGCACTTTGACGTTTCGTTTGTCCAATTCCGAGAATATTTCCTTAACAACTTTTCTGAAACCAAAAACAACAGAAAACAGGCAACTGGCACTGTGGCATCTTGTTAATAGGTTAGTCACAGAAAATGTATAAAATGATATAAAAGTGTATGTAAAATATGTAGCAATTGGCATAATATAAGCATGAAACACAAGAAATTATAGATACGTTTGAGACGTATCAAAGGGCAATGGAGCCAAAGGGATCGGCGAATCCATGGCGGCTCACCTCGTGTTGACAGCCCGCCCTGTCGCGCGTTGCGGCGGCGCCCCCTGCACACTCATCCCGCCGGAGCAGCAGATGGCGGTGCTCCTGGCGATGGAGACGTCACATCGTCGCGTCGGAGCAGCAGCTCTCCCGGAGGCAGCACGCGGAGAGACGGAGCGGGAGCGCATTGGGGGAGAAAAGATGCGAGGGAATTGGGGGAAAGAGCACACGGGGATTGGCGGCTAGGGTTTCCCACCGCGGGCGAGAGGTCCACATCCTAGAGGCCAAGCCGTGCTGCAGCAATCAACCGTGCTGTTGGATTGGCTGCTGGAAGCGAGAGGAGGGTTGGAGGAGGACGAAGACACATGGTCAAAGGCGGTATGCCCGACACAGCGAGCACCGACACGGGTACACGGGAGCGAGGTACGAGAAGGCACCAAATTCATCTGCCGCTGACAGAGGGACCCACAGCGTAATCAAGCACCCATACGCGTTTCGCCACGTGGAAAGCTCCATTGCACTCTATATCACGGGAGCTTAGGTTTGGGAAAGATTCGACCTACTGATCTTCTATATCTAAATAGCAATGACCCACTACATGGAATTCTCTTAACATGCAGCCTATCCACCTCATCAAACACTTCGGAGCAATCCCATCCCGCCTCATCAAACACGTTTCCTTCTATCGTGTTGTTTCAGTAATGCTACACCTACGGAATGGTTTTACGGAAGAAACTTACGGGATTAGGTGGAGAAAGTCAGGGGGTGGGCCTCCAGCGAAATTCAGGGGGGGCGTGGGGTGGATGGGAACAAATTGGGTTTAGACACGTAACCCCGTAGGTCTCGTCGGTAGGTTTTCATCCGTAACTCTAGCATTATTGGTGTTGTTTAGCATCTTGAACGGTGGTGTAAATGCAGCCATAAACATAGGCATGCAGCCCATTAATCTTTGTCAGGTTTCAATTGCCACATAGGCATGCCGCAATTTTCTACGCCATGTTCTTTTCTGTCTGTTGAACTTCCCGTTGACCTCCTCTAGGATCCTCCAGGACCTCCACCATAAACACATAAGAAACTGAAGAAGGTAATGGGATAAACCGACGGAGGCAGCCGAGCAGTCATCCATGCCCTTTTAAATAGACAGGTCCGGCTATGAGTTGATCCATTCCTTACGTCCACAACACCACAATATGGCGTTGTTGTTTAGATTAGCGCCCACACGGCCAGCGCCTTGAAATCTGATGACCGACTACCTCAAGCAGATGACTAGCGAGTTATCCATTCGGACAATTGGTTAGTTATCTCTTGCATCTTCTCAGCCCGCGGCTAAATTTTCATTCGATCTTCTCAGATTTCGCCATCCTACGGCAACGGAGATGCATAAAGGATTGTCAAGTCTCAGACTATTCTTTCTTGAGAGTGTTATATTTCAGATAATTAAGTCATAGTCTGGAATTTATTTGGTACTTCATTTGGTATAGAGATTCCTTCCAATCAGACTGTGAAACTAGCATCCTGCAACTTCATATGCGTTCTCATATTCTAAAATTTTCTTTTGCGCTGCCAGCCACTTCATACTCTAAGCAGGCTTGAAATATACCTATATGCTGCTTCCGAGTGCAGGCTCATATCTACCAGACTTATTTTTGGATTGAACTCAACCCTACACAGCCGATGGATGCAAATAGGAAACAGAGGTTAGTAAACGATTATTATGATGTATCATCTATAAATATCTTTGCGACAAATGTAATCCTCCATTCATGTCCATCAATCAACAAAATATACACATGGAAATTAATTCACTATATATGTCCGTGCACAGGCTGAACATCATCAACGGTGTTGTCAAGAAGGAATCTTCATGTAGGCATCCGAAGCGGCAACAGCCCATGACTTTTTTTGAGAAACACAGTACAAACGCAGACGCTCACATACACGCGCGCACACTCACCCCCTATGAACGCACACACGCACACCCTACCCCTATGAGCACCTTCGAAATACTGAGCCGGCGGATCGAGTCTTGAGATTGACGAAGACTTCCTCTGTAACTTTTTATAAGACGTTTGGACAACCTAATTTAGCTCTATTGAACGTCTTATATATTGATACAGAGGGTATTTTTAGCCCACTACTTTGTTGATATATACTGCTACCATATTTGTATAAGAAGACATGTCACTATTTTCAGATTAATTTTACACTAAAAAAGAGCTGTCGAGTTTGTAATCATAAGAGATACAACTTGAGGATGGTTGACCAGATTGATAATATAATAAAACAGGTTACATGAGACTTGATGAGAATTTTCTGTTTATGACTGATGTCGCTTTATTGACTTATGATGAATGTTTTATTTAAGACTGAGTGTAACAGACCGAAGTTGCATTATTTGCATTGCATTTTGTGTTGGCATGGGTGGTTTATGTTGGACACTTGGAGAGTATGCACCTTTAATTGTCGTTCATGTTTCCCCAAATTTGTTACAAAATGGAATTCTTTTAACTACAATCAGAAAGTTATCCAGATGTTGTACATGTTTTTGTTACATGCTTTATTTTTTTAGTATTTTAAAATGTAAATCCATAATAGTGAATTTTACATTTCCTTTGTATTAGTAAATTTATTTTGTAGCTCCTATTTATACATTCCTTTAACATGTTCCCGCAGCAACGCGCGGGGTTGTCATCTAGTTGATACAATTGTGGAAGTCGATTGCACTGTTGGACAGCTGACGGTGAGATTGCACGAGGGCTACTTGACGCTGCAGCGCTACTTGGGGACGCTCTTCTCACGGATGGCGCGCTCTTTCTAGGCACACACAACAGTCAAGTAGTACCCAGTTTTGCAATTGCTCATTCTGTATGTATAGCTCTGCCTTCTAAGATTTAGTCCCCTCTATACATTTCAGGATTAGGCAACTAAATTGCTGTCCCCCTGTGGCATGTACCTTCATCTTCGCCAGACATACGGCATCCACATTGATTTTACTAGTACATAGCGAATAATCTCAATTTGTCCTCCATGGAATGTAGAATTGTATGATCCCGTAACACTCTTTAATATGGTCGAGTAGCATGTGTTTGCGCTAGATCCAAACAAGACTGCACTGCCGGCCCTGCATGATCGAGGACCGCCAGGACAGTCCTCGATCGATGTCGTGATATCCTCATGGACAATGGACGAGTACTACTGTATCTCCTCACAAGGAACAAAAGAACCTCGTCGCTGCCGACAGCATGCGGGCTTCACTCGGATGTGTCGTCCAGTGGCAGACAGGGGAAGAGGGACGAGTGCCAGCCCCAGCGACGACTAGGGCTGACTTCTTTTGGGCTTCTCATCTTGCTTCTGGGTTCAGAAGCCTAAAAGCTAGAAAGAAGTCTCCTGCTTTTCCCCACCGTGAAACTCCTCAAAAGCCAAATTACATGCAGTGCAGTGGGGAGAAACCGGGTGGGAGGTGTTTCCCGAGCTTCTGGCCTCGGCTCGCGAATCGTTCCCCGGAAAAAGACATGTCATTCGCTAAATTTACAACCAAACTGCCACCGCGCGTGGATTCCCTCTGTAAAAAAAAAGAACCCCTCACGACCTCACCTCTCGTCCTCACCCACCTCGCACGCATCTCACCCAAGCATCTCCGGCCGCCGGCCCCAACTCCCCGCCGTTGCTCTCCCACCGAGGAAATCGCCGGATCTCCGCCCTCCGGTGCCGGATCCCGCTCGCCCGGCTCGGTCTCCGCCGGCTTCTGCTCCTGCCGAAGGTCGTCGCCGCCCCGCCCCCGGTGGTCTGCTCCGCCCCGCCGTAGGCTGCTCCTCCGTGCGACCATGAGCTGCGCCTGCTGTTCTGCCCAGCCTCCCCAGCTCCACCCGCCTCAATCTGCGCCCCGGCCTCAAGCTGCGCCCTGGCGGACGACATGTCGACCTCCCAAGCAGCGAAGGTGAGCACCGAATATCATACAGTTGTAGTCCACTGATTTTGTAGATGATTTTGGTGTACTGATTGGTGTGTAGATGCTTTTGCTGTACTGATTTTTTTGTTTAAGATTGGAGCAATTGCTAGTAGATGATTTGCTGTACTGAACTACTGATCGTCTCTCCAAAAATCAGCTACTGTTAAAACATGATACCACTTGTACTGATTGTCTCTCCAGAAATCAGCTACTCGTCTTGTGCTTGTTTTAAAAACATTGTCCCCAACATACAGATCGACTGAGCATACATCAGTTTTCAGTACCATTTCAGCAAAAATAACCCGTCGTTGTCCTCTGCTCCTACTGAAGAGATGTTTGGTACTAGATGCTAGTAAATGATGCTAGTTTTTTTTTTACATTAAAATGATGCTAGTTAATTAGATATGGATGCTAGTAGATGATGCTTGGTACTAGATGATCTTCTTGTATTGATGGTGCTGTCTAAAATCATGAACTGTTAATAATACAGATGACACTAGTGTAAATTGTTGGTAATTGAGTTGTTGGCTATCAAATTTGTTTGCAAATCCAACACATATGTCCAAGTAATAAGGATCTATTTCTCTACTTTTTGCAGCTTAGGATGGACCATGTAACTACCAGTAGTTTTGTTGGTGTGATGAAAAATAGCAGCCCAAAGATTTTGCAATTGTGGCTCAACAAGGTGTAATTATTTCTTGCAGTGCCGGAATTGTGAGATAGATCTCCATATGCTTTGTTTGTACTAAGGTTCCAACTTGTAATTACTATGATGTAATCGTACTATTTAATTATCAATTTTTTACTCTTGGTCATAATTTTGTTTTAACAGATATTCCTACTTGCAGGAATTATTATTTGCTAAATATTTACACATTTTAAATTCGCATATAGACTCATACTTATGTGTCATGATATTTCATAAGAGTAATTACAATAATAATGGACAAGATACTTTATATGAGTAATACCTCAAGGAACGGAGGGAGTACAACTTTTCATTCAATAAACATATCAAATTTAGGGGCAAAATAGACATCTTACAACTCATCACAGCAAACAAGTCAAAACAGTAGAAGCCCAAAAGAAGTCTCCTGAGGAGTTTCTGGAGCTTCTGTCCACCGCAGTTTCTACCCACCGGAATCTATAAGCAGGCTTATGCATAAGCATAAGCCCAAAAGAAGTCACCCTAGGTTTTCTCCCAGGCCACCCAGGGGAGCGACACGGGAGAGAATCACGTACTCGGTTTGAGTGGGCGGAAGACACATATTCACTACTAGAATCCATCGCGTTGCCGAGTACTATAGGTTATGCCGAGTGTCAAAACGCGGGACACTCGGCAAAGGGCCGATATACCGAGCATGAAAATAAAACACTCGGCAACCAGAGGACACTCGGCGAATACACACTTTACCGAGTATACCTTAATTTAGCACTCGGCAAACATTACACCACTCGGCGAATGCACAATTTACCGAGTATGACACTCGGCAAAGCAAAGACACTCGGCGAATCTCGTGTGTGCAGACATCCCGGCGGACGGTATCATGACAGAGGTATGTCTTTGCCGAGTGTCACCTAGAACACACTCAGCAAAGTGTAAAAAATGAGTCTTTTTTTAAGCAAATACTAAAATTATGCCGAGTGTCATCTGTACATGTCATATTGTGATAAAGTACTCATATTCAGCAAATAGGTGTGTCATGGTATGGGAAACAACGTCGTCGGAGCGATTTTGCAAATTATTTTTAGAAATATCATTTTCCATTTTTAAGTGCTAAAATGACTTTTTTTGTGAACTAAGTAAAGAAAATATGGTCCAAAATGGAACCAATCTAATTTTCACAAAGAGTAGTACATATTTGATGGATAATCCCTAAATATGAGGAATTTTATTGCTTTCTATCTAAATTCGCCTCTTTAATTAACTTTATGTCAATTTTCCGAAAGTAATTCAAATTTGAACTACAAGTGTGTGATAGTTTGCTCTGAATTTTTTTAAAAATAATTTTAAGGTACACAAGCAGTGGTTATAACATAGAACCGTCGATAGTTTTGAAAAATTCGATCAATTTTGATGAATAGTCATGGTGGCCATTTTGACTGTTTTTTAAAAGAAATAAAAAAATGAAACATTACTCAAAAAAAGAAACGCTTTGGCATGGAGTCCTTTTATGTGTACTTGTTTTTAGGAAAAATGATAAACTTGAGTTTTGACAAACTTTCAAAACAAAACTTCACAAAAATGTCGATCATCTACAAACATGCATAAGTTTCAAGCCAAATGACTAATGTATGGTCATTATCGTGTCATAGTTTGTGATAAAGTGCCCATATTCAGCAAATAGGTGTGTCATGGTATGGGAAACAACGTCGTCGAAGCGATTTTGCAAATTCTTTTTAAAAATATCATTTTCCATTTTTTAAGTGCTAAAAATGACTTTTTTTGTGAAGCAAGTACAGAAAATATGGTCCAAAATGGAACCAATCTAATTTTTACAAAGAGTCGTACATATTTGATTGATAATCCCTAAATATGAGGAATTTTCTTGCTTTCTATCTAAATTCGCCTCTTTAATTGAGTTTATGTCAATTTTTCGAAAGTAATTCAAATTTGAACTACAAGTGTGTGATAGTTTGCTCTGAAATTTTTACAAAAATAATTTTAAGGTACACAAGTAGTGGTTATAACATAGAACCGTCGATAGTTTTGAAAAATTCGATCAATTTTGATGAATAGTCATGGTGGCCATTTTGACCGTTTTTTAAAAGAAATGAAAAAAATGAAACAGTACTCAAAAAAAGAAACGCTTTGGCATGGAGTCCTTTTATGTGTACTTGTTTTTAGGAAAAATGATAAACTTGAGTTTTGACAAACTTTCAAAACAAAACTTCACAAAAATGTCAATCATCTACAAACATGCATAAGTTTCAAGTCAAATGACTGATGTATGGTCATTATCGTGTCATAGTTTGTGATAAAGTGCCCATATTCAGCAAATAGACGTGTCATGGTATGGGAAACAACGTCGTCGAAGCGATTTTGCAAATTCTTTTTAAAAATATCATTTCCCATTTTTTAAGTGCTAAAAATGACTTTTTTTGTAAAGCAAGTACAGAAAATATGGTCCAAAATGGAACCAATCTAATTTTCACAAAGAGTCGTACATATTTGATGGATAATCCCTAAATATGAGGAATTTTCTTGCTTTCTATCTAAATTCGCCTCTTTAATTGACTTTATGTCAATTTTTCGAAAGTAATTCAAATTTGAATTACAAGTGTGTGATAGTTTGCTCTGAAATTTTTACAAAAATAATTTTAAGCTATACAACTAGTGGTTATATCACAGAACCGTCGATGATTTTGAAAATTTTGACTCCTTTCAATGAATAGCAATGGTGGCCATTTTAACCATTTTTTTCAAAAAGAGTAAAAAAAAGTAAAACAATATAAAAAAAGAATTAGCATGAAGTACTTTTATGTGTAATAGTGACCCGGAAAAATTATAAACTTGATCGTGGACAAACTTTTCAAAGAAAATCCTTCACAAAAATAATAAACTTGAGTTGATTAAACACTTTGCAAACCTGCTGCGTCCTGATTGGTCAAAAACCAATCTCATGGATCGATGACGTGGCAGGCTGGTAGGCAATCAGCCACAGATCACAACCACACACGTCCTGTCACAAACAAACACACTCCACTCACTAGTACACCACCCATGGCCATTCATTTACACCACTGACGGGCACGGGCACACACAGCTTATCTACTCTATCCTTTCTCTCTCACACACACGGACACCAATCTCTCTCACGGCCGGGCGTGGCAGCTCCTCCGGCGACTGGAGGCTGGAGCAGGCAAGCTCCTCCTCCACCCAAGGAGCAGCTCTTCCGGTTGCTCGTTCTTGCACCGACGGAGCAGCTCGTCTCGGAGCGGTGCGGTCGAAGACGACCGCGGCTGGCGCGTCGGGGCGGCGGTGGCACACCGAGCGCAGGGACACAGGCGACCGCGGACCACCGCGGCCAGGACGCAGGCGACCGGCCGGACGCGAGGCTGCGGGGAGCTGGGGATGAAGGCGACGGCAGGCCACCGCGGCTGGCTCGTCGGGGCGTCGGCGGCGCACCGCGGGCCACCGCGGCTGGAATGCAAGCGACCGCGGGAGGCGGCAGAGCACGGCGCGTCGGGCACCGCAAACAGCCCACGCGGCGCAACGCAAACAGCACACGCGCGGACGCCTCCCTGCGCTTCTTCTCGACGAGCGCCTAGACGACCACTACGAGCTTTTAGACGGCCAGGGACGGTGCACCACCGCCGTCGCCGTTCTCCGGCGGCCGGCGGCGTTTTTTTTAATTCTATTTAAACCAGTTTGCCGGGTGCCGCCGGAATAGACTCGGCGAATATTTGACGGCCTTTTGTCCGAGAACGGACGTGACGGTGGTTTTGCCGGGTGTTATTTGCCGAGTGCCGCCCAAATAGACTCGGCGAGTCTTTCACCGAGTATCCCGAAAGAAAACACTCGGTGAATTTGGTTCGCCGAGGCAAATGTTGCCGAGTGCTGTTCGCCGAGATCCATACTCAGCAAATAGCTTCGCCGAGGTCAAAATGGACTTCACCGGGTATTTTGAATACCCGGCAACTCGGTGGATTCCAGTAGTGATTGGATTATAGAACTAATTTGCAAGTAGCAAGACTTTGCTAGCTCCATCATAATGAGTCAAGATTTTTTATCAACTATTGTCACTAGTGGAAATCGGGACTAGAGGTCCCTCACGAACCAGGACGTGGCTCGCGCCGTTCGGACCGCCGTTCAGACAGGGTGAGGTGCTCCCCTTTAGTCCCGGCCCGTGCCAAATTGGGGACTAAAGGGGTGAACCTAAGGCCCGATTTCCACCAGTGTGTCGCTAAATGCTTAATATCACATTGTCAGTTCAACCACAATTAGTCAGAGATTGTATTAACATCTTGTAACAGAGTTGTTGGCCTTACAATTTCAAGAGCAGAGCCCGCGTTGAATGAGACTTCTGCGTAATGGCAATCTGTCATTTCAGAAATCAATCGACCCATGAGTAGAACCTTCACATTTTTGCAGAGAAGTAAATGTCAGAGTTTACTCGGGTTAGAAGTAAAAAATAAAGTCTAATTAATTATGCTTATGTTGCCCAGAATAAATAGGTTCACCTGTAGCTCCCTGAGAGTCCAGTTACTCGAATTAATAGGCCACATGTTTTCCTTTCAAAGACTTAGCATAGAGAGCATTATGAAGTTTTATGTATGGTTGTGGAATATCGAACATACCCCCTGGAATAACTCGATAGAAGTCGTCTGGGTTGTTTTTATTAGCACATCACTCAATTTGGTTGTGAAAGATGCAGTTTGTACACCTGGTTGTATGAGGAAGCATGTGGGAGGACATGTGAACGTCCGATAAGAATATTGTAGCCAAGGTTACCGTTCAATTGTGTATCAAGTGAGATATGTTATTTCATGCTAACTACATGATACTCCTTCTGTTTAAAATTATAAGGTGTTCAAAATATTTTTAATGTGGATCACATACAGATTGAAATGATCGAAACTACAAACTAAAACAGTCCCTAAAACACATCAAGATATATGTAAATCAAAAAAGGTTAAAACATCTTATAATTCGGAATGGAGAGACTAGAACATACACGTGTAATTTGGGGAGGAGACTTCTTCACGTTTTCATTTTTTTTTTGCGCAAACCCGTTACACCACTGATTATTTACTTCTAAGGGAAAATTAAGAAAGTGTATTTTTCAAAAAATGTCCAATCCGACCTCACGTCCCAATGTCTGTCATCTCTCTCCACACACTCGCCGATGAATTGATTCCTAAAATACTGCGCCCAGGCCTATGTACGTATGTCTCGCCACTTTTACCACGAGCCCACAACACGTCTAATGTGGATGCCTCTGTGCCGTCGTCCTGCTCTACTAAAGTCGCAGCTATGGTGTGTTAATGAACCTTCACCTTGTTCAGACAAGGAAATCTCAAAATCTAATTGGGTAAGGAGTGCAAATTTAAGCCTACTAAAATCTCATCTGGTGTAAATAAATAGGTTCACCTGTAGCTCAGGGGTGCAATTCGTCGAAGTCACAAGCCTCGTGTTTATCTTTTGTGCGTTCCTCCTATCTTCACCATTTTTCAAGATTGCGCATGAGAAGCGTTAGGAAAGATTTTGTGTGAGTTTGGAACACTCGATGTACCAAACGATAGCGTCCTAGAAGTCGACTGTGTTAGCTCTCTTAGCACAACAGACCAGAATGTGGTTTCTGTTCATCATTTTTTCCCTGCTCGATACCAGTTTGCACTTTTGGACAGCTGACCTAAAGATTGCACAAGGTCCACCTGACGTCACACCGCTGTCGCACGCCCTAGTCTCACGGACGGCGCACACTAGTCCAGCACACGGACACTGTGAAGTACGCGCACGTAGCTTCACCTTCGGCTGTTGAGCTGCAATCATATGGTTGTACCTCGTGTATACTTCTTTCGTTTCATAATATCAGATGTTTTAGTCATTTTTCATATTCATGTGTACACATGTATCTAGACATATTTTAATGTATATGTGCATTTATTTGAAGGGGATCGTGTGCAGAAAACAAAATTTTTCCTAGCAACGATATCCTTAACACATGCCAAGATCTATTCTATGCAGATATAGTAGTACGAACGGAGATCGGAATACATACCCTTGTAGACCGAAAGCGGGGATTACGTTCCCGCACAAACGTTGTCGATGAAGACCGACGAAGCCGACCTCAAGGTCGTGAAGAGGAAGAAGACCTCCCAGTACCGCTAGCGCAGCACCTCGCAGGGTGTTACACACGTACGGTGGAGACGACGGCCTCCGAAGCTCCAGTCCAGGACGAGCAGCGGAATACTTGGACCGGAACACCAGCAGCGCGGCAGCGGGCTATGGTGGAAGAGATCCCCCTCTCAGCTCGGCGCAACTCCGACAAAGGGAATCACGAAATCGAGAGAGAATTGGGAATTAATTGGATGAATTAAAAGGCCAGGGGTGCCCCTCTATATAAAGGCTCCCGGGAGGGAGCCAACTTGCTAACCAGGCAATGTGGGACTAAACCCCACATGCCTGGTTCGGCCAAGCAAGGCAGCCGGCCACCTGGTGGGCCCCTTTTGGCCCACCTAGGCCGGCCATGCCCCCCCCCCCACCGAATTCCCTTAGGGATTTTTCCCCCCATGGGCCTTCTTTCCACCAGAAGGCCCATTTAGGAAAATCAGTCTTAATAAATTCGAAAATAAATATATAAAACCATATTTGGACATTAATTACACTAATTAATATCAAACATATTATATATAATTTATTCTAGCTCCGAAAACTATTTCGTCGCTGCCCGATCTCCATCGGACCTCTCCCGGGACGTTCCCGGTGATCTCTTTCCTTTCCGGTTGTCTTGTCGAAACCCCTTAAGTGTGTTACCCTAGCGGTTCGATATAATAACAGGTATGATCGAGACTCCTCTCTGATCAACGACTAACTCGTAGGCCTGGACCCCATGAATTAATCCCTGTGATATAACGAATGACTTTCATCTATCAAACCTGAACGTAAAGTCTTAAACCTTTTGCCACAGCGATACTTAGCGTGTCCGAGCGTCGTTCATAGATATCTCCATATCTAGCTGACCTCGTTACCGACAACGCTATCTTCTACTCGTCTATGATTTCATGTCTCCGTGACCTAGTCACATGCTTGCAAGCTCATTAGACATAATCTCACCGAGTGGGCCCTAGAGTATCTGTCCTGCTACGCGGACTGGCAAATCCCGCTCTTGACCCCTCGTCTCAACTACTCCTTTCCGATACCCAAAAGTATCACCGTTATTGTCATACTAATTAAGATACGACGTTTGGTGCAATCAAAGTATCTTCCAGGAATAACAATAAGAGTTGGTCTCACGGTCAAAGGCGTAATGACTACGTCCTACAAATATGGGTATGTCCATCACATCGTTCTCCAACGATATGACTTCCATTGCCGACCGGCGCCATGCCCTATGATCGGGAAACCTCGATCATCGATTGCGCAACGAAACTAGTCTTAGTAGAGGCTACTAGGGACCTGGTTGTTTACGCATCACACCCGTATTAATGTTTCCGCTTAATACGGTTATAGCATGACACAAAAACGTATTATGAACAAACGAGATATGATAAAGAAACACTCTTTATTAATTGCCTCTAGGACATATCTCCTTCAGTCTCCCACTTGCACTAGAGTACAAATTAATCTAGATTACAACTTGGTAAAAGCCGGACACCCATAGCATCTTGGTGTTTCACGTGCTTGTCAAGCGGAAGAGGCTTCGTCAGAGGATCTGCCACATTCAGATCCGTATGCACTTTGCAAATCTTCACATCGCCTCCTTGTACGTACTGTCGTATCACATGAAAGCGTCGGAGTATGTGTTTGGCGGTGGAGTGAGACCTTGGCTCCTTCGCGTTAGCAATGGCACCCGTATTGTCGCAGAAGAGGACCACGGGGTCTTGCACGCTCGGGAACACTCCAAGTTCAATGATGAACTTCCTCAGCCACACAGCTTCATTCGCGGCTTCGCAAGCAGCAATATACTCCGACTCCATTGTAGATTGTGCGACGATGGGTTGCTTCCCACTTCTCCAGCACACGGCACCCCCATTCACCTTGAACACATAACCTGTCTGTGACTTAGAGTCATCGGGGTCTGAGCAGAAACTTGCATCCACGTAACCTGTTACGCCAAGTTCTTCATCGCAGCCACCATAGACAAGGAACATTTCCTTTGTCTTATTGAGATACTTAAGAATGCTCTTAACAGCAATCCAATGCGCCATTCCAGGATTACTCTGGAAACGGCTTGTCAAACTTAGAGCTAATGCCACATCAGGTCTAGTACTTAACATTGCGTACATAATCGATCCTATGGCTGAAGCATAAGGATGTTTAGTCATATCGGCCTTATCCTGTTCCGTTACCGGACACTGTGCCTTTCGCAATGTTTTATTCTTGATAACCGGCAGAGAACCCTTCTTTGCCTTCTCCATACCGAAACGCTTCAGTATTTTATCAAGATAAGTACTCTGACTCAACGCTAATAGACGTCTTGATCTATCACGATAGATTTTAATGCCTAAGACGTATGCAGCTTCTCCTAAGTCCTTCATGGAAAACATACTGTTTAAATAACCCTTCACGCTATTCAGAAGTTTCACATCATTCCCAATTAGCAATATGTCATCTACATATAGTGCTAAGAACACAACCGAGCTCCCACTCATTTTCTTGTAAATGCAGGTCTCTTCTAAATTTTGGACAAATCCAAAACCTTTGATTACCTCATCAAATCGAAGATTCCAGCTCCGAGATGCTTGCTTCAATCCATAAATGGAGCGCTGAAGCTTGCATACCTTGCCAGCATTTTCTGGATCGACAAAACCTTCCGGTTGTACCATGTACAACTCTTCCTCAATGTTTCCATTTAGGAAGGCTGTTTTGACATCCATCTGCCATATTTCATAATCGTAATAGGCAGCAACTGCTAACAAAATCCGAATAGACTTCAGCATCGCTACCGGTGAAAAAGTTTCATCGTAGTCAATCCCATGAACTTGTCGGAAACCTTTTGCGACAAGCCGAGCTTTATAGACGGTCACATTACCATCAGCATCAGTCTTCTTCTTAAAGATCCATTTATTCTCGACGGCCTTGCGCCCTTCGGGAATATCCATCAAAGTCCACACTTTGTTATCATACATGGATCCTATTTCGGATTTCATGGCTTCTAGCCATTTCTCGGACTCTAGACTCGCCATTGCCTCCTTGTAGTTCGTAGGTTCGTCTTGTTCAATTAACATGACGGTGCAAACCATGTTGCCATACCATTCTGGTGCGATACTAGATCTACCAGACCTACGAGGTAGAACACTTTCCTCGACAGTTTCTCCCACTCCATCTGTGGAGGACGTTTCCGGAACAGCTTCCGTTGCGCCACTCGGAATCTCGAGTTCAGGATCAACGATCTCATCGAGGTCTACCTTCCTCCCACTTACTCCTTTCGCGAGAAACTCCTTCTCTAGAAAGGTACCGGTCTTCGCGACAAACGTTTTGCCCTCAGCTTGGTTGTAGAAGGTGTATCCTACGGTTTCCCGCGGATATCCTACAAAGACGACTTTCTCCGACTTCGGTTCGAGTTTGTCGGGCTGTAGTTTCTTAACATACGCCTCACAACCCCAAACCTTCAGAAACGATAATTTAGGCTTCTTGCCATACCATAATTCATACGGTGTCGTTTCAACGGATTTGGACGGAGCCCTATTTAAAATGAATGCGGCTGTTTCTAACGCATAACCCCAGAAGGATACGGGCAAATCGGTAAGAGACATCATAGATCGGACACTATCCAGTAGAGTACGATTACGTCGCTCGGACACGCCGTTACGTTGCGGTGTTCCAGCAGGCGTAAGTTGGGGTACGATGCCACAACTCTTCAGATGTGTGCCAAACTCAAAACTCAAATACTCGCCACCACGATCGGATCGGAGGTGCTTGATTTTCTTGTTAAGCTGATTTTCAACTTCACTTTGAAATTCTTTGAACTTTTCAAAAGTTTCAGACTTGTGTTTCATCAAATAGATATAACCGTATCTACTCAAGTCATCAGTGAAGGTGACGAAGTAACGATAACCATTGCGTGTCGATACGCTCATTGGTCCACACACATCTGTATGTATGATCCCCAATAAATCCGACGCCCGTTCAACGAAACCTTTGAACGGTGTCCTGGTCATTTTGCCCATAAGGCATGGTTCGCATGTATCGAGGGATCCAAAATCCAACGAGTCCAAAAGTCCATCGGAGTGGAGTTTCTTCATGCGCTTTATACCAATATGACCAAGACGGCAATGCCACATATACATGGCGGTATCATCACTGCACTTAATCTGTTTGGCTTCTATGGTATGGATGTGAGTACTACGATCGAGATTCAACAAGAATAAACCATTATTCTCGGGAGCATCAACATAAAAGATATCATTCATATAAATAGCACAACTGCTTGATACTGATTTAAATGAATAACCGTCTTCTAACAGGCAAGACCCACTTATAATGTTTACACTCAACGATGGTACAAAATAACACTTATTTAAAACCAAAACTAATCCTGATGGTAGATGTAGAGGGAGCGTGCCGACAGCCACCACGTCGACTCTCGATCCCTTGCCGACGCGCATCGTCACCTCATCCTTAGCCAGCCGCCGTTTATTCCGTAACTCCTCCTGAGAGTTACATATATGAGCGACAGAACCAGTATCAAATACCCAAGTGTTGCTACGGGCGGATGTAAGGTACACATCTATAACATGTATATCAAATATACCTTGCTCTTTTTCGACTATCTTGCCAGCTTTCCTATCCTCCAGGTACTTGGGGCAGTTGCGCTTCCAGTGACCTTTTCCCTTGCAGTAGAAGCACTCCACGCCAGCTCTGGGACCAGATTTGTTAGTCTTGGGCTTGGCAACCAGTTTGCCCTCCCTCCTGGACTTCCAACTCTTCTTTCCCTTGCCACCGGATTTCTTAAAATCGACGGTCTTGTTGACCATCAACAGCGTGTGCTCCTTCTTGATCTCCACCTCAGCAGTCTTGAGCATCACGAACACTTCACCTAGGGACTTAGCCATGCCCTGCATGTTGTAGTTCATGACGAAGCCTTTATAGCTAGGGGGCAACGATTGCAGCACCCTATCAATCGCCAGCTCATCGGGAATCTTGCATTCCAGAGCATTCAGGCGTTGAACGTAGCCAGACATCTTGACCACGTGCTCGCTCACACTGCTATGCTCCTCCATCTTGGCCGAGAAGAAAAGCTCGGAAGCTTCATATCTCTCAGCCTTAGCCTGCGGCGCAAAGACAGCCTTGAGATCAGAAATTATCTCGAAGGCACTCATCTTCTCAAAGCGCTTCTGCAGGTCGGCTTCCATGGCATAGAGCATGCCACTCTGGACAAAGGCGGAGTCCTCCG
Organism: Poa annua; assembly: GCA_026929855.1. NCBI lineage: Eukaryota > Viridiplantae > Streptophyta > Magnoliopsida > Poales > Poaceae > Poa > Poa annua. Next base: position 10,172,008 of record CM049436.1, read on the forward strand.
ATTTGGTCTGGAAGACCTTCTTCTCATCCTCAGAGGCATCATCTGCGGGAGGGTCACCTATGGCAGCCTCAATGACGTAGGCCACCCTATGGGGAGTGAGGAGGATCCTCAGGTTGCGGAACCAGGCCATGAAGTTTGACCCATTGGTCTTAAGCTTTTCTTTCTCAAGGAACAGACCTAGGTTAAACGAGGGGCGAGACATCTACAATGGAATTTGCAACAACATAAGACTTTGTTCATAATAATTTTGAGTTATAGTATTTTTAGAAAATAACTGACATAACTCCCACTCAAACGAACATCCCTCCTGGTCGTTTAAGCGATTACACGACCCCCATCCATTGCACCACCCCTCATCGTCAGAGCCGGTAGCACAACTTCAAGGGTAGACAATTGTCCATCACAACAACTCTGTGACTCATGCTCGACCTTTCGGCCTCCGTGTTCCGAGGCCATATCTGCATATGCTAGGCTCGCCACTATAACCTCCACGTAACGCTTGTGCAACATGGCTTACACCCACTGTATGCGAACGACGATATGTCTGACACCCGATCGTCACGGCCTGCCTCATAACGTAGAACTTTCTTGGTGGTGCTCGTTGGAGGAAGAACACTAGTGGTATTTTTGAAGGGATCATCTTATATATGACTACCGCCGTGTAACTAATATATACTAATATATATAATCACACAATATAAGATGCACACAAAACATAAAATGTAATGCGATGTGATACAGTCCATTGCGCCATGGTCTTCTTGGCGCCCGCAGTTCATAAACAATTTAATAAACCTACCTTGACCATATCACATAGCCCCTGCAAAATAAAGTTAGACGCTTCTACTTTATCTTTTGCATATTTTACGTGGCTTGGGGCTGTCGTAAATAGAACCGCTTCATACCTACGAACCTTATGACCACAACAACGATCCAATAATTGCATGTTTAAGCATCCCTTTCGGGCCCTCCATTGAAAATGCAAGACCAACTAAAGAGAGAGAAACTGACACCCGCCAGCCACATATACGGTACAAGCCGTATGTCAGTAGTGGAACCAGTCTCGCGTAAGCGTACGCGTAAAGTCGGTCCGGGCCGCTTCATCAACTCGATGCCGCTGGAATCACAAGTGCACGCTAGAGGGTAGCAAATAACAGGAACGGTGCCCCCGTGTAGAACACGGGTTCTAACAGCGTACAGCTATATCTACGATAGATCGGCTCTGATACCACTGAAGGGGATCGTGTGCAGAAAACAAAAAAATTCCTAGCAACGATATCCTTAACACATGCCAAGATCTATTCTATGCAGATATAGTAGTACGAACGGAGATCGGAATACATACCCTTGTAGACCGAAAGCGGGGATTACGTTCCCGCACAAACGTTGTCGATGAAGACCGACGAAGCCGACCTCAAGGTCGTGAAGAGGAAGAAGACCTCCCAGTACCGCTAGCGCAGCACCTCGCAGGGTGTTACACACGTACGGTGGAGACGACGGCCTCCGAAGCTCCAGTCCAGGACGAGCAGCGGAATACTTGGACCGGAACACCAGCAGCGCGGCAGCGGGCTATGGTGGAAGAGATCCCCCTCTCAGCTCGGCGCAACTCCGACAAAGGGAATCACGAAATCGAGAGAGAATTGGGAATTAATTGGATGAATTAAAAGGCCAGGGGTGCCCCTCTATATAAAGGCTCCCGGGAGGGAGCCAACTTGCTAACCAGGCAATGTGGGACTAAACCCCACATGCCTGGTTCGGCCAAGCAAGGCAGCCGGCCACCTGGTGGGCCCCTTTTGGCCCACCTAGGCCGGCCATGCCCCCCCCCCCCCCCACCGAATTCCCTTAGGGATTTTTCCCCCCATGGGCCTTCTTTCCACCAGAAGGCCCATTTAGGAAAATCAGTCTTAATAAATTCGAAAATAAATATATAAAACCATATTTGGACATTAATTACACTAATTAATATCAAACATATTATATATAATTTATTCTAGCTCCGAAAACTATTTCGTCGCTGCCCGATCTCCATCGGACCTCTCCCGGGACGTTCCCGGTGATCTCTTTCCTTTCCGGTTGTCTTGTCGAAACCCCTTAAGTGTGTTACCCTAGCGGTTCGATATAATAACAGGTATGATCGAGACTCCTCTCTGATCAACGACTAACTCGTAGGCCTGGACCCCATGAATTAATCCCTGTGATATAACGAATGACTTTCATCTATCAAACCTGAACGTAAAGTCTTAAACCTTTTGCCACAGCGATACTTAGCGTGTCCGAGCGTCGTTCATAGATATCTCCATATCTAGCTGACCTCGTTACCGACAACGCTATCTTCTACTCGTCTATGATTTCATGTCTCCGTGACCTAGTCACATGCTTGCAAGCTCATTAGACATAATCTCACCGAGTGGGCCCTAGAGTATCTGTCCTGCTACGCGGACTGGCAAATCCCGCTCTTGACCCCTCGTCTCAACTACTCCTTTCCGATACCCAAAAGTATCACCGTTATTGTCATACTAATTAAGATACGACGTTTGGTGCAATCAAAGTATCTTCCAGGAATAACAATAAGAGTTGGTCTCACGGTCAAAGGCGTAATGACTACGTCCTACAAATATGGGTATGTCCATCACATCGTTCTCCAACGATATGACTTCCATTGCCGACCGGCGCCATGCCCTATGATCGGGAAACCTCGATCATCGATTGCGCAACGAAACTAGTCTTAGTAGAGGCTACTAGGGACCTGGTTGTTTACGCATCACACCCGTATTAATGTTTCCGCTTAATACGGTTATAGCATGACACAAAAACGTATTATGAACAAACGAGATATGATAAAGAAACACTCTTTATTAATTGCCTCTAGGACATATCTCCTTCATTATTTTAGTGTGAATGTAGATAACATATGTTATAACTAAAACATCTTCTATTATGGAACGAAGGGAGTACAAGGCATTGCCTATAATCAATACTAACACACAACGATACACATTATTGTTCTCCACCTAGTTTTGGAAAAGCAGGTGGAGAGATATCACAACTGTGCAGCAAGTAACATATGTTAATTCTTATTGTATAGGATTATGATATAGAACATGAAATAGATGTCTGGTATTGCAAAGAGCTTATGTCTCCACAGGCTAGTGCGTGTGTCCTCGTTATGTAGCGCTCTTCCCTCCATATCCACACACACACTAATCATTTTACTGACTGACACCGCGGATCCACCCACTCTACACGGCTGTGATCATGTATGTGTGCTTCTCCACTTCTTTCACGGACTACGGGCCCACAACACGCCTCATGTCCACGACTTTTTTCTGTCGTGTTTTTCTCATCCACGTGGAGAAGTCCACAACTGTGTTGTGTGAATGAACTCGAGGTTCGGACATAATTTGTGTTGTGTGAATGAACTCGAGGTTCGAACATATTTAATGACTCCAGTAATTTAATGTTTGTCCTCACCATAAGAAATATCAAAATGTGCAAGTAGTAATTGCATCCACGATACACGAGCTTAGTCCATGTACAATGCAGATTCTAGGTAGGTGCTTACAAAAAAAAATCATAAGTAATGGTTATTTCTAGAAGAAAGATTTATAGTTAAGTATTTTTTTCTTGTATAAATAAGCACTAGTGATTAATTAAAAAATAGTTTAATATAAGCACCTTCATCGTCTTTAGCTGGGACTCTACGGGTCCCTGCCTCCTCTCCTTGCCACTTTGGCGGCGGGAGGGGTGGGGACCTCATACTTACGCTCTCTACTTTGTAGTTAGGATTCTAAAATAGCTTGGTTCACCGGCAAGGACATTATATGATGGCTATGACGATGTTGTGCGGAGCAAGAATAAGAGTTCCACGTGTCCTCATTAACCTCATCAATGACGATCTCACCGGTGGCGTTTGAGGAGAACCGAGAACTGTGTCTGATAGCTGCTCACTTAGAGTGTTGGATCTTGGTTCTAAAAAAAAGAGAGTGATGGATCTTGTTTGGTCTACGTGTTTTGTATATTTGATTTTAGAAAATTCAGATTGATATAAGAGTTCAAGACTCACGTGTCCTAATGCCCTCATCGTGAAGTGCTCTACCCTCCCTCTCCACACACTCGCTGATGAACTGATTACCACTTTACCATGACCAGGCCATGTATGTATGCCTCACCTCTTCTGCCACTTGCCCACAACACGCCTAATGAGGATGACTCTGTTCTGTCTTGCCGCTCTACCGAAGCTTTACGCTCAAGTCACATGCATATATGGTGTGTTGATGAACCTTTACAAGGCTCAGACAAACAAATCTCATAATTTAATTGGCGAAGTGCAAATTAAGCCTACCATGTGGTCCTAATAAATAAGTTCATTTGTACTATCTTTGCCCCTATATATAATATGTTTTGGGAGTTCAGTTTCAATTCCCAAAACGTTTTGGATTTAGGTGCAGAGGGCAGTTCGTTGAAGTCATAGCCTCGTGTTTTCCTTTTGTGCGTCCCTTCACCATTTTTTTCTTTCAAGATTGAGTATGGGAAGCATCGGGAAATATTTTGGATGAGTTTGTAATATTCGACATACTATGTCATCATTTTCCACCCAACAGGTTCCCGATTGCACTGTTGGACAGCTGACCGTGAGATTGCACGAGGCCCACTTGACGCTGTGGCGTAACCTGGACATGCTTTTCTCACGGATGGCGCGCTCTTTCTAGGCACACACGGCAGTCAAGTAGTACCCAGTTTTTCAATTGCTCATTCCGTATGTATAGCTCTAGCTTCTAAGATTTAGTCCCCTCTATACATTCAGGATTATGCAACTAAATTGCTGTCCCCCTGTGGCATGTACCTTCATCTTCGCCAGACATACAGCCTCCACATTGATTTTACTAGTACGTAGCGATTAATCTCAATTTGTCGTCCATGGAGAGTATAAGTGTATGATCACGTACCACTTTAATTTAACAGAAATTTCACTGACAAAACTAACAAGCACGACAATCGGCCACTACCGCCGCGCGTTGGTGTCCAGACGAACTGAAATACTTCTCAGTTGTTGAGCTCCTTGCCGTTTTGTGATTCAGCCTGCTCAACGAGCTGAAGCTCCTTAATCTTGTGGCCTTTTCTTCGATCGTCGTCGTTTATGGCAGCGATGCCCCGAGCGGTGAAACGGCAGACGCAACCTGCTCGATGGCGTTCTTCTCTTTCCTGTGGCGGTGCACAAGGACCTCAACTGGTTTGCATCAGTTGGGGATGCGAGTATTACAGGGTGAGATTCTGCGAATATTGGTACTCCGATCCTCTGATCCCATATTAAGTGTCGTCAGTTCTGTAGAAATTTGTACAGCCGGAATACACTTCCTGTGACACTTAAATAGGATCGGAGGTAGTATTTGTTTTCCGGATGAATAGTACGAATGAGAGGTGAAAGTCGCGGAAGAGCTGGATGGACGCCCTGTCCGTTCAACACATGTTAATCGCGCATATAGCTTACAGTTGCAGCTTTCTTGCTATAATCATACCGGTGTACCTCGTGTATCTAAGGCATTGCCTATAATCAATACAAACACAAAACGATACATACTCCCTCCGATCCAATAAAATCTGATCGTGTAGTCATACCTATAACTCACGAGTCACGACACTTCTTGTGAATCAGAGGGAGTAGTATTTTTCTCCACCTAGTTTTGAAGAAGTTGACTGAGAGATGACTAAAAGATAATTTCCGTTTGGGCTATTGGTTCAACCGTGTAGTAAGTGAGATATGTAATGTAGATTTGTGGCATCATATAGGATTTTTTTTTTAAATAGTTTCAAAAAAATCTAAAATAATTCCTATGATACATATGCATGTTTCCTACGTACGTGCCAATTTTTGTTGGAAAAAAGTTGTATTCTGAGCTGTACAAAAATAATAAAAAACTGGGCATAAAAAGGATATAGTGTGCTGAATCTGTTACAAATTTCTCTTTTTTGTCTAGCACAAAATATAATGATTTTTTTACGAAGGTTCTGGGGGTGTACGCAAGTAATGTGTATATGTATTTGTGTAATTAATTCCATATTTTAAAAGCAAAGATGTATGATTTTCAGTTAAAAAAGCAGGCTCGGTGGTGCTCGCGAGCCATAAGTGGATTTTGGATGAGATATGAGATACGTTAATTCTTGCTATATGATATAAAATAGAGTGTTACAAGAGGTATGGGATGCTCTTCCCTCCATCTCTACACACTAGTCGTTGAACCGACATACCTTGCGGATCCACCTACTTACAGTGCTATGATCATATATGTATGCGTCGCCACTTCTTCCACGAGCCCACAACGCGCCTCCTGTCGACGCATCTGTTACCACTTGCTCTTCTAAACCTTCACATTTTTTGCAGAGAAGTAAATGTCAGAGTTCACTCGGGTTAGAAATCAAAAATAAAGTCTAATTATGCTTATGTTGCCAAGAATAAATAGGTTCACTTGTAGCTCCCTGAGAGTCCAGTTACTCGAATTAATAGGCCTCATGTTTTCCTTTCAAAGACTTAGCATAGGGAGCATTAGGAAGTTTTATGTATGGTTGTGGAATATCCAACATACCCTGGAATAACTCGATAGAAGTCGTATGGGTTGTTTTTATTAGCACATCACTCAATTTGGTTCTGAAAGATGCAGTTTGTACACCTGGTTGTATGGAGAAGCACGTGGGAGGAACTGTGAACGTCCGATAAGAATATTGTAGTCAGGGTTACCGTTTAATTGTGTATCAAGTGAGATATGTTATTTCATGCTAACTATATGGTACTCTTTCCGTTTAAAATTATAAGGTGTTCAAAATATTTTTAATGTGGATCACATACAGATTGAAATGATCGAAACTACAAACTAAAACACATCAAGGTATATGTAAATCAAAAAAGGTTAAAACATCTTACAATTCGGAACGGAGAGACTAGAACATAAAGTAGACGTGTAATGTGGGGAGGAGACTTCTTTGCGTTTCCACTATTTTTCTTGCGCAAACCCGGTACACCACTGATTATTCTTCACAAATGTCTAAACCGACCTCACATCGGAATGTCCTCACTGTGAAGTGCTCGGCCCCCTCTCTCCACAAACTCGTTGATGAATCGATTCCCACTTTACCACGCCCAGCCGCCCAGGCCTCTGTATGTCTCGCCACTTTTGCCACTAGCCCACAATGCCTAATATGGATGCATCTGTTATGTCGACCTGCTATTCTAAAGTTATAGCTATTTATTCAAAAAAAAAAGTTATAGCTATGGTGTGTTAATGAATCTTCACATTGTTCAGACAAGGAAATCTCAGAATTTAATTTTGTAACAAGTGCAAATTTAAGCCTACTAAAAGCTCATATGGTCTAGATAAATATGTTCACTTGTAGCTCCGGGGTACCATTCATCGAAGTCACAAGCCTCGTGGTTATGTTTTGTCTGTTCCTCCTATCCTTCACTATTTTTTCAAGATTCAGCATGAGAAGCGTCGGGAAAGATTTTGTATGAGTTCGAAACATTTGAAGTGCTAAACGATAGTGTCCTAGAAGTCGAGTGTGTTAGCCGTCTTAGCACACCAGCACGTGATGTGGTTTCTGTTCATCATTTTTTTCCAGATAGAATCAAATTTGCACTGTTAGAGTTAGACAGCCCACCTTAAGATTGTACGAGGTCCACCTGACGTCGCACCACCACCTGCACGCCCTAGTCTCACCGGCGGCGCGCCCCCTCCGGACGCACACCAGCCCAGCACAAGGATACTGTGCACTACGCGCACGTAGCATCACAAAGGGCTGATGTAGTCGTATGGTTGTACCTCGTGTATATAAAGCATTGCCTATAATCAATACAAACACACAACAATACACATTATTTTTTCTCCACCTAGTTTTGGAAAAGCAGGTGGAGAGATATTCAAAGTATAATTTCTGGTAGGGTTGTTGTTAAACTGTGCAGCAAGCAACATATGTTAATTCTTGCTGTATAGGATTATTGTAGAACATGAAATAAATGTCTAATGTCGTAAATTGCTTATGTCTCCACGGGCTAGAGCATGTGTCCTCGTTATGGAGCGCTCCTCTCTCCATATCCACACACACACACACACAAATCATTGAACTAACTCACACCGTGGATCCACCCACTTTACAAATTACATGTATGCTTTACCACTTCTTCCACAGACTCCGGGCCCACAACACGTCTTATGTCCACGCCTTTGTTAATTATGTCGTGCTCTTCTGATTCATGTCGGAGAAGTCCGCAACTATGTTGTGTGAATAACCTCGAGATTCAAACATAATTAACGACTCCAGTGATTCGATGTTTGTCCTTATAAATAGCCTTTCGCCGAGTATTGTTACCACCCCACAAAGGTGTGGATTCTAGTAGTGTCACCATAAGAAATATCAAAATGTGCACGTATTAATTGCAAGACATACACCGTGGTTTCTCATTGCCATCAAGGTTACAAGCTTAGTCCATGTACAACGTAGGGTCTAGGTAGGTGCTGACAATATTTTTTTATAAGTAATGGCTATTTCTATAAGAAATATTTATAGTTAAGTATTTGTCTTGTATAAATAAGCACAGGTAAATAATTAAAAATTGGTTTAATATAAGCAACTTCATCGTCTTTAGCTGGGACTCTACGGTCCCCGCCTCCTCTCCTTGCCACTTCGGTGGCGGGAGGGGTGGGGACCTCACACTTACGCTCTCGGCTTTGTAGTTAGGATTCTAAAATAGCTTGGTCCACCGGCAACGACATTATGATCACATCAATGTTGTGCGGAGCAAGAATAAAATTTTCCCCGTGTTCTCGTTAACCTCATCAACGGTGATCACACCGGTGGCATTGAGAGGAGGGCCTAGAATTGGCTGATCACTGCTCGCTTAGAGTGATGGATCTTGTTTGGCCTATGTGTTTTGCATTTTTTTTTCATTTTAAAAGATTCAGATTGATCTAAGAGTTCAAGAGTCACGTGACCAAATGCTCTCATCGTGAAGTGCTCTACCCTCCCTCTCCACACACTCGCTAATGAACCGATTACCACTTTACCATGACCAAGCCATGTATGTATGCCTCACCACTTTTGCCACTTGCCCACAACACGCTTAATGTGGATTACTCTGTCTATGTTCTCTCTTGCCGCTCAGCTGAAGCATTATGCTTAAGTCACATCTATATATGGTGTAATGTTTTGGAATCCCAAAACATTTCATATTTAAGTGCAGAGGGCAGTTCCTTAAAGTCATAGCCTCGTGTTTTCTTTTTGTGTGTCTCTATCATTCACCATTTTTTCTTCTTTCAAGATTGAGTATGGGAAGCGTCGGGAAATATTTTGGATGAGTTTGCAACATTCGACCTACCAAGACATAGTGTTGTGGAGGTCGAGTGTGTTATCCCTCTTAGCACAACACCAAAAGTTATGGTTTGTGGTCATCATTTTCCACCTGTTGGGTTCCCGATTACATTGTTGGAGAGCTGATTGTGAGACTGTACGAGATCTACTTGACGCTGCACCGCTACGTGCACACGCTTTTTCACAGACGGCCCGCTCTCTCCAGGCTCATAGTTTATGGCAGCGAGGCCCCGAGCGGTGAAACGGCGGGGCCCCACACAAGAACCACTACTAGTTTGCATCAGTTGTGGATGTAAGTTTACAGGGTGAGATTCTGCGAATATTAAAGTCTAAAATAAACCTCTTTTACGGTGATTGGCACCGTACCAGGTGGTACCGTCGGTACCGTTGACTTCTATTTTTCTTAGCCGTTGATTATGGACTGATTTTTTTAGCCGTTGAATAAATCTTGATGAAGTTCATGACCGCGATCGTTGCTCTCATGAGAATTGTTGGGTGATTCTTCTCAAGAAAGAATGGCTGAGATGGAAGATGCACTGAGATCGTGCATGGAGCAGCTTCTCCATGCTAGAGAAGAGGGGGAGAAAATCATCGTGGAAGCCGCCAGAGAGATATCCTTCCAGCAGAAGGAAGTGCGTGATGTACAGCACAGCCTCGACTCTCGAGGTCGTGAACAAGAAGGCCGCAACTCTAGCCGCCGAAAACAACAGCCTCTGCAAGGCCATCGATGCCAAGGACAAGCTGGCCAGAGCGCTCAGGGAGTACAATGCAGTCTCCGACGAGCAGCTCGCCGGCGCGACGGCGAAGCTCGAGGCGCTGCGGAAGCAGAGCGCTTCGTTGCAGTATGAGGCGCGCATGCTGCAGAAGGAGCTGGAGGTGCGGAGCAAGGAGCGGGACTACGACCTCAAGTCCGTGGACGCCGCTCGCACGCAGCAAGCCGAGAGCCTGAAGAAGATCGCGCTGCTGGAAGCCGAGTGTCAGCGGCTGCGCGCCATGGTCAGGAAGCGGCTCTCCAGACCGGCGGCGCTTGCCAAGATGAGAGACAAGGTTGAGCAGCAGCAGCCACCCAGAGCCTGGGCCATCCCGAGGAGCCAGCATATGGTGACGTCGCCGATGTCGCCGCAGCCCGTGACGCCGATGCCGCCAGCGCGCTCCTGATGTGCCTGACCAGAGCCACACCGTCAGGCTACGCGCGATCGAGGACGAGAATGATAATTTTAATCTAAATTTTTTTACGGATACATAATTTCGATACCGGTTCCACACAGTTTCGGTACCGGCCCCACGTAATTTTGATCTCGGTCCCACACAAATTTCGGTACCGTCAAGCTGGTACCGTCTATTGTAAAATCGTTAGATCAGGGTGGATTAACGGTTCTTAAAAATGCCAATCACCCTAAAACTTGTATAAATTTATAAATAAATCAAACGTGAACTCTTAATTCAGGAAATTGATATTCTAAACTTGTCAATCCCGATCTATTATGGACTATATAGACATGTTTGCCGCATCGGGAAACTATAATCCTGGACGGGATGACGTTCAACTCTCACTGACAATTCGGTCTCACATGTCATATTCATCCTTTTTCCTAATATTTCCCAAAATCAAATTCCCGAACGACTCCAATTATCCAGTTCATTTCGGTGTTCAACAATCCAATTAACTTATTAGATAAATGTATACGCATGCGGTACTGTAGCAGTAGAGATGAGCTCTACAGACCCACGGGTAAGTGCAGGCAGCAGTTGCCCATCGTGAGACGATCGTCGGAGCAACGGATTATAGCAGCGTCAGCACAATCCACGAGCAGTGCGCCATGGCGGCAGTCTGTACGGTTAACCAGGAACTCGCTGGGCGTCTCTCCGGCGACAGTTCGCGTGCGGCTTCACATCAAGCGGTGCGCCATGGCTGATGTACTTTGTTGGGGAAGCCGGGAACTCACCAGCGCCAGAGTACTCCACACCGAGGCTCAGGCCCTGGCAGGACGCCGCACTCAGGCAAACTGCCGCATTGGACCCTGGCGGAGGAAACCTCAAACCAGCAGTTGAGCGGGTCTCTGGTTGGCGACGGAGGAAGCCGAAGCAGATGTGTGGATTTAAAGCTGGAGGTGCGAACCGTTGAATGTCCTCATCGTGAAGTGCTCTGCCCTCTCTCTCCACACAACCGTTGATGAACACGCCTAATGTGCATGCCTCTGTTCCGGCGTGAGACAAAACGGATGAAACCAGCTCTGAATTATGATAAGTGGGCTAGTCTGAAGGTATGCTAATCTCTTCAACTGGCTCTTTACGTCAATTTAGATCGCTTTGCTGATACTTTAATGGGTCGTTGATAGGTCATACTAAACATGGAAGTTTCTCTTTTTACTCACCTCAAACGATAGTAGTTACCTAGGCCCTGTGTGAATTAGAGCATCTCTAACAGAGCCCTCAAACCGCGGTACCGTAAATGTCGTGGTGGTATCACGGCAGATGCCATAGGATGGCTAATTGTGTGGGGCCGATGGACGCTGGTGGATCCGGGGAGGGCTAGCGAGCTAAGGAGTTCACACAAAAGATGGCACGGAATAAACCAAAACCGACTTAGGCAGGGAAGAAACCGCAAGAACACACGAAGAACACAATCCAAACCACAAGCAACCACCAACACGCACGATGTACCCAGGTTCGGGGCCCTCGTGAGGAGGTAACACCCCTACTCCTGCCTTGCCTCTCTCAATATGTGTCTCACAAGATCTACAAAGGTGCTCCTTGAGCTGTTTTACCTCTCTCTAGGATGAACTCAAGAACAAGGATGAACTACAAGTAGACGAGGAGTAAATGCGCCTATAGTTTTGGCCCTCTCCTTTGTCTCTCCCTCACAGGAGGAGTTATGGCGCTATTTATAGAGGTCCAGCCGAGTTGCCCGGGAACCCTAATTCCTCCGGGCCCCCCGGACAACAGCCCCCGTCCAACGGTAATGTCGACACCTCTACCACGACCTAGCCGCCGGGCTATCCGACATAGGTCGAGGTAGGCCATGATGCCTCTTGCCGTAGCCGCCGCCGGCCTAGGTGATGATGCTTCCCCTGTCAGAGACAGGACGTGCCTTCTCCATGCCTTGTCTCCTGTCAGTCAGTCGCCAGTACAGTGGTATAGTCACGTCGCCCTTGTCTTGTGCCCTTTGTCCCGCACCCGTGTCAGACGGGAGGTGACCTTACTTCCGTGTCAGACGGGACAGTGTCCTTGCCATGTACCTGCCCTTGACTTCCTGCCCGACATAGGATATGTCGGACGCTTCCTCCCATCCCGGCACAAGTATACCGGGCTTCTCTCCGTACGCCGGCAAGGCTATGCCGGGCCTGGACCTCCGACATACCTTACCCGGCCCGAACATGTATGTCGGATTCTCCTTCCTGCACATCACAGACAAGTAAAGAATCCCGACATGGTGAAGTCGGTTAGCATATGCCGGCTACTCCCGGCGTAAGCATAAGCCGGCCGAGCATACAACTCGGTCCACCCTGGACCCCGCTCATCCCAACCTGTTCCGGGTGTTGCACAAGAGAATGCCCCTAGGCCCAGCCGCTCGAAGATGTCTTAGGCTCGCTCCCAAAGACATCTTCGAGAAGCTGGTTCTTAGGAGAAATCTCTGACTCTGCCTGAATGAGAGTGAAGGGCTGGGGGTCTATTTATAGTCACCAGGGGAGACAGCCTGGCCTCTGCTTCCTCCAAAGGGCGTCCCTTTATCTCTCGAAGAGTCATATGACCTTTGGCGCCAGGCAAGGGATAGTTACCACTGTAAACATGAGTATCTTACCCTCGCCTTTACCCTACCCGGGGGTAGCCCCCCGACAGTAAACCCCTTTTACGGTTTGTGGAAGTCGCGTTTTTTTCGCGAAAACGAGCCGCGCCATAGCAGTGCCCGTAATTAAAACATAACCTTAAAACATTAAGTTTAAGGTTCTGCTTTACGGGCACTGCTATGGCGCGGCTCGTTTTCGCGAATCTTAAACCATACAATATTCAGCGTTTTCAGCAAAGATCATACATTTGGCAATGAAAAATTCCGTAGCTCAAACAATAATCCATATTATTACAATAATCTAATAAAATGTCTACTCGACAATATTACATGACAAGAATTGTGCCGAATGGAAACAATAGTTTCAATCATACATGAATAAAATGAAAGGAGATGAAAAATGAACTCAAATGAAGGAAATTTGCAGTACAATTACTGCCCGTGCAACTGCCAAAGGTGCTCAATGAGATCAAGTTGCAGTTGCTTGTGGGTGTCCTCGTTCTCAATCTCCTTGTAAGTCTGAAGGAATGCTTGTACAGAATCTGGGTTCCTAGCTGGCTTCACACGGCTACCAACATTGTCATAAGACAACTCCAAGTTCAAGTCCCTTCAACGATCATGTTGTGAAGAATCACACAACATGTCATGATGTTCTTCAGAGTGTTCTTGTCCCAAAAACGGGCAGATCCTCGAACAATGGCAAACCTAGATTGCAGGACACCGAATGCTCTCTCTATATCCTTTCGGCAAGCCTCATTTGCCCTTGTAAATTCTGCCTCCTTCTTTCCTCTTGTTTTGGAGATAGTCTTCACAAATGTACACCATGGAGGATAAATACCATCGGCAAGATAGTATCCCTTTGTGTACTCATGCCCATTAACAGTGAAGTTGCAAGCCGGAGCATCTCCTTCCGCTAGCCTACGAAGTAGATGGGAGCTCTGCAAAATGTTAGATATCATTGAGCGTGCCCAGCAAACCGAAAAAGCAATGCCAAATCCATAGATCCTCGGACGCAACTGTCTCTAGCACGATTGTTGCATCGCCTCCCTTGCCACAGTATTGCCCGTGCCAAGCTTTGGGATAATTTTTCCTAAGTCCAATGCATACAATCTATGCTGCCTAGCATGCCCGGCCAACCCCGCTTCTCATTGGCTGCCATCAACCTCTTCGTGTCATCTTCATTGGGTGCTCGAAGTAAGTTTTAGCTGCTCCTGCATTCTGCTCTGCTAAAGTCACAGCTACCTTTACACCGTTCAGACAAAGAAATCTCAAAATTTAATTGGGTAAGAAGTGCAAATTTAATCCTCCTGAAAGCTCATGTAGCCCAGAGGGTCCAGTTGGTCGAATTCATATGCCTCGTGTTTGCCTCTTGTGCACTAGTATCATTCACCATTAATTTTTCAAGATTGAGAATAGGAACCGCCGGGATTTTTTTTGTATCAATATGCAATATTATAAAGAAAGAGATCCAGAGGAAGAATCTCTCGGCTTATTTTTATAAAAGATTGGGTGAGTACGCGCGGGTGTTGCGAGCACCGCTCATGTAGCCCAGAGGGTCCAGTTGGTCGAATTCATATGCCTCGTGTTTGCCTCTTGTGCACTAGTATCATTCACCATTAATTTTTCAAGATTGAGAATAGGAAGCGCCGGGATTTTTTTTGTATCAATATGCAATATTATAAAGAAAGAGATCCAGAGGAAGGATCTCTCGGCTTATTTTTATAAAAGATTGGGTGAGTACGCGCGGGTGTTGCGAGCACGGAGGCTCGAACCCAGGCGGGCATGCATGTAACAGCCCATGCCTACCATCCCGGCTATGCCGTGGTTCTCAATATGCAATATTCTACCTACTAAGGAATTGTGTCAGAGAAGTCGAGCGTGTTAGACCTCTTAGCTATCAACCAAATGATGTGGCTTTTGTTCATCATTTTCCCCTGGAAGGTCACAGTTAGCACTGTTGGACAGCTGAGCATAAGATTGCAGGAGGTCCAGCTGACGCCGCATCGCTACCTGCACGCCGTAGTCTCAGAGGCGGCATGCTCCATCCAGGCACACACCAGTCCAGCACAGGTTCACCGCACACTGCACGCACGTAGCTTCACCTGCTGCTTTTTTTGTTGTAGCCATGATGTTCTACCTCGTGTAGACAAGGCATTGCCCATAATCAATACAAACACACAACGATACAGAATATTCTTCTCCACCTAGTTTTGGAGAAACAGGTGGAGAGATGTCTGATAGATAATTTCCGGTAGGATTATTGTTCATCTATACATGTAGCAAGTGAGATAAGTTAACTCTTTCTATAGGATCGATATAGAAAAATGAAATAGATGTCTGATATTGCACAATGGTTATGTCCACTGAGGCTGTGGACTTGTTATGAAGCGCTCTTCCCTCTATCTCCACACACTAGTCGTTGAACCGACTCACGCCGTGGATCCACCCATTTTACTGAGCCATGCGCCTAGTGTTGACACCTATGTATTGAATGAATTCGAGATTCAAACACCTATTAACAAGTTCGGTAATTCGATGTTCGTCCTAACCCATAAGAAATATCAAAATTTGCGTGGTGTGATCTCATTCGTGATACACGGGCCGGATGTCGAGGTTTCTCATTGCCAGCAAGGTTTCCGTCTTAGTCCATGTACAATGCACTGTCTAGCTAGGTGCTTACAGAAATTAACTTTTCATAAGCACCAATTGTTATTTCTATAAGAGAGGTTTCTAGTTAAGCATTTATCTTGTATACATAAGCACCAGAGATTAATTGAAAATCAGTTTAATCTAAGCACCTCCACCGCCTTTAGCCGGGACTCTACGGGTCCCGCCTCCTCGGCTTCTCGCTTTGGTGGCGGGAGGGGGTAGGGACCTCGTACCTACGATCTTGGCTTTGTATTTAGTTATTTAAATAGTTTGGTCAACTGACAATCAATGTCATGATGGTTATGATGGCGTCGTGCGAAACAAAAGTAAGATTTTCATGTCTCCTCGTCCACCTCATCAACATCGATCTCACCGCTAGCGTTGAGGAGGGTGGAGAATCGTCTAATCGCTGCTCCCTTGGAGTGTGGATCTAGTTTGGTTTATGTGTTTTGTAGGTTTGGTTTTAGAAGATTCGGATCGATTTAAGAGTTCAAGACTCACATGTACGAATGTCCTCAAAATTAAGTTTTCTGACCTCCGTCTCCACACACTCGCTGATGAACCGGTTCCATCTTTACCACACCCATGCCTTGTATGTATGCCTCACCGCTAGACTATGTTTTGTTTTGTGCTGCGCCGTCGAAACATTTCACTGAAGTCACAACTATGGTGTGTTGATGAACCTTCACATGGCTCAGACAAAGAAATCTCAGAATTTAATAGAGCAATAAGTCTATAAAATCATACGTGGTCCACATAAATAGGTTAACCTGTACTAGCTACCGATGTTCATATATATAAGACGTTTTGGGAGTTCAATTTTCCATTTCCAAAACGTTTTATATTTAGGAACAAAGGTAGTAGCTCGGATGGTCCAGTTCATCGAAGTAATAGGCTTCTTGTGTTTCGTTTTATGCGTCATTCGTCATGTTTTTTCAAGATTGAGTATGTGAAGCGTCGGGAAAGATTTTGTATGAGTTTGTAATATCCGACCTACCTAAGCATATACTTGTGCAAGTCAGAGTGTGTTAGCCCTCTTAGCGCATCACCAACAGATGTGGTTTTTGTTCATCATTTTTCCCCTGATGGGTACGAGTTTGCACTGCTGGACACATAACCATAAAACTCCACGCCACACCGCTAACTGCACGCTAGACCACCTCGCCGGAGATAGCAAAGTCACGCCTTACCTCGCTGGAGCCGCACCAGCCACCTTGGTCCTCAGTAGAGTCTCTTTGGGGCCTGGCCGGAGTTTTTCGAAATCTTGCCAGAGATCATCTGAATTCTGAACCACCCAAGAACCTCATGGAACCTCGTCGGAGCTGTTCGGGACCTTGTCTAAGGTACTCGGAGCTCGCCGGAACCCTTCAAAACTCGGCGGAAGCCCTCTACTACATTTAGCATGTCT
Source organism: Poa annua (assembly GCA_026929855.1). Classification (NCBI taxonomy): domain Eukaryota; kingdom Viridiplantae; phylum Streptophyta; class Magnoliopsida; order Poales; family Poaceae; genus Poa; species Poa annua. Next base: position 10,189,209 of record CM049436.1, read on the forward strand.
TTGAAATGGGGTGCCAAGATTATTACAAATGACTAATCACGTCTTGGAGTTGTACTTGTACCGTTGTACGCACACTAGTAGAAACAAGGCCTTTGGTGCGGCCTTTTTGGGACCGGTTGTAATGGAACCTTTGGTGTGGACCTTTTAGTACCGGCACCAACCGGTACTAAAGGGTATGGGCAGGCGGCTATAGTGGGGGGCCCCACGGCCAGACCCTTTAGTATCGGTTTGTAATACCAACCGGTACTAAAGGTGGTTTGCCCTATATTATCTTCTTCCACGCGAGCACAGCTCCATTTTTCGTTTAATATGAAATAATTCATATCTTTAAATTCATAAATCGAAATTTAACAAATAAAATGTCTAAATCGTTTAGAAAAATGAGAGGAATCCAAATATGGCAACTATATCATCTTTTGCATGATATTTTTTTTATACTTGGTTCACAAAAAAAGTCATTTTTAACTATTAAAAGATGGAAAATGATATTTATGAAAATAATTCGAAAAATTCCTTCGGCATTGTTGTTTCCTATACCAAGATGCACCTATATGTGGAATATGATATCTTTATCACAAACTATGCCGTGGGAATGGTTATAACTTGATCATTTGGCTTGAAACTTGTATATGTTTATAGATGATATACCTTTTTGTGAATACTTTTTTCACAAAAAAATTCAAAAATCAAGTTTATCATTTTTCATAGCAACTATTACACATATAAGGACCCCATGCCAAACGATATCATTTTTTGATGTGTTTTTTCATTTTATTTGATTTTAAAAAACTGTCAAAATGGCCACCATGACTATTTATCGGAAGAGGTCGATATTTTTTAAAACTATCGATATTTCTATGATGTAATAGATGATATGGGTGTCATATTTGGATTCTTCTAATTTTTCTATTCCATTTAGAAATTTTATTTGTCAAATTCTGATTTCTGGATTTAAAGATACAGATTATTCCATACTAAATGGATAAGGAAAAAGGAAATTAATATTTATTTTATCATTATTTATTTCAATATTATTATTATATAATATTTGTTGTTTATTCAACTAATTTTTTTTAATTCAAATAATGAAGAAGTGTAACATCATGACCGAGTGGTTAATATGATTGATAGGATATTAATACCACTAAGTTCTCTGTTCTCATTTGGTATTTAATTTGGAAGGAACTCAATAGTTAAGCGTGCTTGGGTTGGAGCAATCTGAGGATGGGTGACCGAATGGGAAGTTTGACTAGATTGATTACTTTGACTTGAAATTAAGTGTGTACTTAGTGATTAAGTATGTGGCTTAGTGGGCAATGAAGTGTGTGGCTAAGTGAGAAATTTCGAAATTTAAAAAAAGTTTAAATTTATTTTTCAAAAAATTCGAAAAAACGGAGTTCCGCCGCCCGCACGCACAGCTATGCCCACGAGTGGAGGCCTTTAGCACCGGTTTCATATTGTACCGGTACTAAAGGGGTACCCCTTTAGTCCCGACCTTTTAGAACCGGTTGCATAACCGGTGCTAAAGGCACTTTCTCTACTAGTGGCACGTGCACGAAAAATATGCAAGGAGAAGAGAATACCACAAACTGCTAAGTTCCGAATGGAACAAAGATAAGAAGAAATATCAAACGGATGAGTTCGTACTGAACCGAAGACGACAGAACAAACTAATTCACTGATACTTGCTACCTACGTGCAGTTGAGGCTGGTTTGTATGCTTGGCGTAGGAGTGGATCCGATCTAGACTCCCAAAGGTCATTCGATTGCTAGTACCAAACGTTTGCATAGTCAGCCTCGTGTAGTCATAGTTCTTCAATTGCAGGTTGGGGTGGGAGAATTACGGGTGGATGCGGGATCGGCACACAGACGTGTGGCAGGAGGTGAAGGCGGAGCTGGTGGAGGAGGTGGTGCTGGCAGGCAACAACTTGCTGTTGCCTGTCGCAGACGAGGTGCACGACGCGACTCCCATAGCTTGGGCTGGGCTTTGGTGGTCGCATGCGGGACAGGACGGCGCTTCCACCTTCCGTGTTGCCTCCTCCTCCAATGTCGTCTACCTCGATGAGAATGATGACGATGACGACAACGAGAGTCTCAACTGGGACACCCTCGGGGAAGACGACAGCTGTGTGCATCACTCGATGCAGAGGCTGCGATCCTCCCCTTTTCTATAAAAAAAAAAGTATGCCGATGAGACCGGTCTTTTGTTTAAATTTCATTCCAAGATCTTGCAAAATATAAGAATATTTTGATAAGCTTTGAACCTTTTGAGTCTTTTTTTGCGATCTCCTCGTCGAGGGTACCCCTGCGCGTCCCTCCTTGCAAGAAACGGAAGAACATCGTCGCTGTCGACACCACGCGGGCTTCACCCAGATGTGCCCTCCGATAGCGAAGAGGAGAACAGGGACCAGTGCGATCGACGAATAGGGTTTCTCTTGGCCACGTCGGGAGTGACACGGGAGAGGGTCACCTCATTTTTGTGTGGGCGAAAAGCATAAGTCGGATTATAGAACTAATTTGCAAGTAGGCAAACTTTGGTGCATCATAATGAGTCAAAAACTTTTATCAACAAAACTAATGTAGTTAAATGCTTAATATCATAGTGTCAGTTCAGTTATAGTGAGTCGGAGATTGTGTATCATCATCTTATAACATAGCTGTTAGCCTTACAGTTTCAAGGGTAGGGCACGCGTTTAACGCTTTTGCGTAATGGGCCTAATGGCACTCTGTCTTTTCAGAAATCAATTGGCCCATGAGTGGAAACCTCTATATTTTTACAGAGAAGTAAATGTAGGCTTTAGGATACAAGTAAAAAAATAAAGTCTACCTATGCTTATGTTGCCCAAAATAAATAGGTTCCCTTGTAGGTCCTTGAGTCGAGTTACTCGAATAATAGGCCTCATGTTTGTCTTTCAAGGCTGAGCTTGGGAAGCATCAGATTTTTTTTGTATGATTGTGCAATATTCGACACAACATGGAAAAGCTCGATATATGTCATATGGGTTGGCTTTGTTAGCACATCACCAAACGGTGAGATGTATGTGCCTCTATTTGGCTCTGAATGATGCAGTTTGTACACCTATTAACATTATGCAAAAATGGGTGGGGAGACTGAAATGTCAGATAAAGAAAAATTTCGCCAGGTTTATCGCTCAATTATGTATCAAGTGAGATATGTTATTCATGTTAACACGTGGTACTTGTTACATGTCAAATTATGAGATGTTTTGAATATTTTAATGTGAACTACGTACGGACTGAAATGAGTGAAATAACACACCAAAACAAGTCTAAATGCATGCAAATAACAAATATATTATAATTCTTAACAGAAGGAGTTGAACACAAGGTAGACGTGTAATATGGGGAGAAGGCTTATGTGCAATTCCACTACTTTTTGCACAAACCCTGATACATCCGTGATTAGTTACTGCTAAGAAAAAATTAAGAAAGTATATTCTTCACAATTGTACTGTCCGAAGGACTCTTGTTCGAATGTCTTGAGCGTGAATGTCCTCCCAATGTCCAGTCGGACCGGTTCCCAATTTACCGTGTCCAGGACATGTATATATGCATCGCCATTTTTACCACGAGTCCACAACGCGATTAATGTGGATGTCTCTGTTCTGACATGTTACTCTGCTGAACAATTTCGCGGGAGTCACAGCTCTATATGGTGTGTTGATCAGTTGATGAACCTGCACATGGCTTAGACAAAGAAATGTTAGAATTTAATTGGGTAAGAAGTTCAAATTTAAGCCTACTAAAAGCATATATATGTGGTCCAAATAAATAGGTATATATACTACCTATGTTCCTACATATACAACGTTTTGGAAGTTCATTTTCAACTCTCATAATGTTTTATATTTAGGAAAATAAGGAATAGCTCAGAAGGTCACGAGTTCGTCAAAGTCACTGGCCTCATGTTTTCCTTTTGTGCGTTCGTTTCATTCACCATTTTTTTTCAAGACTGAGTATGGGAAGCGTCTGGAAAGATTTTGTAGGAGTTTGTGATAGTCAACCTACTGAACAGTTGTGGTATAGAAGTCGGGTGTGTTAGCCTTCTTAGCATACTGGACAACGTGGTTTCTGATAACATGTCTGTGGTAGGGTGGTTAGGAGGTTGGTTGTACAACTAAATTATTAGAGTTCAAACTCAGATTTGACGATGATGTTTCTCATTTAAATGGAATATTCTTCAGTGAGAGTTGATGTTCCCGTTGACAACGAGGCGTCCGAGGTGACTTCGTCAATATCAAAACCTGATCCGCCGGTTCAGACTCTAGGATATGCTCTTAAGAATAGGGTGTGTGCGCGATGCTATCATAGGGTTAGTGTATGTGTGTATGTAAGCGTATGCTTTGTGTTTCATAAAAAATAGGATATGGTTTCTGCTCACCATATTTTTTCCGAAACGTACCAGCTTGTACTCTTTGGCCAGTGGTGCACAGCAAACATAAGATTGCATGAGGTCTACTTGAGGCTGCACCGCTTCAAGCACACCTTGGTCTCACGGACGGCGCGCAACCTCCAGTCACGCACCGGTCGAACAGATGCATGGGGTTTCTCTGTTGTAATCTGACCATTGTGCCTCGTGTATGCAAGGCCTATGGTATCAGTACAAACATACATCATACCGTACATTGATACACTATATAGCAAGTAGATGCCATATTGTTCAACCGTGTAGCAAGTAAGATATGTTAACTCCTGCTATATTATATAGAACATGAAATAGATGTGGGATATTGCTTATGTCACCAGAGGCTAGAGCGCATGCTGTTATCGTTATGAAGCGCTCTTCCCTCCATCTTTGCACATTAGTCGTTGAACAGACTCACAACATAGATCCACCACTTTATTTCGATATGATTATGTAAATCGTATGCTTCACCACTTCTGCCACGAGCCCATAACGTGCCTCCTCCTGTTGACGCCTCTGTTATGGCGTGCTCTTCTGAACCATGTCGGAGATGTCCACAACTGTGTTGTGTGAATGAACTCGAGATTCGAACACCAATAACTGACTCCAGTAATTCGATGTTTGTCCTAACCCATAAGAAAATTTTGAAATGTGTGCGCAATGATCGCATTCCCGATATACAAGACATGCTCTAAGGTTTCTCGTTGCTAAGAAGGTTTCAGCCTTAATCCATGTACAATGCAGTGTCTAGGTAGGTGCTTACAAAACTTAACTTTTTTATAAGTATCAATGGTTATTTCCATAAGAGAGGTTTCTAATTAAGCATTTGTCTTAAATAAGCACCCACCATGATTAACTAAAAGCCATTTTACCACAACCTTTAGCCGCGACTCTACAGAAGCCCACCTCATCTGCTTACCGTTTCGACGGCAGGATGGGGTGGGGACTGCTCTTGACTTTGTATTCAGGTTTCTAAAATATTTTGGTCGACTGACAATGACACTATGATTGTTATGACGGCGTTGTGCGGAACAAGAATAAGATTTCCCCTTCCCCTTGTCCACCTTATAAACGACGATCACGGCGGTGGCGTTGAGGAGGGCGGAGAATGTCTGATCACTGCACCCTTGGAGTGGTGGATCTTGTTTGGTCTACATGTTCTACAGGTTTGATTTTAAAGGTTTAGATCGATTTAAGAGTTCAAGACTCGCGTGTCCAAATATCCTCGTCATGAAGCGCTCTGCCCTCCCTCTCCACACACTCGCTAATGAACCGATTCTCACTTTACCACACCAACGGGGCTCCCTATCGCTGCACGGGGGTCGACGCGGGAGCAAGCTAAGGTTTCTTTTCAGTTGGGGGAGTCTACAAGGAAGAGGTCTTGGAGATTTTTTGCTCAAAGGAGAGAAAGAATTGGACCAAGAAGACCCCTCACCAACGACAGGCAGTGAAGATGTTGTTAACTCTTGTTGGCTCTAAGCCGGCATGAGGCCGTCAAGCATAGTGTTTATTCTTTAGAGCATCTATAGTAGAAACTGAAAATCACATAACTGAAAATCCGTTTTTCAGTTCGCGTTTTTACATTTTTTGCAGAACCAATACGCGTTGAAATATTCTTACGTGTGGCAGAACCAATCCGTGTGGACGAAGCCCCGCGTCACACGTGAGGCAGCACGGACGAAGCCCCTCATCATCAAGTCGCCGCCCTCGACGCCGCTGCCGCTGCCACTCCTCACGGGCGCCGCCACCGCCCCTACGAGCACCTTCGCTGACCGACCTCGCGTGCTCCTACGAGCTCCTCCGCTGGTTCGACCTGGACGTGCTCCTGTGACTGTGAGCACCTCTGCCAGAAGGCTGGCGGCGCCACTGTCGCCATCGCCCTTGTGCACGCGAGTTTCTGGTGAGAATCCGGCGTGTTCCATGGCGGAAGGTCGTCGGCGTGTCCTAAATATTCCTCCCCGCCAAACGCTTCCTTGCTATAGGGGGAACCCTCGGATCGGTCGCGGAAACTATGTTTTCTCAGTTCGAATGGATAATTTTCGGTAGACCGTAATTTTTTTCAGATCAGGGTCGTTTACGTTCGGGGCGTTTTTTGCCTCAAGAACTGTAACCAGTGGTTAGTTTTTAGTTCTGACCCTTTTACGGTTTTTGATAAAGATGCTCTTACAGACCAAATTATACCAACAGTCTAAGACTCATATCACCGACACAAACGATGAAGAAAGTAAGCGTAAAGCAACACAGTAACGTTGCACATGTATGTACAGGTGTCATGCGTAAATACAACATATACAATAACGTTGCACCCTGTATGTACAAGTACAACTATATGCATGGCAGTGTCTCACCACACAACGCACCTACTGCGTATATCTGCTGAAGCAGTTCGTTGAAGTCGCAACTATGGTGTGTTGATGAACCTTCACATGGCTCGGACAAAGAAATCGCCCAATCTATTATATACTAAAAGTAAAATGAGTTAGTTTTTCGAGGCATCAGGTTAATCCACATCATCTTAATTAATTTTAGTGGTTAGATCTAAAATATGTGTTTATGATCTTTTTAAACTAGAGTTACATAACACACACCTTTATATTGAGAGACGTGACATCCCTTGATTTAGCAATAAACGTAACATGCGTGCCTTAGCTGCACCGGAAAAAACAACCTAATTTAAATATAAAAAGAATCTACCTTATACGTGGTGGCCAAGGAGATGTGTGCTAGCTTTTTTTTTCCTTTGACTTAACGGACTATGGCATGCAAACCGACTATGGCCATGCAAGCCACGCACAAGGACTCCAGATAATACTTGACTTTCCAACCTCAAGACAATCTTAACTTTTAATTAGGCAAGATTATTTCCATTAGTTGTTGGGTTTGTCCCTGGAATTGATCACTAAAAAACACAGGCACCTTGCGACCAGGGGCAAGTGTCGCACCCTATAAATTTTCTCTTTATTTCTCTTTTTCTCGGTACAACTTATTATTTGACAACTAGGTATACACATATATATATATGCCAACAAAGTACCGACTAGCTAGAAAGAAACTATCCAACCCTGACACAGTAATAAAAACTTTTTCTACCACGTAAATAATAATGGAAATCGTGGGCTAGCTAATTACACCCTTCCGCTAAATAAATATGTTGTGTCTCTGTTTAAAGAATCGGTACCTTGGAACATCCTTTTCAAAATAAAATAAAACTACCTTAAAACATGATAGGTAAAAGCCTGGTCACTAAATATGTTCTTTATTTAATTTATCCTGCATTTTTTAGTTTGGTTAAAATTAAATTGTATAAAAAATAACTTAGGATGTAGCAATAAATATCGGCATTCCTAATAAAAAAAAATATTCAATAAGAGAATACATTTTGTGAATCTAATACTAACGATTTTGTATTTTAAATGTTTTTTATATATACTTGGTGTTTCTAAAGTTTTTTTGACTAAACACTAGAACACATGTTAACCGTGAACTGAGAGAGCGCATTGTTATTATAATTGAGTACACATAATTGACAAATTTCTTCGACGACCATATGCATCACACCAACACACTAAAAAACGTGTGTAGAAGTTTGACGTCGTGGAATTTTAAAATTAATTAATTAATAGCATTAGTTGCATTAGATACATTGTTTCTATGATTGAGTACACATAAATGACGAATTTATTTAACTTCCACCAGACCAACACGCTCACAAAACGCATGTAGGAGTCTGGTATTCCAAGCCGTGACATTTTAATATTAATGTATTAATAACATTAGTCGTATTATCGACAGGAACGTCCCTCACACTGAAAAGTTACTGGCTCACTCTTTGTGAGTCCGTAATATTCTATATAATGAGACACGAAGCGTTAAATCTTTAAAATTATTGACGATATAACATTAGTAGACACATTAGCGGCGAGTGCATCCCTCACACTAAATATTATATTTTGAATTAATGGTACACATAGGGCCAAGTCGCCACATATTTTTGACCGTTGTGTTTCATGTATAGTATCCACACGCGGTGTGTCAATTCAATTTTTAATCCGAGGACGTTAAAAGCATACACTTAATTCTCATGAGTTATTTTGACAGATATGTTTGCTTTGTATGGCAATTCAATTGGATTAAGAATTTTGAACTATGATATCCAAGTCAGGTAGACATTCTGCATAACACATACATGTGACCGAGATGTGTAGAACCATTGAATGAAAATCTCAATAAGTTAAGAGTCAGGAAAACTTAGAGTAGTTATTCTCTAACTTTGACATTATTGTATAAACATGTTAACATATATGACTAGAAAGAGCAATTTAACTTTAACAGTATATTCATATAAAAATAATAATGGCCAGTATTTCACCATGTTCATGTTTCTAAAACGTTGCACATTGTAACATGGAGTAGATAAATGAGAGGAAGAAACATCAGAATAAGATACTTCTCTCTTTAATACTACCTTCCTATTTAGGAGGGTATACCGTTTTATGTTAATTCAACATTTTTTATCAAACATAACTAATCTCCCATACTGATCTAAAATCATGTTAGAAGTATAGTTAAGTTTACAGATCCAATATTCCTTTCGGGGTGTTTCAAGATATGGCATGCTAATCTTTGCCCAAAAATTTGAGATTGCCTAAGATGTTACTCACATACGTGATATTTTGTTACCAAAAAACTGGATAGTTCTAGAACAATTTTGTTTTATCGTCACACAATGAGAAATAATATATGAAACCTTAGTTTATTTCCTGAGCACTTTCAACGATTAAACGAAGATCATGATAAGTTAAGAGTCTCAAAAACTTCGAGTAGTACTTCTCTAACTTTGACTATTAATGTATAAACATGTTAAAATATGTCTACAAAAAGTAATAGCAGTATATTCATATAAACTATAATGGCCAGCGCTGCGCCACATTCATGTTTCTAAAATCTTGCTGATAGTGACATGGAGCGAGTACATGAGAGGCATAACAAGAAACTCTCACTTCTTAATTTAACCGGCCTATTACGGAGGATATACCGTTTTATCTTAATTCAATGTTTTATCAAAGATAACTAATCTCCCATACCGATCTAACATCGTGTCAGAACTATAAAACTATAGTCACATTATAGATCCAATATTACTTACATGGGGGTTTCAACATATGGTGTGATAATAATTAACCAAACCTTCAGATTACAAAAGATGTTACTCGCATACGTGATATTTCGCTTACCAAAATTTAAGATAGTTGTAGAATAAATTTATTTATTGTCACATAATGAGAAATAATATGGTATCAATGAAACCTTCTTATTTTTATTTTTCAAACACTTTCAACCAACAACAAATGATGCCCTCGCATTTGCGAGGGCCACCATGCTAGTTTTAATTGAGTAAGAAGTGCACATTTAAGTCTACTACTACTAAAACCTTATGTGGTCCAAATAAATAGGTTCAGTTGCACTAGTGCCTCTGTTTCTATACATAAGTCGTTTTGGGCGTTCAATTTTAACTCCTCCAAAACGTGTTTATATTTGGGAACAAAGGAGTGGCTCAGAGGGTCCAGTTCGTAGAAGTTATAGGCCCCGTGTTTGCCTCTTATGTGTTCCTTCATTCACCATTTGTTTCAAGTGAGTATGGGAAGCATCGGGAAAGATTTTGTATGAGTTTGCAATATATGGCCTACCAAATTGAAATCTCATGGAAGCCGAGTGTGTTAGCCCTCTTGACACATCAGCACAGAATGTGGTTTGCGTTCATCATTTTCCACTCAACAGGTTCAGGCTTGCACTTGGACAGCTGACCATGAGACTGCATGGGACTGCACAAGATCCACTTCCCTCCGGGCACACATCAGTCCAAATGTCAAGTGTCCACCACGTATTAATCGCGCTCGCTCACTACACGCACGTAGCTTCACTTGCATGCGGTTTTCTTGTTGTAATCATACCATTGTACCTCGTGTATAGAATGCATTGACTATGATCAATACGAACACACAGCAATACACATTATTCTTCTCCATCTAGTTTTGGAGAATCGGGTGGAGAGATTTCCGAGGGACAATTTCCGATAGGATTATAGTTCAACTGTGTAGCAAGTGAGACAGGTTAATCTTGGTATATGATACACAACATAAACTATAGATGTCTGATATTGCCGAGAGCTTATTCTCGGAGGCTTGAGCATGTGTCCAATGCTCTTCCCTCCATCTCCGCACACTAGTCGTTGAACCGACTCACGCAGCGGATCCACTCCACTTTACCGTGTTATGATCATGTAAGTATGCTTCACCACTTCTGCTATGAGCCCACAAAACGCCTCATGTCGATCTCTCTATTATGGCGTGCTCTTTTGAACCACGTCGGAGAAGTCAACATCTGTGTTGTGTGAATGAACTCAAGATTCGAGCACAATTAACGACTCTAGTAATGCAATGTTTGTCCTCACCAAGATATACCAAAATGTGCATGCAATAACTGCATTCACATTACACGGGACATACATTGAGTTTTCTCGGTGCCAACAAGATTTCAACCTCTTAGCCCATGTACAATGCAGTGTTTAGGTAGGTGCTTACAAAAATTAAGTTTTTCATAAGTACCAATGGTTATTTCTATAAGAGAGGTTTCTAGTTAAGCATTTGCCTTGTTTGAACAAGGACTAATCCCGCTGCGGCCGCTCCGCGCCGACGTGACTCTACGAGACCTGGCGTATCTCAGTCATCTACGGCTGTTGCATACACAAGACAAAGGCTGCTGGGCTGCGAGTTTTCATCACCGACAACCTCTGCTGCAGGAGCGATGATGAATCCTTTATCTCCTGTTGACATCGAGCTTCGCAGCGCCCGCCCTGACGCTGCTGCGTTCTCACGAGCTGAGTTCAACGCTGCTTTCCCGCCGCTGCGTTCTCCTCGAGACCCCCCTGCTTGCACTCGTGCGGGTGGTCTCGCCAGCTCACCTTCGACTGGCGTCACGATTTCTCAGCTTCCGCAGCGCCTGGCGCAGACGAATATCTGTGCGCTGTCTCAAGTCTCGAGCTGTCCCCCCGACATGTCCCCTCTGAGCGACGGCAGCCGCTCTCAAGTACCCCGTCTGCCGCACTTCCTGCAGGAGCCAGCCCTCGCCATGCAGATGACGCGCGTCCACGCTCCGATTCCAGTGCCAAGTGACGATCTGTGTGGGCTAGAAGCTGGTGTTCTGCCTCCAACTCCTCCACGCCCGTCCTATTTAACCATAGCTCGCCGTTCCCCGAGCTCACCACCTCCGTCTCGCTCAAACAATCGCTTCTTTTTCCTACCACCAAGAAATCTGCACTTGCGTTGCTTCCGCTGCCTTTCCTATGAGCACAGAGCCTCCTCCTGCCGCAATCCTTCCGTCTGCTGGTTCTGTCGGCGCACGGGCCATCGCCGCTCCTCCTGTCACATACTTCGTGTTAGCTTTCTAATCTTGATTCGATTGTATCTGCATGTTTTATTTAGTTTCTGCATGTAGCAAGTATTGTACGAGTGAGTCGGCAAGTTAGCAAGTAGTAGGAGGTGGTTAGGCTGTGAGCTGCATGAGAGGTGTTAGCTAGCTGCCGTGTGCGTGCATGGGCCGAGTCTTATGTATCCTGGAGCGATTCTAGGAGAGAGATGGAGTCATGTAGTTAGTGGTTAAGGTTAGTGCGTGAGTGGCACAAAGATAGGATCAGTTAGTTGCATGGCTGAGTGCCCCCTCGTGTATTTATATTGCATTGAGTTAATGAAGAAGTTAAGGCCTGCGGGCAGAGAAACAATGTAGCCATTGTAATCACCAAGGTTTGCGTGTTAGGCGTCTTCCTTGGTGTGTCAGTGTGTGTGTTTCGTGAGAGCTGAGAGGAAGAAGAGAGAGGCGCAGCGAGATGCTGCGCCAACAATTGGTATCAGAGCCTCAAGGTCCGGGGCGGTGGCGGCAACAAGGTGATGGCGGTGCGATGCCGCTGAAGCTGAGCAAGGCGGCGGCGCGGCGGACTCCATGCGAGATGGAGGCCGGTGGCGCAAGAAATAGGCTCGGCGGCGTGATGTCGTCGACGGCTGGTTGCGGCGTCAGGCAGCTAGGAGGAGGAGATGGCGTGGTTATCGGCGTCGAGAAGGCGTCGTCCACGTCGACGCTGCGGCGACAAGGAGACTGCGGTGCAATGCCGCGAGGAGGAGATGACGGCGTGATGCCGCCACAAGAAGGAGCGGTGCGATGCCGCTGAGGTGCCGGCAGCGGCGCGAAGCCGTCGGGCGCTAGCAACGGCAGTGTGAGGCTGCCACGAGAAGACGACGGCGAGATGCCGTTCCAACAGATGGTCGCGTGATGCTGCTAAGGGCTGGTGGTGCGATGCCACTAGGACGAGATGGCGACGGCGCGATGCCGTCACGAGGCGGCGGCGGCCGGCCGCGCGATCCTGCTGAAGCCAACAACAGCGGTGTGAAGTCGCTGCATGGAGATGCTGGACTCGGCGGTGCGATGCCGTCGGGACTCGGGAGTGTGGTCATGATGGTGGTGTGATGACGTATCTTGAGGATAGTTGGCGCTATGTCGGGGTAGTGGTGTGATGCCAAGACGTATGTTACGAGTGGTGCAATGCCCCTGGAGACCGGTGGTGCAGGCTGCGGTTCATCCATGGAATGTTGAAGTTGCTGCTTGCGGTAAGATGGTGTGATCTCACAGCGTTGTGAAGGCGGCGTTCGCGGCAATAGGTTGCAGGTGATCCGTGGCGAGGAATGAGGAACGAGGAATGAGGAATCAAGATTAAGAGGGTGAATGTTAGCTTTCTAATCTTGATTCGATTGTATCTGCATGTTTTATTTAGTTTCTGCATGTACGAGTGAGTCGGCAAGTTAGCAAGTAGTAGGAGGTGGTTAGGCTGTGAGCTGCATGAGAGGTGTTAGCTAGCTGCCGTGTGCGTGCATGGGCCGAGTCTTATGTATCCTGGAGCGATTCTAGGAGAGAGATGGAGTCATGTAGTTAGTGGTTAAGGTTAGTGCGTGAGTGGCACAAAGATAGGATCAGTTAGTTGCATGGCTGAGTGCCCCCTCGTGTATTTATATTGCATTGAGTTAATGAAGAAGTTAATGCCTGCGGGCAGAGAAACAATGTAGCCATTGTAATCACCAAGGTTTGCGTGTTAGGCGTCTTCCTTGGTGTGTCAGTGTGTCAGTGTGTGTGTTTCGTGAGAGCTGAGAGGAAGAAGAGAGAGGCGCAGGCGCGCAGCGAGATGCTGCGCCAACAATTCGCTTGCTTCGCTCCAACCACACCGCTCCCATGGAGCCAGCCGTGCATGGCCGTCCTACCTCAATCGATGTTCACTGCCCCGCTGTTCGCGATCCGCACGCCCTTGCTTGCATCGTTTCCGTCATTCCTCCACGCCAAAACCCGGTGCCATGGCTGCGCAGGGTGCTGCACCAAGAGCTCGAGAACCCCACGGTGCGGTTCGCGTTTAGTTCCTCTGGGGACTGTTACGCGATGTTCCTCCGCCACGAGGATCATGAGCGCGCGCTGCGTGCGAGCCCAATCTCGATCCCGGAGGCCGACGGTTCCGAGACCACGGTGCCACACTGATAAACTATGTATTGTGTTAGGTTTCCTACATGTATTCATGTCGGTATGGTGTTCTATAAACCAACCGTACTCGTCTATGTCTCTGTATTGTACCCTGTACTCTTCCTAATATAAATACAGGAGCCGGCCCTAGATTGGAGCTGTGCCGTTCCATCCAATACTCTACACCTACGTTTTCATGGTATCAGAGCTAAAAGTGTTAGCCCGGTCTCAACAATGTGACGATGTTTACGCTCAGCAGTGCCGTTTTGTTGGTGTGTGTGAGGACAAGAAACACGATGCGATACACCAATATCGGAGAAAAATTTATTCAACCTATGATATTCACCACCCCAATCAGACTGGACATGTAAAATTTTCTTATCAAGGAGACGCTCAACATGTTTTTGGAATTGGAGAAAGATTTGAAATACATCTGATTTATGCTTGAGTAAATAAAGCCATGTAAAGCGACTATAAGTATCGACAAAACTCACATAAAATTGATGTCCACTAACAGAGGTCTTAGCAGGACCCCATACATCAGAATATATAATCTCAAGAGGAGATGTAGTAACACGAGTAGAAAGAGAAAAAGGTAACTGATGACTCTTGCCTTGCTGACAGGCATCACAAACTACACTTTTATTAACTGACACTGACGGAAGCTCATGGCGATGTAAAACATGTTGAACTATTTGGGTGGCTGGATGACCTAAGCGAGAGTGCCATTGCTCTTGCGACACCTTGACACTGCTGAACGCTTGCTTGATAGACGACACATCGAGATTGTAGAGACCTCCACGGCATCCTCCTCTAAGAAGAACCCCCCTCATAGCTCGGTCCTTAACAAGAAAATACCATGGGTGAAATTCAAAGAACACATTGTTATCTTGGGCAAATTTTTTAACAGAAAGGAGATTCCTAGTGATAGATGGTACGTGGAGGACATTTTTAAGATGTAAAGGATGTGATTGTGTAGACAGGGTAGAATGACCAATATGTGTAATGCGCATACCTGCTCCATTGGCAGCTTGAACATGTTCTTTGCCGTGGTACTGCTCCTGCATGGTTAGCTTGTTGAGGTCGTTGGTGAAGTGGTCGGTTGCCCCTGTGTCGGCATACCAGCTAGGATCCATGGGATAGGATGATGTGCTGCCGCTAGGACCACTTTTGGCACCATGCGTAGTGGAGAAGGCGGCGATCTGGCGGTCCATGTATCGGCCGTCATTGCCGGCGCCGAGGAATTTTTTGTCAAACCTCTTGAAGCAGCAGGAGGCAACATGACCAATCTTTGAGCAGATTTGGCATATGGGGCGGGCACCACCGCCGCTGGTAGATGAAGGGCCACGCTGATCAGTGCGCGGACCATTGGTCGGCAGTGTGTTGGGGTAATTGGACTTGCTCTGGAAGCGAGGATCAACATGGTAGGGTGGCTGACTCGCCTGATGTTGTTGGTATGGCGGGCGACCACCACTCGGCCGAGCAAAATAGTTCGCCAGGTGAACGTCCGCACTCAATTCTGCACGTCGAGACTCGACGCGCTGTTCAGTAGAGAGTAGCTGTGCATACAAATCCTGCACAGGCATTGGATCATAGGCTGGGCGAGCACCAACAATCTGAGCCAATGCGTCATAATCATTGTCCAAACCGGCAAGGAGGTATGAGTTGAATTCTTCAGGTTTGAGAGGCTGCCCGATCGACGACAAAGTGTCTGACAACGATTTCACTTTGTTGAAGAACACAGCCACGGATGTATCAAGCTTCTTAACTTTGGAGAGAGCACCACGAAGTTGCATTGCTCGCGCCGTAGACTGCGACGCGAAGCTCGCTGATAGAGTCTCCCACGCCTCACGCGAAGTGGTAGCAAGCATCACCATCCCCATGACAGACTCGGAGAGGGAGCAGACGATAGCAGATAAGATCTCTTGATCTTGTTGGTGCCATGCAGCGTGTAGCGGGTTGAGTATGGTGGGAGGAGCTCCTTGCTGCGACGCCGCGGGATTGGGGGCCTCGGCTGACGGACAGGAGAGCATGCCATCGACAAATCCGTGCAGGCGATTGCTACGCAGCATTGGAACGACCTACGCACGCCAGTAGAGGTAGTTGTCGGCGGTGAGCTTGATCGTGATCCGGTTGGACAGATTGATCGGTGTTGGAGGAATCACCGATGCGACGGATGCCATGGAAGCAGCGCTCGCGGTCACGCCGGAGTTGAGCGAGCTGAAAGCTGCGGAGGTAGCGCTAGCGGTAGACGGCGATGTTGCCATGGATCAATGGAGAGCAAAGCGGAACGGATGGGATCGAAGTTCCAGTACAGAGTCCGAGTATAAGGCACTTGCGAATGCAACTGCAGAGCTGATATGGGTACAAGCTCTTCTTGGTGAACTTGGAGTTTCTCAAACCAGTCCCCCGGTTCTTTGGTGTGACAACATTGGAGCAACGTTTCTTTCAGCTAATCCCGTTTTTCATGCTCGTACTAAACATATTGAGGTAGACTTTCACTTTGTTCGAGAACGGGTTGCTCAGAAGTTGCTTCAAATACGGTTTATATCCTCTAAAGATCAGTTGGCTGATATCTTTACGAAGCCTCTTCCGTTGCCATTGTTCCAAGCATGTCGACGCAATCTCAACCTTCGAGGACCGGCTGAGATTGAGGGAGGGTGATAAACTATGTATTGTGTTAGGTTTCCTACATGTATTCATGTCGGTATGGTGTTCTATAAACCAACCGTACTCGTCTATGTCTCTGTATTGTACCCTGTACTCTTCCTAATATAAATACAGGAGCCGGCCCTAGATTGGAGCTGTGCCGTTCCATCCAATACTCTACACCTACGTTTTCACACACGACTCGGGTGATGAGGCGTTCACCTTCAACTATCGCTACGTGGTCTGCATCACGTTCGAAAAGTTCCCGCTCGAGTTCTGTGATCGCCGTGGCCTCACCATGGCAACCTCTGGCTTCGCGAGCCTCCTCGGTGTCGAGCACGCCGTTGTCCGTGGCCACGACTTAGCCGCGCTCTTCGCCATGGTGAAGGTTGAGGCGCCCAACCATATTCCGCACCGCATCGCTTTCCACAAGCACAATCAGAGCGGAATCTACTCCGAAGTCTACATCAATGAGATTTGGGATGCTACTAACGCTCCCGGGTCTGCGAACTCGCCGCATCCTCCGGCTCCGCCTTCTCCGCCTGCGCCTCGCCGCTACCGGCGCGGCCATCGGCACGGCTTTCACCAGCAGAGCTCGCCCAGGCGTACACCTGGGTCCGCTCTGGCACGGCAGCGCCGCCGCCATCCCCAGCATCCCGCCACCACGCGCCCGCTGCCAAGGTGCTTCCCGACGCCGCACCTGCCGCGCCGTCCGCTGTGGCGGTAGCTGTGCCGGCCGCGCCCACCGTTGTGGTGCCACGCACGGACACCGTCTGCGGCAACGCCGTCGCCCGTGCACGCAAGGCGATGGTCACTCCGGCTATGGCCTCCATCCAAGACCTGCTCGCGCTGCTGCATGGCTGCGTGCGGGTGCGTAAGCCGGTGACGCGCTGCCGCCTGCCGCACTCCTCGGCCATGTTTGCCATCAACGACTGCGCGTTCTTCAACGTCGACGTCGAGCTAAGCAACTCTCGGAGGTTCTCCGTCCGCATCCCTGTCGGATCGCCATCGCCGGACAGCGGCAACGACACGTTCCCGGTCTACAACTTCAACCACGCCTCCATTTTCCAGCCACGCTTGCCGCGAAGCATCCGCCGGGAAACGGTCAGGTCTCTGCTTTTCAGCTTGTTCTCTGATGCTAATCTTGGCAAAGACACATTCCCACTTCTTCCACCCATTGATTCCTCGTACGGCCCCAAACCTCTGTTTCCCGAGCATCATTTGGGCCCCCCCATCTCTCTGGTTCCAGGGCCTGCGATTCCCAGCAACCCAAACTACGCCGTCTCGCTACCATCCGCTATCTACCACCTCCCTTCTGCACCCACACCTGCACGCACCCACTCCACACACAGCTCCTGGATACCAGCTATATCCCGCTCTACCCTGTCGCCGTCTCCCCAATTGCGGCGCAGCCGCCGCCATTCTCCACTTGCGCCTGGCAGCCGACCCCACAGCTCTCAGCGCCCAGACGCCGATGCTTGGCGACGCCACAGAGATCATGCAGACTAACGCTATCGTGCCCCTGCCTGGCACTGGCGACCTCATCCAGCTAGCAGGCGTACAAGCTTGCTTCAGGAGTCTACGACAACGGCGGCGCCTACGTCCATCCGCTTTTATCCCATGAAGACCAGCGCCGGCAAATCGAGCAACTTCAGAACTGGGGCCAGAAGGCCAGTTTCAGGATTGGGTCGCGGTCCAGCTGTCTCGCGACGCGGCCCTCGCCGCAAAGGCGGTGCCCGCTTCCGCGCTGGAGCTGACGCTGCCGGACCTCAACGAGGCGCTGCCTGCGCCAACGCCCGCTGTGGTCGCGGAGCAGCCGGCGGCGAAGGGCGCGACTACGGTCACCTACAAGCGGCGTCGCAGCGAACGCATCCGCCAGCTTCACGACGGCGCCCGTGTCGACTCCGTCACGCGCGCGGCGTCGCGCAAGGCCTCGACCGACGGTGACTCGGAGTCATCTGTTGGCTCTACCTCTGCCAGGCGCCGTCCCAGAAAGGTGGCAAACATCAAGGAGCTCGCCAAGCTGCCGATCACTTCTTGCCCGCCGGAGACGCCCGCCACCAGACTGAAGGAGCTCGCCGACTGCTGCGGCGTGCTCACTGTCGATGTGATCAACGAGGCCCTGAAGAAGCAGAAGGGCAAGCAGCCTGTTGCGGGGACAAGCACCATCCATGGCTAGGACAGCCAGGCCTATTTCGACCCAGTGTTACCCACGGCTGTGCTGTCGCCGTGTTGCTGTTTTCTGTTTTCCTAGCAAGCCTTCAAAGCTGGTGATCCTTAGCGTGGTCAAAGACCAGCATGTATCTTTGCTTTTCGCATTAGCCATGTTAAATTCCCTAAGTGTAACATTGTGGTCTAGACAATCCCCAGCATTTGCATCCACTAAGAATCATGTTTATCTTTTAGTTACCCTGGCGGGGAATTATGCTTATCGATGAAATTTTTATCCTGGAATTAATGCTCGTGGGCTGGGGGACGATATCAAAAACATCACCATTTACAAAGCAATTGACAGTGCTAATGCGGATTTTGTCTGCCTCCAGGAAACTAAGCTACACGAAATCACCTCCTTCAAAATTAGGAAAATCTTACCGATCCGATATACAAATTTTTGCTATCAACCAGCATCTGGAACCTGCGGAGGGATTTTAATTGCTTGGAGTGATAAGTTATATACTGTTCAGGAAGTACAAAAATCAATCTCCTCAGTAACAATCAAGGTTTCGTCTAATGGAGACAATTCAGATTTCTTCCTAACTGCTGTTTATGCTCCTTATGATGCCGTCGAACGTATGAGCTTTTTTGAGGACATGAAGGCACTAATGCCGCAGGTTGACTTGCCATGGGCCATGCTTGGCGACTTCAATATCTATCGCACATCAGAGGAGAAAAATAATGCCAATATCAACTGGGTTCAAATGGATGCCTTCAACAGATGGATTGACGATATGGAATTCATGGAAATTGATACGTATCTGCAATGCAAAATTTACATGGTCAAATAATCGTCGCTCACCGACGCTAGTTTGTTTGGATCATGTCTTTGTCAACAACCTTTGGAGTCAGAGGTTCATCCAATCTGAGTGCAAGACACTGATGCGGCCAACTTCTGATCATAAGCCCATCTTGCTTTACACTGACAGCAAAATACCACGGTCTTCTATTTTCAGATATGAGGACAGCTGGTTCAAATGTCAGTCTCTTATCGCAATCACTAAGGACAGATTGACTAGGCCAGCTAAGCAGATGTCGATTGTTTCTACTATAAACTCTCGTCTAAGGGCGACCAGGGCTGCAACCAGGGCATGGCTAAAAGAAGTACGTCTGCAGCCGTCTTATAAATCCAATATTGAACATGCAATTATGTTCTTTGATACTGTGGAAGAGTGGCGTCAGTTATCGGATCTTGAATTCGCTTTTAGAGATATTTGCCGCAAAAAACAAAATGAAATCAACCAACAGGAAGCACAGTTTTGGAGACGTAGAGCAAAGGTGAAATGGTGCAAGTTAGGGGACGAGAATACTAAGTTTTTTCACACTATGGCAACATACAGATTCAGGAAAAACAAAATCAAAATGCTGTGCAGGGAGGGCATCCAATTCTTCAAAGACACCGATAAACTCAAAATTGCCACGGATTTCTACTCCGAACTATACTATGAGAATAGACCTTGGGTTTCCAATATTGATCTTTCTGCTTTATATAATGGTACCATGATCAACCTTTCTGAACTAGCATCTGAATTTACTTGGGAGGAGTTACTTGGGAGGAGATAGCACAGGCCATCAAGAAAGCACCCAATAACCGTAGCCCAGGGCCTGATGGGTTCACTAACGAATTTTTCAAGTTCTATATTCAGGAGCTGAAAAATGACCTAATACGGCTTTTCTCATCTGTCTATGACAAATCTGTCCAATTATCTGGGGTAAACATCGCTCACATTGCCTTATTACCCAAGTGCCTATCTCCGCATATCGTCAAGGATTTCAGGCCTATCTCTTTACAACACTACATACCTAAGTTGATTGCTAAGGTTCTGGCTAACCGGCTGCAGCCAGTGATTGCTGAACTTGTTGATCCCATGCAGTCAAGGTTCATCCGTGGGAGATCGATTATTGAAAATTTTGCAACAGCAGTTGAAATGGTACAAACAGCTAACAAGCTTCGCAAACCGGTTATTATCTTAAAACTGGACTTTCACAAAGCCTTCGACACTGTACAATGGCCGGCACTCCTCGGCATGCTCGCTGCACGTGGATTTCCTGAAAAATGGATTTGGTGGATCGATCATCTGCTTCAGACCTCGCAAGCTCAGGTACTTCTTAACAAAAAAATTGGGAAGAAATTTAAAATCATGAAAGGGGTGCGCCAAGGTGATCCTCTGTCACCTTACATCTTCAACTTAGTTGCGGATATTCTACAGCAAATGTTTCGGAAAGCCTATAATGCAGGATTTCTTTTGCACCCTATCCTGCAAGGCGCCCCTCTGCCTGCACTGCAATATGCTGATGACACTTTGCTTATCCTTCACGGGTCAGCGGAACAGGCACAGTTTGCAAGAAGCTTACTGGATGCTTTCGCCTCCCACTCTGGCTTAACGATTAACTACTCTAAAAGCACACTTGTCACAATGCACATGACCCAGGAT
The DNA here is from genome assembly GCA_026929855.1 of Poa annua. Classification (NCBI taxonomy): domain Eukaryota; kingdom Viridiplantae; phylum Streptophyta; class Magnoliopsida; order Poales; family Poaceae; genus Poa; species Poa annua. Next base: position 10,210,485 of record CM049436.1, read on the forward strand.
CAGGTACAGGAGGTCTCAACAATTCTTGGATGTCCGACTGCGCAGTTACCATGCACATACCTAGGTCTGCCGCTATCTATGATGAAATTTACAAGGAGCCTGCTTCAACCAGTGATACTGAAAATTGAAAAACGTCTACCTGGATGGGCACCAGGTATGTTAACAATGGCCGGCAGAGTGGAAATGATTAATGCAGTGTTGTCCGCGATTCCAAGTTTCTATATGGCATGCATTTTATGGGATACCGCGAGCATTGAGGCAGTGGATAAACTCCGAAGAGCTTTCTTATGGAAGAGCAAATCGGAAGTTCTAGGCGGTCACTGCCTCGTGGCATGGGAAATTGTTACCATGCCCAAAGAACAAGGCGGCCTAGGGATAAGGAATCTTAGAGCACACAATAAGGCTCTCATGGCAAATATGTTAAGCAAGTTGTTGACAGGAGGAAATAGTCCATGCTTTCAGTGGCTACAAAACAGGTATCTAAACGACAGAATCCCAACTAAGCCTGAGGCTAGTGCTACCCCCTTTTGGAAGTCCCTCTTCTCATTAATGCCGATGATTTCTGCGGCAACAAAATGCATTCCAGGCATCGGGTTGCTGGTCTCATTTTGGAATGATGCTTGGCTTCCCATTGGTAGGCTTGCTCATCACTTTGCAGTCTTATACACTTTTGCTCAGGATCAGGAATGCACCATTTCATCTCAACGAAATGGCGATGATTGGGAAATAAAACTATTGGAGCCCCTGTCCGACACTGCCTCGGACCAGCTAAATCAGTTACTGACCATTCTACAGACACATCAAGTGGCACCCTCTACCAATGATTCTAGGATAATGGTTACCTCAAATAAACCACCAAACACGAGGGATTTCTACAGGTTGTTCACGGACCGTGGAATTATATGGGAGCAGGCACATTGGATCTGGCAGCCAGTTATACCTCACAAACACAAGGTGTTCTTGTGGTTGGCATTCAGGGGAAGGCTTAACACCAAAGACAACATGGTCACCAAGAAGTGGTGCCTGGACGCGGGATGTGATACTTGTCCTGCGCTGGAATCTATTCACCACATTGTACTGCACTGCAAGACGTCGGCATGGGTTTGGCAGAAACTTGGTGTCCTTCCCACCGCTCTTAAATCCAGCACAATCACGCAATTCGTCCAAGATTCGGCAACAACACAGGAGCCTACTTGGACAATCTGTTTTGCAGCTTGCACTCTAATGCTATGGCGCTCTCGAAACGACAGGGTTTTCAACAACGTCACGATAACTAGACAAAGATTACTACAATTGATTGCTGAGGAATTAAGATTATGGGCCCACCGTAAAACGAAGATTGTCGTTCCACTCAACAACTGGGCTGCTAAACTCGACGCCGCAAATGATTACTTCACAGCCTAGTGTATTTGTCACTACTTCATAGCTTCCTTTTCCTTTTCTATTTTCTTTTTTCTTTCCTTTTTTTCTCTTTCTTTCTTTTGAGGTTTTGCCTTCTTCTTCTTATTTCCACTCTTTTTTTCTCTTTTTTCCGACCGCTTTGTAACTCTGTAACCATAAGGTAGACCATCATCTACCTTCTTTATATATATATATATATATATAAACTTAAAAAAAACAAGGACTAATGAAGTAATGATTAATTAAAAACCAATTTAATCAAAGCACCTCCACCATCTTTAGTCGGGACTCTGCGGGTCCCCGCCTGTGCGGCTTACCGCTTTGGCAGCAGGAGGGGATGGGGAAATCATACCTAAGCTATCGGCTTTGTAAACCGACAACAACGTTATTATTGCTATGACAATGTCGTGTGAAATAAGAATAACATTTTCCCATCTCCTCGTCCACCTTATCAACTAAGATCTCACGATGGCGTTGAGGGCAGAGAATCGTCTAATCGCTGATCTCACTTGGAGTGGTGGATCTTGTTTGGTCTAAGTGTGATCTCACGATGGCGTTGAGGGCAGAGAATCGTCTAATCGCTGATCTCACTTGGAGTGGTGGATCTTGTTTGGTCTACGTGTTATGTAGATTTGGTTTAGAAGATTCACATGGACTTGAGAGTTCCAGACTCGCGTGGCCGAATGTCCTCATCGTAAAGTACTTTGCCCTCCCTCTCCACACACTCGGTGATGAACCGACTCTAACTTTACCACGCCCATACGATGTATGTATGCCTCACCACTTCTACCATGAGCCAAAAACATGCCTAATGTGGTTGACTCTTTTTTGTCGTGATGCTTGAAGCATTTCACTGAAATCACATCTATGGTGTGGTGCTGAACCTTCACATGTCACAACCAAAGAAATCTCAGAGTCTAATCGGGTAAAAAGTACACATTTATAAGTCTACTAAAAGCTTATGTGGTCCACATGAATAGGCTCACCTGTACTACCTAAGTTCCTATATATAAAATGTTTTGGGAGTTCAATTTCAACTCCCAAACATTTTATATTTAGAAACATAGGGAGTAGCTCGGAGGGTCTAGTTCGTCGAAGTTGTAGGCCTTGTGTGTTTACTTTTGTGCGTCCATATCATTCACCTTTTTTAAAATATTGAGTATGGGAAGCGTCTGAAAGCATTTTGTATGATTTTGTGATATTCGACCTACCAGATCATAGCAACCTAGAAGGCGAGTGTGTTAGCCATCTTAGGACAGGGCCAAAAGTAGTGGAAGACGTGGGAAGCACCTCCACCGTCTTTAGTCGGAACTCTAAGAGGTCAACGTCGCCTCTGCTTACCGCTCCGACGACGGGAGGGTGTCACGGAGACCTCGTACCTATTCTCGACACTCCTGTCAGGTTCTCTAAGAATCTCGATGTAATTATGTTTGAAATCCTTCTGTACTTTTTGTAAACTTTCGTACTAGCAAATTTTAAACATGCGAGCATCCGTTTATATCCTTTTTTTTTCTCGAGAGAGAACCGTCCAGATCTTTTATATGCGCTCGTTGTGGGCGGTTAGGAAAAGAGGAGCCGAAAGGGGCGTATGTGTATCGAACCGACTGAGATCAGGTGACATGCACCTTTTGCATGTCACACGGTGACATGCGGCCTAAATTCAAATTTAAACATTGCGAAAAAATCTACAAAAAATCATGCATGTTCACAGCACATATTTAGATAATCCCTAAAAAAAGAAACTCAAAATTCGAAACATACATCGAGAAACAAAAAAGACAAACTCAGATGTGAATAGTCTACAGAGAACCAAAATTCAAATTCAGGAACTATTCACATCTGAGTTTCTCTTTTTTGTTTCTCTATATATGTTTCGAATTTTGAGTTTCTTTTTTTAGGGATTATCTAAATATGTGCTGTGAACATGCATGATTTTTTGTAGATTTTTTCGTAATGTTTAAATTTGAATTTAGGCCGCATGTCACCGTGTGACATGCAAAAGGTGCATGTCACCTGATCTCAGTCCGTATCGAACGGCCGCAAAGGCAGCAGGAGCGCCACCGTCCACGCGCCCCATCCGCTGCGCCAAACACATCTGCTGCCTAGGGTTCCACCCCCGTCGTCCGATCCGATCCCCATCCCCCACCATGAGCGGCCACCACGACGCCACCAAGCCCTACCAGCCCCGCCGCGGCCCGGAGCGGCCCCCGCCGGAGCACCCGGCGGAGGACGAGGAGGCGGCCGCGGCGGCGGCCACAATGGCCGCGCTGCAGCCGCATCCGGAGCCGCCGCAGCCGGAGCCGGGGGCGATGGAGCAGTACGAGCCGCAGCCGGAGCACGAGGAGGAGGGGGCGGAGGATGAGGACGAGGAGGAGGAAGAGGTGGAGGAGGAGGGAGAGGAAGGGATCGAGTACGGGTACGAGTACGGCACCGGGGAGGCCGTCCCGATGGACGCGGAGGGGGCCGCGGGGGAGCACGGCGCCATGGCGCTGACGGCCGGCGTGCCGCAACCCGTGCCCAACACCCTCACGCTCTCCTTCCAGGGCGAGGCGTTCGTCTTCGAGAACGTGTCCGCCGAGAAGGTGCCTTGCCGCGCCTCTGATCCTCCCCCTGTGATCCTCTCTCTCTCTCTGCTGCCCATCCTTCCATATGTGCTTAAATTGTTTTGAATTCGGTAACTCCGCAGGTGCAAGCGGTGCTCCTGCTGCTTGGAGGAAAGGAGCTCCCACCGGGAACGATCCCGGGGCCGTCTTCTTCCACACCATACAGTAAGGTCTAGTCCTCCCTTGGTGAGCCGTGTCATTTATCCGTCGCGAAGCTTCCACATCACGTGGTGCTGATGTTGTAGACTGTATTCTCTGATGATACAGGCAATGAATTTCTCACACCGTATGGAGTCGCTGATGAGGTTCCGCCAAAAGCGCAAGGAGAGGAACTTCGATAAGAAGATCCGCTACTCTGTTAGGAAGGAAGTCGCACATAGGTCAGTCAGTGCTAGCTTGGTGACGTGAAAGTCAGCTTCGCCTGTTGCATATTGTCGTGTTGTGTAATGCTGGACGTACTTTGTTCATGTTTGCAGGATGCAGCGCCATAAAGGCCAGTTCACGTCGGCAAAAGCAAAGGCTGAAGCTGCCGCCGCTGCGACTAATTCAGATGGCTCAACAAATTGGGGTGCGGTGGATGATAGGCCTCCATGTGCTTCCCTGTAAGTCTGCAAACTGCTGTACTTTTTATTACTACTATGTTTGTACTCTCTATTAGTGTATATATAGATAGGTGCTTGAAATTGCTTTTCCATATTCCATAAGTTAAGAAGGATGTATGATATTTGCATGCAAACAAGTTCTCTGTGCAGATTGTAGATGGATCCTTGCGTTGTTGGAATTTAGCTTTGGTGTTATGTCCCATATGCATGTGTAGGGATAGCGCCACAAAGTTGAGGTTCACCGATCTCGTCTAATGTTATTAGTTGCCTTGCCTGTCATACTCTTGTGTCTCCACAAGATTATTCCACGGGCCCATATGCTACATATAACTGAATTCAGTGAATCAAAATGCAAACTTAAAGACATGCATCACTCACTGTTACTAAGTCTAGCAGTTTTATCTCATTCTTTCTTGCTAGTTGGTTGTTGCTTATCGAAAAATCAGCTGGTATTGTTTATTTGTTTGAAGTAATTCTGATGGCTGGATGACAATAGATGCTTCCTGCGTACTTTTATTTGTACATGTCACTATATATTCGGCGCTGCAACTCGCTTCAGAATACAAAACGGTAATAATTCTTCCAATTCTTTCAGATGTCAACATTGTGGTGTTAGTTCAACATTGACACCTATGATGCGTAAAGGACCAGATGGACCAAGGACTTTGTGCAATGCATGTGGACTAATGTGGGCAAACAAGGTAATTAAATGCTTGAGGGTATTGTGTTGGATGGTTCTAAATCTTAGTGCTCGTATCAATATCCATAGCAGGCTGTGGTGTTGCACAACCTATATGATTGTAAAGAGGACCAGTCTCCTTTATTAATAACATTAATAAGGAATAGAGCCCAGCTGTTGCAAAATACATGTATCATCTGTTTTTTCTTCAACTTTATTGGCAACAGTGTCTTTGTTGTTTTTCCTCGTATACGAACTGATAAGCCGTATGTTATCGGTAATTTGTTTTCGCTATAATCTGGTTTGTAAAGGGCTTTAGGGAACATTCTTGAAAAACATATAAGTGGAGAACTAGTCAATGCATCCCTGATCTTAGCTCACCTGTACCTCTCATCTTGAAACGCTGAATATATCATGAAATTTTAACATCCTTCAAAAAGCGTCTATATATCTAGTTCGGTTTTGAAGTTTAAAATCCTTACCTTGCAGACTAGTGTTTTTTTAATAGTATTAAGAAAGAGTAGGGCTTGTCAGATTCACATCATGCAGTTGTATATATGCCCTTTTTTCACATGTGTATGGCTATTACTTGAGCGGAATGACATCATACATGGAAAATCCTCACAAATTTTACCATACTTCTTGCCTGACTTTGTAATTTACATATTGTGATGTTAATGAATCTTCTCCATCGTGTTTGACCTTCCTAGGGTTTCTTGAGAGAGAAAAATCCTAATGCGCCTCTGCAAGTTGTGCGAGCAGCAACCAATGTGGCTGTAAGTCAATAATTCCCTGCTTCCATTAGATTGACAAACTTGCCTTATCAGAGTTGATATACAGAATTACCTTCATATATTCGTGACCTAAAAGTGGAGTTGCTTCCTCTGTCTTTTTATAAGACTGTTTTATAAAAAGGTACGGAGGGAGTACCATTTTTGTGAACTGCTAGGAGTTTCTAATGTAAACATTTATAAATGAAACCACAACACGTATACATGTTCCTTTCTGTGGTAGAGTGCTAAGATTTTTTTTTCGAAGTACAAACTTCATATGTGTAGATTTTTCTAACTACAATAAGGAGTCTTGATTTGACAAGTTGAGTTATCTCAATTTGAAACTAAATCTCGTGCCCTGCAGCAGAATGGAACTGCAGGAGCACCAATCGCCGAGCAGGAAACTCTGGCACTAGAAGCACCACCAGCAGCTCCTGATGCCAATGGCCATGACTCATAGCCATTGGTTGAATTGGTTTTCAGAGGAGGGCACTCGCTGCCTATGGTCGCAGAACTGGAGGCTTGCCATATAAATATTATGGAGATGAGCTTACTTTGTTGCCTCATGTGTAGATAATAGTCTAGGACGGACATTTGAATCTTTTACAGATGACTCTGTTAGCAACAGCGACATCCTCTCCCGTAAGGTTGCTTGCCGTTTTAATGTATGAGATCTTGATGCTGCGCTTGTTACAAATGACTCGAGGACAACATTTTTTTTTATTATTAACTATACATGAATATGTCTACCAGATAATTGTGCATCCTCTCCTGTATTGGTTTGTAATGTAGCAACCTGACTGGCTTATAGGAAGATGTAGCCATATCGAAAGGTGAAAAAACGATATGGTGGTCCATTTTTTCTTTTTGCTTATTATTCGTGTAAGATCTGTGAGCCCAGTAAGTAATGTCGATTTTTGTTGATATTTGTTAGGTAGTGTTTTCATAGAAAATATCTGGTGATGCCTAGTTATGATAAAAACTCCTTAGGCCCCACTCATTTATTGATAGAATAAATGCAGTATGTTGAGAGGATGATCTTTATATTCATGCAAAAGTTCAGATTCAAAATAATATTAATTTGGGAGGTACTCCCTCCGTTCCAGTTTTTAAGGCGCAAATCTTTTTCTCATTTTTCGTCAAAAAGGAAGGCGTGGATGCGGTAGAAGGCTGACCTCCCGAATCTGCCCCTACCTCACGCTAGATTTGAGTAGGCCATGCATGCTGTGATTGGGTTTGTCCGGCTGCCCTTGAAACAAGGAGTTGCATGCAACAATAAATTAGGCTCTGTTTGGAACATAGGATATGAAAAAGGTAGAAACAGGAAAAATACAGGAATTGAGAAGCCATACCTCACCATTCCTACAGGGTTGTAAAACACATGAATGAAAAATAGTAGCCGTTTGGATTGGAGGATAGGAAATCATATATCTTGTAAGGTTTGAAAAACTATCCTTTGTAAACAGACAAATGGAACTAGCAAAAGTGTATACTAGTAGTTAGCCATGCACACGAAACAATGGAACTAGCATTTTTTATTAACAAATTTGTTAACAGCTGGAGCAGCGTGTATCTCCATCTCCACTACTAATAAAAGGCCGAACTTTAGTTTCGCTACGGCCACCAAACCAAAACGTACACAGGTCGTGCAGGACCATCAGATCCTCCCCACTGAAACAGATCCAACGACATAGATCTATTTTATCAGATCCAACGCGAGGCAACGGTCACGATTAATCCTGTCGACCGTCCAGAAAATTTCCTGCCAGTTCCCCCACGCCCACCCCCACGCCCACGCCCGTGCCTTCCTTGCTCCACGCCTGTAGGGTTTCCGGATCGGAGAAGCCCACGCCGCCGCAGCCATGGTTCGCGGATCGCTCGGGAACTTGGTGTCCCGCGCCCTCTCCGTCGGCGGCAGATGGCAGCACCAGCAGCTCCGCCGCCTCAACATCCACGAGTACCAGGTTCCTCCGTCCCCCAGATCCCCTCCATTGCGCTCGCTCGATTCGTATCCGTGCGGATTCGCTTGGTTTCGATTCGGAGGCCGGTCTGACGAGCTAGGGTTCCTGGCGGCGTCTGGTTTTTGTGGGTGTCGCAGGGCGCGGACTTGATGGGGAAGTTCGCGTTCCCCGCTCCAAAATCCACACACGCTGCTATCGTTCCCTGCACTGCTGCCCACCCACGCGTCGCCGCCGTTCCCCGCACCGCGGCCCACCCACGTGCCGCTGCCGTTCCATCTGAAGTTGAACAGGTCCCCGCATCCGGAGAGCCTGTCCGCTGGGCACACACCCTGCAATTGCGCCGACATTCTGCAGGTACGAGTAGGCCAGGACAGACGTCTTCCATCTAATCACCAGGATGTGGGCGACCCCCGCTGAGCGCTGCTTCCTGTGGATGGGCGGCTTCCAGGCCTCTGATCTGCTCAAGGTATGTGTGCCAAACTACACTGAACATTACCAATGTTATTTCTATCCAAATATGCAAACTATATCTGTCAATTTCATTTGATAGTTTATTAGTTTCTCACAAAAAGAGAGTTCATTTGATAGTTTAACAACCCAGTTGCCAAGCAAATGTTTGGACATTGAGTTCATTGTATCATTCTCTGAAGTAAACTAATGGTATCCTAATGACAGTACATATTTCCTATTGATGCTGCAGACACTGGTACCTCTGCTTGATCCCTTGACTGAACAGCAAATGGTCGGCATCTGCGGCCTTGAGCAGTCGTTGCAGCAGGCTGAAGAAGCTCTCACCCAGGGCCTGGAGCAGCTACATCAGTCACTAGGAGTCACGGTGGCGGGCAGCGGATGTCTTGCTGATGACGCCAACATTGGGAGCTTCATGGGTGACATGGCCGTTGCTCTCGGCAAGCTGTCCAACCTTGAAGGTTTTGTCATACAGGTAACTCAATATGTCTCACTGCTCTTAAATAATTGGTCATTATAATCGATGTGCAGTTCACCTGGTAGAACTTGTAGATAAATATAGTAACAATCCACGTTCAAGGAAATTTATTACTCTGGCACACGGCTACAATAATGTACAAATTAGTTTATACCTCATCACGTACCCAAAGAAAAGTAGTCTGCCCCAACTCAATTTATAGGTAGGAAAGAAAGTGGCATAATTCCATCTTATTTTAGATGTGCACTCAGAATATGTAGGCTGTCGGTGAATGTAAGTACAAGTAGCACATGTCCTTGCTGTTTCGAAGCTCCCCAAACCATCTGTACTAACATTTGTTGGATTGATTTATGCAGTAGCTATATCAGTGAGTTTTCCTTTCCTACATAGAAGCATTTGGATCTCACCCATCACACGAGTTTCATTGTAGAATCCATTGAAATGATGGTACAAACAATTTGGGTCGTGATGATGTTTTTCATTCAAAACTTGATTTAAACCTAACTTGTGGGCATGCTAATTCATGGGCATGTTGACGAAGATGAGGAGATGGATTCCGCACCGCCGAGTCAGTGAGAGCCGGAAGAAGCAGAACAACTAGGGATCATCGGCTCCAGCCCGCCGCCGGTGAATGTTTTGCTTCTTGTATTGATATCCATTAGGTTTACCTTTTATCATTCTTAAGTTAGAATTGAAATGAAATTCTACTTTCTTACCAGTATTCTGTGTATTTAGTTGCAGTGAGTCCAGTTTACTAATTATTCGTGAAATTATGTGTTTCGTTTATTTATAAAAGTAGAGCTTACTATAAATGTGATTGTCGGACAGCAAGAATACTACAAGAGGTGTTTGCTGTCTTAGTGAGAGAATGAGGGATGTTCCTGTATCACCTTCTGATGAAAGTATCAACGACTCTGGCTCCTATTTCCGAGCTACATTGGATGGATCTTCAAGTTTCCTTTTTAACCTATTTGTTTGGTTTCATATCAATTAATTCCATTGTTGAGTGATTATTTGTGGAGAACCTTGTTCATCAACCACATGCAGGCCTTCCTCACACGATCTCTGATAATTATTTTGTTGTTTTGCTTAAATAATAATTCATATGACAGTAATAACAATTAGCTATTATCTACAGTCCTGGTGTATTTATGAGGACCGTTATTCTTTTTTCCAGAGATAATGTCACTGTCGAGGTAAAAAAAAGGAACTGAGACCATGTAAAGGACAAGAGAATGGGAAGGTCATTGAAACTTAAATATATCCATATGTATTCCTTTGCTACTATTTGAGCTGGGCTGCATCAGTTGAGAATGGGAATGTTATTGCTTATCTGAATATGCATCAACAACATAACTGCTTCTTATAGCTGTAGTTTAACTGCGGATTTCTAAATACATATTGGTGATTGTTCAGGCTTTTTTCATCCTCTGATTGTTCTAATGTCGGGTTTTTGGTTATGTTACTGCAGGTCAATTGTGGTGATGAGTTTCGAATGGGCAGCGAGTAATTTGAGATCGACATGGGGCAGCAGCAAGCAAGCTGTATCAGTTATCTTTGGAGTTTAGGGAAAGAGAGTGTATAACGGCCACCATGTTTGGAATTTTTGTTTGTCCGTTAACTCTCTAAGAATTATCTGCATATTCGAAAACACTTGTTAGGAAAATCCAAGATTTACTTCATAATTTTGTGTCTTTTACTTTTTCTTCTTGGATTTTTCTGTAATGCATATAAAACAGACAATTGGGAGCATCAAAAGGAATTTACTTGGTTAGCCATTTGGTGAGTGCACGAAATAATCTGAACTTTTGGAGTGTTGCTTCTTTGTATGATGGTTTGGAGAAAATTCCTGCATGTATTCTTGTGTATATCTCTTGCTTCTAACAAGTCTTAACAGTAAAGAATACAACCTGAGTATGCTCTGTTACTGTGAGAAAAACAAGGTACCTTGTTATTGCGGTTGTTTTTGTGGAGTGTCTTGAGCTTGATGGCTTATTTGGCATGAGTATGTATAGTGCCAAATTAATATCATTATCAGTGATTCATTTGTATGTAGACGGCTACCATGTTGCGTCCTAGCTCATGCTCTCTTAATTACGAACGATAATTTATTAGTGTCACTTTTATATATAAATGAGATTATACATTTTTTTATGATTTATAATTTATATGTACTAAAACTAGCTAAGTGCCCGCGCGTTGCTACGGATTTTTTAGTCAAGTGTTAATATAAAAGTATATCATAATATACTATAAAATAATCAACTATAATGAAGTGGGATTGAAGGATAGTTAAATGGAAGGGATCCCACCTCACACAAAAAATGCGACAATAATCATCCCAAACTTCCATCGCTTTGCCCAAAAAAATAAGTTTCACTCTTTGGAACTCTGAGAGCTGCTCGAAGAAAGATAGAATAAGCTTCATATTTACCTCTTTTGCAATATCATGCTCCATTCACAAAACTACATCATCCATATTGTAGGATCGAGATCACCCTCCCTCCCCTTCGACCAGGTGGGGTAAATTATATTTAACATGGACATCTTCCTTTGCCCTAGCAATAAGAAAAGCCAACGTGTCTCCAACAACATTGAAGATATTGTAGATAAATGATCTCCTTGTCTTTGAGGGTTTGGAAGTAGTGGCAAATGTCATCAGTTACATGAATTCCGACATTTTCCACCCAAAATGAACTTTGCAATGCAATCTCGCCATTGAGATGACAATCCTTTCATAAAAAGAGCTTGTTCTAAAAGGACAACTTTACTTTATCGTATGCCTACTCAAAGTCGATTTTAAACGGAACTCCATCCTTTTATCCCATGAATTTCATGGATGATTTCATACAAGACTACAAACCTTCCTAAATGTGCCTCCCTAGAATGACGCAGATTGAGTAGGACAAATTACATTGTTACAATTGAGGTGACCCAATTAGTCCTTACTTTTGTAAACGTTTTGAAGTTCACATTGAGTAGGAAAATCGGTCTATATTGTTAAATATGGCTAGCATCTTCTTTTTTAGGCAGCAAGATAATTACACCAAAATGTATTTTCAATAGGGTTATTTCTTCTGACTGAAGTTGAACAAACATATTCATTATGTCAACTTTAAGAACATCCTAAACTTCTGATAGAACTCAGCAGAACCCGTCCCAGCCTCTACATCGTGATGATACACACAACCTACCCTCGAGATTTATTACGTTCCGTTTGAGAGATAGCATCAAACACCTCCTTCTCCTAAAATGTCAATGTTAAAATTTTGTTTTCAACTGGAGATACCTGGGGCAGGTTCCCATTATTCTCTTCTACCATTGAGAAGTAATTCAGTGCCGGTGCTCCAAATAATTTCTTATAATATTCGACGATGAAAAATTTCGGATTGTTCTCTTCTACGGTTGTTTCTTAATATTGTTCTAACAGAAAAATCATTTCTTCGATGCTTTCCATTTGCTATTTAGTGAAAGTATTGTGTAATACTTCTCACTTCTTTTATATATTTAACCTTCACACTCTGCGTCCATTTGGTTTCCTCACCACGTCACCTTGACACGCTGACTTGAGGTTATGGTAACGGTTGTTGAAGCTATTTGTTCGGTGAAGAAAACTTTCAGGTTATTCTTTCCTATGATCATTCCTTAATGTTTTTATAACTGAAAAATCTTTTATTTTGATGCTTTTCATTTGCGATCAAATAAAAGTATTTGTATTACTCTTGCCTTATTTTATATATTTAATCTTCACACTATGCGTCCATTTAGTTTCCTCACCGCGTCACCTTGACACGTTGACTTGAGGTTCTGATAAAGCCCAATCGCTCAACTCCTTTCATCTTTGTAATGTATGTATCTTCTTACCTCAAAACGACATAACACATACATCAAAGAATAAAGGCAGCTAGCTTGACACATTCTAGTTCACTCTTTTTAGAAAAAGGATGTGGTTCCCCCAGTGGCGGACCCAGAGAAGATTTTGAGAGGGGGCACATGAGTTGACTGGGGGCATTTCTTGTATAACTTCACTGAATTGAAATATCTTTCTTTAAAAAATGAACAAAATCTATTAAAGTTTGAATTTTTGAGTGGAGGCCATGGCCCCCACAAGCCTCTACTTGGGTCCGCCCCTGCGTTCCCCGACCTTTGCATTATAAAGATGCACACAACCGAATCTAAATAATATGTGTAACATCTAAAACATCTCATATTATAAAAAGAAGGATGTATTTTTTTTATTACTCACTGGAAATATTTAAGCGCAAGATTGGGCAGCCACATCTCTTCATGACCCCCTTGACTCGTGCCCCTAACAAATATTTGGGCTTTGGCTTGATCAAATCCACTTAACTCGTAGCAAACTACTGCATGCAGTAAATAGCCAAAGCTGGCAAAACGTACGTGCACTAAAAAACCCTGCAGCGCGTGGTGATGTTGGATTGCCAACTGCTCGCCATGTATGTCTTAACAGTAATTGTACGTGTTAGTCAAAGATCAATCGGATATAGTTAAGTAAAAATCAATCTGATACACCACATTTTGAGCGGCCGAAACGCAAAAGGAAAGGAGTCAGCTCTTGCTATTGGCTTCTGGCAGACGATACATACCTAGCTAACCAATGGCGTCTCATCATCAGAAAAAACAAAGGAGTAAGCTGGAAAGGATCTATACATATACTTGCTATGGGTATTAAACTATTGACACTTTCTTGTCATCGGATTTTTAGACGTCCATATACTTATATGGAGTATGAATCTCAAGAAATTTTTAAGCTGGTGGATGAGGCGCTCCGTGTGAGATTTTTATTAGGTGGGATTTATTTGCGTGAAAGTTCTCATTAGCACCAACAAAATAATAAGATTACCACGGAATACGATTTTTTTTTTGGACGGGGTGGCACGTGGTGGCCTGGTGGTTAGAGAAATCAAAGTGAAGTTAGTTTGCATGTGGCCTGGTGGTTAGTTTGCATGCGGCCTGGTGGTTAGTTTGCATGCGATGGTTTGTTGAGTACGGTGGTTAGAGAAATAAGAGAGACTTTTTTTTTTCCTTTAAAACGGTGTTCACTTATAGGTGGCAGAGCATTGTAATTAGACATACTTTTGTTTCTGAACCGGTATGTTCACTTATAGGTGGCAACGCAATGTAATTAGTATGAAGTGTGAGGGTATTTGAAGTGTGACACCATTTGGATTGTGACACCATACCACGCATTCTGCTTTAATAGTAAAGATAACACGTGTGTGCACGTGCATATTTACTAGTACTAGTAGTTAGCCATGCACTAGAGCAAGCATTTTTTTTAAACTTGGTAACAGCCAGAGCTGGCTTGTCGACGCAGGAAACTTTCCTAGAGGTTCGATCAAATGTTTCTTTTCCTGTGAATTGTGAACCGTAGGAACTGATTCCTGTGAGATTCCTTTTCCTATTCCTATTCCAAACAGCACCTAGGAAAACTTTCCTGTAAAAATCCTATCCTTTAGAATTCCTACGAAATTCCCGTGTTCCAAACGGGGCCTTAACCGGCAGGCCATGCATGACGTGCTATTTACTAGGGGCGCAAAGGGCAGAACGCTAAACGTCGGTGCTTTTCTTAATCGTCGCGCTAAAAGTTTTACGCCCTCTTCACTGGAACGGAGGGAGTATGTAAAAAAGGGGGTGCAACATATATTATCCATTAGTCACTATAACTTGCTACATTCATTTTTCCACTATTATGATTATGTTTTGATATACCCCAAGATGAATTTGACTTGAGCTTGAAATTTACTTTTCATAAAATATCACCTCACTAACATATTTTTTTCTATTTTTTGTAAGCCATTATGCCACCATTTTGCAACAAAGGAAAAACATAGTAATTTTGGATGACATAATTCTTATAACAGTGTCTAGGGAAAAGGAATAAACGCATGTCCTACAAATTGTTTTGTTTTAAAACTCATTTGAAATTGAAAACGACTAGGTTAATTTTTTGAAAAAAAGGAGCTTGATTGGGTTGCTATTCCCCTCCCCAGAAGTTCAAACTAGTCCTCCTATTACAAAATATAAGTATTTTAGATATGTAGGAATACAGATTAATATGGGCTAAAATGACTAAATCAACGCATTAAAATAAGTCCAGATGCGTATAAATCAAGAAAAAACTTATAATTTGGATTGATGGGAGTAGAGATTTCTTGCTTTGGGGGTCAACTGCTACCTCTTTTTTTTTACGAAAGTAAAATCTTATTTACAAGTTTCAAAAAAAAAATCATGCATGTTATCAATGATATATCCCACGAGCGTGTAAAATCTTGATTTAAAACACTTTCTTTTCGGATCTACACAAAAATGATAATTGTGTGATCTAAATATACCAACTTTTCTATATCTAAAATATACAACATTTGTATTTTTGTGTAGCCTAGAATATAAAAATATTTCAAAACAAGATTTCACACGACTATGAGATAAATCATTTGCAATATGCATGATTTTAGTTTTCTAATTTAGAAAAAAGGTTTTTGAATCTTTTTAAGTAAACTACCAGTGGAGTTTTTCCATGAAAAAAAAGAGGAACGTTAAAGAAAAATCACAACGCACATGCTCGTGGCTCCTCCCGTAGTCCCGTACCCTACTCTTTTGGCCTTTCCCCACCGATTGGCGCGAAACTGCTCCCATTTCCCGCCATCCTCCTCTGCCTCGCGCCGCCTGCACCTCTCTCCGCTCTCGGCTGTCAAGCGAATCCCTCGGCGACGGCGACGGCGACGACGGCGCAGGTGATTTCCGCCCCCCCCAATCTCCCCTCCGCTTCCCCCTGTTTCAGCAGCGCCTCCCCCCTCCCCTCTCCCAGCGACGCCCCCTTTCGTCCTCTCCCGTGTCCCTGTGCTGCGCCTCTTCTCCCGTCGCAGTTACGTTGCGATTTGCTTGCTGTGTGGTACCTTAAAATCTTATACATTCTTCCGCTCTTTGATCAGGTTGTGCTTCTTCATCCGTACCCACGATAGATCTAACCCTCCCCAGACATGGAGGACAAGAGGGTCGATACCATGGAGATCGATGGGCAGCAGAAACAAGTCGACGCGGCTCTGCCTGACGGCTTCAACACGGATTACCTCCGAATCTACTACGGTAAGCACTGCGGTCGATTTTCCATCCCGAACCGTAACGTGTAGAACTGGTGGGGCAAATGAAGCTGAAATGTGAGGCAGATCTGTATGTATCCCTTGTACTAGTTAGTATCTCTGTTACAAAATACAGAAGTATGATGCAAGATCCCGCACGAGGGTTTAGTTTTGTGGCATATTTTCTTAGTTCCGTGGTTATTGCTGCGGCTACGCCCTTAGGCCTCGAAGTGTGGAAGCAATTCGCCACAAACAACTCTCTATCCTCGAGAGTTCTTTCCCCGCCTATTTCTTGTGTTTGCTTTTTTACAGCAACAAAATCAAGTGCTGATGATTATATCACAATTGCAGCAAAGCTCTTCCCATATGGTGATTTCTTCAAGTGGCTCTCCTATGGAAATGGTCTGTTGTCACACTTTAGTACTATGGTTCAGGTACTAATTGTCTTGCTATGTGTTAACTGAATCTTTTTATTCCTGTAGACGCAAAGCATCCAGGATGTGATCAGTCATACATTGGTCGTCGAGAGCTTTCGTTTACGCTGGAGAATGACATCTATCTGCGGTTCCAGTCCTTTGACACTCCGGCTGAACTGGAGAGTTCTATCAAAGAGAAGTGCCCTTTCAAGATTGACATTGGACCTGTCTACAGTGTAGATGTATGCTATAACATCGTTAAGCTCGAACAATATATATCTTGATTTATTTAGCTATATTGTGCTCTCTGTGTTGCTATTGACCAATGAAGATAACTTCTTGTAGCCTGCAAAGAGACACGCCTATGCGCAGTCTGGCAATAATGTCTTTGTACCGGTGGAGAGAGAACTCATTTTTGATATTGTAAGAAATATGTCAAGTTCTTTTTCTTCATCATTTGACCGTGTGCCCTGTTATCTTTGTTCAACTGTTGTTAATTGTGTATGTTTTCAATATTTACAGGATATATCTGATTATGATGATGTTCGATACTGCTGCTCTGGAGCCGACACCTGTCTGGATTGCTGGCCATTAATGACCATTGTTATCAAAATCCTGGATAGTTCACTTAGAGGCATGTTGTTTTGCTACTTTAAGCACACATGGAATTCACATGTTGCTATGAAATTACTAGATAATTTGCAGTTTATTACTTTCTTGGTTTGCTTTGCTTTAAATTACTGAAAGTATGCATTTGCAGGTGATTTTGGTTTCAATCACATACTGTGGGTATATAGTGGTCGACGTGGTGTGCATTGCTGGGTTTGTGATAGTAGAGCAAGAAAGTATGTTTAAGAGAACCTTGTTTTAGCTGAAGAAACATATTCTTTGTTTCCTTGATTTGACGATCGTGAAATTTATCTCTGTTTTCTGTTAGGCTCACCAATGAACAAAGGTCTGCAATTGCTGACTACTTCCGTGTCTATAAGGTGGTACATCTTGATTTATAAACCTTGTCCCCCTCCACTCATGTTTTTTGTCATATCTAATAATCTGCACTACCTTCTTTCAGGGTAATGAGAATGCATTGAAGAAGGTGTCGTTGACTGGGCTGGTCCTCCATCCTTTCCTTGCGTATGTCCTAAACATAACCATCTGTCGTGCTGTATCTGTCACAATCAGGTTATACTAAAACTTCATGCTTCTGCAGACGGTCATACACTGATGTTCTAAAATGCTTCTTCGAAGACAAATTATTACATAGCCAGCAATTACTAGCATCAGAAGAGAGATGCCAGAAGATACTTGAACTTATTCCCGATGAAAGTAAGAAATTACCTTAAGAAGCTGAGACATTGTGTTCAACATCATCCTAAATGGGTGTCATTTCTAGATGTTGCTAGTGAGCTCCAGGACAGATGGCAAGGAAATAGACGGTCCTCTATTTCAAAGGAAGATGTAAATGCAGCAAGATGGGAGCAGTTAAAGACGACCTTGCAGTCAGGAAAACATAAGGTTAGTGTTTAATCTCCTGCTGTCCTGTTCACTTCTATTGCATGAAAAAAAACTTACATGTAGAAATATAAGATGAATAATTCTTGTAAATTATCTTTTTTTCAGACCCAGGGGCTTCGCAGATGTGTAGAAGAGATTGTCTTCTCTTACACGTATCCTAGACTTGACATGGAGGTAAAAGAAAAATCATCACCAATACATGTTCAGAGCAAATGAATTATTTATATATTTTTTCTGTCTAGTAACGAGACTTGATGTTGTATACCAGGTGTCAAAACACATGAATCATTTACTGAAAGCCCCTTTCTGCATTCATCCAAAGACAGGTAAAAAACCTGAACAAACTTCTGATTTAGCATACTAATTTAATTTGTTGGCACAGTTGTATACATGGGAAAGCAGCATGGAGCTTCTTATCCATTAGAAATTTCTACCATGACTGTTCTGAGTGATGCACACTTTTAGGACTATATGGATTCATTTAATGCTTACACTTCTGCTTTTCAGAGTTGACTATACTTCTGTGTATGGATGATAATTCTGTCACCTCATTAGTTCTAACAAACGTTGTAATGTTTCTGCAGGACGTGTTTGTGTTCCAATTGATCCCAATGATTGTGATGATTTTGATCCTTCGGCTGTTCCAACTCTATCACAGGTATTGTCCATAGAAGCAAACATAAAACATATTATGTGCTATAATTTAATTTGTGCCATTCTATGCGTGATGATCCAGTTCTGACATGCTGAATCTACTATATATGTCCAGCTATTAGGAGAGCTCAATGCTGCTGGTATGCAGATGGATTCTGAGAGCGGTAGGTTATTTGCAAATTTGCACCTTTTGGGATTTGTGTTGAAATGCCTCATTTCAGATCTTGAAGTGACATTTTTGTACCATACAACCTTATATTGGATGCTCCTCATTATCCTGTTTGAACTGCAGATTGGGAGAGAACATCCCTTGAGAAATCCATCAGATTTTTCAGAACATCCTTTCTGCAACCAATGCTGAAAGCTTGCAAGGTGTGTATTCTATGCTGCTATGTTTCTAGGATCATATCACCATCAAAAGGCATTCATATTCGACAGTCTGAGCCATGTGAAATTTCTCGTTTATCAACATGATACCCACTGGCATAAGCCATACAGGAGAAGCCGGGCCAGTCATGGGATGATCTGCATACTGGGTTAATTGGAAGCATCACTCTAGTAATTTGATGTCTCCTGAAAGTTTGAAAAACTTGTCGAATTTCACACTTTCAGTCAAGCTTTCTTCCACGTTTTGAACTGAAAGGATCAATTTCATTGTCATTTCTTAGCCTTGTGATGCTCGGAAATTACATAATACTCACTCCCTGGGAGTATGCTGGTTGTCTGGATAAGCCCCTGAAGTTTGTTTGTTGGCTTACCTAGCACACTGGGCTTTGAAAACCATATAAATTTACCCCCTATAGTGGTTTTCAAGAATCTCTGTCATCCGCATCACAACTCTGGCACAGATGACCACGCCACTCTTTCGTTAGGAGTAACGTGGGAGTAAACCTAAACCCTTTCTATTTGCTTACACAGAACAGAAACTATGATGTGTCGTCATCCTTTCATATTTTTCCAGGGCTGAGCGTCAGTTACTTACCATGTCATCTTTGCAGGAGGAACTGGAAAGTGCTTATAATGCGAAGCTCCAGCAGTCCAAGAATGCCTTGAATTGGTAAAAATACATACCCAAGGGCAGCAAAGCCTCATGCGGGTCGACAGCGTTTCATGCAGAAAGGCATCCGAGTTCAACTCGGTTACCAAACATGCCAAGTGCCATCGCTGTTGATCCTAGAGTGTCGCTCCATGGACATGAGCATGGAATCGTTCAGTTACCGCTGCCAAATGTAACCCATCGTCTGTTTTCTAAAGTTGATTTTGACCAACTGAACAGGTGGTGCTGCACTATTGTATAACTTACAGTAAGCATCCAGCGTGGCGCTGGATCGCCTTTAAGTCTGGTTTGTTCTTACTCTTAATGAAAGAACCACTGGCTGGCTGCTACATGTGTTGTTCATGCTCCTCTGATAAACTTTAATGTCTTCTTTTTAATAAAACATAGAAAAAGTTGTTTAGTTCCCCATTCAAAAAGAAAAACACTCAGAAATTGTCCTTTGGTTTTGCAAAAAAAAAGATCTGTCCTATGACATTTGATTTTCCTTTGGAGAAATGCAATTACATTGTAGGCGTACACTCACATCACCAAAGTATAATCTGACATGAAACCGAACTGATTGTTGTTTCTCTATCCTCTGAAACTTTTGGTAGCAATATTAAAAACCATGGTAATAGGAAAAAACATTGTAGTGTGCCCCTTTGGATCCTACTAGATGGAATAAATATTATTGGAGTCTGCATTTTTCACGTAAATAAATATTATTTTGAGATTTTGCTCAAATGAATCCTTTTTATTTTATTTTGGTAAAGGTGGAAAAGAAAAGAAAAGAGACCCTGAGACATATAGGGTTTGCCTCCTCCGGTTGTGACCGTGTGTGGGTCTCAACCTCTTACGGACGCACCTCTCACGCGCGGTAAAGGTTCTAAGAATAAGGTCCTCACTGCCATATGCTCCCCTCTAGTTGTGCGCCTAGTGGTGATAGACGACGCTGGAGTTGTGTGTCCGAGATCTGGACATGGTTGTAATGGGTTGGTCCTTTACAAGAGTCTTAACACGATGATTTCATCCCCGTATTATCTACTAATACAAGCTCTATCATGACAAGTTTTGTCCTCCTCCGACGAGGAAGGGGTGAGTATAGCGACCCGTCTTTGGCTAGGGATTGTAGTCGTCGTTAGGCGGTTCAAACACCTATTAAGGATTATTACTAGATTGATGAACCTTTTTGAGAAAACTCTAAAATCTACTCATAAAGAAATCTTGTGAATCTATCAAAAAGGTCCAAAATGGTTAGGAGTTAGGACCTCTTTTGATTGAAGGATTTTGATAAAAATATTGGAGGATTCAAATCTATAGGATTTTTTCTAAGGATTCCATTTGGATCAAACGAATGACATCTCCAAAATTCGGATTGAATTCCTATGCCTCAAATCCTTTAGGAATTTAAACATCCACTCTAACATCTTTTTTACACTCGTTCGCATAGGATCGAGATATTATTTTCCATGTTTTCCCCATGTTCTATCCAAATGAGCATTCCTACAATTTTCCTCTATTTTTAACCCTCTATTTTAGAACTACAATCTAATCAGATTCCTGTCTTTTCCTATGTTTTCAATTCCTTGTGATCCAAAGAATCCCTTAATTTTTGTCATGAAAACAAATGAAAATCTTACAACGTGAGACCCACTGACATTTTTATATGAAATCGGATTCGGGAGCAGATCATCCAAGAAACTTTTATGATCCCTGTATTTGAAATCGGATTCGGGAATAGAGTCGTCCTGTCGTCCACAGGGGCGGAGCTGGAACTGAAGTCACCCCGATGCACGACTAGCGCCCTGATGCACAAGGATCAACACAACATGGTAAATAAAAAGCGACCTGATGCCTGTGCACGTCCATACTTGTACTGTTCTACGAGAGGAAAAAAAATACTACGTACGTGAGATGTAAATTAGCAAGTGCCCCTTGAAATGTTTTGTATTCCAGTATCACCCTCACTGCCTTCGTCGGTCGCCGCCGCGTCCCAGCACCACCACCGTTCACCCGGACCAGAGCAAGGGCGACGCGGGGAGGCCAGGGGAAGCTCGGCCATGGCGTCGGCGGCGACGGGGGACGAGGAGATTGAGTCGTTGCTCCGAAACTTCCACCGCTTCTCCCAGGTCAGTCGCCAGCCCCACCCCAGCCTACCACCGTCCATCTCCGGCTGGTTCGCCCTCCCCGTTCGTATCGAGGTCTTAGGTATTCGACTCGACGCCGCGTCGACGCGCTGAAGAACCCTAGCCGCCGTAGCACTCTCTGAGCCCTGCCTACGGGGGGCAACGCCAACGCACGCACGCACGCTCAGGTGTTGGATGAAATGCCTACGAGACGGCGAGCGTCGAATAGATTGAAAAATCTCCGATGCCATTGGCGGAATTGGGAGCATTTGCCGCGTCTAGGGAGTAAGAGTACTAGGTCGCCGTATTTGCCTATGTTGTTGGTGGCTTCCACCATGTTTAGCCAATGTTTGCGCAGTGTGGTGTGGTGGTCGATTGGTTGTGCTGAAGAAGGTGTTGTGCTATTGATGATGGAGATATGCTGTTTTAAGGGGGTAATTTCACAGTAGTTCGAACTCAGTGATCGATTCTCTTTGTCGAACTGGAACGCACCGTGATTGATTCCTTGATGAGATGTTATTGCAATTCTAAACGGCCCGGCAACCGGCAGGGGGGGGGGGGGGGGGTAGGATAGTGCTATGTGTAATTTCTACTGCTGCTACAGATGTCCAGTTTACCAGTTTTCATTGCCAAAGGAAGATGGATTGGTACAAGTTTTTATTTGCTGTGCTGTGTTGATCTTCTGTTGTTCACTGGTTCCTTGTTTCGAACAGGGGTATAAAGATGCAATAATGGAAGCCCAGGCTTTAAGAGTGAACTACAGTTCTGAATCCAAGAAGCGTGAAGCTCTTGAGTCACATATCGCGGATCTCAAGAGAGGTTTAACTGAGATTTTAGCATTTTTCCCCGCAAGCCGTCATCAGTTTGTTGCTTCCTGTTAAAATCTTGCAACAAATGATTATTACATTTGCTTGCTGAGATTTGAAGAAGAACTGAGTTAGCTTTCCTGTGTGTTGTGCAGATAATGAGAGATTAAGAAAGCTGTACACTAAAACTTTATTCAAGTTCACCAACCAGGTATGTTGCTACTTATTGTACAAACTATGTGCAGGTACAATGTTACATGAAGGCTGGTGAATGTCCAATACTGAGATGAACATAAATAATTAGTTCTCGTCATCTGATATTAATCAATTTATGTAGATGAAATCAGTTAAGTTGATGATCTCAGCTTGAGTTATATGCTATCATTTACACCTATGAGATTGAGTTGATGGGACTGGGAGCACTATAGTCTCTTGTGTTTTGAGAGCTTGTACTCCAATGTACTATATTTTTACATGAAAACAATTTGAACAATTGATTTTTTTTCCTACTGCTTGAACAAGTGCTTTGCAGCTGCTGATTTCTGTTTGCCTTCCATTTTGTAATAACTTGTAAATTGTACAACTTGCTCTGATTCTTTTTCTGCTTGGAGCTTCAAATCTGACTGTAGATAAATTATGATAATGGGAACATTACTAGGTTCTCTATGCAACATAATTATGCCCGTCAAACTCCAAACTATTTCTCACATGCTTGCTGCTATTCAGATAAAATTTCACACTGAATGTCAAAATCTGAAGGAAGAATTGGGAAAAGCAAATAGCAAGTTGCTATCCATGGAAGAGGTAGTGAACTGCTTCCAAGCTTCCAGCCTATCCATAAGATCAATCTAACAAGTGTTTACTACAAACAGGAGCATAAGAGGGAGATCGAACAACTTAAGCATGACAAAATGAACTGCAATGCCCTGGAGAGCAAGCTCAGGTAAAAGTAGGAAGCCTGTCATGGGAGGTGGCAGATTACTGTAGGGAGAAGCAGGAGATTCAGATCAGTTATCCTGTTTACCGTTTCGTGAAAACTGGAAGCGCTAACTTTCACTACAACCAGCTGCGCCCTTGCTCAGCAAGCCACGGATGAAGCTACGATAAGACAACTTGAGTCGGACCTGGAAGCTCATAAAGCCCACATCGACATGCTAGGTGGCAGGTTGGAGCAGGTCACTGCTGAAGTGCATATGCAGTGTAATGTTCTGAACTTGTGTTCCATGCTGAAGAGTATTCATCGTGTCGATTATTTGTTGCCTTTTATCTCTCATGATGGACAACATCCCCTTGTTCCTGGTACAGATAAAAATAACATCCAGGACTTGAACGACGTGATCATGGTCGAACAGGAGGAGAAGAACGACATGCAGAGGAAGCTTAAGAGTGCAGAAAACGAGCGTAAGTATAATCTGGGCCACAGTGAACCGAAGAAGCAAGTCTGTGCAAGTTTTTCGTCCGTTCTGTATGATCGTACGCATCAGTTGACCATGATCTTTGCCCGCATTTTTTGTGTTTTTGATCCAGTGAGGATAATGAAGATGAAGCAGGCGGAGCAGCAGAGGGACTCGGTGTCGGTCCAGCACGTGGAGGCTCTGAAGCAGAAGGTGATGAAGCTCCGCAAGGAGAACGAGTCGCTGAAGCGGAGGCTGGCGAGCTCCGAACTCGACTGCTCATGAGAGCCGGGCAAGTACGTAGCAGCTCCCCAGCTGCCAGGTTCCGAACCCTTGGTCGCCATGGTAGCAGCTTCCCTCCCCCTCAACCCCCATGTACATGTCGTACATCTATTAATCCATACACGCGGCCTCGCCATCACAGGTTTTGTTTTTGCCTTGCTGAGAACCATCACATGGTCATACCATCAGAGGTTAGACAGTCGGTAGATCAGATCACCGAATGAAATGTACATGTGCTCGCATTTCGTTTCATACACTGTAATGTTCATGACATCCAAATCTCTGGGTGCAGTGCCTTTTGCCCCACTTAGTATTTCTGAAAGTTGGTGCTTGCTCTGTCTGCTGGGAGGGAGTACTGTGCAGATCCCTCCATTGACTCGAGCCGATCCCCTCCTGCTCTTTTCACGCACCGGCGTTTATGACATCTGATTCTTTTTATGGGAGTTTATTATGCCATCCGATATTGCAGATCGTTTTTGACAGCCTAGACTAGGCATGGTGGCTTTACATTCATTCACTGGCCTGCTCTGTACTGTACTGAAGTCTGTTTTTGCAAAAGGAACGCCTGGCCCATGGGGAGTTTTGTCCCGGGCCCGGCCCAAGCCCTTTAGCCCTGGCGCGCTCCGCACGTTTTCCCAGAGTCCACAGAAGCCCGTTAGCCCGGGCGCGCGGCGTGCGTGTCTCCTCCGCCTCTGCAAGTCTGCAGTTGCTGCAGCTTTTTCCCTCCCTCTCTCTCTCTCTCTCTCACCCGCTTCCATTCACTTCATCACCTTCCTCCCCACGCCTCCTCCCCTCCGCTCCGCTCGCTGCTATCCGTCCGTACGAACCCTGGGCCCTGCTCTCCCTCCCCCTCTCCGGCCGTCGCAATGGTGGACCACGCGCGCTTCCCCACGGACCCGCCGAACCACGATCGTCACGCGGGCCGCCGCGGGCGACGCGGGGGGCGGTCACGGGAGGAGGACGAGCAGCTCCCTCCGCCCCCGCCACCCGGCTCGCGCGCCGTCTTCCACGACCGCTGGGAGGGCGCGGCGGAGGCGCTCCCTCCCCCGCCCCCGCTCGGCTCCTCCCGCCCCGACCGCCTCTTCGCCCCCGGAGGTGGCGAACGCGGGAGGAAGCCGCCGTCGTCGTCGCCGGCCGAGGACGCGCGCGTGAACGTGCCGGTGCCGCTCCCGCCTCCTCCCCCGTTCCGCCCCGAGCGCGTCGTCTACAGCTTGGCGTCCGACTCGCCGCGCTCCAGGACGGCTAGCAGCAGGAGCTCCAGCCCCACCGGGATCCTGGGGTCGCCGCCGCGGTCGAAGGACGGCCGGGAGAAGCGGCGCCGCTCCCCGCCGCGGAGGTCGCCGCCGTCTCCCGGGCCGCCCAAGCGGCCGCGCAGGGACGATAGCAGAGATGGACCTGGACCTGGCCGACGCAGCAGCTCGCCGCGCGGCGGGAGGTGAGGCTTCCGGCTTATCAAGCAAATGCATGTGTTGGTTGTGACTTGACTCGGGATGGGTTCGTGCAGGTACGGGCACGGTGGAGGCGGCGGCAGGTTCACCGGGCATAGCGCTCCAGGTGAGCCCGACTCTGCAGAATCTGATGAGCTTTCACGGTTTGGTCGTCTGCATGTCCAAACCCAATTCCTTCTCTCCCTGTAGACTGTAGTACATACAAGTTGGCACAATTGACGACGGCGAAACAGAGTTTTGAGGGTTCTCTTCTCGGTCTATGGGTTTTGTGGTGTGTTTTGGGATGGGGAAGCGATAGCTTGGACACTAAATTAACTTGAGTAGAAGTGTAGAACCAAGTTGTCACACCTTGCTGATCCACCGCCACCTCGAAACATGCGACTGTGCATTGAGGTCAACACACAAACTATTTACATCTGTCACTCTTGTGCCAAAAGACTTTTATCCAACTATCATGTTGAATTTGGTTGCCAGTTTAGCTGCTCTTGCAGTGCAGCACTCACCTACGGCCTTCCATCCCCAGCTCGTGACCCAACAGGGGCGTGTGGGTTAAAGCTTGTCTTCTGGGGGTTTAGGCAGTCTTGTGAGGGTTTAAGCTTGTATGTGGCTATCCGATGTGATTGCACCAGTTTGCCAGCTCTGCTGTCAATCTCGTGCTCTACATTACACACTATCTATTTTGTAAGTGAGGCTCCAGCTGTGGCTTCCGTGGTGTAACAACTGTTCCATCAATCAAGAGTATGATAATTAGTTCCCAAGCGTTTGACAAGTTTGACTCCGCATCCCTACTTGTTAAAGTAAGATGGGAGATATATATGTGGTTTCAACATTACGTTCTGTTTTTTCTTGGTTTATCTCTGGTATCCAACATGTACAGTTCTTTTTTTTTCGAGAATAACGGGGGGGAATAAAATCCCCACCGCTTGTTTCATTCACCGAACATGTACAGTTCTTAGTATGGAACATCGGGATTAATCTGTTCTACTACTAGATATAGCCTGCTTATGCAGAAGGAAACACCAGCTACTGTTAGCTGACAAACTTCATGCGTTTCCAGACCATGTATCACGAAAGGGTTACATTTTCAGAAGTTTTGATATTTTACTTGATGTTATTTCAGATGGACCGGACTTTGGCTGTGGTGCTTCCAGTAATGGTCAAGCTATAACCCAAAGGTATACGAATTATTGCCTCTGGGTGGGTTTATTCTGCTTAATATGTTAATTTCTGTTAGTTCATATGTTTGCAAGCCATGTGTACTGTAGTCTTTCACTTTCTCTTGGCTTTCATCTGTTAGTTCCTATGTTCGCAAGCCATTTTCAATCCCTGATAGATGATACTTCGATCCATATGATCGATATGATCCTGAATATTTTCAGTAAAGGATTAATGACGTACAAACAGTTTACCCAAAGTCTTGAAGATGATGTTTCACCAGCTGAAGTTGGCATCAGGTAATCAAGTTCAGTTTGAGCTATCGGTACTACGCCCCTCTTTCAGTTGAGAACCACCTAGTTGGTTGACTATACCTCATTTTCCATGGTTAACAAGGTACCAAGAATACAAGACAACATACATTACTACACAGAAAAGTGCCTATTTTGATCTCCATAAGGATGAAACTTGGTATGGTAAATGTTTTCATCTGGATGTGTTAACTTTACGCTCTTAGGAAACTAATGGTTTGTTTATTTCATTTCATTTTGTTTGACTCTGTTTGCAGGTTGAAAGAGATGTACCATCCGACAAACTTGTTATCTGTTATTGAAAGGTGAAACGTTTGTTACCCCTCATTATGTAAATAGTTTGCTTACCGTCACAAATTTTGGTACCCAGGCTTATGTTGAATAGCATCGAAAAATGATGGTGAATAGCGTAACTAGATGGAACAGATATATTTTATTTCTTTGTGTCTTGTGTCTGCTTGTCATTTAGCTTAATTTTTAGCTTCTCTTGTTGGTAGTTGAATTTTGCTGATCATTGGCATGTCTTATTTTGTGAACTCAGGAGGAATGAGTTTTGTAAGGCTGCAGCGAAGAACTTCATTCTTGATTTGCGAAGCGAAAATTTGGACCTGTGAGATGCATCTCTAATTCTATCTATTTTTTTGCTATAAATCTTGCAGTAGTATGTTGCTTTTGCTGATATCCTTCTTTTCTTGATGCAGTGGTCCTGGAATAACTTCTGGTGGAGCAAGCAAATCAGGAAATGACAACGATGGAAGCTCTGAGAACGGTGAAGATTATGGTAACAAGAGACGGAAGAAGGGAAGAGGCCACCCAAAAGAATCTGGACCACTTTCAACTGCTCCAAAAGCTCATCCGGTCAGTTCAAAGTATCGACGAATTCAAATTGACATAGATCAAGCTCAAGCTTTAGTGCGAAAGCTTGACGCGGAGAAGGGTATCATTGGAAACATTCTGTCAAGTGGTGGTGATCATGGCAAGGCAGATGTTGACAGATCAAATGCTGGATCCGCAGGGCCTATAGTTATTGTCAGGGGATTAACTACTGTCAAGGGCCTTGATGGTGTTGACCTCCTTGATACTCTCGTTACTTACTTATGGCGTATCCATGGTGTTGATTACTATGGCATGTCTGAAATGAAAGACGCAAAAGGTTTTCGTCATGTGAGAGCTGACAACAAAACTGCCAGTGCATTTGACATTAGTGCTGCTGATTGGGAGAAAAAACTGGATTCCTTCTGGCACAGAAGACTGGAGAATGGCGAGGATCCTCTAGTTGTATTGACTGCCAATGACAGAATTGATGCGGCGACTATTGAAACACTGGAAACTTATGTCAAGGAAGTTATGGATGAGAATCGTGGCTGTAAGTATGGATGTGGAGCCCAGGGGTGTGCAAAAGTTTTCCATGCTCCTGAGTTTGTTAAAAAGCATCTGCAACTGAAGCACCCTGACTTGGTCTCTCTGCTGACTTTGAGAGTTCAAGATGATATCTATTTCCAAAATTACATGAAGTATGTATCCGTATAACCAGATCGAACAAAATCATACTACTATTTTCAAACGTGTCAAAAGGTGATGTTTCTCCTCTTGTTTCTTTGTGATGCAGTGATCCAACTGCCCCAGGTGGAGTACCAATTATGCAGAAATCTGAACAAGTAAGAATCTTTGTGCCGTTTAGTTTGTTCCTTTTGACTGATATGCTTCTCAATATTTTCTTGTTTATATGCATAGTAGCTGGTGGAGGGAGAAAATTTTGACGCTTGCCTGCATAAACTCTAAAAACAAGCTGCATGATTACATTGTAGCAAACTGTTCATTCCTTCTACAAAATGTTTCCTCAAAGATTTGTTTCTTGCTTCCTTTGTTGTATCTCCTCGTTATCTGAAATATAATATTTATATATGGGTTAGTAAAATGTTATAATTATCCATGTATGATGATAAATCAATAGAAGCTGAATCATTAGTTTCTCGTCCTAGCTAATTATTGGTCACGTCTTTGTTGTAGATCTTTAACCGATTACTCTTCTATATTTTTGTGAAATACATCTTTATATATACACATGCTATCTTTAGTAAACATGGCTATTTATTAAGACTTTCTTGAATACAACAATAAGACGCTTTCTATTGGTAGATAAGAACCACATAGGCTACTATTCTTCCATTCCTCCTTTTCAAATTTCAAAAAGAAAAAGTAAAATACGATAAAAAGATATGACCGCATCCCACTTCCAGTTACTTGAAGTTTACTGCTACCAGTTAATCTGATGCCATGCAAAATTTACACATTACTTCCTGCAAGACTTTTGATGTATCGTATCTTGTGATAATATTCAGGTTTCGTCACAATCCTAAGAACCTTTTCTTTTGTGGTTTGCATTGCCATTTTCGCCTTTGCTGCCTCAGGGAATTTACATCTAAATCGTCAGTGATGTTTATTAAAACGGTCGACCTGCAGTTTTAACATCTTTATTGATACCGCCAGTTCTATATGCAGGAGAGCGACAGAATGAGACGAATGCCTGATAAGCAGATAGTGGGCGCTATTGACGCACAGGTTTCGAATGCCCCATTTGTCCCTGAATTCTCCCCTCCACGACTACTAATCCCTCTGCCTGGTTCTGGGTAGGTTATGTTATGCAAGTTGCCAAGTAATTTCAGTTACAAAGTCCAGCCAGAATACTAATGTTGGCTGCCCTTGTTTTAGCCCATTGGGTCCATTTGTTCCTGCACCACCATATATGGATCGTCAAATGAGACGAGACCAAAGACCTCCAAGACCACATGTTGATCGGCGTAGGAACGAACGTTCGATACCGGGACCAATGATGCCCATGTATCCGCATTTTACGCTTGATCCTCGTCCTTTGAGAAGGTCAGTAGTATTCCCTCTATTTTCCTCTGTTCTACTCCCTCCGTCCAATAAAGGATGTCTCAACTTTATCAAAAATTGGATGTATCTAGACATAACGTAGTGTATAGATACATCCAAATTTGATAGAAAGTGTGACATCTTTTGTTAGACAGATGGAGTACTAAGTTCTGTAAGCTGGTTACATTTTTTTGTGCTCTGTATTTTCTCAAGGATTAGATAAGAACCAAAATCTTTATTGAAGGCCTTGGTCTTACATCTAATGACTCTGATGCTATGATGATTTTTCTCGTCACCACTAACCACCGACCATTCTGCACTCAGCAGACTTTCTACACTGTTGTTTATTTCCCACTATTGTTGAAGCAGTTTTCTTCTGTAAAAAAATACTGTACCTATTTCCCACACTGCATTTTTTTTCCCATTACATGAGTATCTCGTAACCTGTTTCCGGTCCTGCTCGCAGTTACAACGATCTTGATGCTCTGGCGGAAGAAGTCACTCCCATTGACTACAGAAGCGTGTAGGGCATCTCCTGCAACCCACTCTAATCTGCTGATAAACTCATATAGCTAATGTGCTCCAGATAGCATGAAAAACTGACGCGAAAGCAAGTTACTCGCTTGTTGGCCCGTGGCAAGTGTGACGCCGTGACGGCAGACAGGGAATGTGACTTTTTGTGGTTCCGACTGACATATGATGCTTGTCGTTTTGTCTCCTACCCTTCGCTCAAACGAATGTAGTGCGATCTGTCGCCGTGTTCGTTGGATGCGCGAAACAGACGCTGCAGAACATACAGGATTATATCATCAGACTGCCTCTGTTCTCAGTTTTATTTTGTGTAGGCACGTCTTTCAGATTAGCAGATGTGCTACCTCTTGTTGACGTGTTCATTTGGTAACCCCTGTGCGTATAAGTTGATGCAGCGAGACAAATTGAGCAATGTTTATCAACAAACCGAACAATGTTGCCCCAAAATATGTAAATACAGATGAATACTGGAAATCATCAAATGCCGCTTTTGGTCAAGCGAAAGTTGATTTCCATGTCGCTTCATGCTTGCCTCGTGATTTTGAAATTCTAGCTGAGGAGCTCCTGTAGTCAGAGTAGTAAACCCAACACCAAATTTTTAGGAGCCATTGTAGTAACTACTGGATAGTGTAATATTCAACAAAAACCTGACTTCATTAACAGTTTATCACTCATCATCCCTCATCAATATTGTTAGTATATATATAGACACATAATTGACTTGTAAGTTCTCAGAGACTCCAGTTATCCTCATGAGCTGCAGAAAAAACCTTGCCGCATGTCATCATTTTCCTGTAGATTTAGCAGCATGGATTGTCAAATAGAAAAATCCAACAGTAGTGTGATGCCAATACCAATAGATAGATTAATGACCATTTCTGTTTTAGCTGTTCATTTCCCATATCCAGACAAAAAAAAAAAGATACTACATGGGGAATCTGGGCCCCCAAGCAATATTCTTGAACTATGAGAGAAAGGAAGTTGTCAGCAGGTACCTACTCCTACTGTACTACAGATCCAGTGTTCAAAGCACCCAGTTCTAGTTCAACAAAAACACCTTCAATCTTACAGCCCCGTTCTTGTGGTATTTCTGGGGGAGTGAATCTCACTTGCACTCTCCTTAATTCAATCCGACTACTAGAGACACATATCTTTCCTAGCATCCTTACTAGTGAGTTTAACAATGCATGCCCTCAGCAGAGCCTGCACAAAGGCACGCAGGGCTGATCAACGCCTTACTGAACCGTTGCAAGAACAACTAGATTATCTACCATAGCTGCAGTAGACAGAATAAGGGGCCAAATAGACATTTCAGTTCTACTGTTGTATTAGATCTACACATCGCTAACAGTAACCAATTCTGCAATGGTGACATGAAGAACTTCCAAGATATCCTTGATCATGGTCACTATTCCTGGTCAATGATTGTGTATATATCATCCAAGAACTTCCGCGTATCCTTGATCTTCACGTGGCATTCCTGTTTCAAGGGGGAGAGAGGGGGGGGGGGGGGGGGGGGGGGGGGGATTCAGCATCAGAATATCAAATGACTAAGATATGTCCACATGCATGTGGGCATATCTTGACTAGAACATCTTATATTTTGATACAGAGGGAGTATGTGCGCTCAGAAGTCAAAATAATGCATCTGTTCTACAAAGTTTTCTTAAAATGCTCCAGGATACCATTTAAATGTCTTCATATTTTCAGAGAGGCTTATTTCCATTTTAGAGTTCACACTCATGTAAAATAAACCTCCCAATATAGAATATAAATGACATGCAAGATAAATTAGCCACTGTTCGCTTGGATTATTCAGTTGTGTCATATAAAAGGAATGTTTTCATTGTAATCATGAATATTTACCATACTCCATGTGTGTACAAGTTGCTATTCTTATACAATTAGAAAACGGAGATTGTTCCCTATTATGACTACGAGTAAACAACTTATATTATCGCCAATACAGTACACAGGTGTTCCCAAATATCTTGTGGCAAGCATTTTCAAATGTCACTGAAGTAGTATTGTCAAAATGGCGTAAGGAATCAATCTTGTACCCAACACCACTACAAAGTTATAACAAACAACATGACGGAGCATCACCATGCTATAACAGAAAGTCTTTCCGAAATTAATCAACTACACTGACAACATTCAAAGGCGAAAGACAAACCTTGTGGGATCGTCTTTAGGTGCAGGAAATATGGGAGGCCAGATCGTCCGAAAAGGGTGGATATCAGACATACATTGATTCTTTTCTTTCACCTCATACACTTTACGCAGCGCTCTGCGCTTAATGTCCAAGTAGAGTGCACACTGACCAATCTTCAAGAGCACAAAATCATCTTTATCCCCCAACTGGCTCACCCTGATAATAGCATTATTCTCATCCTCATCCGTTGCATTTGACATGCTCAGAACATCACACAACTCTCGCAAATATATGGTATCCACCAGCAACCAGTTTTCTCCATTGTGAATCCAGATGTGAAGCTGAAGGTTCTTCAAATGCATGAGATAAACCTTAGAATCATCGGCCGGTGACAGCATAGTGTTCTTGGTAAGATACTTCACTCCTTTTGGAGGCAGAATCGTGGAAAAACTTGAGGCCGTCAAATCCAACACAAGAATGTCCCTCTTGTAAACCCTCCTCATATAGACCTTAGTGTCGACGAGCAAAGGTTCTGTGTCCAGTTTTATATAACTGAGTTGTGTTGTAGCCGAGGAATTCATGTGCCAGGAACCATCCTGCAGCGTATACATTTTCATGGTAAAAACTTTGTGCCTCCGCATGTTGGTCATCACTGACGAATACACATGTGACAGGCCATGTATTTCTCCATTGGAGTGCTGGCAAATGAAAAAGGAGGACAAAAAGGATCTGCCAAAATGAACTTCCTCATTTGGGGGTGAGGGTAGGACGCTGGACATGCCTCTCTCTGTGGACATATTCCAAAATCCACTGATCAATTCATCGCTGCTACTGCAGCTGCTCATTTCTCTTTTCCTGTAGGCTTCCAAGTTGCGGACGACAACGGCGAGCTCTGCAGGATGCGGCAGAATCGGGACAAAGGTCACAGAGCGTTGGTGGATCGTCCGGCAAAAAATGGGAATGCTGGGTGTGACAATGTCAACACAGAACCCAAGGAGGTTGGGAGGGTGCTGCTTGCGGAAACTGCGGAGGAAGGCGGGGTCAGAGGCGACGCTGAGCCAGCGCTTGCAGGCGAGGGCGGCACAGACGAGGCTGGTGGGGAAGCCTACGCGGACCATTATCAAGGGGAGGAGGTTATCGTCATCGAGCACCTTGGATACAGCCAGCAGCTCCATCTCTCCATCCACACAAGATTCCTCCACGCGATCGGCCCTGCAAAATCGAAAGCAACAAACACACAGAAATCGGCGTCAAAGCAGTGTTGTTACCAAGAACTGGAATGATACACACACGCGAGGATGAGGATGAACACACCAAGGTTTTGTGCTACGTAGGAATTTGCAGCATTTTCTTCTGACTGTATTTCTCTTATATACTTGCTCTGAAGATCGAGCAGCGCGAGCTTATTAACTGAAAGAACAGAAATGGTGGCCGGATGTGCCATCCCACGACGCTGCACAACGACCGATCTGCCTCATATTCGCCACCGTGACCGAGAATGCCGTGCCATCCCACTATGAAGTCAGAGCGGCGATCTCATCTAGCTAACCTAACAACTTTGAGCCGTCTAGGTCGTGAACAGACTGACGCTGCAGAGCTTGCTAACTGAACTAACTGTAATACTGACTGAAGAAAAGCAGAGCAAATGACAACGGGAATGGAACTAACCGTTTGGGGCAGAGAATCGAAAGAGGGATCGTGGATCTCACCGTTGGGGAATCTCCATAGGATCCATTAGCTGGAGAACCGGAAGACGGAACAATGGATCTCACTGCTGACGGCTGCCGAAAAGGTAAAATGAAGGTAGGTACTAGGTTTTAGAAGAAGTGCGAGGAAAAATAAACTGGAGAGAGAGAGGGAGAGAGAGAGAGAGAGAGGTGAGGGAGGGAGAGAGCTCACGTCAAATCGGAAAAGGGGGAGGGGGAGTTTCGGGCGCCTGAGATCGCCGGCGTAATCGCGGCGCGCCTCCTCCGGTCGGCAGAACTGCTTTTTTTTTTTTTTTTTTTGAGATAAGGTCGGCAGAACTGCTTTGCGCTTGTCAGTGGAACGCATCAGCTAAGGCCCATCCACTAGTTCAGCCTGCTCCAACTGGGAGGGCCCATGATATGTTTATTGCTACAGTATATTATCGTAAAATCAGACCTTAAAAAAATATCCAACTAAAAACCAGTAATTCAACTAAAAAATCCAACACAGGGATGACCAACTCCGCCTATCTCAAGCCGGATAAAGGAGGACGGTTTTGATAGGGTTAGCGAGCCAACGGAAAAAAACTCAGCCACTCTTATGGAGATGAAACCCAAAACAATCTCGTTGGGGTGTAACCCTCTTAGCGAATTTCTTTTTCATTTCTCCCTAAACTGACGTCGACATTAGTTTACGTGAGATAACTTAGACGTCGAAAAAGAAAGAAACGACTATTGTGATGGAGACATGCCCATGGGTGGAGTGGAGAACCTCACAGCCTTGCAAGGCATCGTCTTGGACAGCGAGTCCTCATCAGTCGCCGATGATCCATCTGCCCCGGTCGGGTGAAGTCCACTACGCCTACGTATAACATTAGGCAACGAACATCCCACAATCGGCGATGACAAAATGAGAAAAAATGAGACTGGGTCCGTTTTCGCATCCCTACTGGACGGGCAACGACGAGGACGACAGACGGAGATGACAAGCAATCGGACTGGCCTCGGGAGGATCTGGCGTGCGGAAGGTAGCGTCGGGCCAAACTGATAGCTGAGGACTCGAAGGTTGTTTAGAAAAACATTGGAGGATTCTAATCCATAGGATTTTTTCTAAGGATTTTATTTGGATCAAAGGAAGAATTTCTATGCCCCAGTCCCATAGGAATTTCAACATCCACTTTAACATCATTTTTACACCATTCACGTAGGATAGGATCGAGGTACTTTTTGTGTTTGCAGTTTTCCTCTGTTTTGTATCTGCAATCCTATCAGATTCGTATGTGTTTTCTATTCCTGCGATCCAAAGAAGCCCAAAGTGGGCAGTGACCGTGAAGGTCCAATGCAGGTGACGGATGGAGAGACTTCCAGGGACGGGACACGGAGCTCGAGCAGCAGGCTGGAGGTAGATCGATCTGGTAGAGGGCGGCATCCAAGACGAGCATCTTCCTAGTGGCGGCAACCATACCCGAGCGGGATAGACGAAGAGTTCCAATCGAACCAATCTATCACGAAGTTGAGCTGAAAAGGCACTTGACCACAACAGCGGCGGAATCAAGACGACCTGAAGAGGAGACTGAAAACGATCGAGAACGAGTTGCGCAGAGTCCGAAAAAATCCCTCAATTGTCTGTACTAATATTCCAATAGACAAATATATAGTACATCACTTGGGATAAAAGAAAAGTAAATCTAGTCTCTAATACAGACTCCTATACCAATATGATTAGTCGTTAAATTTATAAAGTTTAGCAGCCTAGATCTTCTAATATGGAGAAAGATTACATGGTGCAAATTCAAAGGATCAACTAAGTTGATAATCTTTACGAGGTAAGACTCAACTTCATCTCATCATGTTTGATTCACACGTGTAACATGATTCTCAATTAGCCTGTAATTCAAATTCTCTATGTTAGATTTAATTTTATGCCAATTAAACTGTTTAGTTTCCTGTCAAATTAATTAATAAATATAATTATATCAAACTCATGTACTTAAATATAACATCGTTTAATTGTATATTACAATCTTATAACATATATGTTTTCTTTTTTGGCACATATTATATTTTCTCAATATGTAGACACAATTAAGTTAACTAAATATAAACCTTATGTGTATCTTTTTTGTATTGTAATGTACATTAAATATAAATTTACATAAGCTAAAACTGAAAATAATTATATGTCTTCTCTTTTTATGTACAGTTAAGAATTAATTATCCTTAATATTTGTGAAACATATAAATTGACCATGCTCTAAAAAATATCTTAATATCGGCTTGTATTGTACAACTTATAAGCAAATTTCAAGAAAATTCTAGAGTATATAGCTTGACTTTGTCTAATAAGTTGCATTGTGTTCAATAACAATCCACAATACGTGCATTTTATGTATTTGATATTAAAATATAAACAATTAAACTAACCACTAATGATCAATTTTTTTTATATATTCCACAACGTTTGCATTCATACGATTTGATCTATTAGGCTAATAGAAATGTGCTTGCTATATTTAGTCTACACAATTTCTCATGTAACTTTCTAACATAGTTGTGCAAAATATTAAAACTGAAAAAAATAGTTATTATAGCTTCACTATGACCTGTAGGGCTCCCGTTGAAGAGAGACTAACGGTCTAATTAAATTTGCCAATTCCAACCAGATTGTATTTTTCACGGGAAGATTAACCGGTTTTTCGCTACGCGATAAACAATTTTTCTTCACACACGGTTTCTTCTGAAGACTTCCTCCTATTGAACAAATAAAAAATATACGCGGATCAATACTTTCTTGGATATAATAGATAAATATACGATGATTGTGAGAATAACTCTTTTACTTGTGGTCATATACTCTCGAGTATCGTGGTGGTTGTCTTGTTTGCCCGATGTTTGCGTTAGCCTCTTGACATGACCTTATTGATGCCATGCCAAGTGGGAACAAGTGCCACCATGATCATGGTAGTCATGTGTGTAAATCATTTTGTCGTCGTAATGTTGGCTGCACAATATCATGTTCGTGTGCTACGTCACTTGGTGCTACATCATCAGTTGGCTAGTCATCGATGTCGTCGGCATTGAAATGCTCATCCTCTCCATAGAAAGACTTGGTGTTATAGTTGCCGGAATGAAGATTGATTCATTTGTGTGATTAAAAAAATTCTAAGTCGACGATGCACATATGGTCTCTATCTAAAAATGTGGGAATGATCCCTGCCTTGACTTTACGTTGTTAGGTAGGTGAGATGCCCGATTTATTCGAGTATGCCTCGGCGCAGCCATTTAGGTGTAGCTCGGACTCGAACCCATGTCGTCTAGGCGCGCACTCGCAGCGTCTGCCACTGAGCTGGCACTCAGTTGTCATATGGTATCTATCTAAACAACTCTGACCAACCGGTGTGGGCATTCTTCACGCAACACTTAAAACTAAACTCCCTACAACCGGCAACATGGGAGGGTAAAAACCTGACAACAGAGAACTGGTTCAAAGGTTTACAGTTTTTTTTTTTGAATTTTCAAAGGTTTACGGTTGCCAAACTCCAAAGAGAATGGGAAGAAAGCTTTCACTACGGCGCAGTTGGTTTGCTGGGAAATTTGGAAGAAGCGTAATAGGCGGATTTTCAATAATGGAGAGCTGACGGCTGACAGCCTGATCACAAAAATCGAGGAAGAAATGATAGCGTGGAATGCGGTAGGGGCGCCTTTGCCACTGCCCATTCACTATGCCGGATCACCATTTGACCCGGGCTGAGGCGTTTTACCTTTTTATACCGGCTGGTTCCACAGCCGAAACTCTGTAAAACTCCTTCTATCACTATCAATATATAGCAGCTCTCCTGCTTTTATTTTATAAAAAAAAAACAAGTCTGACCAAACTTTTGCTATTCACAGTGCAACGATCCAAACACCAGAGGACTCAAACAAGACTCCACGTCCCTCTCACCAACCTGCAACTATTAGCACCAAGAAAAACCAAAATAGGTAGGAGTAATAATTTTAAAGCTCTTTGTACAAATCGATTAGTTCAGATTCAACATGAAATTCGAATGACGCAGGTAGTCTTTAGCTAAACTAAGCACTGAATTCACAAAAGATGAAGCCACCAACAAACAGTGCAAGTGCAACATAGAATGACTCCCATGTCGGCGTTTACAGTTTTCTTATAAACCATGCCCGAGTACTTAAAACATTAACATATGTACGGAAACCACTTTTCTGCCTATATCTAGTACACTAGTTGCAGCAAAAATCCGATGTCTTCTTTTCCTTCAAGATGTCAGCGAATCCCATTAGATATATACTCACAGCTTGAGATAGAAGCTCACAAGTTGCCCAATCATAAACAAAAGCAATTAAAGAGGGAGACTCCAGTGCACAATCACAAACACTGGTCATCCGTTCTTCAGTAGATAGAAAATAGAGCAGGATGTGGATGGTCATTCTTAACACAATATAGTTATTTACTTATTCAACATAGAGATTATTACACATAAGCGTTCCTTGCTCTACACAAGAAACAAGAAGAGAGACCACAAGACTGCAGCACAAGTTGAGCAGACGATATAAGGACTCGACACTCGTGGACTCTTCTTCCAGCCACAACATCTGACCGCAGATAGTAATGGTATCATAGGACATTTAGGAGTTAGACTAGCATCATAATGACTAATTAATCAATCTACTAAAGGTTAATAAGGGCAGTCAGATCTGCTATCTGCAATTGAGGAAATGCGGCCAGTACTATTCTTGATGCCCTAGTCACTGATGGCCTGGATGTCATCCAAGAGCTTCCGAGAAAACGCAAAACATCTTGCTTCTCCTTGTATTAGAAAAAAAGAAAAAGAAATGGTTGTTTAGCCAGGAGGGCCGAATACGACACACACACACACAAAAGCACAGGAAGAGGACGTACATTACTGATAGGATTACAACATGCATACCCAACGCACCCGCATGAGCCCAATGGCGTGCCTCAGCCCAGATTAAACCCAATAACCTATGCAGGTTCAGCCAAGCACAACCAAAGGTGCAATCGTTGTGGTGCTTCCACGGCATCCACAAGGTAAGTAGCACATCTTGGGAGTTTCAAGTCTGCCTTGAGCCACCGATCAAGCAGGCCGGTGTCACCAGTGTCGGGAGGGCTGCAAATCATTGTTCTTCACATGGCATTCCTGTTTCAGGGACGAGGGGAAGGATAGCTGTAGAAATAATTCAGCATCAGAATTTCAAATGGATCAATTAAGAATACAAGTGGCTAATACAACGGTAGTTAAATAATAAGTGCGCTCAGAAGTCAAGTAATGCATCTGCTCCTACCAAAGGTTTCTTAAAAGCTCCAAGGATACAGTTAAAATGCCTTCGTATTTTAGACAAGCATGTTTCCATTATAGAGTTCGTACTCCAGTAAAACAACCCTCCCATTATAAAATACAGATGGTATGCAAGATAAACTGACAACTGTAAGCTTGGATT
This sequence comes from Poa annua, assembly GCA_026929855.1. NCBI lineage: Eukaryota > Viridiplantae > Streptophyta > Magnoliopsida > Poales > Poaceae > Poa > Poa annua. The sequence goes on from CM049436.1 coordinate 10,250,416, forward strand.
ATTCAGTTGTGTCACATAAAAGGAATGTTTCCATTGTATATATAAATCATGTGTATTTACCATATGTGCTGGCCTATGCCTCGTGGGAATACAAGTTGATATTCTTATACAATTAGAAAATGGAGAAGCAATATGTTATCGCCAATACAGTATACATGTGTTTTCAAATCATCATGTGGGAAGCATTCTCAAATTTGGTTTAACTAGTATTGTCAAAATGGCCTAAGAAATCGATCATACGCCTAACACCACACAAAATCTATGACACACAACGCAATAGAGCATCACCATGAAGCAATGGCAACTCTTTCAAAATTAATCAGTTACTTCTAACTTCAGCCACAAATAAGGTAAGAGAATAACATATACACACATCGTAGGACTGTACAAGTAACCTTCAAAGGCCAAAGACAAACCTTGTAGGATGGTCCTTAAGAAGTGCGGGAAATATGGGAGGCCAGATCATCCTAAAAGGATGGATATAAGACAGACGTTGATCCACTTCTGTCACCTCATACACTTTACGCAGCGCTCTGCGCTTAATGTCCAGGTAGAGTGCACACTGACCAATCTTCAAGAACACAAACTCATCTCTATCCCCCAACTGGCTTATCCTGATAATAGCATTATTCCCATCCTCATCCGTTGCATCCGACATGCTCGGAATATCGCACAACCGACGCAAACATATGGTGTCCACCGGCAGCCAGTCTTGTCCATCGTGAAGCCAGATGCGAAGCTGGAGGTTCTTCAGATGCATGAGGTAGACCTTAGAACCGTCGGCCGGCGATAGCATTGTGTTTTCGCGGAGATACTCCACTCCTTCCGGAAGCTGGATCGTGGAAAAGCTTGAGGCCGTCAAATCCAACACAAGGATGTCGCCCTCGTCGACCCTCCTCATATAGATCCTACTGTCAACGAGCAATGGTTCTATGTCCAGCCTGGTATAGCTGAGCTGCGTCGTCGCCGAGGCGCGCATGCGCCAGGAACCATCCTGCAACGTGTACATGTTCATGGTACAGAAGTTGCGCTTCCTCCTGTTGGCCTCCACTGAGGAATACACATGTGACAGGCCATGGACTTCTCCGTTGGAGTGCAGGCAGATGAAGTAGGAGGACAAGAAAGACCCGTCGAGCTGAGCTTGGTCGCGCGTGGGGGAGGGCGGGACGCTGGCCATGCCTCCCTCCGTGGACTTGCCACTCCAGAAGCCACTGATGAAGGCATCGCTGCTCCTACAGCTGCCCATTTCCGACTTATCGAAGGCCTCCAGGTGGCGGGCAACGACGGCGAGCTCCGCGGGGTGCTCCGGCATCGGGACAAAGCACGAGCTGATGGCGTGGTAGGGCACGTCGGCTTTGAGCAGGTCAACGCAGAACCCGAGGAGGCCGGGCGGGTGCAGCTTGCGAAACTCGCGGAGGAAGGCGGGGTCGGAGGCGACGCCGAGCCAGCGCTTGCAGACGAGCCCGGCGCGGAGGAGGCTGGTGGGGAAGCCGACGCGGACGATTATCAGCGGGAGGAGGTTGTCGTCGTCGATCACCTTGGATACGGCCACCGGCAGCTGCTGCGTCTCGCCGTCCGCACACGGATCCTCCCCGCGATCGGACCTGCAAGATCGGCGTCAGGGCAATGCTCTGATCTGATCTCCCCAATGTGGTATGTACTGCAAAAACGATCGGTCGGAGTAGCGATTTTGGAGCAGGCCTCCATTGATCCATCCATCAATCTTGGAATGGATGGAGGACACGATGGATCTGCCGTTTTGGGGGAAGAGAATCGAAGGAGGGATACTGGATCTCACCGTTGGGGAATCTCCGCAGGATCCATCGGCCGGAGAATCGGGAAAGGGATAATGGATCTCACCGGCCGCTGACAGTGACGGGCTGACGGCTGCCCAACAAGCAAATGTAGGTAAGGTTTAGAAGAAATGGAACGAAAATAATTGGTGGAGTGGAGAGCTCACATCAAATCGGACGAGGGAGAAGAAGTATCCGTGACTACCGGAGACGGGCGCCTGAGATCGCCGGCGAAATCGCCGCGCCCTTCCTCTGTTCCAGTCGGGCGATTCTGCGGCGTAGTGTGAAGAAACTGGAGCAGAACTGCCTATAGCGTGGAGGAGAGCTAAGGCCCATTCGCTATTTCAGCCAGCCTGGTTTTTTAAGGCAACTTTTATCTTTTTTTAGGCAAAAAAAAAAGAAATAGTTCAGCCAGCCTGTACTACTGCTAACAAAGTACTCCCTCCGTTTTTTAATATAAAATAGCAAAGTGCCCGTGCGTTGCTACGGGTGATAATCTATCTATCAAGAATTTACATTTCACTTCAGATCGCACCCAACAATGTACCCCCATCTAACGATCCCGTTGAAGACATCCAAGACTGAGCTAGATCGATTGTTAAAAACTCGATCATTGCATGCATTCAAAAGCTGCCACCAAATAAGGTCGTCGTAGAGGACCAGAGGCACTAAAAGAAGCTATCCAAGCATCTTTTAGTTTTATGATTACAACCTACATATTTCAAACTGCTTGATGAAATTCTAGATATACCCATCAACATATTCTAATCTGTTTGAGGCAACCGTGTAGCAAACATCCCACGATCCCAATCCTATATTTTCTATGCCTGCAGCTTCCATTGTTGTACCGCTTAAAATAACTATGCCTGCACTTAGCCCGTATCTGCACAAACATATATATTGGATTTACCATATTCTGAGAACTTGAAGCAGCATAACTTTTGGATGATATAATTATTGAGCATTTCCAAATAATCAACTATTTATTGTAAGAAAAAATTTAGGAACCTCTCGTAAGAGGTTGGTCAACGGATGAGGGGCATACCAAGTGTGTGTGATACTGCCGTCCTTGTGCTTCTGCACATCACATCAACATGAACTGTGATAACCATTGTCCCCTAATCACATACAATAAAATAAAGGTATACTTTTCTGAGCCAAAACATGGGCATACGTATTGGTCCTTGTTTTATACAAGCCCTCTTTCAGCGTTGCCGTGTGGTTAGCATTCACCAATTAGGTATCTAATCAAGCAGGGTAAACACGGAGCTATGCATTGACCAGATGATAAGATGTATACTCTTCTCCTTACTCAAAATGACCCCAGGTCATCTACAAATTAGAACACCAGAGTTAGTAATTTGTACTTATAATTATTCCAAAGTCAAATCTTAACTTGGCCATTTTTCATGTATCTGCTTTTGAGCAATTTTACGGAACAAAATATCATAAGAAATCAATTCAAATCCATATGGAAACATATGATTATTCAGTATCATTATCCAATTAATTCCTCGGTAAACAATATGAACCAGCAACCGAGAAAAGAGTGGATCATTTACAAGTAGAGCTCAGCCCAGAACTAATATATGTAGAGTTATACACTAAATCATGTCGAATGACATGTTCATCATAAAATATGTGATGGTAGATAAACCAGAGATGACCTGGACAGTTCTTTAACGCTGGAAGTGTAAGAATAGTAATGAGAAGTCCTCCGGTGCTTTCCGGCAAAAATATGTTGCACGAATTTTAAAGCGTATCAACGGCTATGATTAGGTTCACAAAGTGATCTAAGAGGAGTACTAACCATGTGAGATTGACACCCTTAATCCTCACCCCTAAGGCCCATTCGCTATTTCAGCCAGCCTGGTTTTTTAAGGCAACTTTTATCTTTTTTTAGGCAAAAAAAAAAGAAATAGTTCAGCCAGCCTGTACTACTGCTAACAAAGTACTCCCTCCGTTTTTTAATATAAAATGTTTTAAAGAACTTGTCTGTGACAAGATGGTTAGGAGGGTGGTTGTATCCCCAGCCCAGCAGAGTTCAAACCCCAGATTTAACGCTCGTGTTTCTCGTTTAGGCGAAATATTCTTCAGTGGGAGGCGACGTTCCTGTGGTCGAGTCATTCAACGGAAAATCTTGCTCGTTGAATTACGGGAACATACGATCAAGATATTAGTTGTAGAAAATCCACGTTCAGCAATTAGCATCTTCTAGGGACGGAGCCAATAACATTATATAGAGGGGGGCAATTGTACACGATGAATCTTAGAAGGGGCCATAAATGCTAACTTGTAGAATAACTCTACATAATTTTCCGTGTTGGGGGGTCGTATCCCGAGATCGCCCCCTTTTAGCTTCGACCCAAGGCATTTTCCATGCATGCACCCGTCACCAGCCATATGTCTAGCATTTTTTCGAAAATAATGGGACTGAGTTGTTATATTGCTACATACTCCCTCCATTGCTAAATATAATGTCGTGGATATGAGACACGGGTACCCGCATGGATGGTGAGTGTGGCCCATCAGGAGTGGCCTAGTAGGCCGGTGCAACTATCACATTAGGATTAGAACACCTTGTCGACTTGTAATAGAAGATGAGATTAGTTTATATCCAACTAGAACTCTACATGTAAGTCAGCCCTTCCACCTATATAAGAAGGGGCAAGGCGCCCCAAGAGTGCACGCTCAATACCCACGCCTAGACAGACACACCATACACAAGAGAGGAGCCGACTCGTACGACAACTTCTCCCATGAGCATACAGAATAAGACCTAGCCACAAACAACACATAGGATATTACCAGATGATGTTTCCCGGGTCCCGAAGTTGTATAAATCTTGTCTTTCATGTGCTAATCCATATCGACGATGCCCGCGCGTACATAGTGAAAGAGCATTTTCCCTCATGTGTGGTTTTGGTAATTATATGACAATCTCTATGGACTAATGCTTGCATTGAGATATCTTATAGATCGTGTCCATGAGAATAGTGGAGTTCATGTGTTGGACTCTTGAAGCTTATTTGATGACCAAGGTTCCATTCCATGATGTATATGGTGGATGGTCATGTGTTGAAGTTGAGATGTGCAAGACCAAGAGAAGACTCTTGAAGACGGAGCTTAGCGAGACTCTCCCATTATGTGTATGGGGGAGTATTTGGAGAAGTCTTCATCAAGCATGTGCTTGGACGCGCAATCAAGAAAGAAGATCCACTTGAAGAGATCAAGATAGTCATCATCTAGCTCAAGTGGAATGCTCAAGGCAAAGGTATGATCTTGATAGGTTTTCTTTTCTACCGGTCTCATGTAGTTTGTGGAGACCGGGTTATAGGATAGATAGGCGTACTATCAAGAGGGGCTCTCGAGTGAGTAACTTGATCGCATATTTGTGGAGAGCTCAAACCTTTGCATACTTGGCATATCATATTTCTTGGTTCTTATTTGGCTTTTATCCATGTGAGGAATTAGAGCTTGGTTCATCTTCATGCCAAGCTCTAGATCATCCAAATCGGGATTTCATTCGTTCATCTTGTTGTATTTTGGATGTTGGGTTTTGGTGCTTGTCGTGTTCCTCATGACAAGCCCAAGTGCTTCGAAAACGGTTTTATTTTGGCAAACTTCTTGCGTTTTCGGTGGCGGAAATATTGCCGGTTCGACCATGAGGAAAGTCCCACACCTTGCCATGTGTGGTGACTTTGCTCTATTTATGGGATGCAATATTTCCACTTTTTGTAGCCCTGTGCTCGTCGCTATCTTTCCAACAAAGTTGGTTTCACCTCATTCGGAGTTCATTTGCAAAAGTTATAGCGGTTTTAGTTTGGCTGTTCTGAACCGGATTATTGGGGCCGGATATTTCGTTCCACCGGAATTTCCGGTTCCCCAACTCGTCCAAGAAATCGGCTAAGGAAAGAAGGAAAAGAGGTGCTGGACTCAACCGGAAATTGTGGTCGGATATTTCGATGACCCGGAATTTCCGAGTTGCCCTCAAAGAGCCTCGCGTAAACGGCTAAGGAAAGAATTGTTTTCGGCACTGACTCCAACCGGAAATTTAGCTCGGAGATTTTCTTTGACCGGATATTCCGGGTGACCGGAATTTCCGAGTCTCACTTATACCGGAATTTCCGAGTTGCCCTCAAAGAGCCTCGCGGAAACGGCTAAGGAATAGTTTGGTTTTGGTTCTGACTCCAGCCGGAATTTCAGCTCGGAAATTTCATGGACTCGGAATTTCCGGTTTACCGGAATTTCCGAGTCTCACTTATACCGGAATTTCCGAGTTTCGAAACAGCCAACGGCTATATTTCCTGGAGAGCTATAAATAGCCCTCCCCTTCTTCTTCCTTGAGACATCCAAGGCAGCACGTTTTCCCTCTCTCTCCTACTCCATTGTTGACCTTGGAAAGCTCACTTCCCTCTCAATCCCTCCATAGATTCTTGCATATTCTTTAGGGAAAGTTGAGAGGAGATCTAGATCTACAATCCTACCAATCCATCTCTCCTCTAAGTGAGGGGAACCTAGTGGATCTAGATCTTGGAGTTCCTTTGTGGTTCTTCTCTTTGTTCTTCCTCTCTTCTCCCCCCACAAGCATTAGTTGCTTTTGGTGGGATTTGGGAGTGAAGGATTTGACTCCTTTGTGGTTTCTTGTGTTCTTCCTCTCTTATTCCCCCATAAGCATTTGTTGCTTTGTTGGAATTTGAGAGTGAAGGACTTGAGCACTTCGTGTGCTCTTGCCATTGCATTTGCATCGGTTTGAGCCCTCCACGAGGATTCGTGGTGGTGTTACTTGTGAGCTTGTTACTCTTGGGTCATTGGACCCTAGACGCCTTTTGTGGCCGGCCTTTTGTGGCCAAGACCTTTTGTGGTCAAGACCTTTTGTGGTCACTTGAGAGCCCCCAATTAAGTTGTGGGTGTGTGCCTCAAGACTTGGGAGCCCCCAATTAAGTTGTGGGTGTGTGCCTCAAGATTGTTGTAAGGGATTCGATCTCCGCCCAAAAGGGGATCAATAGTGGAAGGTGAACTCGCAACCTTTTGTGGTTGAGTTCATCAGGAGAAGAAGGTGAGCCTTGGTGGCGTTGCGGCTAACCTGTTGTGGTTGCGCACACCTCTCCAACGAGACGTACACCCTTTGGGTGGAACTCGGGAATACATCCTCGTCTCCGCGTGCCTCGGTTACTTCTATACCCGAGCTCTTTACTTATGCACTTTACATTGTGATAGCCTTCGTACTTGAAGTCATATATATATATCTTGCTATCACCTTGTTACTTGTATTGCTTAGCATAAGTTGTTGGTGCACATAGGTGAACCTAGTATATTTAGGTTGTATGCTTGCTAAAGTAAAACACTAGTTTTATTCCGCCTTTATCAAGCATACCGGAATTTCCGGTCCATCTTGACTCGGAATTTCCGGTTGACCGGAATTTCCGAGTCTCACTTATACCGGAAATTCCGGCTCCCCGGAAAAAGTTTTTAATCGCCTATTCACCCCCCCCCCCCTCTAGGCGACATCTGTCCGTTCACATAGCCCCGTATAATCATCTCCGGATGATATCGTTGATCTATCCCCTCAACATTGGCGCCCACCATGGGGCGCTTTGCCCCTCCTTATATAGGTGGAAGGGGACGGCTTACATGTAGAGTCCTAGTTTGATACAAACTAATCTCATCGTCTATTGCATGTAGAGTCCCCCAACATATAAGATGTTTTAGCCTTTTTCTGGACTTGTATGTATCTATACAGATTTTAGTGTGTTTGTGATGCACACGGTGGGTGTGTTGTTGGGAGACCCCAAGAGAAAAGTATGAAGTAGTGCAGAAGCAAGTTTTTCCTCAGTTGTGAAACCAAGGTTATCGAACCAGTAGGAAATAATGAATTCCCCCGAGGTGTCAACGGCGCCAGAAAAGTCTGCGGCGTAGGTGACGTGGAACCTGCACACAACACAATCAAGATACTTTGCCCCAACTTAACGGTGAGGTTGTCAATCTCACCGGCTTGCTATAACAAAGGATTAAACGTATGTGTGGAAGAAAGATGTTTGTTTGCAGAAAGTAACAGGTTTGCAGTTTGTGATTTATCAGATTAAAGAGAAGGACCGGGGTCCACAGTTCACTAGTGGTGTCTCTCCATAAATAATAATAACATTCATGCGGGTAAACAAATTACAGCTGGGCAATTGATAGAATAATGATGAGCAAACCAATGCATATACCAATGTTATGATGTCTAGTGTGAGATTCATTCGGGCATTACAACAATATACATAGACCGTTCCAACCGCATCTATGACTAATAATCCACCTTCCGGTTAGCGTCCGCACCCCTTTCAGTATTAAGTTGCATGCAACAGATTATCGCCTTAAGCACTGTGTGTAAAGTAAGTAAATAACATCATCCTTAGACAAAGTACTACTGTTTTATCCCTAGTAGCAACAGTACATCTACAACCTTAGAGCTAGCTGTCACCACCCCAGATTTAATAGAGACATGAACCTACTATCGAGCATAAATACCCCCTCTTGGAGTCACAAGCATCTACTTGGCCAGAGCATACACAAGTAACGGAGAGCATGCAAGATCATTAAATAGCACACACATGATATATTATGAAGCAATAACTTTAGTACTCAATATTCATCGGATCCCAGCAAACACAACATGAAGTATTACATAACGGTGATCTTGATCATGATAGGCAGCTCACAAGATCTAAACATGATAGCACAAGAGGAGAAGACAACCATCTAGCTACTGCTATGGACCCGTAGTCCAAGGGTAGACTACTCACGCATCAGTCCGGAGGCGGTCATGGCGACGTAGAGGCCTCCGGTGACGATTCCCCCTCCCGGCAGGGTGCCGGGGAGGAGTTCTGATCTCTCCCGAATTGGTGTTGACGACGGCGGCGGCTCGGGACCCGTGGAGGAAAATATGAACACCGTGCTAGGGTTTTTGGTCTGGGGGGTATATGTAGGCGAAAGGGCGAAGGCGGTGGAGCTCCGTGGGTCCCACACCACGTGCTCGCGCGGCCAGGAGGGCTCCCGCGCCTGGGAGTGGTGTGGGCCCCTCGGGCTCCGTCTTCGACTCCTCTTCGGTGCTCTGGAACGTTCCCAAATAAAAACTGACTTCTGAAAAGAAATCGTCCAATTCCGAGAATATTTCCTTAAGTACTTCTGAAACCAAAAACAGCAGAAAACAGGGAACTGGCACTGTGGCATCTTGTTAATAGGTTAGTCCCAGAAAATGCATAAAACTATATAAAATGCATATAAAACATGTAATAACTTGGTATAATATAGCATGGAACATAAGAAATTATAGATACGTTGGAGACGTATCAACATCCCCAAGCTTAGTTCTACTCGTCCCGAGTAGGCAAGAACGATAAAAGAATAATAATTTCTGAAGTGACATGCTTAAACACAATCTTGATCATAATATAATGTAAGGCTCATGTTATGAATGAAGTGACTCAAGGCAATGATCTATAGTTTGCTAACAAATAGACAAGGAGTAAACAACTACATCATATAAGTAAAACTTTTCATGAATAGTACTTTCAAACAAGCATCAAAAAGATTTGCATAAGAGTTAACTCATAAAGCAATATTATCTAAACAAAAGAGCATTGAAGCAACACAAAAGAAGATATAAGTTTCAGCATTGGCTTTCAACTTTTGAACATATATATCATATAGATAGTTGTCAACACAAAGAAATATAACAAGTGCAATAAGTAAGCATATAAGAATTGTTGCACACTGTTGACACAAGTGTTTGCTTCGGGGATAGAAAGAAGTAGGTAAACTGACTCAACATAAAGTAAAAGATAGGCCCTTCGCAGAGGGAAGCAGGGATACAAGCATGTGCTAGAGCTTCTTAGTTTTATAGGTTTTTGAAATCATATAGAGAGCATAAAAGTAAGTTTTGAGCGGTGTTTGTCGTTGTCAACGAATGGTAATGGGCACTCTACCCCCCTTGTCAACCAGACTTTCAAGAGCGGCTCCCATGAAGGACGTTATTTCTACCAGCAAGGTAGATCATCTCTCTTATCTCTTTTGTTTACACATATAGTTAAAAACTGTTGTCATTGCTTGACTGATTGGATCAGGGCAAAAATGTGAAGAGATTGCAGCGGTTAAAGTTGTAATTAATTGGGACTGGGCACCCCATTTGCCAGCTCTTTTTGCAAAGTTAATGGATAAGCGGATGTATATGCCACTAGTCCGGTTGTGAAAGTCTGTCTAAAAGCAAATGACAAGGTTGATATCCGTAACACCACATACTTCCTCATGAGCTAATAAACATTGACACAAATAAGAGATAATATGTTTTGAATAATAAAAGGTAGCACACGAAGTATTTGCTTGGAATGGCAGGAAATACCATGTAGTAGGTAGGTATGGTGGACACAAATGGCATAGGTTTTGGCTCAAGGATTATGGATGCACGAGAAGCATTCCCTCTCAGTACAAGGCTTTGCCTAGCAAGGTTATTTGAAACAAACACAAGTATAAACTATGACAACAAGACGTATATAAAAACATATTGCAAGCATTATAAAACTCTACATTGTCTTCCTTGTTGTTCAAACACTTTAACTAGAAAATATCTAGACCTTAGAGATACCAAACATGCAAACCAAATTTCAGCAAGTTTTACGGTAGTTCCTCACTAATAGGTTTTAACTACATGATGTAAAAGCTTAAACATGATCTAGTTGAGAGCTCAAAACAATTGCCAAGCACCACAACATGCAAGATAACAATCCATACGATCTTGTATATCTTTCTTTATACCATTTACCACATTTAGCATTTTCTGTTTCCAACCAAACACCAATCAACTTATTTAAAATATAAACTCTCTAAGTATATAACAATGAGATATGAGAGTATAACATAATAAAGCTAACAGCTCTAGCAAGATATGCATGAAAAACAAGAGCTAGAAAGCATTGACGTAACATAGAGGAATACTCAACAAATATAAGTGAAGAATACGAGTATTCATAAGAAAAAGCGGAGCGTGTCTCTCTCCCACAAAGGAATGCTAGGATCCATTTTATTCAGAGAATGAAAATAACAAAAACAAAAACAAAAACAAACCGACGCTTCAAGAAAAGCACATAAGAAGTGGCGGAATTAAAATATAGTTTCACTAGAAAGGACCTGATAGTTTGTTGATGAAGAAGGGGATGCCTTGGGCATCTCCAAGCTTTGACGCTTGAGTCTTCTTGAAATATGTTGGGGATGAACCACCGGGGCATCCCCAAGCTTTGGCTTTACTATCCTCTTGATCACATCATATCATCCTTCTCTCTTGATCCTTGAAAATTTCCTACACACCAAACTTAGAGTAAACTTCATTAGAGGGTTAGTGCACGAAAAATTATGATATTCTGTAGGAACACAATTGCTACCAATGGTATTGGACATTAGCTACAGCCACTGATACTTCATAGGATAAAAAGATCCAATCAAAATAGCAAAAGAGGCATTGCAAAATAAATGGCAGAATCTGTCAAAAACAGAACAGTCCGTAAAGACGAATTTTTTCGAGGCACTTAACTTGCTCAGATCAGAAAACTCAAAACTAATGAAAGTTGCATATATATCTTAGGATTACGCACAAAAAATCCCAGGTCCATCCGATTTTTCTGTAAAGAGTTATGAATTTAACGGTAGACAACAGAAAACTGTTTCAGTACAGCAATCCAAATTTAGCATGAACTTTCAACTAGAGGCTTATCTTGACACAACAATGCAATAAAATAAAGATACAAAGGAATTGCTACAGAGGTAGGACAAATCCTTGACACAACAAAATAAAATAACAGGAAATAAAAGTGGGTTGTCTCCCATAAGCGCTTTTGTTTAACGCCTTTCAGCTAGGCACAGAAAGCAAAACTCAAGTATTATCAAGAGATGAAGCATCAACACCATAATTTGAACGAACAATAGAATCAAAAGGTAGCTTCATTCTCTTCCTAGGGAAGTGTTCCATACCTTTTTTGAGTGGGAATTGGTACTTGATGGTACCTTCTTATATATCAATAATAGCACCCACTGTTCTAAGAAAAGGCCTTCCCAACACAATTGGACAAGATGGATTGCATTCAATATCGAAGACAATAAAATCAACGGGGACCAGGTTATTATTAACCATAATGGGAACATCATTAACTCTCCCCAAAGGTTTCTTCAAAACATTATCAGCAAGAAAAACATCCAAATAGCAATGTTCCAATGATGGCAAATCAAACATATCATAAAGCTTTTTAGGCATAACAGAAATACTTGCACCAAGGTCACACAAAGCATTGCAATCAAATTTATCTACTTTCATTTTAATGATGGGCTCCCAACCATCTTCTAACTTCTTAGGGATAGAAGCTTCAAGTCTTAATTTATCTTCCCTAGCTTTAATGAGAGCATTTGTAATATGAGTAGTAAAAGCCAAATTAAGAGAGCTAGCATTAGGACTTGTAGCAAACTTTTGTAAGAACTTAATAACTTTAGAGATATTACAATTATCAAAATCAAAATTATTATCATCAAAGCAAACCGAACCACATTCTCCCATGTTCTTAAGAATTTCAGCACTTTTATCAACACTAGTTTCAGCAGTTTTGGGCAATTTTAAATTTTTGGAAGTAGTAGAGGAAACATTGCCAATACCAACTATGTTATCATTGATAATAGGAGGCTTACTAGCATGTGAAATACCATTATTTTCAGAGGTAGTAATAGTAAAAATTTTAACAATATTAGCCTCTTTATCTAGTTCTTTCTCTCTTTCCCATCTAGCACGTAATTGGGCCATCATCCTAACATTTTCATCTATTTGAACTTGGATGGCATTAGCAGTAGCAAAGGGATTATCATCAATATTTTCAGGTTTAGCAGCCATTTTATTAATTAAAGAAGATTGTGCTACAGACATAGAGGAAATACAAGTTTCAGCATTAGTCATTTTTCCTTGAAGACCCGAAATCTCCCTATTTAATTTTTCCATTTGATGACTAATATTTCTCAACATATTAGATTGTTCTTCCATGGTTTTAGTGAACACTTTATTTTGCTCATATTGGTTTTGCATAAAAACTTTAGTAGCTTTTTCAATCTCTAGAATCCTTTCCTCACTAGGCATTTTACCATAAGAATTACCATAAGAGTTCCCATTATTAGGAGGATAGGGCTTATAGTTGTTATTACCATAATTGTTCCTATAGGCATTGTTGTTGAAATTGTTGTTTTTAATAAAGTTCACATCAACATGCTCTTCTTGTGCAACTAAAGAAGCTAAGGGAACATTGTTTGGATCAACATGGGATTTACCATTTGCAAGCATAGACATAATAATATCAATCTTTTCACTCAAGGAGGAGGTTTCTTCAACAGAATTTACCTTCTTACCTTGAGGTGTCCTTTCAGTATGCCATTCAGAATAATTCACCATCATATCATCCAAGAGTTTTGTTGCAGCCCCCAAGGTGATGGACATAAAGGTACCTCCAGCAGCTGAATCCAATAGGTTTCTTGAAGAAAAATTCAGTCCTGCATAAAAGGTTTGGATGATCATCCAACCAGTCAGTCCATGGGTTGGGCAATTCTTTATCAAAAATTTCATTCTTTCCCAAGCTTGAGCAACATGTTCATTATCAAGTTGTTTAAAATTCATGATGCTACTTCTTAGAGAAATAATCTTAGCAGGAGGATAGTATTTTCCAATAAAAGCATCTTTACATTTAATCCATGAATCAATACTATTCCTAGGCAATGAAAGCAACCATTCTTTAGCTCTTCCTCTCAAGGAGAAAGGAAATAATTTCAGTTTTATAATATCACCTTCTATATCCTTATATTTTTGCATTTCACATAGTTCAACAAAATTATTTAGATGGGCAGCAGCATCATCAGAACTAACACCAGAAAATTGCTCTCTCATAACAAGGTTCAACAAAGCAGGTTTAATTTCAAAGAATTCAGCTTTAGATGCAGGTGGAGCAATAGGTGTGCATATAAAATCATTGTTGTTGGTGCTAGTAAAGTCACACAACTTAGTATTCTCAGCAGTACTCATTTTAGCAAATTAATTAACAAACCGAAATAACCAAAGTAATGCAAGTAACTAATTTTTTTGTGTTTTTGATATTTAAGCAAACAAGACAATAAAATAAATTGCAAGTAACTAATTTTTTTGTATTTTTGATATTAAGCAAACAAGACAATAATAAAAATAAACTAAGCAAGACAGTAACAAAATAAAAAGATTGGAAGTGAGAGAACTCCCCTCGTAGAAGAATCTTCAAATCACCGGCAACGAAGTTGACGGAGGAGTGTGAAGGTCTTCAAAGGAACTCTTATTTCCCCGGCAACGGCGCCAGAAAAATAGCTTGATGCACACGGTGGGTGTGTTGTTGGGAGACCCCAAGAGGAAGGTATGAAGTAGTGCAGAAGCAAGTTTTCCCTCAGTTGTGAAACCAAGGTTATCGAACCAGTAGAAAATAATGAATTCCCCCGAGGTGTCAACGGCGCCAGAAAAGTCTGCGGCGTAGGTGACGTGGAACCTGCACACAACACAATCAAGATACTTTGCCCCAACTTAACGGTGAGGTTGTCAATCTCACCGGCTTGCTGTAACAAAGGATTAAACGTATGTGTGGAAGAAAGATGTTTGTTTGCAGAAAGTAACAGGTTTGCAGTTTGTGGTTTATCAGATTAAAGAGAAGGACCGGGGTCCACAGTTCACTAGTGGTGTCTCTCCATAAATAATAATAACATTCATGCGGGTAAACAAATTACAGCTGGGCAATTGATAGAATAATGATGAGCAAACCAATGCATATACCAATGTTATGATGTCTAGTGTGAGATTCATTCGGGCATTACAACAATATACATAGACCGTTCCAACCGCATCTATGACTAATAATCCACTTTCCGGTTAGCGTCCGCACCCCTTTCAGTATTAAGTTGCATGCAACAGATTATCGCCTTAAGCACTGTGTGTAAAGTAAGTTAGTAACATCATCCTTAGACAAAGTACTACTGTTTTATCCCTAGTAGCAACAGTACATCTACAACCTTAGAGCTAGCTGTCACCACCCCAGATTTAATAGAGACATGAACCTACTATCGAGTATAAATACCCCCTCTTGGAGTCACAAGCATCTACTTGGCCAGAGCATACACAAGTAACGGAGAGCATGCAAGATCATTAAATAGCACACACATGATATATTATGAAGCAATAACTTTAGTAC
The DNA here is from genome assembly GCA_026929855.1 of Poa annua. Taxonomy (NCBI): domain Eukaryota; kingdom Viridiplantae; phylum Streptophyta; class Magnoliopsida; order Poales; family Poaceae; genus Poa; species Poa annua. The sequence continues at coordinate 10,265,474 of CM049436.1, forward strand.
TCAATATTCATCGGATCCCAGCAAACACAACATGAAGTATTACATAACGGTGATCTTGATCATGATAGGCAGCTCACAAGATCTAAACATGATAGCACAAGAGGAGAAGACAACCATCTAGCTACTGCTATGGACCCGTAGTCCAAGGGTAGACTACTCACGCATCAGTCCGGAGGCGGTCATGGCGACGTAGAGGCCTCCGGTGACGATTCCCCCTCCCGGCAGGGTGCCGGGGAGGAGTTCTGATCTCTCCCGAATTGGTGTTGACGACGGCGGCGGCTCGGGACCCGTGGAGGAAAATATGAACACCGTGCTAGGGTTTTTGGTCTGGGGGGTATATGTAGGCGAAAGGGCGAAGGCGGTGGAGCTCCGTGGGTCCCACACCACACGTGCTCGCGCGGCCAGGAGGGCTCCCGCGCCTGGGGGTGGTGTGGGCCCCTCGGGCTCCGTCTTCGACTCCTCTTCGGTGCTCTGGAACGTTCCCAAATAAAAACTGACTTCTGAAAAGAAATCGTCCAATTCCGAGAATATTTCCTTAAGTACTTTTCTGAAACCAAAAATAGCAGAAAACAGGGAACTGGCACTGTGACATCTTGTTAATAGGTTAGTCCCAGAAAATGCATAAAACTATATAAAATGCATATAAAACATGTAATAACTTGGTATAATATAGCATGGAACATAAGAAATTATAGATACGTCGGAGACGTATCAGTTTGTTACTCATTTCAGTTTGCATCTAGACCATATTTGAAATAGCTAAAACATCTTATATTTATCAATGGAGATAGTAGATCTTAAAAACTAGTGATTTCCATTCTTTTACGCTAAGTTGTGCACTTGTGATACTTGTTACCCCATTTAGTAAAGCAAAATTAGAAATACATCAAAATGATATTATATATGAGATTTTGAACAGGTTCAACCCATTTTAGCATTTGGCATGTTTATTTAAAATTAAACTTCACTGTATGTTCAATTTTTCGTCCTTGTCTTTGTATTTTTTAGAGTCAATCATCACCTCACACCTTGCCCAAAGGATATGCGCGAGAAAAGGAGGGTCCAGGTTTTCTAAAATGGGTACTCAAGACAATTTTCACTAGATGGCGGTAATTAGTTTCACAAATTCATAACTAGATGGTAAAAAATTGAATTCACTCTTTAAAATAGAAATGTCAATGTTTGACCTCTGTTTGTAAATTCGTGAAAGTGTTTTACTACATTTGAAGATTGTCTCGTCACATTTTACCATCTACTCACTCTGTTCCTCAAAAGAAGGTGCACACACTTTCTAAGAACTACAAAACACCCCGCGCATTGCTGCGTAATTTCATAGTGATAAATGTTAGAAAACTTTTTATTGTAAGGATTATAAATTGAGTTGTTCCATTTCTTTGTCCAAAGATTAACTCATAGATTAATGGTAAAAGTGGATGGTTTAATAAGGTGGACCAATCAGAGACTTCCCGGCAAGCGTGACTCGAGGAACGCGTAGCTCTCGTCGAGGTGGAGCTCCTGGTATCCTCGTACTGGCTCGGGGAGGCGTCACGCGGCGGCGATTGACGACAGCGTCAGGGGAGAAGCTACAGCAGCATGCCGCTCGTGCCTGATGTGCGTACTATTTAGAATTTGAAAATACACATGGGGTTCCTTGTAAGATGTGTCGTAATGCAAATTCTGACCCCCGCGCGTCAAGTAAATCGGAACGAAGGGAGTAGGTGTTAGAGATGGGCGTCGTTGTGGCATCATCACCATCAATTTGGTGACGCTGTTGCATTTCACGTTAGGGTCGCTAGTGAGTTCGCGTTCCTATTGTTGAGACTTGGGGGGAGGTGAACCACTCGGCTATCCCCAGGCTCCATTAGAGACGCCACCGCCAATGAATCATGCAAGAGGGTGCCCAAGGAGCGGAATGATAAGATTTTATTTTTGTTGTTATTTCCGCGCATTAGTTCGAAAAGCCATCCAAAAATTGCGAAGTGAGCCTAGCTCAACTGGTTTGGTTCCTTGTGGTGGAATCAGCCCACCCAGGTTCAAGTCCCAGACTTGATATGGGTGCTCGTATTTTCCTGGATTTTTCAGGATTTAACCGACGCTATGCTTTCAGTGGTAGGTGACGTGCCCGTCAACAGCGAGACGCCCGTGGTGACTTCGTCAAGCTTAAGATTTGCCGGATCAGTCTATCGGAGGTGTTCATAGGGGGTAGGGTTTGCGTGTGTGCGGTCATAGGGGTGTCTGTACGTGCGTGTGTGAGCGTCTGCGTCTGTACTGTGTTTCTCAAAAAAAAAAAGGCCATCCAAAAATTACGAATAGATTTGAAAGTGAACTAGAAGTTCAAAAGAGCAGAAACGGAGATGGAGATTAATCCGGGAGGCCCAGCCATGTGGAGATTAATCCGAACGGGGATGAGATATAACCAAGCTTGACCTAAAAGAAACGGAGATGGAGATTAATCCGGGAGACCCAGCCATGTGGAGATTAATCCGAACGGAGATGGGATATAACCAAGCTTGACCTAAAAGAAGATATTTCCACGCAGCACTCGGTCCACATAAAATTTCAACAAATTTCGTTCGGTCGTGTTTCGTGCCGAGTACTTTTCCTCCAAATTATCCTATTTTTTGTGTACGCGGAAAGCCGTTTGAGAACCGGACGAAAAGCCAGAGCATGACACGGCGCACAAAATAAAATAAAACAAAACAAAATAAAAAAAAGCGGTGGGAGGGGAAGGTGAGCCGGGGACGGCAGCCCTAGGAGGAGGCTCCTTTACTCCTCTGGCCCTCCGCCTATAAAACCCGCCCGCCTCCCCCCTCCTCCCCCAACCACTCCGTCGCCTCGCCGCCGCCGCCGCCCGCCTGCCTCTCTCCGCGCCCGATTCGATCCTGCCGAATCCCCCCACCCGAGGTGAGAGCTCGCGCCCCTCCTCCCGTCCCGTCACCCGGTTTCGGTTCGTCGATTCGATTTGCTCAGAACCCGCCGCGTTTGGTAGGAGGATCCGATCTGGATGCGGTCGCGCTCATGGCGATCGATTCGGTTTAGCTCGCCGATGGTTGTTGTTGGTGGACGCGGCGGGGGCTAGTGTTTCGGCGATTGCCTGCTCGACATTAGGGTTCGGTTCTCTATCAGGATTAGGATTAGATGGTCTTTGTTGACTTGTTGTTCGGGTTGGAACGAAAAATCGTGCGATTCTATCGGTTGAATTAGACAGCCTCTGCTTAGGTGTTTGATGCTTCGTGATTTGATCTCGCTGGGTGGTAGGTAGTTCTGGCATCTGGACATGATACGGTTCTTTCCGTTTTTAGTAATATCACGAGGCCATAGTAGATAAAGATATTGCGCACGGTTGTTTTGTTTGTATTTATTTTGGGACAGTTATTGAATACGCTCTTTCTGCACCAGTAGCTTAGTTATAAATCCAACTAGTTGAGTAGATAATCTCGAGCACGATCAAATACGAGTATTGTTATCTTCGTTCTGCATTATACATTGGATGTGAAGTTGTTGATGGTTTTGGTTTAGTCATTTGTTTTGCTGGTTAGGTTAGATTTAAACCAACTCGTTCATGTGATTGTTCTGAGCATCAGTCAACATGTGTGTTGATATCTTGGTAATTCATGTGTGTTGTTTCATTCACTCAAAATGTTTATTTGGCTGCTGATTTGTTGTATGTATTTCTAATGAAATGATGTAGTCTCATTTCCTTTTGTTCAGTTATAGGTTATTGGAACATCACCTTACATGAAGGATCACTAATGTTTGATTTTTGACTTGTTCTAATCCAGGTAGCAGCATCTGTTTTGCTGCAATCTGACAAAGTGGAGGTCTCGGAAGGTCAAGTTTCTTTTATGTCTGAACACACAACGGTTTATTTGGGATCAGTTGGATTGCTGGGAGAGTATTCTCGTACAACGAGAAAAAGGCATAAGGTTGTGCTCCCCTGCATGCATCAAGAGACTACCGGGTTCTCTTGTTCTGAGAGTTTGCTTGCAACTGCCTGTGCTCAAAGTCAGCTCAGTTTTGTTGAAGGACCTGCAGTTACTCTCGCTTCTGAATTTTGCCACATCTGATAGCATCTGCAGCAGAAAGCTTGAGTCAAGATGGCGCTTCAAAACATTGGTGCTTCCAACAAGGATGATGCCTTCTACAGGTACAAGATGCCCAGAATGTTGACCAAAATAGAAGGCCGTGGTAATGGCATCAAGACAAATATTGTGAACATGGTTGATATTGCAAAAGCACTTGCCAGGCCTGCTTCATACACAACCAAGTACTTTGGATGTGAGCTTGGGGCACAATCAAAATTTGATGAGAAGACAGGAATCTCGTTGGTTAATGGTGCTCATGACACTTCAAAGCTGGCTGGTCTTCTTGAGAACTTCATCAAGAAGTATGTCCAGTGCTATGGATGTGGCAACCCTGAGACTGAGGTCCTCATTTCCAAGAAAGAGATGATAACTCTGAAGTGTGCCGCCTGTGGCTTCCTCTCGGATGTTGACATGAGGGACAAGCTTACAACATTTATCCTGAAGAACCCGCCAGAAGCCAAGAAGGGAGGCAAAGACAAGAAAGCTATGCGAAGAGCCGAGAAGGAGCGGCTGAAAGAAGGTGAGGCTGCTGATGAGGAGATGAAGAAACTCAAAAAGGATGCAAAGAAGAAAGGTGGTTCGTCTAAGGAGGCTACTGCAAAAGGTGCTGCTACAAAGAAAAAGGGTGGTGGGGGCTCTGATGAAGAACATGCAACCTCACCAACTCACAACATTGATGATGACTTCCTTGGTGCTGCTGATGACGATGAGGATGATGATGATGTGGAGTGGCAGACTGACACGTCAGCAGAGGCTGCAAAAAAGCGCATGCAGGAGCAGCTGAGCGCAGCAACTGCTGAGATGGTGATGCTTGCCACTGAAGAGACTGAGAAGAAGAAACAGGCTCTGCACAAGGAGGGTGGCAGTTCCAATGGCACAGCAAAGACTGAGGATAAATCCAATGGCAACCACGCTGTGGCCGAGACCACTCCTTATGATGCACTGGTTGCAGAGATCAAGGCGAACCTGGGCAACGCTGTCACAGCAGTTCAGCTCAAGGGCGTGCTGTCCTCCTCGACCCTACCTGCCAAGGATGTGATGGATGCTCTCTTTGAGGCGCTCTTCCATGGTGCAGGTAAGGGGTTTGCGAAGGAGGTCTTGAAGAACAAGAAGTACCTTGCTGCAGCTGTGCCTGATGAAGGTGCCCAGATGCTGCTGCTCCAGGCTATCGAGGCCTTCTGCGGCAAGTGCAGTGCTGAGGCCCTGAAGGAGCTGCCTGTTGTCCTGAAGGCCCTCTATGATGGAGACGTCCTCGAGGAAGAAACCATCGTTCTGTGGTACAATAAAGCTGTGTCTGCCGGCAAGAACTCCGAGGTTGTGGAGAAGGCCAAGCCGGTTGTGGAGTGGCTTCAGAGCGCTGAATCTGACGAAGAGTGAGAGGCCATATTGCTCGCTCCCGTTCTACGTTCCATTCCAAGTGTCTTTGATATTTTCAAGTGTCAGTTGTTATCGTTGGACCAGTATTTGAAGTGTCAGCTGTCTGCGTTGGTGTTTGAACTCGTTGAGTTGTTTTATGTTCTGTTTTGAATCATTTGAAAACATTATCTATGGTCATGTTGTGGCTTGTGTCCGTTCTATAACTATCTTCAATAAATTACTCGTGTTGCTTTCATTATACTATGGAATGCTGTGGTGAGATTATATGAAGCTCGAAAAGATCTGCTGTGATGGTTGTGATATTACGTTTCTACTATTGAGATGCGTTTGCATCCTCTACCTTGTTGCTTTTTTATTTAGAGGTGAAATTGGGCAACACTACAATAACCTTTGGGATTTTGATGAGTAAATCATTCAGTTTTTTCTGGTGCAGTATCAATTGGTGAATCCCAAACAGAACATACCATCTTATCGAAATGAGATCAAATTTGCACCTCTGCACCAGCGGTGGCACCGCTGATTACAGCCTAACCTAAAAATCCTGACTTTATTGAGATCAAATTTGCACCTCAGCATCACCGGTGGCACCGCTGATTTCAGCCTAACCTGAAAATCCTGACTTTATTATTAAATCAAGTCTCTTTCACAACAACAATAGTGCACAAGAAACTGCCCAAGGATGAGTTGTGATTGCTTCAATTTTATATGGAAGTTCAGCTTCTCACTGCAAAAACAAGGAAATGACAGTGACCAGTTAGCTCCGGGTGGTCATCAAACACTAGTTCTGTATACATTGCACTCCAGAGCTCAATTTGGTGCAAATGGAACACTACTGAAAAATGTTTACAACTCCGGAAAAGCGTTTCTGCTGCCGAGCACCAGTGATTCCGCTGTTTCAAAAAATGAGAAAAAAATATTTATGAGTTTCAAAAAAATCTGAAAAAAACCCTGAATGTAGCTATAGTGTATTCTGCAAATGTGCAAAAATCAACTTCAAATACATTATATTCTCAGCTGCACAAAAATGATAAAATCTAATAAATTTAGAGAATTGAAAGTAAACATACTCAGATCCACTCTTTTGTCATTTTTGTTTAGTTTAACATAAAAAGTTTTGAAGTTGACTTTTCGCAGAATACACCACTGGTACATTTGGGAATTTTTTCAGTTTTTTTTTAATATATAAATATAACTTTGTTTTTTAAAGGCCAGGATCACCGGTACCCGAAAGCACAAAATCTCTAGTGCAACAACTCTCCTAAATTCGTTTCAAAAAAACAACTCTCCGAAATTAAACGTCAAAAAAAAACTCTCCTAAATTACAACCAATTTTACATACACCCGCACTATTTGGATATCCTCCAGTCACCAAACAAGTTCCTGAACAAAAGACTACATGGTACTAGGGATACTAACAGAGTCGCAGAAAGAAGGGCAGAAAGTGGGGAGAATGTTACTTAGGGAATATCTCAAATACGAGCTGAGGAAATACTCCAGCAATCTTCTGTTCACGATAAGGAAGAGTTTATTGTTCATATACCAGCACAGCCCTCATCACAGGTTCATCATTACACCTCATATCCTGTGAGGCCGGCTGGTGAAAAATGAGTTGTTATGCAGTTTCATTTCATAAATATTACTAGAACCAACTCCTGGTACTCTAACTGGATTTATTTCACTGTGGAAGGACTCCAATACAATCCCGCCATTGCACTACTCATCTTGCCGTTCAGGTGCCTGATCTGGAAGCTCCCGGCCCTCTTGGGACGGGGAATGAAGAGTGTACCAAGCATCTTTTCAAAACCATCAACGGTGTACTTGACAGTTGACATAGTTGCTAACACTTACATCCTGCTCCGCAACTGGCCCATAGTTTTGCATGTAGCTCCGGTAAGCAGATACTACTGCCTGCATCACATGGCCACACATCGTACAATGGAGGTTTTGAATTTGTCCCTTCATCATGAGCAAGGCATGCAAAGAAGCCATTACAGATAAGAATTCAGCCGTCCGTGCTGATTTTTTTACTTGGCCACACTAAGTCAGCTTTGGTCAAAACAAAAACAAACAGCAAGTTCTGGTCTATTCTATGATGTCTGTTCAACATCATGTAAAAGAAATTGCCGAAGGATGCACTGTGATTGCATCATTTTATATGGAAATCCAGTGTTTGTTGGGGGTATGTATTACTCCAGCCCAGTTAGCCAACCAGCTTCTCCACTGAGAAAACCAGGCAATGACAATAACCAATCAGCTCCTGATGGTTCTTCATATACATTGCTAATTGGACACTAGAGCTCAATTTGCAGCACATGGAACACTGATAAAATGGCTACAACCCTCCTAAACTACAACCAATTACATACACCCCACAGATATTTAGATATCCTCCAGTCGCCAAACAAGTTCCTGAACAACAGACTACATGGTACTAGAGAATTAGAGATACTAACAGAATCACCGAAAGAAGGATAGAAAGTAGCTTGGGGAACGTCACAAATACGCACGGAGGAGATACTCCAGCAGTCTTCTGTTCACCCAGTTTAGTGTTCATATGCCAGCACTGCCCTCATCAGAGGTCTATTATTACACCTCACAAGTGCGGCAGAGCTGATTGCCGACTGGTGAAAAATGAATTGTTCACGCTTTCCATTTATTTCATAAATACTAGAGCAAATCTCTTGATTCTTCAACTGGAGTTACTTCACTGTGGAAGCACTTCGATACAACCCTGCCATTGCACTACTCATCTTGCCGTTGGAGTGCCCGATCTGGAAGCTCCCAGACCTCTTGGGACGGGGAGCGAAGAGCCCACCAAGCATCTTTTCCAAACCATCGACGGTGTACTTAACATACTTGCTAGCGCTTACATCTTGCTCGACGAGTGGCCCATAGTTCTGCATGTAGCTACGGTAAGCAGGAACTATTGCCTGCATCACATGGTCACACGTCTCCCTCCTCAAATCCTTGTCTGGTATAATCCAGGCCGATTGTTCATGAAACATCTCACCAAATCTCGCATTGAAAGTTTTGAGGCGCTGCTTCACGAGGTCCTTTGCGGTGGCCCGGCCCTTGGAGAACAAGATTAGCCCCTCTCGGTTGAGCAGCGGCGAAAGTGCCCCCCAGCTACTCCTCATAAACATTGTCATATAGTAATCCTTAAACTGTGCATGGTCCCTGAGCCACACATCACCCAAGAGCTCACCTAGCTTAGTGGTCTTGACGTGCTTAAAGAGATGCCATCGTGTGTTCATCATGAAGATGTATGATAGAGTCTTATTCCCGTACGACCTCGACCAAACATCAAAGTTGGCTTCAAGGGCCTTGACAATGTTAATCACTGCGGCGGCAAGCATCTTGTCACTGAACACCTCCTTGCGCCAGCTGCGGTGGATGGTGAGCACCTGCGCAAGCACGGGCCTGTATTTCTCACCAAGGAGCCGATTGCAGTACTCGACAACGAAAGTGACTAGTCGCGGCACGCCCCCATCGGCTGGGGGAGGCATCTGCCGCTGCAGCTCCACCTGCACGAGCAACTCTTCGAAGATCTCAACGGCACCATCCACCAACAGCTTCACAAGGTCCCTTGTCTGGCACTGGATATCAGCGCACGCCTTCCCGCCAAACAACCGGTTGAAGTCCAACCTCAGCTTATTCAAGGAATCAAACACCTCCAGCAGACGCATGAGCTTGATGGGGTCCTTCTTGGCATCCGCAGCCGCACGGCCAAAGCTCAAGAAATCAAGAACGCTAGCTCGTGCCGCCACCTCGGCGAAGCACGCTGATGCATCACTCTTGTGCTGCCCAAACACCTTGATGCAGAGCTGCCGCTCAGACTCGAGGAGGCGGCGCACCACAAACTCCAAATGCCGCCCCCATAGTTCAACTCCAGGGCCCAATGCCTGGGCGTCGTCGGCCGGGTTGCGCAGGTAGTCGAGCCCAAGGTCACGGAGGCTGGCACTCACCACGCCGCCGCGTGCGTCGACGTATAGTGAGATGCAGCGGTCTTGCCGGCCGTTCGCTAAGAGGCGGTCGAGGATGAGGCTGAGCTTGCGGACGGCGGCGGCTGGGACGCGAGACGGAAGAGCAGATGCGGAGGCGGCGTGCATCGCGAGCGGGGTGGAGTGGTCGGCGAGGAGGCGTCGGAACTCGGCGTCGAGCATGTCGAGCGCGGCCGCCAGGAGGCCGCCGTCGAGGTACCCGGACGGGTTCTTGAGACCCTCGAGGGCGACGCCGACCTCGGCGAGGAAGCGCGGGTCGGCGAGGTCGTGGTCGCCGAGGTACTCGACGATGTCGGCGAGCCACTGGGCGGCGAGGCCGCAGTTGTTGGACAGGAACCCCAGGGCCTCCTCGAGGCGGGCCAGCACGGCGAGGTACCCTGGGAGGTGGTCCCCCACGGCGCCCGCGCCCGCGCCGTCCTGGAGTGGCAGCAGCAGCGGCGGCTCGAGCCCGTGCACGGCGTCGAAGACCTTGAGCACGGCGGCGGCGGGGCCGACGGCGCGGTCGATGTGCGGGCCGGCGGCGGCGAGCTCGGCCATGGGCGCGCGGATCGGGCGCACGGCGGCCTCGAGCGCCGGCAGCGCCGCCTGGATCTCCTCGAGCCGCGGCCCCGCGCGCGCCAGCGCCTGGCCCAGCGCGCGGGACCTGTCCACGCCGGCCCGCAGCGCGCGCGCCGCCGCCGCCAGGCTCGCCGCCGCGCGGTCGTCGACGTCCTGATCCATCTTGCCGGGGGGGGCGAGAGAGGGAGAGAGGACCTGCCGCTCGCTCGGACGGAGGTCGCAATGCGGAAGTGATCTTGGAGCCTCCTCTCCCTCCCAGGCAGCCTCACTGCAAACGGCTTGCTGTTCTTGGCGGTGAGGGTTTCTTCGGCTTTAGGTTGAAGACGACGGGAAAGCAGAAGAGAAATGGAGGGGAACGGCGGCCGGAAACAAATTTCCAATTTTCCGAGTCACTGACACGTCGACGCCATTTCTTTTGATTTCTGTGTATGTCGTCACATGATTGAATCAGCGGACGGCGGTCGTCAACGATTCCGATGCCAAGATTTTCAGTTCGCTGACGCACGCCGCATGTGCTCATGATTCTCTGATCTGCTGGGCGCATAAACCAGGCATTGGGGTACATTTGTTGTGTAATGCCGAAATAATTGGAGTGTAGATTTCGAGCTCCCGAGATCCAGTGTTAATTTTTCCGCAACAAAAAAAGATACAGTGTTAATTTTTCAAAAATAGAATTGTATTTAAAGGATTAAAAAAAACATGTATGCTCTAAATGATGTACTCCATCAGTTCATAAAAAGATGTTTGGACCGAGGAAGTACCATATAAACGTGCAAAATCTCAGTTGGAAATAGTATGCATTTGAACTACACATAAATGAAAAGGTATATATGTGAGTACAATTTATAGTTTCAAATCTCCAAATTTTATCATTTTTATGTAGCCTATAATATAGAAAATTTCGCATTTATGATTTTGCATGCTTTTAGGATTCACCGTCGACTACATCCCATAATTTATTTTAGATTTTTCTGAAACTTAAGTCTATTTCTATTTTTTTCTAAAATAGAGAGATCATTGAATCCGGGAACAAAAATGACATTTTGAAATAATGGACGCATGGGTCGGGAAACTACGCGACCTAGAGATGCTATTAGGTTTTACTTCAACTGAGTACGGGAGTTTGGTCCTATGTTTGTCATGTACTTTATTGGAAATAGTTGGCATCATGAATTATGATTTATTTTTCACTGTTTTTATGTAAACCCGATTCTTCTACATTTTTTCTACTCTTGTTAGAAAGAAAAGGTTGATGTCAACGCTTCCGGACGTCGCACCACTTGTTGGGCGCTAATTCGAATCGCTCAGGCAAAATAAGAACAACACCCACATTCAACCCTCCCTTATTTTCCATTAGCAAGAACTTTGTTTCAATTGCATGTTTCGTTGAGAAGCTTATTCACCACCTATGTCATTGTACGAAACCCCATGTTGGTTTTTTTATAATGCATGGACCCGTGAAAGATCGACTCGGTGACACTTAACCCGGCTGCTAGGCTTAATTATTTCCATTTGACTGAAACATCTACATGGAGACGTGAAAGGTACACAAAATGTAAAGTTATCCACGATCATCGTACATGCTCCTAGTACTTATCTTATCTATGCTCAAATTCTAAGCAGTCGACCTCACGATGGCCTGTTAAAAAAAAAGACCTCACGATGGAAAACAAAGATGGGTTTTCAGCAAAACTTTATCCATGTTCTCAAGGCAAAATGGCTCCTTCTGCTTGGTGGTCCCACGCTGCCAGTGACACCAGGTGGCCAGGCGGCTACCGAAGCTTAAAATGGCGCCACATTCATTGGAGCCTTCGAGCCACAGATACATCAACGAACAGAAAAAGACGAGTTTTTTTTCCTCTTCGGTTCCGTCGAGTCCAGCCCTTGTTCGGTTCGCCTGGCCGGCGGCGATGGCGTCGGGCGCGCGGACGCGGACGCGGTGGTCGGCGCTGGCGGCGAGCGCGCTGATCCAGTGCTTCGCGGGGAGCTCCTACTGCTTCGGCGTCTACTCCCCGGCGCTCAAGGCCTCGCAGGGGTACGACCAGTCCGCGCTCGACGCCGTCGCCTTCTTCAAGGACGTCGGCGCCAACGCCGGGGTCCTCTCGGGGTTCCTCGCCGCCTGGGCGCCCGGGGGCCGCCGCCGCCCCTGGATCGTGCTCCTCGTCGGCGCCGCGCTCTGCGCTGCCGGGTACCTCCCCATGTGGCTCGCCGTCGCCGGGGTCGCGCCGGCGCCGCTCCCGCTCCTCTGCTTCTACATGCTGCTGGCGGCGCAGGCGCAGACCTTCATGAACACCGCGGACGTCGTCACCGCCGTCGAGAACTTCCCCGATCGCCGCGGCACCGTCATCGGGATCATGAAGGTCCATCGCCCTTTCTTCAGCTTTGGCCTTTTGGGATTATTGTTTGCTCTGCTATTCGTTTCCTGGTCTGTTGCTCTGCGCATCAAGTGAACTGATGAACAGTATGGTTGCTTAATTAATTCATACAACCATGAACCATGTGATTGTGAAGCCAAAATAATCTAGGCCGGACTCCTGCTCTGCTCCCACCAACCAAAAGCAATCATGTGAAAGAATGTTTATTCAGTTCCATTTCATATTTTCATAGGGTGTGGCTGTGTGGGCAATCTGTTTTGTTGGTGCCATAACACTGCGTATAGATTCTGACCAATGTGTTCATCAAAGTACAGTAGTAGTTAGCGCAAATTGGATTTGATGCAACACAACCTTACAAATAAACGATTCTTAGATGGTTCCCTCTCTTGCCTCCAACAATGTCCCCTTGTTTCATATGTTTGCGAGTCAAGCTCGGGACTTGTATTTTAGAATTTTGATACATCGATGTGATAATGGGGCGTCCCAAGTCTCATCTATATTGAGCCCAAACATGTGGCACATTTGTCCAAACGTGAATGGATCTTTGGTGTATTTGTTTTTGTTGGAAACCTCTGAATAAACTCTTAGTTTCACCATCTCGTTTGCTATTTTCTTGAGTTTTCAACCAATTATAATCGTTATTCTGATAGTGTGAACTTGTGTAGGATTGCACACACTTTGCTCTGTACTTCTAATATGTACTTTATTCGTCGACACCATAACAAATTTGCGATCTTACGGCACATTTATTTGTTAGCGCATCATGTTTTTCCTGTTACCTTATTACAGATATGTCCTTCCTATGGCATTAAACTATCTATGTAATTTTCAAACAGGGGTTTCTAGGCTTGAGTGGAGCAATACTTGTCCAAGTACACCGCACTCTCCGTGTTGATCCCGGCAGTTTCATACTTATGCTGGCAATATTACCCACAGCCATCACGTTACTGCTCATGTATTTCGTCGATGTCCACAGTGCGCATCGACGTTACAACAAGAAGTTTCTCGATGCCTTCTCTCTCATTGCCGTTACTGTTGCTGGGTACTTAATGGTTACCATAATCTGTGACCAAGTATTTGTGATAAGTTCAGCCGTGCAGAGTGTTTGCTTCGTGATACTCTTGCTATTGGTCATGTCTCCGGTCGCTGTTGTTGTAAAGGCCCAGAAGTCGGAATCCAAGCAGAGAGAAGAACCAAGTTTCGAAGAAAGAACTGGATTACTTCATGAGGAGACTGCAGAGGATTCTGAGAATGCCAGCTCTAGCACTGCACTTGTGGGATCTGGTCAGGACATGTCGCCGGACAAAGAAAACCTAAATGTCTTGCAGGCCATGTGTAAAATGAACTTCTGGCTTCTCTTCCTCGCTATGGCTTGTGGGATGGGATCAGGACTAGCCACGGTGAACAACATTAGCCAGATTGGGGGATCCCTTGGCTACACAAGCAGGGAGACCAGCACTCTAGTGTCACTCTGGAGTATCTGGAACTTCTCAGGGAGGTTTGGAGCAGGCTACATCTCCGATCACTTCCTTCGGTCACGAGGAGTTGGGAGGCCTTTCTTCATAGCTGCAACACTTCTGGTCATGAGCGCAGGTCACGCCATAATCTCCTCCGGCCTCCCTGCATCGCTTTACATTGGATCTGTGCTTGTTGGCCTGTGCTACGGGTCTCAGTGGGCTCTGATGCCGAGCATAACGTCGGAAATATTCGGGCTGAACCATTTCGGCACCATCTTCAACACGGTGGCCATTGCGAGTCCCGTTGGCTCTTACATCCTCTCAGTGCGTGTCGTCGGGTACATCTATGACAAGGAGTCGCCAGAAGGCGAGCTTGCCTGCACCGGTAAGCACTGCTTCGCGCTCTCCTTCACGATCATGGCATCTGTCTGCGTCTTTGGGTCTGCCGTTGCGTTTGTATTGTTCATCAGGACAAGGAAGTTCTATAGGCGGGTTATATATTCTAGACTGATGTCTTTTGTAGAGAAATGAAGAAGTGTATACATACAAGTCTTTATATATGCTAGAGGTTAGTTTTCTTTGTGTTACAACTGCGTCAGGTTAGCATTTTGTATTGTAGTACTCTCCATATATATAGCAGCATTGCAATGGTCGCTTCTTGTGTGAATTAACAACTGAGAAAAGAAAGCAACATTATTTCAGTTCAGTGACACATACTTTATTTCAACAAACACTGCGAGCGCTTGTAAACCACGTTTGATGTTTCCACTGGTTTCCTCTGATGTCTTGTTAATCTCCGGATGGCAATGGGTACCCGACATCCACAAACCCGATGGGCACCCACAAACCCGATGGGTACGTGCAAAAAAAATCGTAAAAATCGTGGGTGTTCTTAACGGGGAAACTCCAGACCTGTCGGGTCTAGAGGAGACGGGTATGGGGGTGTCAAACTCTACCCTTTGTCCCGCATACGCGACAACACCTAGTTCCGAGCCCCACCTGTCATTGTGCATAGAGGTGAGGAGGAAACCCTTTGTTCCCCACGACCCACGCATCTCTACCTATCCTTTATTTTCCTCCCCTAAGTTCCCGAGCCGCATCTCGCGGCGCCCCGAGCTCCTCCCACCTCGCTCAACCTGTCTTCTGGGTCCCGTCGCCGCCAAGTCCTCGTCATGCTGCTGCCTCTGTGAAGGTCTCGCTGCGTCGCCGCCTCCGTGTAGATCCCGCCTCCGCTCAGATCTTGGCCGATGCGCCGACAATAGGTTCAAGTGGAACGGGCTCTGGTTCGGCTGCTATAGTGCTCCATGCGCCTGCCATCTGTATATCTGGTGATGGCCTTCACGGGTACACGTCGGGTCTTGTGTACCCGGCCGGGGGCGGGTCTGGTGGGGGCGGGTGGCGGGGGCGGAGGAGTTGTCGACCGAGAAGCCGACAGATCCATGCCTAGCACTGATGCCAAGTTGTCGACCAAGAAGACGTGCCTATTGAAGGAGATGTTGGCTACACCTCCCTTCTATGCCTCCGGCTTTAGCCATAGGAGCACCGTGAGGAAGAGGGGAGCCACCGAGTGTTGAAAGCGGCCCGCAGGCACCAATAACGCACTCCAAACCAGTATAGAGGCAAAATAAACCCTAAACCTAGACGAACCTAGACTTCTACTATACATGGGTTGTAGTATGGGACCCTCTCCCTTCTCAACCCGGCAACTGCCAGAGCGGTAAGGGGAGGGGCCAACCCTAGATATGGAGAGAAACGAGGAGGCCACGAGGGGACGAGAGCGGTAAGATTACTATTAGGACCCCTCTGTAGGGCGGTGGAGGCTGGTCAGTTTAGTGTCACCTCGTCTAGGGAAGGAGGCCACGACCAGCTTATAAGAGATTCTTCCTATTTTCAGTTCGGGCATTAGGAATGGAATGGACTCTCCTCTTATAGCTAAGCCGTGTACGCATAAACATCTGAAACTAGACGGAGTGCTGGGCTAGATCTGAGTGAACGCTAATATCTGGTATTAGAGCCAGATTGCCATGTCCGCCTCGGGGGCTTAACAGGAGGATGGAATAAATCACCTCCGTAGGCTGGTGGAGGCTGCTAGTTTAGTCCCACCTTGTCTAGGGGAGGACGCCACAATCAGCTTATAGGGGGGAGATTTCTCCTCCTTTCAGTCCGGTCTTTTCGAAGGGAACGGGCTCTCTTCTTATAGTTGGACCATGTATGCATAAACGTCAGAAACTATCCCGAGTGCTAGGATATATCTGAATGGACGCTAACGCTTACGTTTTCATGCATCAATGGCGAACTCTGAGTAGAAGTTTTTAGATGAACATGCACGGTGGCCATGCTTTATAGAAAGCACAAGTTTACAATCGTTAAAGGATGGGGATCACCATCTTTAACTCTTATTAGAAGTATTAGGGCATCTCTAACAGAGCCCGTAAAAGTGGGCCGGAAAAAGCGACCCGAGCGGACCCGTATTTTTTTACGGGAAATCGAAAATGTCCTGCCAAAAACCACCTTAGATATGCGGGTTCCGCTACGGATTTTTTAGTTTCCCTTATAAGCTATCTTCGTTTGGCGGGAGGGACATTTCAGCCCGCGCCGAAACACTTACCCCCTTCCTCCGCTGCTGCCGCTAGCACGCTCCCGTGCACTCCGACCTCACGCCGCCACCCTCCATCGCCATGGGTTTCTTTTACCCGTCGCCCGGCGCTCCTGCTCCCCCCTCTGCCACACCGCCCTCGGACCTCCCTCTATACCGCTCTTCCCTCTGTCGTGTCGTCCTTTGTCCTCCAGCCGGCGCTCCTCCCACTGCCGCTCCTACGGCCGCCTACTCGGATCAGCTCACGCTCGAGTCAAGATATTTCGCTCCCTGGTCCCCACGTGGTACATCCTGGTGGCCGTACGACGGCCCGCGTCCACCGCCACCCGACGGGTATGGCCTTTTCCCCAACGCGCCTCGCGACTTCTACCCTCCCGAGATGCCTGTGGCGTATGCTTCCCTTGACGCGAAATCGCGAGGTAATGTTTAGGGATTACATCTCTATCAGAAGAGGCTAGATATCTTCATATTGCAGGATCATGACATGTGATGCAAGATCGCTCGATGAGCAGACTCGTTAGTGCGTCCTTGGCATCTTTGAGGAGTCATGTTATGGGAAATGTTGTGTCACGAGCGGTTTTCTTTGGTTGATGCCGTACTAGAGTAGATGAACTTAACTTTTAACTTTATGTGTCTGAAATAATTCTGAACTAGATGTCGTACTAGAGTGGATGAAGATGAACTGATGTATGTTTCTAAATTTTGTTGAAATGTGAACTCTATTTATTCTGAACTTCTTATGTTTCGTGGATTATATCAGAATAGACCCGTAAACAGGAATAGTCTATTTTACAGTGCGGGTTTAGAACATTTGGTATTCTGATATAATCTATTCTGATATAATCCACGAAACATAAGAAGTTCTAAACGGTTTTCACCCCTTATAATTGTTTAATAGTTTACCTTATACATGTTTACGGGTCACGGCCCTACTAGAGATGGTCTTACATCCTGATGGTCAAATTAAAAGCAGTGGTACTCTAGGTGTCCCCAACGGGGTGACCCAAACGGATACCGATTTTATCCGAATTTTGTCCGTTTGGGTCACGGTCCGGGCAGTGTGGACACAAACGGACACACACATGTCCGGTCAGTGCCCTCGACCCCCGGCGGTGCCTAACCATTTGGAGCGTGCAGGTCGAGTCGGTGTACGATGCGCGCGCTGACGATGTTCGAGAGGAGGAGCATCGGGAGCAGGGCCACCGCACCGTCCTGGCCGGCAAGCCGCGCACGCCCTCCATGCACATGATCCGCTAGGCAGAGCATCGCTCCATCGTCAAATTCCCCATTGATCAAGCTAGTTTGAAGGAAATCCGGCAGGATGGCCACGATGTGGCGGTTGCCGGAGACACGGTGAAACACAAGGAACCCAAAGCCGCCACCGGTTGATGATAAGAACATGTCTGTGGCGACACCCGAACATCCTCCAAGAATCACTTGCGGTTCTGACTCGCAGGATGAAGTGCTTGCAAGAGATGCAGTCGGGGGTTTCGAGAACGAAGGTGAAAACCAGTTCTCCGCGAACCAATCAAATGTGTGCGCCTCTACACGATGTTTGGGAGGAGGAGCACCGGGAGCAGAGCCACCGCGCCGTCCTCAGCCTTGGATTTGTGGCTCGAGGCCGCCGCGCATTCGTCCCCGAGCTCGACGCCGCCGTTGCCGACCTCCGTGGCCTCCGTCATCCTGGTCGAGGCCAACTCCGCCCTGGATTTGTGGCTCCCGGCGAGGTGGGGAAGGGGAGAGAGGAGAAAGAATTGGAGGTTGCGGTGTGTTTATTTGAGTGGTAGGTGGCCCAAGGAGGCTGTGGATCGGATGCATCCGGACGTGTTGTTCGTCCCGATCCAAACGTGACTCAAATTTAAGCAACAAATATGTTGAAACGGATATAAAACGGATAATATTTTAAGACGGGTCTACCTGTTGGATGTTCATTTTTGCTCATCCGGACACGGCCGAACTTAAATGGACAGGATGCGTCCAGCCGTTGCCGTTGGAGACAAATGGCTTCTTCTCGGCGGTCATATACTACAGTGACACAAACGGCTAATGGCTTAGATGTCGACACAAAAAGTCCACTCCTCGCGCGCCCCATTTAAACTGGGCCTTGGAAGCCACAGATCCATCATCGAACAAAACAAAACGACTTTTTTTTCCCTCTCGTGTTCCATCGACTCCAGTCCGGGTTGCCTGGCCGGCGGCGATGGCGTCAGGCGCGCGGACGCGGTGGTCTGCGCTGGCGGCGAGCGCAGTGATCCAGTGCTTCGCCGGGAGCTCCTACGTCTTCGCCATCTACTCCCCGGCGCTCAAGGCCTCGCAGGGCTACGACCAGTCCGCGCTCGAGGCCGTCGCCTTCTTCAAGGACGTCGGCGCCAACGTCGGGGTCCTCGCGGGGCTCCTCGCCGCCTGCGCGCCCGGCGGACACCGCCGCCCGTGGCTCGTGCTCCTCGTCGGCGCCGCGCTTTTCGCCGCCGGGTACCTCCCCATGTGGCTCGCCGTCGCTGGGGTCGTGCCGGCGCCGCTCCCGCTCGTCTGCCTCTACATGATGCTGGCGGCGCAGGCGCAGACCTTCATGAACACCGCGGACGTCGTCACCGCCGTCGAGAACTTCCCCGACCGCCGCGGCACCGTCATCGGGATCATGAAGGTCCATTCCTCTTCCTTCAGTTTTTTTTTGGATTATTGCTCTGCTATTTTTTTGATGGTCTCTTTGTAATCGAGGGAAACGACGAGAGTATGATCAACACCGTTTCCATTTGTATTGATGATCTGAGCAGTATATATACTACACGATTACAAGGTGGAGCCGTTAGCTACTAGCCTAGTTGACTACGTGGGCTCAGGATAAGCAGGATCAGAACCGTATGACTAGGTACAGAGCTACTTCCTCTGTAACTAAATATAAGATGTTTTGGTAGTTCAATTTGAACTACCAAAACGTCTTATATTAAGATACGGAGGGAGTAACAGATACTAACAGCTAGTAGAACTGAGTCACACTCGCTAACACTCTTGCTGAAAGGACGGAGCGGAGGAGAGTGCACCGCAGTGGCGGCTCCACTGGCCGCCTTGGGGTGGTGGCGGCGCGGCCTTGTAGTGGGGGCCTCAAGCCGGAGCGGCGGGCATCTTCGGCATCAATCTCCGATGGCGGGTCGGATCAGGGCCGTCTCCTGCCATGGATGGTTTGGGGTCGTGTGTGATGCGGCCGCCTTCTCCTTTGTTGCTCCGACCAACAGCGTGGGGGCCTACTAGTGTTCTCGAATAAGGAGGAGGTCCTATGGTTCTTATCGTGCCATGTAGGTGTCTGCTTGATGCCTGTCCTCATTGATCTGGCCGTTGACGAGTTCTGGAAGGGTTCGTCGGAGATCTCCATTGGACACTTCATGCCTGTAGATCCCTGGTCTGATAGGATCGTGTGCACCCCTATTTCAGACCGTGCGGCTTCAGGGATGTGTGACGTGAAGCTTTGTTGTCTATTCACAATATGGGACATGTCGGTTTTTCGATTTCCATGATGAAGACATTGGCGGAGAATCTCATGGTGGTTGAGGTCTGAGGCCTAGTAATGGTGGACCGAGTCTTCCAGGCGAGGAGGACTTTGCATGGTGGACCGAGTCTTCCAGGCGAGGAGGACTTTGCTTGGTGATTCGTGACTTGTAGCAGTAGGGGGTGGCAACACAAGAGGAGTACAAAGTCCTATCTTTTAGGGTCAAAATCTAAGGCATGACCTTAATTGGTTGTGCGTGACAATAGCCTTGTTGAAGGCAATGTTTTGAGATCATGGATTTTTCTAAGATCTATGATCGGATGGCGACGATGCTCATGCATTGTTTCCTCCTTGGAGGCGTCGCTTTTGGAGAATTTGGACTCGAGGTGTTGTCTTGGTGGTGGTTTGTGTTGCAGCTACAAGGAATTGATTAGTGTAGCAAAATCTTTTCTTTTTTTTTCTTTTTTTTTAGTTGAAGAGCTGTGTGCATTCCTAATGTCATTACAACCTTTCTTTGTTGAAAAGGATGGATGTAATTGATATCTCCGCGATGGCAATACATTCCCTTTGTCAAAAATAAACATGGAACAGGGTGCGTGCCTAGCCAGAGACAATCTCGTGAGTGGATCGCTTGAGTCTATGGCCACTACATCCACTTACTCCATTCACGCACCGACGTGCTTTTTTGGGAATGCAGGACCGATGGGGTGCCGGTGGGGGTCTTATTTTGGTACAGACCCCTATTGAGGTTTTGGGGTGCTTTGTGGGGGTGCCAGGGGAGATGTTCTTAGTTAATTTCAGCCAGGTGATTGTGAAGCCAAAAGATTCTAGGCCAGCCACCCGTTCTGGAACCACAAACCAAAAGTAAATCATGTGAAACAATGTTTGTTCAGTTCCATTTCATCGGGTGTGGCCGTGTGGGGAATCTCTTTTGGTGGTGGCATGCATAACACAACATATAAATTCTCACCAATGTGGTCATCAAGGCAATAGTTAGGGCAGGTGGATTTGATGCAACACAACCTTACGATTAAACGGTTGTTAGAGCCTTAGATGTATACCTCCCTTGCCTCAAACGATGCCCCTTTGTGCCACATGTTGGCGAGTCAAGAACTGGACTTGTATTTGAGAATTTTGATACATTAATGTAATAATGGGATGTCCCAAATCCCATCTGTATTTAACCCAAAGCTGTGACAGTTTCAAACGTGAATGAATCTTCAGTGTATGTTTTTTTTTGTTAGAAACCTCTGAGTGAACTCTTAGTTTCATCATCTCCTTTGCTAGTGTCTTCAGTTTTCACCCAATTATTGTAATTCTAATTATGATAATGTGAACTTGTGTGGATCCAGGGTTGCACACACTTTGCTCCGTACTCGTAATATATATTTTTTTGTCGACAACATAGCAAATTAGCAATCTTACGGCACATTTATTTGTTAGCGCATCATGTTTTATCTGTTATCCAATTACAGATATATCCCTACTATGGCATTAAGCTATCTGTGTAATTTTCCAACAGGGGTTTCTGGGCTTGAGTGGAGCAATACTTGTCCAAGTACAGCGCACTCTCTGTATTGATGCTGGACATTTCATACTTATGCTGGCAGTATTACCCACTGCCATCACGTTGCTGCTCATGTATTTTGTGGATGTCCACAGTGCACATCAACGGTACAACAAGAAGTTCCTTGATGCTTTCTCTCTCATTGCCGTTACTGTTGCTGGGTACTTAATGGTTAACATAATCTGTGATCAAGTATTTGTGATAAGTTCAGCCATGCAGAGTGTTTGCTTCGTGATACTCCTGCTATTGATCATGTCTCCCGTAGCTGTTGTTGTAAAGGCCCAGAAGACGGAGTCGAAGCAGCAAGAAGAACCAAATTTTGAAGAAAGAACTGGATTACTTCATGAGGAGACTGCAGACGGTTCTGAGAATGACAGCCCTAGGACTGCACTTTTGGGATCTGGTCAGTACATGTTGCCAGACAAAGAAAACCTGAATGTATTGCAGGCCATGTGTAAACTGAACTTCTGGCTCCTCTTCCTCGCGTTTGCTTGTGGGATGGGATCGGGCATGGCCACGGTGAACAACATCAGCCAGATTGCGGGAGCCCTTGGCTACGCAAGCAGGGAGACCAGCACTCTAGTGTCACTCTGGAGTATCTGGAACTTCTCAGGGAGGTTGGGCGCAGGCTACATCTCCGATCACTTCCTTCGGTCACGAGGACTTGGGAGGCCTTTCTTCACAGCTGCAACACTTCTGGTCATGGGCGTAGGTCACGCCATCATCTCCTCCGGCCTCCCCGCATCGCTCTACATTGGATCTGTGCTTGTTGGCCTGTGCTACGGGTCTCAGTGGGCTCTGATGCCGAGCATAGCATCGGAAATATTCGGGCTGAACCATTTCGGCACCATCTTCAACATGGTGGCCATTGCGTGTCCCGTTGGCTCTTACATCCTTTCGGTGCGCGTCGTCGGGTACATCTATGACAAGGAGTTGCCAGAAGGTGAGCTTACCTGCACCGGTAAGCACTGCTTCGCGCTCTCCTTCACTATCATGGCATCTGTCTGCTTCTTCGGGTCTGCCGTTGCGTTTGTATTGTTCATCAGAACCAGGAAGTTCTATAGGCGGGTTATATATGCCGGACTCATGTCTTCTGTAGAGAAATGAGGAAGTATGCCAGACATTAGTTTTCTTTGTGTTCTTACAATTACTTCATGTTAGCAATTTGTATTGTACTAGTACTCGTCATAATCATAGCAACATTACAATGGTCCTTTCTTGTGAAAAGAAAGCAATTTTATTTCAGTTGAGTGATAGTACATACTTTCTTTCAACAAACACTGCATCCATCTTTTTACAAGGGAGCACTAGCGAGCCAGCTCTCAGTCTACTCCTGTTTGTCAGCTTGCTTGATGTCTCCATTGGTTTCCTTTGATGTCTTGTCCTTCACTTCGCCTTTCTCTTTAGATTTGGTCGTCTCTGCCTCCTCTTTCTCCTTGGCTTTCTTCGCTTCAGCCTCCTTGGCCTCTTCTTCCTCCTTTACTTTGGCCGCCGCTGCGTCCTCCTTGGCCTTCTTGAGCGCCTCGATGAGACCAAACAAGCACGCGTCGGGGTCCCTCTTCTTCTTCTTTGACATGGGCATCAGGTTCTCTGCCACGTCGGCAGGCGACATGTCGGTCTCCTCGAGCAACTTTTGGATCTCGCTAAACAGCTCGTGCTCGGTGACGATGTCCAAGTAATTCTTGGCCAGCACCTTGAACCCCTCGAAGCGACAGTAGGACATCTCGATATGCTTGTCCATCCTACCCCGCCGGATCAGCGCTGGGTCCAGCTTCTCCTTGTGGTTGGTCGTGAAGATGATGATCCGCTCGCCGCCGCACGCGGACCACAGCCCGTCGATGAAGTTGAGCAGGCCCGAGAGCGTCACCTTTGTGGCGTCATCCTTCTCCGGATCCATCGGTAGCTTCGGTTTGTCGTCGTCATCGGAGTCCTTGTCACCGGAGGCCTTCTTGGACTTACGGCGCTTCCCGGTGAGGTCGACGGAGCAGTCGATATCCTCGATGACGATTATGGACTTGCCGGTCGTCTCGATGAAGAGCTTCCGCAGCTCGGTATTGTTCTTGACCGCCGTGAGCTCAAGATCGTAGACGTCGTAGTCGAGAAAATTGGCCATTGCGGCGATCATGGTGGACTTGCCGGTGCCAGGCGGGCCGTACAGGAGGTACCCACGCTTCCACGCCTTGCCGACCTTCGCATAGTACTCCTTGCTCTCCTGGAACGCCATGAGGTCGTCGAGGATGGCCTCCTTCTGATCGGGGTCCATGGCGAGCGTGTCGAATGTCGCCGGGTGCTCGAAGGGGACGTGGCTCCAGACGCTCTTGGCCCTGTAGGGGCTCCAGCTGCTGGCAGCGTTGTTTGTGAAGAGGCGGCGCTGGCGGTTCTTGACGGTGACGGCGCGGCCCTCCCCGAGCACGAACGGCAAGTAGGTGTCGACGACGAGGTCGCGGTGGCGCCTGTGGAAGACGACCCGGTAGAAGCGCCTCTCGTCCTGTCCGGGGTAGATGCTGATGACATTGGCCTTGGTCTGCCGCTTGGACGCGTACCACCAGATGGTGGTGCCGCTGAACTCGTCGGCGACCTCCTCGTGGTCGTCAACGGAGACCTGGAGGCTCTTGCTGTCCTTGCCGAGCTCGGCCCTGAGCCTGCGTGCGCGGCGGGCGCAGGCGTCGCCGAGGTAGGCCTCGGCGGCGAGGAAGAGGTCGCTGCGCTGGAACCGCTCGGCGCCGTACTCGGAGATGGTGATCTGGAGGTAAGGGTTGAAGTAGGACGCTAGCTTGGCTGCCCAGGTGGTGAGGAAGAGGCGGAAGGTGTCTGGGATGTGGTTCTGCACCATCGACCATAGGAAGATGACGCTCGCCAGCGCCGACCCCACCCCTGCCCACCTCTCCACCATCATCGCCGCCACCATGGCTGGATCCTGGATGTATCTCCTTGATCGATGCTGTGTCTTGATGGAAAGCTGTAGCTCGACCTGGACTGGATGGTTGCTTTATAAGCCCGTAGCCGTACACGCCCAACTAGCCAGATACCTATTAGGACTCGTATTACTAGTCCTACCCACAGTAAGGTTAACATCTACACTGGATTGGACTGGACGCCTGCCTGGGCATTTGTCTGGCAATGTACTTAGGTTGACCTGAGCGTGGCCGGTCGTCGGCGACGTCGGAGCAGGTGAGGAGGAGCTTTCGGAGCTGAGACGAACTGGCGTGGCAGCGGTCGATGAGTCCATGGAAAAGGGATTGATTTAATGGATGCGGTGGCAAAGGCAGATTTGGCGAGCTTAATCTGGCGCCGAGAGCCAATCAGGTTTGTTTTTGCGGCATCCTGTCACTGGCAGGCGAGTATAATTTTCATGTGTGACGACATTAATTAGAACGCTGAATCGTGGGCAATAGACGAAGGATGGTGACGAACTCACGGCTGATGACATGCATGTGTGTTGGTGAAGACGCCTGACGCCATGTACTGATTTTTTTTTTTTGCTGTTGAGGGGGTTCGACAGCTCTTATTGCTGGGTGCTGATAGATAGATACAGGGATACATAAAACCTTCAGGAGGCTGAAGGAGCCACACCCGGCGGCCGAGATCACGCCTCACCATACTACGAGCTAGTCTATGTGCTTCGCCATTCGAGGCTCCACCTTTGTGCCTCAACCTCGCTCTATGAAAGAGGCGGGCCGTCTCCTTGATTTCACGGATGATCATCCCATACTGCATGCCCCATATAAGGCTTCTCCAAGTTGTTAATAACCTCCAGGCAGTCGCCATACAAACGCTCTGGTCTCTGGATGTTCAGATCCTGCGCCAAGGCAAGTGCCTGCCGGCACCTCCATTGCAGGTGGGGTGTATGAGCCATGTGAGCGAAGCTCTCAAGGCGGCTTGCTTGAAAACCTTCTCCAACGCCATCCACATATATTTACTTCTCTTTTTGTATAACTAGCATGGTGGCCCTCACAAATGCGAGCGCATCGTCTTTAGCCAGCCGAAAACTAATTAACATGTTAATATACTATTTTACATATATTTGTAGGATACATTCGGAAATGTTATAAATCTGAAATAGTAACAAATATCACATGAGTGGACGAACATTAGATTATTGTGCCAGTACCAGAATATACGGTGCTAATGACCATATGTATCTTGTATATTGAAGTGAAGCAAATTTCAGTCTATATAATGTTTTTATTAATATGCAGTGCCAAATTTTAAATTATCGGTTATTAACAAACCAAATTGTTTTTGTTATATATGTTCCAAAGAAAAGAACTACAGTCCACCAGCTGTGCAAGATGATGTTTTGGTTATTTTGTTAGTAGAACGACAAGACAAGTTTTTTTTAATTACGTGGAATAAGAAATTAGCCACATTAATAATTCATGTAAATAACAACAAATTTATTATATTTTGTTCGAATCTATCTTTCTATCTATTACCTCCTTGTTTTGAGATATGCGACATTCACCTTCTATCAATTTTTTATTTTTGAGTTTAAATTTTTGAGTTTAAATGTTGTCTGTAGTGTGCCAAAAACTAAATAACATATAAAAAAAATATATATGTTAGAAAATGATACAACTAAAACATAACAATAAATAATACGCTAAAAGAATATTACTTGTGTGGAGAAAAACATCTTTTTTCAATTGGTGTCTAAATGATTATTCTGTCATTTTCGAAATATAATATTAATGACCAGATATGTTATTAAATCGTCGAATTAAAGATAAGTCCACAATATGATGTTTATTTGGTATGGAAGGATGATAGTTAGATTATCGGCCATTATCAACCAAGTTGTTTTTGTTACGTTGAATTTTTAAAAAGTAAATTCCATATGTGCGCGATGATGTTTAGGTGATATTTCTAATGGAACGGATAGGCGAGTTTTCTTAATTTTGGATAATAAAAAACCATTATCTTCATTGATAAGTCATGTAAGTGTCGAGGAATTCATTCTATTTTGTGTTCTTTCTTTCTCTCTTTATTCCCTACTTCTAAAAAATGTGATATTATCCTTCCGTCACAATGTTTTTAGACATGAGTAGTCTTTGAAATGTGACACAATGTTAATCAAAATAAGAGAACTTTGTGTACATTTTTATATAACATCACGTATTTTTAAATGGATGTAATAATAGCTTTCTTTTTCTTTATTTATCTCTACATGTTATTTTACACTCTCAATCATATTTACTTGTATTGTCATGTAAAATGACTACGACGACATATACGGTACGTATTGTCTTTTTTCATCAGTTTGGTATTCCATTTTATAGATGACCATGATGAAAATTCATGTAAGATTTTAAATGGTTATATCATGAAAATAGACATATAATTGTGTGTTCTTATAGGAGGGGGAGTACATCCAAATTCATTAGAAAAACCATCTCCATCTGATACATCACAGCTTGTTTGATTGGCGTCGCATCACCGCAGGAGAGAACAATGACCAACACAACGGTAACTCCATACAGAGTTGTAGACAATTATTCATCGTAAAAATAATAGTGTGCCACCCTCCGCATGATGGAATCTGTAGGAGAAGTTGAATATGTGAATGACACACTTATAAGGGGCAGCAACAACAATCAAGATATCTTTCGCATGAGATAGCAACACAATGTTGGTTATTTAAGTGAAATGAGCTTGAGTTTCTCATCATTAGAAGACAACCCAATATTAGGTTTTTTTTTTCATTGTGCCGATCGTCTGGCTATTTCTACTCAATGCTCTTGGATATGCGACTATCCTTTATATAGAAATATGCTACTCTAACACCTTAACAATCTCCAAGAGTGACCACAATTTTGTACATGTGTGTTTTAGAAACTATAAAATAAAACAAATCCCTTACATTGTCAAAGATTATTAATTATAACCTTGCAAATTAAACAATCTATCAAATAATCTAAAAAAATAATTATTTTTTCTTGTTAAATATGTACAGTATCTATAAATTTCTCACATATTCAGTGTTTGATGCTGCGCACAATTAAGAAAAAACAAAAAAATCTCTTTTTCTTAAATATTCGGAGATCACAACGATGTAATCCCCGCACCAAGCAAATAAATATTCAAAAATCTGGACTGAATCCCATCGTCGTTTTGCTCATTTGCATGCACTAAATGTATTTACGGCAACCGGCCAGAGTGCGTCTTGTTTTTTAAAAAAGATTCGGTGGTCTTCTATGGTAGGTAGTTACCTGCTAGCGTGTCTTAGGCTGTTTTTTTTTTCTTTTGGCAGCGCGTCACGCAGGAGCTGTATTTTTTTCCTATTTATACGTGTTAACGTTCCCTAGGCACGAACGTGTTACGTGTCAGCTGGACATGTTTACGTGATTACTTTAACATAACTTTTTGTTTAATTGTGGCCGTAAATTTCAGATCTAACAGTTAAGATTAATTTGGAGGATGTGGCTTAATCGTGATGTCTCTATTAAGTATCCTTATTTTACTTTTAGTATATATAATAGATCGTGCAAATTGCTGTCTCAACAATTCCAAAATTTTGTACTCGCCTGATCAAGAATAATTGTCGTGCGTATAGAGTCCAGTCTTCTCCCAGCGACAATTAAAATGGACCGGAGGTAGTAATAATTTTGGATGCACGGGAACAAACATGATATACCTGTCATTTTACCTTGTCGGATATACTCTGAATTTGACGATTGCTGGTGCCACATGCTTACTGCACAACGCCACTGAATTTTAGTGTGTGTCAATAAGCAAATACTGGATGTGTTTCTGGTCAATTTTGCGTAACTGTGTGATGCATTGAAGAGGGATGCAAACTTTTTTCTTCTTTCTTGAATTATTATTCTGTAAAAGATTGTATAAAATACATTTATGTGTAAGACGGCACACAACTCTATGAAAGAGGCGGGCAGTCTCCTTGATTTCACAGATGATCATCCCATATATACTTCCCTATATAAGGCTTCTCCAAGTTGTTAATATTGCCTTTCTCCAAATTAGCACAGTGTCCCTTGCAAATGCGAGAGCATCATCTTTAGCGTGTCGAAAATTAAATATTTATGTTTATCTTATGTAGACATTCCCCTCAATATATAGTTTTTATATTTTTTATTTAGGCAAAGTTTTATTGGGATCAATTAAGTTAAGCTTTCCAAAGTTTCTATTACACAGTTTTAGCATTTTAACCGGTCACCAAGTTATTTGAGTCTTTCCACAATATATTTAATTGCACTACAAACTTAACCTGCTTCTTGCAACATCGGGCCCATACTGCCCAATACTTTAGGTTAATTTTCTAATTCATGTGATTTAACTCTTCCCTGCTCAACCGACTCTTACAACCAATAATTATATGCTCTCGCCTTACTTGTATTTTGTTATTGAAACATGACTATGCTGCTATGAACTATATTGTTTTGTCATCTTGATCAGTCGTAGTTTATTTCTACATGCTTGCCAACACCAATGATGTCTCCTGTTAACTTTTTAAAAATAAAACCCAAAAAACTGACATAAATATGTTCTTAATCACTTCGTAGGAAAAGCATATTACATTGTAATAAACTCATGAAATATGTCACTCGTGATCAGATTAAGTCATATTACTAAAGTTTATGAACTTTAGAAAAAATAACAGTTGTTACAATTGTCACGATCTATTTACCATGATTTTTGAAGTAGAACTATTAAAATCTATTAACTTGTGATTGGTTCAAACACAATTACGATGATCTTTTGGTTAGACATTTTCCCATGTCTATTGTTCTCAAAATGTGATTGAGTATTATATTTTGATTTTAAAATATTTTTGTGGTATGAATAAGTTAAAATTACCATGATGCATCATAAAAGAGCCATCTATTTAACTTTTGAAATCTTTTTGCCTCGATCCTGACCTCTGAATTTTCCTTTTAATAAAAAACAAAACAACAATCTCCGCCTTAAAAACATATTGTCTATGAGAGGTTAGAGAGGCAATAATAAATTTTGTATGTGTTCATCATGACAATGTATTTGTTGAGATGGTGTCATGCAAAACAAAAAGCCTAGGCCCCATATTTTTTTACTGTTTTCCTATGGACCAACACTTATGAGGAACTGCTCCATGAACTAATGGTTCTTGTGTGCTTATTTGTTAGTCAAACCTCTGGCTTCGCAGCATACATGTATAATGAAAAAGGTCACCCTTTTTTAATATCAGCCGATGTTCCTTGTTAATCTCGAAACTCCAGCTCCCAAGTCGTCAAATGGACGATGTAGTATAAGTGTGTGTATATATAATAGTGCTAGTGTGTTCGTATTTATATCTTAATCATATTCATTTATGATTAAATCAATTATGGATACATATATAAGTACACTTTTACCACCATGTTCTAGTTAGGGTACATAATATCTCTTAGTTTTAAACGGTTGTATGTTGGTTTCTATACAAAATTTCCGTTTATATCAAATGAAAAAGAAGAAAAATAGTCGCGTCTTAACAGCTGGGAATGATTAGGATTTTTAAACAGTCCGAGTAGGTTTTGTTGCACATGCCGTGAAATACTGAAGTGTGGAATCATGTTGTTAAATTATAAAAACAATTAACATTAATTTCTTATTAAATATTAGGTAATACAACAGCTTTGGAGAAACATGGGAGATACGTACGTGAAAGATAGCTATATAAGGGTCTAAATAATCTGATTTTTCACATTCTTTTATGATGTAAACTAAAATCGTTCAAAATCAAAATGCAAATTTCTTTTCTGTTACGGGGTACACAAATATGGCAAAAGCTGAAAATTTGAAACTATACAGAGTTCGCTATACTTAAAGTATTTCGTGTTAAGATTTTGCACACTTGTAGGAATATATCGTCGTGAACATGCATGATATCTTTTAGATTTTTTTTTAATTTTTTTAAATATCTTTCTTGATTTATTGAAAATAATGAGATCACGGGTAACTAGTGCACCAAATATCTAATCCTAGGAAAATTAAAACCATTTTCTACTTGAAAACATCGGGAGTACATAAGTTTTTTTTTTAAAGTACATAAGTATATTTCTTGTCATGTTATGTTGGGCGTAGCGTAGACATGAATACTTTAAGCAGGAAAATAACGGAGATGTTACCCTCTTACATGGCATGCAAGCTTGGTAAAAAAGGTGGCTTTGGGCACCGTGTCATATGAAAAAAGAATGATGTTGTTTGGTAACAGTCCTTTTTTTTTTAGAGAAACCGGCCCGTGGATTTTTTTATTGCATGGTAAAACGATTATCATTTATATAATATAGTCGAGTTATAAGATACGTTTACACTGAACTTACAGAACTGAAAAGATAGGATAAACCTATACAAAAAGCCAACGTCTATTCCCGTCCTTTAACAGCACTGAAGTGACCACCAAAAGGACGGAAAACAGATCATCTCTTCACTTGAGCTCGACGCGGCTCCATCGTTGATCAACAGCTTTACAGAGTTCCAAAGTAGTTTGTCGGAAGCAAAACCATTGCCGTTGAAAGAAACATACCGGGGCAACATGTCCCCGGACACGTCATCGAACTCTAGAACTGACACTCCCGCACGACTACAACGTCGAGCGAGAACGCCAAAACTGCCAGCCTCCAACCACAAACCCAACACAAGATACACTATCTTCCAGTTGTCACCTACCGGCCGGTGGATTTGTTCAGTCAGACTATTGGATAAAAATTTCCCCATGTGATACAGCAGAAAAAAACAATGGTTGACCGACTGGTGAAAGTACTAAAAGGTTGTGTCCCATAGGACACACACGTGACATATTTGTTACCTCATGTTTGTTAAGTAAATATTAGTGACTGTCATACGTACACTTTAGATCTAACCATTAAAATAATTTAGATAATGTGTCTTAACATGATGGCTTTATTTAGACATCCGTAGATTGCTTTTAATATATAATAGATAGACATATTGTTCTACCAGCCATGTAGACCTCTTTTATTTTCAACAAACTCTTCCGCGCCGGCAAATCCCATAACTAGCTCACATTTAGGAGTTTTATTTGATTGTATTTGTGCCAAATGCCATCTTGCTTCTCAAGTTTCCACCACCACTTAGTTAAGAGACTAATATTTTGTTTTCTTGCAGTTTTGATACAGAGCCCACCTTTATTTCTCGATCTACAGACTTTGTTCAATTTTCGCCATGTAATACCTTTTTTTTTCTTCTTTTTCTTAGCCAAAAGATCCGTCTCCTATGCTTATAAGGATTTTCCAGGAAGGTTTTGTTAAGAAGGAACATAGACGAATCAGAGTCTCCAATCCAAGTGTCCAGTTTCCTTAACAAACTTTGCATTGATATTAATATAATCAAGGTCACAATTTTTGAAAGAATTAAAACTCAACCGGTACCCGTACCCGGATACTTCATATAGGTAAGGTGTGAACGTGCAAAGAGATTTGAATAAAATCCAGCAACTTCATTATCACGAGCTATGAGGAAGAGCTCACTCTTTTGGTAGTTGATTTTTAGACCCGACATATGCTCGAACATGCATAACACGAGTTTGAAATTTAAAGCCTTCTGAGGATAACGAAAATGAGTGGTTTCGAGCCCGTTTCGGGCGGACGAATCTGGCCTTAGAAGCTTTTCCTTTCCTGGTTTCGAGCCCGTGGGCATGCCCCAAAATTAGTGGAAGTTTCATTTCTTTAATCTTTATTGTGGTTCTCTTTAATCAGCGTCTTTAAGAAAAAGACATCAAGACATGAGTCTTGCGAGGTGACTATACTCATCTACGATTACCACCACGACATATACCACACTATAAGTAAATCATGCTTTGAGACTAGTAATTCGTGTCGATTGCGACCATAATTTGTTAAATACACCTCTCTTTCTCTAGAAAAAAGGACGTATACAAATATGGTTTTGCTAATTCTCAGGCGCCTGAGAATTTCTTAAGTCTCAGTCACCCATAAAAATATGCATCAGTTGCACTTTTCTGATAAAAAAGTGCAATTGCACTTTTCTGCCAGAAAAGTGCAACTCGTTCCAGTTGCATTTTTTTTGAACTGCAGTTGCACTTTTCTGAGTTGATTGAGACTTATGAAAAAATCAGGCGCCTGAGACATAAGCACTCCCACCAAAATGGCACCAAAAGAAATGACAAGAACAATATAATACAATAATAATTCGAGCAAGGAAGGAAATGAACGGGACAAAGTAATAATAATGGCACAAAAGAAAAACAAAACATGAAATAGACCCTAGGTGAGGTGTGCACGCAATAATAGAAGGGGGAGGCGTTGACCGGGCACAGCACAGGCGCGGGGTCTCCGTCTCTCCTCCCCCGATTCACGCCACGTCACCCACGCGCGGTTCATTCTCATCCACTCCCCTCCCCCCTCTTTCCTCCCTCCTTCCTTCCCTTCCCTTCCCTTCCTCCCCACCCCACCCTCTCTCGCTCTGCCCCCCATCCCGATCTCTCTCTCTCCGCCCTCTCATGCGCGAGAGGTCGCCGGGGCCATCGCCAGCTGCCGCCGCACGCCTCCTGCTCCTGTCGCTGTCCCTGCTCGCGGGGTCGTCGCACGGCTGGTGGTGCCGCCGCGAGGAGGAGGGCCACGCGTGCTCGTCCCTGCCGATGGGGTTCCGGAATGACGGCTCGCCGGCCACCGGGGGCGGGATCAGGTGAGCCACCCTTTTCTTTCCCACCTGCTTGCGCGTGCTAGTCCCCTGACGCGGTTCGTCCCGGCTCGTGTCTGTGTCCGGCCTCGAGGCTCGGTGGTTTGTTTGTGTTTAGGAGGAGACGAGGGGAGAGATCCGTGTGGATGTTAGAGAGGAGCGGCTGTCTGTCGCTGTAGGTAACCTGTGCCTGCTGGTCTAGCCGCTGAGATACAGGCGAGGTTTGTCTGGGACGCGAGTCGTTGAATGGTGTTCGTAGCCTTTTAGTTGGATCTGCAGGATTGACGGAATTTCCGGGCGTGATTTTAGTGTCATATGATCGTGTTTTAGCGGCCGAAGTTGTCTTCGGGGTCACAACTCACAACAAAGTCCTGGCGTGTGGATCTGGGAAATGTTTTAAAAAAAATATCGATCTGATTTGGCTGGTTTTTGAATAAACCGTTTGCAGTATGCTAAGAGATTTCGTCATTATCGAGCTGGAGCAATCGGAAATCCATGGCATGTATGATAATTTCTAGGTGGGATACTTTTATCGTGTGATGCGGAATACTCCGTTTGTTGTCCGTATGTGTTAAGTACTTGTGTTTCGAAAGAACAATCGATGAGCCAGAGGTCAAAAG
The DNA here is from genome assembly GCA_026929855.1 of Poa annua. Lineage (NCBI taxonomy): Eukaryota > Viridiplantae > Streptophyta > Magnoliopsida > Poales > Poaceae > Poa > Poa annua. The sequence continues at coordinate 10,299,228 of CM049436.1, forward strand.
ATGACGAATATTAACTTGAAAGACTTTATATTCATGTATTGGAGTACACGAAATACCCGTGGTTCATAAGTATGGCACATTTGATTTCACATGAAAAGCTGTATAATGTGTTCTGTGAATTTGTATCTTCTGTTAACTGATATTTTTTTGTTTTGTTTCGCCATTCCAGTGAAAAAGGCAAGTTTAGTTATGGGTTCGCAAGTTGTACCGGTAAAAGAGCATCCATGGAGGATTTCTATGAGACAAGAGTCGACGATGTTGATGGAGAGACTGTCGGGCTGTTTGGGGTGTTTGATGGTATGTGTTGCCTTGTGCCAGAAAAGAGACATATTTATCAGTTGTTTATTTAGGTTTTTCGTATGTCAGCAGCTCCTTGATCATTTTTTCTTCATTAGTGAGCTAATCATTTTATTTGGCTTTTCCTATAGGTCATGGTGGAGCTCGAGCAGCTGAATATGTGAAGAAACACCTTTTCAGCAATTTAATCAAGCATCCAAAATTCATGATAGATACAAAGGCTGCTATTGGTATGCTTATCATTCATAAACTATTGTGGACCAAAATATTTCTACCCCAGTAGACAGTGATTATGACTTCCCTCGCTCCTTTTCTGCAGCTGAAACCTTCAATCATACTGATTCCGAGTTTCTGAAAGCTGAAAGTAGCCAGTCCAGAGATGCTGGCTCAACTGCCTCGACTGCCATTCTTATTGGTGGTCGCTTGGTGGTTGCAAATGTTGGTGATTCTAGAGCTGTTGTCTCCAAAGGAGGGAAGGGTAAGTCCAATTACTATAACACTTTTTCTGTAATCTTGATATCATCTGAAAGTTCATATTGTTGTAGTTTTTCCCTGAGGGCGTGGCAAGTTGAAATTAGTATAACATGATCTCACATTGTTCTCATTCACTTGCGTTGGACAATGATGATTTTTGCTGCATCCCACCTTTGCAGCGATTGCGGTTTCAAGAGACCACAAACCTGACCAGACTGATGAGAGACAGCGAATTGAGGAAGCTGGTGGCTTTGTGATGTGGGCTGGTACAGGCCTTTGGATCTGTCTACTTCGTTTTGGGCTTATTACTAGTATTAATTCTGTTTTTATTCACTTCTCTTTTTTTGCAGGGACATGGCGTGTTGGCGGTGTTCTTGCTGTTTCTCGAGCATTTGGTGATAAACTTCTAAAGCAGTATGTTGTCGCTGATCCAGAGATCAAGGTTCGTCTTATGCTTGCTTGCTTAGTTCTGAACTAGCACCTAGACTTGCAGGTTTTGGGTAGTTCATGGCATTCATTACATCATGATGAATTCCAGTCCTGTAAATTAATGGTAGCCTCCTTGTAGAGAGTTCTGATCGACCAACGCTGTAGCTTTCATCCAGTTTCTTCATTGTTTTCGTTTAAGGAATATATAATGTCACCCATTCTTCCTAAGAAGGGATTAAACCTTTTATCAAGTCAAACGTCTTCATCACTATGTTTCTGTTATTTACAGGAGGAGGTAGTCGATGGCTCACTCGAATTCCTTATCCTCGCTAGTGATGGACTGTGGGATGTTGTCACTAACGACGTAAGTGCATATTTACTGAAGATTCTCTTTCATATGCTGCTATTGTCCTGTAGTACTCAATGGGTTAGCCTGAACATTCTATTTTCCAGGAAGCTGTTGCCATGGTCAAGCCAATAGAGAACCCTGAGCAAGCAGCAAAGAGACTACTCGAAGAAGCTTCTCAAAGAGGGAGCGCTGACAACATCACCGTTGTCGTCGTCCGCTTTTTGGATGGAACAACGACGACCGGAGACGGACCTAGTGAGGAGGTCGCCAAGGACCAATCTTCATAGTTTGTTCTTGTTCTTCCATGCTGTCATATCTGCAGTTGTATCTGATGCTCAAAGTAGATGTCCTGTGGCGGCACCCTGCCATGCTGCTAAGGAAAACTGACTTGGCCTGAATTTCATCTTCGTTCTGTGCTCCCGGCTGTCATAGATGGTAATGTGGGAGCAGAGGATGGTGGGGCTAGTGTTTTGTTACCTTATGATCCATGGGGTATTTTTCTTTTCCTTCTCAATGAACCTTGTAATGTGTAGCTACTGTGCTGGTGTTTCATGCAGGTGATTTTTTAGCAGTAAATGCATGTAACCGTACTATTTGAATGATTTGAACAAGGTCGTGGTCCTTCTGATGTCGCCCTTCAAAGTTCAGAATTGTGCATCATTATTAAACTTTGTTTGTTAATAAAGCAGGCAAGATCTCCTGTGTATCTCTATTGATAATGTTGATATGTTACCACATTTGGAACCAGTTCTGAATCGAGAATTATACTGAGATTTGAAATTAGCCGTATTTGGAAGGTTGTAGATTTGAATATTCTTTAACTAGTCAGTGCTTCATGGTTATGCACAGAGAGGTGATTTGTTGCATATGTTTGGCATATGGATTGATAAACCAAATAAATACGGTGTGAAAGATTCATCAGATATCATTCAGTTCACACATTAAATGTTCATTTTGATTCAGCTTTTCTTGCAAATATTCTACTTTTCACAGTGATAGTGTTTGCAGACATAAACACCTTTCACAGTATCCAGGATTTGAACACACTAATTTAGATTGTTTGCAAATCTCACACCGGCGGAAACCGTGTCAAACCGGTGAAACCGGTAAACTGTTTTTGCACACCCCTACGCAGGTTCGTCACCTACTCACCTTGCCAAGGCCCTCAACATCTTCTAGGGAACTCTTCACCATACTAGAGAAACAAAGAGCACGCACCAAGCACCATGTAATTGTAACGCATACAAGTAGCAGCAAGCCTAAAAAGGGACGCCAGGGGCAAAAAATCCGGCGCCGCCAGCCCCTTCCATCGGCGCCCCCTGCCGCTGCCGTCGCCCGCCTCGCCAGCGGCGGTGGCGGCACCCCTCCTGCTGCCAAAAACGGTGGCGGGCGGGGCGGTCCTGGCTCTCGGCTGGAGGAAGACCGGCCCGTGGGGGCGGCGGCGGTCGGGGCAAAGGACGGCGAGCCGGCGGGCTCGCTCGGAGGTGGTGGCGGAACTCTGGCTGCGGGCAGCAGCGCTGGGCGGCTGCGGTGTCGCGGCCACGTTGCGGCGTGCCCGATGGGCTTGGCGGGCCCGATCTAGGCCCGTCGGGCCCGGGCTGGAGCTTCGAGCGGGCGGAGGCGGAGGTTGGGGCGCGTTGGCGGAGGCGGTGGCTGCTGCGCTCTGGGGCAGGGGCAGGGCTGGCGTGCGCCAGCGCCGGCAAAGGTGGTGGCTGCCGCGGGCGGCGAAGGTTGGAGGGTCGCCGGCGTCGTGGCGGCGCGGGCTGCGTCCTCCTCCACTTGCGCCTGGGGAGGTCGGCCAGTGGGCGTGGCTGACATGGAGCTTGCCTAGCTCTGTGGCGGTAGCCGAGTCCGTGGATGTGGTGGTGGTGGAGAGCTGTGGCGGTGGTGATGTCCGGTCCGGGCGCGGTGGCGGCTACTCGGTCTAGAGCAGTGGTGATGATCCGGATGGTGGCTTTCGTCGCAGCGACGGGGAGCCTATGCGTTGTGGCGTGTTGGATGCTGGACCTCGCTGCCCAGTTCGACCGACTTTGCTAAGGACATCACGATCCTTTCGTCGTGTTTGTCAGTTCAGCCGTGGAGGGTGTCCGTCAGTGGAGGTGGCGCCCGGATGCCGGGGCGGCGGCCTCAGATGGTGGTCTTCGTATCGCGCCGAGCCAGGAGGAGGCTTTACGGGAGGTGGACCTGGGCCCCGGCGCCTAGCTCCATACGTGGCCTCAGATCGTCGGGCGCGTGGGGCCGATGGTCTGTGTGCGGGATCGAGATGGTGGTCTGGCCGGTCCTTGAGGGCGGTTGCGGGGTGTGCGACACATCGGCGGGCTAAAGCCTTGCCCTGGCTGTCGGCCTGGGCCGACGACGGCGACGCCCTCGGGCGTCGTGTCCTTCTGGAAGGCGATGCCCTCGCACTCTCGCTGCTTCGTCCGGGTTCTCCGGGGGAAACCCTAGATCCCGCAAGGGATCGGGCGGGGGCGGCGCTCTTGCGTCGCTTGCCTCTTGGGGCCTCGTCTTGGATGTTCCACCGGCCTGAGGGGTATGTGGAGTGCTGGTGGTTGGTGGCGGCGATTTCTTCGTCTTCGGCTAGGTGGTGCGCGGCTTTGGGGCCGGGCCGGCGTGGATGTCGGAGCGGCGGCTCCGAATTTCGTCATGCGTTGAGGTCGCCTCCGTCGTGTTTTGTGTCGGCTATGGTTGCTAGGGTGACATGGTCGTCGACATGTTATGGGGCGTGACCTTGGGGCCGGTGTGGATGTCGGAGCGGCGGCTCCGGGTATCTCCTTGCGTTGAGGTTTTGCCTCCGCCGTGTTCTGTGTCGGCTATGGTTGATAGGGTGACGTAGTCGTCGACTCGTTTTTGGGGCGTGGATTTGGGGCCAGCGTGGTGCGTTGTGTTGTATGGTTTTTGGCCGGTTTCCCTTATAAACTTATCAATCAAAGGCATTGCCAATGTTCGAAAAAAAAGAGTAACGCATACAAGTGCGCATTTGACATAATTGGAGTAAACAAGTAGTACATGGGAACTGTCATGGTCCAAAGGCACGGATGATCCTACTAAATGAATAGAGTAAAATGAAAATAAATAAATGTGAGTAACATACATATGAGATGTGCTGTTTATAACTTATAAGACTTCGGTGCGGCGATGCACGTCCTCAACCACCGATGGTGAAGGAAGGTCGGCTTGGATGCGCCTTAGTGGCACTTCTGAACGCATACTCGGCATCACGGCGAACTTGTTCACGATCCTCGAAGCGGCTGCGGATATACACATGGATTTGCTCAAGGGCTAGCAAATGCTCCAGGCCAAATGGTGTAGCGCCGCCCCTATCCTGCTCATCGAACTGCAGAGTCAGCCTTCGTAGCTTGGGGATAGCCCCAGCCTCGAAGATCAAGTATGTCGTCCCATCGCCGTCAGCGCCGTGGAATTTGAGGTCCTCCAGCACCGGGAATGATCCGGCGCCGAGAAAGAGAGCAGTGTATTTAGGGATATGCTCCACCCACAAACTCAGGTGGACGAGGGAGGGCAGCTCTCCAAGAACACCAACCTCCTTGGTCGACGTCTCCGTAACAAGCAGATACAAGTGGCTGAGACAATTCAGACCGCCAATCCATTTGGGGACTCGGTGGAGAAGAGCCATTTTCCCAGTCGCAGTACCTCAATCTGTGCAGGAGGATCCGATAGTGATGCCATCCGGTCGTCCTCATCCTTAGTCCAGCCACCAATGCGAAGTGATCTGAGGTTACTGAGCTTCCCAACGGAGGAGACCAGAGCAACGAGCTCTGGCTTTGCCAAATCGTGCCCGTTGGCCTTGCAGAGCCTTAGATCCTTCAGATTGGTCAGCTCGCCCAGACCCTCAATATCCTTCGGCAAGCTCTTCCATGGGTTAAACCCGTGCAGAGTACGCAGTGATTTCATACTCCCGATGTCATCGGGCAGCCTTGTATATTTTGACGCCATGAGATGGGTCAATAGGGGCAATTGAACTACATCCGACGGGAGGCTTCGCAGATATATGCAATAGATTTCTAGTGTCTCTAGACACACGAGCCCTTTCATTTCTGTAGGGAGCTTCAAGTCTGAAGATGCTGAAACCTTCAGATACCTCAGCTGAAACAACTGGCTAATATCGGTGAGGTCTGTTGCCCTCGCCCCTTTAGTTTCCAAGACCAGCACCCGGAGATACTTCCACAGCAAGAGAGGAGGTGTGTATGATAACTCTCCGAACAATGAGAAGGATCGAACTTGTGACAGGTTAGTACTAGTCGACCCACCTGATGCTGTGCCAACTGATGCCGTACGAACGTTTGACTTCAGGGACAACCGACGGACCTTATACTTGTAGTCATGCAATCTTGACATGTCTTCATAGTTGTATGCTACGCTCATAAAATTATATTCCGCACACTTGCCTAGGATCAAATCAAGCATCATATCATGGACTCTGCAAAACATAACATCCCCAGGAAGCTCCCCTTCAGGCAGAATCAAGCTTCTGTTGATAAGCTCATTGAAATAACTCTTCGCAACTGCCTCAGTGTCTTGCCCATGCAGAGTACTGATTAAGCCTTCAACTATCCATTGCCGAATAAGATCATCCCTCTTGATTACATGGTCCTCCGGATACATTCCAAGGTGCAGAAAACATGCACGCAGATAAAGAGGAAGATGCATGTAGCTAAGATTTAATATACTTTTCATCCCATCCAAGTCAGAATTAATGCCAAACTGAGGGCCTAGGGAGTCAACTATGCTCTCCCAGTCCTTCCTTGAAACTGACGGTCGATTAGCTAATAGGCTAGCTATTGTGATAATTGCAAGTGGCAGTCCACCACATTTCTTCAAAATTTTATCTGAAACTTCTTCAAATTGGAATGGATGGCAATCTTCAGATCCAAATACTCTATTGGAGAATAACTTTCTTGAGTCTCGGTCAGTAAGGGGCTTCATTTTGTAGATACACTGACGGTGATTGCAACATGCTTGGCGAGCCACATCCTCCACCCTTGTGGTGACTATTGCTCTACTCCCATTGCCATTTTCTGGAAAGGCACATCTAATAATCTCCCATGTTTGCTTGTCCCAGACATCATCAACTACCACGAAGTACCTGTTAAATTGTTTGCAACTATCAAATACCACAAGTGGATTATTATAAATTGTACTAGATGAAAGCATCGAAACACTATGCAATTCACATGAGCAAGTAAGCAAAGGATAATTAAAGGAACAATTGCTTCTGTACCCCGGTTCTGTCTAGTTTATCCGTCTGTGCCATACCCGCGTAGTTTCTCTCGTCTGTATACTGGATGGCTCGCAAATCGGCCAAACGCTCCGTTGCCCTCTGGTCAACCGTCACTTGGCCTGACTGGAGGGGTCGGCTTGGCGCGGCTCGGTTGGGATTTCCTGGGGTCGGCTTGTGTGCGGCTCGGTTGGGATTTCCTGGGGTCGGCGTGGGGTCGGAGCGTGGGGTCAGCGCGTGGGGTCGGCGTGGGACTGGGGCACTTGTTTAATCAAGGGATATCGCCGATGGGGCCCACGTGGTCTTTCTCCCTGGCTCACTGCTGCCGCCGAGAGAACCCCCGAGGAACCCCAAAAAACAGAGCAATAGGAGTTGGATTGAGTGCGGAGAGCAGGGTGATTGAAGGCGCAAAGGAGCTCCATTGCCATCGCCATTGTCGTCGCCCGCCCGTCTCCCGTGGCCCGTCGAGAAGGAGGGACATGCAAGGAGCTCCATCGTCATCGCCATTGTACGGCCGCCTTCGCTGTTTGGGGTTTTTTGTCGCCGACGGTTCCAGCTGCAGTCCATCACCCCCATTTCGATGGTCAGTGCTATCTTCTCTACATGTTTCATTTTCTTGTTGGGTGCATTATATGTGAGTAGATTTGATTTTCTATTTGGCTTGCGGAATGGGGAAAACCCCCAGGTTCCACCTGTTTATCTGATTCTAAATTTTATTTGTTAAAATAGGATTCCGATAGCGATAGCGATGGCGTCGATTACTGTGCTCTGTGCCTTTACGATGCAACTTTCTGTCGCACACTAACTCGTCGTTCCAATACTTTCAAAGTCCCGATGGAACACGGTTACAAAACGGCCGTTGTAAGTATTGTCTTTCAAATTCGAGGGAATGTCATTTGTTTTTCATTCAATGAGTGTCTTTATAGTTTTTCCGGTTTTGTATTACATGTAGATTCTGCCATGCCCTTTAAGATATCTTCTAAAGAGCCGGGCATTTGGCCCTCGTAAGAACTGGATGGAGGCTAGGTGTCCGAACGGAGACCAGTATTTATTCTACCTGGATAGGTGGGTAATTGAACATGAAACAGATCAGAACTATCTCTGTAAGCGGCTAAGTGGTAGCCCGAACATCCATAAGTACACGGAGATCTGTGGAACGCAGTGGAGAGCGCCATGTGAATGCTACGACATCGAGGATGGCGATGTTGTCAAATTCACTTGGAATGAAGATCAACATTTGTTCAATGTTGAAGTCACTAACGAGCACAATGCTGCAAAACCTTTTGTGCAACATACGGGTATGCTGGTTTGTGTTCTTTTTCTTACACATTGAGTAGTTTACAAGTTTTCTGAATGTCTTCCTCTCTTTGATCAGAGTTTAAACAGATTGACGGATGCTGCAAGCCAGCCCTCCTGTCGAGCATATATTTCACGAACCGAGAGATGTCACCTATTCAGAAATGAATGCGATATCTCTCGCTTTATTCAAAGATGCCACAGAGGAGTTGGAAGAGATCACTCAGTTCTATGTGCGCAGGATTGAGAATGATTCTCTACATGTCGTTTCTCTGGTATTCTGATACGATGCTCATGTTCTGTCATTTGAATGATCGCTCAGTTCTGTCATTTGAACTATTTTGATATGATGCTCATGTTATTTTGATAACATCTCAAGATTGAGGTACTAGATGGCTACGATGTTATTCCATCGCGTGATCTCATGTTACGTCAAGTTCACGGAAATTCTCGTCTTTTGGCGAGAGACGATGTAGAGATTTTTGGATCATATCGAGTGGTCAACGACGAGGTTTACATCGAGTTCACGGAGAACTGGGATCTATTCTGAGAGCAACTGCCGATTCGCTTTGGTGATCTCTTCGTTATCAAGGTGATCTTGAAGGAGGAGTACATCGAGCTGACATTTGAGAAGGTCAGCGAAGACGTCGAGGGGCCCGACGAAGACATCGAGCAGTCGGACGAAGAGATCAGCGACCCCAGCGAAGAGATCGAGCAGTGGGCTGACGAGATGATGTCCGGCTTTGACGACATCAAAGAAGAGACTGATTAATATTACTATGAGTTGTATTTTGATCGGATGTATTTTGGTCGAACACATTATGGGCGTGCTCTGGGCATGAACTGGCGCGCTCTGAGCGCGTTCTGTGCGCGCTCTATGCGTCACCGTAATTATATTACGATGGATAAGCTTGCCTCCGGTCATTTATTTCAAACTTTTATATTGCAAGTCCAAAACCACTTCTCTTTACTCTTGAGTTCATACGACATAGTTTGAGAAGCACAATTGATACATGCATTTCTCGTCAGAATATACGTAGACCTTGTTTATCAACTTGAATCGTTAGTATATGACATAAGACGACTATGTGCGCAGGATTTTCCTTTTATTGAATGTTTTGAATATTTGATGCTCATTTCAAATTTCTGTCAAACCTAAGTTCAACCGACATTTAAACAAGTTTAAAACAAGAAAATGAAAAACTAAGCATGGATCCTTCTTAGTCACTCCAAAATGAAGCTTTTGTGAGGTTTTTGAAAATTTCATGTTGCAATTCCAAAACCACTATCTTCAACCTTGGACCTCATCGTTTGAGTTTTGTGATATCACATGAGATCCATACCCTTCTCATTTTGAATGTATGTAGACCATGTTTTTCAACTTGAGTCGTTAGTATATGACATATGAAGACTATGTGCGTCGGTTTTTCAATTTTTCGATAATTTTTGAATTTATTATGCTTATTTCAAATTCGATCAAACCTAAGTTTGAGCAACATTTAAACAAGTTTTTGACATGAAAATGAAAAACTAAGCATGTATCCTTCTTAGTCACTCCAAAATTAAGCTTTTGTGAGGTTTTTGAAAATTTCATGTTGTAATTCCAAAACCACTTCTCTTCGACCTTAGACCTCATTGTTTGAGTTTTACGATATCACAAGAGATCCATGCCCTTCTCATTTTGAATGTATGTAGACCAAGTTTTTCAACTTGAGTCGCTAGTATATGAAATAAGACGACTATGTGCGCAATATTTTCCTTTTTTTGATTTTTTTTGAATATTTGAAGCTCATTTCAAATTTCGGTAACAAGTTTAAAACATGAAATTTGAAAAACGAAGCATCGATCCTTCTTAGTCACTCGAAAATGAAACTTGGACACTTTATCAAACTTTTGAAAACCCCGTTGAGTGCCTCCAAACCCATTTGAACAATGACCGTCGATTTAACCCTAGCGCTGAACTGCAACCGTTTGATCGTCCTCTAGAAGGAATCTGGCAGAATCGGGGCGATCCGCGAGAGGCTCATTCTGCGATCTGATTGGCTGTAACCCGTGTGAGAAGCTCATTCTGCTCAACCCGTTCGATGTGTTTCAAATGAGCTCCAAAGGTAGGGTAAACGGCCCCATTTCTAAGCAAAAATGGTTGGTGGACTCGCAACAGCCGCACCACCGCATGGGACCGTTACACGCTCACCGCGGACCCACCATTTTCCTCAGACAGAGTATCCATCCTCTTTGGACCATCTTCTTCTTCCTCTTACTTCCTCTTCCTTACTCTTCCTTCCTCCTCTTCCTCTCCGGCGACAAAGGGCAGCAGCAATGTCGAGCTCCTCCCGTTCATTCCTTCGCCCCACTTGGCCAAAGCAGCCTGAGGTGCCGTTGCCGCCATGTTCTAAATGCTCACGCAAGGAGCCACTGCTCCGTAAGGCTAGTAAGGCGGAGACACCCAACAAGGGGCGCGGGTATTTGAAATGCCAGAGCCTGCCACATGATGTAAAGATCTTTCTCTTGCATCCTTTTGTTTTGATTTCTTCAGTGTTTTCAATTTCTTGCTCAGATTTGGGATTTAGGGTTCAGGTTGACTTTTCCAGAGGGTGGAACCATGCAGCCATTTTCAGTGGATGGATGAATACGTTTCGCAGCTTAAACGGGATGGAAGGTGGCCCGCGCCCAGCGACCTTCCTCTGCCGTCTGATGTGGAGATTGCGCCCTCTACTCCGCCGATGGGGTCTGACATGGTTGCTCCGCCGATGGGGCTTGAGGAAGTGAGAGGCGAACTGAAGAAGTTGAACAAGAACTTAAGCCAGATGAATGATCTGAAGAAGCAGGCTAATCTGATAGCTGCAGTATTTTATCTCTGTATACTTGCTCTAGGATTTGTTTATCTGCTGATTGTCAGTCGTAGTTAATTAATGCGATGTAAGCATAATTAATGCAATGTAACCTCTATGTTATTTGGACCAACCGCTTATGATAAACCAGTCGTCTCATTTGGACCAACCGCTTATTACTAATCATCTCTACCGAAACTATCTACAGTTTTAGGGGCATATCTATACCCCAACACGTATTTTACACCAGAAATTACATATATTTTTTTTGGGACAAATGACTAATCACCGAAACTATCTACAGTTTTAGGGGGAGATCTATACACCAACACGTATTTTACTCTAGAAATTGGTTATATTTTTAGGGACAAATGACTAATCATCCATACCGAAACTATCTACTATTTTACGGGCAGATCTATAAACCAACACGTATTTTACACCAGAAATTGCTTATATTTTTCTGGGTACAAATGACTAATCATCCGTACCAAAACTATCTATAATTTTAGGGGCGGATCTATACAGCAACACGTATTTTACACCAGAAATTGCTTATATTTGTTGGGACAAATGGCTAATCATCCGTAAAAGCATTGAAAGAAGAGGGTCCGGACCCGGTTAAACCCTGCTCATTTCAATGCTTAACAATAGTCTTGCAATGTTGTGGTATATAAAGAGGTCGCACACACACCCAACTAGCGAGGTGGGACTAAAAAATAACTCAACAACACAGTGGGAGACGTGGTAAGTTTGAGCCGCACACAAGCCGACCCCAGAAAATCCCAACCGAGCCGCGCCAGGCCAACCCCACCAGTCAAGCCACGTGACGGTTGACTAGAGGGCAACGGAGCGTTTGGCCGATTTGGCGAGCCATCCAGAGCACAGACGAGAGAAACTACGCGGGTATGGTACAGACGGATAAACTAGACAGAACCGGGGCACAGAAATTGTCCCATAATTAAACCAGCGTACCGCTAATTGTTGCAGGAAAACTCAAGAAGAACAAACTTAGCTGAGAAACGCAAGGCAATAAAAATACAGTGCTAGGTTATAAAAAATTAAAAATATATAGTCTTGCATATGCGTATAATGTATCCAAGGTGAAAATAGCCAAAAAGGTATTTTTCACAAAACAGGGAAACAAATTCAAGCTGCCTAACTAGATTTCCCCTTTTCGAAAGAATAAGCTGCCTAACTAAATGGTGTATGTGGCTTTGGATATGTACAACTCAGAGCTCATATATACGATGAGCGACTGACTTCAAAAGTCAAGTTAGAGAAGTGTCCCCTTTCGATATCTAACTACCCTATTGTGTCGTGAAAGTTGAAGCATCAAGAACGCTACATCTTCTGTCTCAATTATCATATCGCGAGCTCAGTTCCATGGTTATAATTTATAACAGCGCCCAAAAAAAAACTCTATTGGCCAGTGAATAGATTTAAATTAACTTCGATCAAATCACACAGTTAACATTAAACACAACTAGCCCATTCATGTAAAGATCTGACTACTACGATTCAAAAGTAAACAATAAACTACTGGAGTACCTCTTATCTTTGAGATATCCTCTGAGTTCGTCGATGATGTCTTGCACCTCGCGAGCATGATAAGAATCCTACTCCTTCTTCTTCATCCCAAACTTTAATTGTAGGCCATCGAGAAGCCTTGTCATATCTGGTCTTTGAGAAACTGAAAGGAATGCCTTACACTCGAATCTCTCTCCGATTCCATCATACACTTGTTTGGCAATAGTAGTTTTGCCTAGCCCGCCAAATCCCACAATAGACACGACCTTGAGTTTTTTCTCAGCATCTATCAGCCAATTGACAAGCTCTTCCTTCGGACCATCGATACCCACAAGGCCAGATGCCTCCTTGCAGACAGGGCCGGTCCTGAGATCTTGGGGGCCCGGGGCGAAATAAAAAATGTAGGCCCTAAGAAATCAAAATTGTACCCCCTTCGGTCTGTAAGAAACGTCATGAGAAAGCATCGTAGGTATCATAATCCCTTGGACACTTTCAGATCGGAGGAGTAATCTATCTATGTGTAAAATTTAGAAGTAAAATAATCCAAGTGCGTAAACGATATGGAAATAATGTAAACATATGGTTTTATATTTATTTTAATGTTCATATATGCAAATTCACTAATGATATGACAATACCGATCTTATCAATTTAACATCGACTCTACCTTAAACAACGTTGTTGCCGTAGCTTTGGATGCAGTAGAATATCCTCTCAACGACGCGGTTTCTCGCCTCTCGCTTTGTCCGCGTGAGGGTCGACAATGGTTCGACTCTAGTTCTTGCCATATAACAGACATAATACAATTTAGATGGTGAGTTCTATTAATACCGATTTGGCAAATGATCAAAGCAATCAAACACATGATGGAAAAGAAAAAATGAGTTGATCGTGCGTAGAAGAATGATTTTCTTGCCATGGTCGAGGCACCCCGACATGATCTATTTTAGTTAATTGCCTTTAGAAACAAGTTAACACATAGTTTCAAGCAAACCTATATGCTTTTTTATTTGAAGAGATATATTCAAAATTTTCCCATTCTAAAACTGATCATGATGAGTGATGACCACAGCAGGTGAATAGGCCACACGGCCATTTCTTTGTTGAGATCAAGACCCACCTCATTTAATCCTCCATAGCTGTAAAAAGGGCCGGGTAAACTAACAAGCCCAAACCAAAGAAAATAGGCCCAAAGCAGGGAAAGAAACATAACGCTTCGTCCTCTTCAGTCTTCACCACGATACCACGCACAAAAAGACTTTCCAACTGCTGCAATGGCGCTGCCATGGCAGCTCCTCCGCCGCTGCATCTAGCACCTCGGGGCCCCTTGACTTCAGGGCCCCGGGGCGGGCCCCTCCAGCCCCCCCTCAGGGCCGGCCCTGCTTGTAGATGACCGACACCCGAGGATCGACAGCCACAAAGCCAGAACTAGACTTACACTCATCAATCTTGTACCGCATGCGCCGTTCATTCGCATCTACTGCGAAAGCCTTGAGGTCCTCAATCTGGTTGGCGATTCGATGGCGTGACCCCAACGTCTTGAGACGTTGAACAGTCGTCTTGATGAAGCCCGCTTTGTCATCGGCACCTCCAAAATTGCGCATGAAATCATCGATACAATCTTCCATGTCGTAGGCCATCTCTCTGACATGGTCTCTCCAGTTTCTTGTGTCGGGTTCGAGCTCATCCATAAGCTCCAGCTTCTCAAGAACAGCGTTCATGGCGCTGAGCTCATGCATGAGGAACGTCGCCTGCTTCCTCCCCATTCTAAGCTAGCTTCTTGTACTCGTCACCCATCAGCGTGGTGAGCTTGCCGATGAGCTGATCCATCACCCCTTTGGACAAGCTCACAACTTCGGCCATCTGGATCTTGTTGATTTTCGAACTTGGCTCGCTATCTAGCTACGTTTTTGCACTGATATCACCTACCGCCACCCTGTATTCCGTAGGTGTAGTGTATTGTTTTTCCAACTTGTACTGATCCTTGAGCTATAGAACTGTATTTAATTCTGGGTAACCAGCTTGTAGATCCACGCCTTGCATGATTTACATTTTTATATATTGGTGCAATAATGCATTGTGCATATGCTTGCATGTGGACATGTTTCTCATGAGTAGACTTTTGCAGTCTAGTGCTCGTCATCTCACGCGGCAGAAACATTTTTAAGGCATGGAGCCTTCATTTTCCTAGATGACACTGTACCAATTTATGTCGCAGCATGTTGTTATTTTACTTTGACGAAGCTATACGTTGCGGCATGTTGTTATTTTACTTTGACTATGACGCAGCATATATTATCGTCGGTGAACCCTGTGGCTTTGTTAGATCAAAGTCGGGAAATAAAGGCCTTTTATCTAAAAAACAATATACCAATTTATATCGAGTCTCTACAACAACGTAATGACGAGATTTATTAAAAATATATACTTTTGCCAACCCCGTTATGGGTCAAATTATTAGATAGGATATTATACTCTAGTACTCCCTCCGACCCGAAATAATGGGCGGGAGGCTGTTATATTTTGATTTTATGAAAACCCCCCTGCCAGGTCCAAATTCTTTACAAATCAGTCCAATCGTCGCAGGTGGATCGCGGGGCGGGGCGGGGCGGATCGCGGCCGTGGTCAGCTCGCCGGAGACAGGGAATCCGCGGCGGCTCCGCCCGCAGGTGGTACGATCCGTCGGAGGGCTTCCGCCGGCCGCTTCCCTTCCGCCGCGCGACGCCTCCCATCTCGCTGGCGAGGGCGGCCGCGGCGAGGAGCGCGAGCGGGGCCGCGAGGCCGGCCGGAGCGGACAGCGTGACGGCGAAGAGGAAGACGACGAGCCGCTCCCCCGTGAGCAAAGCCGCCGAGGAGGAGGCCATGGCCGGCGCCGGCGAGCATCTCCTCTAAATTCGAGTTTTTCTCTGAAGATATACAGGTTGCTGCTCTCTGTCATCTAGTGTGCCTTCGTTATTTCCTGTACTGTAACAGTTGTTAGAGCTTGTTGTGCAGACTGGTAATTCCTGAAAATGTATCAACGGATGAAAACTCACTTTCTCACTGAGAGCAGATTGAATGAGCAAGACATCACTCAGCACTTGACAGTTAACTGCTGTCTGCCTTTCCCCAGTCAAAATCCAGCATGAAACCTCTGTAGTATAGCAGAACTTGGTGAAATTTGAGAAACTTGCAAGAAATGTTTAATGATTTGCATCTTGCCAACTGCTGCTCTACTTGTAGAATGTAATCGTCTCATGCAAAATTAAGTTGTGCCAGTTTTAGAGTTCAGTCTTGTGTAGGCAAAGGCTAAAACTATCAGGTGAAACTACTTGCAGAGCACTAACTTGTTAAGAAAAGCACATAGACTGGTAACTTGTTAAGAATGGTGAATATCCATTTTCGACCCATCCATCTCCAACTTTGGCAACATGGTACTGAGAACAATCCTGCATACACACAATTAGTAAGTGCCTTAACTTTACATGTTGGGTTCCTAACCTGACACCATCTTGCTTTTGTGTTGCTTCTCTTGGTGCATATCCATAAATGAAAATTACCACATTTTGTTAAATCTGAGAGTACCTGCATGGAGGTATGACTACATCGGTTAATTTATCAAGAGTCAGAAAACATGGTGTTTATCAAGAAATGATACACTCCCAAGCTTGGCAATACTTCAGAGAAACCCAAAGCATATAGTCCCAAAGTACTTGCCTCATAAGCTGACTGAAGCTTTTTGAATGATTCACACGCCAATGAAAGCCCCATGTTTTTATCTGGATGGACAAGTTTTAAAGCATTGACAACATGTTATGAAGCATCTCAAGTACCCCTGCCTACTCATAGATTATATAGTTCAGTAGGCCACAAGAGGTAAAATGGAAGCTCCTAAATCATAGAAGTATATTCAGGTAGTAACTAATTTTCTGGTTTTCTGCAGGTTGCCCAGCAAATATAGGACAGGATGGTCCTCTTTGATATCAACTTAACTCCTCCACAAGAGCTGGATCTCAACTTCAGTCCGCATACTCCAGAAGAAGAAGAAGCTGCTCATATTCCAGAAGAAGAAGAAGAAGCTTCTCATGTTCCAGAAGAAGAAGAAGAAACTGCTCATGTTCCAGAAGAAGAAGAACAAGAACATGCTGTGCAGAGGCACCATAAAGATGTGCCGGAGAGTTCTAAATTTGCAGCATATATTGCGCTGAAAGCTCTAGGAAAAGATAGACCAGTGGTGAAGGCGGATAAAGAAGTTGTGGCTCAACTTTTGGGAATAAGTCTTAGATCTGTCGAGAAGATATGGAAGAAGGCCATGGATCAAGAGGGCAGAAATGAAGCGCTTGATTTCTCAAATAAGCGGAAGGGCAGGTGCGGAAGAAAGAGGAGAGAGCTTTATCTCGATGAAAGGGTGCCTCAAGTTCCCTTCAACAAAAGGGGTACATTGAGGGCGTTGGCAAGGTCACTTGGTATCCCTTTCTCAATACTGCAAAGGAGGTTGGAATGGGGCGATTTAAGGCGCCATACCAATAGCCTGAAATCACATCTAACTTTGGAAAACAGAATAAGAAGGCTCCTATATTGCATCTCAATGGTCGATGAAACAACAATATTACAAGCAAAGCTTTGGTTCAAAAAGATGAGGAACACAATGCATATGGATGAAAAATGGTTTAATATGACTAAGCGAGATCGGATCTACTACCTAACACGAGAAGAACCAGAACCATTTCGCACTATCCATAACAAAAACAGCATCGGCAAGGTCATGTTCTTAACTTTAGTTGCAAGAACTAGACATGATGCGCAAGGAAATGTGACATTTGACGGAAAGGTAGGCCTTTGGGCTTTTGTCACAGAAGATGCGGCCAAATACAACTCGAAGTATAGGACAAAAGGCACAATGGAAACACATATAAGCTACCACACATGGGCAAGGACAAGCTAATAAAAGAGGGAAACCTTCCTGACATACTAGAGGTTGATAGCACACTGTATGAACAAACCTTAAAGCTAATAGCCGACTATGAGAAACAACAAGTGGAGAAAGAGGAGGAGAAGATGAAGGATAAACAAGCAAAGAAAGCTTCAAAGAGAAAAGGAAGGTCCCAAGTAATCCTAGATGATGACACTATTATCGCAGGAAAAGAATATGGCACATGGTTGAAGGACCCATCAAGCATTGTCCGTCCATACCGTCGAGTCAAGAGTGTATGTCAATGTCTTACTGCTATGTTTACTATTTGCAGAATCTTGATCTCATCTTACTGACATAATTTTATGTTTACTATTTGTAGAAACTTGATTTCATCCGGGAAACACAAATAGGCAAATTTGAAGCTGCAATACAACCAAGAATAGAAAAGGAGCCTGAGCAGGAGAAGAGGAAGGGAAAACAACCAATAATACTCCCTAAATTAGCTGAAGGATCAAGAGGAGAAGAGGAGGAGAAGAAGAGGATCAAGAGGAGAAGAGGAGGAGAAGAAGAGGATCAAGAGGAGAAGAGGAGGAGAAAAGGAGAAGAAGAGGATCAAGAGCCATCCTAAATTAGCTGGCATGTGATACTATAGCAAACAGTTGTAAATTATAGCTGGTATGTGTAGGTCAGTTGTAAACAGTTGTAAATCTGTAGGAGTAGGAACAATTATAGCTGGCATGTGAGATGTTCACTATGGTGGATGGTTTCAATCTCTATCAAGATTCTGTACTCCATGTTATTCATCCAAAGGTTTTGATTATTCATCCAAAGATTCTGCACTAAGAATGCAGTAGTCCATGTTGTTCACTATGGTTACATCCAGATGCAGCCATGTTGCTATGAATAACAAAGAACATTCTGGTCTTGGTTAGATATATTGGTCAGATGTACTGTACTCCATTACAGCAAAAGAGCAAGTTCAAGCAATTACAAGGTTGAATGCATTGTACTCCATTACAACAAAAGAGCAAGTTTGAACTGAATAAATTCATGAAATTTCAGCAACAGCTGCAACAGCTCGAGTACTCTGCTACTGCACAAGCTAACACTACTGGTACCCTGCTACTAACACAAGAACAAGCACAGCAGATGCAGAGCGGAGCACTGGATACCTTGGATATGATGACGTTGATGCCTGCGTGCTTGTTGTCATTGAGCAGAGGCTCTCGGAAGCGCCATTGAGCAGAGGCTCCTCGGAAGCAGAGCCACCGGGCACGCCGTTCCTGTCTGCCGAGAACAACCCGGCAAGGAGCAGCGCCATGCCCGCGAGCACCGAGACGGCGTCGCGCGCCCAGGAGAGCGCGGGCACGGGGACTCTGTACTGGAGGATCGTGACGGCGTGGACGGCGACGGCGAGCACAGAGAGCAACAGGAAGAGCGCCCACCAGAGCCTGAGGGGCGCGGGGACTCGATCCTCCCCGCGGCTGCGGTACTCGAGCTGCAGGTACGCCACGAGCAGCAGCCACGCCACCGCGCGGGACACGGCGTCCGCCACCGCGTCGGGCGTTCCCCATCCACCGCCGCCGGTGTTGTCCAGGTACCACGAGACCAGGGAGTACGCGGAGAGGAAGACCTCGGACGCCGCCAGAGCCCACGTGGTGCGCAAGGCGAGCCGGGCCCACTGGAACCCGGCGCCTCTCGCCGCGGCCGGTTCCTTCCGGCGGTGGCTGCCGGAGGCGAAGACGAGCCAGACGGCGAGGGAGAGGGCGAGCAGGAGGTGGGCCGCGGCGCCCACGCCGTGGAGGAGGACCGGCCGCAGGAATAGGGGCAGAGGCTGCTGGTTGATGGCACCCGCCGCCATCGCTGCCGCTGAAGGTGGTGGCGCTCATGCTGGCAGCTTTCATCGACCTCGCCAGCTTCGTCGGCGCCTTCATCGCCGGCACCACCGCCTACGCGAGGATCTGGGTCCACACCGTCGTCTCCACCTTCGCCTTGGCCGGCGCCGTCCCTAGCCGCCGCCGACCATCTTCCACAGCAACACCAAGCGAACCAAACATGGCTTCCTCCGTCGCCGCCGCCGCCGCCGGGAACCGGCAAAGTTAGGATCTTGGGGGAAAAGGAAACAATTTCGTCTTCGATCTCCCTCGTCCTTGGGTTCTGGTTCGTGAAAGAAAGGCGGCGAGGGAGGGGCGGAGCAGGTGAGGAGGAAGGGAGAGCAGGCAGCGCGGGAGGGGCGGAGCAGGCGGCGCGGGAGGGGAGTGAAGAGCACGGGGGCGGAGCAAGCAAGCAGTGCAGGAAAAGCAGAGCATGGGGGGAGAAGATGGGGACCTGTGTCTTCAGGTGAAAAACAGCAGTGGGGTTTTCGTAAAAAATCCGCCGCGAACGGTAATTCGGGTCGGAGGGAGTACTAGTATAATAAAAAGATGAGATAGAGCAAAAGATATCAAAAGAGACAAAGATAGGTAGAATAGGACAACTCAGCTGCATCGGTATACTAATATTATTGCTGGCTGTTGACAGCCCGGATATCTATTTTCACCGGCTGCTAAACTGCCCTCCCCAAATTTTATAGGTTGTTTGTTTCTCCCGGCAGTTAATATGCCTTCTAAAGTCGACTTTTGCTGACTGTGTTATGCCTCCATATTTGGTCCTTGGGTAGTGTCGCGGTCAAAACTAGACATACACTTATTTAGAAACAAAGGGAGTAGAGGTAAACCAAGTCCAAAAGAGGGCATGCAAGATTTGGCTATTTGGTTTGATCTTTATGACTTTTTTCACCTTGAGTTTTTTTTCCTTTCAACCCATTATATTAACAAAGATGGCACAGTAGGAGCCGTCCATAATGTTTATGCTGAAAAAGGTAATGCGTGTTCTACTAGTGTTTCCTACTAAACAAGGCCTTATGAACATTGAGAAGTGCTCTGGTGCTTTTTTAGAAGTTTTTTTTTACACAAATTTTAAAGCCACCGACGGCTATGATTAGATGTAGGGATTAGTGGTGCTAATCTCATCTGATTAGTACTCCTTTTTTAGGGTACTTCTAAATCCTATGCGAACTTAATCACAATCGTCGGTGTGTTTAAAATTCGTGCAAAAAACTTCATGAAGAGCACAAGAGCACTTCTCATGAACATTATATTATACAAATACAAATAGGACAAACCCGACCAGCCAACAGAATAACTAAAATCTACAGGAAGAAATTAATCGAAGGCAGACCATTTATTGTTTCCATTTCTTTGATAACAACATTACGTGATCTGTGACAATGGCCATGAGTGAAGAGTGGCGTCATTCTTAGCTTCTCGATGTAGCGCCACCAACGTAAGCGTCGAGCCTGTCTCTCAACTCCTTCCTTGGGATCTTGCCGGAAGGATACTTTAGAACAATGGCATGTACCTCCTTGGCGACAAATTTCTTGATCTCATCCTCGGTTATTTGGGAAGTTTCAGCCCTCACAACGAAGGCAACTGGGACTCCGCCGGCAAGATCGTCCTTCATTCTAAGAGAAGAGATCATGGAACAGTGAGAATTCTAGCTAGCTCTAGCCTCTAGCCATGAAACGAGCGAAAAGTATAGAAAGTTAGTCGCATCGTAGAGAAACTTTATCTCTCTAGCTTACAATACGACGGCAGCGTCCTTGATCTCTGGGTGTCTGAGGAGAAAGGCCTCGACCTCTGCATGCAGGCTGCACGTGGAACCCCTTGTGATTGATGATCTCCTTCAACCTGTCGACGATGAAAATTTCGTCCTCATCATCGACGAAACCGACATCTCTTGTGTGCAGCCAGCCGTCCTTGTCAATGGCGTTCTTCGTGGCTTCCAAGTCGTTCAGGTAACCTGCGCATTGTGAGCTTGTACTTTACCCTTGAAGTACTTTCGAGTTCATGTGACTTCCATGTCTCTAAAGACTACTGTTTAAGACTTTTTAGATGCTAACATGACAAGAGTATTCATGCTTGGATGGGTGACACTGCCTCTTGTGGGCGGGAAACTTCTTCTTTCAATCTTGTGCTTCGATCTGGTATTCCATCCTATTACATGATTGTGTTCCTTTTGAATACACCTTTTAGTGAGAAGTTGGAGAAGCACATGAGAATATTATTTTGGCTAAAAGGATAAAAGTGGAAATATTTTATAGTAAAATGGATAATAATAAAAACGCGAAGCGGTACGGTCGCCAAGCCGCCTAGCGATCCCATCAGGCGATCCAATCTACTCCTTGTCTCCCGCCGGTGGTGCCCTGGCCTGCCCTTCTTCCGTGGCCTTTGGGACATGGAGATGTAGTGGATCTTGGCGCTAATGTTCATGATGGAGTCACATGAATTGGTAAATTCACCATTCTTTAGTACTTGCTCCGATTTTATATAAAAGGACAATATCTCACATTTTAGATACCAAAAAAGCACTTAAAAATAACATGATTAATTATTTGGAAAAGCTCTCTTGTTTCGGCCTAATTAATTTTATTCCATTTGGCGCTTGGTTCTATATAATTGCATGAAATATTTGGCATTATTAAGTACCATCGCTCGAGATAGAAATCTAATCAATTGTTCTGGGGAGTGGTTTGCTGACTGTTGTTACGGTGTTTTTTTTTATCACACCACGAATAGAGAGACGAGGGCGGCGAAACTGTGTACCTTTCATGATTTGGTCCCCGCAGATGCAGAGCTCCCCGGTGTGATTCCGGGCGAGGGAGACGCCAGTGTGAGGGTCCACGATCTTGAGCTCCGTATTGCGCACCACCGTACCGCGCGGCTCGGACTTGACCTTGAATGGCTCCTTGGCCAACGCTAGGCTCATCGCCACCACGTACCCCGCCTCAAATACCCCGTACCCCTGCCAAACACCCCCTCGTCAGTAACACTCGCAAAACAGAATTAATCCAACTCCCACCTACAGTAGCTTGCAGCAGCATTCGCCTTTTTTATTCTCTGTTTGACTTGGGTACCGGTGAACTGGTGGCTGTGTGCATCTTAAATATGTAGAGGGCGGGTATAATGCTTAAACTTCTTAAGTGTGGGTAATTAAGCAACTGACCCGACCGAACACGGCATTGGGAGCTTGGCCATGAAGGCATCCTGGAGCTCCTTGCCCACGGCCACGTGATCGGCGCCGGACAAGACGATCCGGATGGAGGCGAGGTCATCAGCGGTGACACGAGGGTTCTTGCCGATATT
Organism: Poa annua; assembly: GCA_026929855.1. NCBI lineage: Eukaryota > Viridiplantae > Streptophyta > Magnoliopsida > Poales > Poaceae > Poa > Poa annua. The sequence goes on from CM049436.1 coordinate 10,321,744, forward strand.
CGTGATGATAGGCGGCACCACAGGGAAAACCGTTACGCCGTGCTGGCGCACAAGGTCGACGAGCATGCCGATGTCAAACTTGCGCATAATCACGATGGCTGACCCAACGCGCAGGCCGGCCAGTAAGACCGAGTTCAGCGAGCACAGGGGGTGAATAGCCCACATGCGACGTCGTTGAGTGGAATTGGTGGGAGTGCGACGGAGTTGGCTAGAATAGCTCGCATGCGACGTTGCTTCACGTCGAAATAGCTACGGACAGAAAACAGCCGTCTATGTGTTAACCAATGTCTTAAACTGTCAAAGTGGGACCCACTCTTGGTTTGTTAGGACGGGTAGTTATTCTCTCCGACAGTGGGACCCACTCAGGTGCCAAACATTGAGTCACGCAATCTGACCGTTCACGGTGCTCTGTTCTTGTCCGACGGCGGCGGCGGCGGCAGCGGTGGCGGTGGAGCTTTCTGGTGGCGACGGTGTCGCAATCTGGTGCCTGGGGAGGAGGTTTCGAAGTGCGAATGCGGTGAGCCATTTCACAACCCTAATCCCCGTCCTCACCTCCTCAATTTGATGGATCTGTCCGCCCTGATTTGCGCGATTTGAAACAGGGGATCGTTGCGCGTTGGCTGAATGACCGAGATGGAGCGAGGAGAGGCAGCTTCAGATCGGTAATGCCCCTTTCCCCTTCTCTTTAGCTGTTTTCGATTTCGATTTGGGGCTCGAGGAGGTGTTGCACCCGTTGCTCACTGAGCACTGTGTTCGGCATTGACAAGCAGGGGCGACAGTGCACGGTTCTTCGAAATTGAAGTGGAGTTCTTTTTTTCGAAGGCCCAGTTGAGTGATGGTAGCGTCAGAAACATCGAGGCAGATACAATGGTGAAGTTGGAGCTTGAATTTGACGAGATGAATCCTCAAGACCTAGAGGACATGGAAGAGAAGGCAGTGCGCAATTGAGTGGAGAAAATAGGGGAGAGTGTAGTTTGGGGTCCGGAGCAAGAAGTTTCACTGTTAAGGTTCGACAATTGGAAGGGTGAGTATGTTAGAATTGAAGATGGAGAAGATTTGGTTACTGAAATCGATCGGCAAGAAGCTTGGGCAAGCAAACATGCATATTTTTATGCAAAGCTTGTTGATCTGAAATCTGACTCCAAAGTTGGATATGTGGTCTTTAAGTTGGCTGCACAAATTGCAGATGATGAATGGGCTTCACAAAGACAGATCATGCCCATAGTTACTGAAGTGACAGTTATACCTGAATCTGATGCAACTGCACAAGAGGGGTGTCATGGTGCTACCAAAGCAACTGTAGTTGATTGGAATACAGTAGAAATACCGGAGCGTACTGATTTGCTCATTGCACCAATGAGTGACATTGAGATGGCAAAGTTGTATGGCATTCCTGTAGATGACAAAGATAAAGAGCAAGACAGAGATGAATCTGCAAACAGAGATGAGGATGGGTCAGATGTTGACGAAGAGTTGATGCAAGAGGCAGCAGATGAAGTAGGGGATGCACATGATGATGAGCTAGTAAATCTGTATGATAAAGAAAACCCTGTAATTGCAGTTGGGAAATTGTTCCCAAGTATGGATGAGTTTAGAATGTGTTTTAGGACTTATGCAGTGAAAGCTGAGTTTGATGCCAAGACTAAGTGGACTGACAAATCCAAGTTTTATGCAAAGTGCAAAGGTTTTGATGGGGGTGCCAAGCCTTGCAAGTGGTACATATCAGCTAGGCGGCAACCTGATGGAAGCACAGTCAGGGTAAATCAAATTCCAAACCAGCATACTTGTATGCCCAGTGGAGAACGAGTTTCAAGTATGACATCTCAACTATGGGTTACAGAAAAAATCACTCCTATTTTAGCCAAGAATCCTAACTTTACTGCCAAAAGACTCAAAGTGGACTTGGAACTAAAGTACCCCATTGTACTAAAATATACCACAGTTTGGAAGGCAAAGCCAAGGGCAATGAAAGCATTATATGGGGATTGGACAAATACTTTTAGGATGTTGTACAATTTTAAAGCTGAGGTGGAAAAGAGGTCACCTGGGAGTTATGTGGAGATAGATACTGAGGTAAATGCAGATGGCAAGGTATATTTCTCCAAGTTTTTTATGTGTTTGAAGCCTTGCATTGATGGGTTCAAAGCGGGGTGCCGTCCATATTTGAGCATTGACTCATCTTTTCTGACTGGAAAGTGGAATGGCCAATTGGCAGCATGCAATGCACTAGATGGATTCAATTGGATGTTCCCTGTTGCAATTGGTTTGTTTCAATCAGAGACAGAGGTATCATGGACATGGTTCATGATGCAGCTGAAAAGATGCTTAGCTCCAGTGTCACCCTTGGCCATCCACACAGATGCATGTAAAGGGTTGGAAAATGCAGTCAAAAATGTTTTCCCCCATGCTGAGCAGAGGGAGTGCTTCGGCAATTTGTGGATGAATTTGATCAAAAAGTTCAGAGGAGATGAATTTGGGCGTATGTGGCCAGCAGCAAGATCCTACACCAAACAAACACATTCACATCACCTTGGTAAGGTAATGGCAGCATGCCCTGAATTTGCACCATGGCTGAACACATATCATTCTCTGCTATGGTATAGGGCAGATTTCAATACTGCCATCAAATGTGATCATATAAACAACAATTTGGCCGAAAGCTTTAACAACAGGGTGAAGGAGCTGAAAGGCTTGCCTGTCCATGACTTGGTTGACCAAATTAGGATCTTGATGGTGGGTTGGTGGGAATTAAGAAACAAAATTGGTGCTCTACTTCATGGGGATAAGCTTCCTGCAGTGGTACAACAAGTGGTCAACAGAAGCAGAGGGCTTAAACATTTGTCAGTTGACAAAGCTTCATTGTGGGATGCTGAAGTGAGAGATACCAATAGTGGAAAAAGGCATGTTGTTAACACTGACTTGCATGAATGCACATGTCTAGAGTGGCAACATACCGGGAAGCCATGTGTGCACGCTATACTCTTTTTGGCCTCCAAACCCAGATTAAACATGCACCCATATTTGCATGAGTATTATTCAGTAGCAAGATTTAGGGCTGCATATGCAACTCCTATTCCAGCTTTGACAGACCAGTCTCAATGGCCAGAAGTGCCTATTCAGTTTTCCATGTGTCCTCCCATGTCTAGAAGAAAGGCAGGCAGGCCAAAACAGAGTAGATTCAAAGCATGGTTTGAGAAAGGTGGGAGTAGCAAAAAGGGGAAAAAGGATAAAGCTGAAAAACCTAAAAGGCCCCAAAAAGGCAACCCAAATAGATGCAAGCTGTGTGAGGAACTTGGGCATAGAATTAATTCCCCCAAATGCCGTTACACGCCGGAAAGGCCTAAGTATGTAAATGTTTCTCTTTTATACATTCTTCTTATACATGCTTTGTTTTAGTTAATAACCCCTTTTATACATGCTTTGTTTTTCAGAAGAAAGCGTGGAGAAAAAGGCCCACCTCTTGTTGTTGATGAATTATGGCCAACAAAAAAGCCAAGAGTCAATGGTTCTAGAAAGAAGAGAAGTGTGCAGATTCAGATGCATACTGAACCTGTTCTTGAGGTTCTGGTTCAGTCTGAACCTGTTTTGATGTCACCTGAAGCTGTTCTTGAGTTTGTGGTTCAGTCTGAAGATGTTCTGGTTCAGTCTGATGGTGTTGAGGCTGTTCTGGAGCTTGGGGATGCTGCTGAACCTGTTCTGGAGCTTGTGGATGGTGCTGAAACTGTTCTGGAGCTTGTGGTTCAGTCTGATGCAGATGTTTTGGTTGCAGATGGCCTTGTTGATGCTGCTGAACCTGCTGGACATGATAAGGTGCTAAGGTGCAAAAGAAGTGGGGGTCGAGTGGTCCTGGTAAGAAGTTCAGAAGCATGAACAAATTATGCAATGTCGAACCAAGTAGTGCAAAGAAGAGTGGGAAGAAGCAAAAGCAATAGAGTTGGACCATTGAGAACTGTTTTTCATTCATGTAATAAACTTATGTGTTATGATGTTGATTTGAATCGGATTCAAATTTGAATTTAAACAGATATTCATATTGGAAAAACATTGTTGATGAAAAAATTTGAATTATGATCCGATGTAATAGTTTGATCTATGATGTTTCAATGTTTCATGTACAATTATGCACGTTAGTTCATTAATTCTAACCATTTTGTGAGGTACAACTCATCGTCGCCGGAAATGTGCTAGAAATGTGCTCCAAAGGTAAGCCCAAACAGCCCCTTTTCTAATCTTGTCATTTTTTCGACCTTCTCCAAAAGATCTCAAACTCTAGTGTTAACATCTATTGCACTAATATAGTATCCTAGACTAATTTTTAACTCAAAATTTGTTCAAAATTTGGTTTGACTTTTGTTGACCATTTTTGAAATATTCAAAAAATATTCAACTAACATAAAAAAAATGCAAATATAGTGCACATGGTCTTAGTTTGTCATGTACTAACATCTCCAACTGATAAACACGGTAAAGATACATTTTAATCAAGACATGCTTCAATATGGTATGAAATCTCACATCTCGAACTATAGAGTTCATAGTTTGAGATGTGGGATTTCACACCATATTGAAGCATTTGTTGTTTAATATATGTTTATCAGTTGAAGATGTTAGTACATGACAAACTAAGACCATATGCACTGGATTTGCATTTTTTATATGTTTATTTAATATCTTATGATTATTTCAAAACCGGGTCAACAAAAGTCAATCCAATTTGAAATAATCATAAGATATTCGAAAAACATCAAAAAATTGCAAATCCAGTGCACATGGTCTTAGTTTGTCATGTACTAACATCTTCAGCTGATAAACACATATTAAATCATGTGAGATGTGAGATTTCATAGCATATTGAAACATGTCTTAGTTTGAGATGTGAGATTTCATACCATATGCACTGGATAAGACCATGTGCATCTAAATCTTGTTTTATAGTTGGAGCAGCTAGTACATGACAAAAAAAGACCATGTGCACTGGATTTGCATTTTTTTGATGTTTTTTGAATATCTTATGATTATTTCAAATTCGGCATATTTCACACCATATTGAAGCATCTCTTGTTTAATATGTATCTAAACCTTGTTTATGAGTTGGAGCTACTCGTACATGACAAAATAATACCATGTGCACTGGATTTGGATTTTTTTGATGTTTATTGAATATCTTATGATTATTTCAAATTCAGCCTATTTGAAACGCATCCTGGACCGTTCATCTGACTATGCTGCGCTAAACTGCTGCCGTGCGATCAGGTCTTCTAGAAGGAATCGCGAGCGATCCGTGGGAGAGCACCCTTGTTCGACATGATTGGCCAGCATTTTTTTCTTCTCCGCGACGCGGGAACTGTTGGGCGTGAGACTGTTGGGCTGTTGGGCCAGCGTTTTTTTTTCTTTCTCTAGCTTCCCCTAGCCTGCCATGCATGCGCTGATGCGCAGCGCGTCCACGCATCGTCGAACGGGCCAAACGTGCCATGCATGGCTCATGCAGCGTCGCAGTCTGGCTATTTACGCATCGTCTCAGCCGTCGCAGCCTAGCTATTTACGCAGCGTCTCAGTAGTCGCAGCCGTCCGCAGCTACGCATCGTCTTCTTCTCCCCATAACTGCAAGGCAGTGTTGTGTGCGGCCGTTTTGGATGCCCTCCCCATAACTGCCACGTTCATGACTAGAAACGCCACCGCACCATCCACCGCACGATCCACTTCTTTCACGGCCGGCTATATAACGGCCCCCTCTTCTTCTCTTCTCTCTCACTCTTCTCTCAAGCCGAATCCTTCCTCTTCTTCTCTTCTCTCTCACTCTTCTCTCAACCCTAGCCACCATGCAGTTCAACGGCCCGACGTTCCACCGCCCTGCCACCATGCCGGAGATGCGGTATCCGCCCGGTATCGTCGTCGAGAACAAGCTGCGAGTGTGGGCACAGTCGAGGTGGAGGAGCGCAAGGGATCTAGCACACTACTTCCTCTCCTCCGGCTACCGCCACCTCCCTCCGGGCTCGCCACGCATATTCCGGCTTGAGGAGTTTACCGACAACGGGCTATTGGTCGGCTACACCGTCACCTTCACCAACATGTTCGACGCTTTCCATCTCCTCGGGCAGGTGGTTTGGCGTGGATGCGAGTTCATCGCATTCACGAACTTCAACATCTACACGGACTTCAACGGCATCATCCGCTTCAACGGGCCCGTGCACTCCCTCCCCTACGACATGGAGGGCGACGAGTGAGCCACCCCCAAGGAGAGCCAAGCAGAAGTCAAGAAGAAGCTGTTCAATGTTTGCGTGTCGTTCTAGTTTATTTCCATGATCGAATGTTTCGGTTTCTATTAGGTTTATTTCCATCATCTCTTAGTCATCATGCGAGGAGTTTGTCTTAGGTTTACTTGGGCATATATGCCCCTCTTTTAGGTTTATTTCAATCAATGTTTGTGCTTGGGTATATATGCCCCATGTTCGTCCGTGCTAATATAAAGTAGTGTTTGCTCGTGTTTAAATTATTTTTGAACATAAGTAACTTCTTCATATTATTAATCCCAATAGAAACATGCATGGAAACTTTTAAACCTAAACTTATTCAGCATTAACATGCTATGAAATAATGAAATAAAGGAAATAACATAGGCAGAATAAAACAACAAGCATCTTTTTATTTTTGGGCCTAATGTGTACACTTCTTTTAATATTGGGCCTAGCTAGGTTTTACATGGGCCCTGGCCTTTTCTTCTACTCCTTCTGTTTTTTTCTACTAAACCAAAGTGTGCACGTATGTTTTTTTAGCTGAGAGCACATTGGGCCTGGCTAGGTTTTACATGGGCCTAGCCTTTTCTCCTAGTCGTTCTCAATTGTTTTTTCTTCTACTGAACTAAACATTGCACACACATTACACAACATCATGCGAACTGAAACAAACCAAATCAAGGCTGGATTTATTCCATGTCTTAGCCATACACAAATCGACCATGTCAAGCTAACTGCAACACTAACTACATTGGTTTCTGACTAATGATCAGCAAATAGACAACTCCAAGAACAATTGCACATAGATAAAAAATTGCAGCCAGTAGATTGCTCTGCTTCTTTAGATCCACAAGTTTCTCCAACTGCTTGGCCATCTTCTTCAACTCGTCCTTCTGCAGCCCATTCTGCACTGTAGCAACACCCTTAGTAGCAGATCCCAATTGCTCCACCGCCGGTGTCAAATTGGGCACCAGGGATTTGCCCTCCTTTTGAATCCTCTGGATGTATGCATCAAGCCACTCGAAATGGCCGCATGGAAACAGATCCTGCAAATACGAAAACCCAAATCAGATGCATACCCAAATCGAATGAAAACCCAAATCGGATGAGAAACCAAAATTGAGGAAACATAAGATGAAATTGGGAGGGGGGAAACACAGATCTCACATCCCCCGGCTGTTCTTTGCTCTCGCATTTCACATACTCGCGCCCTTTGTTGCCGTTCTTGTCGCTCGTGGTGACCCGCCGCTTCAGGGACGCCGTCCATCCGCACTCAGGGCAGCTTCCTAGCGGAACTGGACCGAAGCGCGGCCACTTAGAGTGGGAGGCGGAAGCGGAGCTCGACGGCATGCCGCCGGAGAAGAAGGGATGTCGCCGGAGAAGAAGGGGAACGAGAGCAACGGTCGTCGGAAAGAAGCTCGCGGGGATGGTGTCTCTGGCACGGGGGCGAGATGGATCTTATGACGTGGAGAACAGGTGGGTCCCGCGCTCGGAGGTGCTCCTGTGGGTCCGGTATAAGTGGGGGTCCCAGCACGCTCACATACTTCCAATCTTAAACTGTCTTTTGCGGTTAAGTCACGATGTCGCACGACAGCTATTTCTCCCTCGAGCAGGCGTCGCATGCGAGCTATTCTAGCCAACTCCGTCGCATTTTCAACGATTACGCTCAACGACGTCGCATGTGGGCTATTCACCCGAGCACAGGTGGAACAACGGCAGCACGCACAACAGCACATCCTCCTTGCTCAAATACAGGTTGGGGTTCTCCCCGTCCACCTTCAGAAAAAGAGAATTGATATTGGTTAGCTTCTACGGCTCAAGTTCCACATGGTATGCACAACTACCACCACATCTTGTAATGCCAAAAGCGGATCCACATCTTGATCGAACACATCAAAGCTCAAGCTCTCCAATGGGCAGCTGCGAGCAGAGGTCGCCTAGTGTTACGGTTGTTTAGTTCTTTGTGAGCTTTATTTTCAGCAGGGTGTGACACCCCCCTGGTCGTTTCGAGTTGTAATCCTCTGTTTCCGTTTGTTGTTTTGGTTGCTCTACTCTGGTCTTCCATGACCAAACTCTCTTTCCCTCTTAATATATTTTTACATGCAGTTCTCCTGCATGGTTCGAGAAAAAGAAAGTTTCAGGTGAATTTTAAGCGCTTTAAATTTGGCGCAAAAGATCACTAATTATCTCATGCATGCACCTGATTCGGTGGGGCTTAAAGTAACAAACTGAAGCCCACGTTTCACAACTAAAATTTGCTATGTAGCTCCTCCAAGTCAACAAAATATTTTCTAAAAACTTGATGATTCATTATTCCATCCACTTTACCGAAGTTTTCTAACTCTTTTTTACTCCGTTATTTAATTTTCTGAGACAATGGAATCATGCTATCATGAGAACAGAACGTCCTCGGCCTGCACAAGGTGCACACGGAATTAAAGTGCTGACCCCATAAGGGAAGAGACAAAAACTCATGATATAAGTGGACTAAAAGCTGATTATGAGAAAGAAAACGTAGCTCACACCGTCTATGAGATTAAAAGTACGCTTCAATGTTCATTTGAAGTAATAGCCTATATTTTATTCACTTTTTTGGATTTTTTGCCACATGGTATGCACTATTAGCACAAAATCTTGTAACAAGTAACCATATGGCATATATTAAATACAGTACCACCAGGGTGGTAGTAACTGATATCAGACTCGGGCGGAACAAAATGAAATATGTTTTATGTATTTCAATACGGACTACATACGGAGCAAAATGAGTTAATCTACACAATAAAATACATCTAAATGCATGCATCCGTATGTAGTCCATATAGAAAAACCTATAAACATCTTACATTATGAAACAGAGGAGTACGTAACAACTACCTAACATCATGGTAATGGTAATTTAGTAACTTTATCGCTACTGTGAGGGAAATGTTATTGGCAACTATAGTTTTAATCATCATGATTACTAAAGCATTGGGTAATTTATTTAAATATAGTACATGGTATTTACATCACTATTATAATGGCAATATTTCGTCCAAACTTCTCCACACTATAAAAAGTGTGAGTGGGAACTGATACAAAACATGTCACCTTTCACGGTACAATACAACACAACACAACAAATTACGGTTCCAGCAGAGTCACACATCCACACCAAGTTCTTCACCCCATAAAAAAAATCCCTGCTATTGCACATTTGCACCCCTGGCATTGCTACAAGTGTCTGGCATCAATTTTGTTGCTTCGATGCTGATATACCCTCAGGTTGTAAGTGGCAGCGGCGTCCACTGGTCCCGTTTACGCCGCCAAAATCAGCTCAAATGGCGTTTGTGGATAACCATTTAATTAATGTGGCGTATGTGGAGAGGTCACCGAGCTCACGATCGCCAGCGGCAGAGAAGTTTTCATATACAGTATCTCTAATAGCGTACGGGAGAGGCGGCTAGCGGCGGCGCGGGAGTGCACGCCCTTCACGTCCTGGTCAGCCGCGCCGCGGCCGACGGCAGCAAGACTACCGACGCGAGCTCGTGGCTCCGGTCGAATGCACGACACGCCCCCAACCTCCTTTGCAGTCGCCTCCGTCAGGATCTTCTGGATTTCGGCGTCGATCTGGAGGCGAGCACAGAGCAGCAGCAGGTGCTTGCCGACGCATACGATGTTGGGCATGAGTGCGACAGGAGATCGATCTCATCCGGACTGAGCGGATCAGAGCAAGATCGATCCAGGAGCCGGCGACAGTGGGCATTGGATCGATTGATCCGAACGAGCGGAGCAGGATCAATCACTAGCGAATAGAAGTGTAAGATTGTGGAATATGATTGATTACAATGAGCCACGATGGGCTGTATATAAAGGGGTACAAGACTTGGACGACAAGAAGCCTCCTAGAGATAGACTTGGATTACAATCTAAACTACCAAATCTAGACTAACCATAATATACTCTAACACCCCCCCGCAGTCGGATCGGTAGTGACGCAAACAGCTGGAGCGTCGCAGACGGTCTGACTGGAGCACAATCCGAAGTCGCGAACTGAAGAGGAGCCGAGTTGATAGCCCTTGATGCCGATGTCGATGTAGCCGATTTGTGGGCGCTGCAGTTGTGGTCGATGTTGCCGTTTGTTGAGAAAGTTGAGGTAGACTTTTGCTGGAGTCGATGTAGTTGAGGTAGGCGGCACGCTGCGCCGAGCTTGCCGGACTCGGGAGCGCGTCGGGGACGAAGGCACGCACCGGTGTTGCCAGTACCGGACATGCGAAGACAGGGACCACCATGAACCATGCGAGCCAGAGCCGGATGAAGAAGCAGAGGAGATCTCCGTGGTCGGCGGCGCGTAGCGCAGATTTTCCGCCGTTTGTTGCCGGAGTAGACGAAAAAAAAAGTTGCAACTAGTAAATTGTGTTGTCAGTTTATGTCCAAGACTGCGACGACCAAGGTGTATTTGAAGCAAAAGTTATACAGGCTTAAGATGCAGGAAGGGTCGGATTTTGTGGAGCACATGAATGCCTTTAGTCAGGTTGTCACAGATCTAGCACGTCTGAGTGTGAAGATTGACGATGAGGATAGGGCGATTCTTCTTTTATGTTCGTTGCCACAGTCCTATGAGCATTTGATCACTACGTTGACGTACGGCAAGGAGACCATCAAGGTTGAGGATGTCACTGCGGCGTTATTATCCTATGATATGAGGAAGAAGAACACCGTAGAGGAAGTCACTCATGGGGAAGGTTTTCTGGTCAATGGTGCGCAAGGCAAGAAAGGATACGAGGCATGGAAGAGCAAGAAAAAGAAGGTGCAATGCCACAAGTGCAAGCGGTGGGGACATATCAAGAAGGACTGTCCAGATCTCAGTAATGGGTCAAGTGCTAATGTAACTACTCATGGAGATAGCTCGGACGACAGTGGTGATGTTCTCTTAGTGTCAGATAGACGGTCAACCAAAGGTGAAGCGTGGATGTTGGATTCAGCTAGCTCATTTCATGCGACACCCAATAGGGAGTGGTTCTTTTCGTATAAGTCTGGTGAGCTTGATACAGCCTATGTGGGCGATGACACGGGACACCGTGTTGCTGGAGTAGGCGACATCAAAATCAAGATGTTTGACGGAAAAGAGCGGGTGCTTAAGTGAGTCAGGCATGTGCCAGGGCTAAGAAGGAATCTAATTTCGCTTGGAGTTCTCCATGATGGTGGTATGGTATTCCGTTGTGATCGGGATAGGAAGACCATGAGAATCATGAAGGATGAGGTGACCGTGATGACGGGAGAGAGGACGGCGTCGCATCTTTACAAGTTGCGAGGGAGCACTATTGCAGGTGGAGCCATGGTGAATGGAGTTGCGGGAGTAGCAGCTGTGTTCCATGGAGGCGGCGGGTCTGTGGCAGATACGTCGGGTAGCTCTCGGTAAGCTACAAAGAAGACAACCCAAGTCCGGAGTACATGGAAGTTTGACGCTTGGACAAACTCAAGGTGGTGGAGAATATTCGCCAAGGTGGAGTGTTGTTTTTGTGTGTCGAATATTATGTACGAGTGGGGTTACGTGGACTTGGTGTTGTAATAGGTGTGGACAGGGTACGGTAGTGTTAGTGTCGAACACGTGTATCCGAGGGCCTCTCATATAATGAGGAGGCACCACATGTTGTAACCCATGGCGACTTGATAGCAGCAGGCGCGCAAGGGGAGCCGGCGGCTTGTGCCGGCGACCAAGGCGGCCGGTGCAGCAGCATCGTGGGGAGGAGTGCCCATAGTCATGCCCCGCAGATGTAGGCGAGTTCGCCGAACTGCGTGAACAAATCTCGGTGTCATCGTCATCCTGTGATTGCCTGTCTCGCGGTAGATCAAATTAGGCGCCTACGATTTACAACAATACCCCCGCCCCATATTCCAGACCGAATGACTATTAGGGCATTATTTATGCTAGCATCACCATGCCCTCCACGCTGCCCTCCACCATCATTGCATAGTTTTTGTTGGATGAGAGAACAAACCTGAGTAGTTTTCAATTACTTTTACATCTCTCGCCTCACATTGTCAGGGAGGAGCCCGGTTCCTCTGCAGGAAGTAGCTTTGCTACAAAAGAGGGACAGGGCGGTGCATCCCGATAGCACCTTTCCGATCGCGTTGATGGCTCTCAGAAGTGACTATGGGCATGGGTGACCGGTAATTAGCCCTCGCCACAAGATTTTCTTATTATCCCCGCATTTTCTTATTTGCTCCATTGGCGGCAGATGGTCCAATAAGTATACATTCCAAATTATTATGTGCACTTGCAATTTACATGCAATGGATATATAGATATTTGTGTCATTCTCCTATGCAAAGAAAATACGTTTTAGCTATTCATTGTGCCTTTTCGCCTGTAATTGCCATTTGAGTAGCCACAGTAGTCGCGATCTAGTACTTTTCTGCCCATGAGCGATGTGTTGCCTCGTCATTTCAACAAAAAATAAAGAGCAGAGTCGCGGATCCTGACTGGCTGAAGGAATCCATTATTAGGACCAGCTGTGGCAGATAACAGAGTACCCTAACTTTGCCAATTTACCAGAGAAAGGTGTAGATTTATTTATTTTTTAAACAATATCACCGTTTTTATATGGTTCATTTTGAATCTATGCGCGATTTATTATTTTAAACTCCCTAAAACACCATGTCACCCTAGTCATCAACCGCGCACCTAGATGTGGGTCAGTGACGTAAAAAGAAATCAAGTATTGTTATGTTTTGGGTAATAATTATCTATGTGAACTCTAAAATAATTTGCAAGGGCATCATATTTACCATATTGGACATGTCGTTGGATTTTATTTCAGTAAACTAATACCTATTTGATTTTTTGGAACATCTTTAACTTAGGTGAGAACCATGGATGATATGAAATACGATAGTACAGGGTGACATGTGTGTTGCATGGGGGTGTGCTAGGAGAAAACATTTTGGAATAGATACACATGTCACTACGTGAGTTATGGCTTGTTTCCTCTTCCTAAATCGCAGCTAAATTTATGGCATATTTAATTAGGCACATTTTATTTGCAGCTACCACAATTCTTTTAAGGAAGTATGTGTTAATGATGATCCTTAGTTACACAAGGAACTTCTATACATGACCTTCTAAAGATAATTATGTCACCCGATTACGTGACTGATTTGTTTTTTAGAATCCAAGTTGTTTATTTAGCTCTAATTATCATGATAATTTGGATGATGTGGATAAACACAGTGTCACTATTTTAGAGATAAATTGTGTCAAATCTTACGTGATTAATATATTTTTCAATCTAACCCATTTATTTTAATCTAACCACCACGATAATTTAGATGATGTCGATCAACGTGGTACCTTGGTTTTAGACAACGTATGATAGAAGCAAAGTATGCTTTGATGATTTTTTAAAAGTAATTAGAGTTTGTAAGAATGTTATTTTTCTTATGTCCGTGAGAATAAGATATACTGAGAAACAAATGTCCCATTCAGGACCCTAACCATCTCCTTTAGTCCAGAATTCTATCGCCACAAACCTACTCTCTATCATTTTATATTTTCATTAAGGTATGTCCGAATCAATCTCTGTAGTGTAGTTTAACTATGTAGTGACGGGGCTTGAGATAAATTTTCGATAGGACAAAAGATAATACAATTGTGCTTCTAAGGGGGGGCGGGGGAGCAAAATACTAAATCTTCCCTTCTAAGCCCTTATTAGAAAAATTTCTTTTCAACTTAGTCTAAAACTAAGTGCGGTGGCCACACCTAAATTACACTAAGCTCCGACTTTGTATGTATTATATATGCATTCTTAACGATAATGTTTTGGTGGTAAATATGGTGTCGTACCAATTATAACCACATTGTATCCGTCAAATTCTTTTTGTTTTTTTACTGAGGTGGTCGGACATTTGTCTTGTCAGAGTGTGCCCTTGCCACCACTATGCATGCCACATTTTCTTTTATACTCTTTGAAGTATATTATTGTAGATGATATTCTTACACCATGCAAATTAGGGGTGACTATGGTACACTCTGAACATACCCTCCCGGTTTTTAAAATGCATATTAAAGGTATTATGAGATGTCCGAAAAATTGGACAAAAAGTTTCTTGTGTACATGTCGTCGTTCTGTATGTTCGCAAAGTCATATCATGCAAAATCGATATTTGTGTTAAGGGGTGTAAAAAACATAAAAAATTGGTGCTAAAATATGATTTTGGAGAAATATTTTTTGGTCTTTTTTACACATGCCACAAAAAATATACTTTTTTCGAAACTTGACATGTGCACATAGAGTGTCAAGAAATATGCACCATATTTTGTTCAGAATTTTTTGACATTTAGATTTTTTTTTCCGATGTCAAATTGATGTACACAAATCTACTTTCCGGACAAATCATTTTACATTTACAAATCACCACCATATTCTAGTGTGTGTGGTACAATTGGTCCTGACACGCACATGCGTGGCACTAATAGCTGATCGCGCACCGATCAGTTTTTTTTTAATTTGATCAGTTTTTATTTTTTAATCGATCACCTGTCCTGATTTTTCTATTACCGATTCAGGTTACCATATGTTTTAGAGTTAGCTTACCAGTTGTATCCAGCCCGAACTCTATTAACGTGAAGAATTGATCCCTATTTATTATTTTTAAATTAATGGAACGGGACATGGTGTACGTGGTAAAAACAACTTGTTTGTACCCGATTAATATTGTACGTAACTTCTTCTCTTTTAATCTCAACCGTCACAATATAAATCAACGAATTATATATTTTTAACCTATGTGGATTAATGTGGTGCTTTGAAAAACTAACTCATTTTGCTTTTAGTATATAACTAGCAAGGTGGCCCTCGCAAATGCGAGGGTATCATCTAAAATTGGTTGGAAGTGTTCAAGAAATAAAACTATGGTTTTACTGATACTATGGTATTTTCCATAATGTGACAATAAATAAAATTGTTTTACAATTATCGCAAAGGTTTTTGCAACCAAATATCACGTATATATGTGTGTAACATATTTGGTAATCTATATTTGTGGGAAAATAATTACCATACCATACTTTGAAACATTGATGTATGCGTATTGGATCCGTAAAGTGAACTACTGCTTTTACATGATGTTGTATCAATAAGCAAAGTTAGATATCTTTGTAAAAAGAATAGTTGAATTGAGATAAAACACTTTATCCTCCTTAATAGATAAGTCACATTAAATTACAGATAATTATCTTGTTATGACGTTCCTTCCATTTATATACTCACTCCATGTCACAATATACAAAATTCTACACATATGAACATGCTGAAACTTTGTCCATTATCTTTTATATGAAGATACTGCTAAAGATAAGTTATTTCCTTCTAGGCTTGTTCGTCAACATTTTCATACATCAATAATCAAAGCTGGAGACGTAAACTCTAAGTTTCTCGACTATTACATGTCCCTTATATTCATGTAATGGTTCTACACACATGGACACATGTATTTTTTCTGAGTTAGGAAAAATTACTTTGTGGATTGGATAGCATAGTTCAAGACTAATAATCAGTCGCCAGTTTTACCGTGCAATTGGAATGACATGTGTTCTTATATTGAATTTGTTACCGATGTAAATACACATACAATAATCCAAATATGTCTACAAATCAACCAATATCCACGAAAACAATTCTAAATGTATGCTTTTCAAGTCCTCAGATGAAACATAGTATTGACTCACCGTGGATACTATATGAAACATATCAAGTGGGAATTACAATTCATTGGCGGAAGGCATTTTCTTTCTAGTGAAATATGTGTTGATGTGTCCAAAAATAAATCTTAGTGTGAGTGACACTCCTGTCGATAGGGCGACTAATGTTGTAACTTCATTATTATTAAAATTTCAGGACCGAATTTTGAACTGCCATGTGGGTTTTGTGTGAGTGTTCGTCAGATGGTGGTCGAATACAATAGTCATTTATGTGTGCTGAATAATAGAAACAATCTACATAGTGCGACTTCATTAACTTTTATAATTCAACAATTCCAAACTTTTGAAGACATTTTGTGTGTTTCGGTATGGTGACACTTGAAATAAATGTCATTTATGTGCACTCAATCATAAAACACAATGTACTTCTCCACAATTAGTCCGTACTTTCAAAGTTTGGGCAAATATATAGAAAAAATATCAACATCTATAATATAAAATCATCATTATTAGAATCATTATAAATAGAATTTTTACATTATTATAATTTGATATTATGAATGTTTATATTTATTGCCCCATCGTTGGTCTAACTTTATTGCCACATCGTTGATTTTAACTAAACTCAAAAGAGGATAAATAACACAAAGAAAGACTGGTCAGTTTATATTTTTTTTGAAATTGTCCATATCCTAGCAGCTCCTACCTCTGCCACCACGTTCAAGTAATTTTTTTGTTTTATTTTTGGCTTGCACCTATCATCTTTGAGCAAAAATAGTTAGTCTCGTACATGTTTTTTTTAACAGACGCGGCTATTTCTTCTATGTGTTTTTTTTTGCAGCTATCACTTTTAATCCAAAGCTAGCTGTTTTTTAAACGGATTATTTATTGGGGTATTCTACATTTTTCTAACATTTTTCGTAGTAGGAATGCAGGATGCCGCCACGCCATGTACACGTGTGTTAGCTAATAGCTTATCGCATCGACCAGATTTTACTCTTTTTTCACAGAGCACATAGGCTTAATTTAGCTAATACTTATAGCAGATCGCATCGATCATATTTTGTATTATTTGTCCAAGTTTTTTTTTTTTTTTTGAGTTAAAAGTGGTCGATCTCCACTGCTCGAATAGATAGAAGAGAATTGACCCAGTTTAGAAGGGAAACCGGGTCCAAAAACCATACAATCTGTACAAAAGAATGACACAAACGAAGCGACCCGCCGCCCACACGACCGAAGTCGACAAACGCTACAACACACACCACCTGCTCCGGAGCCGCCTCCCCGGCGAAACAACCAGATCGACCTTCGCATTGCCCGAAAGTGATCCAGTCATGGTCGACAAACCCTCTGCCCACGCAGTCTTCATCCGGGTTGCCACCAAAACCACCAAGATCCGGGGCCGCCGCCCCGGCGTAGCAACCAGATCGGCCTTCGCATCGCCCGAAGCCGAACCAGCCGGATCGACCTGCCTGCTGCGCGCACAGACCAGGATGCCATCCAAACCACACGAAGCAACAATCCTGCCCCATAGGACCACCGCTGTGTGAGAGCTCGAGGCCGCCGCCTCGACATAACTCCACCGTCCGGGGCCGCCGCCCCGGTCTTCCGCTCCCCTAACCACAGAGTCCACCTGCCTAACCGTCGCGAACCAGCCGCACTGCGAGGGCTGGGACTCCAAGGCGACGCCTCCAACAAGGTAGCAGAGCATCTGCCATCGTCGCCCGCTCCAATGGAGCTTGGGTTTTCACCCGAAGTCTCAGAACCACCCACGTCGGTTGGAAACGAACCACCACAACGACGCAAACAAGAAGGAGAACGACGCCGAAGGCGCCGCCGTCGTCGGCACAAACCGAAATCTATGCAGGGCTTTCGCCCAGAAGGTCGATCCAACCGCGAAGCGAGAGGAGCATCAGGTTGAGCCTCGGGGCTCTGTCGCCAACCGCCGAGCTCCACCGCAAGCCATGGTGGTCGCGACACCTCCAGCCGCGACAACCAAGCCGCAAACAGCCACTTGCCCGGAACCGCTGTCCCGGCGTTCACCAGCCCCATCAACAACGCCACCTTTGCCACCCCCACCATCTGCACGCACAGGCCCATGACCAGGACCCAGGGCACGCCCACCTCCCAGCCGGCCCGAGTGGGGGCGCACCACCAGGATCACGTCGCCGTGAGGCGCCGCCAAGTCGAGGCCAATGCAGATCGACGGCGGGGAGGCTCCAGGGCCTGCGGACGACCATCCTGCCTCCGGCGCGAGCACAAACACCGCGCCGCCGCGACGGCCCGCAACAGGCCCATCGGGCCCGCCCGCCGCGCACCTCTAGCAGCGCAGCCGACGCGCCCTTCTGCTCCGCAACCGCGCCACCGCGCCCTCCAGCTCCGGAGCAGCGCCGCCGCCGCCGCCGCGCAGCCTCGCCCTCGCCGCGCCCCATCGAGTCGCATCCGCATCCAGCCGCCCCGACGCCAACGAACGGAAGAAGAACGCCGCGCCGCCACCTTCCCCGGGGACGCGTACGGCTTTGCCGGCGTCCCCTCCGGCGGCGGCGAAGCGGGAGGATGGTCTGGGGGGAGCCTAGGAGGCGGCGGCTAGGGTTTCCCCCCCGGGTCGCCAGACGAGGGCGACGCGGGGGGCGGGGTAACTTCCTCGTGTATTCACATTGTCCAAGTTTATTGCTAGCAGCCTTTTAGCTGTACGTATCGATCAGCTAGCTTTTGAGACCATCACGTTTAGGAAAGATTTTTTATTCCAACTATAGTTTAGCATTTTTTTTTTTTGCTGGCAAGTCCGAGCTATCACGCGTTAAAGGAAGAGATGTGTACATGTTTTTTTTTTGCAGATCGCTCCAGCCAAGCTAGCTAGTCCGCGCTGGTTTTTTTTTTTTAAATAGGGGAGGTGTTATCGTGTCAAACATGTTACGTTTATGTAACTACAAATATTTTATTAAATCCTAACCATATATTTTAGATCTAACAACTAAAATTAATTAGGATGATGTGGATCAACGTGATGGCTTTATTAGACATCCGTATATTGCTTTTAGTATATAATAGATAGATAGATCGATAAATAGAAATAGATAGATAGATTCAACCATAATCCACAGTGTAGGTTTCATCTATGGAACTCGTATACGGATTATATACATGGATGTGACACCATCGGTATGCACACATCACAGCATGTTAGGCACGGGCCAGGATTTTGGCAATATTTAGACCCTACTTGGGTACTTAAGAATTCAGCTTCTTTTTTCTTGGTGTTCTTGGTTCACTTTTAACGATGGAAGGATGCTACGAGTGCACCAAACGCACCCTGCCTTGCAGCTCCGATAGCTACGCGCACTATTCCCAGTTTAGTTGCCACGAGCACCGCGTGTCAATTTCTTTTGCATATTAAAGCTATCAGCCTATGATATCTCTTGCGTAAAAAAATTGTGGAGCGCCATCAACGGATGCAATCACGATAAAAACTTTTCAGTGCATAATCTAATAACACTGTCGGTGGAGTGGCTTACGGACTGATGAGAATGTACATCAGCAATTCAGCACTAGCGCCTGCCTTTTTTCCCGATTATGCATGCTTCGTCTCAATTGTGTCCTGCTCGTGGACCCTGCCGTCACTTGTGGATTCACCAGTAAATGGGCCACACGTTTGTGATGTATGCCAACTTCTTTTTTATGCAACACAATCTGGATGAGATATCCTTTACTGTAGGTAGTAATATGGATGACATCTCCTATTTTTCGGTAAGATGGATGACATTTTCCATGAATTCGGTGTTGGTAATTAATTGGGTATCTGATCGACTGCTGTAGGGTCTCACGTGGTCTGACCTTCAAGCAAATGGAAGCAAGGTATCCAGTGTGAGACAAAGAGCTATGCAACAAAAAACTTTTGTTAGAGGTGATTTTACAGCTCCACTGGAGCTATAGTTATATATAGGAGTAGACATTTTCATATTAGTAGGTCGGTGGTGACTGAAACAGTTGTCCCCTGATAAGTTTCAAGCCTAGTTATTAGATGTAGAGTAGCCAATAATGGCAGTACTGTTTAAGGCCAGTTCCACAAAACTCAAATCAGTCGAGTTCGTCCAAGTTTAGCTCATTTTTATATCCATGTTTATCATTAATCCGATGCTTAATTTTGCAACACTACACTCTACAGTATCATGATGGGATAAATTTTCTAACCTCATATGAAATCACTAGACATCTAAAGCTAGAGAATTACTGGTTTGCTATTTCCTTCTTGAATTACTAGAAACTTAGATGAACTAAAGTTGAAGCAGCCATATTTATGGGAGTATAAACTACAATGATGCTGAAGTTGGCCAAATTAAATGTAGAAACTGTGTGCTTTTAAAGGTCAATACTAACTCGGAGTTAGTAACTCCATGCGCTACCCTCGTGCTTAGGGAGTACTGCCTTTGTATAAAGGTCAAGGTCTTGCAGCACTGAAGCCAGTCGCGGCGTGGTAGGTGCGTTGGCTGTGTATTACTGTATAATATATATAGAAGGAGAGAGGCGGCGATCCACTGGTTGCAAAGAATAATTCACATCACTTCGCTCGTCGCTCCATATCTGCAATCGACATGGTGTCGGAAAGCATGCCATTGCAACGAAAGAAAGTATGCGTGATCGGCGCCGGCATGGCCGGGCTTTCGGCGGCGCGGGAGCTGCGGCGGGAGGGCCACGACGTGACGGTGCTGGAGCAGAGCGGCGACGTGGGCGGGCAGTGGCAGTACGATCCGAGCCGCGACGTCGCCGACCCGCTCGGCGCCGAGGAGCCGGTGAAGGTGCACAGCAGCATGTACGCGTCCCTCCGGCTCATCAGCGCCAGGGAGAACATGGGCTTCACCGACTTCCACTTCGCGCCCAGGGACGGCCGCGACAACCGCCGCTTCCCCGGCCACCGCGAGGTGTACCTCTACCTCAAGGACTTCTGCGACGCTTTCGGGCTCATGGAGTCCGTGCGGCTTAACACTCGCGTCCTCCGTGTCGCCATGGAGCCGCCCATATCAGCGACTACCTGTCGGCGGAAATGGGCGGTGAGATCCGTAGGCGTCGGCGGCGGCAAGTGCGAGGAGGAGGAGGAGAAGGAGGAGGTGTTCGACGCCGTCGTGGTGGGGAGCGGCCACTACTCGCAGCCGAGAGTGCCGAGCATCCGAGGCATGGAGGCGTGGAGCGGGAGGCAGATGCACAGCCACTCGTACAGGACGCCGGAGCCGTTCCGGGGCGAGGTGGTGGTGGTGGTCGGGTCCGGGGAGAGCGGCAAGGACATCGCCATGGAGGTGCGCGAGGTGGCCAAGGAGGTGCACCTCGTCGCCCAGTCCATGAGGGAGGTGAACCCGGGGCTGGCCAAGGTGCTCGCCAAGCACGGCGGCAGCCTGCACCTACAGCTGCGGCTGGAGCGCCTGTGCGACGACCGGCGCGTCGTGTTCGGCGACGGCGACGGCTCCTCCAGCGTCGTCGCCGACACAGTCATCTACTGCACGGGATACAACTACTCGTTCCCGTTCCTGGACACGGCGGGGGCGGTGACCGTCGACGACAACCGCGTGGGCCCGCTGTTCGAGCACGTGTTCCCGCCGTCGCTGGCGCCGTCGCTCTCCTTCGTCGGCGTACCCAGGAAGGTGTTTGCGCCTTGGTTCTTCGAGGCGCAGGGCAAGTGGGTGGCGCAGGTTCTGTCCGGCAGGAGGACGCTGCCGTCGGAGGAGGAGATGATGCGGTCCGTGGAGGAGTGGTACCGGGCGTGCGAGATCGCCGGCGTGCCCAAGAAGTACACCCACGATCTCGGCACCTTGTTTGAGACGGTACTAATTAACAAATTTGCATTAGTTAAACTCTCTCACGATCACCCGATTTAGCTTGCTAATTCCTTGAGTTAATTAATTTGCAGTATATGGATGATTTCGGGGACAAGTACTGCGACTTCCCTCACGTGGAGAAATGGAGGTACGAGCTGCTCGTCTCGTCGTTCATCAACATGCATGAAAACCTCGAGACCTTCCGCGACGAATACCAAGACACCCACTCCATCCGCAAGGCTGTGGAGGCCTGGCGCTTGGCTGCACAAATACAGTCACTTGCCCTTTGTGAACAAACACAGTGATCACCCAACGCAGCCTCCGATTCCACTACATTACTTACATGCCATGGCGTGCCTTAATTCCGCAATATCGTCTATGTCCGTGATTGCTCCAGGTTTGTTTACATGTACACTAGCTAATTTCCCGTGCGCTGCAACGGGGTGTATAACGATTTCATAGTAATCATGCCAGAAATGATTCCAAGCCATAATGCTATTTCACAATGCAAACACTTTTACTCGACGGAGAAGGCATTTTGGCAACATTAACACAAACATGAAAAACACAAGCAAAAGCTCAAAGATAGATAAAAACATAAAATATCACATGTATTTGTATGCACTTATAATAAGTTTTGTAGAGACATAGAGTATTGATGGTTTGCTTTAGCTGGTCCAAGCACTTAATATTCACTCAGTCAGAAGAAAATCCATGTTAATTAACAGTCGTATCAGTTTGTACTATTGGTCTTTCATCAAAGTAGATGGCTATAAAAAATCTGAAGTGCCGATCACCAAGCCGATCATGTACCACTGCATTTTACTTACATTACCATAGTGCTAACTTACCTATTTGTTAAATGGACGATCTGCAACTTATAGCTAATCTTATCTGTTGAATACAGTATAGCATTAGATTATATCAAAGTCTAAAGTTCAACCTTTTTAAGAGGGTTAAAATGATTGCGTGTAGAGCAGTCTTTTTAAGAGTAGTACTTAAGGTATGTGATGTTTAGTGGAGAAATACTTGCTGTCTTATTTGTTTCGTAGATTCCAAAAGTCATCTTATCGAGAGCCGGGTGTTGTAAACTCGACAATCTGAGGAAGTAAATTACAGTTTGATAGACAGAATCCTGAACAATTCAATGAAATGATTCTGATTCTATACCCATAAATCTGAGATATTAGTATTTCTCTGGCAATCCAGTAAACATGTAGATGTATCTTAGTAACCTGACTTGGATGCTGACGGCTTGAGCCTTCAATAGTTGGAACCACCTCCATTACTATAGATAATTGTTGGGCTAGCATCTTGATCTCATCATCGTCCATCTTCTAGGCTACATCTGCCAGCTAGTAGTGTTGAGTACTACCACGTGACCCTACATCCTAAAATTACAAGAGAAAACTGAAGTAAAGCAGATGTGAACAATGACTCGTTCATGCTCGTGGAAGCCCCGATTGCTGGCTCGACATTTTTGGAGATGATGGCGCAGGGCAGCAGCAAGCAGCTGCCGAGCTGGGGAAGAGAGGCATCCCAACATCGACAAGAGCATCTCTCCCGCCGGTGTCTGAGTCCACAAGCGGGCGGGCCAGCGGCCGCAGTCCACACGAGGGCCAACGACGATTCACGTCGACAGAGGAGGCAGTGGACCGGTGGATTTGTAGCAGCGCAAACCGCACTGAGTGCACCGCCTCCCGTTTCCTCATAGCCCGCATCTCCACCCCCGCTTCCTCGCGGTCCTTTCACCGGCTTCAGATCGACATCAACAGCGACGACGTCGTGGCCAGGACGGTAGTCGTAGAACGATCTGGTCTTGAACGCCGTTGGTGACCTACCGAACTCGATGCAGAATCCGTGGTCTCCATTCACGGTGGCGGTGGTGGTGGCGCGCCTAATATTCTCGCAAGAACTCCGGTCAGTGCACCCGCGAATGATCCCATGGTTCTTCCGGAGAAGAAGCAAGGCCCAGGGCCAGGCCGGAAGCGGTGCGCAGGGAGTTCCATATCTTTCTTCCGCCGCGTGCATCGACGGATCCGACTTAGGAGATCGATTCAGCGAGCGGCCCCTCAATCAGGCCTTCGTCCTCCGCGTCCGTCGCCACCTATGCAAGAAATGGAGGGCACCAGGAGGGGGAGGACGGAGCTGGGGTCGCCGCTGGCGGCCGCGTGCTCCGGCCGTTTCGTCCATCGACGGGGTTGATGTCAGGGAGGCGGCAGCGATTTGGACGGGGTGGGCGTGGGCGGCGAGGTTGTGATTTGGGCGAGCGTGGACGGCGGGCTGCGATTGCTGTTTGTTAGGGTGCTAACTGCAAAATTGTCTCGATGGACGAAACAGACCGCGGAGTGGCAGGAAAAGGAATGAATGTTTTTTTTTAGATAGGAGAGATTTTGGGGCTATTACAGACTCAAAGTGTTAGAGATATATTTGACTCCTACCTTATACTTGTCCCCAGGAGAGGCTTCTTGGCCTCCAAATCTGGTACCCTACATATACTGGCCCAAGAGCCATAATAATACATCCACCATATTCCGTCAATCTAATAATTACATGGTATTAGAGCGGCTAGATTCTTGTCCTAGCCGCGCTTTCGTTCCGCCCCGCCCCACCCCTAGGCAGCTCGATCTCCATAATCTCTGCGGGGTCGCGCAACCCGTAACTAGGGTTCATCCTCCGATCAGTTTTCTTTCCGCCAGCCGCTTGGCCGGCTCTTCTTTTTTGGTTCACCGATCGGATTACGTCGCTCACCGTCTGTCGTATTCTCACGCCTCTACTCTGACAACGACATCGACTTTGCACCGATCGGCCGGCACTAACGGTAGCTTCACCCCCTTTCGTTTCGGTGTCGGTAGGGATTTTCTATTATTTGTGCACGTTACTTTAGGGACACGGTTTTTAAAGAGATATGTTGGCAAGGGGTATTGATCTTTTTCGATCACATTGTAGTGTACGGTTCTACCATGGTGGAGCATCTCATGTTGTTAGAGGAAGTGTTTCGGCAGAACAAACTTTTTGTGAGTGAGCCAAAGGAAATGCGTGGTTCGGTTTCCAATTGATTTGTATTCACCGGGACCACCACACTCTATTGGTTCGCCTTGTGGTGCCTTTCGATCAAGCTCTACTTTGTTTCAGGTCATGGATGCCGATGAACTTGTTGTGTTAAACATTTTTATAAACCTTTTAAAATGTAAAAATATTTTGGAAAAAATCGGATATACATGAGGTTATTTAATGTCAGCATTAAAAAATCGTGTTGAAAAAACATTTTTGTGACCTATCAAACAAAAAGTCTCGTACCAAATCATTTTGGAGCGTCCGGATTTGTCTTCCTTGCACAGGTCATAATTTTTTTTTTCTTCGTGAAATTTTTTGTGCTAACATAAAATGTATTGAAGTATATCTATCTTTTTACATTTAAAATTTGTTTATTGAACGGTAAGAATGGCCTATCATCAAAAGTGGTCCCACCATGGGGGCTTAATACATCAGCAACTGGCGTGAGGGGCAATTCCTATTTGACGACCAGGTCGTGCACTAATAGTGCACGCACACCCCTTCGTGGGCCCGCCCATTAAAATCAGACCTCCAGTTTTTGGCCTTTTTTAGCTGGTTTCTTTTTTTTGTTCGTTTTCTTTTTTGTTTTTTTTGTTTTTCAACCTTCTCAGTTTTTGAAAGATGTTCAGATTTTAGAAATTAAAAAATGTTTTTGAAATTCAAAATTATGTTTGTATTTTGATAATTGTTCAAATTTAAAAATGGTTCATCTTTAAAAAATGTTCACATTCGAAAATTGTTCATAGTCAAAATTTATTTAAACTTGAAAATTATTCATATTAAAAAATTGTTCAAATTTTTAAAATGTTCATATTAAAAAATTGTTCACATTCAAAATTATTCACATTTGAATTTTGTTCACATTCAAATTGTTTTTTTCATCATGCCATTTTTCTGTAAAAACTAAAAAAAACAAAACAGAAAAGAAAGGAAGCAGCGGTTTGTTGGGCCGGCCCAGTTAGTCCTATCTTGTGCGGGAGCTAATCCCTCCCGACCAGGTCGGGAAATAGGAGCACCCAGCGTGAGGCCGTAATCCTAATCCTCCATAAGCGGGACCAGTGTACTGATTTGAATGGGCCAAGCCCAAAGCATTAGCCAAATGCCTAGGCAGAACTGAATCGAATCGCATGTTTGCACAGGCTTGCGATTTCCGCTTGACTGAATCGCCGCGCCTAAATTCTTCTCCACTAATATAAAACAATCCAGAGCGTGTGATCCAAACGATCCTCACCGTTCAACCAAAAAATCGGATGGTCTATAAGCTGACTAAAACACACCAGGACGGACCACGCTGCCGAGCAGTTCGCCCTTGCGGAAACAATCCAGCGCCCACGACTGCCCACTGAGCCCACGACCACCACTATCCACGCGCCTCCGGACGCCCCCTCTCACCGCGCCACCGGAAGCCCCTCTCCACCGTGCTGCCGAGCAGCTCAGCGGCGCCGCTGCCCCATACTCTCTGCCGTGCCACGGCCCAACACTCTCCACCGCGCCGCCGAACAGCACGGCGGATCTCCGCGCCATGGGGGGGAGGGTGCTGCTGGGCGGCGCGCGGATGCGGACCTGCGATCCGGGAGGCGGGCGACCGGGAGGGAAGGGAGGAAGGATTCCATCCCTGAAAGAGGGAGGAGACTGGAAGGACAAAGGGAAGATGGAGATTGACGGCCCGGGGTTCCCCATCAGGCACAAGAACGTTGACATCGTCTTCATCAGGGAGAACACCGAGGGCGAGTACTCCGGCCTCGAGTATGAGGTCGTCCCAGGTGTCGTCGACAGCCTCAAGGTATGCATAATCGTCCCTCTCTCTGTTGGTTACAAGAGGATCAACTCCAGTCCTTCACCGACGCACTGATTGATGCCTGATTAGATTTCTGGTCATCTTATGAGGGTGTTATTGCTGGTAGATTATATACAATTGGGTGGATTTTGTAGGTCGTTGTTAGTCCATAGCTGAGAGGAGAGTTGCCTACTACAAAGTTGCCACTATTAGAGTAAATCACATGATTTATCCCTGACAAAGTGACGTCGGTAGCTTGTTTGTTCGATATCTGTAAAAGTAAGTTATCTGAATTTGTTAAAATGATAAGATAACTTGCTTTTCAAAATTTTCTCAATAATTCATCTAATCTTTGCAGTCAATCATGCCTCACAAGGTTGATATTGGGAGTCAGGGGCACAATTGCTTGTGCATCTGAGTAGAATTGCGAAATGTCGTGTCCAAATTAACACTGGATGAGATGATGCCGTATATATAATCATTGCAGACATTCATGCCTCACAAGGTTGAAACTGGGAGTCGGGACTCGGGAGCACAATTGCTTGTGCGTCTGCCATCTTGGTAGAACTGCGCAATGGAAGGGAATTTTTTTAAATCCCAATGTGGACGAGATGATGTGATTTCACCGGCAAAAAACAGCAATGTTTCGCATGTGCTTTTTACCAAATCTTGGGGTGTAGCTTAGCAGGTTTACCAATATATACAAACCAGTTTAAGTCAATTTATGTGTCGGTGTTTTCCTAGCAGTACTAACTGTGGATTTCAGTAATTTCCTTGTTTATGGGGAACTTAGAATATTGTATTCATACTATGCATGTTTTCCTGGTCAATGCTTTGATACAGTAACTATAAATTTGAGTAATTGCAAACTAAGATTATTTATACTAGAATTGGAGTCATGGTTTGAAGTATCAATCTTGCACGTGGAGTCGCCGGTTCTGGAGGGGGGGCATCGTAGCATCGCGGAGGCGCTTAGGAGATACAAGATGGAGTTTGGCGTTTGCAACCTTCTGCTAAAAAAAACGGTTCCTTGAGCTGGGTCAGTAGAGGTGGGACATGGTTATCTATTTCCCCTATAAATGTTGATTGTATGATGCATGGTAGTCAACAAGTCTCACAAAGAAGATTTTGGTCATAAGCATTGTTTGAACTAGACAGCCATAATAGGTGTACTGACTTACTCGAAATGATCCTCTCATATTATTTTAGCTCATGGTCTGGCATTGCACACATTTTATTATTACCATTGATCAGCCGCTCTATGGGTATGATTTATCCATTGATCTATATATAAACTTAAGTGTGCAGGTGGAGATGGTGGTTCTGGAGGGAGCAGCCTAGAGTCGCGCAGGCGTTGGTGGGGCAAATGATGTATTCCGACATCCACAATCTGGTGCTTTGGATTCACCACCTCGAGCTAGTCCAGGAAGTATTGACATTTGATTTGGTTAGTCCTTGTTTGGTTCAGCATCCATATATGTTTGACAGATTGATATGCGTATTTGGTCTGAGCAGTGGCACAAAGGAATTCCCTGTTTGATGCCCACAAAATGTTCGACCAAGTGCTTTAAAAGGGCATGCCATGGTTTTCTGGATTGTGAATTATCTGAACAGTATAATTATTTATAGGTTAAATGTAACTAATAAAAAATTGTATATCATCTCACACACTAATATGTTCTTTGATTCTTAGCAAGGTATTTCATTTGACAATCATCTTTAGAGTTCTACCTGAAGTTGTCAACATTGCTTATAATTGATATTTGAAGTGACTGAATAAATCTAATTAATAGATTTTTCAGGGTATTCACCATTCTTGTATAAGAATGTTCTGTTAACCTTGTTGCTGACTTGTGACATAACTTCATTGGACGACGAAGTCCAGCATAATGGGGGCAGCCTACAAGTTCTTGTTATGTGTATGTGTTGCATGCACATTGAGGGGTGAAGCGAAGGAAGTTCGTCATTCCTGGTCACTGACATCGCCAATTCAACTGTTGATCTGGGTGTTCCTCAATGGCTCTCTGCAACAAAAACTCTCTTGAGGCCGAGATTCGGACGAATTGATGAGCTTCATGGTGACAGGCACAACGAGCTCTGAAGGACCATGCGTTGTAAAACCTATGGCTACATAATTAGCGAGTGTTGTGGTGTGACTTGTATCTCTATTGATTAATGATGTTTTTGCATTATATGAAAAAATAGAACAATAATCTTGAATACCAGTGGAAAAGGGCGATTGCCCTATTGATCCAAAAAATAATACTTTCCAAACTTTTCCAATATAGGCATTGTATGAAACGTGCATGTGCACGTGCTCGATTACTAGTCCTTTGAAAAAGACGGGTCATTACTGATGACAAAGCAAGGCGACTAGTAGTAGCCATTACTGATGCCTTCAACAACCTAGTATGCTGCAAGCTACAGTAGCTTGCTAATCATACGCTGGGAAACATTGACTAACGGCGTGGCACGTGCTGACGAAAATAATTTTGCTTCGAGCCCACGTTTCACAAGATTAGCCATTTGTGCGGACTTTCTGCGCATTATTGGGCGACGTATACCATTCTTTTTTCTAGCGAATTTATATTGTGTTGACCTGCTGATGCCTCTAGATCAGAGGATGCGAGTGGCAAACATCTCACGACAAGTCGACCAGTGTCTTCTTGGTGCAGTCAAAGAGATATATTATTCATGCTCACATGAATAATATTGTGTATAGTATTTCCTTCGTTTCACAGTATAAAATATTTAAAGTGTAACATCTTATTTAGGTTCACACTAAAAGGAGTGTACATCTTGTACGTTTACTCTTCTCCATAAGCAATGAAAAGTAGGCTAAGCTGCCTTTCTGTTTCAAAAGGAGTGTATATGTATACTACAGTAACATATGTCTAGATATATGTGTACATATAAATATAAAAATATGTTAAAATATCTTATATTAAACGCAGGAAGTATCATACTATCATGAGCGTGAAAGTCGCTGCGGCACTGGGGAGTTTCGAGACCTGAAGCTCCGGTCTTAACTTCTTTGTTTTGCTGTAGCAGATTTAGAGTTCCTGTTCCTGTGAGCTTAGCCTTACATTTGCGCTTCTGCTGTGCATGCGTTTGACTCGGTTGGTTGTAATCTTTTTGTTCTTTCGCTTTACTTTACCTGCTGTAATGAACTACTACTAGACCCTGGTTTTTCTTAATAGAAATCGGAGGGGAAACTCTCTTAAAAAAAAATCAGGTCTGTGAATATAACCAGGTGGTTTCTGCTGGCCATGCGTGTAGTACGTACGAGAGGGGTTGCTTAGCAAGGCTGTATGACGAGTCAAACTCTATGAACGTTGGACTAGTTCGTGTGGGGCTTTTCTTCTGAACTCGTGTACAAAGTCTAAGGATGACATGAGCAGTGTACCTTGAAGAAGACGATGTAGGGTTCGACTGGGCCGGGTTACGTACGTGCCTTCGGTTATATGTCATCGTCTAATACTAGTGTACTAGACTACTAGGTAGTACTATACTACGGAATTAAGTATACTACAGGGCATACATCTATCTTGTGAAACGGGCTTGACAGCAACCTAACGGTGCCTAGTTTTCACATATGTAAGACCAGGCCTGGGTTATAGCAAAGAGTAGTCGCACGGATGTACGGCCGTTTGCATATGATTCGATCGATGACGACCAAGCATATGCTAAGTGTCATATCATCCTTTGAATATCTTTTGACTAGTTCACATGTACACTATTATTTTCTGTTTGAGCAGAACAACATGGCCGCCATCGATCGGCGGCAAGTCATCGTCGAGACCTCATGTAGCTTGTAATTTCCGCGGTAACCCGGCTGGCCGGGTATACCGTCGAGATGTACACAATTTCTTCAAGGATATGCCTTAGCTTCTTAATTTCTTTTTCCAAATCTTAGTTTCTTAATACAGTACTCAATGTCTAACTCGCATATAGTGGTAGTACATGCTTCCACGTATGATTTCAGGTGGGATGGGACTGAGACATCCGTTCCCACCATGGCTGCTGGTCCACTTTTCCCGTTGCCCTACTACCCACACTAGTAGAAAACGGGGCTTTGGTGAGGTCACATTTGGCACCGGATTGACTGGAAGAGGCGAGACAGCCGGCAGGCAACGCCACCGGTTGCGTTGGACCCTTTAGTACCGGTTGGTAAGGTTCGGCGTGCAGCGCGCGGCCCCCACGGCTAGACCCTTTAGTACCGGTTTGTAATACAAACCGGTACTAAAGGTTCAGCCTATATTGCCTTCTTCCACACGAGGCACAGCTCCATTACTTTCATTCAAGCTCCATTTTTTTCTCTCTTTGCTCTCCCAAGCTCTAGCACTTCTTGATCTCTACAACATTTGTTAAGATTGGTAGCACTTACTTATATAAGGGTTAGCAACTTCATCTTCTCTTCCGGCATTTCAATTTTAGCTTATTTTGCTAGTTTAACTCATTTGATTTTTCTAGTGCAAGCAAGGTGTTTGATGAAATGACTAAGTTAGAGATTTTATTTGTTTTATATGCATTTTGAGCTCAATTTAAAATAAGATTTGTGCTTTTTTATAGTGTCGTCCCCACTTCCTCACCGCCGCCGATCGCCCGCGGCGCCCCGTGACCGACACCACCTCGGTGAGCCTCTTGTTTTTGTCTTATATTTTTTAAAAATATAAGTTATATGGTTTAGATGCATAATTATTACTTGTATATTTTTCTTACTTGATAATTGTTTGTTATATATATAGTGTCATGGTTTTGACATCTGTCCACACCGGCTCTCGTCCGCTCTATTATTCGGATGTGGTACGATTGTTTGTTATAACTATATATTTGTTTAATTTCGTGTTTCTAACAATTAAGTCGACCAACTTGACGTAGATATATTTTTATCTAGGAGGTTGTTGAACCGGAAAATGAACCCGACCCTATTCTCGAGTTTTTTGTAAAAGAAAACGATGATTTGATGGCAAAACTGAAAAGAAGTGAAGATCTTCGTCTTGAAGAGAAGATGAAATGGGAGTTGAAGATTGCCGACGTCGTTGATGATAACGAGATCAAGATGGAGGCAATGCGCTTGGATCACGAGATCAAGATGAATGCAATACGTTTGAAGCTTAAAAAGATTAGAAAATATGCCATTAGTCAAGAGGCTTGGTATCATTATGCTGTTGGTTCAATAATTACCTCAGTTGCGATTTTGATCGCATTTATCGTTGGATTTAAATCATTCACAACTTTATTTTTCCGCCATCACTTGTGTTTAGTTTCAATCATAACTAATTTGATCTCCTCCTTTTAAAGATGGCAAGGAAGCGGAACCAACTCCTACCAACGAACCGCGTTAAAGCAATTGCGGAGGAATTAGCGGGATTTTTCCTTACGCATGTCATAAATCCATCCGGTGAATTTCACTATGTGGAAAAATAGACTCCCTCCATGTAATAGCAGTGATATCTCCGTGAAAAAAGTAATGTAATTATGGGTACTTAATTTATATGTGTAGTGAGTACAATTTATATGTGTACGTAGTGAGTATAATTTGTATGTGTAATGGGTACTTTATACGTGATCTCCTCCAAAATCCAGAAAAATAAGCGAAAAGGAAAATAACAGAAACCCTAAACCCCGAAAAATAAGCGCACAAGAAAAAAACAGAAACCCTGAAAAATAAGCGAAAGAAAAAAAACGTAAACTTTTAATACCGGTTGGTAAAACTAACCGGTACAAAAGGCCTCCGCCCCCGCGCGCCCAGCTCTGCCCACGTGGAGGCCCTTTAAAACCGGTTGCAATCTGTGTCGGTTCCAAAGGGTCCACCCCTTTAGTCCCGACCTTTTAACACCGGTTGCACAACCGGTTCTATAGGCCCTTTACAACCGGTGCTAGTGCCTTGTTCTCTACTAGTGCCAATAGAACAAGGAACGAAAATGTGGGTTTTCACGGGATGTCCAACTTGTACTGTCAAAATCCCAGCAAGGTGAAGTTAAAGCGAGTGGGCGACGCAATGAATGGCAGTTGCGTGGCTGCTTCACTCGAGCATCTTCACCTTCTTGGCCAGGCCAACGTCGTCGCCTTCCTTGTTGGAGACGCGGCAGTAAACACCGAGCCGTCTGAGCACCTTCACCTTCTTTACTTTTGGAGAGCTGGGGGACGTGCATGGTGCGCAGCATGGAGATTTCGGCAGCGAAGCAAGGCTGGCGCGGCTCCAGAAGGAACGCCCGCGAGCAGTTACAGATAGCGTCTGGTCGGTCGGTGAGAACGGGACGGCCATGTCCTCTTTCCCCCTCGAATTGATAGATAGAGAGGAGGCGCCCCCTCCTCCATCTACCACCGCCTCCTCCCTCCGCCTCACCTGGCCTCCGCGACGCCTCCACAGGCTCCCTCCCTGCCCTCGATCTAGGGTTCGCGACCGTCGATCGTGACACCAATCGTGGACACGCGTGGTGGCTGGTCATGGGACATGCCTTCCTTCCAGCCGGCTGCCGCGATGCCGCTACTCCGAGCGCCTTTCCCGCGTGTTGGGCTTCATGCATGTCGCAGACAGCCTTGGCCAACTCGCCGACAGAGTCTAGAGGGGTGCTATTCGCTCTTGTTTTATTTGATTTCGGGCGCGGGGATGAAGAAGGATTAGGTAAGGCTCCGGTGGATTTGATAAGAACTGACAGGTGGATTAGGTGGGGCTCATCCCAATTAAACCGTACGGGATAGGTGGGGTTGTTAAACGGGATAATTGGGTAATTTGAGATGGTATGGGACACGGGATGGGTGACATGCCCATCCCACTTGCAATCTTACTTCCACGCCTATATAACTGGCTTGCGATTATTTCGAAACCTCTTTGCATATGGTCGAAATTTGACCTTCCTGCGCACGCACGTTGCAGCTGCCGAAACAACGAGAAATTATGCAGTCCTGCGTTCATACTTCATATACCGAACGCATGTCAACTGTTTTTCCACGCAATGCGCACGTGTGGCCGTACGGGTACAGATACGTGCCACGATTAGGCAACGGTCGACAACATACGATCGAGGTTGCTAGGCTAGCGCGGGCTCCTGCATGTACGGCATGTAGGGGCCAACTGCGTACACGTGCACAGAGAGAGAGACACAAAGTCGCTGTCGTTGATCCAGTTCTAAATGCGCACACTGTTGCTCGAAAAAAACGCAGATAACAGAAATTAAACACGACAGGGTTAAAATGGGGGTATGACCTTGTGGATTTAATAGGTCATGCAAGAGTAAAGTAATTAGAAAACTGTCGCCTTAATCAGCAGTATATTGTCTACTCATACTACCATTTGGTCGCCACCAAGAATGTGAACTGACAACTTAATTATTCATGGCCTTGATTAATTAATTGATGAGTTCCCCACAGTCAAACAAAACATTAATCGCCTCGACTAATCTAACCTTTACTCATTACTCACAGAATTAGTAAACATTCGTGGCGCTAATTGTCTTGCTTTACTCACGCAAGAAACCGCCGCGCGCGCGCGCGTGCGATGCGACCGTGTCCACTGTGTATAGTACACTAGTAGCCAGGGATCCTATAAAGCCTTGACGAACGCAACCCCGACCTCTCGCTCACCACCCTAGCTAGCCGGCCACCTACGATCTCTCTCGATCTTCGAAACCGAAAAACTTCGATCGACTTCATGTCTAGCCTCACGACCATTAGTTCCAGCATGCGGGAATCTCTGGAAATGGAGGAGCTTGTCGACACAAGGCTGTCCCTTGTGATCGGCGCCGGGAGCCGGCCGCCACCGCCGGTGCAGGCACTGCTGCCCCTAACTGAAAATGAAGCGTCGGCGGGTAGGAGGTGGAAGAAGGGATCGGAGATCGGCGAAGGAGGTACCGCTGGTACTAAAAGGCAGTATAGCAAGAACGCCAGGACGGCGCAGGGCGGCAGCGATGACCTTGACGACGACGGCAGCGCGAGGAAGAAGCTCCGGCTCACCACGGACCAGGCAGCGTTAATGGAGAAAAGCTTCCGCGCCCACAACGTGCTGTCCCATGTACGTCCATGGCTTCTTTTGCTTAACATATCCCTCAACTAATTTGCATACGATCGAGATCATCTATGTGCTATTAACAAATTTGCACGACTTATATTCTGACCGGAATTTTTTTTACTGCAGGGCGAGAAGAATGATCTAGCTCGGCAGCTCGGGCTGAAGCCGAGGCAGGTAGAGGTGTGGTTCCAGAACAGGAGGGCGCGCACCAAGCTCAAGCAGACGGAGCTCGAATGCGACCTGCTCCGCCGCTGGTGCGAGAGCCTCAACGACGAGAACGCGCGGCTCCGGCGAGAGCTCGCCGAGGCGCGTTCCTCCACATCGTCGGCTTTCTTTTCCAGGCTCACGTCTGCCACGACGGTCAACTCATCATGCCCGTCCTGCAACAAGCCCGCCGGCGGCTGGCCGGCCGGTGTCCCCCTAATACATCGAGATCAGCAAAATCGTTAGTTAAGTACTTTATTGAGTTGGATGTGTGAAGATTGATATGATTATATAGTTAGCTAGGGAATGTGAGGATCAATATGAATGTTTAGGTGGATGATCATGATTGACACTTGTAATTTGAAGCCTGACAATATTGGTTGGGCCATGTGAACATGGCTGAACATGAATTCTGAAATTCCAAATCGAATTGACTAAATTTAAGACCACATTGCTCAGTCAAGAGGGTGGACATTATTTCGTAAGGGTGAATATTGCACCAAACACATAGCAACGGTGTCTGATGATTTTCCCGTGACTTTAGTTGGTGGATATGATTTTTTACTTTAGCTGGTGCTGCGGTTTTGCGGAATGTTTCAATCGATCGGTCATATAGGACTAAGCCACGCAAAAAATAATTGTGATTGGCATTATCCGGAGGACACCTTTGTATATATTTGTCAAAATCAGAAATATGAAAGTTGTATAATCTGATTTCTCGGTTCAGTAGAAACCCAAAGAGGTGCATATGGTATCCAACTAAAAACATGATAGATGTAAAAACTCATGTCTCACTACAATTTTTTTGACAAGGTCAACCATGGCATGAACCTTGATCACTCGATATATAGCCAATGGTGTGAGGCTGGATCGCTAAGAGATCTTTTGTTGGATTTGCCGTTGGTTGAGAAAACAACAATCTAAATGAATTGTCATAGTCAAATAACTTTGGCAAATATTATGACTGCAAAGTATAATGCAAAACCCAAAAACATGTTAACTGGAGGCTAAAAACTATTAGAAAATTCGTATGTCCTTTCACAGCTGAAAACATATTGTTTTTTTTACATTGAAAACATATTGTTTGAACCATGGTAACCGACTGAGTGAGCAGCTAGCCTACTAATTTAGAAATAACTTCCAAAGTATTAAACTGTGGCTAACACACCGCCACCAGAAGCGTAGGTCACAAACTTAACGCCATTTAGAAATAAGGTTTGTTACAAGCTAGCAAGAATCTAGCCGGGGGAACAAAGAAATACAGGAAAATAAAAACACAAAAAGAGTCAAAAGGATTACTCCCAATCATCAGGCTGCAGGCCTGGCTCTTCCCCTCCGTTTGCTTGCATCTGTTACAGTAGGTATATCCCAAGGAGTAACAGGTCATCCTTTATCAGATCTGAGAGCTGAAGCTCAACCATAAATTTCTGCTGGAACACCCTCCTGCAACGTTCCATCCACAGGTGCCATACCCCATAGATCGTAACTTTCATCTCATCCAACGATAGTCTCGGAAGCATGTAGATCATCCACCAGGACTCCAGAGTGGTGAACTAACCCCGCTGGATGGCTAACAAGGAAGTGCCGGTCCATTGGGGGGAGCAAGAACCACACCTGGCGGGCATAAGGACAGGACATGATCAAGTGTTTTTTTTTTACAAGCGAAACCCCCACAAGGGGATCAATTTTCATTACTTTTCATAACGGAAAACAACCACCTCACACCCAGCTTAAGTTCGCCCACATTACAAGCCCTCAGGCCACCATCAGAACCAGCATATCTAAACTTGTTCTTAACAACTACTCCCTCTGTTTCATAATGTAAGGCATATAGTTTTTTTAGAAAAATTTCAAAATGTAGGGTGTATTGCGATTTATGGACAATTTACACCTCTAAAAATAAGTTTCAATCCATAACGAAGAGGTTTAAAGGATTGTTCTCAATATGTGATTGTTAGGGATTCCTCTCTTCCAAAATAATTCATGGGAAATGAGTCCACTGTATGCAAAACTACCCTGTCTTAATATTCGTGCAAAAAACTATACGCCTTACATTGAGAAATGGAGGGAGTACTAACCACCAAAGCTGGGAAACCAAACTTTATATACAAAAGGCAACCGAAGTCCTAACCACCTTCTTCCAGAAACGGCACCAAAGACAACGGAAAGTGGACATGATCAAGTGTGTGGCGCACTTCGGCTCCTGAACATAGAGAATAGAGCTCTCCATGCTCAATCCCTCTGGTCTCGAGAACGTCATTGGTGAGAATCCAGCGTCGCAGCCACAACCACATTAAGAACTTACATTTGAGCTGCACCTTGTTCTTCCAAAGCTTGGTGAAGTCAATTGTCGAAAGGGAACCTTTAAATTGTGCCAAGTACGTTAACTTTGAGCCGTAGCAACCGGAGGCCTCAAATTTCCATTTAATTGTATCCGCCCCATCAGAAAGATAGATGCCTTGAATCTTGATCCACAAAGTAGTAAATTCCCGCAGCTGCGCTTCGGAGTTAATCCTACGCATTTTCGTTCCATTTGTCATTAGCTACGGCTTAATTTGTCAACCATCAGCCCATTCAATGTAGCAACATTATTCGAATCAATAAAAAATTAAAACAACTTACATGTCAAAACAGAAGTAGTAATATCCTTAGGAATGACGAGGGACATCATAACAAATTATGTGAGAGAGAACAGTGATCTTAATCATCTTTGCGCAAGTATTTACAAAACACGACTAGTAGCCATTATTTATTCAACAACTTCTGGTGCAACGAGCAAAATTGCTAATTTCACCAATCATAGGCTTGGTAACTCTCTCAGTTTCGATGGTGACTGCATGGCACGACGTAGATACAATTGTAATTTTGTCTTCCGGTCTCCTAGTCTATTCACATGATTAACCATTCATGCAGAGGTTTGGTATTATACTATTATTGGTGTGGTACTTTGTTTCCGGAAGCAAATATTGTGTTGACTAGATCATACCTCTGGAAGCTTCCAGTGGCAAACCGCAAACATCTCACGACAAGTCTACTAGTGTGCTCTTCAACATACGCAAGTGGCAATGGCGCAGTGCAGTAACACTTAAGAAACATAGAGCATGAAAGATATAAGTATTATATGGTTGTTAATATAATCGACTGTTCCACATACAGATATAACTATATATACATGGATACGAGCTTTCTCATCCAGCGCTGAAGGTTGTACGACAGGGCAAACCCTGTAAATCTTATGGACTATTTCGTTTGGGCTATTTTTAATTTCTTCTCAACTCAAGTATAAAGTCTTGAGGATGACATGACACGTGTACTGTCCGGAAAAAGATACTGGATTGACTGGGTCGGCTGTTATGTGTTTCTACGTAACGGTCCGTCTAGTACACTGTACTCCGCACACACTAATCCACTACTTTCTTTCTATTAAAATGTAAGATGTTTTAGTCTTTTTTGATTAGCAAGAATCTTTCATTCAAATGTGTCTAGAAATATATGTAGATAAAAAATATAAAATATTTATATTTTAATACTGAGGAAGTAGCTAGCTATTGATAGTTTTACCACGTGTGAGAACATGTCCAGGCTATCTGAAATAAGTTGCGTGTGCGCATTGATGTTTTTACGATTGTAATTCGACGCGATGGCCAAGCAGATGTTAAGTGTCATATCACCATAAGAATATCGATCTTTAATTTGGCTGCTTCAGATAATCTGATGGAGTGTATTCTTTTCTTTTCCAGCAGATTTTTCAGCTGGACAACACGACCGTCGTTGCATTGTGTACGCACATAGCTCCCCGACAATCGATACATATACGTCTTATAAGTACTGGAGGGAGTACGTCTGTGCGTGCGTGTGCATATGACCGCAATTTGACCGTGGAGTACGTCGCAATGTCGTCGTTTCTGCTGCGAAAACAGGAATTATCCAATCCAAGTACAGCGCGCATGAGGTAGCAACAAGTCCTGCGTTCATACACAGGGACGGATCCAGGAATTTAAATTTGGGCGTTCAAACTTCAACCAACCACTACTAGGGACATACCTATTGTTGGCTTTTAGTTTTCCTTGCTGCATGCCTTGTTGGTCATTTGGGTATTTGAGTATTTTAAACTTCTCTTTTACAACTTTACATTCTTCTATGATATTAACTACAAGAACTCAAAGATGGAATTACAGATAGCAGCCTACCATCATAAGTTGAGAACTACATTCTTGGTTCAAGTAAAAAAAAAAGAGTACTAACATAGTTTCAAAACTCCAAAGCATGAAAGTTTCAGCAAGATTTTGAAATAAATTTCATCATTTACACTAACCGTAAGGATAGGTAAGTTGAAAAGTACATATACTCAGGCTAAGGAAATTAGCTTGTAGACAATCTAACATATAGATGGGCACATCGACATATACTGACCAGATCAAGAACACAATTTAAAGAACAACTGAACAGAGATTAACTCCTTGGTTGACGCTGCAGCAACAAAATCACAGAGATTGACAAGTCAAGAACAGCAGAGACAACCAGAAATCATCAAAATGTAGTTGAACCCGTAAGAAGAAGAAAACCTTCCGTGATGGATTGGCGATTCCAGGCGACGTCATTGACGAGGAGGCCACGGAGGCGGGTGAGCGGCTTGGGTCTCCGTCTCCGGTGTCGACGACCTCGAGCGCGACGGCCGGGCCGGACGGCGCCGTGTTCTCCATCCCCGCCGCCGCCGTGCTCTGCCTCTACACCTGTCCATCCCCGTCGCCGTCGTGCTCTGCCTCTGCACCTGTCCATCCCCGCCGCCATCGTGCTCTGCCTCTGCACCTGCACCTGTCCTCTGCCAGCTCCGGCGGCATCGGGGCGCCGCCTCCACGCCTCGCAGTCGCTGGCTCGTCGGACGTCGGGGGCGCCGCTCTCGCCGTTGGCATCAGGTCGCTGCTCGATTTAGGTCTCCCAGGTAGCTGCTCTACTCTGTTTTCAGACATGCTCCATTCTTTGTTGATTGGGCCTGGAGGCTGGTTGGACTTGGGCCTTCCTATGTATATGAAAAAAATTGCAGAAATTTTTGGGTGTGCAGTTGCACACCCATGCTCTTAGCCAGCTCCGTCCATGTTCATACAGCATGCGACTCGCTCGCTCTCGATGATCGGGATCGTGGATACATCTTCAGTTCTTCACCTCGTCAACTCTAACGGCGGCTCAATTATCTTTTTGACATAAATAATAGTGCTAGCTAAATTTAACACTCGAACAAATTAATTATACAGTGACTAAAATATTTGAATTACATAGCTCACACAGTAATTCTCATTTAGAATTTAATTCCTCTGATCCTTAAATTCGTTAAATTATCCAACACAACACATCAAAGGAGAAACTGCTCGTTTTCTTTGTGGATCGACATGTGCTGAACCAAATCATTTCTGGCCATTGAACCACAGTTTCACAACATGTGCATGGCTTTATGGCCTAGTTCTTTTGGTGGCTTATTTCATAAGCTGCCCCTTCCCCAGCTTATATTCCATAAGTCCAGTGGCTTATTACTTGCGGCTTCTAGGTTAATTATAAGATAACTAAAGGGGATAAAAGTCAAGCTTTTTCAAGTGGCGTTTTCTTGAATTTGGAGTAGTGTGATCATGATAATCATCACACGATGTCTACAAAAATTCGTTTTAGAAAAAATCGTCACCGTTATCTGCTCCTATATGCTGAAGGGGATCGTGTGCAGAAAACAAAAAAATTCCTAGCAACGATATCCTTAAAACATGCCAAGATCTATTCTATGCAGATATAGAAGTACGGCGGATATCGGAATACATACCCTTGTAGACCGAAAAGCGGGGATTACGCTCCCGCACAAGCGTTGACGACGAAGACGACGTAGCCGACCTCTAGGTCGCGAAGAACTCGGCGCGACGAAGACGACGAAGATGACCTCGAGGTCGGGTGGAGGAAGTAGGCCTCCGAGTACCGCTAGCGCAGCACCTCGCAGGGTGTTACACACATACGGTGGAGACGACGACCTCCGAAGCTCCAGTCCAGGACGAGCAGCGGAAGACTTGGACCGGAACACCAGCAGCGCGGCAGCGGGCTATGGTGGAGAGAGAACTCTCATCCTCCTCGGCGCAACTCCGACAAAGGGAATCACGAGATCGAGGAGAAATCGAGAATTAATTGGATGAATTAAAAGGCCAGGGGTGCCCCTCTATATAAAGGGGCAAGGAGGCTGCCAACCTCACCAGCCGGGCGGTGTGGGACTATTCCCACACCAGCCACGACCTTGGGAGGTGCGCCGGCCCTAGGTGGGCCCCTTGTGGCCCACCTAGGCCGGCCGAACCGGCCCTCCTCCCTTGGGGGGAAGCTTCCCCCCCTCATGGGCCTTCTTTCCACTAGAAGGCCCATTTAGGGAAATCTGCCTTTAAAAATTCGAAAATAAATATATAAAATCATATTTAAATATTAATTACACTAATTAATATCAAACATATTATATATAATTTATTCTAGCTCTGAAAACTATTTCGTCGCTGCCCGATCTCCATCGGACCATTCCCGGGACGTTCCCGGTGATCTCTTTCCTTTCCGGTTGTCTTCTCGAAACCCCTTAAGTGTGTTACCCTAGCGGTTCGATATAATAACAGACATGATCGAGACTCCTCTCCGATCAATGATTAACTCGTAGGCCTGGACCCCATGAATTAACCCCTGTGATATAACGAATGACTTTCATCTATCAAACCTGGACGTCTAGTCTTAAACCTTTTTGCCATAGCGATACTTAGTGTGTCCGAGCATCGTTCATAGATATCTCCATACCTAGCATGATCTCGTTACCGACAACACTATCTTCTACTCGTCTATGATATTATGTCAGCTGGTGACCTAGTCACATGTTTGCAAACTCATTTGACATAATCTCACCGAGTGGGCCCTAGAGTATCTATCCGGGTATGCGGACTGACAAATCCCGCTCTTGACCCCTCGTCTCAACTACCCCTTTCCGATACCCAAAAGTATCACCGTTATTGTCACACTTTATAAGATATGACGTTTGGTGCGATCAAAGTATCTTCCAGGAATAACAATAAGAGTTGGTCTCACGGTCAAAGGCGTAATGACTACGTCCTACAAATTATGGGTAAGTTCATCACATCGTTCCACCTAACGATATGACTCCATTGCCGACAGACGCCATGTCTCATGATCGGGAAACCTCGATCATCAACCGCGCAATGAAACTAGTAATAGCAGAGGCTACTAGGGACCTGGTTGTTTATCTACCACACGTGTATTAATGTTTCCGCTTAATACAGTTATAGCATGGTATAAAACATATAATGAACAATTGGAATATGACTAATAAACTATCTTTATTAAGTGCCTCTAGGGCATATTCCCTTCAGTCTCCCACTTGCACTAGAGTAACACTTAATCTAGTTTACAACTTGGTAAAAGCTCAGCACCCATAGCATCTTGGTGCATGCTTGTCTCGTGGAAGAGGAATACAGTCAACAGATCTCACACATTGAGACATATATGTGCTTTGCAACACTTCTATGTCACCTAGATTGACATCATCCCGTATCTTACGATGACGGTGAAATATATCCTAGTGGATGGAGTGAGACTCGAACATTCGCGTAGCATGGGCCTTAAAAGTCTAAGAGATCTATTAAGGGGACCACATACGCTCGGAAAACTGCTCAGTCCAATCACACTTGCAACTTCTGAAGTTGGCATATATTTCTATACCTATGTAGATTATGCGACAGTGCATTCATATGCGACTTCGCAAACTAACCATGTCTTTCTTCAAAACAAAGGACATCTCCTATATGAGATTTCTAGTCGTATGAGTCAGTGTCACAACTTGCATCATCGTAACCGTTTTACGGCAAGTTGTCTTTCCACTCTTACCCTTTACTAGAAAACATATCTTCAGTTCTCACAGACACTGAAAAATATACTTAACGTTTGTTCATTGATCCACACAAGGATCACTCTAGAACCCGTTCTTCAACCAAGAACTTGGGTCACACTAAGTCGAGCTTTCAATCTGATAGCATCTATGTCTGATACATAGAGAATGTCGAACATCATTTGCTATCACTGAAAATGCCAAGATAAACTTAATATTTCACCTAGTCATACAAGCAAGAACCATTTTCTTCGCTTGTTCTATTCTGAAACACTTCAGAATCTTAACTTAGGAAATATTCCGACCTAATGTTATTAAGCCCCTTACGATCTATACAATTATAGATTGGATGCCTAATACTCCTAACTTCTTTCATAGAAAATTTAATCACTTAAATAATCCTTTACACTCTACTAGAGGATCTGTGTCATTCAATATGTCGTCACATACAAAATCATGAATGACACCTAGCTCCCACTCAAATATGCCTTCCGCATATAAGATCAAGGAAAGCTACTTAGCTCACACTCACTTCTTTGCAAATGCAAGTCTCTTCAACTATTTTGGACAACTCCAAAATCATTTGATCACATCATCAAAGTGAAGATTCCAGCTCCGATATGCTTGCTTCAGCCCATGAATGGACAACTGAAGTTTGCATACATGTTTAGCATCCTCAGGATCACCAAAACCATTATTGTACTGATTACAACTCTTTCTTAATGACACTATTAAGAAACATGGTTTCCTTATCCTTCTATCAATTTCTCATTCGAAATCATAGTAATTGCTAAACGACCCAGAATAGACTTAGGCTTCGCCACCTGAGACAAAATCTCATTGTGGTCAACTTTTGAATCTGTCGGAACTGTTTCACGACAAATCGATCCTTATCAATGTCTACTCTCTCATAAAATTCCATATTCTATTGACAGCCTAGATGCCATCAAGTAGATCTCCCAAGTCATTACCTGGTAATCGTATATGGATTTTATCTCCGATCATATATGACTCATAGCCATTTCTCGGACTTAGGTCTACCATCTCTTCTTCGTAGTTCGTAGGTCTGTCATATTCCATTAATATGACCTTCATAACAAGATTGTCGTAACACACAATGTGAAACACAACCTCGTACGCCTACGTTCTTAGTATGAGCTCAGAACATCATGATCTTGTATCATCAGCTTCTTTCAAGCTATGGAGCATGACACCGAAAACACTTTCGGTTGCGCCACTCTGATGTCTGTAGAGAAAGTTCATCAACTTTGTCTTGCTCTACTTTCTTTCTCACTTATACCCTTGGACAAGAAACTATTTCTTTCGCAAGGTATATCCCGACAACGATTTT
Source organism: Poa annua (assembly GCA_026929855.1). Taxonomy (NCBI): domain Eukaryota; kingdom Viridiplantae; phylum Streptophyta; class Magnoliopsida; order Poales; family Poaceae; genus Poa; species Poa annua. Next base: position 10,365,775 of record CM049436.1, read on the forward strand.
GCCTATGTCGTGAGACATGTACCCAACTAACTCTTTAGGTACACTACAAAGATTAATCCATTTTAGGTTTGATCACATCAAAACACTAAATTGCTGAAACGACAATCTAGGCTAAAAGCCATGCCATCACTAATATGGTATTGTCTCCATGGATTTAAATGGTTTCCCTATTATCTAATGTGAGTGTTACGTTTCTACCATACGACTCTAATGATCACAATAATTCGGTAAGAGATTTATTTACCACACACTATCCGATAGGGTGCGATTACGACGTCCTAACATACCATAACACTATGGTATTCCATGCGACGTAATTTGTGGAACTCTTCTCACAAGTCTTCCAATGATGTGCCAACATTATAACTCAAATCTTCATTTCCTCGATCTGTATCGCGGGAATTTGATTTTCTTGTTAAGTTTATTTCCTACTTCATTCTGAACTTGTTTGATCGAATCAAAATTTTCAGGCCAACATTCCCTGAGTGAATATTCATATATCTACTCGGAATATTCATGAAGTCTACGAAATAAACACTTCCACTTTACGTTAAAGTACTTCATTGATTCACATACACCCATATGCATGATTCTCAACAAGTCATACTCAAAACGTTCAGCGAAGTTCACGAAATAAAGGTCTCAACTACCCGTCAATTACTTCATTGAACCACATACATCTATATGCATGACTATCAATAAGTTATATGCCCGTTTTCCGAAAACGGTGTCTTAGTTATTTTGCAAGTGTCAAAAGATCAAATCTAAAGACTTGTAGATCCATCCGGTATGGAGCTAATGCATTGACTATAACATTGACATGAATTAAACGGTAGTGCCACACATATGTGGTGTCTTTATTAAGTTTGTATCCTTTGGCATTAATATTATGAATGTGGGAGCTTCTACCATCTAAATTCAAATCGGCATATGATCATTACTTCATAAATATAGGACAACGAATTTGTCACTAATATATATGAACAATTGTCTCGCTAGAGGAGACACACTTATAACGATCATACTAACAGGCGATCATAAAGAATTTATTCAAATGGTAGATCTAGAGGGAGAGTGTCTATGGCCATCACAACAATTTGTCTGCCATTATCAACACGCAATGTCGCCTCATCCTTTCAAGCCACTCAAGCAGTAAACCTGGTTTTCATAAAACATGACTAGTATCAAAACTTAGTCACTACTGCGAGTACTTGCTTAGGTAAACATTCATAACATGTATATCATATATACACCATCATCATTGATGACTTCCGGCGATCTGTTTCATCTTCTTGATACTTCCAACGTAATCAAGAACCATGAAGGTGAACGATTCCCCTTGCATGACATAGTCTATGACATATCATTTGCACTTGGCAACGACGTCTGTCATCCAGTGAGCGAGCTGAGCGAGGCGTCTCAATGTTCATCAAGTATGACCATATGTCATCAAGTATAACCAATGTTATCAAGTATGACTGCCACGTGCTCCTTCAATGTGTGTATTCTCTTCCATCTTGGTTGAGAAGACAATCAGTCAACGTACTGATAAACTTCATCAACCCAACTTTAGGGGTACCCCGAGTTTAGCGACCATCTCATATGTTCGCGATCTAATAACTCGTACCCACCGTTGGTTCTCTATGGCAGAGATCATAGCATACACTGGACTATGATGATATCATCCGCACAAAACCTGATAATCCATATTATCTTTTGTAAGCGGAATCTCCGGGCTTATCTCCTAACGGGTATTGTATCACAAAGAGCTAACGGTTTAAACAAGGAGTATCCTCAAGCTAAAGTATAAAACTATGAAGTTTGGACCCAACCTTTTAAGTTTCTCAATCACAGGAATGCGCCTAATTTTAAAAGATGCTATTACAATGGTTAATATCTACAAAGGTTTGCAAAACAGACTTTGTTCATTATATTTTGAGTTCTAGTATTTTAGAAAATAACTATCCGAACTCCCACTCAAACGAACATCCCTCCTGGTCGTTTAAGCGATTACACGACCCCCATCCATTGCACAACCCCTCATCGTCAGAGCCGGCAACACAACTTCAAGGGTAGACAATTGTCAATCACAACAACTCTGTGACTCATGCTCGACCTTTCGGACTCCGTGTTCCGAGGCCATATCTGCATATGCTAGGCTCGCCACTATAACCTCCACGTAACGCTTGTGCAACATGGCTTACACCCACTGTATGCGAACGACGATATGTCTGACACCCGATCGTCACGGCCTGCCTCATAACGTAGAACTTTCTTGGTGGTGCTCGTTGGAGGAAGAACACTAGTGGTATTTTTGAAGGGATCATCTTATATTTCTACCGCCGTGTAACTAATATATAATCACACAATATAAGATGCACACAAAACATCAAATGTAATGCGATGTGATATAGTCCATTGCGCCATGGTCTTCTTGGCGCCCGCAGTTCATAAACAATTTAATAAACCTACCTTGACCATATCACATTGCCCCTGCAAAATAAAGTTAGACGCTTCTACTTTATCTTTTGCATATTTTACGTGGCTTGGGGCTGTCGTAAATAGAACCGCTTCATACCTACGAACCTTATGACCACAACAACGATCCAATAATTGCATGTTTAAGCATCCCTTTCGGGCCCTCCATTGAAAATGTAAGACCAACTAAAGAGAGAGAAACTGACACCCACCAGCCACAGATACGGTACAAGCCGTATGTCAGTAGTGGAACCAGTCTCGCGTAAGCGTACGCGTAAAGTCGGTCCGGGCCGCTTCATCAACTCGATGCCGCTGGAATCACAAGTGCACGCTAGAGGGTAGCAAATAACAGGAACGGTGCCCCCGTGCAGAACACGGGTTCTAACAGCGTACAGCTATATCTACGATAGATCGGCTCTGATACCACTGAAGGGGATCGTGTGCAGAAAACAAAAAAATTCCTAGCAACGATATCCTTAAAACATGCCAAGATCTATTCTATGCAGATATAGAAGTACGGCGGATATCGGAATACATACCCTTGTAGACCGAAAAGCGGGGATTACGCTCCCGCACAAGCGTTGACGACGAAGACGACGTAGCCGACCTCTAGGTCGCGAAGAACTCGGCGCGACGAAGACGACGAAGATGACCTCGAGGTCGGGTGGAGGAAGTAGGCCTCCGAGTACCGCTAGCGCAGCACCTCGCAGGGTGTTACACACATACGGTGGAGACGACGGCCTCCGAAGCTCCAGTCCAGGACGAGCAGCGGAAGACTTGGACCGGAACACCAGCAGCGCGGCAGCGGGCTATGGTGGAGAGAGAACTCTCATCCTCCTCGGCGCAACTCCGACAAAGGGAATCACGAGATCGAGGAGAAATCGAGAATTAATTGGATGAATTAAAAGGCCAGGGGTGCCCCTCTATATAAAGGGGCAAGGAGGCTGCCAACCTCACCAGCCGGGCGGTGTGGGACTATTCCCACACCAGCCACGACCTTGGGAGGTGCGCCGGCCCTAGGTGGGCCCCTTGTGGCCCACCTAGGCCGGCCGAACCGGCCCTCCTCCCTTGGGGGGAAGCTTCCCCCCCTCATGGGCCTTCTTTCCACTAGAAGGCCCATTTAGGGAAATCTGCCTTTAAAAATTCGAAAATAAATATATAAAATCATATTTAAATATTAATTACACTAATTAATATCAAACATATTATATATAATTTATTCTAGCTCTGAAAACTATTTCGTCGCTGCCCGATCTCCATCGGACCATTCCCGGGACGTTCCCGGTGATCTCTTTCCTTTCCGGTTGTCTTGTCGAAACCCCTTAAGTGTGTTACCCTAGCGGTTCGATATAATAACAGACATGATCGAGACTCCTCTCCGATCAATGATTAACTCGTAGGCCTGGACCCCATGAATTAACCCCTGTGATATAACGAATGACTTTCATCTATCAAACCTGGACGTCTAGTCTTAAACCTTTTTGCCATAGCGATACTTAGTGTGTCCGAGCATCGTTCATAGATATCTCCATACCTAGCATGATCTCGTTACCGACAACACTATCTTCTACTCGTCTATGATATTATGTCAGCTGGTGACCTAGTCACATGTTTGCAAACTCATTTGACATAATCTCACCGAGTGGGCCCTAGAGTATCTATCCGGCTATGCGGACTGACAAATCCCGCTCTTGACCCCTCGTCTCAACTACCCCTTTCCGATACCCAAAAGTATCACCGTTATTGTCACACTTTATAAGATATGACGTTTGGTGCGATCAAAGTATCTTACAGGAATAACAATAAGAGTTGATCTCACGGTCAAAGGCGTAATGACTACGTCCTACAAATTATGGGTAAGTTCATCACATCGTTCCACCTAACGATATGACTCCATTGCCGACAGACGCCATGTCTCATGATCGGGAAACCTCGATCATCAACCGCGCAATGAAACTAGTAATAGCAGAGGCTACTAGGGACCTGGTTGTTTATCTACCACACGTGTATTAATGTTTCCGCTTAATACAGTTATAGCATGGTATAAAACATATAATGAACAATTGGAATATGACTAATAAACTATCTTTATTAAGTGCCTCTAGGGCATATTCCCTTCATATGCGCCATCAAAATAATGCAACAATGATCACATAATATCTGTAGGTATTTATCGGAGAATATTTTTCGACAATCTTTTACCTTTGGGCAAAACAACTAAACACCGTGTGGGATGAGGCGTCCGGAGTAGAGTTCTAAGCAGTGGACAGAACTACGACCGACAAGGTCAAGCTGTTGTGGCCAGAGAATTTGCCTCAGGCGGCTCATGCAACAATTTTTCCAATTGTGTGTGCAACAGAGTAATAATTTTTCCTGATACAATTACGCCACGGATCATGCGACCGGATCGAAATGCCAACAAGGTTTTTTTTTTGAAATGCCAACAAGGTTAGTACACAGAGAAGAGAAAACCGACAGAGTTAAACGCAGAGTTTGACTCTGTTTATTTATAGGTCATCAGCTAGCGAGCAATTAACAAGGTTAATCCATCGAAAGAAATTACAGTAGAAAACCTATCGTGTTAATGTAGGCAAAAATTGTATATTGATTGCTAGCTCGCCCAGGAACATGAACTCACTTTATGGTCTTGATTATTTGACTAAGTAGTTCCTCCCCAGTCAAAAAAGACATTAACACCACCCCTTGTAATCTTAGGGCAAGTTCAATGGTTCAGACAGCCATCGTCTGTACCGTCCCTCCACATGATATGTAGACAATAATATAGATAGCCTATACAACAGGTTGTCTGCTCAAATGTCTATAAGAAACGGTTAGTTGCTTGAATATAGGAGAAGTTTTCTCGAGAAAAAGGATCAGCTAACCAACGCCCTACGGTAGAACGGGAAAAACACTGTCTATAACGAGCGAATTTCACGGCAGTCGACCGTCTATGGAATAGCAGACACCTTCCTTCTCTCTCCTTGTTCTCACCCCTCCACGTAATGAAAAATCTGACACAACACCTCATACAGACGGCTGACGAAGCACTGTTGTACATGCCCTTACGCATACTAGTAAACCTTGGTGGTACTAATTGTCTTGGTTAACTGAAGCAAGAAACCGCACGCGCGTGTGCGATGCGACCGTGCCCAGTGTCTAGCAGCTAGGCTTCCTCTCCTATAAAGCCTCAACGCGATCTCTGATCTCCCTAGAAGGCCGGCAACAACCTTCGATCTCTCTCCATCGAAACCAAGTACGTATACTTGAACTTGACCATGTCTAGCCTCACAACCATTAGCAGCGGCATGGAGGAGTCGCTAGAGCTGGAGGACCTCGTCGAAACAAGGCTATGCCTGTCCCTCTCCCTCGCCACCGGCGCCGGGAGTCGGCCGCCACCGCCGGCGCAGGCGCTCCTTCCAGCATCACCACCACCAGGAGCGGCGGCGGGTACGAAGAGGAAGGGACCAGAGAGCGGTACAGTTGGCTCCACTGCTACGCCTACGACGAGGCGGGATGACAAGAAGGCCAGGACGGTGCAGGGACAGGGAGATGGTAACGTCGACGATAACGGAGGCGAAGCTGCCGGCGGCGGCGCGAGAAAGAAGCTCCGGCTCACCGGCGAGCAGGCGGCGCTATTGGAGAAAAGCTTCCGCGCCAACAACGTCCTCTCTCATGTACGTTACGTATATTTGTTCTGCTACTGTGTGCAAAGTTAATAACACTCAAATTTTTAGTCAGATTAGTTTTGCTTGCAAATCGCACGCGCCAGATTCTGACCGGAATGTTTCTTATTGCAGGATGAGAAGCATGGTCTGGCCAGGGAGCTCGGGCTGAAGGCGAGGCAGGTGGAGGTGTGGTTCCAGAACAGGAGGGCACGCACCAAGCTCAAGCAGACGGAGCTCGACTGCGACCTGCTCCGGCGGTGGTGCGAGCGCCTCAGCCACGACAATGAGCGGCTGCGCCAAGAGCTCGCCGAGGCGCGATCCTCCTCCTCGGCCTTCTTGTCCAGGCTCACGCCCATCGCGCCCGTCAATTCAGCGTGCCCGTCCTGCGAGAAACTCTCGGGCGGCCAGATGTGGATCTAAGAAATCGAGATTGATCACTGTCATAGAAGTGTTTGTAATTTGTTACGAAATGGCAACATCGTTTGTTAATTATAGGACATGAGATACATGATTACACGGCTTTCGAATTCATTACGGCCGGGAAAGATTCAGTACCCCCCAGAACCAGAAATATCCGAAATTTCGGATCGTTTTGACAATTGTTTTTTGTCAAATTTGATTTTTGAATGAATCTTGCCCTAACCAAATAATAAATCCCTAGCATGCACTCCAGTAACGATCAAGAAATGAGACACTGTGAGTAGTGCCGAGACAGTACAGTTTCCCGAGTCCAATCAGGCAATCACCGTCAGGTAGAATAGTCCCAGCAATCATCTGATTCGACTGCTTCTGGAGTCAAAGAAAGACAAAGCTGCGAAAACAATAAACATGTGGGAGGCATGTAACGACGTCGGTTGCTTCGAGTATGAAGGAATGGTCTACGACTAGCAGGACTAGGTGTTTCGTTTTCGACGCCTCTTTGGATTAAAGAAATTTCATAATTTTTTTGAAGTATTTTAATCTACATAAATTTTTCCTAAGGAATGCTTTAGATCATCGGATTGAGCCATTAAATTTCTAAGGATTTCATACCTACTCTCTCTATTTCATTGGAATCTCAACACGAGTTCAAATCTTATTTTATTTTTCCTTAACGAACTTCATTGCACTCACGCTCTACCTCTTTCTACTCTCATCATTCCCGTAAATTTCCTGTGTTCGTTTCTTGTGCACAGTCAAAAGATATTCTTTACAAAATTCCTATGTTTTGAAATCATGTACGAATTAAAGTGTATCCATCTAGAAATTCATCCGAAAATGTAACGTGAAATACCTAGGCAATTGTTTTTTTGATAAAGGGCTTTATTACTTAAAATGTTTAAGCGTTTACACCCAGCCTCTGCATAACTAAGATGCACACAGCCGTCCCACCGTACACAATCCGAAAGCGAATAAATGCGTATTACATATCATAACTGAGCAAATGCAACTACGCCTGAAGTGATGGTGGTTCAATCCGTAGATTATGCTGCCACCCATGATGGGAAAAAGTATCCTTCGCCGTGGACTCCAACCGTGCACAGATCTCCGTAAATAGGTCTTTGTGCTCCACCCGCTGAAGAGACGACCATGAACGGAGTGTACCGGTACACCGGTAGATGACCTGCAAAGGAGAAGACAATTTATCGTTAAACACTTTATCATTTCTACATAGCCATAGCGACCAAATGATGGCGAGCGCTCCCCGTGTAGCCAATTCCCAAAGTTATTGGTCACACTGCGTGGTGGATAAATGTTAGATGCTACTTGGATGATTGACCATATAGACCTCGCGAACCGACATTAAAAAAAGAGATGTTTTATTGTTTCATTCTGATGACAGAAAACACAACTCTTACTTCCCTGCCAGTTCCGTTTAGCAAGATTGTCCTTGGTTAGAATTACTCCACGACGAAGGTACCACCCAAACACCTTTATTTTAAGTGGTATCTTCATCTTCCAAAGCAACTTGTTGTTATTAACTGGTATATGAGATTGGGATAAAGCATTATCCATGGAGTCTACCGAGAATTTGCCATTCTTATGTAGGTTCCATCGGAATTCGTCTGGCCCAGCTGTCAGTTGTATATTGGCTAACCTTTGTAAAAGGGCTTGCCATGCAACCAACCGCTGGCCAATCAAATCCCGCCTGAACGTTACATCTGGAGGTGAGGTTGCCATTACTTTCTTAATGGTATCACTTTTGTAACGAACGATATTGTATAATGCCGGATATTGTTCTCGGAGTGGGGTATTGCCTAGCCACGAGTCCTCCCAGAACCTTATCTGAGATCCATCTTTAATCGAAAAATGTCCAAATCCGAAGAACTGCGATTTTGCAGCCATCAGACCAGCCCAAAAATGCGAATCACCCTGTTTCCAAGAAACTTGTGACAGCGGTTTGGAGCCAACATATTTCCGATTCAGGAGGATTTGCCACTGTCCATTTTCGGTCAGTAACTTTAACAACCATTTACCTAGAAGAGTTGTATTCTTGACCTCAAGGTCACGAATTCCCAGTCCTCCTTGATCTTTAGGTGTACAAACCACGCTCCATTTAACCAGTCGATATTTCTTCTTCTCACTATCCCCTTGCCAAAAAAATCTAGATCGGTAATAATCTAGTTTTTGGAGCACACCTTTTGGCAGGAGAAAGAAAGACAACATATACAGTGCCATATTGGTGAGCACCGAATTTATGAGTATCAGTCTTCCGTCGAGGGACAGCAATTTTCCTTTCCAACTACTTAAACGTTTTTGTAGTCTTTCTTCGACGCATTTCCATTCGGCAATAGTAAGCCTCCGATAATGAATCGGGATACCTAAATACCGAATCGGGAATTGACCTTGCCCACAACCGAAGAGTTCGGCATAGAGATTGGCCTCGTCTAAGGCCTCGCCAAAACAGAACAACTCACTCTTATGTAAATTGATTTTCAGACCTGAAAGCTGCTCGAAGGTTGCTAAAATTAATTTCAGGTTTCGAGCTTTTTCAATGTCATGTTCCATAAAAATAATTGTGTCATCAGCGTATTGAATGATTGAGAGACCCCCATCAACAAGATGAGGAATCAACCCTTCAATCTGGCCATCAACTTTAGCGCGCTCAATCATAATAGCAAGCATATCCGCCACTATATTGAAAAGCATAGGGGATAATGGATCGCCCTGTCTAAGGCCCTGTTTGTTTGGGCTTCTGCTTCTGCTTTTGAGGTCTAAAAGCGGAAGCCCAAACAAACACCACACAATGGAAAAGCGCTTGGGAAAAGCGTGGTGGCAAAATGCACTGGGCGACCGGCCGCGAGCGAAAGCAGCTCGGGAGGTGCTTCCCGAGCTTTTGCCTGCTTCCCGAGCTGGACCAGACCAAAATACCCCGCATAGTTCGCACTATTTACAACAATTATGCCATCCCATATAAGCCCAGCCCACTTTGCAATCCCCAACAGTCCCGGCCCATTCTCCCTCCTCCCAGTTTCTAGCCATGGCTAGCTAGGGTTAGGTTTCACTGCTCAGGCCACCGCCGCCGTTCCCCGCCGTTCCTCGTCTGCTTCGTTCCGGACCTCCTGCAGCTCGCGCCGCCGCCGAATCGACTAGGCGGATCCCTGGTACCCGTCAGCTGCCGGGGACAGGAGTTGTTCGAGCCGCCACCGTCGCCGTTCAAGGTTCACTGCTACCCCGCCGACAGTCCAACTACTGCAGATCGGAGTTCTTCTGTACGCCGCCTCGAGCCAGGCCTGTCCGCCGTCGTCCACGAGATCCTGCTCGTTGACTTGGTCAAGATCTGCTCTGGCGGGAGTCCTGCTCACTGCCGACATGAGTGCTCATGGCTGCCCACGTGAGTCCTTCCCGGGGCGCCACTCCTACTCACGGAATCGAGTTCATCTCAAGCAGCCCCATCATCTCCCTAATTATTTTTGAATTACTTTTGTACATGGATGACTACGGACCATTTGGTGTACCAGCTAACAATGCTACTGCTAATCTTCCCCGGAATCTACAGTATATGCTCAAACACTTTTGAACTATCCAGTATAAAGGAATCTAGAGTTCTTGTACTTTTTTATGATGAATATGTCGATAATATGGATATCTCTTGTAGTATTAATTAGTTACACTTTTTTACCAAAGCCACGAATACTTCATCTTAAAAGTCAAAAGCTAAAGGACAAAATAAATTCTCACCAAACACTCCAAAAATTATTCTAATAAAAAGGCGTTAATTTTATCTAAAAAGGTAAATTCTAAATTAATCTCACAAAAAAAGGTAGTTCGTTTTAAATAAGTATTTATGCAACTTCAACACTCAGGGACATTTCAGACATTTTACTCCAAAGCTACAGCTGCAATCATGCCTACCAGACATCAAATCTTTGTTTTCAACAGCCGCTTCCTATAGCTGCTTTTTGACAGCCCACCAGCTACAACTGCTTTTAAAAAGCTGCAGCCCAAACAAACAGACCTAAGACCTTTTCGAGTCTGGAAATAACGTCCAATGTCATCATTGACTTTGATGGCCACGCGACCTCCAGATATGAAATTACGAATTAGAGCACGCCACTCATCAGAAAAACCTTTCATTCTGAGAGTTTGTTGGATGAACGACCACTTGACTTTGTCGTAAGCTTTTTCAAAATCTAATTTAAGGATGACCCCGTTTAGCTTATTTGAATGTAACTCATGAACTGTTTCGTGCAACACCGCTACCCCATCAAGAATATTACGTCCTTGCATGAAGGCAGTTTGAGACGGGCGCACGACATGTTCAGCAACTAAATTCAGACGAACCGTGGCTACTTTTGTAAAGATCTTGAAACTAACGTTCAAAAGGCATATAGGTCTATATTGTTGAATCCTTTCTGCCTCATTGACCTTAGGTAACAAGATAATTTCGCCAAAATTCAACTGAAACAGCTCGAGTTGATCCGCATGGAGAGCGCTGAACATAACAAGAAGGTCGTCCTTGATGGTGTTCCAGAATGTTTGATAAATGTCTGCTGGCAACCCATCCGGACCCGGGGCCTTGTTATGTTCCATCAGAAAAATGGCCTTTTTCACTTCCTCCTCAGAGTAGGGGGCTGTAAGTAAGCCATTTTCCTCAGCAGTCACTTGAGGGATATCCTCCGTTCTGGCTTCATCCATTGTGAAGTTACCTTCATCAGGATCGACAAACAGATTTTTATAATAATTAGTAATATAAGCCTTTAACTGTTCATGGCCTTCAATTCTTCCATCCTCATGGATAAGAGAATGAATACTTTTCTTCCTATGTCTGCCATTAGCAATACTATGAAAGTATCTAGTATTCGAATCTCCTTCAAGAATGAATTGAGCCTTAGACCGTTGATACCACTTGATCTCCTCCTCACGTAGCAGGTTTGCTATTTGCGCATTAGATTGACTTTTCAGTTCAATCTCATGCGTTGATAGTGACCGCACTTCCGCGAGGGCCTCAAGCTCATCAATAATGGTTGACAGCCGTTGCTTTTCTTTCCTAAGAATACCAGTAATGTGACGTGCCCAACCAGAGAGATGTTTGCGCACTGCACGCAATTTATTATTCCATCTCTCAATTGGTGAACGTCCCACTACCGGTCTTTCCCATACGTTCTTAACCATCTCATGGAAGCCTTCCCTATGTAGCCAACCAAGTTCAAATTTGAACGGTTTTATACTCATAGGACGTGGCGTTCCCGTGTTCAGAAGTATAGGAGCATGGTCCGACAGTCTCTCGATACGTTCTAGAGCGCGAACCGTCACCATTGGTTATTTGTTTTCCCAGTCAGTGCACATTAACACGCGGTCTAGTTTTTCATATGTCGGATCGGGTAGACTGTTAGCCCACGTGTACTGCCTACCAACCATTGACACCTCTCTTATATCTAAGCTGTCAATGACGGCATTAAATAAAAAAGGCCAATGGCTATCAAAACGGCTTTACTTTTCTCGTGCGCAAATCTAAGCAAATTAAAATCGCCCCCAATTAAGATAGGGTGCGGATTATCCTTTGCAAGATTAACGAGCTCACATAAAAAGTCAGCCTTGAAATCGTCCTGGGCAGCTCCATAAACGGCAACGAGACTCCAATGAAAGTTATCAGCTTTGTTGCGGATGTTGAGTTTAACATGAAACTCACCAATCGAACTAGCTAAAACGTCCATGGTATCAGCTCGTACACCGACAAGGATGCCCCCCGAACGGCCACGCGGTGGACGAGAAACCCACTCAAAGTCCCTACTGCCAGAAAGACGATTTAGTAAACTTGGTGTGTAGTCTCGTTTTCCACTCTCCGAAATAGCAACAAAATCTAAATTATGATCCCGACAACAATCAGCAATGTGAACATGTTTAGCCAAGTCACGTAGACCTCTGCTATTTAAAAACAAGCCATTCATCGGGAAACAATTTTAGTTTTTGAAACTTTTGGCCTCTTACTAGCTCGATTTTCAGCAGAGGTTTTGGATTTACGACCAGAAGCTTTTAGATCATATAATGAACTTAGCTCCGTCTCATCCAAACCAACCTCGGACACAACCCCGACTAAACTTGAGAGAAGCTGACCATCCATTGTGGCATTCGCCTCCTCATCGTCCAAATCAGGGTTATCCACCATGGTGGAAACTTTAGGAATTACCGTTAACCGGTCATATTCCATATGTTTCAACACACTTGCAGAAACCGAAACAACATTACTATTTTTACCAAGCGAAACTCCTAAACTACTCAAATTGGAAACAATATGTGAATCAGAAAAACACAAAAATGACTTAGAAGAGGGAGAATTACCACTGTCAAGGTTCTGCTGAGCCTTGCGTCGCATCACCTTCTTCGTAACATCCTCGTCAGTCGCCGAACTCCCATCTAGGTCCATAGCGTGCCTCCCACTCCTCCTCAAAGGCATGGGTGGTGCAGGCGTCGCCGGCGAAGTCCGCAAAGATGGCGTCGGAGACGTGGAGGGAGCGGCGACCCTAACCGTGGCCCCCGGAGGTGTCATTGGTGTAGTAGAGACACTCTCCAGTACCACAGTCCGGGGCAGCTCCGGCGTGGACGGCTAACTAGGCGAGGGCGGCGCTGCTGTCCCAGCTACCTGACTCGGCGGCGAAGACCCTGCCGCACCGGGCGGCAATGGAGATCCCGCCATGCCCTGCGAGCTGACCGTGGCTGCAGACAGCGGCCCAGGAGCAACCTTTGGAGGCGACGACGCTTCCCCGACCGGACTGTCCACCTGAGACGGTGCATAGTCTACCGTCGCCCTCTGCGAGGCCGACGCGGAGAGGCCGACCGACCCAGCAGCATTCACGGACGACGGCGTCCGGTAGCCGGAAGCACGACCCGAGCTCGGTGTAGTCCGCTTCATCATGTTGGGCCTCCCGCGTGCAGGAGACACAGACCTGGGTGCAGCGACCGGAGCAAGCACAGGAGAAACAGCAGCAACCGGAGCAGCGATCAACTGATTAACGCTTAGCACAGAAGCAGCGATCGTGTGATTCCCATCCAGATTATCATTTAGAGTAGGACCATGAACAGGAAGAGGAGGAGCGATCAGCTCCGGTGACACACGCTTAGCTCTTTCCACAATTTCAACAGCTTGAGGCGTGCGAGGGCATGGGTTGTAGGGCGTTACAGCAATGAAATGATTACTAAGCTGATGACTAGTTGGCTTCGGGGAAGCAGAAACTGATTTTCCGTGGGGAGCCGCATTAACCAAATGAGTGGAATCCACCTCCATATTGGTCGCTGAAGGAGCGCGGCGATCAGAAGACTCAGGCTGCTTGTCTGTACCATCAAAACCAGAATCACCATCCAAGTCATCATCTTTACGTTTCCAGAAGTGTGTCTTGAAGTTCGGATCGGGAACAAAGTCCGCAGCCTCACGACGGAACCGAAACTCATACCCGTACAACCGGATCATGACCACAGCCCGTACATACTGACCCAATGCATCAGAGTTAGTCTCGAAACACTTTGTGTCCATCATTGCCACCTGAACGCGAACAATTCCATGACTCCGAAGCGTAACGAGATCAACATCCTGAGGAGCCCCCAACAAAGAAGCGATCGCCCAAAGGCCATGAAAATGACGAAGTGCATGAGGCACGCCCTCAACCTGAACCCAGAAAGGTTGCAAAACAACCATCGGCGGAATATCCTGTAACTTCCACGAAGTAATAGTAATCTGGGCCTCGGAAGAAGGAACGCCCAGCTGCATGCCATCAATGCGTAGAAGATCATCAGCAGAAGGTATAGCAATCATGAACGAACTCTCCCCATGCGGGATCGCCTCCCACTTCCACTGCGAGTGACCTGGACAAAGTCTCGCCATCTGCGACTGAATAACCGTGGCCTCCACCGGTCCACCGGAAACTGTAACCAGAGTAGTCGGAAGGCCAGATGGTACCAGATGCGGTTTATAGACATTATCAGGAAGATGCAAATTCAGAGTCTCAATATTAGCTGTGCCCGTAAAGAACGCCAGGGGTCTTGGCATCTTGAGGGTAGGACATCTCCTAGTAGGATGAGCCTCGGTATTACAAACTAGGCAGTAGTGAATTACCGGACACTCCTTCGTCGCATGAGTCTCTACGGCACACTTCCAACAACGAAGTGGTTTGGCCGGAGCCTCCGCAACCACAGCCGGAGACTGAACAATAGGAGTAGGAGATGCAACTGTAGTCACAACAGCCGTAGTGTTGGTCCCGAGCTGACCCGCGTGAAACCCATGCTGGTACAAAGGTTGAGGAAACCCCGGCGGAGGACCACCCGCAGCAGCTTGCCCATGCACCGTAGTCTGAGCTGCAGGGGAAGGCTTCTTCTTCTTTTTACGTCTTTGCACTGTCGACGAAGAAGCAACACCCAGTGCAGCAGGACGAGGTATGGGCTGTTGCGCGAGTTGCTGATTCTGAGGCACCTGAACCGGCTGGTACATGTTGGTAATCGGCGGCGGAACGAAAGCATGCTGCCCTTCTTGATAGTACTGAAACGGCGGGTAGACACCAGACGCATGCATCCTTGGCGCAAACTGCCCGGGCTGCTGGAACGCGCCCGCACCCGAGACAACCGGCGCGGGAACAGCTTGACCACCATAGCTGAGATATGGAGCTTGCATTGCATTTTCCGGCTGCTGCAGGGCCGGCTGGTAGCTGCCCGCCGTGCCCTCCTGGAACATAGGCCGTTGAGGCGGCCCCGACATGAATCCCGACGACGGCCCTACGACCACCGCGACAAAAGATCGGGGCGGCGCGGCCGAGGTAGGCTGGAGACGAGCAGGAGACGTGAAGACGGTGCTGGCTTCTTGCAGGAGTGGAACAACGGACGGCGGTGACGACGAATCACGAGTCGGCGAGGCAGATGGCGGCGTGGATGGAGCGAGGAGACGCGCGACGGGACGATGAAGCGAAAAGGCCTTAGGGCTTCCCATCCGGGCCCAGAAGCTATCGATCCCTCGGCGTAGCGACACTCCCAACGGGCGGTCCGGATCGCTTGCATGCGATGTTTGAAACGGCGCAATTACCGCCTCGTCTGTTGCGGGATCGCCAGTCTCCGATGCCGGCGCTGCGGCCGGAGAAGAAGACGCCGGCGCTGCGGCCGGAGAAGAAGACTCCGGCGCTGCTGCCGGAGACGAAGACGCCGCCACCATTGCCGGCTCTAAGAACTGACCAAGCACCGGCAACGGCGTGATCCTCCGCCGTGGGAGCGGCCCCCTCCATGGACCCATGCGCGGTGGCCACGCCAACCGAACTCCCAAAGGAGAGCTGGCCTTTCGCGGAGCCACCATCGACGGCACGACCAAGGCGGATGCAGACTGCGGCGTCGAAGGCTCTGCCCGCACCTTCCCTGCTTGATCCGGCGAGACCTGCGAAGATACACTCGTAACTTCACCTGCACCGATCGCCGGAGAGGACGACGAACCCCTTTCCCAGAAACGCGAGGCCGATGTCGGGAATCCGGTCTCAGTCTAGAACGCTTGAGCCAGCTCCGCCTCCTTGAGCCTCCCCTTCTTTGCCACCGTCATCCAACCCAACTGCGGCGACTCCTCGAGAACCTCCATGGCGGCTTCGGAAGGAACCTCGGACTCGCAGCCGTCAGAGATCCAGTCCTCCACCGCGACGGTATCTTCAACCTCCTCCAGGCATGCAAAACGAGAGCCGGCCGAACCCCCCGCCGGAGACAGACCGCCCGGCGGCAGAGTCAGGCGCCGGCGGCGCGTCGCCTCCCCAGTCGCCATCTCGCTTCAAAAGTCTATATAGTCCGCATCGACGACCATACTTGTGTGTTAGCGTGTCTGCTGTCGAGCTCACCTAGGCAATTGTAGATATAAATAATGGCATCTCAAAGTGCCCTAGAGGTTTACAGATTTTTGCAGTTCCTATCGACTTCGACGACTTGGCAGGTGTTTGCACTTTTTGTTCCTGAAAAGGTGACATAGCTCTGATCTCTTCATCAAGCGATTCGTATTAAAATTTCATTGCACAGTTTGAAAGTTTATGGTTAACAGTTTATAACTCATGAAGCACTCAAGCTATACATGTAAATCAACCCGCGAAAAAAGCAAATCACATATAGCCTAAGGATCATGCAGTCTCGTCTAGTATGCTTTCAGCGGAGGATTGGGAACATCAAGGAGCAGCTCATGATGGCCAAGGAGGTAATTTTTCAACTTGACAAGGCCATGGACGTCCGCCCGCTAAATGATGAGGAGTTCTGGCTCCGCGGCCAGCTGAAGAAGAGGATCTTAGGCTTGGCTTCTCTTGAGAGAACTATAGCGAGGCAGCGATCACGGATCACCTGGCTACGCGAGGGCGACGCGAATACGGCGTATTTCCATATCCAGGCCAGCACGCGGAAGTGGAGGAACCACATCTTCCGCCTGAAGAAAGGAGATGAGCTCGCCATGGACGAGGCGAGCATGGGTGACCTCGCCACAGCTCACTTCATCGAGCTTCTGGGACGCCGGTGGAGCGCGCGCATGCCCTGAACTTGGAGGAACTGCACTTGCCAACTCTGAACCTGGAACACCTCGAGTTACCCTTCTCTAAAGCTGAAATTTGGGATGTGATCAGATTGCTGCCGTCAGACAAAGCCCCGGGGCCTGACGGCTTCACTGCACGTTTCTATCAGGAGTGTTGGCCGACAGTGAAAGATTCAGTCATGCGTGCTGTTAACGCCTTCGATTCCGGGGATGGCAGGGGCTTGGAGAGATTGAATGGCGCGTTCATTACCCTTCTGCCGAAGAAGGAGGGAGCGGTGGATGTCGGGGATTTCAGACCGATCAGTTTGATTCACAGTTTTGCCAAGATTGTGACAAAGGCGATGGCAACACGATTGGCAACCTCGCTGCCGGAGCTAGTCGACAGTAACCAGAGCGCTTTCGTTAAAGGAAGATCCATCCACGACAATTTCTTCATGGTTCATCAGTCGATCAAGGCATTGCATAGGAGGAAGGTGCCGACATTGCTGATCAAGCTTGACGTGGCTAAAGCTTTCGATTCTGTGGCCTGGCCATTTGTTCTCGAAGTCCTGCAGCATCGCAGTTTTGGCCCGCGCTGGCTGGCGAGGTTTGGGCTGCTGCTGTCTTCTGCCAGTACCAGGGTGCTAATCAACGGCACGTCGGGCCCCCAATTCTGGCACGCGAAGGGCTTTCGACAAGGCGATCCTGCCTCCCCAATGAAATTCGTCATGATGATTGATGTTCTCAATGCAATCTTTAAGTTGGCGGAAGAAGCGGGTCTGTTCGAGCCGCTGGACAGATGGGGTGTCAAGCACAGACTGTCGCTTTTTGCGGATGATGTAGTGCTAATCATAAAGCCTACTGCAGCGGAGGCTCGAGCTGCAATGGAATTGCTCAAGATTTTTGGGGGCGCCTCCGGTTTACTCTGCAACTTACAGAAGAGCTCAATTTCACCTATTCGCTGTGACGAGGTGGATTTGTCGCCGCTGCTGGATATTCTGGCTTGCCCCATAAAACAGTTCCCAATCACTTACCTGGGATTGCCCTTATCCCCGAGAAACTTGACCAGAAATCAGCTGCATCCTTCGATCGACAAAGTTGAGCGGCATGTGCCGATTTGGGCTGCAAAGATGGTTCGGAAAAGTGGTAGGCTTGTGATCATCGACTCCACACTCATTGCCACAGCCATCTATCCGTTGCTAGCATTAGATCTCCAACCATGGTTCCTGGAGAAGATCGAGAAGGTCCTGCGCGGTTTCTTTTGGGCAGGGAAGAAAGAATCGAGAGGAGGACAATGTGCGGTTGCTTGGGAAACTGTCTGCACACCGAAGGAGCTTGGAGGGCTCGGAGTTAAGAACATGAGGATCATGAACTGGGTTCTGCGGCTACGGTGGAGATGGCTGGAGCTGACAGATGGCGGGCGGCCGTGGCAGGGCTTACCGTTCTCCATCCCGAAGGAGGCGGAAGCTGTGTTTTTAATGGCGGCTCAATGTACTGCGGGAAATGGGAAACGACTGCGTTTCTGGAGAGACCCCTGGCTGGGAGGGCAAACAACGCGACAAATTGCGCCCTCTCTGTGGGATTTGGTAAAGAAGAGGGACAGGACCATATCTGTCGAGGAAGGCCGGCTGGACAACAAATGGTGCACTGGGTTCCGAGGGATCCTTCCGGTTCAGGCAGTGGTGGAGTTCTTGAAGCTGTGGGAGGTGGTGCAACAGCAGCCGCGCTCGACTGAGGAGGACGCAATCAGGTGGCGCCTCACTGCTTCAGGCCAGTTCACGGCGAAATCGGCATATGCCGCGTTCTTCATGGGCAGGATCAACGCGCCATGTGCTGTGGATCTTTGGTTGGCGGCGGCCCCCTTGCTGCACAAAATTTATATGTGGCTGGCGCTCAAGCGCCGCCTGTGGACGGCAGATAGGCTGGCAAGGAGAGGACTGCAACACCCTGCTTCTTGTCCGCTTTGCTGCCAGGAGCCGGAGGATGGATACCATCTTCTGGTGCGCTGTGTGTTTGCAAGGGAGATTTGGTTCGCAATCTTGCGTCAGGTGGGACTACAGAGTCTCACGCCCACGGCGACCTCGGAGCCTTTACAGTGGTGGACTGCGGTGGCGGCAGCGGCTCCACGGAAGGACAGGAAAAGAATCAATGCGCTGATCATCCTCATAGCGTGTATGATCTGGTTGGAGCGCAATAGCCGAGTCTTCGACAGCATTGCTTCGTCGCCGGCTTTGGTTTGTGATCGCATCAAGCGAGAGTTCAAACAATGGCGGTTAGCGGGCCTAGGCGGGAGAATGAGAGAAATTGAGTGATAGTGTGGCGAGCCCCGTCGCTTGTGACAGAGGCTTGATACTTGGAAAACGTTGTAATATTTCTCTCCTATCTTAATATAAAGACACGCGATTCTCGCGCGTGTTCTTGAAAAAGCTAGCCACGTTATAAACATCCATAACCTATACGGCAATTTCATATGGCCCAAACAAATCACATTAACCCACTCGATTCTGTATTTTTTTCCTTTTTTTTCAAGCTGATTTAACCAACTATCAAACATATCCGTGATATTACTTTGACGAGATCTATTAAAAATAAAATGAATAATTTCCAAATAATGCGAGCAAAGATGAAGGTGGTGAATTGATGATGGATATACTCCTCGCTCTTCACTTTGCCTCTTCCACATCTATTTTGGAAACTTGATTCGGTTGAGGGGATAGAGCATCTCTAGTGGAACGTGGAAACGGACGTGCAAAGGAAATATACACACCCACGACTGAAAAATAGCCTCCAGCGGATCGTGGAAACGGTCGTGCATCGTTTCCACGCTCACCCACGACAGTACGAGGCGTGGATACTTCCACGCCGCATCCACCTCCGGAAAAGCAAGGCGCGAAGGAAAATCCACTCCGCACCTGGTTCCCGCGCCCGTCCGGACCTGCTCGAGGGCTCGAAGCTCGCCGCCGCATCCGAGGTCGCCTCTGAGCTCGCCGTCGCCGCCCATTCCAGCCAACACAGGTATGTTTTCCGGATCAAAATGAGATGAGAGAGAGGCGGCGGCCGCACGCCGTGCCGGCAGATGGGGAGGAGATGAGGGGCGGGCGCGGGGAGGAGATGGGGAGGAGATGAGAGATGGGGAGGAGATGAGAGAGAGGCGGCGGCGCTCCATGGAGGGGCTGGAAGGGGAGGAGATGAGGGGCGGGCGCGGGGCGGCATTCCATGGAGGTCTGGGTGGAGAGGAGGTGAGGGGCGGGCGCGGGGCTGCGTTCCATGGAGGTCTGGGTGGAGAGGAGGTGAGGGACGGAGGTGGGGGAGTAGGGGCAGAGGTCGTGGAGCAGAGACAGAGGTCGGGAGCAGGGGATTTGAGTCTGGGTCTCTGGGAAGCGAGCGATGTTGGAAGGGGCTGGAATTTCTTGCTGGATTTCTTGCATTTGTACTCGATGGCATGGATGGGTCTGGAATTCAGAGGAAAATGAGCTTTCTAGAGATGGATGTACATTGCAGATGTGCATTAAGCACCATCCTCAGGAGCATCACGACCAGGAGCGAGGGAGAGAAATGAAGCCTTGTTCAGGAAAACGACTCTCAAGGGAAGTGGGGACGTCTAGGGCCATGGTGCCGGGCGGTTCACCGCTGGTTTCTCGAAATATACGAATAATATTGAACCCTGGTGCCGTCTAGGGACTAGGGCCATGCCGTCGGGCGGTTCACCGCTGACAAGCGGTCCTTGGTTGTGCTTGGTGACAGAGAAGGTCGGGGGAGAAATGAAGCCTTGTTCATCATTGGACTACTTGGTTTCGATTTTTTTTCTTCTCAACTGAATACAATGTCAAGGATGACATGAGCCGTGTACCTTGCAGAAGAATATTTGACTTTGTCGGATGGACCTTATATTATTTCCATACATGTGTATAGTCCATGTGTTTGGTTACCGGTCGGAAAATATGGTTATTGGTCGGAAAATCTGGTTACCGATCGGTAACCGGACATCCCGAGCATCCCCGGGAAATGGTCATACTGAGTAAAAAAGTCCCGAATTTTCTGAAATTTAGTGAAAGCTCTCGGTAAATGGTCATATCGGGAATCAAACAAATTAAAATTTTAAACTTTAGTTTTCAAATTCGCTGGTAACCGGTCGGGATTTTCGGATAACCACGGTAATTAACCCGATTAGTCATGACGCTGCATTTAGGAGTCTATTTTTGTTTGTTTGTTTGAACAGCGTATAGGTTTGTGGCACGTCGGTACCAAATTTCATATAAGCATACGAATATCTTTTGACTGCTCAAATATATTCTTTTGTTTTTCAGCAGGCCAATATGACCGTCACTGCATGTGTTATAGACTGTGGCTGAACACACTGTCCAGATACACTATCTAGAGACATGTCTGCGCATACGTGCGAAATTTGACCGTCCATACGTACGTTTCAACATCACTGCTGTCAAACGGTGATATGTCGACGACCACCGTCTAACCTGATGGCTTTTTGTCGGGACCATCAGCATAGTGGTGAATCTTGACTACCCACCAAACTGGCCGTCGAACTAGTTTAGCCGTCGACGTATCTTGATATGCCAATGGCAAGCTCTTTTACATATGTCGTTGGCACAAGTTTTTTTCATTTGATTTTTTCTTTTACCTACCTATGTTTGCGCATTTGATACTTTTCTTGCATGATACATTTAAACCAAAGTATCATATTTGGCACTGACAAACAACGTCGCCGAACCATGACAAGAAGCCATGTACTAATACTGAAACCTGGAAGAAACCTGAACCTGGGTGGGCAAAATTAAATATAGATGCATCATTTTTAGTCTCTGATGGTACAGGCGCTTGGGGTGCAATTTTAAGGAATGATCAGGGAGGAGTAATCATGTCGGCTTGGGGTAAAATTCCTTGTCCGAATGTCGTGACTGCAGAGGCTCTAGATATGCTTTTTGGTGTAAGAGCCATGCTGACCGTGTATGCTGGTCCTCTCCGAATCGAAAATGACAATTTGCTCTTAGTGAATGAGTTGAATGCAACTGGAAGGAGCAAGTCTCAGATTGCTGATATAGTGCAGGATATTAGGAACTCCACACTTATTTTGACTGATGTCAGTTTTCTGAAGATTAACAGAACAACGAATGGAGTCGCTGATGGTCTCGCTAAGCTGATTCATAGTGGGTTGAGTGATGGTGTATTGCTGGGCTGTGTTCCTTCCTGCATGTTAGACAGACTTATGCAAGATTGTATTCAATTGTTATAAATTAGTATATTGTTAAAATTCAAAAAAAAAAAAAAACAACGTCGCCGAACCGATTTATCAAATTATTTTTAAATATATTATTTTCCATTTTTAAATGTTAAAAATAACTTTTTTATGAAGCATGTACATAAAATATGCTGAAAATGACATCCATCTAATTTTCACACAAAGTAGTCTATATTTGATGGATAATATAGAAATATTAGACATTTTCTTCCTTCCTATCTAAATGACTTTATGCCAATTTTTCAAAATAATTCAAATTTGATATATAAGTGTGTGATAGTTTACTCTGAAATTTTTATAAAAAGTATTTAAAGATACGCAAGGAATTGGTATATCATAGACCTTACAATAGTTTTTTTTTAAATTGAACCCTTTGGATGAATGGCAGTGGTAGCCATTTTGACCGTTTTTCAAATAAATCAAATAATGTAAAAATATACTAAAAACAAAATCTTTTGGCATGGAATCTTTTTATGTGTACTAGTTTCCAGGAAATATGGAAAACTTAAGTTTTGACAGTTTCGAAAAAATCTTCATCAAAAGTCGATAATGTATATACATGTATATGTTTGAAGCCAAATGACCAATATATGGTTATTATCGTGTGATAGTTTGTGCTAAAGTGTACATATTTGGCACATAGGTGTGACATGTTATGGTAAACAACATCATCAAACCAAGTTTCCAAAATATTTTTAAAAATACCATCTTTATTTTTTAAGTGCCAAAAATGAAGTTTTGTGAACCAGATACAAAAAATATGGCGAAAATAGTCCATATTTGATGGACAAAACAGAAATATTAGAATTTTTCGTGCTTTCTATCTAAATTTTCCTATTTAAATGATTTTGCGCCGATTTTCTAAAAGAAATTCAAATTCAAAACATAAGTTTGTGATAGTTTGCTCTGATATTTTTACAACAAATAATTTAAGATAAAAAAGATAGTGGTTATGTCATAGAACCATCGATATTTATGAAAAGGTTGACCCCTTTCGATGAATAGCTATGGTGGACATTTTGACCTTTTTTCTAAAAGATCAAATAAAGTGAAAAATAATCAAAAAAATCCTTCGATATGGAGTCCTTTTATGGGTTCTAGTTTCTAGAAAAAATGATAAACTTGAGTTTTCACAAAGTTTCGAGAAAAAAGCTTCACAAAAAGTTCAATTCGCTATAAGCATGTATAAGTTTCAAGCAAAATGGCCAATGTATGACACTTATCGTGTCATAGTTTTTTGATAAAGTGTCTATATGCACATAGGTGTGTCATGGTATGGAAAACAACATCGCCGAACCGAGTTTCCAAATTATTTTTAGAAGTTCATAAAAAATCAAGTTTATCATATTTCAGAAGTTTATTAAAAAAATCATGTTTATAATTATTCATAGAAACTAGTATAAGCAAAGTGACTCCATGCGAGAGGATATCTTTTTTAAGCTTTTTATACTTTCTTAGTTTTTCCGAAAAACGGTCAAAATGACCACCATGGCTATTCATCGAAAGGGGTCGAATTTATTAAAACTATCAATGTTTCCGTGAGATAACCACTAATTGTGTACCTTAAAATGATTTTTTTAAAAGTCAGACCAAACTATCAAACACTTGTAGTTCAAATTTGGATTATTATAAGAAAATTGGCATGAACTAATTTAACTAGGCGAAATCAGATAGAAATCGAGAAAATTCCTAATACTTGGGGATTATCCATCAAAATGTGGACTACACTTTGTGAAAATTCGAGGGACGCCATTTTGCACCATTGTTTCATACTTGCTTCACAAAAAAATCATTTTTGGCACTTACAATATGTAAATTGATATTTATAAAAGTAATTTGAAAGATCCCTTTGGCACCATTGTTTCCTACCAAAATACACCTATTTGTATAATATGACAACATTATCATAAACTATACCGTGGGAATGGCCTTAACTTAATCATTTGGCTTGAAACTTATAAATTTTATACACGACCGACTTTTTGTGAAGATTTTTTAAAAGTTTATCAAAAATCAAGTTTATCATTTTATATAGAAATTAGTACACGCAAAAGAACTTCATGGCAAAGGATATCTTTTTTGGAGGTTTTTTTCACTTTCTTTGAATATTTTGATAAGACGGTCCAACTACCCACGATGACTATTGATCGAAAGGGGTCGCATTTTCTAAAACTATCGAGGGAATTATCCATATAATATGGACTACTGTTTGTAAAAATTATATGGGTGCCATTTTGCACCATGTTTTTTGTACTCGCTTCACAAAATAAGTCAATTTTTTACACTTAAAAATGAAAAACAATATTTATAAAAATAATTTGAAAAATCCCTTCGGCGCCATTGTTTCATATACCACAATACATGTATTTGTAGAGTATGATAACATTATCACAAACAATGTCATGAGAATGCCCATAACTAGGTCATTTTGCTTGAAACTTATAAATTTTATACACGATAGATCGACCTTTTTGTGATGTTTTTTTTAGTTTGTCTAAAATACAATTTATCATTTTTCATATCAACTAGTACACATAAAATACTTCATGCAAGAGGATATTCTTTTGAGGTTTTCTCACTTTCTTTAAATTTTTTTTGAAAAACGGTCAAGATGGCCACCATGGTTATTCATCGAAAGGGGTCAAATTTTCTATAAAACTATCCATATTTCTTTGTTATAACCACTAATTGTGCACTTTAAAATAATTTTAGAAAAAAAACCAAACTATCAAACAAACACTTGTGATTGGGTTCCAAAAATCGACATAAACTCATTTAACTAGACGAAAGTTTGTCGAAAATCAAGTTAACATAGCAATACTCCATGCGAGAGGATATCTTTTTTGAGTTTTTTATTCACTTTCTTTGATTTCTAAAGGCAAAAATAAAGGAATTTGTTTTATTATTTATTCAAAGATTATTATTATCGTAATCATTGTTTTATGTAGATAATTTTTAGAATAAGTGTAACATCATGATCCAGGGTTAATATGACTAAGTGAGTACTTTGACTTGAGATTAAGCGTGTGATTTGAGATGTGTGATTTGAGATTAAATGTGTGAATGACTGAAAAATAATATAAAAATAATTAAAGAAATTTAAATGGAAACAATTGACCATTACGGTCCTTAGGCCGCTGACGTAACTCCTTACGCCGACGGTAGTTGTTGTCCGCCGACAAGTTACCGTCTGACAGAAATGTGTGCCGACGGCCAGAAAAAAACGTTGACAGGGAGTACCTATGCTTACGGCCGCATCTATGCTGATGGCCACAGAGCTACGCTGATGAAAAGTTCACCGACGGAGCTGCGGAGATGGTGGCCATCGGCACATTTACATGATGACGGATTTCGAGGTTATGCCAATGACAAAAGCCATCGGCGTATACTGATTCCCGTAGTGGTTAAGCTTTCCCTAATAAAGATAGTTTTAGGTTTCTTCAAGAAAGATAACCAATGAATGTCTATATCTAGAGATATTACAAGGGGCAGCTAGGTCGTGTTGACAGCCGCGCGCACTTTTGCAAAGCCGGATTTGATTCGATGTGACCATATTTAAATTTAGGGAAATTTAAGGGAAAATTTGCTCTTGGACACCGTGATCTCGTGTAGTTTGCTCAAACACACTCAACTTTCATGTCTTTGCTCGGTACCATTATAATTTCATGGTCATTTGCCCCGACACACTGCATTAGACAAAAACGGAAAGTTTGACCTCTCTACTTGTTTTGACCGTAGTAAATGCTTAATCGAACCACCACTCGACATCTAATTGCAAGAAAATTATGGGAGATGGATCCATTCCGGAAGCTAGCAGTGCAGACTGCAGAGGAACGAACAGCCGGACCGGGCAGCAAGGTGGGGCGGGGATCAGCTCGCCGGCAGCGCAGCGGGGGCGCCGGGGTGGGCGCAGCTCGTACGTTTTGTGCAATACCTCATTGCTACGTGCGCAAGCCACCAGAAAAATCGATCGATCAGCTCCATCTAGCTAGCCCAGTGCCTACCAAATTGTACTTATATTCTTATAGACGTTGCGACAAGAGATCGAGAGAATTATCGAGCATCCTCAGGCTCTAATTGGAGGAATATCGATGGCTAATCAGATTAGCCGCCGCCCTTGCTTGGTATGTGCTGGAGCTTAACTGAGGGCGTGGATTAAGAGTATATGCAGAACAAGAGTGATAGCAGTGCCTTGCTGATATTGGTCCGGCGGTGGCAGGATTCCCTTGCTGATATTGGTCCGGCGGAGGAAGACAGTCAATTCAGATCAAACTTTCCTTTCTCATCTATGCGGTGTGTTTGGGCAAATGACTACAAAATATTAATGGTACTGAGCAAAGACATAAAAGTTCAGTGTGTTTGGGCAACGGACACAAAATAACGATGTCTATGAGCAAATTTTCCATAAATTTAATTATACTCCGGCCCTAAATCTATCACTAATTATGATGCGCACGTGTATTGCTTGACTGTTTCAGATGTTTTCCGATTCTGACTGATGTTCTTCCATCCCTGACTAGTTCAGATGTTCCTTGTATCCACCAGCAGGAAAAGCTAACCGTCACCTTAGTAGAGCATATGTCTACATTCACCTACCTTAAGATACTTCGGCTTAGCAATGCGCATACTGGTTCCGCCGTCAACGCATCATTCATCTCTTGATTGGAGTGCAAAGGAAGAACGATGATGACATGAGTGGTTGATTAATTCTTATGCATTCAACTACCTACCTTGATTTGATCTGACTATCTTTTTGACGGAAAAAATGCAGTTTGGCCTGCTTTTTCATTAATCAGAAGAGTAGTACAAGATGTACACGAACCAGTTTGGCCTGATTTGATCTGACTATCACTTTCACTTCGATCTCATTGTCTCACCTGAAATATTCCTCCATCTCGTGTGCTACCTGAAGACAGCGACGGTTCCTTTTCGACCGAGACTTGATTAATTAAACTGTCGCCGGTTTCACAACACAAAAGCTGGTTAACTAACTACTAGGAAATAGCATTTGATCACGACCAAGAAACTGACTTTCAGTAACAGCTGCCGTTTCCTGGTCTTAATTCGCTCCCTCACAGTCCAACCATTTAAGCATAATCAATCGATCGAAATAGAACAGCTTGACCGGCCATCACGAAACCTCGCGCGTAGGCTATAAAGGCATCGTGCACGTACAAGCTGATCACCGTCAAGCTTCGGCCAGAGCCGGACAAAGAAATCCACGAAAACTAATTCCGGCGAGCTAGCTCGCCACCATGTCTAGCCTTCCGACCACTACGAGCACGACTAGCGGCACGGAGGAGTACTCTGACACGTGGCTCTCTCTAGGGATCGGTGCGCCTAATAGCTGGGCGCCGGCGCGTCACGACGAGCTGTTCGCGCCACCGCCAGAACCACTGGACACTCCACGAGAGAGATCAGCTACAACTACAAGCCACCGTAGCAGGAGGATCGGCGGTGGAGATAGCCGGAGCGACGTAGGGGACGCTGCCGGAAGCGGCGGCGCGAGGAAGAAGCTCCGGCTCACCGGGGAGCAGGCGGCGCTGCTGGAAGACAGCTTCCGCACCCACAACATCCTCTCTCATGTGCGTAAATACTCTAAATATATCTTCGGTTACTTTCTGAATTTAATTATGTTTCAGGGTATTCTTCAGTGTCTTCTTCGTCGTGATTAGTGTCTCTAAATTAACACATATGTATACGTGCATGTTTTTGCAGGATGAGAAGCATGGTCTGGCCCGGAAGCTCGGGTTGAAGGCGAGGCAGGTGGAGGTGTGGTTCCAGAACAGAAGGGCGCGCACCAAGCTCAAGCAGACGGAGCTCGACTGCGAGCTGCTCCGCCGCTGGTGCGAGCGCCTCAGTGATGAAAACGCGCGGCTCCGACGAGGCCTCGACGACGCGCGCTCCAGGCCCACCGACGCCTCGACGGTGATCGCGGCGTGCGCTTCCTGCACCAAGCTCGCCCTTGTCTCCGGCGACCGGACGGCAGCTTAATTAGTTCATGCCGACTGACTCACCATGGCCTTCTGTCACCCTTGTTTGTGGATATAGATAAACACGCCGCTTTTTTTTTTACATTCCCTTATATCTCCATGTGTACTGAGACAGACGACAGGGAATCCAACTTACTTTAGAAATTTGAGCTCTGGGTAACTGATTAATCGCATTCAGGTTCTTTCTGACTAAAAAAATAAGGCAGTGAAATGAGTGATGCCGCTCTGTTCGTGACTCCGTCAGAATGGGACATCATTCAGGTTCAGGTCACAAAAATCCTTCATCTGTTTGCCAAAGCGTTGGGTCTTCTGGGCAGCGTTCAGGTAAGTAGCCATCTTACTTATCAGTGCCAATATTTGGACATTGTAAGAGCATCACTAGACCCTAGTACCCTCA
Organism: Poa annua; assembly: GCA_026929855.1. NCBI lineage: Eukaryota > Viridiplantae > Streptophyta > Magnoliopsida > Poales > Poaceae > Poa > Poa annua. Next base: position 10,394,489 of record CM049436.1, read on the forward strand.
AACACTCAAACCCTCATAGCAGTTTTAAGGTTTGAGAATTGGCATATTTTGGCATTTTTAAGGGTTGAAAAACAGGGATAAAGACTAGAACCCTCAAACCCAACCCTTCCGTTATAAGTGTTGGATTTGAGGGTTCTGGTCTTTGCCTCAACCCCAACCTTTAAAACCGTCATTTGAGCTGGAAAAATAAATTACAAACAGGTACGGAACTTTACAGAAACATCCTTGAACAAAAATTTTAAATTGCAATCAAGCCCCCAATCATTCGAGAGCTAGCTCGATTTCCATCAGCCTCTGCAGGCGGGAGAGGCAGTCGCCGTGGCCCCGTTCCCTCGCTTCCCGCGCCTCCGGCCGCAGAGGCTCCGGCCGCTCCGCCTCCGTCGACCGACGACCGGCCCCTGCTCCTCCCCCAACGCCGTGTCGCCTCCGCCCAGACCTTCGAGCCCCATCTCGCGGCGGTCGATCTAGATAGTCTGAACCTCCGAATGGGAGCAGCACCGCGGACACCAGCGAGGCAGCCGCACGCCTTCTTCAGCTCGCCGGCCCTGGCCCGCATCTCGTCGCTCCCCACAACGAGCCAGACTGGGGGTGGGAGGCTGGGGGGCGAGGAGCCGATGCGGGAGGCGGGCGGCGAGGAGTAGGCTGGGGGGCGAGGGAGGAGGCGGGCGGGGCGGCGGGGGGCTCCATGGCGCGCGACGGCGGCGGGAGGAAGGGGATGGGCTGAAAACTCACTCCCGCGCGTGGAGAAAGGGGAATACGGGCTCGGCCTGTACATCCTCTCCAACACTCAGTTTTAGAGGTTGGGAGGGCGACCCGGGGTCCAACCTCTAATTTTTTTTAGTGGTTTAGGGGTTCTAGTCTACGCGTTTATTTCGTTCCAACCCGTAAAAAACAGTTATTTTTAAGGGTTTGGGGGTTTAGGGTACTACTAGACATGCTCTAAATACGTTGCTCAGCCGGTGAAGGATTTCTCATAATACACATCTGCGGCTGTGACTACCTATAGACTGTAAAAATTGACCTTCAGCCAATGCTCGAAAAAATTCATCTAAAAAAATGCTCGAAAAATGATACCTATAATTCAACGGTTAATTAATTGGATCTATACCACTGTAATTTTCGGAAGTTTGAAAAATGACATTACAAAAGCTAAAGTTGGAAATACGCCACTACAACTCTCCATACCCTCTACTATGTCATTTTCTTTGTTTTAAAAATACTTGTATTTCAACGTGTATTTCAGTATTGACCAAAATCAAAGTCATAGACTAACGCATCTCTCTATTTAGGCGGGCAACAAAATACTTGTTGTAATAATACAACAACAATCATCAATTAAATTACAACCAAGGCAAGCATCTGCCTCCATGTACGACACTTAGAACAAGTAGATCCGCCGGACACCCAACTCCACACGCTCTGCGCCGACACTAAGCGCACCACCAGAGCGGGATAGGGTGGGTAGGACCCTATGCTTACATTATAATGTTGCCGCCAGAAGCCCTTCCGCCGCTCCAAGGCCTAAAAGGCCATCTGAAGACGGGGAGGATCGGCGGCAGCGCTAGGAGGGGATGAAAACCCTAGATCAGGGATCACCTTCTTTTCTCCTCCTAAGGGCATCTCCAACGGCCCGACGCAAACGGACGTCCGCGGTCTGTTTCTGTCCGTTTTTGACCGTGGACGAGAAAAACCCAGCCCAACGGCCCGACGCATTTTGCCCGGACCGTCCGCCGCGACGCAAACGCGGCCCAAATTTGGGCTCGGTTTGCGTCGCCGCGGACGGTCCGCGCTGTCCGCGTGTGTCCTCCCCCTTTTTGGCCTGGGCCCGCGCGTCGGCGACTCCGCCTCCCAATTCGCTTCCCTCCTCTTTCTCATCCTTCCCGCCGTCCTTCCCCCGACTCCGCCGCCACCCCCAGACGCCGCCGATTCCACCGCCTGCCCGTCGACTCCGCCTCGCCATAGCCGTCACCACCCCGCCGGTGGCCTTTGCTCGCACTTCCCGGCGGATAGGCCACCTTTCCTGACAGACGAAGGCGTCGTCCGGGGAGGTCATCTTCTGCGCCCGCGAGGTGTTCGGCCATTTGCGCTGCCCGGTTTTAGGTAAGATCCCGGCCACCTTTGCCATATTACAAGCTACTGAGGCCGCAAATATTCAGTTATCGTGTGTTCTGTTGTAGATGGATCTGAGCAAGCGCATCCGGAAGTTCTATGAGACCTTCCTCACGCCATCGTCGGACGAGGACTCCGACGATGATACCGAGCTCTTGGTGGCCGCGGCAGTGGTGATTAACGAGTGCACCTACTCGGGGCCGGTGCGGAGGGGCTCGGTGAAGGGTCGCGCGCCTAACCTCCTGCGCAACCGAGAGAGGGGACACTACCAGCTGTACCGCGACTACTTCCACCCTACAAGTCCGGTCTTTGATGCACAAAAATTCCGGCGCCGCTACTGGATGTTAAGGTCACTGTTCTTTATGAGCGGGGTGAAGGCGCATGACAACTACTTCGTCGCCAAGCGCGATGCCACTGGTATGCTTGGCTTCACTTCCTACCAAAAATGTTCTGCTGCCGTTCGCATGCTTGCATATGTAGTGGCCGGTGATCTTGTCGATGAGTATCTGCGGATGAGCGATTCCACTTGTCTTGAGTCCATGTACAGATTCTGCAGAGCTGTTATCGATGTTTTTGGCGATGTTTACCTTCGAGAGCCCACAGTTGAGTACACCGCTAGGCTGTTGTCGATCAACGAGGAGAGAGGGTTTCCGGGGATGATATGAAGTATTGACTACATGCATTGGGAGTGGAAGAACTGTCCATTTGCATGGCAAGGCCAGTATAGTGGCCACGCCGAGGGTTGCACTGTCATCCTTGAGGCCGTGGCATCACAAGATATTTGGATCTGGCACTCTTTTGGCCGGCTCCCACAATGACATCAACGTGCTCCAGTGATCTCGTGTCTTTTCTAGGCTAGCGGAGGGTGATGCTCCCATGTATAACTATGAGATCAATGCCCATGCGTATGACAAGTGCTACTACCTGGCTGATGGCATCTATCCTGATTGGTCCACGTTTGTGAAGACAAATCGTGAGCCTCTGGAGGAGAAAAACAGGAGGTTTGCCAAGCGGCAGGAAGCCTGCAGAAAGGATGTGGAGCGTGCATTTGCTGTGCTCCAATCTAGGTGGGCTATTGTTCGCCACCCTGCGAGGACTTGGAGCACAGAGGTGATGTGGAAGGTCATGACTGCTTGTGTGATCATGCATAACATGATCGTCGAGGATGAGCGCGCCGATGGCCTCCATGACCAAGGGTGGGAGTTTCAGGGTGAGTTGGTTGCAGCATATCCAGGAGCTGCTACATTTGAGGACTTCCTCCATGTGCACGAGGAGATCCGTGATCGTGGTACTCACCAGCAGCTGCAGAGAGATTTGATTGAGCACCAGTGGGCATTGGCAGGAATCTTCTCCGGAGACAACTAGTTTTATCGTTGGATATTTGGATATTTGAACTATATTTGTTGTAATAAACTATGTTTGCTCAAACTATGTTTTATCTTCCAATTGTTTGGACCATTAGAATTATTTAAATATTTGAGTTGATAAATTTGACAATTCTATACTACTTCTAATTCGGTTTGGAAAAAAAATAGGGTGCCCAGAAATGCGTCGGGCCGCTGGGCTGGGGCGCGACCCAAACGAAAATTTGCACGAACATCACCCATTTCCTGTCCGCGGCCCGACGCAAACGGACTAAATCGGACACGATTTGATCCTAAAATGCGTCGGGCTGTTAGAGATGCTCTAAGTCCCTTCTCGGAACCAGCCCATGATTGCAGGAACGTGAACTACCCTGAAAAATAGTCCAAACCTGATGGTCCAACGACACACTACAAAATGGTCCAAACCTCTTGAAAATAGGCTAACTTTTTTCTTCCTCTGTACGGTTTGGGTAGGGACTTGCTTCTTAATTAAGGGTCTTGCATTTTGTTCTTCTTGTATATCATGTATAATACTGGCTTAATGCTTGCTCTAGGCTTTTCTAGAATATGCCCTGCAAGACGTATCATATTTCACAGAAGAGAAACCGAGGCGGTCACATCGCTATTGAAGGCTAATGACATGACCACTGCAACTCGCCTAAAGTCCGGATGGTGTAATTTCTAAGGAAAAGATAGGGAACAGTGTAGAGGGGTTTAACCGCAAAATTATGACTAATGACTGGCGGTAAAATACTAAAATGGGAGATACACAACGGAGCACACGATCGAGAAAGGCAAAATTGCACATAGAAAAATATGTAAAATAAACACGGTCAGCTCTAATGTTTGGTTCTGCGCATTTGATTCTGAAGAACACACATATTTCCATGTGAAAGAAACAGAGTGGCGCTCCTACGGTCTTGCCATGCCTTATCTCGTACGGTCGTACACAAGATCAAATCTTCAGAAAGACGAATGAGCATTTTTTTTTGTTTCGGAAAGGACGAAATGAGCAATGCATTTCCCTTTTTTCCCTCATCCCGTATACCAACGCATGAAGTTTCTTCATCTCGCGTGGTTGTGGATTCAGGGTCAAATAAGAACGTGTATCCGATAATGAATCTGATTAAGCCAGGCAAAGATAGTTCTTGCTGCAGACAGGGTTCTTGCGAGATTCAGAGGAGATTCAAGAAGAAGAATAAAAAAGCAGGGAGAGATCTTTGTAGGAGCTGTATATACCCGCAGCTTCAGCTAATGGAGTAGTAACTAGGACTTGCCCATGATGAAAACACACAAAAGAAGAGGACGGAGAAGAAACGAACAGTGAACAGAACGACTGAAAAGGCTCACTATACCATACAGCAAAACAGTGCCATCTTGATCATGTCGTGAATCTTGATCGTTTCCTCTCCGTCCATGGTTCGGTTTCTGGGGCGGCGCCGCCATTGCAGGGGAGGGACGGAGCTTTGATCTCCGTAGCTGCTAGCCGCTAACCTCTGTACAGACGAACGTTGCCGAGCCGTGCGTTTCATCTGTTGTGCAGCGGGTTCGGGCCGTTCGGCACGACCCGCTTGTCGTCGTCGTCGTCGCCTGGCAACGTCGCGCACGCCGCCGCGCCACCGCCTTTCTGCTTCCTCTGTCCCTTGCACCGGGCGGCGTGAAAGGCAGCGGTGGCCACGACAGCCCGGCCGCGGCCGTCGCCCACGGACAACGCGAAAGACGACGACGGTGGCATGCCGGCGCCTTGGACAGCAGCGGCTACGACGACAAGCACGGCGAGCGACAGGCACGCGGCGGCGCTGACGAGTGGCCGCGCCCACCGCCGCCTCCCCATGGCAAGTCGCGTCGCGCGTACGTAGGAGAATGGCCTTGCTAGGCCAGCAGGAGTTGCTCGTGGCAAGTGCTAGAACCTAGAAGTAGAGGAGAAGATTCTGCTCATATATGTTGGCCGTTCACAGGACTTCTGAGGTTGGCAGTCATTTTATATGCGTTCTTTTGTGAGAAACGTTGCCACCATGTGTAAAAGGAACATAAACAATACATCGATCATAACATTTTTCTTCCTTTTTGACACAAAAAACATGGAACATCTACTCTATTGTTCTCTTCTTGAGGTCGCCTATCTAGCTTTCGGATAGTCTCTGTATGCAGAATGATTTTTTAAATAAAAAAATTAAAGTGATTTTTTCTTGCCGAAGCCATGCGGAATGATTTAAACCCACCAAAAAACAGTGTCACTGAGACCCGTTTGGAAGAAAGGAAGATGATAGGAATTTTAGAGGATATGATTTTAACAGGAAAATTTCTTATGATACAGTTCGGATCAAAGGAACACGAGTTTCAGATTCCTTTAAAATTCTTAGAGAGTGCTCATACTGAGTTCCTCAAAATTAAATAAACATTGGCAACATATTAATTGTAGTGGCGGAGCTAGGGCTCAGTGGCAGCAGCGACCCCCACTAACTTACACATAACTCTATTGTTGATTGATTGATAGGAGTATGAAGATGTGCCGACTATCAAGTTTCATATACCGGCCTGTTTACAACATACATATGAGCCGCTGACGGGGCAAGAACACTTTCACCGGGTCGACACGTTGAACTCCACGGGTCGCCACATGCTCCACCTTTTGTGGTCCATCCACCTGTGACCCTCGATTACGATGGCCTCCTCATCTGAGAAGGGAGTCCTTTGACTTGATGAGCCTTTCCAAATTTTAAATTATAAAGAGAAAACTATTGAAAAGAACTAGTATATGTTTCTTAATAATTTCGAAAATTATATTATGAATTTAAAAAATCAGGATATAGTCAAGGATGTACCCTGTAAACGTGCATAACTTCAATTTGAAATGTTACATATTCTTAAATACACAAAAAGGAAAATGGGTACGAATCTAAGCAAAGTGAATAGCTCATATATTCCAAACTCCAATATTTGTCAGTTTTTGACATTTTTTGTGTAGCCCAAAAAATAGAAAAAATAGTGATGCAATTTTGCGTACTACATCTCTATACAGTTAGCACAATAAATATTTTGCAGAACAAGAATAAATCATGGCATCATCTCACACGTAACCGTGCTTGCATGATCCATCATTTACTAGATCCGTTTTTCAGAATTTTATAAATACAACAATTACATTTTCTGTATGTTTTTGGTGGGGGGAAAGGAATTGTATTACTTAATCAAGAGTATTACAATCCCTGAGGATGAAACTAAGGATCTCATCCGGCCCAGATTATCTGTGCTATCATGAACTGTACCATACCGATCTAAAATAAAGGATCATTGGACGTGGGAAACCGAGGAGTTTTTTTTTCCTGAAATGACCAACTTAGGACATCACAGCTTGTTATTAGTAAACTGTTCCAGATAGGATATAGCCGAAAATGCCGATTTTAAATTTTGAAAAACAAGCTACATCGAGTTCGGGCTCCATTTGCATCGTACATCACCCCCTAATCCACTTATGAAAGAAAAAAATATCTCCTAGGATCTATAGCCGCAAAGGCTGCCCATCCCTAGTCCCCTCGGGACTCTGGCCGGTGCAGCACTGACACCAAACCCCGAGCCATTGATGAGCCTTCAATCCTATTCCAATCTTTGCAGAGAACATCCACAAGGTTAGAGAGAGAGAACAGAGCGATGGATGATCTATTCATCCTAGGTGGTGTACTGGTCTAGAGAGAGAAACTTTCGGATGCATGGCATGAAATGGAAAGAGCAATATTCATCCTGGTGATGATCGTCATTCGTCCATGGTTTCCACCACCGAATGGTGCAAAGTGCTCATTCCCGCTTCACGCGCGAATAATCCGTGTCCTAAACAAAACATAGGTCGTCCAAATTGTTTTCCTCATTTTACCTTGACACAAGGTGAACATTACAGCATCTCAAATAATAACAGTGCTCAAATAGTCAAATTGAGAAAAGCGTCATTCGAGGGCTCTACTCATCCAAACCCCATTATCTGTCCTCTAAAATGAAAACGACTCTCGCCTCATAGTATTACCTCCGTTTTTTAATACAAGGCCAATATCACATACAATTTGCAGTTATAAAATACCACTATCTCTTCCCAATAAGAATTGGTTAGATTTCCATACCTCGTAAGATTGTGCTCGTTGATGCAAACTTTACATGCAACCATAGAAAGAGATACAACATGCCCCATGTTTAATCAACCTGAAGGTTTTCCACAAGATTAATCAGGATATTTATCAGCTATTTTTGTTTTCTTGGTATCTGAACATTGAGATAGTCACCTTGTATATAAAACCGGAGAGAGTATGTATTTCTCGAGTGACCTATTTTGACCGAATTCTACTAGATGGGATATGTGTCACAAATGCACAATTAACATATAAAATGTGGAATTCACTCTTATTTCTTTCATACACACACGGATTCATGGGACCCACTGCCATGTCCTTTACTTTTTATTTCTCTCTACCTCTCTCTTCATGGATGTCGGAACTCACGACAAGTCCTCGCTTCTGTGTTTTGCTTCTTCGGTGCGAAACCATGGTAGGAAAATAAGGAAAGGGTAAAGCATAAGGGAGGTCCGGCAGCATGGCGGCGTGGAATATGGTGAGGTTGTGGTCGGCGACGTGGAAAACGCCACCTGTGACATGAATGCCGGAGAAATACTAAGGGATGCGATGTTTTGCTCTTGGAGCATTTGTTTTCTACCAAAACCTATTTTGAGAGTCCTCTAAATGATATGTGGAAGATGCTCTTACCAAATACACTCATGAGTCTATTCGTATGAACAAAAAGGTGCAACTCTAAATCACCATAAAATTCAACACTAACAAGAAAAAGGAAATGGAGATGTTGTGAGGTCTACTTCCATCTCCATGCCTTGTCAAGTTCATCATCCTTACAAGAGGACTATACCAATGATGTGTGTAGTACACCAATTTTCTCTTTTGCAGCCAACACATGCTCCCTTTCAACCAGAAGGAAGTAAATGATGTTCTCCTTCGACCTAAAATAAAGGTGACCTACATAGGTAGGAGTCTTTGTTCTGTCACATTGTACTGTTCATGGCATCATCTAGGTACAAGCTGAGTTATGGCCCATTTAATTCCAAAGCTTAGCTTGCAGATTTGGGGCCGTACAAGGCCCATGTCACAAGGACAAAGATCTGTTCAGCGATTTCATCAACATGATCGAGTGATTGATTTTCCTTTCAAGATTTTGCTTTTTTCATTCCATTTCAAAACCATCGTTTTCATTCTTTCTACCTGTTGATTTTCTTCCCTTTGCTTTGATGTTTGCCGGAACACATACATATTGAATAAATTAGTGAGGAATGAGCATTGTTACAAAACACCGCCACCAGCCGACTGTTCCAAATATATATATATATATATATATATATATATATATATATATAGCTGTCAGCTATTGTACAACCGGTTGTAGAATACAACCGAAGTTGTACTTCCATTCTGTTCTATCTGTACTGCTCGTACGATAGAGAAGTACAAGTTCCGTATTTTTTACGTAATTTTCGAACCGTTTGTCGAAACTTACCAAATGATATGCCGTTGGAAAGCTAATGAAATTCCGCAACTTTTATACTTTTATCGAGTTTCCATATTCTGTACAGACTAAAATTAATTTTAAAAATACACACTAATCTGTAAGTGTCCTATACTGGCGGACTGTATTTTGTCCAGCGTTTCTCAACCGATTGTCGGAATAATGCAAATGATATGTCGTTGCAAAGCCATTGAAATTCCGCAACTTTTATTCTTTTATGGATTTTTCAAATTCTGTAACGACTAAAGGTAATTTTAAAAATACACTAATCTGTAAGTGTCATATATGGGCAGACTGTATTTTGTCCGTTGTTTCTCAACCGATTGTCGGAATAATGTAAATGATATGCCGTTGGAAAGCTAATGAAATTTCGCAACTTTTATTCTTCTACAGTTTTTCCAAATTCTGCACCTATTAAAAGTAATTTAAAAAATACGCTAATCTGAAGGTGTCATATACGGGCGGGCAGTATTTTGACCAGCATATTTGAACCGCATATCGGAATGAAGCAAATGATATGGCGCCGTTAGAAAGCTGTTGAAATTACGCAACTTTTATTCTTCTACGGTTATTCCAAATTCTTAACCAATTAAATCTAATTTAAGAAATAGACTAATTTGAACAGTTTTATACATAATTCCCGAATATACTTCCCAGATAATTTATATGTACTTCCCGATAGATAAGTATGTACTTTTTTGTTATGCATGTGTACATCTCGATATACTTTTGTATTTTTATAATATATTCTTAACCACTTCCCTCGACACTTACTTCCGCCCTGAAAAAACATAGTAACTGCACTTCTCTCGACACTAACTTGAACTTCTTGGTTTATGCGTGTGTACTGCCGCAGGATTTACGTGATTAGTGTTTACTAAAATAACGGGAATTTTCTCATACGGTGTTGGTTTTTGATCTATGACCACTCAAAATGCTAAGACTGAAAAAGACGCATCTATTAGATTTACCGGTAACGAAAATTTCAAAAATCGATTTCTAAGTGGATATTTTGGGTGGTTAAAGTTTGGTCAACCCATAATTACCTCTTTGATAAATTATTTGACAACTCATCCGATATCGGAATTGAGTGACTCTTGTTGTGCTGAAAGAATGAAGTCAGGGACTATCTACAAAAAAATAAAAATAAAAATAAAAAATATATTTATAGCGGAATTACGAGTATTATTCAAAAAAATATGTTTATACCACACTTGGACTTCCCGAAAGTGAGTTGTGTACTTCCCAAATTAATTATGTGTACTTCTAACTTGATATTTTACCGTTTCACTAACCGTTCCGGAGGTATGTGAAATTCTTTAACAAAATATCTGGACTAAAATATCTGGACTTCCCTAAAAAAACATTCTTGAACTTCTGGGTTTATGCATGTGTACTGCCGACGGAATATTTTACTGATTCACTAAACCTCCCTGTGGTATGTGAAATTCACTAAAAAATACCTGGACATCCCTAAAAACATTCTTGAACTTCTCGGTCTATGCGTGTGTGACGGGGATTTCTAAGTTGGATTTTGCGGTCAAAGTTTGGTCAAACCTTCTTGATACTACACATGTACGCAAGGAGGAGTCGGATAGGGGCATGACCAGGCGTACTCAAATTTTTTTTTTAGTTTATTGTTATAAACATGTGTACTGCCATATATGCTTTTGTCTACTTATTTTTTGTATCCTAACTGAAGTTCTATGGCGGTTTGTACTTTCAAACGTTAAAGGTTGTACTGCCCTGCATTTTTAGATTATTAGCACCATTTGCATTGTGTGCTTTCTTTGCGATGTGTTTTTGTGAACTTATAACACCGTTGGGCATTTTACGCAAATGAAATACGTATAATTCATGACGCGTTAGCGATGACGTTAGGGTTTGGATGATTCATCGCCTGTCAACGCGCCACCGAGGCTGAGTACGCCCGTACGCCGCGGTAGCGGCGACGGGCGACGAAGCCGAGACGGGTGATCAAGAAATAAAGCTAATGTGGTTTCATCGTGACTTATGGTTTAGGGTGGGGGTGGGAGGAAATCTAATTATTGAAGAAAATAATTTAATGTGGTTTCATAGTGACTTATGGTTTAGTGTGGGGGTGGGGGGGAATCTAATTGTTGAAGAAAATAATTTGATGTGGTTTATCGTGACTTATGGTTTAGGGTGGGGGTGGGGGGAAATCTAATTGTTGAAGAAAATAATTTAATGTGGTTTCATCGTGACTTATGGTTTAGGGTGGGGGTGGGGGAAAATCTAATTGTTGAAGAAAATAATTTAAAGTGGTTTCATTGTGACTTATGGTTTAGGGTGGGGGTGGGGGAAAATCTAATTGTTGAAGAAAGAAAGTTAATGGGGTTTCATCGTGACTTATGGTTTAGGGTGGGGGTGGGGGAAAATCTATTGTTGTTTTTAACAAGAAATAAAGTTAAAGTCGACGCGAAGGTAATAACAAGAAGTACGATTTATTGTTATTATAATATAATATTATCTCCTGTACATGTACTTCATGTGCTTAAATTTTGTACTGTCTATGTTGGCAGTACTGTACCGCTCTTTGTTTTGTGTGTCTAACATGTGATTATTTTTTTGCGACTCCTGTTGGTTTTGTGCATCGCCCATATGTGAAGGTAACTAATTCACATGTTATATTTTTCACCAATTAATGGGAGAAATGTCTAACCCATGATGCGTTAGCGATGGCGTTAGGGTTGGGAGATTTCATCGCCCGTCAATGACGGCCGATGAAATCTCCGAACCCTAACGCCACCGATGTTGAGTCCGCCCGTACGCCGCGGAAACGGCGATGGGCGACGAAGCCGAGCCGTTGGATCAACAAAATCATGTAATGTGTATTCATCGTGACTTATGGTTGGGGGTGAGGGTGTAGTAATCCCAACTTATATATCTTTACATATAAGAGATTTAAATCTAAATATTTTGTAGAATTAGGTTTATCGAGGCTGAGACGTTATCGAGGCTGAGACGTTGTCGACGCAAAATTGCAAATATTTTAAGTTATTATTTCATTATTTAGCTTAAAAATAAAATAAAAACTAAAAAATGTATAGCAAAATTGGAAATACTTTTCACGAAAAACACTTGTTCATATCACATTTGTACTTCCTCAAAAGTGAGGTTTGTACTTCTCGGATTGTTTATGTGTACTTCTAGACGAGTTATGTTTTCAATTTTCAGGTGGAATGTGTATAATTGTGCACTTCCCAATACTGTCATATGTACTTCCCGGTAGGCATCATGCTTCGAGAAGATCTGACTATTATATTCTTTTAGGCCATTTCATCATATTTAATAAATTTCGTGTGTTTCGTGTACTTCCTAGAGCTTAACAATTGTACTCCTAATTTCAAAAAAAAAAAAAACAATTGTACTCCTCGAAGTCATTATTTGTTAGCAAGTCATTATTTGTACTTGCTAACGAAAAAAAAATCATATACTTCACGAGGAAAAATTGTGGGATTATGAGATTTGCTAGTCCGAAACTAAACTGCCCATACTTTTCAACATCAAGGGTTTGTACTTCCCTCTTTAATTGTATGTACTTCTAGGTGGACTTTTTTGAAGTTCTGGATATGTTCTGTACTTCAAAAACCAAAATTATATACTTCCAGATATAGTTCTCTGTACTTCCCGGCAGGAACCATGGGCGTGTTTGCTTCTTGAATGATCTGGTCGTCATATTCTTTAAGTCATTAATTGTATTTACTAAACATGAAGTATTTCGTGTACTTTCTGTAGCTTAAGATTTGTACTTTATGGCGTCATAATTTGTACTTCCTGGCCTCCGGATTCACAGGAGGTGATGAAGGTGAAATGTGCATCAACTGCTGCGCAGGTGAAATACTGAAAGATGATAAGATACTGTCACCAAAGGGAGGACCGGCGACTAGCTCCACGAAACTGTCAATGCCATCAAACGCTGAGAGCATGAGCAGGTCCATGTCTGAGCCCCCATCGCTGTAATATTCTGGTGTAACAACCTCACCCATCCCTGAAATTCCTTCTCGAAAAGCTAAAATCTTTCTGGACCAAAACAGATAGAATTCAGTTGATTCCTGCATAGACATTCACAGGCGACATTTACTTATATTAACAATCTAATGAAATAAATTGCTAAAAGAAATCCTACTAACCCTTCCCTTTTGCAGATTTACAAGAAAATCAAAAAACAATCCATGGCGAGCACAAGCGCGAGTCACACACGGCTGAAATTCTTCAGAGCTTAGCAACAAACACGAGCAGTACGTACATGCATCCTTCAACGAGCCGTACGTACATGCATCCTTCAACGAGCAGTACATGATGTCGGCGAGCAGCTCGGAATGGTGGCGCGGAGTCGAGGCTGGCAGCGGCGCAGGTGAAGTAAGATAAACGTGTAACACTCTTTTTACCCCCAATGATCACCACTGGTATGCGCACCCTGGTATGAACGTGTGTACTGCCAACACCAAAAGGCTGTACTTCCTAAACCAGTATCTGCACTTCTTAAAAACAAGTGAATTAGCAAACTCTCGGCAGTAGAGTTTTTAGTCTCAAGCAGTACACACGATTCATGTGATCAGTACACAACTAAAATAGCAAGCAAATATATAAATCTGAAAATCTAAGTTTCAGGACCATCAAATCCACAATGCAAAGAGTGAGAATAAACAGTTTAACTACTCGGAGAGCCTCAGGAATATTACCTCAGTAGCATCCTTGTTGGCAGCAGCAGGGTTTTTCTTCTTCCGGCCAATATCCACTCCATAATGAGTTAGATACCATCCCTTGAAGGGAGCAGCACCAACTTGCACAATTAATGGGGTTCTTCAGAAGGGTCTGAGTCCTCACAAGCTCATTGTTTGACGCATTGTAAACCACATTCAAGAGACGGGTCTTGCGGGTCACAGCCTCACTTCCCCGTGAGAGGTTACCAGTATCGAGGCGGAGAGCCCTCCACTTGACATTACCTCCACGAACACAGACCCTCCTCACTGTCTTGTTGCTTGACAGCTTAGTGTTGGCTGATTAGCGCCCGAGCTCATACCTATGTATGAGAAAGAAGATTAGATACAATGGCTATAATCAGCAAGATATGAACTTTGCAAAAGTAGTGCAATGGCTATAATCATGCTGGGATACAGTGCACAATCATTCGGTGCCTACGAATACACGGTCAGTGCCTACAAATCAGGAACGGTGCTAGTACAGCACCCGACGGTGCCAAAATCACGAAGGAAAAAAATCATTGAATCAAGCAAGCACAGAACGCACTGAGTTGCATATCCATTGCACTGAGTTGCAGATCCATCGCACTGAGTTCGAGAACAAATTAAGCAGACGATGCTCTTTCACCTACAAGAATTGAAACGGTGCCCATTTAAAAACATTTTCTGCCTGTGCTAAATCACATACGGTGCTCTAAAACATGAGTTAATTGTTACATCCTATTCTTTTGACCACCGCACATTCTCTCCATTTTTTGAGCTAGCTACGACACCACACCATCAGCTAGAAAAGTAGAAACATTTTTCGAGTTTATACCAACGAGCTTGCAGCAGCAGCATGAATAAGTACGCATGTACTTCTCTTGAAATGGGCTTGTACTTCTAAAGAGCTGCTACTGTACTTCGTTTAGTTTGCTCAGTTCGTATTTCTGAACCATAGCCGGCTGCAACAGCTAGAAAAGTAGAAATACAGAGAAAAATACACATAGTTGGATTTTTGGAGTGATTCTCCTTGGAATTGGCAAGGATAAAATGTCACCAAACTTACATACTGGTATGCAAATTGTGCGGCCGGAGGCAATCTTGCACGAGCAGCAGTGACGAACCTTATCCAAGCACCGGGAGCACAACCAGGGGGAAACGGGAGGCTCCGGCACGGCTAAAACTCAGCTCTGCAGCTACGGGAGGAATCCAGGACAGGCGCGCGGGAGGCTCCTGGGGCCGGTGGGCTGCGGGGCCGTACTGTCGCTCCATCCCGCAATATGAAGCCGGGCGCAGGGAGGCGGCGGAAGGGAATCAGGCGGCGGCGTGATGCATCAAATCTGTTCCGGGCGGCGAGGAGACTGGGATAGGGGAGGTGAGGAGGTTGGTGTTTATAAGTATAAAAATGGCAGCAAGCAAACATGTAGCAGAACTTGTTGTAAACGGTGTTTCAATGTTTAGAAACAAGGTTTGTGATCCTACTTTCACCGGTGGACATTCTCAACAATGACATCAAAGTTAAATAAATAAACACTACTCTCAAACACTCTCATGTATAACAAACACCATTCATTGTGTAGGGTTAAAAGAGCACCCTCAAAGTCAGAGTAAACTAACACCAACAACGTATTAAAGGAATCACACACGGTGCACACACTGTCACCGTTACAACCGTGAATAACCCCGGAGTTCATATTAAAGTAATCTCTAGAGTGCATAATAGATAAAGAGTAGCATCACATATTCAACTAGATTACAAAGCTCATGATCACATAAAAGATCACATCATGGGAGAGAGATAGACCACATAGCTACCGTAGATCCCGCAGCCCCGGGGGAGAACTACTCACTCCTCATCGTAGGAGTCAGCAACGGCGATGGAGATGGCGGTGGAGTCGATGGAGATGGCTCCGGGGGCAATTCCCTGTCCCGGCAGGGTGCCGGAACAGAGACTTCTGTCCCCCGAATCTTGTCTTCGATGGCGGCGGCACTCTGGACCCGTGGAGGAAATATCGAACACCCTGTTAGGGTTTTTAGTCTGGGGGGTATATGTAGGCGAAAGGGCGAGGTCGGTGGCGCCCCGAGGGGCCCACACCTGGTCCTCGCGCGGCCAGGGGTGCTGCCGTGCAAGCACGTGGTGGCGCCGCCTCGGTGGCCCACTTCGTCTCGTGTTCGGCTTTCTGGAACGTTCCCGATGAAAAACTGACTTCAGAAAAGAAATCGTCCAATTCCGAGAATATTTCCTTAAGTACTTTTCTGAAACCAAAAACAGCAGAAAACAGGTAACTGGCACTGTGGCATCTTGTTAATAGGTTAGTCCCAGAAAATGCATAAAACTATATAAAATGCATATAAAACATGTGATAACTTGGTATAATATAGCATGGAACAAAAGAAATTATAGATACGGTTGAGACGTATCAACATCCCCAAGCTTAGTTCTACTCGTCCCGAGTAGGCAAGAACGATAAAAGAAGAATAATTTCTGAAATGACATGCTTTCACACAATCTTGATCACATAATAATGTAAGCCATGTAAACTGAGATCAAATGAATAAGGGTTGTAGTTTATATTGATATCAAATGAGTAATAAATAAACAAGTAGGCAAAGCAAAGTAAAGCTTTCAATGATATAGTACTAGATAGCAATCAACTGTGCAAAGTAGATATTAGAGATGATTTAAGTTTCAAGCACAACAATATAATCATCTAATGCTTCCAACAAACATGACAACTTTGTGAAAGGATCAAGTCAAGCAATATCAATATGCACGTAGAAGATCAACTCTTTATTTGTTCAAAAGAAACAAGCAAGCGTTCAACGTTGGTTCCTGGCACCAGGATGTTTTGGCTAAGAGAATGTTAAGGGGGGTTTGGAAGGCCAACGGAAGAAAGTCTCACAAAGCTGCAAGTGATCATTAGACAAGAGGAAGTCTTATAATCGAAGCTATGCAAGGAGTAGTGACTGCCACACAACGGATGCAAATGGAGCTATAAGTATATGAAAGCTCTCCAATGAAACTAGTGGGGGTGCATCCAACTTGCTTGCTCACGAAGACATAGAGCACTTTTGAGGAGGCTCATCATTGGAATATACAAGCCAAGTTCTATAGTGTAAAGTTCCCCACATAGTTATGCAAGTAAGACATGAAAACTCTCTCATATGGAGTAAATGTGCTAAACATGAGCACAAATGATGATCATAAATGACATGGTGCTATAACATGAGCACAAGTGATGACTATAAATGATATGGTGCTATAACATGAGCACAAGTGTGTGATAAAGAATAGTAATGATGCCCCCTTTTTTTTCTCTCTTTTTTTCTATTTTTTTTTCTTTTTCTTTTTCTCTTTTCGATGGCCTCCATGGCTCTTTTCACTTTTAGGGGCAAGCATCCTAATATGATGATATGACAACACACTAATGATAATATGACAACATACTGATGATACAAGTAGCTAATATGAATGAGACATAATATGTATATGACAACGGTGCCTCTGCCAGTGTAGCAGGTTATGCAATGATCTAGCGTAACATGGGTAAAACCACACATCAGCTTTATAGAATCATGCAAAGCAATATATGAGTAATGAATGACAACAAGTCATGTAATGTAAGATGGATGTCGCATGGCAATATATCTCGGAACAGCTATGGAAATGCTGTAGTAGGTGGGTATGGTGGATGTTTTGAGGAAGATATTTGGCTTATGTGTAGGAAAACAAGATGAAGATCTCCCACGAGTTTGGATGTACCCACGAAGTATGCATCAACTCTCAATGTGAGAAAGGGCAATGCAAAGTACCGAAGAGGCTAGCAATATGGTGGTGGAAGTGCCATGAAAACCGCAGATTTAGAACTCACAGGTAAAAAGATTCCAAATAAAAATATGATCTTACAAGGCATAATGAAAATCACTCCAAGAGGTGCTGTGGCAAATGAACAAGTCACTGTTGGGGACCCGACCATAGCGCATAACACAAAGTCATTACGGTTGCCATTAGCAAATAGAAGTCATATATCATTATGCTATCAACTGGAAATTTAAGTGTGGCACAGCTTCAAGTTTTTCTAGACCAACCATTAATCATTCCACTTTACTAAACCATCATGTTTACCATTAAGCAAATTAATATCTCAAAACAACATCAATGATTCAAGTGACACAATTTAATGATCTACAAGATTATGTATTATTTAGTTATACCATCTACCACATTACATTTTCTGTTCTCAACCAAACACCAATCAACTTATTTAAAAGATAAACTCTCCAAGTAATTAAACAATGAGATATGAGAGTATGATATAATAAAGCTAACAGCTCTAGCAAGAGATGCATGAAAAACAAGAGCTAGAAAGCATTGAAGTAACATAGAAGAATACTCAACAAATATAAGTGAAGAATACGGGTATTCATAAGAAAAAGCGGAGCGTGTCCCTCTCCCACAAAGGAATGCTAGGATCCATTTTATTCAGAGAATGAAAATAACAAAAACAAAAACAAACAGACGCTTCAAGTAAAGCACATAAGATGTGTCAGAATTAAAATATAGTTTCACTAGAGATGACTTGATAGTTTGTTGATGAAGAAGGGGATGCCCAAAATCCCCAAGCTTTGACGCTTGAGTGTTCTTGAAATATGCTTGAGTGACCCACGGGGGCATCCCAAGCTTTGGCTCTTTCATCTTCTTGATCACATCACATCATCCTTCTCTCTTGATCCTTGAAAACTTCCTCCACACCAAACTCAAAGTAAACTTCATTAGAGGGTTAGTGCACAATCAAAAATTATTATATTCTGCATGAACACAATTGCTACCAATGCTACTGGACATTAGCTACAGCCACTGATACTTTATGGAACAAGAAGGTCCATTCAAAATAGTAAAAGAGGCATTGCAAAATAAATGGCAGAATCTGTCAAAAACAGAACAGTGTGTGAAGACGAATTTTTTCGAGTCTCTTAACTTGCTCAAATCAGAAAACTCAAAACTAATGAAAGTTGCGTACATATCTGAGAATCACGCTCAGCAAATATCAGATTTTTTTAATTTTTCTACAGAGAGTTGTGAATTTAACGGTGAACAGCAGAAAATCTGTTCCTACGTAGAGATCCAAATTTTAACATCAACTTTCTACTAGAGACTTAACTTGGCACAACTTTGCAATAAAATAAAGATACAAAGGAGTTGTTACAGAGGTAAGCATGCTCCTTGACTCAAATAAAAGAAAATAACAGAAATAAAAGGTGCGTTGTCTCCCATAAGCGCTTTTCTTTAAAACCTTTTAGCTAGGCAAGGAGATTTTTATGATGCTCTCATAAAATGAGAGTTGAAAACCGAAGAGAGCATCAAGAGGCAAATATCAAACACATTTAAGTCTAACCCTCTTCCTATGAAAAATAATCTTGTAAAGAAACAAGTCATGAAAGCACAAAGCAACAAACATAGGAGAGCAAAACAAGTGCAACTTTAAAAATTTCAACATAAAGAGGGGAAACTTAATATTGTTGAGATACATAAAACCATGTTTCCCTCTCTCATAATAACTTTCAGTAGTAGAAATAAATTCAACCATATAACCACAAGAATCATTCAACTTAGATAACATAGGCACATAAAGAGGATCATTAAATTTATTTTGGAATTCATTAGCATGCTTCCCTCTTTCAAAATAGTTATTAAGATCAATATCAAGTTTAAGATCATGGTTGCAATAAAGATTTGGAACTAGAGACAATTGCAAACCACATAAGTATTTCTCAACATAAGCAAATTTCTCCTCCATGGTGTAATTAGGAGAATTCAAGAACAAAGTAGGACTCTCATGAGTAAGAGTACCATCACAAGCAGCAATTATATCATTTTTATCCTCAACTTCTAAACATAGAGGATTATCAATAAGCATAGCACCATCATCTAAAGCATTATCATATAGTATATTTAAGCAACACTCATCATTATCATCTATAGGTTCACAAGTAGCATCATGAATAAAATTTACAACATAACTATCACATAAAACATTCTTATCATGAGCCACGTGCATTAAAGAATTAATACTCTCCACATAAGCATAGTCATTCTTATTAATTGTAGTGGGAGCAAATTCAACAAAATAGCTATCATTATTATTCTCATCACCATAATCATCAAATATAGGAGGCATATTGTAATCAACATAAAATATATCCTCAACAGTAGGTGGACCGAAAATATCACAATGATTATAATTATCATATATTGGAGGCAAGGTATCATCAAAGAAAATTTTCTCCTCCGTGCTTGGGGGACTAAAAATATCATGCTCATCAAAACCAACTCCCCCAAGGTTAGACTTTTCCATAGCATTAGCAATAATGGTGTTCAAAGAATTCATACTAATAACATTGCTACTAGCATGCAAATAAAGATCCATAGGTTTTTTAATTTTCTCTTCAAACACTTCATGTCCTAACTCAAGATAAATATTATAAAGCTCTCTAATATTTTTGTTGTTTTCCATTAACCTAACTAGTGAAAATAAAAACAAGAAACAAAAAGTAATAACTGCAGAATCTAAAGGAGATACCTTCAAGCGCTCACCTCCCCGGCAATGGCGCCAGAAAATAGCTTGATGTCTACGCACGCTTCTATTCTCGTAGACAGTGTTGGGCCTCCAAGAGCAGAGGTTTGTAGAACAGCAGCAAGTTTCCCTTAAGTGAATCACCCAAGGTATATCGAACTCAGGGAGGTAGAGGTCAAAGATAACCCTCTCAAGCAACCCTGCAATTAAGATGCAAGAAGTCTCTTGTGTCCCCAACACACCCAATACACTTGTCAGATGTATAGGTGCACTAGTTATGCGAAGAGATAGTGAAATACAAGTAATATTGATGATTATAAGTAGTAATTGTAATCTGTAATAAAAATGGCAGCAAGCAAACATGTAGCAGAACTTGTTGGAAACGGTGTTTCAATGCTTAGAAACAAGGCCTAGGGATCCTACTTTCACCAGTGGACATTCTCAACAATGACATCAAAGTTAAATAAATAAACACTACTCTCAAACACTCTCATGTTGGATAACAAACACCATTCATTGTGTAGGGCTACAAGAGCACCCTCAAAGTCAGAGTAAACTAACACCAACAACGTCATAAAGGAATCACACACGGTGCACATACTGTCACCGTTACAACCGTGAATAACCCCGGAGTTCATATTAAAGTAACCTCTAGAGTGCATAATAGATAAAGAGTAGCATCACATATTCAACTAGATTACAAAGCTCATGATCACATAAAAGATCACATCATGGGAGAGAGAGATAGACCACATAGCTACCGTAGATCCCGCAGCCCCGGGGGAGAACTACTCACTCCTCATCGTAGGAGTCAGCAACGGCGATGGAGATGGCGGTGGAGTCGATGGAGATGGCTCCGGGGGCAATTCCCTGTCCCGGCAGGGTGCCGGAACAGAGACTTCTGTCCCCCGAATCTTGTCTTCGATGGCGGCGGCGCTCTGGACCCGTGGAGGAAATATCGAACACCCTGTTAGGGTTTTTAGTCTGGGGGGTATATGTAGGCGAAAGGGCGAGGTCGGTGGCGCCCCGAGGGGCCCACACCTGGTCCTCGCGCGGCCAGGGGTGCTTCCGCGCGAGCACGTGCTGGCGCCGCCTCGGTGGCCCACTTCGTCTCGTGTTCGGCTTTCTGGAACGTTCCCGATGAAAAACTGACTTCAGAAAAGAAATCGTCCAATTCCGAGAATATTTCCTTAAGTACTTTTCTGAAACCAAAAACAGCAGAAAACAGGGAACTGGCACTGTGGCATCTTGTTAATAGGTTAGTCCCAGAAAATGCATAAAACTATATAAAATGCATATTAAACATGTGATAACTTGGTATAATATAGCATGGAACAAAAGAAATTATAGATACGTTGGAGACGTATCAAGAAGCCAGGGAATCGCGGGCAGAAGGTGCGGCGGCTCGAGTCGCTCCCGTCGCTCGCTTCGCTCGCTCGCACGGCCCGCCGGAGAAGAAGGCCGGCGACGAGACACGGCCGGTGCAGGCTCCCTCGCGTCGGCGTCCCGCCGCCGCTCACTCGCCTGCACTGGGAGGAAGGAGGTGCTTAGAGTGGGGAAAGACTGGTTCGGACCGTCCGGTCCGAGGCGCTCCGCGCCCTATAGGGAGGCGATGGTTGTAGATTCTTAATCTACATGATATTATAAATTTAGCAAAAACTCATTCTCCTATTATTTTTCAAAATTGTGCAAAAAATAATATTCACGTATAATATATATAGGAATAAAAACATGTATAATAATACAATATTCCTTGGTATGTTGACTTGCATCGCTGCAATTACTCTAACCTGGCATTCGGTAAGAGCACCTTCAACGGCCCAGCGCATATGGACAGGCCTTGTCCTAATCTGTCCTTCCGGACAGAGTAGCCTCTCCAACGGGCCGGCGCATAGGGACAACTGTCCGCGCGGACAGGTTTTCGGCCCCAAACCTGGCCCAAGTTTGGTCCAGATTTGGGGGAGAAAACAGACAGCCTCTTGTCCTCCCTTGTCTGCGCCTGGCCCAGTTGCCAGCGACACAAACGCATTCCTCCCACCCTCTCCACACAAACCCTGCTCCCACCCTCCGCCGCCGCCGCCCTAGCTACCGCCGCCGCCGACGATGGAGGACGGATTCTCGGCCGCCACGGCCGCTTCCGGCGCCGCCCTGTTGAAGGTGAAGAAGGAGAGGCTGACGGCATCGGACAAGAGGGCCGAGCGGAGGAAGAAGAAGAGGTTGAAGGACCTCGCGGCCAAGGAGGCCGCGGCCGCGGCGGAGGCGAGGGAGCGCAGGGTCGCCATCGAGGCCGCGGCTGCACGCGAACTCATAGCCACCCAGGCCGCGGGCGGTGCTTCTTCTCGGTGGCCTCATCCCATCCGCCGTCCCCGAGCTCGTGGCTTCGGCGGCGAGTTCGGCCTCGTCCGCCAAAGGGAAGCCGCCAAGGTCAGCGTCCCCCGTGCTCTCTACGGCCTCGCCGGCTGGGCACCCTGCCACGGCCGGCATTTCGCGGCTCGGGTCCCGCGAGGCGTCATCGGAGATGGGCACACACGTCCCCGTCCCCGCAGCCCCTGTGGCGCCCCTTGACCTCAACGTCACGCCGGCCACGAGCCGCGAGGGCGTCAAGCCGAAGAGCCGGTCGATATCGGCGGCCGGCACCGCACCCGAGCCTCGGGTGCTCGACTTTGAGGAGCCACCTTTGACGCCGTCTGACCCGGCCTTCTTCAATGAGGACGGTGGTGATTGTTTCATGTGCGACATGTCCGGCGACATGGCCGACATGATCTTCACCGGCCCAAGCTTCGTCAACCTCGAAGACGCCGAGACACAAGACCCAACCGGCCTTGGTGAGACCCAACCGGCCGAGGGTATCTCAATTGACGAAGAGCCTCTCGACTTCGATGAGGAGCATGCCGCCCTCGTCGCCAACCTCAAGAAGAGGAATGCACGCACGGCGTCATACACGGACATGGAGGATAAAGTCCTTTGTGAGTCGTGGATGACAGTGAGCCAAAATGCCACCATTGGTGCTCAACAAAAGGGCACAATGTTTTGGATTCGGGTTCACAAGCACTTTCATGAGATAAGGAAGTTGCGCCCTTACCAAATTGAGAGTGACCGGAACGAGGGGTCGCTTAGCAAGAGGTGGGGACAAATTCAAACCGAATGTAGCAAGTTCCAAGCCTCATATGATCGTATGAAGGCCCGGAAGGTGAGTGGGGTTGGCATTGATGTCCTTGTCTTTCAAGCAATGGACTTCTTCAAGAAGGTGTACAAGACCAAGTTCAACTTGGTGCATTGTTGGGAGATGATCAAATGATGCCCCAAGTGGACCGAGCTATACGACTCTTTGAAGAGTGGCTCGAAGAAAAGGGCGAATGAAGATGATGAAGAGGTTGAGCTCGGCCAAGGCTCCAATGGCCGGGCGGTGCGACCGAGAGGACACAAGTCCACGGCCCAAGATGCCAAGCGCGAGGAGGCCGCGGCCAAATTGGAGGAGAGGTTGAAGGGGTTGCTCGAAAGCAACCAATCTACCATTGCCGCAAGGTATGTCGAGAAACGGAAAGATAAGGAGGAGGCCATGGCATGCTATCTTGCTATGCAAAAGAAGAAGCTTGAGATAGAGGCCGACCGAATCAAGAACGAGGCGGAGCGCACCAAGCTTGCGGTGATGGCCGAGGAGAACCGGATCATGATAGCCGACTTGACCATCATGGACCCGGAGACAAGAGCATCGTTCCTCAAGAAGCAAAAGATCATTTGTGGCCGTGGCGATGTTTGATTTGCATTTTTTTTTCATTTTCTATCATTTGTATTTTGAACTATGCATCATTTAGTTGTTTCGAACATGTCTATGTTATGTTTGTTTGACATATATTGTCATAATATTATTTGAATGTTGTTTTGCTATTGTATTTGTTTCATATTTGACAATGAGTCTTTTTTTTTCAAAACGGACTGCTTTTGCGGAGGGCCGTTGGAGTCACTTTCTCCCAAAAAAGGACAGAGGCCCAAAATTGGTCCGCGGACAGCCCAAAGCGGACACAATCGGTCCGCTTTGGCTGTCCATACGCGGAGGGCCGTTGGAGGTGCCCTAACTCAATTTCTTTTTTCGGAGATTAACATTATTTCCTAAAAAAATCACATGCGTATATGTGCCGACAGATCTACTATTTATTTTCTTATCGTTATTTCCAAAACTTGTAGGTATGATATCTCACAATGTTTAATCATATGATCCTAGGATTAGAAAACTACTACTGTTCGACAGATTATTGTTTCTTATCGTGATTTCCAAAATAATGTTTAAGTTGTTTAACTTTGACGATAATAGATTATTGTTTCCTGAACAAATGTTGAAGGCTGGTGTGATAATGGACATCTACAGGCCTCTGTATTTATTTATATGTTATTTTCATCGTCTTCGTTCGATCTAACGCTCTGAAAATGTTCATGTTCTTAATTCAAAAAAAAAATGTTCATGTTCATTGGCAACTAGATTTCTTCAATGGGGAAAGCAAGTGGAAAACGATGGCTACTGGTTAGCAGCAGCATGCATGCGTGCATGTACTTGTGAAGGAGGAACTGCTCTCAGCTTCTGTTCCTTCAGTTTGTTCGTTGCATAGCGTTTGTCACATTGCGAGTAAGAGCGAGGCTGACGCATCACTGTGTATGGCGATGCTGGAGACGCAAAGCCAGGGGAAACTGTCTCCAAGTACTACTGATGTACCCATACTTCTCCCTTTGCTTCCTACTCGGAGAGAAATATGGTATGTTGTACATACTATTCTGATTTCCGGGCGCCTTTTTTTTGGAAAAGGAGGTTGAGATCCTGGGCTATGCATAGAAATGATTATGAACGCCTGTGTTTCATGATCTTGCGAACTTGCAAACCTGCAAAAGACTTTTGTGTAGCGATGTCAATCAGAGGCAGTACTACATTCGCAGCTTGATCGTAGAAATAACCATGTCTGGATCAAACGGCTCCACCTCTCTTGCCTTTCTGGCTTCACTCTGATCGCAGCTCATCCGGTCATCCCCGTTGGCATACGCGGCATTCTCACTCGACTAACAGGCGTTGTTATTTCATAGCAACGCGACACCTAGAAACCACAAATGGAGGCTGAGCTCGCCTTTTATTTTATTTTTTTAAATGAAATTCGTATTTGAACTGTCAAAAAAAATCTGAAAAAAATCTCGGACGTAGACAATGATGCATTCCACCGACCTGCAAAATTTCAACTCCATAATTCATATTTGCACTACACAAAATTCTTTGGTGAGTACAACCTCTAGGGCGAAGGTCAAGGTGCAGTTCGAGGGCACCGTGGCCTCTCCCATGCAGCACATCGTTTTGTAAGGTGTGGTCTCCCCCAAAGTGCAAATTCTTCGCTTGGCTCATCTATCAAAACCGTGTGTGGACGGCAGATCGCATTCAAAAGTGGGGTTGGCCCAACACTACCCTTTACCCCTTATGTAAACATGAAAACGAGACGATACTACATTTCTAGCTTGATCGTAGGAATAATCAGGTCTGGATCAAACAGCTCCACCTCTTTTGCCTTCCTGGCTTAACTCTGATAGCAGCTCATCCCCGTTGGCATACGCGGAATTCTCACTCGACTAACAGGCTTTGTTATTTCATAGCAACGCGACACCCAGAAACCACAAATGGAGGCTAAGCTCGCCTTAAAAAAAAATGAAATTCATATTTGAACTGTAAAAAAAAATCTGAAAAAATCTTGGGCGTAGACAATGATGCATTCCACCAACCTGCAAAATTTCAACTCCTCAATTCATATTCTGCACTACACAAAATTCTTTGTGAGTATAAACTTCAAAAAGAAAAATCTTTGTGAGTACAACCTCTAGGGCGAAGATCAAGGTGCAGTTCGAGGGCACCGTGACCTCTCCCATGCAGCACATCATTTTGGAAGGTGTGGGCTCCCCCAAACTGCAAATTGTTTACTTGGCTCATCTATCAAAACCATGTGTGGACGACGGATCGCATTCAAAAGTGGGGTTGGCCCAACACTACTCTTTACCCCTTATGCAAAGGTGAAAACGAGACGGCGGCGCGCCTGCTCCTCAAATGTCATTACTCCGTGCGTGTTTGGAACTATGTTCGAGATTGGCTTTGCCTGGTGCACCATAACCCTCCCGCTTGGGCTGCCTTTGATTCGGTCAAGGATTGGTGGGATAGTTTCTCCTCCTCCACGGGCTCTCAAAGAAAGGCCACCCTCTCACTCAACATCATTGTCGCTTGACAACTTTGGAATGAAGTAAATGCAAGAATATTCAAGAACAGATCATCCATGCCATCCTCGGTCGTCGTTGACATTGGGCTAAGGCCGGCGCGAAGCATTTAAGGGTCTCTCATTCCGGGAGAGTAAGCTTTTGTTTGTGGAGCGAAGACCGTCTATGCTGTGGTGTTTCTCCTTATTTGGTTTGTAAAACTCTTAAACTCTTTTTAAATAATGTAATGAGGCAAAGCTTCTGTCTCCTTTACGAAAAAATTATTCCAGATGAACCAGTTCAGTTCACAGGACTGGGAGGAAATCCCCGTGTTGCAAACGGGACAAAGAGAGGGCAAATCAGCAGGACAAAGTTGGTCGTGTACTGTACCTTCTCATGCATGCATACCATCACTGTAGCGTAGTCTTGACATTGTAGGAGTTGCAGAAATGAACACTGCAATCAGGAACTGGCACGTGTATGTACATGAGTACATCCCTGGTGGTACAATGACTAGGAGTA
The DNA here is from genome assembly GCA_026929855.1 of Poa annua. Lineage (NCBI taxonomy): Eukaryota > Viridiplantae > Streptophyta > Magnoliopsida > Poales > Poaceae > Poa > Poa annua. The sequence goes on from CM049436.1 coordinate 10,421,537, forward strand.
CCACAGTTGGATTCTGCTTCTTCAGCAGGCGACGGCAGAACAGTGCACGTACTTCGTGTGCAGTAACATCAGCCACAAAATTAAAGAACATCAGCTCATGTATGTACTACTACTGTATTTTTCGTCGTTAAACATTGCAGCAGATGTTACATAGTAACTGTTACAGTTTCACAGCTCTCGCTGACAGATTGAAACTCACATCATACAAGTGATTTTACAACAAGCCATCAGCACTCGAAATATAATGAGATGATGAGGCACCAGAAGGTTGCTGACGATTCTTCAAGGACAAGAAGCAAACTAGGCAGCGGGGGACTTCAGCTCGTGTGATATATCTCGAGCATGGATGAAGATGCAGAACTGGATCTCCTGATAACAGCACATAGAGGAAGATAAGGCGGTCATATTTCTCCTCGGTAACCGCCACCGCCATAGTAATCTCTTCTTGAGCCAGCAATCGCCACAGACTTCTGGTGCTCCAGCTTTGGACAGTCGGCGAGACGATGCCCAAGACCACCACAGAACGCACATCCCTTGACGCCACTCTCCTTGGCAATAGCTTCAGCATCCTCCAGAGGGTCAATGAGCTCAGCAAGGACCGGTGGTATTCTTTGCTTTGCCTCCTTGAGCAAATGCTTGAGATCGAGAAGTGTGGTCTCCGTCTGGTTCTTGTTGATGAATGTTGTCGCTATTCCAGTTTTTCCACATCGACCGGTTCGACCAATCCTGTGGACATAGTTCTCGATTTCGGCAGGCATATCGTAGTTGATCACATGCTGGATGTCAGGGAAATCAAGACCCTTTGAGGCGACATCAGTAGCTACCAAGACATCCTTTGTTCCCTTCTTGAAGAACTCAATCGCATTCTGTCTTTCCTCCTGATCTTTCCCTCCGTGGATTGCAACAGCTTCCACACCCTTCAGAAGAAGATACTCATGGATGTAGTCAACATCAACTTTGTTTTCACAAAATATCAGAACAGGCGGTGGAGTCTTTTGAAGGCATTCAAGGAGGTATATAATTCTGGCATCTTCTTTCACATACTCGACTTCTTGAATAACATCAAGATTTGCTGCTCCAGCTCTGCCAACATTGACAATAACCGGCATCACGAGGGCGCTCTTTGCGAAGTTCTGAATCTTCTTGGGCATAGTGGCAGAAAAAAGAAGGGTCTGCCTCTGTGCCTTGAAATGGTCAAAAACCTCCCGAATGTCATCCTCAAATCCAAGATCAACAAGCCTATCAGCTTCATCCAATGTCAAATACCTGTGCAAATCAAGAAAGCTATTAAGAAACTTGAAAACTGCCTGTCATACTTTTGAAAGATACTGGAGAGATTTTACTAGTTTGAATAGTCCAGTACACACCAATATGATGCAGACTAAAGCATTTACATTAAAAAAACAAGCTGCTATCTCTGAAGTAACGGGCACATATTTTGCAGTCTTTGGAAGTGACACTTCATAGCATAATACGCTCACAAATGGAGCATCGAGGATTGACAGTCCTAAGCACCCACATTTTTTAACCTAAGAACCCACATTGGGTTGAACGCTGCTCAATTTGAACATTCGTTCAATATTTATTACTGCCTCCGTTCCATAATGTAAGCCTTTTTAGCTAGCTATACATTGTGGAACAGAGGTAGTAGTACTACTATACTAATGTTCCTCAGGAAGTTCGGGACCTCGACGGTTCAAAATTAAAATCAACAAGTATGTGTACTAGCAACTTATAGAGCATACTTAGTAAATACCATTTTTTTGCTTTGTTATAAATGCACAGAAATTTGAATTGTTCACAATGCAAAGAAATATAACACAGACTAAAGTGCTTGCGTTATAAAACAGGTGGTTATCTCCTATGTAGTGGGGGCATATTTCATAGTCTTTGGGCAGTAAAACATCATAGCAAAAGATCACATATAGAGTATAGGGATTGCCAGCCCTAATTCGCTAGATTTTAATCAGAACTACTGAACTTTGAACATTCATTCAATATAACAATATACCGATATGTCCCTAAGAATTTTACAAGGAAATTGGGGACTGATGATGGTTCGAGATTACAACTTATTCAAAGCATTCTTTGTGAGTTACAAAAAGAACAAGACTTATCCCAAAATGCAATATCTATGTGAATGTGTGATCACTGATGAGTAAATAACATGTTAAATTCAACATTCCATGCAAAATAATTTATGTTCACTCATTACGCCTTCATTGGAGTGGTGCTTCTTTCATATAAAAAATAGCACTTAGAAGTTTTACAAGTATAGAAATTAAGGACATCATCGGAAGGGTTGAGCTATGTAATGAAATAGATGAATATTAGAAATACCATAATATGTCACCACGGTATAAACGCAATCTACATCCCTTTTAAATGTAGAAAATTAGCAATGGGTCTGCAGCTAGGATCAGGATGATTCTACCCCGCCAATTTTCTATTTTCCTAAATAGTTTGATTACTTTCGAATGACAAGGATTAGCAAGTTGATCTAACAATTAGGCAAGTTTATATTTACTTATTTGGCTTGATCTGTCGTATGTTTATTAGGAGAACAATCTATATAACAAATCTTATTGTAAAGCACAGCATTAAACAAGAAGAACAATGGAACTGTCTTTCGCTCATCTAAAGTCTTCTCTCCCAGTCTATTGTATCATCTTACATAAACGCCTCCCGTTGCAGTGCTGTCAGGCCGTCCTCAGATCACCAATACTCAGTTAGGCAAGTTTATATTAGATTGATTTCTGGGATCTTGCCGATGTTTGTTAGGAGATGCCTCTGTATAACTATGCCTATTGTAATTGTTGGCATTAGCCAAGAGAACAAACAACTCACTCAATAAGAAGAAAAAAAAGACGTAGATCCCCTTCAGATTCAAAAAAGCTAAAATGATGGAATGAGTGAGTCCCCCCTTATATCGCTGAGGCATTAGCGGCTGAATGGACTTCCGTTCTTCTAAGGAGGGATCGGTATGCAATAGTCAATATCTCATGTATACTATTTCTACCCAGCCTATGGTCTCATCTTTAGTACATCCTGCTGTACCCTCCGTATAGCAACTAGGCATAGCATAGTTTTAGTTCAAATATTTTGATCAGGCTCTACAGAAGCTGGCAAAGTAGTTATCTTCTACCTTCTATCATATCTGGTAAAGGTATAAAAATACGATGTTTGACCCAAAAATCAAACACATACCTGCAATTGTCAAGGTTCATCTTCTTCTTGGCGAGAAGATCCTTGAGCCGTCCAGGTGTCGCCACCACAATATGTACACCCTTCTTCACCACTTCGAGTTGCGTCCTCATGTCTATACCCCCAATGCAAAGCAACGGCCGGATTTCTGGGAACCCAGCCTGCTTGAGGGGAGTGAGGAACATCTCAATGACATCATACGTCTGCTTGGCCAGCTCTCGTGATGGGCAGATGATCATCCCGACAGGGCCCTCCCCAGGCACAATCGGCATCAGCATCTCCTCCTGCAGCGCCACCATGATGAGGGGCAGCACGAAGACGAGCGTCTTCCCGGACCCTGTGAAGGCGATGCCGATCATGTCGCGCCCGGAGAGCACCACGGGAAGCCCCTGCACCTGGATGGGCGTGGGCTGCACGATGCCCTTCTCGCGGAGCATGCGGAGGACGGGCTCGGGGAACCTGAGGTCCCGGAAGTCGCGGGCGGGCGGCGGGATCTCGTCTCCCTCGACGAGGATGTGCCACTTGCGGCGGAGCTCGTCGGCCTTGGCGCGCGGCATGCGGCGGAGCCGCAGGGGCGGCTTCCAGCCGGTGCGGATAGGCTCGGTGTAGGTGATGCCCTTGGCGAGCTCCCGCACGGACATGAGCGTCTTGCGGTCGGAGAGGTTCTCGATCATCTCCTTCTCCTGCAGGATGAGCTGCTCGGTGGCGGTGACCTCCGGGGCGGCGCGCTTGAGCTGCGTGGACGTGACGAGGAGGCTGGGCTTGGCGGCGGGGGCGGACGCGTCGGCGGGGTTGTTCGTCGGTGGAGGTGGCGGTGGCGGCGGGAGGGAGGCGGGGGAGTCTGCGGAGGAGGGGGCGGCGGGCTTCGAGAGGCGCTGGTGGCGGAGGCGATCGGCCTCCATGGCCCTGCGCTTGGAGACGGGGATGTACTCCTCGTAGTCGTCCTCATCGTCGGGATTGGCCGCGGCGGCGGCGGCGGCGGCAGCAGCGGCGGGGGCCATGGCTGGGGTTAGGGTTTGCAGGAAGGTGGGGATCTCCTCGGGGGATATAGAGAGAAAAGGATAAATCGATGAGATCCGGTTCGGTCTCCGATCCGAGCCTGGGAAGAAGACGAGTTTAGTTACCGACATGGAAATCAGTCGGTTGTTGGCCCAAGACCAAACTGCACGTTCCTCACTCGACAACGCGCAAATCGCCTTCAGCGGAGAAAATGAACCGCCCCGCCTAAAGGTCAAACCACTGGGCCAGCCCAATTAAGGTGCGTTGCTTTTTCCTGTTTATTTCCTTTTAATTACTACTAATTTGAAAAAATGTTCTGATTTTGAAAAGAGTTTCAGATTTAAAAAATGTTCAGATCTGACAAGATTCAAATAAATTCAAATTTCAAAAATGTTCAAATATAGAAAATGTAGAAAACAGTTTCAAATCTAAACAAATTTTAAATTTGAACATTTGAAAAACTGACCATTTTTCAAATCATATAAGGTAAAAGGAAAATAAAACATAAAAGAAAACAAAAAGGAAAATAAAGAAAAGAAAATAAGAGAAATAAAAAAAACCACCCAGAGGGAATGGCCCATTCGGTATGGTCCTTCAGGCAGCAGTTTTGTTCGGTGCTGCTAACGGGTGATATATAGGAATCACCATTAGGAGCTCCTATACAATACGTTCGGCATCGCGTCCTTACACGACGCATAAAACGGGACGACATGGGCCGAGCCCACCAGCAAGTCAAGCCACATATGCCATTATTGTCTAATTAAGTTTTTCTGTTTATCTATTAAGTTAATATTGTTTTTGGATAATAATTGTGAAATCAAAACATTTCTCAGATTTTGATAATTTTAAAAAACTGTACCTTTTTGGATTTTGAACAATTTTCAAGTATGAAGCATTTTTGAATTTCGAATAATTTTAATTCTGAACCATTTGAAATTTAAAAGTGTTCCCAAATTTAGAGCATTTTTAAATCTTTTTTTGAATTTCGAACAATTTTAAAATTCGCAACCATTTTTAAAAATTTGAACAAATTTCCATAATGAACCATTTTCGAATTTTCAACATTTTTTCAAATTTAAACATTTTTTATTTAAATATTTTTCAAATATGTTTTTTAACCTGAATAATTTTAAAATTTGAAATAAGGAAGAAAAGAAATATGAAAAGAAAACAAAATCAGAAATAAACCACTAAAAGAAATAAATAAAATCCCACTAGCACGGACTACTTGTTGGAGGGGCACGCGTTGCCTACCTACGCGGGAGCGATTCACTCCCACCGACACAATGACGCCCAATAATAGGTACCATTTGTCTTTTTCTATTCCTTTTTTTCTTTTTTGTTTTGTTTTATGTTTTTTCCTTGGGCACTAATTTTTGTTCCATCTGGTTCAAATGTTTTGTTACATTTGAAGTCGTGTTCTGTTCTAATGTGCTAATATTTGGTTTAATATGAATGTGCATTTTTCTCCATTTTGTCGTGGTTTCTTGTAGTGATCTATAATTTGTTGCTCGGCATTACACATTTGTTCCAATTGTAGTCATGCATATTTCACGATCAAAAATTTGCTTCATGTGCCTAAGTTTTCTTCAGCTAGTCTCCATTTGGATAATTTTTTGTTTCTCTTTGTATGTGTATTTTTTTGATTCCAACAGTCCAAGTCCAACTCGCGTAGTTGCGATTTTTTCGCAGGAATTTAAATTTTGTGTCAGGTGGTCCAACTTTTTGTTCTATGTTCCACGTTAATCATTATTTATTCTAGAGGTACTTTTTTAGTAGGATATTCGGTCCCTCTTATAGTTTAACTTTTTTTACATAAAGTTATCCCACTTAGTCAAAAAAAAAAAAATTGCAGTGTGATGTGTGTTCATGGCACGACATAGGTATTAGCTAGTTTCCTTATAAAGTTAGATGTTGCAACACCCACTCATGCAAATAGACTACGGTTTACTATTCATGTTGTTCTTGTGATGTTTGAAATTTGCAGAAGTTGCGGTACTAAGTAATTTGATAGATCGTGGAATTTTCAAAATAAAAGAACATGTGACCCTTATGCATTGACATGCATTGACAGACCTACGTTCAGCATTGTAGTTAGCTACCCAGATTTAACGTGTAGTCAACCGACATCTATGTTCTGGTGACTATGTCGGGCGTTGTGCGGAACATGAATGAGATTTTTCTATCTCTTCGTCCACGTCATCAGCGGTGATCTTGCCGGTGGTGAAGAGGGGTGGGTATCATTTGTTCACTACTTTTTTTGAAGCGGTGAATGTCGTTTTGTCTACTTGTGTTGCACGTTTGGTGTGTAAAGATTCAGATCAAATATTCCGCTCTAGAACATGGTCCTTAGAGGCAAGGGCACGAGAGCTTGCTAGTTGTCCATCAACAAAGTCGTATCCGTAGGAGATCAGCAACAACGGCACGTCGTCGGCTCGCTCTAACACGTACGGACCAACAAGGAATCGGGGTAATTAGTTGGTCTCCACCACTACTGGGGAGCGCTTGCTAGCGCGGTCGCTCCCAGGTTGAGGGCATGCCAACAGGCCAGGCGGCCGACCTGTCGGGACCCGGGATACTTTCATTGTGTCTCTGATATCCATATAGCAGATTGGCAGTGCTCGTTGCATGAGTCTCGGATATTCAATCTCTAGTCCTAGCACCCGAGCCTGAGACCAACGTCAATTGTATGCCTGATTGGCCAAACTAGTATCTGAACGTAGATGGCCTCAGAGTGACCAACTACACGTGACCAAATTACTGTGCAAGACCATACATCGGTGTTGCTGCCTAGCTCCGTGCATGAACAACTACTTCTTTCCCAACATCTCCTATTCCAAGAAGATTTATCGTTACTATGCTCGGTCAGCTCCTTCTCCTCCATTAATCTGTTGTTGTACTTTGTCTAGTTAGCTTTTCCGCCTTTCACAACATACTCTCACTGCTTCCCCTCGTTATGTATGTATCAGTGTGTTGCTTTAAGTATTGATAAACTAACAAGAAACAAGGTGCTAGGCTCTTTGATACTTGTCATATATATAGTGGTGCTTGCACTAATGAAAGTATTGATAACATATTACTGCTTGGTAGGTAGTAACATTACACTACGTACATAATTCATTCATTTTGAAAATGCATCGGCTGACAAGTACAACCAAAACAAATACATGCAATCAAAATGCCAGCAACCCCTAGCTTTCGACTGAACAGGGCTTGCAAATATGTGTTGCTTTTATAGTATTATTACTAGTTTCTGACTCGGAAGGCAACATGTAATATCTTGATTGTAATTACTTTGATTATCCTAAACTAAGGTTCAGCCAATGGAGAAATTCATATATTTTTTCCCGTAAAAAGGGCAGTGGGTAAGATGAAATACCCATATGACACCCTTCACTTTTCTATTTTGCATGTACAAAACACCCTTGTTCACCGAGAAGCTCCGCCGCGCACTGGCCGCGTCGCCTCCCTTGGTCGCCTCTACCGCTGCTGCATGTTTCTCCGCTTGCCGACTCTGTCTCGCGGCAATACCAGCGGTAGGTAGCCATCGTCACGTCTGCCCCACCGCCATGTTTCTCCGTTTCTCGCCTCGCCGAGAATTGTTTCGAGCTGGAGTCTAGAGACCTAGGATGACCGGAGGAGAGGGAGAGTTGACACGAACCCGGTTTGATTTCGGTCAGCGGGAGTCGGGCGGCACGACGAGGCTGTCGGGGTCGATCTCGAACGGAGAGACCTTGCCGAGGGTCGGCGGAGCACGCCGTCGCGTCTGACGGACAGGCATGGCCGATGCGGCTGTCGGAACATGGGTGCGACCTACGGCACGGCGAATCGTCTTTTGATGATGGTACATCGCAAATCTTTTTCGGCGATAGACCAGTTCATATGGATCGTTGATTTGATAAACGACTCAGATTTAAAGTATCAACACAACTCAACATATGTTTGATCATGTTTGCTCTTTTAATAGTACTCTAGATAGATGTAGATAGATTGATTCTCACCTTTTGAGGTGGGCAACTTTGTCCAAAATCCAAATCATTCCAGCGTGTGGAGATTAATTTGGTCTTCCCCTCCAGGTTTTCTTAGCCCATGACAGATGAAGGTGGAGAAGAAGAATATGAAGTTAGAGATGACAATTTCAGACCGAGAAGGCTTCCCTCGTTTCCTATGCTGTGGATTTCGATTTTATCAATAAAATTATGCATCCTAAATATTTCAGTCCGGTCGACCTGAAATACTTTCTTTACTTGATCAATTTATAACAAAATGGAAAGTTGTGCCTGACTCGCAGGAAGAAAGCTTGCCCGCGCGCAGTAGAGATCAGTACGTCAATTGTAAGTTGGGATCCCCCGGCCGGCCTGCTTTGGGACTCCGAACCCAACAAGAATTAGTCTTCTATGTTTTCCCGTTCCGATAACGATAATGATTCCAAGCCGGTTTCACAAACCGACCCCAGATCGAGCTGCCTATATTAGTTTGCACCGACGACTCACGGCCGTAGCCCTTGTGATCTGTCGATCCTCTTTCACTGATCACCGATCGATCATACTGTATAAGCTAAACAAGGACTCCGCCGCCCGATCAGTCACATATATACTTCAGCCATGTCCGGAACCATCGAGTTCCTCTACAGCATACGGAGGAACAACTACGGCCCCGACCAGGCCGTCTTGTCCGAGGTGGTCTCCGCCGGAGGGCACGATTGGAGGGTGACCTGCTTCCCGTACAACGACGGCGACTTCGTGTCCGTGTACCTGGAGCTCATGAGCGGAGCCAAGAACGTCAAGGCCGTCTTCGACTGCGCCGCAGAACCGTGCACGTCTACAACCTCCCGTGCGAGGACCGCGAGAGGAGGCTCTGGGGCTTCCCTCGCTTCCTACACATGGGCGCCGTCGGCGCCCGCAGCGGCGGCCTCCAGACCGCCGTGTACAGACGCGTCAGCATCACGTGGGCGGTCGTGGTCGTAGACGGCGATGGCGGCGGCGAGCCCATCGCCGATGTGCCGGTGCCGCCCTTGCCGACGTGGAAGGGGACAATCGCCGTGCCGCCGTCGGACATGGCAGGCCACCTCGGCCGCATGCTGGACTCGGCGTCCTTGGTGGACGTGTCCTTCGTCGTGGTGGAACACGACGGGCAGGGTCAGACTAAGACGCCGCCGTTTCGTGCCCACCGCGCTCTCCTCGCCGCGCGCTCGCCTGTCTTCGAGGCGGCACTGATCTGCGGCTCGGCCAACGCGCCATCATCGGATCAGCCCATCACGGTGCTCGACGTGGACCCCGTCACGTTCAAGGCGATGCTCCGGTTTATCTACACGGATCGCCTACCCACCGGAGCTGACGACGACGGCGAGGCCATCCGGTCTCTTCTTGCCGCCGCGGACCGCTACGCACTGGACCGCCTGAAGCTCCTGTGTGCCAAAAGGCTGCTAGACAAGGTGTCGGTGAGCACGGTCGTCGGCATGCTGGAGTGCGCCGAGGCATACAACTGCCCGGAGCTCAAGACCAAGTGCATCGACTACCTGATGGACTCCGACAACTTCAGGGAGGTTGCGCTCACCGACGGTTACATGGAATTGGTGGCGAGAGGTCTCCATCGATAGTTGCTGAAATGAGAAAAACAAGCTCCGAACATTACCCGGCCCGCATGTAGTCTGACTGACCAGCTAAACTACTAGCTGCTTCTCAGATTGTGCGCTTTTTTCTATAGAAGATTTATTATTAACTCAGTTGTCGTATCCAAAGTGATTAAAATTTAATCGATAGTTGTGTAGGGTTCTGTTTTTACTACGGTTTTGGGGATCTTATAAGAAACAGCCTAATTTAATCAAACAATAATACTGATCAAAATCGTGTGTGATGTGAAGCATTGCACACATTCCAAATAGTGTGTGTTTTTTGTGCGGTTTGCTTTTCTCAATCATGTGAGATCGTCCCATCCGTCACAATATGTTTTATTATTTTATGAAAGAATCTTTTGAAAAGAACGATAGAAACACTATAAAATACATGAACATTTAAAAACTGGAAAAAAGTAAGTTGAATTATACCATATTCACAATAAAAGGGCTTTTGTATTAATAGTCTCACATTATTGGATTATAGAGAATCAAAGTAGATTTATAAATGATTTTTATGTGTCTTATTTCTAAATTTATTCAGAAGTAATTTGTCAAGATCGTGCAACGTTTTCTCAAAATTATAAAAGTTATTCTGAAGTGGAGCCGGGTACATCCAATCTATTCATGAAGTACTCTTAAAAAATAACAAAGTGCAGTTGGATTTATTAGATTTGTTGCTAAAGTATCGGTATTAAACCCGAAATTGCTAAGCTATAAAGATGAAAAGAGTGGGTTAAAATCTTCATTTGCTCACTTCTTCTAGACCAGACGAATCAGCGATCACTTACTTGGCTCATCCTTTTTCGATCTTTTTATTAATGTAATAGACTAATCTAATAATTTCTTTTATATTTAAAGGATAGTAATTGTGACCATATAGTAGAAACTCTATAGCAAGGTTTACTTGTGTAGTGCATGTAAGAAATGACGACAATTGATGGGATAAAATGCATTAAAACTGATTTTTATGAAACAATTGTTTTGTAGCTCTCGCTGATTCAAAATCTTTTTATATGAATTTGTACCGATGTTACCGATGACAACATCCAACTGTTTTTGGACTTTACTTTTACCAATCAGTAATTCAGTATGCGGTAATTGTCAGTCTACACTAGTAGAGAAAGGGGCATTGTCACCGGTTTTAAAGGGCTTTTAGCACCGGTTGTGCAACCGGTGCTAAAAGGTCGGGACTAAAGGGGTACCCCCTTTAGCACCGGAACCCTCTGAAACCGGTGCTAAAGGCCTCCACGTGGGCACTGCTGAGTACGCGCAGGCGGAGGACCTTTTGTACCGGTTGGTAATACCAACCGGTGCTAAAGGCCTCCACGTGGGCACGGCTGAGCACGCGCAGGACCTTTTGTACCGGTTGGTAATACCAACCGGTATTAATAGTTACTGTCTTTTTTCTTCCGCTTATTTTTCAGTGTTTCTGTTTTTTCTTTTGCGCTTATTTTTAGGGGTTTAGGGTTTCTGTTTTTTTCCTTTTCGCTTATTTTTCAGGGTTTCGGAGGAGATCACGTATGAAGTACCCATTACACATATAAATTGTACTCACTACGTACACATATAATTGTACTCACTACACATATAAAGGAAGTACCCATAATTACATATAATTAAAGTACTTTTTTCACGGAGATATCACTGCTATTACATGGAGGGAGTCTATTTTTCCACATAGTGAAATTCACCGGATGGATTTATGACATGCGTAAGGAAAAATCCCGCCAATTCCTCCGCAATTGCTTTAACGCGGTTCGTTGGTAGGAGTTGGTTCCGCTTCCTTGCGATCTTTAAAAGGAGGAGATCAAATTAGTTATGATTGAAACTAAACACAAGTGATAGTAGAAAAATAAAGTTGTGAATGATTTTTGCGTACCTCTATGTTTCTTTGACTATTGACTCTCTCATTGACTTTCATGTGAATGAACTCACAAACGTAGTATCCACATAAATCTGTCCCATCTGGTTGTTGCAGACACCACTATACAACAATATGATTTAATCAAATAATAATAAAGAGAATTAGAACGATACACGGACCTAGTTAAGTAGTATTACTTACTTTGTTAGCTTTGAACTCCAGCTTATCTTTCCATTCACCGGGTTCTTGCTCGGTGAACTTTTTCCAAACCCTGCCCAAAAAGAATATGAATTGAGGAGTTATTACTTACTTTTGATATCAAGTAAATGAACGAAATAGAGGCGTAGTGCGATTGAAATTACCTCTTGAGCATTATACGCACGCTTTTGTATGCATCTGGATTTGTTTTTTTTGAGTCCCAGATTTCAACTTCTCCATCGTCGAGTTTAATGATCAGGAGAATGAAGTGGTAACTGCGCACGTAATTCAGAACTCATCAATTGCACTTAATATCGGGAAAGGAAAAAATAATGTGTACAAGACATTAACACTCACTTGAAATTGTAGGGAAAAAGTATTTCTTTCTTGGTACTTTGTCGCTTAAAGAAATTCAGTAGAACGTCCTCTATGGCGTCGGGTTGATTTTCTAAAGTCTGGACATGAACTTTATCCGGGTCAATGAACCCAATGTCCCAGATTTTGAGCTGTCTGCATTCACGAATCTTCATTCTGCATATATAATAGCGTACAAAAGAATGATGTGAGGATAATTACTGGCAATGAACGAGCTTAACTAAATAACGAAAATACACAAATAAATTACTTACAGACAATAGCAGCTGAGGATAGATTTGTCGAGAGCACGTTGATTGTACATCTGAAAAAGTTCAGAGAACTCAACCTGTACAGCATATTCTTGGAAGTAGTGCTCATCCTTAACTCCCGCCATGAAATAGAAAGTCCCATCTTTTGAGATGTCCATGTACCAGTTATGCAATCTCCATAACTGTGTTGTTAGAGCACTGGGGTTTGTCACCAGAGGCAGCCCGAGAGTATATTGATATGCTATCTCAAGAGTCTCGTACTCTCTGTCTGCACGGTATACAACTTCTCCAGGCTCGATTTCCTGAGGAGCCCGAGACGACACAATGAGCGGGGCCATCGATTGTACTTCTTGTTCCCCGAGCTGGGCAACTTGTTTCCCGCATTTCTTTTGTTTCCGTCGCTCCTCCTCTTCCTCCATCTGCGAGCTATGTACCTTGTTAATACCTCGCTCATAGTCTGTAAACGGCGCCGGTGGAGGGTTATATAAGTTGTCAATGGTGCGATCTTTTACCTCAATTGGTATAGTCTTCAGAAGTTCCTTTAAGGGATCCTGTGATGCGGCATGTTTTTCCTCTTTTCGCCGTTCAAAAAAGGTTGCCGCATCGGCATTTAAGCTCACCGTTATTTCCTCCATAGTCATCTCGCAAGCCGGTTTCTCAGGAGCTAACTTCTCAGGAGACTTTAATTTTTGCGTTTTCTTTGCACGTTTAATGACAGGGGACCTGTCTTTCCTGAACAAACTCCGCTTTGTCACAAGACTAGTGGGCGCATCAGTCGGCTGACGGGACGGCGCGGGCGATGGACTTGCGGTGGGCACCCAATCATCGCGGAAGGCGGGTGGACTTTTAGGTGATAAATTTCTACCCGGAGGAGTCGGTGGCCTTGGCGTAGAGTCTGTAAAGATGATGTATTTCTTCTTCCATAGGACGATACCATGCTCGACTTCTCCCAAAGTCTTCTCGTCATCATTTCCCGGAATGTCAAGTTCCATTGAGTGGAATCCCGGCATAACTTTTGTGACCCCGACACGAGCATATCCAGCTGGAATCTGACCAAAATGGAAGGTTGCTCCAGGTTGATGTTGTAAAGCATATCCTTTCGCCACCGGATAACTGATGTTCTTCATTGGCACATGTAACTCACAATTTGTCTTCTCCGTGATATCATCCACGGGGTAGTGAGCCGCCGGTTCATCAACTGCAGGATTTTCTAGCTGCGTGGAACCCACGCTGCTTTTCCGCTGAGATAGGGTGACATCGATTGGAGGATCTTGTAGCACCATCCGAGATTCCCTTTGCTGGGTAATTGAGTCCAGTTGCTCCTGCTGCCGCTTCACCTGGGCCTCCCATGTTTGGACCTGGCGTTCTAATTGTGATAACCGGTCCGCCTCCTTCTTCTTACTTCTGGAACGGCTTTTATAAGATGCAACGTCCGCGGGAAACCCGTGAAGGAAACCAACGTCGCCTCCTCTACCTCGACATCGTCCCCAGTGTTCAGGATTCCCGAGGGCGAGTGTCAGCTCGTCGTCCTCTCTATTGGGAACAAATGTTCCCTCTCGGACGGCCGCTATTGCCTTCTCTAGCTTTTTTACAACTCGTGTAATTCTTTTCTTCCATTTTCCTTTTGCAACAATTCGCCCTGTCTCTGGGTCCAACACTGCTCCATGCGCGAACAACCAGTACTTGGACCTCTCGGGCCAGTCATCTGTCTGTGGAGTGATCCCTTTTAGACGCAGTTCGTTTTCAAAGGATTCCCACTTAGGCAAGGCAGTCTTGTAGCCACCTGACCCCAAAGTATGGTGGTATTTCTTCTTCCTAGCATTCTCCTTATTTCTCTCGGATCGGGCCAGAGCGACGGCTGATTTCTTATAAGCTACAAATGCAGGCCAATCATCTTTTATCTTCTTTAGAGGGCCCTTGAATTCTGGAGCCTTTTTCTCATATTTTTTCCACAATTTTTTCTTCCAGCTGTTGAATTGTGTGGCCATCTTCTTAAGAGTACACTCCCTGACTTTCTGCAGCTTCTTCTCTGGGAGACCTTCCGGTAGGCTGAAATCACTCAAGATTGAGTCCCAAAGAGTTTCCTTAAGTCTGTCGTCGACATAACTTGCGCCAACGTTCGCTTTCTTTGGCTCATTCCATTCTGCAAGGGTGATCGGGATAATGTCCCTAACAATCGCTCCGCATTGAGCTACATATTTGCGGCAGGTGTTTTCTGGTTTCAGCGGTTTGCCATCATCGCCTACTTCAACAATCGACAGCTTTGCACCATCTTCTAGCTTCAACCTTTTGGCCGGGCCTCGTGTAGGGTTTGTCGGCTTCTTTTTAGATCCGGAGGCCTAAAAGAAAAATGTTTTGTTAGTACGTGCAATATAAATCAATTTATGCATCAACAAGACTTAATATATATATATATACCTGGCCGGAGTTTTCCGCGGGCACTTGATCGTCGTCTATTATTTCTAGCTCAAGTCCCTCACCGGAGTCGTTCAGACATCTTGAGCTGAAATCATCCTCTTGTTCATCATCAGAATCTTCTCCATCGGAATTTACTCCAAGACTCTTCTCATATATTATTGCTGCCATTTGCTCTTCAATGTCCTCGTTTCGGATGAAGGGGTTGTTGTCCATAGCTCAATGTCACTTCAAATTTAAATTTGAATCAAGGTTACAATTAAAGTTGATACAAATATTTCTTATACACATAAGTTGGAACAAATATTTCTTGTACACATAAATTGGAACAAATATTTCTTATATACATAAATTGGAACAAAAATTTGCTAAATTTCCAACTTTGCTAAATTTCTAATAGTTGTTTTACAAAATTTGCTAACTTTGCAAAAATTGATACAATAGTTGTTTTACTAACAGAAAAATCTTCAGGGGATCTAATAGTGAAGGACTTAGCCGATTTGGGGCGTTACAAGTCATAATAATATATATCGCATCAATAATACATCACGCTAATCAAAATGGACGTCGAACTTCCGGAAACATGCCGCGGGCGGTGAAAACCCAAAGTGAAGGAACCCAAACAGGATCATAACTAATGTGAGATCCCTGAAGATGCTGCCAAGTGTTGGACGGAAAGACGTCCAACGCGACCATGTACCGACGGACGTGCTCGTCCTCCGCCCTGACACGACGACGTACCAACTCCTCGGGGGCCGGCACCCTCTGTACCCGTCGTGGCCCACGTGACCGCCACCAAAGAAGCTCCGGGTCGACGATGGTTCCCTCATTCCTCACCAATCTGCGCACACCGGAAGGTGGCACCTCCCAGTGCCAACCCGGCGGAGCCCAGTCCCAGACATCCATAGTCCCGTCCATCTCGAAACTATGAATCTTTACATTAACTCTTAAAATTCCAAGACATTGTATAAAACATTGTAAAATTCAAAGACATTGTATAAAATTCCAACATAGTGCTAAATTCTAACACTGCAACTAAATTTAACAAAAAAATTCTTACTTTGCAAAACTTGATACACAAATTTGACACAAAATATGATACAAAATTTGCTAACTTTCCAAAAATTGATACAAAATATGAAGTATTAACAATATTGCAACTAAATTTAACACAAAAATATTGCAACTAAATTTTCCAACTTTGCTATATTTTTAAAGTTCTTAAATTTTGAAATTTGCTACATATTTTTAAAGTTCCTAAATATCTAAATTTGCTACACATTGCCTAAACAGTACTAAACATAAATTCAAAAACAAAAAAAACAATACTAAACATATCCTAATTAAAGCTAGCAATAATCAAAAAAGAAGAAAAAAAATACCTTGTGGCCGGAGCGGGGAGGTGGAGGTGGGGTGGCCGGAGCGGGGAGGCGGCCGTAGCGGTGGCCGGAGCAGCGAGGCGGCGCGGTGACGGTGCCGGAGGCGATGGCGGTGCCGGAGGAGGTGGAGGTGCGCGTTGCCGGCGATGGCCGACGATGGCCGGAGCTCGGGAGGCCGCGAGGTCGCGCAGGAGGCCGACGATGGCGGAAGCGGGAGCGGCGACGGTGGCGGCGGTCCGGAGCGGGGCCGGAGCGGCGACGGTGGCGGCGGGCAGGCCGAAGCGGCGACGGTGGCGGCGGGCAGGGCTTCGCCGGAGAGGTTCGCGCGAAGACGAAGACGATGAGACTTAGCCGATTTGGGGCGAGTTCCCTGTATTAACTGTCCGAAACCAACCTTTAGCACCGGTTGTTGTTACCAACCGGTGCTAAAGACCCTTTAGCACCGGTTGGTAACAGCAACCGGTGCTAAAGGTTGGTTTTCGGACACACCAAACGTTTGCGCGCCAAGCCAACCCCTTTAGTACCGGTTGTAGTTACAAACCGGTACTAAAGGGTTTTGAATTGAATTTTGTTTGTTTTTTGTTCTGTTTTCTTATATTTTCTTATGTTTTCTGTTTTCCTTTATATCTATTTGTTTTCAATTTTGTTTTTTCTCTAGTTTCTGTTTCTTTTATTTCTATGTATAAGAAACAACCTTGCCAAAGGAAATCTTAAAATTAATTCCATAAGTATTATTTTCCATTTTTTAAGTGCAAAAAATGACTTTTTTTGTGAACAAAGTACCAAAAATATGATGCAAAATGGGACCCATTTAATTTTCATGGAAACTAGTACACATATGATGGATAATTCCCAAGTATTAGGTTTTTCCTTATATTCTAACTAATTTCCCATAGTTTAATGAGTTTATGTTGATTTATCGAAAGTAATTCAAATTTGAACTACAACTGTTTGATAGTTTGTTCTGAAATTTTTGGAAAAATCATTTTGAGTTACACAACTAGTGGTTATATCACAGAAACACTGATAATTCTAGAAAATATTACCTCTTTCAACGAATAGTCATCGCGACCGTTTTGATCGCTTTTAAGGAAAAAATGAAATAAATTGATAAACATCTCAAAAAATGAGTTCCTTTGGCATGGGCTCCTTATATGTGTACTAGTTGCTATGAAAAATGATAAACTTGATTTTTGACAAAATTTGCAAAAAAAGTCTTCACAAAAAGGTCTATCATGTATGAACATCTAGAAGTTTCAAGACAAATGACCAAGTTATGGTCATTTCCACGGCATAGTTTGTGATAAATATCTCATATCCCACAAATAGATGTATCTTGGTATAAGAAACAACCTTGCCAAAGGAAATCTTAAAATTAATTCCATAAGTATTATTTTCCATTTTTTAAGTGCAAAAAATAACTTTTTTTGTGAACAAAGTACCAAAAATATGATGCAAAATGGGACCCATTTAATTTTCATGGAAACTAGTACACATATGATGGATAATTCCCAAGTATTAGGTTTTTCCTTATATTCTAACTAATTTCCCATAGTTTAATGAGTTTATGTTGATTTATCGAAAGTAATTCAAATTTGAACTACAACTGTTTGATAGTTTGTTCTGAAATTTTTGGAAAAATCATTTTGAGTTACACAACTAGTGGTTATATCACAGAAACACTGATAATTCTAGAAAATATTACCTCTTTCGACGAATAGTCATCGCGACCGTTTTGATCGCTTTTAAGGAAAAAATGAAATAAATTGATAAACATCTCAAAAAATGAGTTCCTTTGGCATGGGCTCCTTATATGTGTACTAGTTGCTATGAAAAATGATAAACTTGATTTTTGACAAAATTTGCAAAAAAAGTCTTCACAAAAAGGTCTATCATGTATGAACATCTAGAAGTTTCAAGACAAATGACCAAGTTATGGTCATTTCCACGGCATAGTTTGTGATAAATATCTCATATCCCACAAATAGATGTATCTTGGTATAAGAAACAACCTTGCCAAAGGAAATCTTAAAATTAATTCCATAAGTATTATTTTCTATTTTTTAAGTGCAAAAAATGACTTTTTTTGTGAACAAAGTACCAAAAATATGATGCAAAATGGGACCCATTTAATTTTCATGGAAACTAGTACACATATGATGGATAATTCCCAAGTATTAGGTTTTTCCTTATATTCTAACTAATTTCCCATAGTTTAATGAGTTTATGTTGATTTATCGAAAGTAATTCAAATTTGAACTACAACTGTTTGATAGTTTGTTCTGAAATTTTTGGAAAAATCATTTTGAGTTACACAACTAGTGGTTATATCACAGAAACACTGATAATTCTAGAAAATATTACCTCTTTTGACGAATAGTCATCGCGACCGTTTTGATCGCTTTTAAGGAAAAAATGAAATAAATTGATAAACATCTCAAAAAATGAGTTCCTTTGGCATGGGCTCCTTATATGTGTACTAGTTGCTATGAAAAATGATAAAATTGATTTTTGACAAAATTTGCAAAAAAAGTCTTCACAAAAAGGTCTATCATGTATGAACATCTAGAAGTTTCAAGACAAATGACCAAGTTATGGTCATTTCCACGGCATAGTTTGTGATAAATATCTCATATCCCACAAATAGATGTATCTTGGTATAAGAAACAACCTTGCCAAAGGAAATCTTAAAATTAATTCCATAAGTATTATTTTCCATTTTTTAAGTGCAAAAAATGACTTTTTTTGTGAACAAAGTACCAAAAATATGATGCAAAATGGGACCCATTTAATTTTCATGGAAACTAGTACACATATGATGGATAATTCCCAAGTATTAGGTTTTTCCTTATATTCTAACTAATTTCCCATAGTTTAATGAGTTTATGTTGATTTATCGAAAGTAATTCAAATTTGAACTACAACTGTTTGATAGTTTGTTCTGAAATTTTTGGAAAAATCATTTTGAGTTACACAACTAGTGGTTATATCACAGAAACACTGATAATTCTAGAAAATATTACCTCTTTCGACGAATAGTCATCGCGACCGTTTTGATCGCTTTTAAGGAAAAAATGAAATAAATTGATAAACATCTCAAAAAATGAGTTCCTTTGGCATGGGCTCCTTATATGTGTACTAGTTGCTATGAAAAATGATAAACTTGATTTTTGACAAAATTTGCAAAAAAAGTCTTCACAAAAAGGTCTATCATGTATGAACATCTAGAAGTTTCAAGACAAATGACCAAGTTATGGTCATTTCCACGGCATAGTTTGTGATAAATATCTCATATCCCACAAATAGATGTATCTTGGTATAAGAAACAACCTTGCCAAAGGAAATCTTAAAATTAATTCCATAAGTATTATTTTCTATTTTTTAAGTGCAAAAAATGACTTTTTTTGTGAACAAAGTACCAAAAATATGATGCAAAATGGGACCCATTTAATTTTCATGGAAACTAGTACACATATGATGGATAATTCCCAAGTATTAGGTTTTTCCTTATATTCTAACTAATTTCCCATAGTTTAATGAGTTTATGTTGATTTATCGAAAGTAATTCAAATTTGAACTACAACTGTTTGATAGTTTGTTCTGAAATTTTTGGAAAAATCATTTTGAGTTACACAACTAGTGGTTATATCACAGAAACACTGATAATTCTAGAAAATATTACCTCTTTTGACGAATAGTCATCGCGACCGTTTTGATCGCTTTTAAGGAAAAAATGAAATAAATTGATAAACATCTCAAAAAATGAGTTCCTTTGGCATGGGCTCCTTATATGTGTACTAGTTGCTATGAAAAATGATAAAATTGATTTTTGACAAAATTTGCAAAAAAAGTCTTCACAAAAAGGTCTATCATGTATGAACATCTAGAAGTTTCAAGACAAATGACCAAGTTATGGTCATTTCCACGGCATAGTTTGTGATAAATATCTCATATCCCACAAATAGATGTATCTTGGTATAAGAAACAACCTTGCAAAAGGAAATCTTAAAATTAATTCCATAAGTATTATTTTCCATTTTTTAAGTGCAAAAAATGACTTTTTTTGTGAACAAAGTACCAAAAATATGATGCAAAATGGGACCCATTTAATTTTCATGGAAACTAGTACACATATGATGGATAATTCCCAAGTATTAGGTTTTTCCTTATATTCTAACTAATTTCCCATAGTTTAATGAGTTTATGTTGATTTATCGAAAGTAATTCAAATTTGAACTACAACTGTTTGATAGTTTGTTCTGAAATTTTTGGAAAAATCATTTTGAGTTACACAACTAGTGGTTATATCACAGAAACACTGATAATTCTAGAAAATATTACCTCTTTCGACGAATAGTCATCGCGACCGTTTTGATCGCTTTTAAGGAAAAAATGAAATAAATTGATAAACATCTCAAAAAATGAGTTCCTTTGGCATGGGCTCCTTATATGTGTACTAGTTGCTATGAAAAATGATAAACTTGATTTTTGACAAAAATTGCAAAAAAAGTCTTCACAAAAAGGTCTATCATGTATGAACATCTAGAAGTTTCAAGACAAATGACCAAGTTATGGTCATTTCCACGGCATAGTTTGTGATAAATATCTCATATCCCACAAATAGATGTATCTTGGTATAAGAAACAACCTTGCCAAAGGAAATCTTAAAATTAATTCCATAAGTATTATTTTCTATTTTTTAAGTGCAAAAAATGACTTTTTTTGTGAACAAAGTACCAAAAATATGATGCAAAATGGGACCCATTTAATTTTCATGGAAACTAGTACACATATGATGGATAATTCCCAAGTATTAGGTTTTTCCTTATATTCTAACTAATTTCCCATAGTTTAATGAGTTTATGTTGATTTATCGAAAGTAATTCAAATTTGAACTACAACTGTTTGATAGTTTGTTCTGAAATTTTTGGAAAAATCATTTTGAGTTACACAACTAGTGGTTATATCACAGAAACACTGATAATTCTAGAAAATATTACCTCTTTCGACGAATAGTCATCGCGACCGTTTTGATCGCTTTTAAGGAAAAAATGAAATAAATTGATAAACATCTCAAAAAATGAGTTCCTTTGGCATGGGCTCCTTATATGTGTACTAGTTGCTATGAAAAATGATAAAATTGATTTTTGACAAAATTTGCAAAAAAAGTCTTCACAAAAAGGTCTATCATGTATGAACATCTAGAAGTTTCAAGACAAATGACCAAGTTATGGTCATTTCCACGGCATAGTTTGTGATAAATATCTCATATCCCACAAATAGATGTATCTTGGTATAATAAACAACCTTGCCAAAGGAAATCTTAAAATTAATTCCATAAGTATTATTTTCCATTTTTTAAGTGCAAAAAATGACTTTTTTTGTGAACAAAGTACCAAAAATATGATGCAAAATGGGACCCATTTAATTTTCATGGAAACTAGTACACATATGATGGATAATTCCCAAGTATTAGGTTTTTCCTTATATTCTAACTAATTTCCCATAGTTTAATGAGTTTATGTTGATTTATCGAAAGTAATTCAAATTTGAACTACAACTGTTTGATAGTTTGTTCTGAAATTTTTGGAAAAATCATTTTGAGTTACACAACTAGTGGTTATATCACAGAAACACTGATAATTCTAGAAAATATTACCTCTTTCGACGAATAGTCATCGCGACCGTTTTGATCGCTTTTAAGGAAAAAATGAAATAAATTGATAAACATCTCAAAAAATGAGTTCCTTTGGCATGGGCTCCTTATATGTGTACTAGTTGCTATGAAAAATGATAAACTTGATTTTTGACAAAATTTGCAAAAAAAGTCTTCACAAAAAGGTCTATCATGTATGAACATCTAGAAGTTTCAAGACAAATGACCAAGTTATGGTCATTTCCACGGCATAGTTTGTGATAAATATCTCATATCCCACAAATAGATGTATCTTGGTATAAGAAACAACCTTGCCAAAGGAAATCTTAAAATTAATTCCATAAGTATTATTTTCCATTTTTTAAGTGCAAAAAATGACTTTTTTTGTGAACAAAGTACCAAAAATATGATGCAAAATGGGACCCATTTAATTTTCATGGAAACTAGTACACATATGATGGATAATTCCCAAGTATTAGGTTTTTCCTTATATTCTAACTAATTTCCCATAGTTTAATGAGTTTATGTTGATTTATCGAAAGTAATTCAAATTTATACTACAACTGTTTGATAGTTTGTTCTGAAATTTTTGGAAAAATCATTTTGAGTTACACAACTAGTGGTTATATCACAGAAACACTGATAATTATAGAAAATATTACCTCTTTCGATGAATAGTCAACGCGACCGTTTTGAGCCACCAACCGGGACTAAAGAAGCACACGGATCGTGAGTTTCTTTCAAGCACTTGTGAGCCGTTAGATCAGGAGCGTGTTTCTTTCAAGCACTTGTGAGCCGTTAGATCCCGGTTGTTGTTACCAACCGGGACTAAAGAAGCACACGGATCGTGTGTTTCTTTCAAGCACTTGTGAGCCGTTAGATCAGGAGTGTGTTTCTTTCAAGCACTTGTGAGCCGTTAGATCCCGGTTGTTGTTACCAACCGGGACTAAAGAAGCACACGTACCCTATATATAGCCCCCCTCCCGGACATGTTCAGCACTCAGTGAAGGCTGAAGGTGAACCCTCCCCTCGGCGGAGGCATCTTTGGGCAACCAGCGGCAAGACGTCTCTGATGATCTGCGACCGTTCCAAACGGTTGCAGATCATCAGAGATGTCTTGCCGGACGGTTGTAGATCTTCAGAGATGTCTTGCCACCGGACGGTTCTATCTATACATAATACTTCAGTTCATCGACCGAATACAAAGCATTCGGATTCCCTGCATACGCCCAACGGTGCATTTGATATGCAGGCACTCAGGAGTCACCGTTGGGCTGTATGCAGGTGAAATCGTGTGTTTTGTTCCATGCATCTACAAAATACTTCAGTTCACTTGTTCTTCTGATACAAAGCATTCAGATATTACACATCAACAAAATAATTCAGTTCACTTGGGCTGTATGCAGGTGAAATCACATCGACCGAATACAAAGCATTCGGACCCAACATTGCATTTGATATGCAGGTTTAATACATTGTTACACATCACGAACAACCACCCTATCTAGTGTTCATTTTTTCTTCGTGTGTGTCCCTTTCTTCTCACTGCGCCGTAGCCATGGACAATCTTCATCATTTAAAGCGATGGTTGGGTCAGTTCTCACTTTGAAGGGCGGAATTTTATCAAACTTATTGTAATCTTCTGACATGTCTGTCTTGTCCTCCACTCCCACGATGTTTCTTTTCCCTGAAAGAACTATGTGGCGCCTTGGCCCATCGTATGATGTATCAGCTTGCTTATCTTTTCTTTTTTTCGGTCTGGAAGACATGTCCTTGACATAGAAAACCTGAGCCACATCATTGGCTAGGACGAATGGCTCGGTGTAGTACCCAAGATTGTTGAGATCCACGGTACTCATTCCGTACCGTCGGTCTATCTCTACCCCGCCTGACAGGTTGACCCATTTGCAATTAAACAAAGGGATCTTAAAAGAAGGTCCATAGTCAAGTTCCAATATCTGCTGTATGCAACCATAATATGTGTCCTTTGTCCCATTGTCGTTTGTTGCATCAAAGCGGACACCACTGTTTTGGTTAGTGCTCTTTTTGTCTTGGGTTTCCGTGTAAAATGTATTTCCATTTATCTCGTACCCTTCGAAAGTCAATATAGTCGAAGATGGTGAATTGGCCAACAAGTATAGCTCTACTCCAACATCTTTGTTATTAATGAGATGTGTACGCAACCAACTGCCAAAAGTATCCACGTGTTTTCCTTTAATCCAGTAGTCAGTCTGCTCCGGATATTCGGAGCGTAAAATATCCATGTGTTCCACGATATACGGAGCCACCAATCTGGAATTTGCTAAAACTGTGTAGTGTGCTTGGGTGAAAGAATGTCCATCCATACTTGTTGTTGCTTTCTTTCCTAGCGTTCCTTTTCCACGCAGTCTCCCCTCATGGCGCGATTGAGGAACACCAATCGGCATAAGATCAGGAATAAAGTCCACACAAAACTCAATGACCTCCTCTGTTCCATAGCCCTTGGACATGCTTCCTTCTGGCCTAGCACGATTATGAACGTATTTCTTTAAGACTCCCATGAACCTCTCAAAGGGGAACATGTTGTGTAGAAATACAGGACCGAGAATGGAAATCTCTTCGACTAGGTGAACTATGAGGTGCGTCATAATGTTGAAGAAGGATGGTGGAAACACTAACTCGAAGCTGACAAGACATTGCACCACATCCTTCTGTAAACTTGGTAGACTAGCTGGATCGATTACCTTCTGAGATATTGCATTGAGAAATGCACATAGCTTCACAATGGGTTCTCGAACGTTTTCCGGTAATAGCCCCCTCAATGCAACCGGAAGTAATTGTGTCATAATCACGTGACAGTCATGAGACTTCAGATTTTGAAACTTTAGCTCTGTCATGTTTATTATTCCCTTTATATTCGACGAGAACCCAGATGGAACCTTCATACTGTGAAGACATTCAAAAAATATTTTCTTCTCTTCTTTCGTAAGAGCGTAGCTGGCAGGAGCTGGTTCATTCTCTGTCCCATTGTCGTCTCGATGCATCTCTTCGCTCATACGTTGATGGGCCTGCCTTACTTTCGGTGTATCTTTTGACTTCCCTTTTTTTGACATCCCCTTTTTGGACTTCCCTTTTTTTGACTTCCCTTCTTTCGACTTCCCATACACGCCCAAGAAGTTAAGCAGGTTGCAGCAAATATTCTTTGTCACGTGCATCACGTCGATTGCAGATTGAACTTCTAGCAGTATCCAATAGGGCAGCTCCCAAAATATAGATGTCTTTTTCCACATGGGTACGTGGTTGTTTGCGTCATTCGGAACTTGTAGTCCCCCAGGACCCTTTCCAAAGATTACTTTTAAATCCTTAACCATATCATATATAACAGAACTACAAGGGCGGGTAGGCCTCAGCCGATGATCTGCCTCACCTTTGTAATGTTTGCCTTTCTTCCTTAAGGGATGCTTGGGTCCAAGAAATCGACGATGCCCCATGTACACAATCTTGTTACACAAATATATACTGTCAGTCTTATCTAAACAATGCGTGCATGCATTGTATCCCTTGTTTGATTGTCCTGAAATGTTACTAAGAGCAGGCCAATCATTGATGGTTACAAACAGCAACGCTCGTAGGTTAAATTCCTCCTGTTTATACTCATCCCACACACGCACACCTTCGTCAGACCACAACTGTAAAAGTTCGTCAACTAATGGCCTCAGATACACATCAATGTCGTTGCCGGGTTGCTTCGGGCCTTGGATAAGCACTGGCATCATGATATACTTTTTCTTCATGCACAACCAAGCAGGAAGATTATAGATACATAGAGTCACAGGCCAGGTGCTATGACTGCTGCTCTGCTCCCCAAATGGATTCAAGCCATCTGTACTTAGACCAAACCTTAAGTTCCTTGCGTCAGCTGCAAAATCTCGAAACTCACTGTCAATCTTTCTCCACTGCGACCCATCAGCCGGGTGTCTCAGCATCTCGTCTTCCTTACGGTCTTCTTTGTGCCATCGCAACAACTTGGCATTCTCTTTGTTTCGGAACAAACGTTTCAACCGTGGTATTATAGGAGCATACCATATCACCTTTGCAGGAACCCTCTTCCTGGGGCTGGCCTCGCACTCAACATCACCTGGGTCTTCTCGCCTTATCTTATACCGCAATGCACCGCATATCGGGCATGCATTCAAATTCTCGTACTTCTCACCGCGGTAGAGGATGCAGTCGTTGATGCATGCATGTATCTTCTGCACCTCTAATCCTAGTGGGCAGACAATCTTCTTTGCTTCGTACGTACTGGAGGGCAATTCATTTTTCCTTGGAAGCATCTTTTTAAATATTTGTAGCAACTGTTCAAATCCCTTGTCAGATACTCCATTCCTTGCCTTCCATTGAAGCAATTCCAGGGTGCTACCCAGCTTTTTCTGGCCATCTTCACAAGTTGGATACAATAATTTTTTGTGGTCCTCCAACATGCGCTCTAACTTCAACCACTCGTTTTCAGTTCCGCAGATTATCTGTTCATCAAGAATAACCTGACGAAGATCATCATCAGACTGATCATCAACAATGACCTCATGCTCAGCTTCGTCTTCCCCCATTTTAGTATCACCGTGTTCAGAGAACAGAGGATAGTTGTCATCATCATCTTCTTCATTGTCCTCCATTATAACCCCTGTTTCTCCGTGCTTGGTCCAACAAAAATAATTGGGCATGAAGCCTTTACGGAACAGGTGGAAGTTTAGGGTTCTTGCGCTAGGGTAATTCGTCTTATTCCGACACTCATCGCATGGACAAAACATAAAACCATTCTTCTTGTTTAACTCAGCCGCATGGAGAAATTCCTGTAGGCCACTAATGAACTCCGGAGACCGTCGGTCAACGTACATCCATTGTCGATTCATCTGCATTATATAAATATATCTAAAACCATTACACTATATATATAACAAACAATTATCAAGTAAGAAAAATATACGAGTAATAACTATGCATCTAAACCATACAACTAATATTTTTTAAAAATATAAGAAAAAAAAAGTGGCTCACCGAGGTGGTGTCGGTCACGGGGCGCCGCGGGCGATCGGCGGCGGTGAGGAAGTGGGGACGACACTATAAAAAGGCACAAATCTTATTTTAAATTGAGCTCAAAATGCATATAAAACAAATAAAATCCCTAACTTAGGCATTTCATCAAACACCTTGCTTGCACTAGAAAAAACAAATGAGTTAAACTAGCAAAATGAGCTAAACTTGAAATGCCGGAAGAGAAGATGAAGTTGCTAACCCTTATATAAGTAAGTGCTACCAATCTTAACAAATGTTGTAGAGATCAAAGAGTGCTAGATCTTGGGATAGCAAAGAGAGAAGAAAATGGAGCTTGAATGAGAGCAATGGAGCTGTGCCTCGGGTGGAAGAAGGCAATATAGGCCGAACCTTTAGTACCGGTTTGTATTACAAACCGGTACTAAAGGGTCTGGCCGTGTCTGCCGGCCGAACCTTTAGTACCGGTTGGTAATACAAACCGGTACTAAAGGGTCTGACCCGACTGAGGCAACCCTTTAGTACCGGTTGGTATTACCAACCGGTACTAAAGGGTCCAACGCAACCGGTGCTAATAGCTGCCGGGCTGTCTCGCCTCTGGAACCGGTACTAACACCCCTTTAGTACCGGTTCCAGTCAATCCGGTGCCAAATGTGGCCTCACCAAAGGCTTGTTTTCTACTAGTGCTATATTGTAGCATGTTATCACGTCGTATCTTCAGTATGCGGTAATTGACAGATAGGGGGTGGGAGGTGCGAGGAAGATGAGAGGATGGAGAGGCGGAAGGAAGAACGGAGGAGATGCCCCCCGTACGTTTAAGAGTTTGAGGGAGAGAGATGTCGCATCCTAATTTCTAAACGTGTCCTGAGTGCTGCTTTAGTATAGTTTTTTGGCAGTCAATAATCACTTCGTACATAATGTATCTTATAGTCATATCATATGAGCACCAAAAATAACATTCAAAATAGTTACACCTCGAGAAGTACTACCTCCGGCTTGTTCTGTAAAAACAGTACGTAGTATACTTGTCACATAGTTAATTATTTTTAGTTTCAGCAAATATGGACCGGTACCTCCTCCCCAGCTCCACAAAACCGTCGATGAGGGCAACCTTCCTGAATGTTTCATTAGCCACAACGAAGTCGATGCACTTTGCTTTTAGCTCCGGACAGTCGTACGTCTCGGCACAGTCCAACACGGCGGCGACCGTGTCGACCGACATGTTGTCCACCAGCTTCCGTGCACACATAAGCTTCAATCTGTCCATGGCGTACCGATCGGCCGCGGCAAGAAGAGAGATGAACACGCGGCCATCGTGGTCGTCTTCTCCAAGACCGGCGGGCAGGGTGTCCGTGTACATGAAGCGGAGCATCCTCTTGATCGTCTCGTGGTCCATGTCGCGCACCATGATCTGCGACGACGGCGCCGTGTTGGCCTCGACCTTGTCGCCGCAGAACTCCGCCTTGAAGACCGGCGAGTGGGCTGCGAGAAGGGCACGGTGGGCGCGCAGCGGCGGCGCCTGGTCGTCGTCGTCGTCCACTACGAAAGTCACGTCCGCCATGGAGGCCGAGTCGAGCAGGCGACCGAGACGATCTTCTACTATGTCCGAGGGCGGCGCGGCAATTCCGTTGGTCGTCGGGAGCGGGAAGGGTGACACTACCTGATCAGTCGGCGTGGGCTGCTTGGCACCGTCGCCGACGACCGAGACCGCACACAGGATCGTGACCCGGCCATTGTTCCCGACGTAATCGCGGAGGTCGCCCTGGTGGACGAACCGAGCGAACCCCGAGAGCACGTACTCGCCGTGCTCAAGCGGGTTATTGTAGACGCGCATGGTCCTCTGCCTCGAGAAGCCGGCCGGCGCCGGCGCGGCCACCTGGTCGCTGTCCGTGATGGCGGCCTCGAAGATGGTCGTGACGTTCTTGGCTTCGCTCATAAGCTCGAGGTACAAGGAGACGAAGCTGTCGACGTCGTAGGGGAAGCAGGCCATCCTCCAGTCATGCCCTCCGGCGGAGATGACGTCGGAGTAGATCGCGCGGTCGAAGGGCACCTGATTGATCGACGAGCAGTCGAGCTCGAACTCGACGACGGCGGTGGAGGCCGACATGGCCGGACGATCGATCGATGATACGAACCTAGCTGCTAGCACGGCACAGCGTTGGGTTTACAATGGAACGTGATAGATTGGTTTACCGTGAGCCGGCCGATCTCTTTATATATTGCTTGATCATCTTGTCATACATAAGTTAGGGTACAGAGGAATTAGGACACCGAATCAATCTATGATTCTATCTACACAACAATACCTGATATATCACGTATCTAGTCTAACCATGTTTTTTCACAGCCCCCACGATCGGGACTACTGACCACCATGTTGAGGTTGAGATCGTATTTAAGACGATCTAAGACTAGTCATAGTGGGGAGTATCATAGAGTGGTATCATGTATATGATACTAGTCTATGTTACTATCTCAATAGTGGGAAGTATCATAGGAGTAGTATCATATAATCATGCATTTATTTGGCTATTGACTCATCTTGTCTCGAAATCCGTTATGTTACGGTATCTACCTATGATACCACCATCACCTCTCTCTTCATTAAATACTCGCCACATCATCATTTTTGCTTATGTGACACTTATGTTACTACATATGTTACTCCCACTATGACTAGTCTAAGCTTCTCTGTTTTTTTTAAACGAGATATAAAGCTTCTCTGGGAAGAGCCTTGGTGAGTATATATATCTGCTACTCCCAGAGTAACTGGGTAGGAGAGGAAATTAAGCGTTACATCAATTCAACGCTCTAGCAGTAACCTTTTCTCGGGCGAAGTGGAGATCAATTCCAATCTGCTTGGTACGTGTATGGAACACATGATTGACGGTGACAAACGTTGCACATGTTATATGTGGATTGTACTATCAGTTTCCATCAGTTCAAACTTTTTGTTGTGTCGGCTATTGCATGAAACATGTCATTGTAGCCAAAATCTCGAGTTTGAGTCTTACGTTTCGTAGTTTATTAAAGCTGCTCGTAGCCCCTCAGTAATTAAGTCCACATATAAACCTCTTAAGTCATACTTCTGAGTCCATGTATAGACCGAGTCATACATTTAAGATTCCCTATAAACCGAGTCCCATATGAGAGGTGTTGTTACAGTATATGTGGGTTGCACTAACCCTTTACATTAGTTGAAATTATGGTCACGTTGGCTAGTGCTTAAAACATGACTTGCTATTAGAGCCGTGAAGTTTTGGGTAGAAGTCCCGACTTTTGCAATTTATTAAAAATTGATGTTGCCCCCCTTTTTGTCCAAGTATATTCTGTCATACGTGAGATGGTTCCTTTCTATTCACATGTTACTCTCCACGTCACACATGAGACATTGTTGAAATGTACATATGAATGTCTCTAGCCCATTTTTATCAGTTTAGATTTCTGTCATAACTAGTGCATATGAAAAATGACAAAAACTATGTTTCTCGAAAAAAAATCCAACTCCATACCGCCTAGCACTTCCCAGGACATCCGCCGGGCCCCCACCTATGTGACTGCTATAACAACATGATGATCGACTCCAACCGGCACACTCAACTAGTCAAGTGTCCTCCAAAAATACAACTACTCAAGTGTCATACAGCCTAGACCTAACTAATCATACTTTGCTTGTCGTACATATGACATAGATAAATATGTGTATGCTTTCCATTACTATAAATAATTACCTATCTAAATAGCGTATGGATTATTTTCTAATAATACTCAAAATTATTACAGTCAATATTGGCTTATTTCTTTTTCGAGTTTGAGGACTCGTCGATGCAATGGGAGAAGAGCATTTGAGAGCTTGAGTTCTCAACGTCTCTCTACTACCTACTAGCAACTAGCAAGACATGTATTCCCTCCATTCATAAATATGTATCTAGACGCCTTCTAGTGTGTCTATTCACTCATTGGGACGAATGTAGGCCACTTTGCAATATCTAAAACCTCTTATAATTAGGAACTGAGGGAGTATAACATTTAGTCCTCCAATACCTTTCAGAGACTTAATTAGGACATGACAGTATGGTGGCACGTTAGCACCGTTGCCGAAAGGCGTTGTAGCCATTCTTGGCTTGTTGTCCTCTATATGCTTAACTAGATTTGGGGCGCGGCTTGCCGCGCGCCACCAGGTTTTAAATAATTTATTAACCCAGGTCTAACGCTCTTTTCATCATCGTTTGCATAGACGGTACTCTATGGGCATTGATGCGGCAATGTTAAAAGAATTTGTTATTTTGATATTGACAACATCAAAATAAATAGTCTTAAAGACTAATCGAATAGACATAGATGGCAACATGGACAAAGAAAACTATATTAGTATAGCAAGCAAAATAAAACTTTGAACACATAGCAGAAGAACTCACTCACAGTTTATGGATCAAGTAATCAGTTTATGGATCAAGTAATCCGAGAAACTATGTATGCGAAGGAAAAGTAATCTGAGAAGTTATGTATATTTATCTCACCTGGTTTCTAAAAATGTAAACATGCGAATGGTTAAACATCCTTTTTGTTGGGTATTGTTCGACACGACGATGTAAGTGGGTATCGACACTGGAGAAACATCTGTGAATGGTTGATGAGACACACACTGTTAATAAAGATATAAAGACATGTGTCAGCCATCTTTTCAACGGTTTATAACCCTCTCGGTCCCATAAAACATACATACTTCATGATCAAGTTATGTACTATCATAAGGTATTGCCGCTAGTTCAGTCTTTGCTGATGTCCATCTCACTCGGTTAAATATTTAATACAGTTTCACTTTCGAGGGCAAACAACATACCACGGCGTCTGACTCAACAAAGTTCAATCAAGCAAACTCATTTGGGAGGGTTGAGCTTCTAAAAATGTATCATCGCCAACATACCAAACGATCTTAGTTGTTTTGCAAACATAGCACTTGCACAAATTAAAATGGAGTATTTAGGTCCGGATAACAACTTATTAACAGGTTGCATTCACTAAAACTAACCAAACAATCACATGCACTATCTGATTACCCGTTCTCACATTCAACATATGTACTGAGATATGGAAAGACTATTATGCGAATTTAATCGCACTTAAAAATCATCATGATATTTGGATGTTGTTCTAAAAGCAAGTTGTTCGAATTACAGTCTTCTGATAGACTAACTAAAACAACACATTTGCACTTGAATACACTTACAGTTCTGATTACATATGATGCTAAAAATAGGATTCAAGTGGTTGCAGTCCCCCAAAAGACAGTAAGCTAGGTACTGCATGCAAACATTTTAGTATCTTGCTGTCGAAGGCTGTAGTGCTAGCTGTTTCACTTTGGGCACTCATCTTGCAATGCTTTTCAACCACCACTTTCTTCCTTCTCGTCATAATAATCGCATGAATACACAACCAAATGTAGACATCACTTGGCTTTCCTAGTGACGGAGGCTCATGAGCAGCAGGAGGTATCAACTTGAATACACAACCAAATGTAGATATCACTTGAATTCATAACCGAGTAATGACCAGCCAACACAATAAAAATAGATGAGCGGTCCACACAGAAAATACATGAGAATAGTTCAGATAAAAGTGTGCATCGTTTTTCATTTGAGATAGCACTGCTCACTTGCTATTGTAACACACTACTACGCGTGCTATGGCACTACTATTATTCATTATCTCTTCTGACCACATTTTCCTTAGAATATCACATATATTCCTTAAAACAATGGGAAATAAAAGAACCGTGAACTCAATTAGTAATACCTCTTGTCTGGCCATATGGTTGTTGATAGTAGGTCTTTTGTCTGTATACATTCAAATATGATGAACTCCAGATTTATTTGTTAATCATTAGATCTACAATGTGAGCATACAATAAGTAAATGGTAGATTAACTTCAGCAGTTGGGGTTCAAGAACTATGACACAGTGAGCATAAAAATCCAGCGAATTATCAATATTGAGTAATTGACTGCCTCGTAGAACCTTGCCGCACATGAAGAACAGGTATACTCGTGATGCCAAGATTAAGGGAGACTTGTACCAAAACAAAGAGATGGGGAAGCCTGAATAGGAAAGACATAGTGAGAGGTTGGGCCTGATTTAACTCATATTTACAAACAAATATTTAGGAAAGGTGTGAGTAAATGAGTAATATCACAAGGAGAAATTAAAATTCAGTGTACAAACCAAAATGGCGTGTAAGGAACCATTATTTCAAAAATTTATGTGAATCTTCCAATACAATGTTCTAACCAGTGATAACAAAATACCTTTAGGACAAAATTACTATTGCCAAATAGTGAATGTACAGGCCAATCCTAAACTTTCATATCTGTAAACAGAAATGACAATGACAGCTTGTAATTCATCACAACGCAAAGAGAGGAGCCAATTATCTTGATATGTATAGGAGTATCCAATTCACCACAACGCAAAGGAAGGCCATTAAATAGCACCTCCCAAAGAGAAAGAGGCAGCAACAACTGATGGCACCTTGCCTAAGAGACCAATTCTCAATCATATAGACCTAAAAGGGGCACATGGCCTAAAACAAAAAATCATTCGATAATATCATCAAGCAGATGGTGTGCAATTGAAAACAAACATAAGACAACTTCCAGTTCACAATAACACAAACATGGTAGTCCGAATAGTGAAAGGAAAATAAGGTCAAAATCTCAGCTCAATCAATGCTTCCATCCAACTACGGAAAACAATGTCCTAAAGCTTTGTCATAATCTCAGCTCAATCAATGCTTCCATCCTACTACGGAAATAAGGTCAAAATCAAAATATAGCCTAAGTACATTTCTTTCACGTTAACAATTTGTAATCACGATTTTTCATAATTCGAGCAAGGATCAAAAGAAATATACCACATAATTAATGTGATAGTAATGCATGATAATCACCTTACTTGGGCTAAAAGCACAGAAGTTAGGAAATTTTAGTTTGCAAAACATGGGACTAAATTTTCTTAGATAAATATTGGCAGTTAGCACCAAGCCATATAAGGAAAGAAAGAGATAGCTCTATCAGCCTTAGAGGCCATAGGAAAAGATAAGTTAAGCAGCCATGTAGGAAACAGAGAAATATATTACAGAAAGTAGCAATTGCTACATTTCAGTTTAGCAGAATGCATGTCATAAAGGTGTGGAGAATGACTGACAGATCATACTTATATGGCAAAAAAAATACATGCTGCCTCCGGTCAAATTGCTTGCATATTCAACGATCCATAAATACCTGAACCATAATCAATCTAATGGATGTTTACACTGGTCAAATACCTGAACCATAATCAATCTAATGGATGTTTACAGTGGTCAAATACCTGAACCAAAAAATACATACCACTTACCAGTCGTCGATCGGCGGCCACGAATGAACTCGCATCGTCGAGCTCCGGAGCAACAGTTGAGGCACCCTTGTTTGTCCTCGCCCAACTGAAGAGAGGACGGTGAAGGAGGTCGAGCTCGGCCAGATAAGTAGAATCTGCACAAACTAAAAACATTTCTAGGGATTAAATCAAGAGAGAGATCATGAGGAAGTGGAACGACACATGATGGGGCGAGAAACAGGGTTGAGAAGAGCGCGGGCTCGAGGCTTCTCACCTCGGCTCGTCACTGGAGTCAGGTAAAAGAAAGGAGTAGCTTCAAACTCCTCAACTCGGCGTTCTCTTTTGATGTAGCGGCCAGTCACACTGCTCAAGTGAGCGCCGATGAGGAAGAGGTTGAGAAGAGCCTATCAACAAATAGCGGTCAGAAACAAACAACCAAAAAGCATCCACAAACCATATGTCACAGTGGCAACACAGCATAAATGAATTTATTAGTAAAGCTAGATTAATTCAGATAAAAAGCAAAATAGTCACGAGTGACAAATAGAAAGTACCATTTATCTATGGCTGATATAACGAACATAACAAAAAGCGGATCATGTTTATAAACTTCTATGAAACAGAAAAAACTGAAACAGAGAGTAAACTTCGCGCCAAGAACTTGCTAAGAAGGCACATAAACTATAGGTGCACGGGACATAATTTTACAGAAGCCAACAGACAGGTTTGCAAGTTCACCTTGTGATGAGTCAATTAGGTAGACATGGGGCGTATAGATATTTCAGTCATGGTACCTGAAAAAGATTTGATGATCAGGTGACTGACACCAAACCTAAAAAAAGGAATGGAGTGGGTTAGTGAAAGCTTGTTGCGGTTTATGCTCCCTGTCAATACATGATTAGAGTTTAAATGCGGGAAGCACATTCTATCATGTGCAATACTACTATATGGACATATTGGTCTCACCTTTCCTTGCAGCTAAAGCAAAATGATAGAATGTCCTAGGTGCCATCCCATATGATAGTAAAAGAGGGAACGACGTCGCTGGAGCTAGAGGTTCAGCTTGTAAAAATAATCAAGGTGCCACCATCTTCACATGGCGGCCACTTCTGATTTCATCAGACCACCACTGCTCCTATTACCTGAAACAAAGACCATGAACCAGATTAATTTTATTCTTCTATTCATGATTTGAAAGCTATTTAAAATTTGACACCGATGAAGAGAAAAATCTTACATTTGATACTCACGTAGAGCCGAATGGAAAGATAAATATTTGACCTCGCCTACAGCAATAGAGCAAACTCAGTTGAGTTATTTGGTTGAGGTCTAGGAATAAAGTACCAACGCATTGTTATTCTCCGGTGTGTAAAAAGTTGCATACCACAATATAGATCTGATCTTCATAAGGGGAAGAACATCAGCGTCTGATATCCCCACGCGCACCTCCATCTCCTCCCTTGTACAATTCACACTGCTACATTAAACTACAGTAGCTAAGCCTCGTCATTTCTCGTGCACACACAGATCCGGTTCAAAACGCATAGGCTAGCTAACAGAGAAGGTCGAGGTTTGCTTTTTTTCTTCTTAAAATTGAAAGAGAAAAAAAAACAGAGAAGGTCGGGGCAAGGTAATCGGACCTACGTGGAACTCGTGGCCGCATTGCAGCTTGGCGACAGACCTGCACCCTTCGCGTCCTACCACCGGATCCAGGCAGATGGAGCACGTCGCGCCCCTTGCCGTCTCTGCAGCCTGATCGGGCGGCGGCGACCTCTCTAGATCCATCGCCTCCTCCCCCCAGAGCCCGGGCTTCCACTGCCTCTCTCGGGGGCGCGCTCGTGGGGGGGCGGCAGGCAGCTCGCACGGGAGAGGAGAGACCGGAAGGGGGAGATGTTGTGCTGTCCGTAGAGAGAGAGAGTACCTGAGCGCCCGAGGGGGAGATGTAGCGCAGCCGCCGGTCAAATCTCTAGCCCCTAGTGCGAGATCAACCTCTGAATCGCTTCTCGTCACCAGGCAAGCGAAAGGGAGGGGGCGAGAGTGAGGAGGAGGAGGCGCGAGGGAGAGGAGCCGCCGGAGCAGACCGAGCGAGCGAAAGGGACGGGGCGCCGCGAAAGAGGTGGCGGCTAGGGTTTCTCGCGGGCGAGTTTTGTCTGGCAAACGGACGGCCAAGATCGAAGCGGAGGAGGGTCCTCGTATCGGACGGTTCGGAGTCGTCAATCGCTGAGGAGAAAACTGTGCCTACAGATTTGTCCACCCACTAAGTCAATGACCGGTGGGACCAAAAGTCGGAGTCAAAGGTCAGCACGAAAACGGACGGTGGAGATCGTCCCGCGGTGCAGATCCGACGGCTAGGAACGCCAAACGGCTGGGAGGGCGCGGTGCATAGCCACCAATATATCTTTTAGATACAATAACGCGCAGCTCTTTCTGCGGGTTCTCGAAAAAACAGTATGGTGGCACTGCCGCTGGCGTGCACAAAGTTTTTCAGAGAAAGGACTGGTCAGCCACATCCATTGCCACACAGCGGACCAACTTACATCCGCCAGCGTAGCTGTCTGTCAAAGATAACAAGAAAACTCGGTTCCTATTGGACATCTGCCGACATACAACGTGTCAGGGATGTAATCCCCGGTACCCCAAGATTGTGGTGTTATTATGCTTATATTAGAGAAAAGAGAGTAGTTAAATGTGTTATTGGGTGAAAAATAAATTGATAGGCAAAGAGATGCGACTCGGGCCGACATAAGCGCTCTCCCGGCCAGCCTAAGTTGGGGATGGGCCGACTTTATGGGTGACTCGGGTGGACCGAGGTAGCCGGCGGAGGGGCACGGTGCCTTTGGACTTCGGGCCGTCCGAGTTATCTCCAACCTCGACTTCCACCTTGCCGACTCCACCAAGCCGTCTTCGACCTCGCCCCAGCCTCCAACTCGCCCGCGCCATCGTCGACCTCCGGCACGACTCCGCGTCCCCGACCGCTCCCGTTCCTCGGCCCCGGCTTCTCCGACATGGCGGCACACCCGGCTTCCCCGACATGGCGGCACTCCCGGTTTCCTCGACTTGGCGGCACTCCCGGCTCCCCCGACTTGGCGGCACTCCCGGCTTCCCCGACTTGGCGTCACTCCCGGCATCCCCGACTCGGCGTCACTCCCGGCTTCCCCGACATGGCGTCACTCCCGGATTCCCCGACATGGCGTCGCCCCCGACTTCCCCGACCGGTACGGATGATTCGGAAGACAGGCGCAAGCAGACACGACAAGGACGCGCGCCGCACAGGTTCTGGCTGCCCTGAGTGTGGCCAGGCATGGCTATAGTGCTACCGATGTGACTATAGTACACTGCATAGCGCGGTGAACAGTGCTGACAAGACCCCAGTAGTCAAGTCATGAACAGTGCATGTGTAGTGACATGTGGACCACCTGTTGTCTAGGAGTACCAGGGGAAAGGCCAAAGGGAGATCCACGGCCATGGCCGGCCAAGCCACGGGCACGCTCCTTCGCCCCTTGCTCTCTTTCTCCCCCAAGACCTCCTAGAGGCAACTCGGCTCAGCTCATGGAGCGTCTGTAAGGTTCATGTGCAGAGAGGAAGAAATACACAGAGTAGGCTAGATGCTGCTGTAGGGGTTTAATCTCCTCACGAGAGCCCCGAAGCAGGGTAAATCCTTGTGTTCATCTGTTCATCCGTGTGCGATCCCTTCGCGCTATCCCTCCCTGAATACTCTAGCGTCCATTCGGCCCCACAAATTAGCCTACCCGTAGGCATCTGTTGTTCGCCACGATGACAGTTGGCGCCCACCGTGGGGCTGACAGTGGCGCTTGCTGGACTAAATTCGGACGGGACCTTCTTCATCAACGCGGGGACTCGACATCACCATGGTCCTCGCACTCCAACTCGCCGCCGCAAGCAGAGGCCGGCGCAGCCGATATCAGCGCTCGTCTTCGACAGATCCCGGGTAACTCCCTGACAGTTGCTCGGGTCGTGTCGATTCGTTCGGTCCGCGCAACACCAGCCAGGCTCCGTGAGTATTCTTTCCGGTACCGCATGCAGTTAGCTAATTTCAAATATTATTCAGGGACTGCCCCTTCGTACCTAGTTTAGTTGTTTACCCGGGAACGAAATGTCGTAACCCGGTGACTGCCCTGTTATGCCTGTTACGTTGTCTGTATATTTTTCCCCGGGGGCAAGATGTCTTGACCCGGGGATTGGCTCACCGGTCAGTTGTGCTTTTCATGCTAAGTCGGTAGAGCAACTCAAGTTTAATTTATTTGTGTGCATGCGGTGTTTCTCGTTTCTGGCTATGTCGTTTGTATGCCGGCACCCCGACATGGAACTCGGGGACTGCCGTGTTATATGTCTGTCTTGTTGTCTGTGTAGTCTGTATGCCGAATAAACTTATAACCGTGTCTCAAAGTTAAAGTAGTGTATGCTATCGGATATAATCTTGTGACTCGACTGACGAACGCCTAAATGGTAGTCAGGAGCAGAGATTTTGGAGTATAATGAACATGAAAACAAACTCAGGGACTCGGTCTAAAAAGCAATTCGGCATACGTTGTCTGTGTGTTTCCCCGGGAGCAAGATGTCTTGACCCGGGGACTGGCCGGCTAGTCGGTGCTCTTTTTACCTCTAGGTCTGTAAAGTAACCCGGGGACTCGGCGAAACCGAGTCCGCATCCCAGTGCCTAGCTCGGCAGCTCGTCATAATTTCTGTCTCATGTTAAATCTAATTTGACTTGTTAAATAGAGCTGTCGCTCCCGTTGAATATTTATTATGCATGCGTTTCTGGACTAACATTGGAAGGTGATGTCGGTCTTACCGGGAGAATATTCATGTCAAAGGTCTTAATTATATCGGTTATTATGTCGGTCATCTCGGATCCATCTTATATTTATCATGGCCTGAAAGTATATCCCGGACTATCTTTGATGTCGGTTTGCCGAGTTATAAATGGCCTGATACACCGTGTTGTCGCTTATGTCGGTAAGATTTAATTTGATCGGATAATTAGAATTGTCGCTCCTGTTGGATATTCATTACATATGTATGCCTGAACTAACATTGAAAGGTGGTGTCGGTCTTACCAAGAGAGTGCTCATATCAAAAATCGTGGTTATGTCAGTCATCTCGGATCCATCTTATATTTTACAATATCTCTAGATCACTATTTATGTCGGTTCGCCAATATATCATGGCATCATGTAATATCTCCAGATCGCCGTTTATGTCGGTTCGCCAATGTATCGCGGCATCATGCAATATCTCCAGATCGCCGTTTATGTCGGTTCGCCAATGTATCGCAGTGGCTGGAGACATCCATGTGGGTAAGTGCCCAGAGTGGCTACCGAACATCCGAGACACCCGAGATACCTTTATGTCAAACCTGCAGTGGCTGGAGACATCCATGTCGGTAAGTGCCCAGAGTGGCTACCGGGCATCCGAGAGACCCGAGATACCCTTACGTCAAACCAGCAGTGGTTGAAGACATCCATGTCGGTAAAACGCCCAGAGTGGCTAAAGAACCGGCATATGATTGTATTTTTGCAGGTACAAGGTGGAGTATGTAAAGACGGTAATGTTGTTATTTTTTCTAAGTCTGCGCGCGACTCCGAGAGTCCCCCGCAGCCTCGGGGACCAGTGTCGGGGAGGTACTTCCCGGTACCCCAAGATTATGGTGTTGTTGTGTCGGTACAAGAGGCAAGAGAGGGCGTGAATGATTATAAGATGAAGGAAAGAAGCAACGAGATGTGACCTGGGCCGACTTCGGCACTGCCCTGCCTGGTCTACACTAAGGATGGGCTGACATGGTGTGTAACTCGGTTGACCCGAGTTATCGGATCTCGGTTTAGGCCCGGCCTAGCCCAAGTGTCTTTTTTATCTCGGAGGACCGTGTCATCTCCTTCAATCTCGGTGGGCCCAATTTTCCTCGCTGGACCTTGTCCTCGTTTCGGGCCGACTTCTTCTCTGCCTCGCCTCGGACCGAGTACCTCGCATCGACATCGTCCCCTGCATCGGCACCTCGGCCGACCTCGCCCGGCACGCCACATCCTCCTCGGCCGCGCTCTAGCCTTACCACCGCGCCCTCGCCTCGGCATCGCCGGATTCGGCCGAGCCCGGCACCTCCGCGTCCCGGCACGGCTCGTCTCCGATGCAGGCGCCCCCCCGGCATCTCCTTCAGCGCCCCCGGCTCAGCTCCTGCCGCCCCGACCTCGGCCTCCGTCAACCCCGGCGCCACCCGAGTTCTTCGACACTGCCGCGCCGCCTCCGACACTGCCGCTCCGGCCACGCCTCCCCCGAGCTCTCCTCCGACCCCGACATCGCCACCCCACCGCCTCTTCCCCTTGGTCGCCCCGATGCGCTCACCCCGACACCACATCTCGGCCATGCTCGACTTCGGTCGGGCCGACTTCGCCATCTCGGTGGGGCCGAGATGCGTCGACCCCGGAGCAGGCCACCGCCTCGGAACAGGTCGGCAGCCCGAGGTTACCTCAACTCGGACGGAGTCATGGTCTCATACGCGCTGACCGAACCAAGTTTCCCCCGACTCGGGTAGGAAGAGGCCGCGTCTGCTCAAGCTGGGCCGAGACTAACTTATTTCCGGGCAGACCAAGAACATAGCATCACCTTTATGTCCGCTACGGCTTCATCCTCAGCCTTCTCGATGACTATGATACCAGGTATCTTGCCACCTGCAAGAGATAAGAAGAAGGAGACAAGAAGACACGGAAGACAGAGGCTAGAAGACAGGGACCATCATGGCTACAGTACCCTATACCGGACAGTTATGACGCGTCTACAGTACTGATTAGACCCCAGTAATCATGTCGCCCGTGCATAGTACTCTTTGTCTGCTTGTCCCCTCGCATGTTCCCTGGGCACCTATATAAAGGGCACCAGGGGGAGAGGAGAAGGGCGAAGCCACGCACGGCCACGAGCAGCCTCATTTAGTCCCCCATGCTCGTTTTCTCCTCCCAAGACCTCTTAGAGGCATGTTTAGCTCAGCTCATGGAGCACTTGTAATATTCATACACAGCGGAAGAAATACACAGAATAGGCTAGATGCTGCAGTAGGGGTTTTATCTTGTCATGAGAGCCCCGAAGCAGGGTAAATCCCCGTGTTGATCTGTTCTTCGTGTGCGATCCCTTCGCGCTATCTCTCCCCAAATCCTCTAGCGTCCATGCGGCCCCACAAATTAGCCTACCCGTAGGCATCTGTTGTTCGTCACGACGACACAACGATATCGTTGGTCGGTGGTGTTTGTCTAGCGTACCACAATGCTGAACCCATCATCCATCGGTGACGCCTTTTCCTAGCTTACACATTAAAAATCTCGTGTCTTACTAACTACTGATGTGAGTTCAGTGGCATGGTATTCCATACCAGTGTGATAATATGTTAGAACACAAAGACATATTTGCCAACACTAAATTAATAAAAGAGTCCTGTCAATGAAGAGACAGGAAGATGACTTGAATGACACCCTGTTGCTCGCACCTTGATTGCATACATTGGCTGTGCTTTTCGAGGGGGAGTGTTTCCAAAAATGATCGATGATATACATAATACCTTATGCAAAAGCAAATGATATATACAGTACCATGCTACCTACCAGGCAATAAAACATGTGCATACTATCATGAGAGCTAGCTCCATATATATTTGACTAGTATTAAGAGCCACCAAGGCACCAACAGTCTCTATTCCCCACACTTCAAAGCAACACACAAATACGTATGTGGACAAGGAAAATTGACACGCTGACACAGATAGACGAATCCATAAATGGAGGAGAAAGTGTTAAGTATAGTAATCGTAAATCTTCTCTGGCAATAGGAGACATTGGGAAAGAAATAAAAGTTCATGAACAAAGCTAGGAAGCAACAATACTCCTTGGTTTTGCACTGTAAATTAATCGCTTCTCCTTGGTCACACCTCTTGGTTGGCTTAGATATCTTAGCATACGCAGCATTTCTATATGGACCTCATAGAAACGCCGGTGTGCTCCCGGCTGCTCGGCCTCCTTTGTTGGCAGTTAGCACAGAGATTTGCCCGCCGCTGCGTGTACCAGGACAAATGAAGCACCTCGACCTTTGTCCGCCGAGATAGTAGCTGGAAGCTCTGTACAAAGTTTTGTGCTAGTTAGCAGGGTGCCCAGGAAAAAAGGTGCAAGCGCATCTACATGCCGCCCGGGCACTTCCCAGGACACCTACTAGTCTGCCACATCTGCGCCTGCTATAACAATATAATCGACTTCAAAACCGGCACACTCAAGTGTCCTACCATAGATAAATACATGTGTGATTTCCATTACTATGCAAAACTACTTATCTAAGAGCAGGTATATTAGAATGGCTTAAGCATGCTACAAAGATGGTCACATCAGATCTTTTTTCCCAAGTTGGAGGAGAAAGGAGAGGAGAGGGGATGGAGTGGGCCGTAAACTTACATCCACATATATCACCTACTTTGTGAGATAAAAATGTGAGCTGAGATATTAAATTCCATAGTACTATATAAAACCATCAACTATTATACTGAATGGAATGGCCAGATGCATCAACCGATGCAGAGGTCGGGATAGTCTCCTTCTAGAAAAATCAGTTATCATATTGATAGGCTTTTAAAGAGACAATAGATGATGTCATATCACACCGATATAGAGCTGGCTCTCTTATTAGGCACACCCTAAATAGATGATGTCATATCACACCGATATGGGGATTATTTGTAATAATACTCAAAATTATTACGATGAAGAACGGTATATTTCTTTTGAGTTTGATAATAACTTGGCTGAGGCGATTGGAGAAGAGACGTGAGAACTTGAGTTGTCCATGGATCTCTACCTACTGGCAAGCTGGATAAGTATAATGTTTAGTCCTCACATCCGCACATGACATTCAGGTGGCAGCAGCCGCTGAAATGCACAAATTTCATCTAGAGAAAAACACGATAAGTGGTATCCACCAGTTAGCGGACCTACTGATGAGTGTTATCTGACACCCGTAGCCATAAACCCGTTAGGGATTACAAGACAGCTATGTGCCTAGCAAAGATCTGTTGACGGGCCCTTGTATCGTCCGTCGGTGGTCTATGTCTAGCGGACCACACTGCTGACTCCATCCATCGGTGATACCTTTTGGTATTTAACACGTGCATAATCTATTTCCGTAAAGACTTTTAGTGATGTGAGATCAGGCATGATATTCCATACTACTGTGATAATATTTTACAAAAACTATACATATTTGCAAACACTAAATTAAAACAAGAGTCCAGTCAATCAAGATCGAGAAAGATGACTTGAATGACACGTGGTTGTTAGGCTAG
This sequence comes from Poa annua, assembly GCA_026929855.1. Taxonomy (NCBI): domain Eukaryota; kingdom Viridiplantae; phylum Streptophyta; class Magnoliopsida; order Poales; family Poaceae; genus Poa; species Poa annua. The sequence goes on from CM049436.1 coordinate 10,465,221, forward strand.
CTTCTTTCGGTAGATTCGCATAGGCATCGAGTTCATATAGATTGCAGTGAGAAACAGAGAGAGAGAGGGGGGAAACGGAGGGATACCTTCGCTGTGGCTCGAGGAGCTCGAGCCGGAGGCCATGGTGGTCGACGGCGTCGGTGACGGAGTGGTGGCGGCGCGGTGGTGCTTCCCGTGAGCACTGCGCTAACCCTAGATCGGAGGGGATGTCGGTGGGGTGACTGGCGGCACGGTAAACCTCGTACCGTGTGCCCCAGCCCCCACCTCTTTATATAGCGCAGGTCACAGGGGCCCACCGTCCATAACGGAACGGGCGCCCCCGATCAGGGCGCAGTCAAGGGGATTTGTTCGAGCCGTTGGGCTCGTACGTGAGAGATCAATCTAACATTCTCCCCCTTGATCTCAACTTTTACTTTTATCTTTTTCTTTACTCGTTTCATCACGGATTAGTACATAGAGCATGTTTCATCGTCACAGCTCAATTGCCGATAGAATCAGACAGCCACTATACACTTTTCTGTTTTGAAACAAATTCTTTTACCTTTGGGCCTCTGTAATCCAGAAATCATAGGCTTTCCATTAAACCCATGCCGGCTGTGTGTTCCTTGAACACACTGGGTGGTAAGCCTTTCGTTAGCGGATCCGCAAGCATATCTTTTGTCTTTATATGCTCGAGACTTATAGTTTGATCCTGGATTTTATCTTTCACAACATAATACTTTATATCTATTGCCTTTGTAGCATTACTCGACTTGTTGTTGTGAGCATAGAATACTGCGGGCTGGTTGTCACAGTACATCTTTAGTGGCTTGTCAATGCAATCTACCACTTTCAAGTCGGGTATAAATTTCTTTAACCATACTGCCTGCCCCGTGGCCTCATAACATGCTATAAACTCTGCATACATCGTGGACGATGCAACTAATGACTGTTTGGAGCTTTTCCACGAAATAGCCCCTCCTGCGAGAGTGAACACGTATCCTGACGTGGACTTTCTATCATCTTTGTCTCCCGCAAAATCTGCGTCTGAATACCCTCTTATCTCTAGGGAATCAGATCTTCTATATGTTAGCATGAGCTCTTTTGCGCCTTGCACATAACGCAAAGCTTTCTTTACCATATTCCAGTGTTCTTGGCCTGGATTTTCTTGATATCTACCGAGTACCCCGGTGATAAAAGCTAAGTCAGGGCGAGTGCACACTTGTGCATACTGTAAGCTTCCAACAGCCGAAGCATATGGTACTGCTTTCATTCGATCGATCTCATATTGGTTCTTGGGACATTGAAATTTCCCAAAACTGTCGCCCTTGACTATAGGAGCAGGTGAAGTACTACTTTTATGCATATTATACTTCTTTAGAACCTTTTCTAAATATGCCTTTTGTGATAGTCCTAACACTCCATTCTTTCTATCTCGGTGAATTTCTATGCCCAAAACATATGAAGCTTCACCAAGATCTTTCATATCAAAATTTGAGGATAAAAACTTCTTTGTTTCTAGTAGTAGACTAATATCACTGCTAGCAAGCAGGATATCATCCACATACAGAATTAGGAAAATATATTTCCCACTTTTAAACTTTGCATAAATGCAGTTGTCCTCAACATTTTCTTTGAATCCAAAACTTTTAACTGTATCGTTGAACTTTAAATACCACTGTCTAGAGGATTGCTTTAACCCATAAATGGATTTCTTTAGGCGGCATCCCATATGTTCCTTCCCCTCCATGAAAAAACCCTTGGGTTGTTTCATGTAAACATTCTCTTCTAAATCTCCATTTAGAAATGCCGTCTTTACATCCATTTGATGCAGCTCTAAATCAAAATGTGCAACTAGTGCCATGATGATTCTGAAAGAATCCTTACATGAGACCGGAGAAAATGTCTCATTGTAGTCTACCCCTTCTCTTTGCGTAAAGCCTTTTGTCACAAGTCTTGCTTTATACTTTTCTACTTTCCCATTGGAGTCATACTTTATTTTGTAGACCCATTTACAGCCTACTGTTTTGGCTCCTTTAGGAATTTCCTCTAAGTCCCAAACATTGTTAGAACTCATCGATTTCATCTCGTCTTCCATGGCCTCTAGCCATTTCGAAGAGTGAACGCTACTCATGGCTTCTTCATATGAAGTGGGATCTCCTTCCATATGAACTGTTTCTGTGTTATAAACTTTATAATCACTAGAAATAGCTGACTTCCTAGCTCTTGTAGACCTTCTAAGAGTCTCATTCTCTGGCACATCATGTGTTTCAACATGTGACTCTTCTTCTAAATGTGGCTGTCGTTGCTCCCTTTCATGCTCAACAACGGGTTGAGTCGGCTCCTGACGGACAGGTTCCGAATCTGGCCTCGTTGTGGTCACGGGTGGAGTTACAACAGGTGCTTGCACCACAACCTCGGGGATTGTCGGTGCAGCTACAACAGGTAGTGCGAAAAATGGCTCTTGAATCATCGGAAAAGGTGCACACACCCTCTTCTCTTCAAGATCAATTTTCCGAGCTACCATGCTCCCCCTCATCATTTCGTCCTCCAAGAAGACCGCGTGTGACGAGGATATACCGAACGGGTATCCTGTCGTGTGGGTACCTGGTGCATGTGATGACCATAGCCCAATTGTCAATAGGCTGGCAAAGCCCATCAAGGAAGGCCCAAGACAAAGATTGCTTTCCAAGTTATTCATAGTCGGTTGTAGTTTCCATATTTGTAGTCCTAGTCGGTTACGAACCCGAGACCCAGCCCCCCATATAAGGGCTGGGAGGGCTACCGATCAAGGACAGGCACATCAGAATCTCCAAACCCCAGCGAGACGAACTCTCGCTGGACCCTTGTAACCATCGCATATTCACAAGAGCAATAACAGACAAGCAGGAAGTAGGGGTGTTACCTCAGTCGAGGGCCCTGAACCTGGGTAAATCCCGCTTGTCAGCCGTCGAGTCCACCAGCACTACGCGTTCTCTACCTCACAACTCTAACCCTAGGCTATCGACTATGGGTATTGATGAGGACTCCCCTCGTCAATTGGCGCCGTCTGTGGGAAATGGTAGTGTTGGGTCTACAGACTCGCTGGTTCTGACCTCAAACGGCAACTCGCCGACTACATCTGCAGACAGCCAAGCGCTGACAATCTCGACTGGCGTTGGAGCGTCAGGCGATCAGTCGCCAACTTCGCAAGCTGCCTCGCCAAAAAGAATCAAGCCGTACTCATCGGAAGCACAGGAAGTTTTCGCTAGCCTCGATTCATGTTTCGATCTAACCATTGGGGAGCACAATTTTTTCGTCGATAAGCTTGGTGTGCAGGACTTGACCGACGTGATCGCAATGAGGGTACTCGAAGATCCGTTGACCGCGATCGCATCGCCAGCAGGCAAGGAAAGTACCTCATCACAGATCGACTCGATCCCATCGCCAACATCATCCATGGCGACTGAAGAGTTCAATAGGATCATGGCGCAAGAATTCCCGGAAGATGAGGAACAGTCTACCCATCAGGTAGACGCAGTCGCGAAACTATCTACTACGGTCACAACTACCGCGGGTATGGAAGCTACGTCGTCAAAGGTCAACTCGATCTCGCCATCAAGATCTCTAGTCGACTCTATGACGACCCAAGAGTTCAATAAACTCATGGCGCAAGAGCTCCTAGGGGATGAGGTACAGTCTGACTATCAAGTCACCACAGTCGAACGTATCACGACACTCGACACTGCACCCGACTACAGGCAAATTGAAGACACAGGCGACAGCATCTATCTCGCCGACTTCACCGGGCCAGAGATCCAAGCGGATCACGAGTTCCTCTCCAGCAACGAAGACGATCCTGAAAAAACACCCGAGACATACGTCAACACCGACGCCCAGATCAACAACAACTCCGACATGAGTTGGAACGACGACTCCGAACCCATAACCGGTGTCGATAGCACACACACATATCCCCCGGTCATACCTCGACAGGTCTATGTTGCATTCAGCGCCGAAACCTCAGCGGCAGCGGCTAGTCGCAGACCTACAGAATTTCCTTGCACAGTCACATTACCAGATGGCGTGACAACGCTGACTATCACAGCAGAGATGGCGGCAAAAGTTGACAAAATCATAAAGGACTGCACAATGATGCCCGCCGACGCGACCCCAGAGGAGTGGATGACATACAATTATTTTAATTGGCAGGAAGCGATGCGCTTAAAGGAATACAGAGCAACACTCGAAGAACGCAGAAAGCAAGCCAACATCTCGAGTATGCGGAGAAGGCAGTTTTCCGTTAGCTCCACGAGTGCGACGGAGCACAGACATAGATCGAGATTCGCCAATATCCCGGAGGGTGAGAGATCCGGAGTCACTCGCAACTTAGAACATTCGTTCATGACCCTGGACTCCGAAGGCATACTGGTACCCAAAACAGCTGAAGGCGCCTTGATATCACTTGGAGCATATCTCAAAGCGACAGCACCTCCAGCAGGCGACCCAGCCGAAGAACTACATCTCCAGCAATTAAAAGCGCTCGCACTCGCGGCAAAAGGACTCCAGACGGAGAAACACAGAGAGCGCAGCAGAAGTCGTTCGCGAGGACGTCGCAGTCGAAGCCCTCACAGGAGCGGCACACGAAGGCACTCGAGGCATCGCCGTTCACGAAGTCGATCTAAGAGATCCGCCAGCAACGATTCGAGTGATAGACGCGATACAGGACCTTGCGGAGCGCGATGCTTCACACGACGAATCCGCGAAGCCAAGTTACCCAAAAAATTCGGGTTACCAACAACGCCAAAATTCAACTGCAAACAAGAGCCGTCAGGCTGGCTCGAGGACTACAAGCTCGCAGTCGTATGCCAAAGAGGGACAACCACAACAGCACTGCAGTACATACAGTTGATGCTTGAAGGCACAGCTCGCGACTGGCTCAAAGCATTGCCCGAAGCGTCATACGATTCCTGGGATCACTTCAGGGAAGACTTCATCAAATATTTCGATCCTCTGTGCGAGCGGCCCAAAACATTCGAGGAATTACGGGCTTGCAAGCAAAGGTCGGACGAGCCAATTCGAGCATACATCAGGCGATGGACTGCCATCCGCAATTCAGTCGGCACAATCTCCGAAGACAGAGCCATGGACGCTTTTACCATGGGGGTACTCAGAGAAGACTTCAGAGAAGCACTCGGCCGCCAAAAGCCAAAATCCATGGCAGAGCTCATGAAGATAGCAACCGAGTGGGCAGACGGCGAAGATTCCATAAGGACCAAGCGTCCACTTTCCCCACACGACCACGAAGATCGACGCAGCAGTCGAAACCGCCATGATAGGGACGACAGAAGACGAAGACGCAAAAATGATTACGGTGACAACGACAAGATAAAATTCGTCGCAGCAGGTTTCTCACAGGACAATCACGTCCAGGATGACAGACGACAAGAGGATCGTCGAGACAGTCGAAACGACAGTCGCCGCGACAGTCGAGGAGACGACCGCCGAGACAGTCGAACAGACGACCGACGAACCAGTCGAGACCGCGATCAGCGTAGCAGCGGATACCGAAGGCAAGAATGGCGCAAACGAACAGATGCAAAGCCAGAAAAAACATTTCAAGAAAAGATGGGTGACCACTGCAGGCTACACTTATTCAAGGGAGAAGACGGGAGGCTAACCTCCAACCACACCATGGGAAATTGTCGAGAGTTCGAACAAATGGTGGCTGATTACGCGGCAAGAATCAGAAGAACTACACCCTCGATTGCACCGCCAGCGTACATCACCCCACCCCCAGCACAGCCAGTCGCGGCATTACCACCTCCGCCACCATACAACCCGGGAAGCCAAGTCACGGGAGCCATACATCTTATACCTCAAGCAACGGAGGAGCAATACCCGAAGCCTCAGGGACAGATGTTCATGATTCAAAAAGGGCGTCCCTCCAACAGGCAGCAAAAGATCCACACTCGACACGTTAACATGGCGGTTATGGCGCCTCCAGCCATACCAGACTTCCTGCGGGGATCTGAAACCGCAATAACCTTCAGTCGAGAGGATCATCCACCATCTGTCTACCGACCAGGCCACGCAGCCCTGGTACTCGACGCTCAGATTGGTGGATATGCCATGACCAAGGTCTTCATGGATGGAGGCAGTGGCATCAACATCATCTTCGCCGACACGCTTCGCCGGATGAACAGGTCAGTCGAAAACCTACCCCAGTCCACAAACACTTTTCATGGCATTGTTCCAGGAAAACCTGTTCTCCCAGAAGGCACGATACAACTCGACGTCACCTTCGGTGACGCAAACCACTTCAAAACCGAGTCGATTGAATTCGAAGTCGTCGACTGGAAGTCACAATACCATGCCATACTAGGGCGCCCCGCATTTGCCCGGTTCATGGCAGTGCCACACTACGCATATCTCAAGTTGAAGATGCCAGGCCCGAAAGGAGTCATCACAATCAACGGAAATTTTCAAAGGTCAGATGCTTGCGACCGCGACTTCAGCAAAATCTCCGAGACATTCGGTATGGAGCAAACCCTCGAAGAGCTCTCGCTCACCAACGACACAACATACATGCCCGAACAGAAGAAACAGGCAGTCGACAAGACGTTTAGCACCGCGGACGGCATAACGAAGCACCAGGTTCACCCGACTGATTCAGCCAAGACAGTCAGGGTGTCCACAAGCCTATCACCTGCATAGGAAAACGCGCTCGTCGAATTCCTCCGTGAGAACTGGGATATATTTGCATGGTGTGCAGCCGACATGCCAGGTATTCCCAGGGAATTCGCCGAGCACTCCCTCCAGCTTAATCCAGGAACTAGGCCGGTCAAACAAGCAATACGTCGTGTCTCCGGACCCAAAAGAGAGGCCATAGAGAAGCATGTAGATAAACTACTCAAAGCAAACTTCATTCGAGAAATCAAAAAATCAGAGTGGGTAGCCAACCCCGTACTAGTCGAGAAAAAGAAGACAGGAGCAACCAGAATGTGTGTCGACTTCACCGGGCTCAACAAGTGTTGCCCAAAAGATCATTTTCCACTGCCGCGTATCGATCAAATCGTCGACTCCACTGCGGGATGCGAGCGTTTATCCTTCCTGGATGCATACTCAGGGTATCACCAGATAAGGATGAAAGTCGAAGACGAGGAGAAGACAGCCTTCACAACTCCACTCGGAGTATATTGCTATACCACAATGCCCTTCGGGCTCAAGAACGCAGGCGCCACCTACCAGCGCATGATGCAGAACTGTTTGAAGACGCAAATTGGGAACAACGTCGAGGTCTATGTAGACGACATCGTCATCAAGTCGAAGGAGGAAAGCACATTACTCGCAGACCTGCGAGAAACATTCGACAATCTCAATCGGTACAACATCAAACTCAACCCAGACAAGTGTACCTTTGGTGTTCCAGCCGGAGAGCTCTTGGGATACTTAGTATCGGCTCGGGGAATAGAAGCAAACCCAGAAAAGATACAGGCCATATTAACCATGCAAAGACCTAAAAAGCTTTACGAAGTACAGCAGTTGACAGGTCGAGTAGCAGCGCTCAGTCGCTTCATCAGTAAGCTGGGTGAAAAAGCATTACCACTTTATCGACTGATGAAGAAGGCAGACAAGTTCGAGTGGACAGACGAAGCTGAAGCAGCCTTCAAAGACCTCAAGCGGATACTCACAAATCCCCCCATCCTGGCAGCACCCAAGGAGAAAGAACCTTTGTACCTATACGTGGCAGCCACAAACAGAGTGGTAAGTACGGCTTTGGTAGTCGAACGCATGGAGGAAGGAAAAACTCAGAGCATACAGAGGCCAGTCTACTACGTCAGCGAAGTCCTGTCCCTGTCGAAGCAAAGATACCCGCACTTCCAAAAGCTGGCATACGCTGTCTTCATAACATCCAGAAAGTTGCGCCACTATTTTACGGAGCACCCGATAACAGTGATCAGCAAATCAGCAATCGGGGACATACTCACCAATCCCGATGCAACAGGACGTGTAGCAAAATGGCTCATCGAGCTCGGGCCACTCGGGATCACATATGATCACCCGAAGGCCATCAAGGCACAAGTCTTACCCGACTTCACAACGGAGTGGATAGAATCCCAGCTACCAGGAATCCCAGATGTGTCCAACTCATGGACAATGTATTTCGATGGGTCTAAGAAGAACGAAGGCGCAGGCGCAGGCGTCATACTCATATCACCCAAAGGCGACAAACTCAAGTACGTGTTACAGATGGACTTCAAGCGACCATCCAACAACGAGGCAGAATACGAAGGCCTGATCCACGGCATGCGAATGGCTAAGGCACTAGGATGTACTCGACTGATGATATATGGCGACTCAAATCTAGTCGTACAGCAGACAATGAAAGCTTGCGACGCCATAGCCGACAACATGATCGCATATCGTGACCTCTACAACACACTCGAAGGCGACTTCGACGGATGCGAACTGCGGCATGTTGGACGAGAAAGCAATGAGGAAGCAGACATACTAGCCAACATCGGCTCGACTAAAGCGCAAGTCCCCCCAGGCGTCTTCCTGGAGCGAATCCAGCACAGGTCGATGCAGCAGAGGCTCGGCGAGTCACTCGACGTTCCAAGGCATACACCATCATCAACGGTGAACTCTACAAGCGAAGCATCTCAGGTATGTTCCAAAGGTGCGTAGACATTGAGGATGGCAAAACCATACTTCGCGATATTCACGCAGGAACCTGTGGTCATCACGCTGGCAGTCGATCACTCGTAGCCAAAGCCTTCCGAGCAGGGTTTTACTGGCCCACAGCGCTTAAGGACGCAGACGATATCGTCAAAAGGTGCATCGGGTGCCAGAAATTCGCCACCAAGCCTCATGCACCCGCATCAGCACTCAAAACCATACCACTCGCGTGGCCCTTCGCCCAATGGGGGCTGGATATGGTCGGACCACTCAAAAAGTCATCTCCCGGAGGACATACTCACCTACTGGTGGCGGTGGACAAATTCACAAAATGGATAGAAGCGGTCCCAATCACAAGCTCGACTGCCGCTACAGCAGTCAATTTCATAAAATCTATCGTCTATCGATTTGGCGTCCCAAACAGCATCATCACGGACAACGGCACAAACTTCACAGCCGAGGAGTTTCGTTCCTTCTGCAAAGAGTGGAACATCGCGCTCAATTACGCATCAGTCGCGCACCCACAGTCCAACGGACAAGTTGAAAAAGCCAATGGTCTCGTCTGCACGGGCATTAAGAAAAGACTACTGGTACCACTCAAAAGGGCCGCAGGCGCTTGGGTCGAGGAGCTCCCGGCGGTACTATGGAGTTTGCGCACAACCCCAAACGCCTCGACTCAGTTTACCCCGTTTTTTATGGTTTACGGCGCAGAAGCAGTACTGCCACCAGAGGTGAAGTTCAGCGCACCACGAGTAGAGCTGTACGACGAGGACGACGCAAACGAGTCACTCGAAGACTCGGTGGATCTACTCGAAGAATCGCGTAACACGGCCCTCGCCCGCACAGCTGTCTATCAGCAGGATCTCCGTAACTACCACAGTCGACGACTCCGCCCCAGAACATTCATGGTGGGCGACTTAGTACTCCGGATGAAGCAGAAGAAGGTGCACAAGCTCGCGTCACCATGGGAAGGGCCTTTCGTCGTCACGGAAGTCATCGACGGTGGAGCCTATCGACTCAAGCACGCCCAGACAGGAGAATTATCAAATAATCCATGGAACGTGGCGCACTTGCGTCGCTTCTATGCGTAGATATCATAGTCGATCAATGTAACAGAGCATAAATGTCGGAAAGGCCAGCAGGTTTCAGACGCGCTCTTTTCCTTACCAGGGTACCTAAGGGGACTGGAAGGTTTTTAATGAGGCGGCTTGCTGGCCAATATTTGGAGTCAAGAAAGATTCTCCTCTCCGCTTGATTTACTATCATAAGCCAAATCACTCCCAACTCTGCCACACTCGAGGACTCGGGGGCTGGGTCTTAGTCATAAACAGAAAACTCAGCCACACTCGAGGACTCGGGGGCTGGGTCTTGGTCATAAACAGAAAAACTCAGCCACACTCGAAGACTCGGGGGCTGGGTCTTAATCTCAAAACAGCAAAACTCGGCTGCGCTCGAAGGCTCGGGCGCGGTACATATACAAACTCTCATAAACGCCTTACTTTTCACATTCCACCCGAAGGCTCGGGGACCGGATACATACATGCTTACATAACCATCTTACTATTCACACCTCACTCGAGGAACTCGGAGGTCGGGTAGTTACGCAAACTACATAGGTTCATCCTTTACAGGCAAGTTAGAGTCGATGAGCTGGTCGTGCAAACAACCTACAAACACCTCCGCCGAAGCCGCAGTCCTGTCCAAAAACTTCTGCTCCAGACGCGAGCCAGATGTAGGCGAAGAGATACGAAAGGTAGGATGCTGGCTGCGAATATATCCCATGACGGCGTTGGCTCCAAGGACAATCCTTCGAGTCAAAGCCTCTCGGATAGGAGTGGCAGATTGGAAGAGATCAACCAACGCATGAATTCCTTGCGGCTGCGGTCCCTCAGGAAACAAAAAGTGGTTGATGCGCATAAACGCCGCCCGGCAACGCTCGAGTAAGACCGCGCCGCGAAACACTCGATCCTTAAGGGTAGCAAGTTCGCGGGCGCGATGCCTGTCAGCCCAAAAATGCTGGCGACCAGTCACCGGGTTATCAGTCGCGCTATCCAGACGCTCGTTAACCCGTTCCATCTCTTCTTTAAAATTATGAACAAAAACTGCAGACGAGCAACCATCAGCAAGGAAGACATAAGAAGATCACAAGGGCGATCGTCGGGTACATACCTTCAAGCTGCCTGTTTGAGTGTTCGACTTCGCCAAGCACATATTCTTCGCGTTGAGTGGCAAGAGCAGGCTTTGCCTTAAGAAGTTTCAACTCTGTCTGAGTGGTCCTTAGTTCCTGTTCTAGAGTAACCACTCGCTTCTTCGCATAAGCCAAAACCTTGGCATCATTCCTAGCTTCGGCGGCCGCTCGAGTATCCACGCACGGCTGGGAAGATTCAGTCGAATTTGTATCGTCTGGCTGGCAAATGCATAATCATATATTTCAGATAAGGCTACGAATCAAGACAGGACAACAGAAGCCAGATACATAGCGAAAGATGCAGTGTTAGGGATAATATCATAAACAAAGTGGGCAGCGAAGTGCCCATGCTAGTGGTCAAATCTTCATTACATAAAGTCAAAATTAAAAGTCTAGATATGAGACACTGACTCAGATCTAGCCCTACGCGACTTCGGCATAGAAGCAACAGCAACAGATCTGCGCTCCATGGTGGCGATGCAAGTGCGCGATAGTCGCGTCGCGGCCTCGGTCACACCCTTCAAGGACAAAGGCTGCCCGTCTGGTCTTTTCGGGAAGTCAGACAGGGCAGCCTCATAATCGGCAACAACGCCGTTACCAAGAAGAAGCTTGATGGTAGATTCCGAGCCGCGTACCGTCAAGTCGCGCGCAAATTCCGCCACAGTCGACGAGCCGGGGCCTAGCATGTCCGCAAAACCTTGCGCGGTAGCAGGAACTTCGCTCGACGGAAGCACCTCCTTGAAAACAGCGCCAAGGGTGCGAGTGGACGTATCCAGAGAACTCTTGGCGTGTTGGATGGCAGCACTCAGCTTCTCAATGGCACGGTCGAGTGACAGGTCTTCACTCCCCTTGCCCTTGGAAGCGGATGAAGCTGCAGACCCTTCAAGATTTCAAAAGAAAACAGAGGCAAAAATCAACATAAGGACCAATCAAACAAAAAGCGCGTAAGTCGAAAGCAAATCCTGCTAACCTTCCATCATACGCGCAAGCTCAGACACCTGAGCCGCATACTCTTGCTCACGCAAGGCAGCCGAGTTCCACGCGTCGTTGAGATCCTCCTTCGCACGCGACTGCTGGTCGACTAGTTGTCGTTCCAGATCCTTCAGCCGCTGCTCCAGCTCAGACGACTGCTTCGCAATGGCGTCCTTCTCACCTGAGGTAGTTGACTCCAAGTTCAGTCGCATATCACCAAGCGGAAGATCCCGGGACAAGGTCAGGAAAGCTTACGACTTAAATCGTCGAGGTGGGAGCGAAGAGCAACCCGTTCCTCCTCCGACTGCACAAAGGCTTTACCAGCCGCGACAAGGTCACGGACGGCAGGCTTTGAAAAGATTCAAAAAGGATGTCAGCAAGATGTAGCATAACACATAAAACGTGAAAATACTCACATGGTCAGTCCAAGAGGAAGGCGCGGATGCGGAAGGACGCGCAGTCGAAGCGGTAGCGGGTGGTGTTAAAGAGGTGGTCGTTGCCTCAACCACCAGGGTGGTCTGAGCAACGTCCACTTCAGCACGAGGCGAGGCCACAGTCGACTCCTCCACAAAAGGAGGCGATTGCACCCGATCGTCACCGGCGCTGCTGCAATAGTGTCAACAAGCGTAAGGCAAAGTATGAAAGCAAGCGAAAGACGAACATAGCGAAAATACTTCATAACTGCATACCTGTGCTCGCCTTCATCTGAGTCCGGCTCAACGTCGAGGCAGGGGCCTCCGAAGCTCAGGCGGCCAGTCGAGTGCGATGGTGAGCGCCGAGCCAGAGGGGACACGGCCTTCGCAGGCGAGGAGCAGCCAGAATCCTCCAAGTCCCGTTGCTCCGCGCTTCCCGAGTGGGAACTCGAGACCTCCTGTCGAGGCACACGGCGACGCTTGGCGGCAGGCTCAGTCGCAGTGTTGCCACCCATATGAACCGGGCCCACCTCCTCGGTTTCCGTATCCTCTGAGGCGGAAGTGTTAGCCGAGGGAGGAGGAGTGGCGGTTTTCTTCCCCTCAACTAGCAGAGCTGCCTCATCGGCAGGACCAAACTCGGGAAGGGGAGGAAGCGAGGCGACAGTCGAATGGCCCTGACAGCCAGCATAAAAACAATATTCAAAAGGAAGGCACACAAAAAATAAAATAATAATAATAAAAAAAAACAGAGCACAGTCGATAATGTTTACCTCAGGGAGGGCGTTTTCCAATCCAAAAGGAGCGACGGAGGAGTTGAAGTCGATGGTTTCGTCGGCCTTGATGCTGGTGATGTATTTCACATGCGCGTCCAGCTCATTGGGCGACAGCTCCGCATCGCTCATTCGAGTGGCATCGAGTGGGCCTTCATATCGCCACATAGCGTGGGAGCGTTGCTGCAGGGGCCACACTCGACGCTTGATGAAGGTGCTCATCAGCTGGACACCAGTAACGGTGCCCAGCAGCTTGCTGATCTTTTCCATAAGGGGGGCAGCTTCTTCTTTCTCCTCAGTCGAGAGGGAATGCTCCCATGCCTTCGTCTTCAGCGGGGTCTTCCCAATCGAGAAAGCCGGGCGCACGTCCTGGTCGACTGGGACGTAGAACCACTTGTTCCTCCATCCTTGGGCAGAGTCGACTGCCTTGAGGTTGAAGTAGTGGCAGTCGCTGCGGACCTAGATGCCCACTCCGCCAAGAGGGCTCACACGACCATCACGGACCATGTGACGCACTCGGAAGATGGACTTCCAGAGTGCCCAGCTTGGGGACACCCCCAAAAAACACTCGCATAAAGCCATGAAACAGGCAATATGCAAAATGCTATTGGGGGTGAGATCGTGGATCTGCACCCCATACGCATAAAGAAGCCCGCGCACAAAATCGTGCAGCGGGAGAGCAAAGCCGCGAGGCAAAAACTCAGCAAAGCAAACGCGCTCGCCGGCGCGGGGCTCAGGGAGTACCTCCCTGTTGGAGGGCGCGCGGGCGGCGAGCTTGTCGGCCGGCGGGAGAAGTCCGGTATGGCGGAATGCCGCCAACTTCTTCTCGGTGATGGTGGATTTCACCCAGTCGCCGGGAATCTTCTTCAAGGCGGCGGCGGGATTTCCCGCGGAGGCCGCGGCAGCCGCAGCACCCTTCCTCTTCTTGCCAACGTTGGCGGAGGAAGAGGGGACGGCGGCGCTCGTGTTCTTCTTCGGAGCCATGGCGAGCAGAGGAGGAGCAGGAGCAAAAGCGAAGGAGGCGCGCGCGTAAGGAATAGGAGGCAGAGGAGGCAAATGGCAAGGAAAATTGATCGGCGGTGGTGAGATCTATATTTACCACGGTAGAAGAAATAATCTCGGCCGTTCGTGCATAATCGTCAAGCCACGTGGCGCTATCGGAGGGTAACCGTCGCAGGCCACAACGCCCACTACGCACGAAAAACGAGGAAATCATGATCACGTCTGCGGAAATCTCGCCACGTCCGGTCAAATCAGAACTGAACCGGCGTTCACCGCGGTCAAACAAGCGGACCCACAATGACACGTCCTGTCAAAAGTCTGCGCGCACGCCACGGTGGTCATGCATGACGTCATTCAATTGGCAAGTTGGTGGAATACAAAAGTAATAGTCGATCTGCTAGTCGACCGAACCAATGATATGCAATCCTACAAAAGCTTCTCGACTACACATACAAAAGTTATAGTCGACAAGTAGTCGACTGACCCAAGCACAATATACTCCCATCGGGAGCGGGTAAAAAATTCTTCGACTGACGTATGCCAAAGTCACGCAACCCTTCAAAAAGTCTATCGGCTAAGTCAAGAGCAAACACTTCGAGTGACTTCAAACGCATCTCATTAGGAGCGGGTGAAAATGTCTTCGACTGGCATTTTTCTTCACGCTCATTAATTTGAGATTATCCTTCATTACGAGTAATAAAGCACAATCTCGGGGGCTACTCCCATCGGGAGCGCTGTCGCGCACCCGATAGATTCAAAAAGCAAAAAGACATAAACTCAAGGAAATTCCCGAGTTGCGTCAGTCGATGACACTCGGATGCTGCATGCATAAAATGCAAAGGTAAGACCCGCCGATCAGTCGAGCTGGGCTGAGGACCACTCCGGCAGTGTTAAGTCCTTAATCCTTTTCCGTATCAGCAGATGCGATGAAAATCCCGGCGGACGCGCTGGGTAGCAAAGTTAAAACTGTAGAACGACTCAGTAAGACCTCAACGGCCTGAGTCGGATCTGTCCAGTATGTTCCAGGTTCGAGCCCGGGGACTCGAACTTGATTGAAGGCTAGTAAGGTTTTGCCCAAATGTGCAGTTAACTGGTCTCGACTTGTCGAAGTAAATCCAGGCCTACTAAGTCAATAATCCTTTGTCAAAAACATAAATTCATAGTCGAAAGACAATACACAACGTACGATATCGAACACAAACATGCGACGTGCACTGTCAAGTGAGTCCATGCCTAATTCTCCGAATCAGCCAAGCACTCGGGGGCTAGTGACGAGGATATACCGAACGGGTATCCTGTCGTGTGGGTACCTGGTGCATGTGATGACCATAGCCCAATTGTCAATAGGCTGGCAAAGCCCATCAAGGAAGGCCCAAGACAAAGATTGCTTTCCAAGTTATTCATAGTCGGTTGTAGTTTCCATATTTGTAGTCCTAGTCGGTTACGAACCCGAGACCCAGCCCCCCATATAAGGGCTGGGAGGGCTACCGATCAAGGACAGGCACATCAGAATCTCCAAACCCCAGCGAGACGAACTCTCGCTGGACCCTTGTAACCATCGCATATTCACAAGAGCAATAACAGACAAGCAGGAAGTAGGGGTGTTACCTCAGTCGAGGGCCCTGAACCTGGGTAAATCCCGCTTGTCAGCCGTCGAGTCCACCAGCACTACGCGTTCTCTACCTCACAACTCTAACCCTAGGCTATCGACTATGGGTATTGATGAGGACTCCCCTCGTCAGCGTGTCTCGTTTCTACAAACTTTGCATGTCTGTCTGGACAGTAGAAACGATAACCTTTTGATCTATCAGGATAGCCAATGAAGTGGCAAGTTACTGTTTTGGGGTCTAACTTTGCAATATGTGGATTAAAAACTTTTGCCTCAGCTGGGCTCCCCCAGACTTTCAAGTGGCTTAGAGAAGGAACTCTCCCTGTCCACAACTCGTACGGTGTTTTGGGCACCGACTTACTTGGTACTCTGTTGAGAATATGAATGGCGGTTTTTAACGCCTCCATCCATAATCCCAATGGCAGTGTGGAATAACTCATCATACTGCGCACCATATCCATGAGAGTACGGTTACGCCTTTCAGCTACTCCATTTTGCTGCGGTTCACCCGGCATAGAATACTGGGCAACTATTCCATTTTCCTGTAAAAACTTTGCAAAAGGTCCAGGTACTTGACCATATGGAGTGTGCCGACCGTAGTACTCCCCCCCACGGTCGGACCTGACTATTTTAATTCTTTTATCATGTTGATTTTCAACTTCAGCTTTAAATATCTTAAATTTATCCAATGCCTCAGATCTTTCTTTAATTGGATAAATATAACCATATCGGGAGTAATCATCTGTGAATGTTATGAACGAGTCATAGCCATCCACACTTTTCACCGGAAATGGTCCACAAATATCAGTGTGAATAATTTCTAGTGTTGCTGTGCTACGGTTTGCACCCTTTTTAATTTGCTTTACGTACTTTCCTTTTATGCAGTCTATGCATTGTTCGATATCTGAGAACTCTAACGGAGGAAGTATATCATTCTTAACGAGGCTTTCTATTCTTCCCCTCGAAATATGGCCTAATCGACAGTGCCATAACTTCGACGAGTCATGAGTTCGCTTTCTTTTCTTTTGTTCTTTGTTCGACAAGGGAATTTGTTCATTCACATTGCTCACAGAATGCACTTTTTCACGCAAGGATAACAAATAAAGCTTATCATGGAGTAAAGCAATACCCACACAAGCATCTTTAAACCATATGGCACACTTGCCATGACCGAAATAACATTCATAACTGTTTTTATCCAAACACGATACACTTATTAAATTTCTGTGAATGGAAGGAACAAATAAAACATCTCTAAGCATAATATTGAAACCATCAGCTAGCTCCAAGGAGACGTCGCCAACAGCCTCAACTTCTGCTTGAACTCCATTTGCAACTTCAATATGTCTTTCGCTTCTTTGCAAAGTTCTTGTCGAATGGAATCCCTGTAAAGAATTTGCAACATGAACAGTTGCACCTGAGTCAATCCACCAAGTAGACTTTGAAAACTGTGTATACAGAGATTCATTTACAAAAGAAACTGAGTCTTTACCATTCTTTGCCATTATGCTCTTGAGCCAATTTGGGCAATCATGCTTGAAATGCCCTTTCTTCTTGCAGTAGAGACATGTGTCTTTGTCCACTGGAAGCTGTTGCTCATACTGTTGGGGACCTTTGCCATGTGGCTTGTGCTGGTGGGGACCTTTGCCATATGGCTTTGAAGGGGAACCATTGTAGTTCCTGTTCTTGTTGTCCTTCACATAGTTCAAGGAGCCCCCATTCTGAGACTTGAGCCTTTCCTCCTCTTGAGACAACATGGCGATGGTCTTTTCAATGTCCCATTTTTCAGGTGACACATTGTAATTGACAACAAAGTTGTCAAACTGTTGTGGCAGTGAAGCCATCACCAAGTGAACTATAAGTGCAGGCTTGAGCTCCAGATCAGC
Source organism: Poa annua (assembly GCA_026929855.1). NCBI lineage: Eukaryota > Viridiplantae > Streptophyta > Magnoliopsida > Poales > Poaceae > Poa > Poa annua. The sequence continues at coordinate 10,482,701 of CM049436.1, forward strand.
CTCCATGGACTTAAGCTTAGCAGCCATGTTGCTCATTCTGAGAATGTGCTCCCTTATGCCATGTGTGCCTCCGTGATACTTTTCTGTCACCAGCTGTTTTAGCAGCTGGGTTGCATATGTCTTTGAAGAACCAGTAAACTGGCTCTTTATCTTTTGGAGATACTCTCCCACAGAGGCACACTCTTCAATTGAGCCCACAATGGCGTTCTCAACTGTGTTCTTTAGAAAAGCCATGCACTTTTTATTGGTATTCACCCACTTTTGATTCTGTAGGGTGTATGCCATCTCTACTGGACCATGGTCCAGCAACTTTTTCTGCCAAGCAGATTCATCATCAGTTGTCTCTTTCACTGGCTCTGCTGGCCTGACTGGTTGTGGAGTAGTCAGAACCCAGTCAACCTCAGCACAGACAAAGGCCAGTTCAACTTTCTTCCACCACTCAGCGTAGTTATCACCCCTGAGCGTAGGAATGTCCTTGAGGCAACTCATCATGTGAAAACTTCCTGAAACCACAAGGATGTGAGATAACAAAAACAATTGTACACTTTTAATCCAACGTTGGTATAAATTAAAGCATACAACTGTTGTGTAATTAAAACTATATCACCGTTGGGCAATAAAAGAAATAAATGCACCTTTTAACACATAATAAACAAATCATGATAATGCTATTAACAACGTTGGTCATTTAATAACAAAATCATAATCATTTTTAATATCACTTTAATCATACTTTTAATCAATACTTTTAACTATTTGCAGCGGAAAATTATGAATAAAATTCATAAAACTTTATACTTTTCAGAAGCTTTCTGTATACTTTTATATTTCCTAAACAAATTTTCGTTGGAATAATTTGAATAGGAAAAACTATGCAAAAGTCAGCACTAAATTTGAACAAAAAATGCCAAGACAGTGCCAAAACTATTTGTGCAAAAATCATCACAAAATGGCCGAGACAGCCATCTGGCCCACGGCCTACGGCCCACCCCACGGCTCGCTATCTGTCGCGCACGCGTTGCGGGAGAAGGCCAACGGCCTGCGGCCTATTGCAACTTTCGGCCCACAGCCTGCTAGCGCGCTAGGTTTTGCCAGCATCGCATCCTGGCCGTCGGATGGAATCCGACGGTCCAGCACCTTTTCCGCTGGATCAAAACCAGCTGCGCCGGCCGACCCCGAAAACCCTAGCCCCATTCTTTTCTTTTCCCTTCCCCGTCTCTACCTCTTTCCCGTAGAAAGCGGCGGCGTGGTGGCCCGTGGCCGGCAGCTCGCCGGCAACGGCGAGGAGCGGGGCGGCCGCGCGGCGCGGCCACGACGAGCTCCTCCCCACCTCTTTCTTTTCCCTTTTTCTACTCCACCAATAAACAGCCCGAAGGCAAAATCGGCCGGAGAAGACACGGTGCCTCCCTGGCCCTCTTGCCGGCACTGCGTGCACTTGCGGGTGTGCGCACTGCTGTCAAGCGGCTCAGAGGTGGCACCCTTTGCCGACGACCGGCCGGTGAGTCCTTTCTCTTTTCATTCTCTTTTACGGTTAGGGTTTCTTTTTCGAGATGAACTAGAGTTCTCTGTTCTTTGCCCCCGAGGGGTTGTGTTCTTCGTCTGATGCCCCTTGCGGTGCGCATCGGATCGAGAGGAACGGGCGCGGCCGAGATCGGCGGCGCACTTTGCCGGTGAGCCCGAGGGCTTCCGGTGTCCTTTTCTTTGCTTTTTCAATTTCTACCGAAAAAGATCTAGGATCTAATTCGCTCTGATACCATTGTTAGGCTACCTTCTTTCGGTAGATTCGCATAGGCATCGAGTTCATATAGATTGCAGTGAGAAACAGAGAGAGAGAGGGGGGAAACGGAGGGATACCTTCGCTGTGGCTCGAGGAGCTCGAGCCGGAGGCCATGGTGGTCGACGGCGTCGGTGACGGAGTGGTGGCGGCGCGGTGGTGCTTCCCGTGAGCACTGCGCTAACCCTAGATCGGAGGGGATGTCGGTGGGGTGACTGGCGGCACGGTAAACCTCGTACCGTGTGCCCCAGCCCCCACCTCTTTATATAGCGCAGGTCACAGGGGCCCACCGTCCATAACGGAACGGGCGCCCCCGATCAGGGCGCAGTCAAGGGGATTTGTTCGAGCCGTTGGGCTCGTACGTGAGAGATCAATCTAACAGTGGTTTCTCCCACTTGGACTGCATACGTTGTTTGCGCTTTTTGGCGTAAGTGTTTTAAATAATGATCAATGATATAAATAGCACAAATATTACCAGCTAGCCCCATATATATATGACTAGTATCAAGAGCTACCACCAGTCTCCACTGGACCTTGTTACTTATTCTATGCCAATACCCAAAGAACACACAAATACATACATAATCGAGGGAAAAGTAACACCTCGACACAAATACATGAATAGATGTATGGAGGAGAGAGAGCTAACTATAGTAATCATAAATCTTCTCTAGGAATAGGAGACATTAGGAAATAAATAAATGTTCTTTCACAGAGCTAGGCAACAATGGCGCTCTCAGTGGTTCTGAACCGTAAATTCATCAGTGCTGGTTGGTTATTCTGAGCCTCTCTGGGTTGAGTTGCCAGTTTAACAAGTTAGGCATGGAGTTGGCTTCGGCATTGATGTTTGCCGCCACAACTCGTCAAGATCAAACAACCAAGCTACACACAACTAGGCAGGCTCACGTACCTATCAGGACTCCGATGTTGAGATTGGCTGCCTTTTCATGTACAACGACAATCGAGCTTTGTCCTTCGAAGTGTGCTAGTTTAGCAGGTATCAATTACAATATGAGTAGGGATATCAATGCCAATATGAAACCATCAATAATTATCTTGAATAATATGGCCACATGCATCAAACGACGCAGAGGCCGAGATATTTCCCTCCTAAAAAAACCAGTTATTATATTGATGGGCTTTTAGATAGACGACAATAGATGATGTGGCACGGATATAGAGCTAGTATAGCTGGCTCTCTTATTAGGTATGCTCTAAATAGCCTACTTGTATTTTTTTTAATAATACTCAAACTTATTAATGTCAAGAACGGCATACTTCTTTTGAATTTGAGAAGGACTTGGCGAGGCGATGGGAGAAGAGAAGTGACAACTTGAGTTTGTCAATGGATCTCTACATAATGGCAAGAAAAGTATAATGGTTAATCCTCCAGAGCCGCTCGAAGACTACAGACATGACATCCAGGTGACAACAGTCGCTGAAATGCACAAAGTCCATCAGAGAAAGGGTCGAGATCAGTGGTATACATTTCCACTTAGCGGGCCTACCGCTGAGCACTATTTGTCACCCAACAGTTGTAGCCCTGTTATTACAAGACATTTCAGTGCCTAGCAGAAATTTGTTAACATTCCCTTGTATCGTCCATCGGTGATCTATGTCTAGCGACCACACTTCTGACCCAATACATTGGCGATACCTTTTGCATTATGCAATAGTATACCAGGCCTATTGCATGAGCACATCATGGAGCGACGTTGTACAAGGAACTCCTCCACGTGGTCCGCCAACAGGAGCATCAAGCCTATTGCATGAGCACATCATGGAGCGACATTGCGCGAGGAACTCCTCCACACGCCCCAGAAGACAACTGCGCCATCGGCCGATAGTGCATTTGTTAGGTACCAAGCGTTGCCGGTGACTTTAGTCCCACCTCGCTAGTGGGAGGAGGCCACACCCAACTTATAAGGGAGAGATTCCTTCCTCCAATCAGTCCGGGCTTTTAGGATGAAATGGGCTCTCCGCTGAATGTTGGGTTGTGTGCGCGGCCGTGGGCCAGGAAACGTCCAAACACGACGCGAGTGTGTGGAGCTGGGCCCGGGACGCTGACAATTGGTATCAGAGCCAGGTTTCGCCATGCTCGCCTAGGGGGCTTCCTAGGGGGATGGGGTGTTAGGTACCAAGCGTTGCCGGTGACTTTAGTCCCACCTCGCTAGTGGGAGGAGGCCACACCCAACTTATAAGGGAGAGATTCCTTCCTCCAATCAGTCCGGGCTTTTAGGATGAAATGGGCTCTCCGCTGAATGTTGGGTTGTGTGCGCGGCCGTGGGCCAGGAAACGTCCAAACACGACGCGAGTGTGTGGAGCTGGGCCCGGGACGCTGACAATTGGTATCAGAGCCAGGTTTCGCCATGCTCGCCTAGGGGGCTTCCTAGGGGGATGGGGTGTTAGGTACCAAGCGTTGCCGGTGACTTTAGTCCCACCTCGCTAGTGGGAGGAGGCCACACCCAACTTATAAGGGAGAGATTCCTTCCTCCAATCAGTCCGGGCTTTTAGGATGAAATGGGCTCTCCGCTGAATGTTGGGTTGTGTGCGCGGCCGTGGGCCAGGAAACGTCCAAACACGACGCGAGTGTGTGGAGCTGGGCCCGGGACGCTGACAATTGGTATCAGAGCCAGGTTTCGCCATGCTCGCCTAGGGGGCTTCCTAGGGGGATGGGGTGTTAGGTACCAAGCGTTGCCGGTGACTTTAGTCCCACCTCGCTAGTGGGAGGAGGCCACACCCAACTTATAAGGGAGAGATTCCTTCCTCCAATCAGTCCGGGCTTTTAGGATGAAATGGGCTCTCCGCTGAATGTTGGGTTGTGTGCGCGGCCGTGGGCCAGGAAACGTCCAAACACGTCGCGAGTGTGTGGAGCTAGGCCCGGGACGCTGACAGCATCGGTCACGACGGGAGACCTTTGCATGCATGAATGGAGATGAAAATAGAGAGATTGTTTTTTCAACATTTTAGGCTTACTCGTGAGCTGACCGTGACTTTACTGAGTCGATCTGAATTTCATTTCTAAACTTGTCTATTGAACGAGTCATGTTGAGCTAACTTGTCAGTTGAACGAGTTTAACCGAACCGAGCGGCTCGAATTTCAGGCCTAGATGCTTCCAGAAAAATAAAAATAAATTTTGGAACACCTAGTTATATTTCCAGTATGGGGATGCGAAAACAGAACCCGTTTGTTCCACCTTTTCTCTATTTTATACTTACACGTAGTATAAAATGGAGAAAAAGTGGTACAAGCGGGTATCCTTATTCCAGTATGTTTTCATCCCAAGTATCGAGAGACCATTGCTTGCTACTCCCTCCGTTTTTTAATATAAGATGTTTTAGCATTTGTCTAGATTCACATGTATCTACATGTATGTAGACATGTTTTAATGTACAAGTGCATCCGTTTTGATGTGCATCTAGTCAACATGTACTAGATCTAAAACATCTTATATTTATTAAAAGAGTTAGTAGGTGGGAAACTGCCAACAATATCCGTGGTTACATTGTCAATATAATTTAGCACACTCATTTTTCTCAAGGTCAGGACCCAATCGACATGATGAACTTCATGTTGCATGAAATGTACAATGTAGTAATGACAAGCAGAGTTCCTCAATATGCACCATATATGCCCTCATCAAGCATAGTTGCCAGCGAATTTAGTATGACTAGCAATCTACCATCATACCACCCATGAGTTCGTGAAGCTCTATGCTAGGAAGAACCTCGTGTGACCTTTCAAGATGATAATGAGGACACGGATGACCATTATATTAAGGAGGAAGTTGGAAAAAATGACAATATCAACTTAAGGTCTGGCACAGTTGAGCCCTCACGGCCAAAGAAGTCTAGTGGTGGCACTTGGAAGAAAATGTCCATTCCCATGCTTTTTTTCCTGTAAAAGGACAATCATTGTCGCAATATGGAGAACTGAATGTTAGCTCAACGACATATGCGAGTGCGCGTCCAACCCATCCGTGTTCAAGTCCCAACTAGACTGAATTAGAACGGGGTGCTATCCAAAGCGTATAAATCCGCCGTTGGAGAGGTCTCACATCTTCTACCTAACAACGTACGACTGAGTAAATGGGCCACGGGACCTTATTTCGCATCGTACGCAAATCGTACCTGTTTTATCGTACGTATAAAACAAGTAACAAGTACGTATAAAACAAGACTATATTACTGCCTTTTTACCGCAACACGCTGTTTGATGCTACTAAAGCATCGACGCTATTTAATTCAGCGCCTGCTATTTAATTTGTAGCGTCTACAGGCCGGAGGCCGCCGCTAAATCCATTACCGCGCCATTTTTTCCCTTCTTATAGTAGTCCTAAAACACAAAAACAGTTTAGCAGAAAGCCGAAGCGATCGTGTAGATAATTTAGACTAAAGTACACCCTCTTCGTCCTTAATTATTACACACGATATCAGTAACTCCTCAATCATCTTCCTCCGAAGTTGGAACGCGAACGGAGACGACCACAAATGGGGGCTGATAATCATAGATTAACGGGAACAAAGGAGACACAGGGCACGCAAGCACGCTCATGGATGGATGGGTGGATGTACAGATGCAGTGCAGATCAGAGCCTTCAGACGCGGAGGTTGAGTTGCGGCTTGCCGGCGGCGGCACGACGGTGGTTTCCGTCCATGACGGTCTCGAACGCGCCGACGAGAGCCTTCACCTTGTTCCCCTGCCTCAGCTCCAGCAGCTTGATCCGCGCCTCCTCGATCGCCTCGTTGCTGCGCGCCGACTCCCGCCTCTCCATCGACGCCGTCCTTGCCCGCCTCCCCTGCATCCTCTTCACCACGTCGGACTTGATCTCCTCCTCCCGCTGTTCCTTCTCCTTCGTCGCCGCGATCTCGTCGGCCACGTCATCATCCCAAACAGGAGGAGCCGATTCCTTCTTCGACTCCCCCTCCTCGTCGGCGCCGTGGTTCTCCTTCTCCGGCGTGTTGTCGCGCCCCTCGTCCTTCTCCTCCGCCGCCACGGGCGCCGGCGATGGGTTCGCCTCGTGTATGATCTTCTCCGGAACAACCTCCTCCTCCCGCTGCTTCGCGGCGGCGATGTCGGCGATGATCTGATCGTCCAACGAGAAGACGCTTTCAGCATCGGAGCCCTTGCTGGCGACAGACCTAGGGCTGTCCACGTCGCCATCATCCGCGTTCTTCTTGCGGCGGGACCTGCGGAAGGCGCGGGAGGCGCGCTGCATGAGCTTCCTCGGGGAAAACAACGACGCGTAGTACGACGCCGAGGACGCCGACGACGGCTGCTTGGTGCTGCCAGTGGGGGTGGCCGGCGGCGTTTCGGTGGAGGAGGAGACCGCCATGCAGTTGATAGACGGCGGCTTTCGCGGGTACGCGGGCGCCATGGATGTGGAGGTGGAGGCGCGCGGCGGCTGCTGCTGCGAGGACGCGTTGCCGCTGAGCGGCGACGGGGAGGGTGCCTGCTTCGCGCTCGCACTGCGACGCAGCCCCAGAGCGCCACCGTCCGCCGACGCCGGTGAGGCCATGCGCTGCTTCCGCATCGATATGGATCGATCGACAAACAATTGAGAGACGCGACGGTGTTAGTTAGGGCAAACAGATTGATGACAAACCCTAGGAATAAGGCCTCCAATAAATATATCGAAATAATGTGATTTCTATTTGACGTGAAACGTGACCATGCAGGAGGGGTCCAGAGGGATAAACCCACGCGGTTTGCTAAGGAATATCCATATCTTAAAATTGTTGTTTTGCATCCAAAAATATATGTTGCTTTGCGCCGTGTATTTGGATTTTGTGTGCAAAACTGCAAATATACTATCTGCACTGAAGTTTCCCGAAAAACTTTTATATATGCACTTCTTTTCCACAAAGATAGTGTGTACATTGGAAAAGGGGACAATCTCCAAAGCTACCTTCTGAAAATAACTATGGAAAAGGGGACAATCTACTTGATAGACTTTTTTAATTAAGCTAAACATATAACGGCCAAGTGTAATTAGTTTTACCTGAAGACTATTCACCTTCATTTTGCAGTTGAGACGGGGAGACAACAATGGATGTTATAAGTGTAGCACAACGCTAAGAGAAAAGGAGGAGGCGAAGGGCCCCATATGGCCTGAAATTGCACGGCAACGAGTTGATCGGAGGAGACGATAATAGAGGAGTCGGGTTGCTAGGAGGAAGGTTGTGATAGATAAAGTGTCTGCGATCTATAGGTGGATAGGAAGCTTGAGAGAAAGTGGAGGAGAAGTTCATGCGTGGCCTCAAGTTCCCATGCCAATAATTGAAAGGCTTGGAGTCCTTTTAGGACGTTCCTCTCCTCTATATATATGGCCCTATTAATCTACAATTTCTAGATAGGTCAAATATTATGTGCATGTTGTACCACCATGCAATAGTACATCAAATTTTTTGAGTCTCCAACGCACGAATTGCACAACTATCATAGTACGAAGGAAAAAGTCCATTTTAAACCCTAAACTCGTATAGGTCTGGCGAAATGAACCCTGAAGTCGAAACCCCGGTCGTTTGAGCCCTGAACTTAGCAATCCCGGTCTAAAATGAACCTTGGATATGTTTTCTGGAGAAAAAAAATAAAATTAGAAAATTGCTATGGTCACTGACAATAGGGGTCCACATGTCAGGATCGTCTTCATCCCCTATCTTATGTTGGTCCTTCAGCGTGTGGCGATGGGCGCTTGTGTGCCCGCAGCGCATGCACGGAGCACACACAGCGTGCACGGCCGACAGCTCACGCAGCGCGGCCGTCAGCAGCTCAGGCAGCGCACGCACGCAGTGGCAGCAGCGCGCACGGCAGGAGCGCACACAGCGCGCACGCAGCGCTCGGCAGCAGTGCACGCCGCTTCCTCGCCCCCGATCCACGCCGCTTCCTTGCCCCTCTGCCTTGTGCTTACCGGACGTGGTCGTCGTGCTCGCCGGAGAAACGGGAACGGATGGAGAAGGATTGTCATTGAAAAAGAAATTGGGAAGAAGATAGATATGACACGTGGGTCCCGCTGTCATTGAGACAAGCCTGTTATCCCGGCCGGGATATTTTTTTCCCGGTGTGCCAAATATGTCCAAGGTTCATTTTATACCGGGATTGCTAAGTTCAGGGTTCAAACGACCGGGATTTCGAATTCAGTGTTCATTTCGTCAGATCTCTATGAGTTCAGGGTTTAGATTGGACTTTTTCCTAATACGAATTATATGAATTGTGGCGGAAAATTAACACCTCCCCTGCCTCCTAAGACTTGAACTTGATTCATTCATTTAGATATCAAATTCATTTCAGATAAAATTTGAATCTAGATCTTAACTATTTAGTTCCATCATTTATGTTTCAATGTCACCTATTTCCGATACAAGTCATTAAAAAGGGAAATAACTCGTTTGAAAAAAATATGGTTCAATGTGACAAGGAGTATTAAATTTCGTGTGTAGAATTTGAACCTTGTATTCTCACATACAATTTTGCTTGAAATCAATTGAAATTTTGGCAACAATTGTCCATGTGGGGATGGTCTATTGGAGCCTATATTGCTATATGATAAATCTATAAGTATGCCATGCACACTCTTCCGGACAACTTACAATTATGAAATTACTTACAAAGCATGATTATTTGGTGCCGGTTGTTTGAAATTTATACTTTACGTTTATCGGCGGATCAATCCATGCATGTGGGTCCCAAGTACATGTATATGTGGCTTGCTCGTATGCATCATCCCCATGGTACTTTCACGGTCTTATTGGAAATTATTGGAGATGACTTGATGCATAGAGGAGCAACTTTGCACGGTTCCATGTGTGCCCAAGTATGTGAGACCCAGGGATTACATGTGATTATTTGCTGATAGCAACCAATTGGGAAATTCGGAAATTACAATTCTGATTCTTGTGAAAGCCAAACACTCATGTTTTCCACTTCCCCTGTTTTAATATAAGATGTTTTAGATATTCGACGTAATTGTTTATAAAATGGGTGGACATACACAATAAAACATGTCCAGATACATTTATATACATATGAATGTGAAGAACAAATGTTAAAATATTTTATATTTAAAAGGGAGGGAGTATAATTCAGTTCCATTTCCAATAGGATGTGTGGATGTGGTACTCACAAACATCATTTCTAGTACTCTATCTGTTAAATAAAAGATGTCACACTTTCTATCTAATTTGATCATATCAAGATATATCTAATTTTTGATCAAGTTGAGACACCTTTATTGAACGGAACGGAGGGGTTGGTTTGGTGGCAAAGCACGCGCAATCCATTTCTTCTCCGTCACGCCCGCGAGGACGCGGTCACGGCGACGGACGGCCACGCGCTGACGGACGGCCGCGCCGCGTGAAGCAAAGCCACGGGCATCCGATCCCCTCCAACCCAAATCTCTCCGGCCATGACGCAACGTGAGGTGTGAGGCCAGTGGAAAGGGTAGCTGGGAGTTGCAGTCGGTGCGCAGAAGCCTAGGAGCGAGACAGCGCGGGCGCGGCGATGGCGACCAAGCCGAGGGTGGTGGTGGTCGGCGGCGGCATCGGCGGCGCGCTCCTCACCAAGACCATGGAGCCCGACGCCGACGTCGTCCTCCTCGATCCGTAAGCCCCTCCCTGCCTCGACCCTGTTCCTTTTCACGCCCGCCCTGTGTTTGCGGAAATGTCACCATTCATCTTATGGCCGATAAATTTGACGAATCCTTGCGATCTTCGAGGCGTATCTTTATCCTGGGAGCCTCGTGGGGGAAGGGGAACCGTAATTTTCTAGTTATCGGTTTTGGAGCGCACATGTTTCTACTCTCATATTCTGGCCTCAGAGAAGTGCATCGACGCTAGAATATCTTGCTCCGGCATTTTCTTATTACTATCTCTCTGACTACAGAGTACTACGATAGATTATGGCAATCGAAGTTCCTAGAAAGTACTAGTAGATCCGTAGATATTGTGCTAAGAATTCTGAATACTGTTTTTTGGGTCATCTTTCATAACGGAGTGAACTACACAGATGATCTCTTTTTGTTCATGTAGGTGGTAACATGAACGAGGTTTGACCATCGCTCGTTTGTTCCGAATTCTCAACACCTGAACCATCTAGATACAAATTAAAATTGTGCTGCTCCAAAATAGATCGAACTGTGTGATCTTTATTCTGGCATGGCCACATGCCCGTAAGTATTATTTGCTGCTTCTTCAGTATTGGCAGGTTCTTCAGTGACAACAATTTTATTCTAACAGGAAGGAGTACCTGGAGATCAGCTGGGCTGAACTGAGGTCAATGGTTGAGCCATCTTTCGCTGAGAGATCATTAATCTATCACAAAGATTACCTCACCACTGCAACCATTGTAACATCATCTGCTGTCAAGATCACTGCTGATGCTGTCCTGACTGCTGATGGTCAATCTCTTCCGTATGATTATCTCGTTGTAGCGACTGGCCACGTGTTGACTTCTCCAGGAAGCAGAACAGAGAGGCTTACAGAATTTCAGAGAGGTAACTGAAGTCTTGTACACAACCAAAACAAAAATCTATTTTGTGACCTTATGTTTTTCACTTATGCCTTTCTGATCTTAAAACAGAAAATGGGAAGATAAAATCATCCAAGTCTGTGTTGATAATTGGAGGTGGTCCAACTGGTGTTGAACTTGCTGGAGAGATTGCAGTAGACTATCCAGAGAAGAAGGTGACCCTTGTACACAGAGGATCACGGTTACTTGAATTTATTGATCAGAAGGCTTCAAAGAAGTGTCTTGATTGGCTGACTTCGAAGAAAGTAGATGTACTTTTCCAGCAATCAGTTGACTTAGGTTCATTATCCAACACAGAGAAGGTGTACAAAACATCAAGTGGTGAAACAATAACAGCTGATTGCCACTTTTTGTGTATTGGTAAGCCACTGAGTTCATCGTGGCTACATGATACCATCCTAAAGGAATCTTTGGACAACAAGGGAAGATTAATGGTGGAAAAGGATCTAAGAGTGAAGGGTTACAATAACATTTTTGCAATAGGTGACATCACGGATATTCCTGTAAGTCTACTTTTAAAACGCCATGCCCATTCTATTTTTAACTTCCATTGACAATATTATGCTTTTTTCTGGTTGTATCATCTCATTGCCTCGACCACTATTAATTTGCATATATTAGCGATTACTTGAGCTTGATCAATATGTCAACGAAATCTGCATAGCAAACATTCTACATGGCTGCATTTGTTTGTAGACTGTTAGATTAATCTCAGCAATTCTGCCCTCTTTTGTTTTCCAAACACGGACCAAAATGCATGTCATTTGCATTAGAAGGACAACACCGAGAAGGCGCAAACGCTAGAAAAGCACAGAACAAAAGGAAACAAAGCTAGCCTACAACAAGAGTTGCAGAGCCATGGGTCACAACATGTCATGTCAAGGCTATATATATACTACACACAACGGCGTAGCCACGAATGGCTGACGCCCTGGGCAAAAAATGAAGGGACAATAATAATCCAAAAAATTGCCCCACTTTCAATGCTAGATAAACAGAATAAATCAAGTCTAAACTAGTCTATCTAAGAGAAATAGATGATTTGGGAGGGTGGAACAAAGCAGCAAAATTGGGGATTTTCACCTAGGGATGGCCGAGCCGAGTGGCGAGCTCGCGACCGGCGGCCGGCGCGACGGGGCTGCGGCGATGGGTGGGCGGCACCGCGACAGGGGGGGGGGGGGGGGGGGGGGGGGAGGAGCGCTGGACGAGGGCGGAGCTGCGGAGGAACACCGGACGCGGGCGGCTGACCTGCTTCAGCTTCGTCGCGTGCGTGGACGCGTCCGCGCGTGGCTCGTCAGGTTTGGCTGGCCTCGCTTGCGTGCGTGCGTGACGAGAGGAGCCCTCCAGGCCACTTCGTATTCGTGGGCTGACTTTGTGGGCTGCGCCCCAAGCAACAAATCCACATTCCGCTTTTGCCTCTGTCCTACGCCCCGGGCCATGGCCCGTGTTGCCCGGGGCCCAGCTACGCCTTTGACTATACATACATACATACTACACTAGGAAAATAATGAAACACAAGTGTATTGTTTCAGCGGATTTGAATCATGTGACGTCTCTTGACATTACAAACATCACCTAGCACCACCACTGAGAACAACAAAGCCAAACTAACCTACAAAAGGCAAAAGAAATAAGATGAAACCTAGTCTAAGCTAAACCGGCTGCATATCTGGAGGTCTTGAATGTTGTTGGAGCCTCCTCGACACTTTGGCACCTACTAGCTTCCACTGCTCAGCCCCAGCCATGATCTCATCTGGCGTAAGATTATGTATTGCCTTTAATGTTGAAAAGTCTGTGTTTACAAGACTCGGTTTTGTAGCATAAGGAGTTCATATCTCAAGCTAAGATCTAAACCCTAATTTCATCATCTTTGTAACAATCATGAAGACCAACTTCGAATATTCACATAAAGCAACTGATATGTTAGAAAACCCTGTAAATCATTCCAGTTTATGCTATTGTCATTCCAAACCAACTCTAATGCCTGTTCCTTTAGATATATGACATCCTCTTTCAAAGGTGAGTCCAATAGTTTGTTTTCATGGAAAACAACTTGTTCATCCATGGATGTATACCAATTATCACAAATTCACAATCAAAGTATCTTCTGTTTCGTTATAGTGTATGCAACATCTCCAACTTTTTAATGTTTGAAGCGGTAACTCTCATCTCGAATATGCTGCAAGCAAGATTACTAAAATAACTTGTTCTAATGTGCAGGAAATCAAACAAGGGTATCTCGCCCAGAAGCATGCGCTGCTGGTGGCAAAGAACCTGAAGCTGCTGATCAAGGGGTCTCCTGCGAGCAAGCTGGCGACCTACTGCACCGGCTACCCGCTGGCGATCGTCTCTCTCGGAAGGAAAGAAGGGCTGGCCCAGCTACCGTTCGTGACGCTCACGGGGCGCATACCGGGGATGCTCAAATCTGGAGACCTGTTCGTCGGCAAGACAAGGAAGCAGATGGGTCTGGATGCGTAAGCTGGGGCGCAAGGAATCATTGATTCTAATTCTCTCCTCCTGATCTTCAAACGGATAAATAAACTTCGACTGCACATGTATATGTTGTAGTGTCATGTATCTGTGCAGGTAAATGTCGGATGGTGTGTTGTGGATGGTGATATGTGTTAAGTTGCATCCATAACAATATGAGCATGTTTGGCAAACCGTGTGTACATGTGTAGAAAACCCTTGTTGGCGGTAAATTAAATTGTGATTTTCTTGTTAATGATGAGTTGATGACTAGGGCAAAAATCCAGTATGCTATCGACGGTGACAAAAACACTCGCTTCTTTCACGCCTCTGCCTCCTGCCGTAGACGTCGCAACTCTATCCCTGTGCTGGAACTGAATGGGGTCTCCATCTCTTCCCACCAAGAAAAAGCTGGTCTCCATCTCTTCCCACCAAGAAAAAGCTGAGGCGCTTAAATCCTTTTACACTCACCTTCTAGGGTCTACCTCGCCGTGTGCCTGGAATTTCAACTTAGCCGACCTCTACCCCGCCGATGCTCCTCTTCTTCAGGGCCTCTCCTCTCCGTTCTCTGAAGAGGAGATCAAGCTTGCTTTCCTCGGTATGAACCAATCCTCTAGCCCTGGGCCTGACGGGTTTGGGCCTAGTTTCTTCACCACCTTCTGGGACACCGTTCGCTCTGACGTCACGGCTATGTTCCACGACTTCCACTCTGGTGCCATCGACCTTTCTCGGATTAACAGAGCCTTCCTTGTCCTCCTGCCTAAGTTCACCGCCGCCGTAAACCCCTCGGACTTCCACCCCATCTCCCTCCAAAACTGCGTTATGAAAAGTCTTACCAAGGTTCTCACAACTCGCCTTCAAAAAAACATCCACTCGCTTGTTGACGGAGACCAGACGGGGTTCCTCTCGGGAGACGGATCTCCGAGAACATTGTCTACGCCGCCGATCTCGTGAGATGTTGTCACCTCCATAAAGCCCCTTCCCTTATCTTTAAGCTCGATTTCCGTAAAGCCTTCGACTCCGTCATCTGGGACAGCCTCATTAAAATCCTCAGCCTCCGTGGGTTCGACGAGATCTGGTGTGGTTGGATCAGAAGAATTCTCGACTCAAGCCTTGCGTCCGTCCCGCTTAACGGGTCCCCGGTGAGTGGATTAAATGCAGAAAAGGTCTCCGGCAGGGTGATGCTCTCTCCCCCTACCTCTTCATCATCGTCGCTGATGTCCTTCAACGCCTTGTTCGCCAAGCCTTCTTTCGCGGTGACCTCGTCCACCCTATTGACGGAAGCCTCCCCCCCCCCCCCCCCCCGCTGTTTTGCAATACGCATACGACACCCTCATCCTCTGCCGTGCTTCGGCGGAGGCGGCCAACCACCTTAAAAAGATCCTCGACGACTTCGCCCTCGCCACGGGTCTGGCGATCAACTTTCACAAATCCCGCTTTATCCCCATGCATGTTGACAATGACGTGGCCCTTAATATTGCCGCTGCGTTGCATTGCCCGATTTCTAGTTTTCCTCAACCTTACCTTGGCCTTCCCCTCTCCCCGCTTAAACTCCCGAACTCTGCTTTCTCCTCCCTCATCACCTCCTTCGACCACCGCCTCTCGAGCTGGCAAGCGTTGCTTCTTTCCTCCGGTGGGAGGAGAGTCCTCTGTAATGTTGTGCTAAACAACCTTTCCACTTACTTTATGTGTTCCTTTATGCTGCCACAAGGGGTAATTGAGAGTTTGGATAAGAGGTGTCGTGACTTTTTTTGGACCGGTAAAGATACTTGCTCGGTTGCTCGCTGCCTAATTGCCTAGGACAAGGCGTGTTTGTCTGTGCAGGAAGGCGGCTTTGGGCTTCGCGACCTCCATCGACATAACCAAGTCCTCCTCCTCAACTTCATCCACAAGCTGCACCAAAGGGAGCCTCTGCCTTGGAAAGATTGGTACTTCATGCACTCACCCCCGGACCTCGGGGATGCCTCCTCGCGCCCATCGTTCATCGAACGCATCGTCGCTCAGGGGATCGGTCTCTACAGGTCCCTCACACGCTCGACTGTCGGCGACGGCCGTGGTACGTCTTTCTGGATGGATAGCTGGCTCGACGGTGGCCCGCTGCGGTTCCAGTTCCCGGCTTTGTTCTCTCATGTTACTCGGATCAACGCCTCTGTCGCGGCTGTCAGCGGGGAGGGGCTCCACCTCCAACCCCGCCTCTCCAACGCCGCGGATGCCGAGCGCACCCTTCTGCTCTCCAAGACCACGCACGTTGTCCTCTCCCCCGCCGAAGACCTCTGTTGCATGGCGTGGGGAGGGGAGCGTGCCTTCTCCTCTCGGGCTGCCTACAAGATGATCTCCTACAACGGTCGCCTGGACGCTTCGTCGATCGCTGCCTGGAACCTTCGGCTGCCCACGAAGATCAAGATCTTCGTCTACCTTGGGGACATTGACCGGTTGAGCACCCGCGCCAACCTGTTTCTCAAGAACTGCGCTCCTTCTGTCCTGTGCGCGCGCCGCGGGCTCACTGAGAGTGGGCGGCACCTCTTCTTCTGTTGCACGACTCCGGCGGAGGTATGGAACCGGCTTGGGGTTCTTGTCACTGATGTTCCCTCGGTCTGGGATCTCGCTCCGCCCCTCCCCTTCCTCGACGACTGCTGGGACACTGCTGTCGCGGTGATCATGTGGCAAACGTGGAAGGCGCGGAACAACCTTGTGTTCAACGCGCTGAGCTGCACCGCCACCGCGATCCTCCGCCACGCTGCTGACGATCTCTCCACTTGGCGTTTCCGTTTTCCTGCTCACCTTCGGGGGCCTGTCGATAGGCTGCGATCTTATTTCATCAACTGTTGTAACTGAACCTGACTCTCTCTCTTGTTCCCCTTGTAACTTCTCCATGTATGCTGTGACCAGCTGGGTCTTTTACGAGTAATGCAATAAATGGTGGGGCCAAAAATGGCTCCCCCATGGTTATCGAAAAAAAATTAATTAGCTGAGCAGTGGCAGGAGTATTAGTGGGCTGAAGAGATTGTTCATGGCATGTTGCAATGCAAATGGTGGCAAAAAAACATGAAACTTGTAATGGGGAGATAACTGATGCAGAAACCAAAAATAAGTACAAAGTCACGTGGGGCTTAGGACCTTCATCTGGGCAGGCTGCCAAGAATATTGTCCTTGGTCTCTAGCACTGGCTGCGCCCTTTCCCAGTTAGTGCTGCCTCGACAACTCCATTCCATGTCTCATGGCTGTTGGTAACCCTGCAGGACAACATAACACAGTATGAATGGTGGTGTTAGTAGATGTGCCGAAACACACTTGAAAAAAAGGAAAAATCAGAGACATGTATTGCACCAGCATCATATTTATTCGAAGCCAACATCATTGTTCTCAACAAAAAAGAACAGCTACAATTTCAATGTCCTTTAGATATGAAAACTTAGGACTATGCAAGGGAAAGTGGGAAACACATAATAAAAAATAACCAAGCATGAGACATTTAAGCTTTAAATCATTACCTTAATTAACCAAAAGTAACTCTTACCATATCATCAACACAGCTATATGATGAAATTCACTTTGAGGTATATGGCTAAATGTGCACAAAAGTAACAACAACACGGGATTTTTTTGTTCGAGAAAACGCAAAAGAATTGCGCTTCATTTCATTGAAAGAAGGATTTTTACATGCCTCAAGGACGAACAGAAAACAAAAGAGCTTGCAGAGGATTTCATTTTGAGAATTATTACCTGACGCGTTCATCTCTAACAACCAAGCACAAATATAATTTCCAATGAACGACTCATCTATTTAGCAATAATAGCTTGCAAAGGCAACTCACATAATCAGGACTAAATATATTGTACCAGTAAGTCATTTATTCTCGCTAAATTTCAGGAAAAATAATCTTATTGAGTTAAACGAATATTACATATATCAATCTTCACCTGCAGACAACTTGTTTTTTCATCGAACAACTTGTAGGCAAAATTAAAAATAATCTGGACAAACAAAGATAAAGGAATAGGGGTTAAATCAAAATAGAGTAGTGGAAGGGGGAATGAGACAAATCAGTCCTACCGTGCTGTTGCAGTAAGTGTTCACTGCAATTTTTCTAGTCAAGAGAATAGATGATCCAATCCATGTCTAGTAGGCTGTGAAGTTCCAAAGATGTAGAGTGAACCTTCAATACAAATATTCACAATTTTGCTTCCCACTGACCCAAGGCACATTAGATAACCAAGATGCCTTATTATGGAAGATTCAAAGATGTGGCAAGCTATATTATCAGCATAAAAAAAAGACCTACCAAATAAACATGTAAACTGGAATTAGAATTTGACAGAGCAAACCCGCCAACTAAGCCATGGGACAGGGAAGGATAAATAAAAATGTAAACCCAAAACAATGAGTAATGCAAGATCTGTCGGTAGATAATCCTCGAATGGTGCACTGCTAGTACTTGCCATATTACACGAAACTGTGCATCTATGATTTTTTTACAGGTGTAATAATAATAAAGATATACAGAAAACTTCTGTGATTGCAGAAAAAACATGAGCGTAAAAATAAGTGACATAAATAGTCAAAGAGAAAGATACTAAATTAAAGTGCTTGCTTAGAGTGATCACATATTGAATTGGGAGGCACATGTATATAGTCAATAGCATTTTTGCTTAAGATAAAATGTCACAAGATTACACATGCTTACAATTTCAGCAGGTGCGTAACACCAGATAAAGATCATGGAATATAACCAATGAAGTTCTTGCTAATCATGACACACACAAATAATATATTAGATATATGATAACATGAAATTTTTCTACAAATGAGGCACTTCCACACTGAAAAGCATACATCCCAGTTACCTTCTTTGGCGACAAACTCCTCTTAAGCATAAGAAATGAGCTAACTGGGACGTCGAAGCTCTTTTGTCTTCAGGCTGAAATAAAAAACAAACTCTCTGTTACGGCAACATCCAGACTTGTACATCAGACTAAAAATAACATATCTGGCAGAGGGAAAATAGAAGGACTGAAAATTCTTACCAGTTGCCGGCCGGCAGCCAGGAACGACCTCGCATTGTCGAACATATCATAAAGTTTCTTAGGCATAACAGAAATACTTGCACCAAGATCACACAAAGCATTGCAATCAAATTCATTCACTTTTATTTTAATGATGGGCTCCCAACCATCTTCTAACTTCTTAGGGATAGAAGGTTCAAGTTTTAATTTCTCTTCCCTAACTTTAATGAGAGCATTTGTAATATGTGTAGTAAATGCCATGTTTTAAGTACTAGCATTAGGACTTGTGGCTAGCTTTTGCAAGAACTTAATAACTTCAGAGATATTACAATTATCATAATCAAATTAATTATCATCAAAAGTAATGGGACAATTATTTCCTATGCTCTTAAAAATTTCAGCACTTTTATCAAGCATAGTTTCAGCAGTTTTAGGCAATTTTAATTTTTTGGAAGAAGTAGAGTAAACATTGCCAACACCAATTATGTTACCATTAATAGTAGGAGGCTTACTAGCATGTGAAGTAACATTATTTTCAGTAGCAGTAATGGTGCAAACTCTAACAATATCATCATCTTTAGCTAATTCTTCCTCTCTTTCCCATCTAGCACGCAATTGAGCCATCATCCTAACATTTTTATCAATTCGAACTTGGACGGCATTAATTTTAGCAAGGGTCTTACTCTCATTAGTATCATTAGGCATGACTTTAGATTTTAGAAGATCAACATCAATAACAAGACTATCAACTTTAGAGGCAAGAATATCAATTTTCCCAAGCTTTTCCTCAACAGTTTTATTAAAGGGAGTTTGTGTAGTGATAAAATATTTTAACATGGTTTCAAGTTCAGAGGAGGTATTTCTATTATTGCTATAAGAATTACCATAATTAGGAGGATAGGGCTTATAGTTGTTATTACCATAATTGTTCCTATAGGCATTGTTGTTGAAATTATTATTTTTAATGAAGTTCACATCAACATGCTCTTCTTGTGTAACTAAAGAAGCTAAGGGGAACATTATTAGGATCCATATGAGATTTACCATTCACAAGCATAGACATGATCATATCAATCTTTTCACTCAAAGAGGAGGTTTCTTCAACAGAATTTACCTTCTTACCTTGAGGAGTCCTTTCAGTATGCCACTCAGAATAATTAACCATCATATTGTCCAGAAGTTTTGTTGTAGCCCCCAAAGTGATGGACATAAAAGTACCTCCAGCAGCCGAATCCAATAAATTTCTTGAAGAAAAATTTAGTCCTGCATAGAAGGTTTGGATGATCATCCAAGCAGTCTGTCCATGGGTTGGGCAATTTTTAACCAGAGATTTCATTCTTTCCCAAGCTTGAGCAACATGTTCATTATCAAATTGCATAAAGTTCATAATGCTACTCCTTAGGGAAATGATCTTAGCAGGAGGATAGTATTTTACAATAAAAGCATCTTTGCATTTAATCCAAGAATCAATACTATTCCTAGGCAATGAAAGTAACCATTCTTTAGCTCTTCCTCTCAAGGAGAAAGGAAATAATTTCAGTTTTATAATGTCAGCATCTATATCCTTATATTTTTGCATTTCACAAAGTTCAACAAAATTATTTAGATGGGCAGCAGCATCATAAAAACTAACACCAGAAAATTGCTCTTTCATGACAAGATTTAACAAAGCAGGTTTAATTTCAAAGAATTCTGCTTTGTAAGCAGGTGGAGCAATAGGTGTGCATATAAAATCATTATTGTTGGTGCTAGTAAAGTCACACAACTTAGTATTCTCAGCAGTAGTCATTTGAGCAAAATTTAAAAACAAACCGAAATACAAAAATTAATGCAAGTAACTAATTTTTTTGTGTTTTTGATAATAAGAAGCAAACAAGATAATAACAAAGCAAAAATTAATGCAAGTAACTATTTTTTTTGTGTTTTTGATATTTAATAGCAAACTAAACAGGAAATAAAATTTAATTAAGCAAGACAAAAACAAAGTAAAGAGATTGGGAAGTGAGAGACTCCCCTTGCAGATGTGCTTCAGCTCCCCGGCAACGGCGCCAGAAAACAGGCGTCGAAGGGGAGCTGAAAAGTCTTCTGAACGGAGGTGCTCCTATCTCCCCGACAACGGCGCCAGAAAACAGCTTGATGCACATGGTGGTGTTGTTGGGAAACCCCAAGAGGAAGGTATGATGAGTGCAGCGGCAAGTTTTCCCTCAGTTATGAAACCAAGGTTATCGAACCAGTAGGAGATGAAGAACACGTCTGAAGGTCTCCCTGACAATGGCGCCAGAAAACAGCTTGTTGGAAAGGGAGGTGAAACCTACACAACACAAATCAAACTACTTTGCCCCAACGAAACAGTGAGGTTGTCAATCTCACTGGCTTGCTGTAACAAAAGATTAAACGTATGTGTGGAGGATGATGTTTGCAGAGAATGAAAGTAACAGTTTGTAGTTGGTTGTATTATCAGTTTAAAGAAAAGGACCGGGGTCCACAGTTCACTAGTGGTGTCTCTCCATAAATAATAATAATAATAGCATACATGTGGGTAAACAAATTACAGCTGGGCAATTGACAGAATAAAGAGCTGCATAATGATGCATATACTAATGTCATGATGTCTAGTGTGAGATTCATTTGGGCATTACAACAATATACATAGACCGTTCCAACCGCATCTATGACTAATAATCCACCTTCCGGTTAGCGTCCGCACCCCTTTCAGTATTAAGTTGCAAGCAACAGATTATTGCATTAGGCAAAGTGTGTAATGTAAGTAATACAATTATCCTTAGACAAAATACTACTGTTTTATCCCCAGTAGCAACAGTACATCTACAATCTTAGAGGTTGCTGTCACTCCCCCAGATTAAATAGAGACATGAACCCACTATCGAGCATAAATACCCCCTCTTGGAGTCACAAGCATCTACTTGGCCAGAGCATCTACTAGCAACGGAGAGCATGCAAGATCATAAACAACACACAACATGATATATTATGAAGCAAATAACATAGTATTCAATATCCATCGGATCCCAGCAAACACAACATGTATCATTACATAAAGATGATCTTGATCATGATAGGCAGCTCACAAGATCTAGACATGATGGCACAATAGGAGAAGACAACCATCTAGCTACTGCTATGGACCCGTAGTCTAAGGATGAACTACTCACGCATCAGTCCGGAGGCGGGCATGGTGATGTGGAGCCCTCCGGTGATGATTCCCCTCTCTGGCAGGGTGCCGGGAAGAGCTTCTGAACCCTCCCGAACTAGGGTTGACGACGGCGGCGGCTCCGTAATGTTTTGTGGAAAAGTGTTCGGGTATCAGGTCTTGTATTGTCGGGGGGTATTTGTAGGCGAAAGGGCGAAGGCGGTGGAGGCCCAAGGCCACGTCACGTGGTGTTGGCGCGGCAGGGGTGGGGAGCCGCGCCCCCACCTCATGACGGCGCCTCGGTGCCCTCCGTCGTTTCCTCTTCGGACTTCTGGAACGTGTCGGAAAAAAATAGGAATTTTGGCATAAAAATCGTCCAATTCCGAGAATATTTCCTTAAGTGGTTTTCTGAAACCAAAAACAGCAGATAACAGGGAACTGGCACTGTGGCATCTTGTTAATAGGTTAGTCCCAAAAAATGCATAAAACAACACAAAGTGTATATAAAACATGTAGCAATTGGTATAATATAAGCATGGAACATAAGAAATTATAGATACATTTGAGACGTATCACTCCTCCATGGTGTAATTAGGATAATTCAAGAACAAAGTAGGACTCTCATGAGTAAGAGTAACATCACAAGCAACAATTATATCATTTTTATCCTCACATAAATAAGTAAAAACTTCTAAACATAGAGGATTATCAATAAGCATAGGACCATCATCTAAAGCATTATCATATAGCATATTTAAGCAACACTCCTCATTATCATCAATAAGTTCACTAGTAGCATCATTAAAAAGTAAAGGAGCATTATTAGTTTCATCATAATAGCATGGGTTATCATATATGACCATAGGATCATAACATTCAACAATATAGCATTCGTCCTCCTTAGGTAGGCATGGAGGGCAATCAAATAATGTAAGAGTTAAAGAGTTACTATCTTTAGGAGGTGGATCCTCCTTTTGTTCTTCACTCTCCCCCTCTTTTTCATCTAATGAGTTTTCAGGATCAGCAAATTCTTCTTCTACGGATTCCTGCAAGACAACAGTTTCTTCTATTTGAGGATGTCTTTTCTCAAGAAATTCAACAATATAAGGGTTATCATTATAATATTCAAGGCAATATCCAAGTATAGCATAATTCTCAGTTTTACAAGGGGCATCATCATTTTGAATATAACCAGCAATTTCATAGGCACCCTTAAGAACAACAAATTCTTCAATTTGTTCAAGATTACCAAAGTCATAGTTTCCTTTAGCATAAGCAGCCATGGTTTCATTATCATTATAATCACATTGGAAAGGTAGGTGTTTGTGCCTTCTACAACAAAGAGATTCATTAAAGCAGTAGGATTCATCATATGTAGAACACAAGTTCTTAGCAAAATTATTCAATCTACTTATTTGTTCTCATAAATATTTCCCTTTTTGTGACAAGCGGTATTCCTTATAATAATTTTGTTGTTCCTTCGTGAACCCACTTAGCCAATAAGATTTTGTTTCAAAGGGAGTAGACATTGATAGCAAGTAAATAACTAGACATAATAACAAACCGAAATAACAAATGCAACACAAAATACAAAACTGAAAATAAAATATGCAAACCGAAATATAAAAATAAATGCAAGTAACTAATTTTTTGTGTTTTTGATAATAAGAAGCAAACAAGATAATAACAAAGTAAATAAAATGCAGGGTATTTTTTTTTGTGTGTTTTTGATATTTAATAGCAAACAAAACGGGAAATAAAATTTAACCAAGCAAGACAAAAACAAAGTAAAGAGATTGGGAAGTGAGAGACTCCCCTTGCAGATGTGCTTCAGCTCCCCGGCAACGGCGCCAGAAAACGTCTTGATGCACACGGTGGTGTTGTTGGGAAACCCGAAGAGAAAGGTATGATGAGTGCAACAGCAAGTCTTCCCTCAGTTATGAAACCAAGGTTATCGAACCAGTAGGAGATGAAGAACACGTCTGAAGGTCTCCCTGACAATGGTGCCAGAAACAGCTTGTTGGCGTGGAAAGGGAGGTGGAATCTGCACAACACAATCAAACTACTTTGCCCCAACGAAACAGTGAGGTTGTCAATCTCACTGGCTTGCTATAACAAAGGATTAAACGTATGTGTGGAGGATGATGTTTGCAGAGAATGAAAGTAACAGTTTGCAGTTGGTTGTATTATCAGTTTAAATAAAAGGACCGGGGTCCACAGTTCACTAGTGGTGTCTCTCCATAAATAATAATAATAATAGCATACATGTGGGTAAACAAATTATAGCTGGGCAATTGACAGAATAAAGAGCTGCATAACGATGCATATACTAATGTCATGATGTCTAGTATGAGATTCATTTGGTCATTACAACAATATACATAGACCGTTCCAACCGCATCTATGACTAATAATCCACCTTCCGGTTAGCGTCCGCACCCCTTTCAGTATTAAGTTGCAAGCAACAGATTATTGCATTAGGCAAAGTGTGTAATGTAAGTAATACAATTATCCTTAGACAAAGTACTACTATTTTATCCCTAGTAGCAACAGTACATCTACAATCTTAGAGCTTGCTGTCACTACCCCAGATTAAATAGAGACATGAACCCACTATCGAGCATAAATACCCGCTCTTGGAGTCACAAGCATCTACTTGGCCAGAGCATCTACTAGCAACGGAGAACATGCAAGATCATAAACAACACACAACATGATATATTATGAAGCAAATGACATAGTATTTAATATCCATCCGATCCCAGCAAACACAACATGTAGCATTACATAAAGATGATCTTGATCATGATAGGCAGCTCACAAGATCTAAACATGATGGCACAATAGGAGAAGACAACCATCTAGCTACTGCTATGTACCCGTAGTCTAAGGATGAACTACTCACGCATCAGTCCGGAGGCGGGCATGGTGATGTAGAGCCATCCGGTGATGATTCCCCTCTCCGGCAGGGTGCCGGGAAGAGCTTCTGAACCCTCCCGAACTAGGGTTGACGACGGCGGCGGCTCCGTAATGTTTCGTGGAAAAGTGTTCGGGGCCTAGGTCTTGTATTGTCGGGGGGTATTTGTAGGCGAAAGGGCGAAGGCGGCGTAGGCCCGAGGCCACGTCCTCATGTGCTGGCGCGGCAGGGGTGGGACCCGCGCCAGCACCTGATGAGGGCGGCTCGGTCCCCTCCTCCGTTTGCTCTTCGGTGTTCTGGAACCTCCCGTGAAAAATAGGGACTTTGGCATTAAAATCGTCCAATTCCGAGAATATTTCCTTAAGTGGTTTTGTGAAACCAAAAAACAGCAGAAAACAGGGAACTGGCACTGTGGCATCTTGTTAATAGGTTAGTCCCAGAAAATGCATAAAACAATGCAAAGTGTATATAAAACATGTAGCAATTGGTATAATATAAGCATGGAACACAAGAAATTATAGATACGTTTGAGACGTATCAGGCCTCCATCCTCGTTCGGTCTATTGCACACAAGGCACCTAGTATCAAGATCAATGCCCAACTTGTGAATCTTCATGCGGTTCGCAAGGCTGTTATGAGCGAGGCGCCACACAAACATTTCCACCTTCCTCGAGGTTTTTAGACGCCGGATGCAATTCCAATCAAAGGGGGAATTCGTTGATTCGTGGGAGTTAGAGCTTTCAGCCTCAGCACCAGATTTTCTGTCTCTCAACATGACAACCACTTTATAAGCAGATTTTACAGAGAAGAGGCCTTTTGGGTCGAAATGCCAAGCAAGGTTATCCTCCATGCCACCCTGAATGCTGATAGACATGATCGCCTTCACATCTTCAAGCCTGAATAGATTGTGAACAACTTCAGCATCCCAGTCCCCAGTGTAAGACACCATAGTAACGGGAGTGCGGCCTCTCACGGTCGTGGGTCTATGAGTGTCTCCAGAGGGTAACCAGGGATCATGCCACACGGTTATGTTGGTGCCATCACCCACACGCCAGATGAGGCCTTCCTTGAGAAGGGCCACTCCTTTCAGAATGCTGCGCCAAGTGTAAGAAATACCAGGTGAAGCCACCGCCTCCAGGAGCTTGCCATTTGGGAAGTATTTGGCTCGGAGAACACGCGCGCACAGAGAGTCAGGATCCTGGAGCAGTCTCCATCACTGCTTTGCCAACATTTCCAAATTGAACAGATGGAGATCCCGGACACCCAAACCTCCCTCACATTTGGCTCTAGAGAGACAAGTCTAGCTCAGCCAGTGGTGGCGATCATCCTCTTGATTGTTCCACCAATAACGACAGACCATAGAGCTGACATCGTCACAGAAGGACTTGGTAATATCAAAGCAAGACATGGCATAAGTGGGAATTGCCTGGGTAACCGATTTAATCAGAATTTCCTTACCAGCCCTAGAAAGGAACTTCTCCTTCCAACCCTGGATCATCTTCCAGATTCTTTCTTTTAGATAGCCGAAAGCAGTGGAGACTGACCTGCCAAGATGGACTGGCAGGCCTAGATAGCGATCCGAGAAAGCCTCATCAGCAATATGGAGGATATTCTTGAATTTCTCTTCGCAACAGCGACAGTGCCTTTGCTAAACATAATGACAGACTTCTCCTTGTTCACAATTTGGCCCGATGCATCCTCATTGAGAGCAAGAATGTCCTGGAGCTTCCTGGCACTAGAATCATTAACTTTCACATCTTGGTGCATAACTAATACCAAGATACATCTATTTGTGGAATATGAGAACATTATGACAAACTATGTCGTGAGAATGGCCATAACATGGTCATTTGGGTTGGAACTTATATATGTTTATACATGATAGACCTTTTGTGAAGAGTTTTTTGAGAAATTTGTCAGAAATGAAGTTCATCATTTTTCATAGCAACTAGTACATATAAATGGACTCCATGCCAGAGGATATCTTTTTTTAGCTTTATTTCACTTTATTTGATATATTTCGAAAAACAGTCAAAATGGCCACCATGCCTGTTCATCGAAGGAGAGGTAGAATTTTTTAAATGTATCGATGTTTATCATTTTTCATAGCAACTAGTACATATAAAAGGACTCCATGTCATAGGATATCGTTTTTTTAGCTTTATTTCACTTTATTTGATATATTTGAAAGACCGGTCAAAATGACCACCATGACTGCTCATCGAAAGAGGTCAAATTTTCTAAATGTATCGATGTTTCTAGGATTCAAATGATGAGGTGGATGTCATATTTAAATTCCTCTAATTTTTCTAATCAATTTACACATTTTATTTGTGAAATTTTGATTTACATATTTAAATATATGAATTATTACATATTAAATTGAAAAAGGTGAAAATAAAGTAAAATTATTTTATTGTTACTTTTTGAAATATATTTCTACATAACGTTTCTTCTAATAAATATTTGAAATTCAAATAATCAACAAGTGTAACATTATCAAACAGGGGTTAAAATGATTGATAGTATACAACTATCAGTAAGTCATCACTTGTCTCTTGGAAAGTAATTTGGAAGGAACTCTAATGTCAAGCGTGTTGTGTTGGGTGGAGCAATTTGAGAATGGGTGACCTAATGGGAAATTTGATTAAGTGTGTACTTTGACCTTATATTAAGCTTAGATTAGATTAAGCGTATATGTGAGACATTAAGTGTGTGAAAAATTGAGTAATTCTGAAATAATAATAATAATAATAAAAGTTTTTTAGAATTTTTTTCTTCGAAAAACCTAAGCCGACGGCTGCCGTCAGCAATTTTTTTCCATTCTTTTTTAAAATTTTGTTTTCAAAAAAATATTTTTTTGAAAAATCGTAAGCCGACGGCTCTATGCTGACGGCTTTTATTACACCGACGGTAAAATGTGTCTAAGCCGACATGCAGGTATTACGACAAGGCTACGCCGACGGCCTCATGCAGTGTGCTGTAGTGTTTGGTCATGGAAGGCTAGAAAGCCAACCATGCACCCTACAAAAGGAGTCCTTTCGAGCAATATTTCCAAGTACCATAGATGGTGATGCGTCTCAACTCAAATAAGGATAAATTTCTTAATATACGTGCAAAGACATGGAGAGAAATGTCCTCCTTGCACTGATTGACGCCTACCACCAGTAGAAAACAGGCCAACAGTCCCGGTTGGTAATGGCCTTTAGTCCCAGTTTACCAACCGGGACTGTGGAATCGGGACTAAAGCCCCAACCTATAGTCGCGGTTCGGTCTGCAACCGGGACAAATAGATATCCACGTGGGCGCACAGTCGAGCTGCTCAGCCGATGACCTGTTGTCCTGGTTTGTATCACAAACCAGGACTAAAAGTGCGAGGGGATTTAGGTTTTAGGATTTTTCATTTTGTTTTCTGTTTTCTGTTTTATTTATGATTTAAACTATTATTCATACGCTACAATTACACGCATCGATGCATATATTATATGAAGTGTCTAACGAGAATATATCCATATATTACATATACAACGAGACTCGTATCAAGTTAAACGTGTATCATATATATACATGAGTGTCGTCCCAACACGATCATTACATGAAAATCATTATTTACGTTTTATATTGTATTCTCCTATTGGGGCTATGACCTCGTCAATCAGAAATCCACAAATTTCCTCTTGAATTCCTCTAAAGCATTGATATGCAGTGAGATGCTCTCGTTGATTCATTTGCTGGATATATCAAGAGAAGACGGTCAATATAAATACAACAAGAGTTAAATTGTGAATTAATATGTAAATGCTTTACGTACCACCATATCTAGCCGCTCATTGACATATATGCGCATATACTCGCAAACGTAATATCCACATAGATTTGTCGCCGGTGGCTGTCTCTCGCACTTTACGAAAATAGAGTTCATCAAATAATAATCAAGTATGACAATCCGATATTGAAACTAGAACTAAACATAGTACTCTACTTATGTCGATTAGCTGAAAGGTCAGCTCTGGTTTAAATTGACATTCTCCGGCACGTTTTATGAACCGCTTCCATACCCTGCCCCGGCAAAGAAAATGAATAAAGAATATATTCATAACTGGAACTCAGGAAATGAAGAAAAGAGGCCGACATAGTACCTCTGGAGCATTTCAGTAATGCTTGTGTACTCCTTCATGGGTCGATGTAATGAGTCCTCGATCTGAACTCTCGCATTGTCAATTTCAATGTTGAAGAGAATCCAGTGATAGCTGCACACATCAGCACATAGAAGAGAAGCCTAGCTTAAAATTAAGTCTCTAGCTAACTCATCAACATCGAGTCCGAGGAAAAATTAACGTGTACAAGACAAATAAAACACTCTCACCTGAAGTTGTACGGAAACAATATGTTCTTCTTGAAATGTTGTTTCTCCAAAAAAATTGAGCAAGTTTCGCTCTGTTTCCTCCGGCTTTGTTTTTAAGGTATGTATATGAACTCGATCTGGGTCAATGAACCCAACTTGATAAATCCCTTTCCTTCTACGCTCGAGAATCTTCATTCTGCATAGTAGTGAGGACAATTATATTAGAGGTAAATGAGACTATGATTAGCTTTAGAGAGACTTAACTAAGCACATAAATAAATTAATCACTTACAGACAATAGCAGCTGACGATAGATTTGTCGAGGGCCCTCTGGTTAAACAACTGAAAGATTTCATCAAAGTCAATATGGATCGTCTGTTCTCCCAAGAAGTAATGCTCATCTCTAACTTGAACAGACAGTATCTCATCCCCGTTTGCTAAGCCCTCCATGTACCATTTATGTAATGCTCGCATTCTTGTAGGTAGGTTATCCCAGTCCTCCGGTGTGACCAGCTCCTTCCCAAGGCGAAATTTCAGTGCCTCGGGAGCCCCGTCGACCTCTACCAAACCCATCATTTGGTCGTAGGTCAGACCAGGAATTTCATACCCTTCTGGTATTACAATCTTGGATGCCACCTTCATTTGTTTCTGTTTTCCAAGCTGAGCAACAGCGCGTCTTTTATCCGCCACCTCATTATATGCCTTGTCAATAGCACGATCATAGTCCGATAGTAAGTTTAAAACATATTGTGGTGGTTCAAAACAGTTTCGAATAAAGTGCTCTACCCTTTTCGGATCAATTGGTACTCAGGCACGATTTCCACCGGGGTCTTCTGGTAAGAAAACTTGGGAGGACTCTTGGGGACCTTTGGAAGCGGCGACAATTTTACCTTAGTAGGCGGAGGCGGGCACTTATTCAGGTTACCCCACCTGACCCGGCTGATCTTCCGCTTTACCCCCCTGTACTTATTGGGCGGAGGCGAAGATTGAGGCGACGAAGATCGAGGCGGTGAAGATCGAGGTGGAGTCATGTAGGTCTCGTCATCGTCCTTGTCGAAGTTGTGTGGACTTGGAGGTGGTGGAGGTGAGGGAGACCGTGGCCTTTGCGTCGAGCCTGGAAATATGATGTATTTCTTTTTTCATAAAATGATTCCATGCTTGACTTCTTCTAGGGTCGCTTCCTCTTCAGGGCCAGGGATGTCAATCTCCAATGTCTCACATCCAGGTATAATTTCATCCACCCCGACACGTGCATATCCAGCCGGAACCTCGAGGCAATGCCAAGGCACTTCAGGATCAACTTTTAAAGCAAAGCCGACGGCCACCTTCATGGATATGTTCTTCATTGGCTGGTGCAGCGAACATGTGCATCATCGACATGCAACTCCGTGGAAGCCACGCTGCTTCTCCGGTTAGATGGGCAGTCGGGTGCAGGATCTATGTACATCTGATCGCGCTCTGGACGGCTTGATAATTGCTCATGCAACTTCGTATACATCGTAAAGAGCTGCTCGTTCCTTTCTTCCACCTTCTTCAGTCGGTCTGCCTCCTGCTGCTCCTTCCTCTTCGTTGCTCTCGCTCGGCTTCTATAAGTTTTATAGTCCTCATGAAACCCCATCTTCCAAGGAACACCACCATAGCCTCGTGTTCGTCCTCCATGCTCAGGATTTCCTAGTGCCTTTGTCAGCTCGTCGTACTCTCTATTCGGAACGAACGTTCCCGCCTCCACCTGGGCTACTGCTTTGTTAAGTTCAGCGAGGGGAGTCAACACTGCTTTTTTCGTCGGATCACGAAAAACCAACTCCCATGTTTCCTTATCCAACGTTATACCATGCGCCAGTAGGAAATTTCCTACTCTCTCGGGCACTTTCTGCGTAGCTGGAGTTAGCCCTTTTGCCTTAATTTCAGCCTTTAGTTTATCCCATTTAGGAAAGGCATTCTTGTACCCACCTGCTCCCAAAATATGATGATATACCTTTTGCTTGGCATTATCCGCATTCTTTTTCGACCTAGTAGTAGCTTCTTTCGATTACTTGTACGCCTTGAAATCATCCCACTGTTCCCTTAACCTCTCTTCTCTTCCCTTGAACTCCGGAGTAATTTTCCCTCTCTTGACATATGTCGCCCACAATCTTTTCTTGTGGTTCTGGAATTGTGTGCCCATCTTCTTCAGGATCCACACCTTGACTTTGTTCATCATGGTCGTTGTTTGCTCCTCGGTGTCCATCTTCGGTAGGGTGAAATGTGATATCAGCTTGTCCCAAATAGAATTTTTTAATTCATTAGAGACAAAGCTTATTCCATCGGCTCTTGGCTTTTTCCATTCTCGACAGGTGATCGGGATCATGTCCCTAACAAGAACTCCTGCTTGATTAGTAAATGCTGTCACGCTCCTTTTGGGCTCCAAAGGTGCTCTATCGGCACTGACTACGTCAATCCTCATATGTGTTTTCTCGTCCCACTTTTTGGACGGGCCCCGTAACCTTGAAGTGGAGGACTAAAAAAAATATTCGTTAAATATATGCTCAATGTGGAGGTCTCTATATATATATAATGAGCGGGAGGCTTAAATATTTACATCTGAGGACTTGGTTGAGGGCCCAGCGCTAGCATCGACATCAATACTTGTTTGCGGGTTGCCTCTGTTCTGTTCTTCTAACTGACCATCTCCGTTCAGATATTGTGAGCCGTCATCTACCTGATGATCTTCTCGGCCTTCCGCTATTATGTTCAACATTGTTGCTTCCCGATCATCTGTGCCGTTGTGGTACATAGCTTAACTATAAAGAATAAAGATTAAAAGTAGTTCAAAAACAATATTTATACTAAAGCTATACTAGCAATACTAAAACAATATTTATACTAAAGCTATACTAGCAATACTAAAACAATATTTATACTAAAGCTATACTATACAAATACTAACACACTTACTACCTAAAATACTAAAATATCTAAATAAAAAGTTATACTACAAATACTAAATACTAAACCTAAAATACTAGCACAATTACTACCTAATTAAAATATTAAAACATCTAACTAAAAAGTTATACTACAAATACTAAATACTAAACTAAAATCCTACAAAATTACAACCTAAAATACTAAAACATCTAATCCTAAAATACTAGCACATCTAATCCTAAAAAGCTGTGCTACAAATACTATCACAAGTACTACCTAAAATACTAGCAAAATATGAACTATAATATAACTAATCCTAAAATTGACTAAAATATCTAATTAAATTTTTTAATCGGAATCGGAATCGGAGGAGGCCGGGGCAGGGATTGCTTGCCGAGGGCGGGAACGGTGAGCTCGGAGATGTCGAAGATGTCCTTGTGAACATACTTAGGACATCTTCGAGAGGCTGGGCTTAGAAGCATTCTCTTGTGAGGTAGGAGGAGGAAGCATACATGTCTAAGCTCCCAGACCTTCTGTACAATCCAGGCAAAGGCAGAGGAGTCCTCTAGGAACCAGCTTCTCGAAGATGTCCTTGTCAGCATACTTAGGACATCTTCGAGAGGCTGGGCTTAGAAGCATTCTCTTGTGAGGTAGGAGGAGGAAGCATACATGTCTAAGCTATGTCCCGGGGTGGACCGAGGTGATCTGAGATCGACATATGCCTATGTCGGGAGGAACTGACATATGCCTATGTCCTTGTGATATGTTTTTTTCTTGTGTGCAGGGGAGAACCATCTACTGAGGATAATCCGGCAAGAGGCCGACATATCATGAGGACAGGGTACCAGGGATGCTTCCGGTGCTTGGCAAGATCTATAGAAGAAGATAAGAGAGAAGATCTTGGTTTTCGTGTGTGTGTTCTTCGTGTTCTTGTGTGTGTTCTTGGGTAGATCGAGGTGTTCGTGTGTGTGTTCTTCGTGTTCTTGTGTTCTTCCGTGTGTGCTTCTTAGCTAGCACGCTAGCCTATATGACATATGCCGTGATACCACCCCACGACATCAGGTAAAAATGATTCTGCCAAGATCTAGAGAAGAAGAGAAGAGAGAAGAAAGTGTTCATCCATTTTATTTTTTCAAAAGAGTTTGAATATACATTTGAATAACTTCTGAATATATATTTGGATTCTGACAAAACTTTCAACATGAAAAGTATTTGAATTTGAATAACTAATCTAAATCGTCCATTTTTTTTAATAAAGGGGTGTTTTTGCGCCTGCATTTTGCACTTTCAAAAGAGTCAGAGTTGCTATGCATGATGTCACATGCATATTATTTTGTTAAAAGAGTCTAGAGTAAGAACGATGTCAGAAGAGTCTAGAGTAACAACGATATTAAAATTTAAGCAATAATAATTGTTAACAAATAACAAAAACATGAATTTTATTTCCGTACGTATGATCCATAAATCGATATTAATCTTATTGTTTCATAAAATCGGATGGAAAATAAAATACATATAATCCATAAAATCATAGTAATCTTATTGTTTCATAAAATCGGATGGAAAATAAAATACATATAATCCATAAAATAATATTAATCTTATTGTTTCGTAAAATCGGATGGAAAATGGAATACATATAATCCATATAATCATACCCCCTCCGTTTTATCTCATCCAAAAATGAGTCACAATATAGACAATTTTACTCATCAAAAAATGAGTCACAATCTAGAACGGAGGGATTTGAGCTATTATTTTCAATTTATGAGTATTATGGATTTGTCTCTCTCAAATTTTATCAAGAGGAAATGAGTCTACCGCATACAAAATACTGACGTCTTAATATCCGTGGCAAAACCTTACACACACCTTATATTACGGAATGGAGGGAGTATTAATCTCTATATAATCCATAAAATCGGTTGAAAAATCATATATTAATCTCTGAATATGGAAATATTCATATCTTTCAACCGGTAACCGAAATTAATTAGAAATAGAAATATTTATATTAATAAACCGGTAACCGATTCAAACATTTCCAATACATGAAACCGAATTGTTCGAATATATGAGATCGAACACAAACGGGAGCACACACCGCACACAACGGTTTAATACCACTCCCGTGCAATCTCAAAACCGAGGCGAGCGTCCAGAGCGGCATACACGATTTTATAGTGGCTCAAAGGAACCTTGCCCCATCCAGAATTCATGTCTTCTTCTTTTTCTTCTTCTTCTTCGTCGTTGTCGTCATTTCTCCTGTTCCTCCTCCTCTTCTTCTTCTTCTTCTCAAGTTTTGTCCCAAGGATATGATTGGCGAGAGCATACAGGCTCGGAGTTGGATTGCCGGTTGGGTTCCGTAGATCCGTCTGGAGGTCGACCGCGGACGAAATGGTTATTCCGTAGTAGCGCAGCATCCGCACGTCATTGTGGATAGCCACGCCGAAGAAGTTGATGGTCTTGTCACCTAAGAAATCCTTCAGGAGTTGCGGCACCCAATCAGCCCTGCAAATCTGGAAAACAAGTGTCTCGGACGCCACCGAGAGTTGAATGACGGCGGCGCGCTGCCTATCCTCGAGTGGAAGATCCCTCTGGCGACCCGGGAGTGCGTCGGTGAACTCGCAATCGAGTCCAACCCTCTTGATCGGTGCGCCATCGAGAAACTCCTTCTTCACGTAGCGGATCCACCTCTCCACGCGTGATGCACGGAGGGTGACCCATATCTTGAACTGCATGCCTTCTTTGGCGAGAAAGAACAACCGAGACGGAGTGGCGCTCGCTAGTGGCTCCATTGGAATAGAAGAGAGGGATCGAGAGAGAGATTAGGTGTGTGCTTAGAGCATGGATTACTGTAGCTTATAGGACAAAGAGGAAGGCCGGCGGCCGGAGCAGGGAGGCCGGCGGGCGGCGGTGCTCTGCATTCCTCCGTATTAGTGCCGCGATTAATTTCCAATGTGAATCAACGCCAGAACGATCAACTTCCCAAGCCATTAGCGCCGCGATTAATTACCAAATCTCGATCAAATTCCAGTTCGCGGTCACACTATGAACATTAGTCCCGGTTTAAATCACCAACCGGGACAAATACCTTTAGTCCCGGTTTAACATACGAACCGGGACTAAAAGTTTGGCTGGAACCGGGACTAAAGGACTTTGAGCTCGAGATGCCATCTTAGACGTTGGAACCGGGACTACAGGTGGCATTAGTCCCGGTTCCAGACCTTACCGGGACTAAATGGTCTCGGGGCTGAAAACCGAAGGTCTGTTTTCTACTAGTGTACCTACCCTTCAAAGAGTAGGCCGATGGCGCATAAGTGATATCTTCTGCAGGTTGGGGCAGAAGAAACATCAACCTGATGCTTGACGATGGTGAAGAAAGGGGTAGAGAAAATGTACAGCTTCCTTCCATGAACCCTCTAAACCTATCTTTTGTCACAAAGATAAAGTTGTAACCAAGAAAAAATATTTTCTTTCTTAATTTGTGTATCTTTCACATTTATCGCAATGTATGAACATGAAATTAATGAAATACAATTGAGATTTGCTACCGGATGACAGCTGTTCTATGATATTTGTATGGGTTATAGTTGGTGCAAAGCCTACCGGCATGGTCTTACAGATATCTAAACATTTGCGATGGTTTTGAGACACACGCGATTGACTCTAAAGAGAATGTGTGCGATGTTTTTTAAGACGCACGATTTACTTCAGACACAACCGGCTATAACCAAACACACACAGATGAATTCGTTAAACCGGATATAATCGATTACTCGATCGCACACGTATCGACTAGACATTTCATGTGTATCACACATTTTTTAATAAAACCATGTGCGGTCGACTACCCATCGTCCACTCACTGATAGCGATTGAGCTGTTAACCGTGTGTGGCGGGTGATATCAATTTTGTGCGACTACCTGATCAATACTAGTGCATGTTCTGTCGTCTAGTCTTCACATTTCTTCATTAACTCTTTCATCCTTGTAATCCTCATTTCATCATTTGTATTAAGACTATTTCCTAAGCAATGCATTGATCGCAGTATAAATCACCAGAAATGCGATGCAAAATGAAAATCACGTTTGCACCGCTTGTGGATGAATGAGTTCCAACATCGATTGCATGATGCACCGAGCTGCCCAAGTTTTTTTGAAAAAAGGATAACATGTTGCGGTACAGAACAGGGAGTGTGCAGGATCATCATTCACGCTGCAGTTTTACAGGACGGCAAGAAACCTCACTGCAGCTGCAGGATCCTCATTCGTTTGTTGCCCAACAACACTGCTCTGTCATTGGAAACACGCCATGCGTTGCCCTGTACACCTTGGGTCGGTCGATTCTTACTTATACCTTCTTCCTCTGCTTGCCTTCAAGACCATGTTGTCTATTTCGTAACGTCGATTGCCTCCATGCATCGCATCAAAGGACTTGGAGAGAAAGAAGTGAGCAAATACAAGAATTGAGATACTGGAGTGAAACAATCAAACCATGTGAGTACCGAGCCAAATCAGAACATGGCTCGCACACCAAATACAAGAAGCTAGCAGCGAACGAACTGCATTATATCCTCTCCATGCCTGACAGGTTGCATCAGGCCTGGAGATAGGTTTATATCCCTCGATCCATTTGAGGAAAGTGGAAGGGATAGTCCCTAGGTATTGACGATGCAACGTGTTGTACGCAGCACGAGCCAGATGAGGCGGGTTCAAGCGAAGACGCATCACAAATTTTCAAAAAATGTACATGGCAATGTGCCTTTGATTCTTGCTTTCTTTCTTTGTTTAATTCCCTGTTGGAACCCACTTTCTTATGCAGTAGCATACCCTTGAACAACAAACAACGTTACAGTTACTTGAGGATAAATATGAAATGTCTTGCGGTACCCTGAATGAATAACAGCCCTCCAGTTTCGTCCATCCAAAGACATAAAAGAATGCATACTAGTGCAAGAAAAAAAAGAGTTCATACTAGTTCAAGAAAAATTGACCAGTACAATCCATCATATACTAGTACCAATATCGGCACCGCACAAAACAAAAAAAGCCGTAGAGTATGGCTGGTCGATGCCCGGCTGTGCCATGGTTGCTGGTGCCAGAGTTGCGCATCGGGAGATCAACTCGCGGAGGCTGCCAGAGTTGCGCATCGGGAGATCAACTAGCGATGGCTGGTCGATGCCGGTCTGTGCCATGGTTGCTGGTGACACCAAAGCTTTTGCCCCGATTCTGCTTTCTGGCAATGCAAGGGAGGCGATCGAGGACTGCTGCGTATGGCTGCGGGGTTCTGTTTGCGACGAGGTAACCGCACGCAAAATTCATGGTTTCTTGGCGTGCACAGTGCGCTTGGCCTGCCCGGCCGGTGCCGTGCCTTCCATTTCGTGTCCGGCTGCACATCCGTAGGGCGTAGACACTACTTTTTTTTATGGTCCGTAGACACTACTTTCAAAAAACCCTTCCGTCCCTCCGGCGAAACGGTCAGGAGAGAACCCCTAATCCTCGCCGCCGTTAGGGCATCTCCAGCCGTCTCGCCCCCCAGGGCCCAAAACGCCGCTGTTTTGGGGCCGCCGCGGCGCCAAATGGCGCTAATCAGGAACCTGGGGGGGAAGGTTTCCAGTCGTTCCCCAGCCCAAGTTTCGGCCCATGCGTTTCAAAAAATGGCGGGTAGAAACAGTGGCGAATTTCATTCATATTTTGGCGCAAATAGTGGCGATTTCATTCATATTAGGCAAACTCGCCGATTACAAAGTGCGAATTTAAACTAAAAACTAAAACTTATTACAACTGGGCGATCGCCTAGTTCAGGCCGAGGCTGGCCGCGATCGCCTGGCTGTAGTCGCCGTCGCCGCCGTCGTCGTCCGAGCCGTCGTCGTCGCGCTGCTTGCTCGGGCCAGCGCCGGCGTCGTCGCCCCACCACCTGCTCTGCTGCAGGGTGCGCTGGAGCGGCTCGTCCTCCTCCTCCTTGCTGTCGGGGTCGAGGATGTAGTACTTGATCGGCGCCGCCACTGGGGAAGGAGGGACGCGGCGGCGGCGGGCGGCCTGCTGTTCGCGCTCCGCGCGCTTCCGCTCCGCCTCGGCGAAGGAGCTGGCGCTGTTGCTCCATCTCCTGCGCCGTGAACTCGCCGAGGCTCCATTCCTCGGCGAAGACGTCCGTCGCCGGCTGGATGGTGTTGAAGGAGGCCTCCTTAGCCTCCTTCAGGCCGGGCCACTCCTCCTCCTCCTCCGGCTCGTGCTTGGGCTCGAACTTTGGCTTGACGACGCGCTGGTAGTGCGACGCCGGAGTCGCCGTGCGTCCCCTGACGCGGCTCGCCGATGCGGAGGGCGCCGCTAAGGCTGGGGGCAGGGCGCCCGGAGTTGAGGACCGGAGGGGTGAGTGAGTGCGGCGCCGAGCGCGCGCCGGATGAAGACGACGTCGCCGACGAGGAGCTGCCCGCTCCCATCCGCCTCGGCATCCACGCCGTTTGGCGCGGCGGCATCGTTAGCCGGGGCTCGTTGCCGGCAGCGATGTAGTCGAGCACCCACTGCAGCGTGCGGTGCTCGCCGCCCCACCACCGCTTGCGGCCGAGGGAGTTGCAGCGGCCCTCCACCGGGCTGTTGTTGCCGCGGTCGGCGACCTCGTCGTCGTGGCGGCGCTGGAAGTAGGCGTCCCAGAAGGCGCTGCCTTGTGTCCTCCAGCGCGGGTCGGCCGCCTGCTCCGGCGTCAGGCCCGCGCGCACTTCGGCGATGGCGTAGTCGCGCTCGCTCTCGGCAGGGACGGGGGGCACGGGCACCCCACCAACACTTAGCTGCCACGGGCCCTGGCCGCCGGAGGCGTCGGGGACGCGCATGTCCGGTGGGCACGGGTAGCCCGCCTGGTACGGCGCCCAAGCTTCGCCCTTGCGGAGGTGGCGGCGGCCGAAGCCGTTGGCGGCGGCGGCGGCGTAGGCCATGGCAGAGGAGGGCTAGAAGAGAAGAGGAGGACGGCGAGAGAGATGTAGGCGGCGGGAGAGAGGAGAGGCGAGTGTGGGGAGGATGGCGAGGGCACGATGGATTATATAGCGGGTGTGGCCAGGCGAAGGGGCGGTGGTCGTTGGCCAGGCGAAGCGGTGGTCGCTGGCCATTACTACGCCACATGCCCCACGAAGCGACGGCTCGCCGGCCACGCCATCACTCCGGCAGCCTTTGACTGGGCGCTTGCACTGGCCGCCCGCCACGCCATTACTTCGGCAGCCTTTGACCGACGCGGGAGCCGAGAAGACGAGCGCGCGGCCTCATGGGCGGTTTCTGTTCCGCGCCATTTTCTCCCACGTCGCTGACAGCGCTGGCCCGCGTCGCGTTTCCCGCGTTTTCGCCCCCCCAAGCCGAACCCAGTGAGCTGGGTTTCGCCTGGGTGCGCCGGCGCAAAATAACGCCGAAACGACGCTATTTGGGCTTCTGGGGCGCCGAGTGGTGAAAAAACGGCGCTATTTGCTTCCGCCGGCGCTAAAAAGACCTCTTGGGGGGGGGGGGGGGGGGGGGGGGGGCGACTGGAGATGCCCTTAGAGTCGTCGGAGGCGGGGCCTTCTCATCCCCTCAGGCCTCAGCGTGAGGTTTCCGCATGGGCCGATGCTTCTTCAGTTCATCTTCCTCAAAGATGTGTTCTTGTTTGACTTTTTTTTTTTACTATTTCTTCCCCACCGAATTAGAGTTATTCTTTCCACCGAATGAGCCTGCTCCTGCTGGGCCAATTATCTCTTAGCCCGTTAGCCGTTAGATCAATTCATCTTAGTCATGCTCTTTGTTTTTGCGAAAATCCTAGTCATGTTCTAGGACTAGTAAAAGGTATTTAATGGTGCTCACAACCTTTCCAATGACCCACAATTTCACGAACGACAACGGTAGAATTATGTGGAGTTCGTGTTTATATATATACATCAACACTCCACCAAACAACATATTCTTTTTCCATGTCAACTTACTACTCCCTCCGTTCCTTGATATGAGGTGTATAATGATTTTTTTAATCTAAAATATAAGGTGTATTTGTTATTCATGCATAATTTGACACATTAAAAATTTAGATCTAGTCTCAAAAGAGTGGTTTAACGGATTGTATTCATTTGTGCCTATTAAGAACTCAACTCTTGCCATTTTTTTCTGAAAAAAAATGACTCCACTGTGTACAAAATACACATGTCTTAATATTTCTACAGAAAACTATACACCCTATATTTGAAAACACATTCAAAAACGGAGTAAGTACGATTTAATTTAAAGTGTGATTTACGCAAATCGACGTAAACTAAAAACCCATAGGTCAGGCCTATATGCACGCAACAAAAGTGAAGAACTAGACAAGATTGGATTGCATAACATATGGACACCGCAAGTTGTGTCTGACCGGCCACCAGCCGGCCTGTTCCATCTTGATTCCGGCTTCACGTTGGTCTCGATCAGAAAAACCCATTCATGTGCTGTTATCTCACGATGGGATCCATCTTACTTTGTTAGCTTCTTTGCATCCTGATCAGGGTCGGGCCGGGAAAATACAGGGCCCTCTGCGAAAATCTCGAATAGGCCCCCTGCCACTTATATACCAAAATCCGCTACGGAATCCCTCCCAATATGTCGATTAGGATTCAACGATTGACCATCAAGATATTGGAAGAAGTTAGGAAGAAACTGAAAATGAACAACTTAGCGACGATTCTCGTCTCGACTTTCTCACGGTGCTAACATGCTCAATCGACTAGTGGGGGAGGGAAAAATTAGGAATAAATTACGTACCATTTGAGAAAAAGATAAATTTTACTAGCTAAAATGGATATTATATAGGCCAATATACCTCTACGTTTTTGTTTATGAGGTTAAATATTAGGAAAAAGGTTAACGTCCGTTGAGATTAAATATTTAGGATAAAGTTAAATTAGACCTACGTACAATACAAAAGAAAAAAATTAAGTTAAAAAACTATGCAGCAGGAAAGGACTTGAGAAAAAAGCCACCTCTACGTTTTGTTTTTGAGGTTCAATAATTTCAGAAAAAGCTAACGTGTATTTTGGTTGGGGAAAAGTTAAGTTAAAAAACTATGCAGCGGGAAAAAACTATCCGTATTGACCACAAAACCGTAGCTTTTATAGTTTTTTTTTTAATTTACCACATATATTAAACCAACAAAGAGTACATGATTACATCGATTATAAAAACCAAGCTAAAATAGACTAGCAAATCTATGAGATTTTCAAGTCATTTCTTCATCCATGACACAATCTTGTACTTTTCTGAAGGCAGCCGTAGAACAACTCCAAAACCACCAAACCACACACCTGTAAATACCACCGAAAGTTCTCCCTTTTTAATTTTGAGCCGCAATGCCAAGGCTTTGTGCACGCACGCAGCCATTAAATTAATCAAGCAACATCGGCAAGAGCACCACCACTGATATTTCAGGGACAAATAACCGAGCCACTTTGTCGATGACGCTGGGAGCCGAGAGAACGAATCACCATTGCCGAAGACGTAGTAGCCGGGATAGATAACGCGAGGACAAACCTCCTCGTGGCAACCATGAGAAACAATCCAAGATTGATCTGGCGAAGCAAGATCTGAAGAACCATACCTAGACAAATTTAATCTTCCAAAGCCACCATTGACGTCGAGAAGGAGATCTCGCCGACGACCAAAACGCGGAAGATCACTTATTGCAAACGATGCCATCTCCATTGACAAAGAAGACAACAATCGAACCAAACGCTAACATTAAGGACCCTTTAGTTACTACGATAGAACACGAAACACTTTTTATTCAGTTACATACAAACGCAAATTCAAATTATGGGCACTCAAAATTTTTGGGCACCCCCGTTGGCCCGGGCCTGATCCTGATTAGACTAATCCCTAGTCTTTCCTCATGTAAAAGCAAGAGATCGCATCACTGATCAGAATTCTAATTATATTGGTAAAAACAGGCCGAGAGATCATGCTAAATGACAGTAACTTCAGATGACATTGCGATGATCTTCGGGTGTCTCAGTTCAAAATTCTTTTTATCTCTAACCTCGAAAGTAAATCCTGGTTATCTCAGCAGTAAGACAGGAGAATTTATGCTGAATGACAGTTGTTTCAGATAACATTGCTATGATTTTTTGATGTAGCCAAAAAGACCTAAAGTTAAAGATAAGTATCCTAGGAAGATATTGCTTTATTCACTTTAAAAAAAGAGTTAACCTGACCTTTCTTTCATGTCAAGCACTGACATGAATATGTCATTCTGGCTACTGATTTGCGATCATTCACAGCTACTACCAAAGGCTTGGAGGAAATTAGGCTTTAGGTGTTGACATGGAAGGAAAAGCATTGATGCATCGCTTGTCACCAATATAGCGTAGACGTTCCCTGGTTTGTAGACAACTTGGATGCCAGAGACAGAACCGCGATGCATTACCCTGAGAGGAGATTCAATAATGCATATACAGACTGAGCTGATGAGATTGTTTATCTAGCGTCAGTCTGAATGTTTCTGAATTGTCTATCTGTTGAGTACTATTGCCATTGACTCCGGGTGAAAAGGGCAATACGTCCAAGCACGGCATTGCCTGAGGCTTCAGGCAAGAGCATGGCATTACCCATATATGGACATGCAAGTAGTTACAATAGACTCTACTACTCGCTGCAATGAGTCGAGTAGAGTTGAGTAAACAGTACACTAATCTGACAAACAGCAAAGAAGAACACTGAACCAGGTCATGGTTGTCATTCAGTTCAGAAAATTTGGAATGAACCTACCTTTGGGTGCTAGCCTACTAGGAGTGCACTATGCAATTGTATCATGAATTTTCTTTGGCATTATACCACTTGGTATGATGGATACCTAAGTTCTAGATAACAAATGTAAATATGTTGTTTATCTTAAGGAAGCAGAATTTTGGAGTCACATGATTATTAAAGAGATTGGTCCAGCTAATCTTTCAGAGCATGGGCATTGGATTAGTTTAACAATAAAATCTTAAATATGGCATAAGTATGGGAATATGCTTCAAGAGTTGCTAGGTTTTGCAAGAAAGAAAAACATTATGCCCATCGCAGCAAAACTAGACCTAGGGACACTTCTTTTAGGCTTTTGCTTATGCATAAGCTTGCTTATAGATTTTGGTGGGGAAGAACTGTGGTGGGTAGAAACTCAAAGAAACTGCCCAGAGACTTATTTTGGGCTTCTCAAGATTTGGCTTATTTGTTATGTTGAGTTGTGAGATGTCTAGAACACCCCTGTATTTGTATGTATACTTAATAAAATGATTTTATCTTTAATATACTTATTTGTCTATTGAGCATAAGAAACTCGAGCAAGAAATAGTATGAAAAGACAAAAGACTGTAACTTTTTAAGGAAAGATTATAAATATTTGATCGCACCATAAATCGTCGGTAGTAGTTGTCCCATTCATGGATTAGGCGGCATGCGTTTACAGATAATTGATAAATAGTTATGAGGTAATTAGCTGGGCCATGCGTATGCATGCAGTAATTATGTCGGGGATGTAATCCCCGGTACCCTAAAGTTATGGTGTTGTCATGGTTATGTTCAAGTGAAGAAACGCTACCCGGGCCGACGTAAGCATTCTCCCGGCCAGCCTAAGCTGGGGATGGGCCGACTTTATGGATAACCCGGGTGGATCGAGGTAGCCAGTAGAGGGGCACGATGCCTGTGGACTTCGGGCCGTCCGAATTATCTCCAACCTCGACCTTCACCTTGCCGACACCACCAGGCCGTCTTCAACCTCGCCCCCGCCTCCAGCTCGCCCACACCATCGTCGACCTCGGCCTCGACTCGGCGTCACCCC
This sequence comes from Poa annua, assembly GCA_026929855.1. Classification (NCBI taxonomy): domain Eukaryota; kingdom Viridiplantae; phylum Streptophyta; class Magnoliopsida; order Poales; family Poaceae; genus Poa; species Poa annua. The sequence continues at coordinate 10,526,594 of CM049436.1, forward strand.
CGGCTTCCCCGACTCGGCGTCAACCCCGGCTTCCCCGACTCGGCGTCACTCCCGGCTTCCCCGACTCGGCGTCACTCCCGGCTTCCCCGGCATGGCGCCACTCCCGGCTTCCCCGACATGGGGGCACCCCGGCTTCCCCGACATGGCGCCACTCCCGGCTTCCCCGACATGGCGCCACCCCGACTCCCTCAACTGGTACGGATGATTCTGAAGACAGGCGCAAGCGGACAAGACAAGGACGCGCGCCGCACGGGTCGTACCTGTCCCGGAAGTGACCAGGCATGGCTACAGTGCCGGTGATGTGACTAGAGTACAACTCATGATGCAGAGAACAGTGTTGACAAGACCCCAGTAGTCTTGTCAGCAACAGTGCATGTATAGTGGCATGTGGGCCACCTCTTGTCCCCTGGGCTCCTCCTATATATGGAGCACCAGGGGGAAGGCCAAAGGGACAGCCTCACACATCCACGACCACGGCCGGCCAAGCCACGGGCTGCTCTCTTCCCCCCTAGGCTCTCTTTCTCCCCCAAAGCCTCTTAGAGGTAACTCGGTTCAGCTCATGGAGCGTCTGTAAGGTTCATGTGCAGAGAGGAAGAAATACACCAAGTAGGCTAGATGCTGCAGTAGGGGTTTTATCTCCTCACGAGAGCCCCGAAGCAGGGTAAATCCTTGTGTCCGCGTGTTCTTCGTGTGCGATCCCTTCGCGCTATCCCTCCCCGAATCCTCTAGCGTCCATCCAACCCCACAAATTAGCCTACCCGTAGGCATCTGTCTGTTCACCATGACGACAGTTGGCGCCCACCGTGGGGCTCAGTGGCGCTTGCTGGACTAATTTCGGACGGGACCTTCTTCATCAACTCGGGGACTCGATATCACCATGGTCACCACGCCCCAACTCGCTGCCGCACGCAGAGGCCGTTCCGACCTACACCAGCGCTCGACAGATTCCGGGTAACTCCCCGACAGTTGCCCGGGTCATGTCGGCTCCGTCGATCCCGACCGCACCAATGATCCGTGAGTATCTTCGTCTGTATCATGCAATTGACCAGTCTTGAGAGTAACTCGGGGACTGCCCCTTCGTGCCTAGTTTATTTGTTAACCCCGGAACGAAATGTCGTAACCCGGGGTCTGTCCTGTAGTGTTGTATGTGTATTTTTTCCCCGGAGCAAGATGTCTTGACCCGGGGACTGGCTCACCGGTCAGTTGTGCTTTCCATCCTAAGTCGGTAGAACAACTTGGGAGTTATTTATATATATGCATGTGGTTTGTGTCTGTTTATTCCAAGTTGTTTCTATGTCGGCACTCCGAGGTGAACTCAGAGACTGCCCCGTTATTTATATGCATGCCTTCTTTCTATGTCATTTGTATGTCGGCACTCCGAGGTGAACTCGGAGACTGCCCTGTTATTTATATGCATGCCTTCTTTCTATGTCATTTGTATGTCGGCACTCCGAGGTGAACTCGGAGACTGCCCTGTTATTTATATGCATGCCTTCTTTCTATGTCGTTTGTATGTCGACATCCCGGGATGAACTCGGAGTCTGCTTTGTCTTTATACTTATGTTTTATCTTAGTTATTCCGGTATCGTTTGTTTGTCGGCAATCCGAGATGAACTCGGGGACTGCCTTGCCTACCTGCGTGTGTGTTGTTGTTTATGTTGCCCATATACCGAATAGCTTTCAACCTTGTTTCAAAGTTCAAGTAATGTATGCTATCCGAGATGATCTTGTGACTCGACTGACGAACGCCTAGAATTGTAGTCAAGAGCAGAGGTTGTGGAGTGTAGTAAACATGAAAGCATATTCAGGAACTCGGTCTAAAAAGTAATTCGGCATATGTTGTCTATGTGTTTTCCCCGGAGCAAGATGTCTTGACCCGGGGACTAGCCTATCGGTGTGTTCTGTTCTTTGTGCTAGGTCTCTAAAGTAACTCGGGGACTCGGTGAAAATCGAGTCAGCATCGTATTGCATAGCTTCGCGGGTCATTGTAATTTATGTCTTGTGCTAGACTTGGTGTCATCAGTTAAATAGAGTCATTATTCTTGTTAAATATATATGTGCCTGAACTAACATTGAAAGGTGATATCGGTGTTAGCGAGAGGATATTTATGTCTAAGGTCTTGACTATGTCGGTTGTTATGTCGGTTATCTCGGATCCATCTTATATTTATTATGGCCTAAAAGTATATCCCGGACTATCGTTGATGTCGTTTTGCCGAGTTGTAAATGGCATGTTACACCATGTTATTGCTTATGTCGATAAGATTTAATTTGATCGGTTAATTAGAATTGTCGCTCCTGTTAAATATTCATAATATATGTATGCATGAACTAACGTTGAAAGGTGATGTCGGTTTTACCGAGAGAGTGTTCATCTCAAAGGTCTTGATCATGTCGATTATTATGTCGGTTATCTCGGATCCATCTTATAGTTATTATTGTCTCAGTGTATATCACGGATAGTCTTTGGTATCGGCTTGCCGAGTTATAATGGCATATCATACCAAGTTGTTGCTTATGTCGGTTTGCCACTGTATCACGGCATCCTTCCATATCCCAGATCACCGTTTATGTCGGTTCGCCACTGTATCACGGCATACTTCCTTATCCCAGATCACCGTTTATGTCGGTTCGCCACTGTATCACGGCATCCTTCCATATCCCAGATCGCCGTTTATTTCGGTTTGCCACAGTATCACGGCATCTTTCTATATCTCAGATCATCGTTTGTGTTGGTTTGTCAAAGGCAACGTGTGTGATGAGCCTAGAGTGGCCGAGGTACCGAAACATGTGTGATATGCCCAGAGTGGCCGAGATACCCTTATGTCAAACCAGCAGTGGCTGGAGACATCTATGTCGGTAAGTGTCCAGAGTGGCTACCGGACATCCGAGACACCCGAGATACCCTTATGTCAAATCAGCAGTGGCTGGAGACATCTATGTCGGTAAGTGCCCAGAGTGGCTACCGGACATCCGAGACACCCTTATGTCAAACCAGCAGTGGCTGGAGACATCTATGTCGGTAAGTGCCCAGAGTGGCTACCGGACATCCGAGACACCCGAGGTACCCTTACGTAAAACCAGCAGTGGCTGAAGACATCTATGTCGGTAAAACGCCCAGAGTGGCTAAGGAACCGACATATGATTGTATTCTTGCAGGTACAAGGAGGAGTACGTGAAGACGATGGCTGAATACATCTATGTCGGTAAAACGCCCAGAGTGGCTAAGAACCGGCATATGATTGTATTTTTGCAGGTACAAGGAGGAGTACGTGAAGACGATGATGTTATTTTTCTAAGTCTGCGCGCGACTCTGCGAGTCCCCCGCAGCCTCGGGGACTAGTGTCGGGGATGTAATCCCCGGTACCCTAAAGTTATGGTGTTGTCATGGTTATGTTCGAGTGAAGAAACGCTACCCGGGCCGACGTAAGCATTCTCCCGGCCAGCCTAAGCTGGGGATGGGCCGACTTTATGGATAACCCGGGTGGATCGAGGTAGCCAGTAGAGGGGCACGATGCCTGCGGACTTCGGGCCGTCCGAATTATCTCCAACCTCGACCTTCACCTTGCCGACACCACCAGGCCGTCTTCAACCTCGCCCCCGCCTCCAGCTCGCCCACACCATCGTCGACCTCGGCCTCGACTCGGCGTCACCCCCGGCTTCCCCGACTCGGCGTCAACCCCGGCTTCCCCGACTCGGCGTCACTCCCGGCTTCCCGACATGGCGCCACTCCCGGCTTCCCCAACATGGCGGCACCCCGGCTTCCCCGACATGGCGGCACCCCGACTCCCTCAACTGGTACGGATGATTCTGAAGACAGGCACAAGCGGACAAGACAAGGACGCGCGCCGCACGGGTCGTACCTGTCCCGGAAGTGACCAGGCATGGCTACAGTGCCGGTGATGTGACTAGAGTACAACTCATGATGCAGGGAACAGTGTTGACAAGACCCCAGTAGTCTTGTCAGCTACAGTGCATGCATAGTGGCATGTGGGCCACCTCTTGTCCCCTAAGCTCCTCCTATATAAGGAGCACCAGGAGGAAGGCCAAAGGGACAGCCTCACACATCCACGACCACGGCCGGCCAAAGCCACGGGCTGCTCTCTTCCCCCCTAGTCTCTCTTTCTCCCCCAAAGCCTCTTAGAGGTAACTCGGTTCAGCTCATGGAGCGTCTGTAAGGTTCATGTGCAGAGAGGAAGAAATACACCAAGTAGGCTAGATACTGCAGTAGGGGTTTTATCTCCTCACGAGAGTCCCAAAGCAGGGTAAATCCTTGTGTCCGCGTGTTCTTCGTGTGCGATCCCTTCGCGCTATCCCTCCCCGAATCCTCTAGCATCCATCCGACCCCACAAATTAGCCTACCCGTAGGCATCTGTCTGTTCACCACGACGACAAATTAGCTGGCCCATGTGCATGCTTGCAGCAAGCGTTACGCGCTCATTAGAGGCTACGGCTCAGCGAGGGACGCGTCCAAGCGCAAATTGGCCGAGTGGCATTTGTGCGGTAAATAAAATGGCTAAAAGTGGCAAATTTCTATACCTGCTCGAATCCTAGCGCACCCAGAATCATGTCCTTCCCAGTTTCTGGCTGCACATGTAAAACTGGATTTGCGGTGGGGAGAAGCTAACAAGAATCTGTACACTTCTTTTAGGCTTTTGCTTATGTGGACCTATAAGCCAAGGTAGAAGCCTAAAAGAAGTATCCCCTAGACCCTTTACTGCTTGTAGTTACATGATTCCCTGCCAAAGAGCAATATACACTAGTGGAAAAAGGACCTTACGTCCAGACTATCAGTCTCGGTTACATTTGCGGCCGGTACTAATAAACATCAGTACCGGTCCGAACGGACAGAAGGGAGGGGGGCAGCAGTACCGGTCCGTAAGGGACCTTTAGTACCGGTCCGTAACACCGCCCGGTACTAAAGGTATGTGGCATGGCAACCGTCGCGCGGGGCTGGGCGGGTGGAGCTTTAGTACCGGGCTGTGTTACGGTCCGGTACTAAAGGTGCAAACCGTTCGACTCCCGCCACGATTTTAGACGGGAGTGGACAGTTTTCTTCCCCTGTCTCTTCATTTTTCGATACGGCTGGGGCTTTCTTCTTCCTCTCTCCCTCCGGCGACACTCTCTCTCCCCTCTGATCTCTTCATCCACTCCGGCCACCATGAGTCCGGCGCCACCAATCGCGCGCTGTGGACCGGTGCTTGCACACACCACCAATCTGAAGGTGGTTTATACCAACGATAGCACGTTGGTGGGCGGTTATCTCTCCGATTTCAAGAAATGGATTGGTGAAGCTCGGGATCAAGAGAAGTTCATCGGTCTCGATTTCGAGTACACCGCCAATCAGCAAGAGGTTGCGGTGATCCAACTATGTTTTAAGAAGAATGTCTTGGTCTTCCAATGGGCAAGGTACAAAAAATCTCATGCATCCGATCCAAATGTTATATTTTGGGGCAATTTTACTTTAATTTGTTGATTGTTGATCAATATATATAGTTGGCCGAAATGAGATTTGTTGTTTTGTTCATATATAGTTGGCCGAAATAGATATTACAATAGTTGGGCCGAAATGAGATTAATTGTTCAATAAATTAGTTGGCCGAATTATAAATGAGATTTGTTGTTAATTATACATTCCAATGAGATTGTGTTGATCAATATATATAGTTGGCCGAAATGAGATTGTTGTTGTTCATCAATAGTTGCCGAAATAAGATTGTTCAATAGTTGGCCGAAATGAGATTAAATGAGATTGTTGTTGTGTATACATATAGTTCCAATGAGATTAATTAATTGTTGATCAATATATATATATATATATATAGTTGCATTGGCCGAAATGAAATTGTTGTTATTCATCAATAGTTGGCCGAAATAAAGATTGTTCAATATGGCCGAAATGAGATTGTTAATTAATTCAATAGTTGGCCGAATTATACATTGTTCAATTGTCTATATTAATATTGTTGTTGGTGCATAGTTTTCAATAGGTTAAATAGTTGTTATTATTATACATTGTTGGTTAGATTGTTCTATATTGTTGTTGCATATATATATTGTTGTTGCATAGTTTGGCTGAAAATATATATCTTGGCACATATGAATATATATATATTGTTGATTGTACATTGTTGTTGCATTGCATAGTACATAGTTGTTGTTAGTATTTTTAACATGTGTTCCATTTGTTATTGCAGAAGTGACAAGCAATGTCAACCACTCATGGATTTTCTTCGCAGCGGCATTCATTTTGCTAGCGTTGATATAACAAATGACAAGATCAAGATGAAACGCACCTGGCCGGGACTTGAGATACCATCTGCCTGCCACATTGATCTCCAGGCTATCTTTAGGCTTGAGCATCTCAAGACTGGAATGGCTGCTATGGCAAGCGCCGTGCTCGACGAGGACGCGTACAAGGATATGAAGACAAGATTTAAGAGTGGGCAGCATTATCTTTGGGAGAAGTACCCACTTGACGGTTGCAACATTGAGTATGCAGCAATAGATGCGTATGTTGCATACGAGGTGTACCGTAAGATTAGAATCATCAACTACGGGCAGCGTCACCTCGTACCGCGACCAGTGCGCCAGGAGCCTTCTGATTCTGATTATTCGGATGACGATATGTACTAGCTAGTGTTTGTAGTGCCTTGGGGGTCTCCTCATGTATATATGCAGTCGTGTTGTTGGGATGTGAGCTAGTAGTGTTATTGTTACAAACACTCTAATATTTTGTAGCTAGTAGTGTTATGTTGCAAACAATTTATCACTAATATTTTGTAGTAGTGTTATTGTTGGATGTGAGTTGTCTTATTGTTGCAAAAAATTTATCTCTAATATTTTGTAGTAGTGTTATTGTTGCAAACAATAACTCTCTAATATTTTGTAGTAGTGTTATTGTTGGATGTGAGTTGTCTTATTGTTGCAAAAAATTTATCTCTAATATTTTGTAGTAGTGTTATTGTTGCAAACAATAACTTTCTAATATTTTGTAGTAGTGTTATTGTTGGATGTGAGTTGTCTTATTATTGCAAATAATTTATCTCTAATGTTTTCTAGTAGTGATATAACCACTAGTTGTGTAATTTAAAATGATTTTTCATCAGAAAGATTTCTTTCTTTGAAGTGTTTATCACATTATTTCATTATTTAAATTATTGTTATTATATAATCATTTTTAAAATAAAGTAATATTTGTTTTATCATTATTTATTGCAATATTATTATTATATAATATAACCACTAGTTGTGTAATTTAAAATGATTTTTCCTCAGAAAGATTTCTTTCTTTGAAGTGTTTATCACATTATTTCATTATTTAAATTGTTGTTATTATATAATCATTTTTAAAATAAAGTAATATTTGTTTTATCATTATTTATTGCAATATTATTATTATATAATATAACCACTAGTTGTGTAATTTAAAATGATTTTTCCTAAGAAAGATTTCTTTCTTTGAAGTGTTTATCACATTATTTCATTACTTAAATATTTATTATTATATAATCATTTTTAAAATAAAGTAATATTTGTTTTATCATTATTTATTTCAATATTATTATTATATAATATAACCACTAGTTGTGTAATTTAAAATGATTTTTCCTAAGAAAGATTTCTTTCTTTGAAGTGTTTATCACATTATTTCATTATTTAAATATTTATTATTATATAATCATTTTTAAAATAAAGTAATATTTGTTTTATCATTATTTATTTCAATATTATTATTATATAATATAACCACTAGTTGTGTAATTTAAAATGATTTTTCCTAAGAAAGATTTCTTTCTTTGAAGTGTTTATCACATTATTTCATTATTTAAATATTTATTATTATATAATCATTTTTAAAATAAAGTAATATTTGTTTTATCATTATTTATTTCAATATTATTATTATATAATATAATTGTTTAATCAAGTAAATTTTTATAGTATAAGAAATGAATAAGTGTTTAATCATGACCGAGTGGTTAACATGATTGATAAGATAGAACTATCAGTAAGTTCTCAGTTCTCTCTTCGTATCTAGTTTGAAAGTAACCTAAATGTTAAGCGTGCTAGTGTTATAGCAATTTCAAGATGGGTGACCAATCGGGAAATTTGACAGTTCTCAAATAGATTAAGTGTGTAGAGGTTAAATGTGTAGAGATTAAGTGAGTTAGACTAGAGATTAAGTGTGGGTTAGTGGATAGTTAAGTGAGAAATTTCGAAATTCTAAAAAAAAAATTTCCTGAAAATTCCAAAAAATAATTATTATTTTGAAAAAACTTTAGTAGTACCGGTCGGTAACACCGACCGGTACTAAAGGTCTCCAGTTGAAACCTCAGTCCGCGACCCCACGTGTAGGCCTTTTGTACCGGTCGCAACACGCCCGGTACTGATGTTGGGGGGGCAACAGTCCCGCTTGGGCAGTTCCGGTTGCAAATCCGGTACTGATGCCCCTCCCCGACCGGTACTGCTGGTCCGTTTTCTACCAGTGATACTGATTTCGATCATGCCAAGAACTCTCTGCGGAAAAATGATATCAAGTAGACCTGGTCTCTACAACAACACAATGCCAAAAGCTAATTTGATGCCAGCGGCTAAATTATTAAAAAGGAAAGGAAAGAAAAAAAGGCATAACACCCACGTGTCATGCTAGTTTTATTCTTTATACCTATTGTTTTCTTCTCGTTGATTTATGTCGTGACCTTATGAAATCGCTGATTGTAAGACTTTGTTACTCTAAAACTATTAATAAAAAGCTGTGTGCATCAATCCATGCAGAGGCTGGGGCATCATTCCCCATTTCCAAAAAAACTGTCATGCTGAAACGATCAACGGCAACCAACAACTAATGACGACCTTAAGTCATCAACCTCGTATGCTTAGCCATGGTAGCATACCCGCAAGTTAAAATATAGCATAACTGGCTCAGTATCACACTCTTCACTGTCACCGGAAAGTTATAATTTAAAATTGATAGTGTATTCAATATCTCTATCTTTTTGTAAAATATAATTCCTGTAATTAGCCCCAAGTATCTGAGTATATCAATATCTTTCCAAACAGAACAACTTCGTGTTAACAAATTAACACCAAATCTGCTGGACCTAATTTGCACATACTTTATTTTACATCAGTAACAAGGAATAAAAGCTTGCCTTGTCATTTCACACTCATTCATGTAGTTACTTGACAGCTGATGGCATTAACCATAGCATTTTTGTATGGATCCTGGCTCTATTGGTTTTAAAACTACTATCAGATGTTTCAAGAAGCTTCGTAATGAGCTTAGCTTCAATTATATTACAAATTATGTTATTATCCAACTGCCAGTCAGTGCTCTCGTCAAGTCTCCTGCCAAGTTTTAGTATGTTATCTTGTTAATAGGACGGTAGGCTTAGGTGATCCCATATTCTCATGACTCATGAGGTCCTTTAGTTTAGAAAAATATCTTATATTGATTGTACGTACAACCTGCTACGTTGTCGATCAAGTGAATAACCATGCATACATTTCTCTATCAAGAAGCTTCGTAATGAGCTTAGCTTCAATTATATTACAAATTATGTTATTATCCAACTGCCACGGTTAGCTAAATAAATCTCTGCAAGCTTTGAGTCAAACCAATCTGAGATCCTGCTTTATATGCTTGGACCTTTTCAGTGCTCGCTGCATCTTAGATATGAAGTTGAGTAACCACCTAGGCTTTCTCTACATAGCAAAGAGGGATGGAGACTAAATAAAATGCTTTGTGGCATCTTTCCGAACTTAGATAAGACACAAACGAGGATCAGTTTGTTTATTAAGCCTCCATATTATGCTAAAATTCTCTTTGAGAAAGAGTAGTTTGTTTTTGTCTGGGTAGGCAGTGAAGCTGACTGAAAGAAACACCAGTTGGTGACTTGGTGGTTGCTGACAGCCAGGCCACTAGCTAGCTATTTTTCTTAGTTTTGTTGATCCCATACTAGGATGTTCAGGATTTTTCTCTGGAAAAAGGATGTTCGTGCTAAGGTAATTCTGCAATGCTCAGTACAAAATATAATTCCTGTAATTAGCCCCAAGTATCTGAGTATATCAATATCTTTCCAAACAGAACAACTTCGTGTTAACAAATTAACACCAAATCTGCTGGACCTAATTTGCACATACTTTATTTTACATCAGTAACAAGGAATAAAAGCTTGCCTTGTCATTTCACACTCATTCATGTAGTTACTTGACAGCTGATGGCATTAACCATAGCATTTTTGTATGGATCCTGGCTCTATTGGTTTTAAAACTACTATCAGATCTTTCAAGAAGCTTCGTAATGAGCTTAGCTTCAATTATATTACAAATTATGTTATTATCCAACTGCCAGTCAGTGCTCTCGTCAAGTCTCCTGCCAAGTTTTAGTATGTTATCTTGTTAATAGGACGGTAGGCTTAGGTGATCCCATATTCTCATGACTCATGAGGTCCTTTAGTTTAGAAAAATATCTTATATTGATTGTACGTACAACCTGCTACGTTGTCGATCAGGTGAATAACCATGCATACATTTCTCTATCAAGAAGCTTCGTAATGAGCTTAGCTTCAATTATATTACAAATTATGTTATTATCCAACTGCCACGGTTAGCTAAATAAATCTCTGCAAGCTTTGAGTCAAACCAATCTGAGATCCTGCTTTATATGCTTGGACCTTTTCAGTGCTCGCTGCATCTTAGATATGAAGTTGAGTAACCACCTAGGCTTTCTCTACATAGCAAAGAGGGATGGAGACTAAATAAAATGCTTTGTGGCATCTTTCCGAACTTAGATAAGATACAAACCAGGATCAGTTTGATTATTAAGCCTCCATATTATGCTAAAATTCTCTTTGAGAAAGAGTAGTTTGTTTTTGTCTGGGTAGGCAGTGAAGCTGACTGAAAGAAACACCAGTTGGTGACTTGGTGGTTGCTGACAGCCAGGCCACTAGCTAGCTATTTTTCTTAGTTTTGTTGATCCCATACTAGGATGTTCAGGATTTTTCTCTGGAAAAAGGATGTTCGTGCTAAGGTAATTCTGCAATGCTCAGTACAAAATATAATTCCTGTAATTAGCCCCAAGTATCTGAGTATATCAATATCTTTCCAAACAGAACAACTTCGTGTTAACAAATTAACACCAAATCTGCTGGACCTAATTTGCACATACTTTATTTTACATCAGTAACAAGGAATAAAAGCTTGCCTTGTCATTTCACACTCATTCATGTAGTTACTTGACAGCTGATGGCATTAGCCATAGCATTTTTGTATGGATCCTGGCTCTATTGGTTTTAAAACTACTATCAGATCTTTCACACAAGTCCCATCCAATTAAAACACCATATTTTCTTCTTGTATGGTTGAGAAAACAAGATATCTCTGTTTCCTTTGCTGTAACGAGACTCCAAAAGCATAACTTTTGACTGGCACTCCTGATCAGAGATATTTCCTTCAGGTTACCATGCTCCTTCTCACCAAAAGATCAGCAATTACCTCACACCATGACAGAAAAAGTATAAATTATTTGTGAAATCATAAGTTGGGATCCTTGATGTTTTTTTTCATGATGTCAGCTCCTTAGTTTGTAGGTACGACTATCAATATGGAGAACGTCATAGTGGAATGCAGAGCTCAGACCATCAAACAAACTTATAGAACTTCAACGGTTGTCCAGCCTTGACATCAACAATAACTTGAGAACTCCCAGCAACGAAAAATATAAAAAGGGAACAGTGGTTGAACTAAACAAAGAGGTGTGATTGCCAATTCTGCACTTTTATCGTTCCATTTCTTTTTTTCGAAAAGAGAAAATCCCGGCCTCTGCATCAAGCGATGCACACAGCCATTTATTACGAAGTTTGTAAGTACCAAGCTTAGAAAGGACTATTTAAGTCTGCTAATATGCTGCCACGTAGGTCGGGAGAAAAATCATGTGCCACCGCCAGGAGCCTTGTGCACCCAAACACCATAAGGTCCCACTGGTCCGAAGGAAACAGGAAAGCACATAGTTGTATCCAGTGCGCCGTCATATGCATAACCTGTAAGACATGAAAATTTGCTTTCTCGTTAAAGACAAGATCATTTCTACAGTGCCAAATGGACCAACAAATAGCGGAAACGCCGATACAAATCTTAGTTTTGATCTTCTTGTCAATCCCGTTTAACTAATTCCCAAACATATTGGAAACATTGGTAGGGGGAGGGATATTATACGTACAAAATACCACACGCAAAACAAGTTTTGCAGAAGGGCAGGAGATAAATAAATGATCTTTAATTTCAGCTGAACCACAAAAAGGGCAACTCGTGTCACCAAGCCAATTCCTCTTTGCAAGATTATCTTTAGTAAATAAGATCTTTCTATCAAGGAACCAAATGAAAAAAAAATCTTCAATGGTATTTTTAACGTCCACGTGTAAGTACGGAGAAATCTCGTATGTTCATTCATTAAATCCTCATACATGGATTTCACTATAAAAATATCATTTTGTGTGAGCTTCCAATGAAAAGAATTTGGAACATCAGGAAAAGTAATATCCATCAATCGCAAACATAGATCAGACCACATGTACCATTTATTTCTAGTGAGAGTCCTCCTAAAACTCATATTTAAGGGAGGTGCATTGTGCATCACATCATTAATCGAAACATGTTTGTGTTGTACAATGTTATATAACGATGGATATTGATATTTTAACGGTGAATTTTCCAACCAGGTATCTTCCCAAAACCTTGTGGTTTCTCCATTACCAATTCTAAAAAACCTCTATCAAAGAACTCCTCTTTAACTCTCATGAGATCTTTCCAGAATGGAGAATCAGTTGGTTGCATCTCCACCTGTGCTAAAGTTTTGCTATGAAAGTATTATTGTTCTGCAACAATTCCTGCCAACACCTTTCTCAGTTAAAAGTTTAAACAATCATTTGCGAAGTAAACATTTATCTTGAGTTCTAACACTTTCACACCCAAATCGCCCTGATATTTTGGGCGGAAAATGATGTTTCACTTAGTTAACCGATCTTTTCGTTTATTGTCATTGCTTTGCAAAAAAAAGTGACCTGTAGATATCTAGTCTTTTTCTTACCCCCTTAGAAATTTCCAGAATATACAACATAAACATCGGTAAGCTCGTTAAAACCGTATTGACAAGGACTAGTCGATCCTCATAGGATAACATTTTCCCTCTCCAGCATCCAAGTTTACCTTCGAAACGACTTTCAACTGGATACCATTCTGAATTCAAAAGTTTCCTATAGTGCATTGGAACCCCGAGATATTTAAACGGTAAAGAACCAGATTCACAACCAAATTTTTTTTGTACTGTTCTTCCACCTCTTTCGAACAAAAAATCTTACCATTATGAAAATTTATTTTGAGGCCCGAAAGCCGTTCAAAGATACATAGTATAAGCTTCATATTAACCGCCTTTTGCAAACCATGCTCCATAAACAAAATAGTGTCATCCGCATATTGTATATTGTAGTATTGACAGGCCCTCAACTAGATGAGTGATAACACCGTCTACTTGACCATCTTCCTTCGCCCTGGCGATAAGAATAGCCTAACATATCAGCGACAATATTAAACAACATAGGAGATATAGATCCCCTTGACTTAGGCCCTTTTTGGTTTGAAAATAATGACCAATATCATCATTTACCCGTACACCAATACTTCCTCACTTGAAAAAAAAATGCATAATCCAATCACACCATTTTTGTTGAAGAAAGGGCCATTTAAGTTTATCGTAGCCGGCCTTCTCAAAGTCAATTTTAAAAATCACGAGATTGGCGAGGGGCTGGGTGGCATAACGCTCGGTGGGGCCCACGTGTGGGATTGTTTCGTATGTGCTCGGCTTGGCTTACAAGTAAAGCTCGATCTTAGGTTCTGTCCTCGACGAGTTGAGAGGGTTTTCGGGGCGAGGTGATCATAAACCAGACACACGACACGGGCTACCAAACAGGGAAAAACCGTATGGGTAGGGAATATCTCAGGTGGGTCGGTCTAGCAAACACACCCTTATATAGCTTCCTAGGATGCAAATCCAGATCACTCGATGTAGCTGTAGTTGCCGATGTCTCGCCAATAGCCGAGCAACCTAGACTTGGTCACGAAGGAGAGTATGTTTCACCATTAGAATCTGGTGAGACGATCACCTAGAACCATGGAAAAATAGTGTGCTATAGGGTTTTAAATATTATCTCATTAAATCAATCAGTGTACAATGCCTCGCTAATAGCACGCTATAGTGTGATATGCACGCTAATAGTGTATTATCAGTAGCGCGCTATTTTTTTCCTTGCCTAGAACTGGCTGCCAGAAACCTTGACTTCACCTATGGAGTGGTGGAAAATACAATGCCGACGTGCAAGTTGGGCTAGCCAGTTTTTTGCATCCAGAGAGGACAACCAAATATCACACCAAATGTACCCTAGAGTTTTACTTTCCCAAAAAGCCGTCCATGATGAAAATATGATCAAGAGGCAATAATAAATGTCAATATTAATGTATGTTTTATAACTAATGTTTATGTTTCTATATTATAGTTGTTGTGGTTTTTGAATAAATTTAGACAAAAACCCGTATGCACGTGTGAAAATGTGAACACAACTAAGTACCCCAAAGCCCCGCCTATTTTGGTGATAACACTTTTTCTATTCAAATAGGTAATGACCCGGTCAAACATCAGTCTCATAGCAAGGAAGGCTAGGAAGCTACTATTAAGCTTGAGCATATAACTTCAAGATGCAGACTTCTTCACGAGCCTTAGATGAAAGATCGTTTTATTTCCGTACTCTCAAACTCATGATCCGCCTTTGAGTTTGAAGGGGTGTTGATTATATATACTTTTTTTTTTGAACAAATAAAGGCGCCGGGGGAGGCTTGGCCCGATGTAACATGTGTATATAGGGAGATGAGAGTATATGTTCCCAAAACATTGTGAAACTTTAAGAAAATATGACCAAAAATTTGCCCTATACGTCTTGACATATATGTGCGCACGCCAAAATTCGTGAGAAACCGATATTTTTTGTGACATGTGTAAAATTGACAACAAAAAAATGCTTCGTAAAAAAATCATTTTTAGTACCAAATGTTGTCTTTTTTACGCGCCACACAGAAAATGTATGCATACAGAACGTCACATGTACGCAATAACTTTTTTGTCTGAGTTTTCTGACATCTCACAATGCGATTAGAACCTATTTTAAAAACTGGGAGCCAAAACGCTACCCCACGTGTATAACTTCTTCTAGTCAATACATATCAGCTTGTTCTGTCTTTCTCTCCCTATCACGTGTCAAAACAAACAGGGTGCGTCTCTTACCCAACCTACTGCATTGATATGCATCGTACAACAAGATTTTTCAGTATATTTCGGGCAAGATTTCTGCCATGTGAAAGCTCTGCACACTATTCATGGCACACTGGACGATCCGACTATGTATGAATCATGACAAACTAGGTTTGCATCGGAGGAGCTTGGGATGTAGCACTTCGCTATGCTCTCTATTCAACACGGAAAGGCCAGCACATGCTGATAAAATGTTTGCCAAACAAATAGAGTAGATGATACAATGATGAAATGGTTTATCTATCTAGGCCCTGACAGTTTTTAACACGTAAATGTATATCCTACCATCCTCTGTTATGTGCCTCGTGGAGACCACGTGGGATATATCCTACTATATCAGTAGGGCAGATATATAAATCCAGATTTATGATTGGCTATTCATGAATGGTACATATGGTGAGATAGTACCAACAGGAAGTTAGGTAAATTTTGGAGAATATAGTAAGGAGAATTGTGTATTCCCTGTTTCTCTCTAGAGGCTATTTCTGACAATTGGGCATTTGTCTTTCCTTTGTCATGAAGAAGATTAAACCCTTCACATCGTCATGGAAACATCTAGCTTGCTTTAATTACAAGTTAGCAGCACGGTTTACAAACTTTTCAAATGCACGACAACACGGCACACAGTCTCCAACGTGCAACTTTTGGGTATTATATATTTTCTATTGGGATATGTTGCTAAAGTATATATGATGGTTGTATTGCCAAAACAGCTTCCCCGAAAGAAAAAAAACTTCATATTCACATCATCACATGACCATCCAAGCACTTAAAATAGGAGAAGTGTTTGGCTGCAAGTAGGTTCTCGTTCTCTAAGCTTCCTGGATATAGCTGAGTGCGTAAAAAAATAACCATCATTTTTTTTGAAAAGGGATAATCTCAACCTCTGCATCGAGTGATGCACACAACTGTTTTATTGCGAACTGTCAAAGTATTTAAAGTTTTACAACCCAGCAAACATCATAAAAAGGAAAACACATGTGTCGGGGGGCTACCCCGGGTAGGGTAAAGATATGGTAAAAGCTACGTCCAAGACGGAACCGACATACTTGCTGACCGACATATGCCCGGGTCGGAAGGGACCGGGATATGATATTGGTGCAGCCCGACATACTCTAACCGACTTGACCATATTTTACCCGACATATCTATGTCAGTATGCATTGTGTTATTCTTATGTGCAGGAAGAACGGTTTATGAAGGGTAATCCGGCATAACCATGCCGGGTCTCGGGAGAAGAAGATTATCCGGCATACCCATGCCGGGTTGAGAGGTGGAATCCGGCATATCCATGCCGGGTTGCCCAGGAGAGGAGTGGCGAAGTTATCCGGCATATCCATGCCGGGTTATGCGGAGAAGATGCCATGCCAAGCGCTACAGGACAAAGGACAGACAAGACATGCCAAGCCCATCCCCTGATGTGACGAGAGTACAGTGAATAGTGCTGACAAGACCCCAGTAGTCACATCGTGAATAGTGTGTGTGCTGTGTCATGCGGGCCACCCCTTGTCCCCTGGGCTCCCTCTATATAAAGAGCACCAGGGGGGGAGCTCAAACCACGGCCACCACGGGCTCCTCATTTCCCCCCTTTCCATTTGCTCACCAAGACCTCTTAGAGGCACATCTAGCTCGGCTCATGGAGCATTTGTATCGCGCGGGTACCAGTGAGAAATATACCAAATAGGATAGATGCTGCAGTAGGGGTTTTATCTCCTCACGAGAGCCCCGAAGCAGGGTAAATCCTTGTGTCCCCGTGTCGGTTGTGTTTATTTGTGTGTGCTACCTAGCGCGCTATCCCTCCCCGAATCCTCTAGCGTCCATCCGGCCCCACACATTAGCCTACCCATAGGCATCTGTCTGTTCACCACGACGACAGTTGGCGCCCACCGTGGGGCATCAGTGGCGCTTGCTGGACTAATTTCGGACGGGACCTTCTTCATCAACTCGGGGACTCGACATCATCATGGTCCCCACGCTCCAACTCGCTGCCGCACGCAGAGGCCGTTCCGACCTACACCAGCGCTCGCCGTCGACAGATTCCGGGTAACTCCCCGACAGTTGCCCGGGTCATGTCGGCTCCGTCGATCCCGACCGCACCAATGCTCTGTGAGTATCTTTGTCTGTATCATGTAATTGGCCAGTCTTGAGAGTAACTCGGGAACTGCCCCTTTATGCCTAGCTTATTTGTTAACCCCGGAATGAAATGTCGTAACCCGGGGTATGTCCTGTAGTGTTGTCTGTGTGTTTTCCCCGGAGCAAGATGTCTTGACCCGGGGATTAGCCCGCCAGTGCGTTCTATTCTTTCTGCTAGATCACTGATGTAACTCGGGGACTCGGTGAAGACCGAGTCTGCACCCTAGTGCGTAGCTTTGCAACTCGTCGTAATTTCTGTCTTTAAGTTAAAGTTAGTTTGACCTGTTAAATAGAGCAGTCGCTCCTGTTGAATACTTATTACACATGCATGCCTGGACTAACGTTGAAAGGTGATGTCGGTTTTACCGAGAGGATATTCATGTCAAAGGGCTTGATTATCTTGGTTATCTTGGTTGTTATGTCGGTTATCTCGGATCGATCGTATATTTATTATGGCCTGAAAGTGTATCCTCGACTATCTTTGATGTCGGTTTACCGAGTTATAAATGACCTATTATACCGTGTCGTCACTTATGTCGGTAAGATTTAATTTGGCGTGTTAAATAAAGTTGTTGCTCCTATTGGAAAATTCATTATATATGCATGCATGAACTAATGTTGAAAGGTGATATCGGTCTTATCGGGAGAATACTCATGTCGAAAATCTTGGTTATGTCGGTTATCTCGGATCCATCTTATAATTGCTATTGTCTCAAGATATGTTGCATATGGTCTTTGGTAGCGGCTTGCCGAATTATAAATGGCATATCATACCAGGTTGTTGCTCATGTCGGATAGTCTTTGGTATCGGCTTGCCGAGTTATAAATGGCCAATCATTTCCCGGTTGTCACTTTTGTCAGTTCGCCAATGTATCACGGCATCGTTCCGTATCTCCAGATTGCCGTTTATTTCGGTTCGCCATAGTATCGTGGCATCATCCTGGATCCCCGGTCATCGTTCATGTTGGTTTGTGAAATGAGATGTGTGATATGCCCAGAGTGGCCGAGGTACCGAGACATGTGTGATATGCCCAGAGTGGCCGAGGTACCGAGACATGTGTGATATGCCCAGAGTGGCCGAGATACCGAGACATGTGTGATATGCCCAGAGTGGCCGAGATACCGAGACACCCGAGATACACTTATGTCAAATCAACAGAGGTTGGAGGCGTCTGTGTCGGTATACGCCCAGAGTGGCTAAAAGCCGGCACATGAGACTCTGTGTCGGTATACGCCCAGAGTGGCTAAAGGCCGGCACATGAGACGTCCGTGTCGGTATACGCCCAGAGTGGCTAAAAGCCGGCATGTGAGGTATGTTTATGTCAAGCCGGCAGTGGCCGAAGACATCTATGTCGGTAAAACGCCCAGAGCGGCTAAGGCACCGGCATATGATTGTATTTTTGCAGGTACACGGTGGAGTAGGTAAAGATGGTGGTGTTGTTATTTCTTCTAAGTCTGCGCGCGACTCTGCGAGTCCCCCGCAGCCTCGGGGACTAGTGTCGGGGGGCTACCCCCGGGTAGGGTAAAGATATGGTAAAAGCTACGTCCAAGACGGAACCGACATACTTGCTGACCGACATATGCCCGGGTCGGAAGGGACCGGGATATGATATTGGTGCAGCCCGACATACTCTAACCGACTTGACCATATTTTACCCGACATATCTATGTCAGTATGCATTGTGTTATTCTTATGTGCAGGAAGAACGGTTTATGAAGGGTAATCCGGCATAACCATGCCGGGTCTCGGGAGAAGAAGATTATCCGCATACCCACGCCGGGTTGAGAGGTGGAATCCGGCATATCCATGCCGGGTTGCCCAGGAGAGGAGTCGTGAAGTTATCCGGCATATCCATGCCGGGTTATGCGGAGAAGATGCCATGCCAAGCGCTACAGGACAAAGGACAGACAAGACATGCCAAGCCCATCCCCTGATGTGACGAGAGTACAACTGCATGACATAGTGAATAGTGCTGACAAGACCCCAGTAGTCACATCGTGAATAGTATGTTTGTTGTATCATGCGGGCCACCCCTTGTCCCCTGGGCTCCCTCTATATAAAGAGCACCAGGGGGAGAGCTCAAACCACGGCCACCACGGGCTCCTCATTTCCCCCCTTTCCATTTGCTCACCAAGACCTCTTAGAGGCACATCTAGCTCGGCTCATGGAGCATTTGTATCGCGCGGGTACCAGTGAGAAATATACCAAATAGGATAGATGCTGCAGTAGGGGTTTTATCTCCTCACGAGAGCCCCGAAGCAGGGTAAATCCTTGTGTCCCCGTGTCGGTTGTGTTTATTTGTGTGTGCTACCTAGCGCGCTATCCCTCCCCGAATCCTCTAGCGTCCATCCGGCCCCACACATTAGCCTACCCATAGGCATCTGTCTGTTCACCACGACGACAACATGAGTCCCGCGAACCGAAACGCTACAAACAAGTGATACGTCTCAAACGTATCCATAATTTCTGTTGTTCCATACTTATATTATACCAATTATCACATGTTTTATACTTTATATCATATTATGACACTTATTGGACTAACCTATTAACAAGATGCCACAGTGCCAGTTTCTGTTTATTATGTCTGTGTATCGCAGAAAAGGCTCGAAAACCAAAGTGCTCGGAATTGGACGAAACAAAAGCCAATCTTCCTATTTTTTCCGACACGTTCCAGAAGTCCGAAGAGGAAACGAAGGAGGGCACCGAGGCGGCCACACCAGCCGCGCCACCACATGGTGTGGTTCCCTCGGGCGCCCACCGACATCGCCCTTTCGCCTATATAATGCCTCTGCCCCGAAAACCCTAATTGAATCGTCGTTTTCCCGAGAAGAGTTCCGAAGCTCCGCCGCCACCAAAAACCCTAATTCGGGGGACAGAAGTCTCTGTTTCGGCACCCTGCCGGGACGGGGAATTGCCCCCGGAGCCATCTCCATCGACTCCATCGCCATCTTCATCGCTGCTGCTGACTCCCATGATGAGGAGGGAGTAGTTCTCCCCCGAGGCTGAGGGCTCTACCGGTAGCTATGTGGTTTATCTCTCTCTCCCATGGTGTGATCTTTATGTGATCATGAGCTTTGTAATCTAGTTGAATAAGTAGATGTTACTCTTTATCTATTATGCCACTCTAGAGGATACTTTAATATGAACTCCGGAGTTACTCTCCACGGTGTGAAGTTGACAGTGTGCGCATCGTGTATGACTCTTTTATGACGTTGTGGTGTTTGTTTACTCAGACTTTGGGGTGTGCTTTTATAGCCCTACGCAATGAATGGTGTTTGTCATCCAACAAGAGAGTGTTTGAGAGTAGTATTTATTTATTCAATTATGAGGTCATTGTTGAGAGTGTCCACTAGTGAAAGTATGATCCCTAGGCCTTGTTTCTAAGCATTGAAACACCATTTACAACCAGTTCTGCTACATGTTTGCTTGCTGTCATTTTTATTTCAGATTGCAATTACCACTTATAATCATCCATATTACTTGTATTTCACTATTTCTTCGCCGAACTAGTGCACCTATACATCTGACAAGTGTATTGGGTGTGTTGGGGACATAAGAGACTTCTTGTATCTTAATTGCAGGGTTGCTTGAGACAGATATCTTTGACCTCTACCTCCCTGAGTTCGATAAACCTTGGGTGATTCACTTAAGGGAAACTTGTTGCTGTCCTACAAACCTCTGCTCTTGGAGGTCCAACACTGTCTACGAGAATAGAAGCGTGCGTAGACATCAACAAGTCACTAGTGAAGTAGAATATAATGCTGGCACATATGTTGGGTGAAAAAATCTTGTGCCACCAACAACAACCGTTTGCCACCAACATACACAAGCTCCCATTGGTCCAGTGACAGCAGAAAAGCCCAAAGCTGGATCCAGTATACCGCCGAATTGATAACCTGTAAGATATGAAAATTTTCCTTTTTGTTAAAAACAAGATTGTTCCTAGGGTTCCAAATAAACTAACAAATAGTTGAAACGCCAATACGAATCCTAGATTTGGTCTTTTTATCAATCCCATGTAACCAATTCCCAAACATATTAGAGACATTAGACGGGGGTGGAATATTATAATAACAAAAAAAACACGTCAGACAAGTTTAGCAAAGGGACAAGAGATGAAGAAATGATCTATTGTTTCGTTACAACCACAAAAGAAGCAACTTAAATTACCCTGCCAATTTCTTTTCGTAAGGTTATCTTTCGTAAGCAAGACTTTTTTGTGAAGGAACCACATGAATTTTTTGATTTCACCGTCCATTCATCAAATCCTCATACATAGATTTCACCGTAAAAAGACCATTTGTGTGAGCTTCCAATGAAAACTATCAGCATCATTGAGTAATATCCATTAGTCTTTGGCATAAATGAGATCCCATATTCCATTTATCACCGATGAGCACCCTTCTAAAACTCATATTTAGTGGATGCGTGTTAAGGGAAACATCGTGAACATACACATTTTTCTGCTGCACAATGTGATATAATGATGGATATTGGTCTTTTAAAGGGGCGGAACCCAACCAAGTGTCCACCCAAAATCTTGTTCCCCATTACCAATCTTTGAAAGAGACCCTATTAAATAACATCTTTAACCCGCATGAGCACTTTCCAAAAACGAGAGTCAGTTGGTTGTGTTTCAACTTGAGCAAAGTCTTAGTGTGAAGGTACTTATTCTGCAGTAATTTCTGCTAAACCCCTTCCTCATTTAAAAGTTTAAACAACCACTTGCTGAGTAAACATTTATTTCTAAGCTCGAGTACTTCAACTCCTAACCCATCCTTGTCTTTTGGTCTGCAAATGATGTTCCATTTTGTTAATCTGTATTTTCTCTTATCCTCATCACTCTCCGAGAAGAAGCGTGATCTATAAAAGTCAAGTTTTATTCTTACCCCTTTAGTTATCTCAAGAAATGACAACATAAACATAGGTAGGCGTTAACACATAGTTAACAAGGACAAGTAGGTCCCCATAGGAGAGCATTTTTCCTTTCCAACATCCCAGTTTGCCTTCAAAGCGATTCCCAATTGGGCACCATTCGTGGTTACGAAGTTTCCTATAGTGAATCGGAACCCCCGAGGTATTTAAAAGGCAAAGAACCAGATTCACAACCGAAAATTCGTTTGTACTGTTCTTCCACCTGTTTCTCCTTACCAAAGCAAAAGATCTCGCTCTTATGAAAATTTATTTTTAAGCCCTGAAAATTGTTCAAAAAAACAGAGAATAAGTTTCATATTTACCGCATTTTCCAGATCATGTTCCATGAATAAGATAGTATCATCGGCATATTTTAGAATAGACTAGTTGCAGACTCTTTGTTTCGTCCTTCGGGTGGACCTTAGATTGGCAAGGCATATTTTTAGTTGTGTGCTTTATCAACTTCTTCATCCGTCATGATGGTCGAGGTCTCCTCACACCACTTTGCTCCTTAAATTTCCTTCAGACGAAAATCCTAATCCACCTATGTCTGCATGTTCTCAGATGGTTGTAAATTTGTGTAGTGCTTACTGAAATCCGGTGAAGTCAAGAACATCACTGCTAATCGTGTTAACATAATTTCCTTCAAGCCTCTATTAAAGTGCATCCCCTTTCGTACGAGCTCACAAACCCTATTCAAGACAAAGAGGAATATGGGAGCTGACCACTAAGAGGGGCTTCGAGCAAAACTAAGAGGGGCTACACATTCATGCCAGGCTCTGCATCATCGTCCATCATGGTCGGAAGTTCACTCATGTTAGGTAATGAATTCTCATAGCATACTGGAGGAGCAGATAGATCGGAAGAGCGAGGCGCAACGATGTCCTACAACAGGTTCACACCATAACCATGACCAAGCATGAATCTACCACTGATCTAGCAGATGCTCACAAACTAATCTGAAATCTACCACAGATCTAGGAGATTCTCCCAGACTAAGCTCGAAAAACATGGGTTAGAGGTTCTTATAGCCACCGGATGAAGGACACACTGGACTGAGCAAGGACCAAGCTTGCCGCCGACGAGCTTCACCGCCGCCATGCTCGTCGCTAGAGCCGGTGAAAAAGCTCCTGCCTTCGCCATAGACATGGAGATTGAAAGAGGGAAATGGTGGTTTTGGATTAAGACGGTAAGCATGGTGGTTGTAAATAGTGGGGCGAATTATGGGGGCGGTGACCAAATTTTCCCGCCGCAGTTTTTTTCCTCACGTTGTCTTTGGTGCCGGCAGCGGCTCACACGCCGGTCAGAAGCCTGGCTCCACGGGAACTGCCGATTCAAGCATGTCTGTTGGGCATGACTGAGCGATACTTCGATGAGCACGCTAGCCTGCCCTGGGAGCTTCCACATGCATCTAAAAACCGCGCTTTTGCGAGCTACCAAAGGCGTGACTAAATGTTTTTTACTAATACATTTTTCTTAACAAAATTCAGAAATAATACACAATTTAGGGAATTTGCAAAAATAATACACTCTCGGCCACATCGAAGGCGACAGTGACTTATTAGCTGCGATGTGGCTGATTAGTACTGATGGCAATTGATTAGTACTGATGGCAATGGATACCCATTACCCGCATACCCAGTGGGTACCTATTATGGTACGTGTTTGGTAAAAAAATTACCCATGGATAAGTAGATGGTAAAAACTACGTATCCAATAGGTATTGCGGCCTTGCGGGTGCGGGTATGGTAAACTAGTACCCATGCCCGTATACCTGCATACCCAGCTATTTTTGTTTTTGACATATAAGTTCGTGGTACATTGAATATTCTGGGAAAGAATATAGAAATACTAGCTAGCTATGTACTCCCTCCGTTCTGAATTAATTGATACTAAATCTGAGTCAATTAATTCAGAACGGAGGGAGTAGCTAGTTTCCCATACCGGTCACTTAATTTGCGTCTGATTTGTAATTCGCTGGCACATTTCCTCTACCGTCCACTATTTTTAGATTTACATGGACATCTCACTCCCAGCTCCTCATCACCGCACTGCCCTTCACCCAAACTGGCACCAACCACCCTCCGCTAGTCTACCATCCCATCCTCTCCTAACACATTTCCCTAGACATGATAGCTGGGTCAACCATACCCATGGTCGCTCGTGATGCACCTGAGTGGATGAGTGAGTTATTTTGGTGATCATTTGCATATATATTGTGTTGTTTATAGTTTCTTTTCATGTACGAGTGTCGCTTGCCGAATTAGTGGATGAATGAGCATACATGTCGATGGTTTTCTGATATATTAAAGATGAATGATTTTTTTTTGGTGGGTTTACCCGTGGGTTTTGAGTACCCACGTGGGTGCGGGTATACGCGGGTGTGGGTATGGGTGTGGTTAAAATACGAGAACGCGGGTGCGGGTTTGGTTAAGCTCTGTCCATACCCAACGGGTGCGGGTGCCATCGGCACTTATCAGCCACGCCGTAGCCAATAAGTACTAACCGGCCATGACGTGGTTGATAAGTCCATCTCGACCATTTTTCAAATTCCTCTAAATGTGTATTATTTCTGAATTTTGCTAAGAAAATTGTATTATTAAAAAAATAGCCGAAGGGAGGGAGTGGTAATACCATTATAGTATTACTAGGTGTATATCTTATATATGTAGAGTAAAACTGTTAGACCCCCGTAGATGCGTATATCCTCTTCCTATGCAATACATAAAATCATTTGTAACTTTACATGCAGGCTTGTAACATTTTTTTTCGAAAGACCATGGAAGGATAGTTTAAAAAGTTTTAGCGAAAATAAAACCTAATAGAAGCATCATCACACGTGTGCAAGAGTAGCTAGTAGAGCTATTGAAGTGTTATCTTTATCTTTATATTTCCTAAGCGTTGAACTTTTAACTAAGTTTGGAGAAGTGATTAGGCTAAGAAAGGTACACTTCTATTTAATGTTTGGTACTTCGTATGTAGACTTTACCCCAGACAGTGATAGCTAGCCTTTTGCACTCCAGTATTATTTTGAAGATGTCGATTTCAGGAGAAAATGTAAGTGCTGATCACTATGATCTTGAAGCCAACATGCTTACGCAAACCTAAATGTGTCGGTTGATGGATGGGTGCATGTGCAAGATCCACAACTTGGCACCGTTTCAAAAAAAAAAAGAGTAATGCACTTAGGCCACTATCAGCGCCAAAGAGAAAGTAGTCATGCACTTAAGCCACACAAGTGTATTTGCTTGTTAATCACATTCATGCATGCGCCATGGTTTCGCTACCATCTAACAGTATCCACTTTGTTTTCATACCTACTCTAGGCTTATCTTTGTGTATCATTTGTGGTACTTTTACGATAGTACTGTTGTAATTCAAATTGTCGATGGTCCAGTTAAGCATGAGTTACCAAAGATATTGGTGTGAAATTGTGAATGCATCATTTGTGTGCTCTTACTTCCAACTACTCATCTCTAATATGTACCATCGGATTTTCAAGTGGCTGATTTCTTCGCCAAGGCTGAGATCATAGTGTAATATAGACTTTACGTCTTAAACTCAATGTTCTTAATCTGCCTTGAGTCTGAAGGGGGTGTTAAGAGTATTACTTAGGTGTATATCTTATATCTGTAGAGGAAAATCCCAACTAACTCGTATAGCTGTGTATATTCTCTTCCTGTTCAATAAAATAATGATTTGGATATTCCCAATTCTTCTTACAAGTGCAAGTTAGCGGCAGTTTCCAAATTAACTTTAGATGGAGGCATGTAAGACCTTTTCCAAAAGACCATAGAAGTATAGTTTAACTCCAAGCTTTGTCAAAAAGAAAACCCAATAGAAGTGTCATCGCACGTGTGCAAGCGTTTTTTTTAGAAAAGGGGAAGTCCCAGCCACTGCATCGATTGATGCATTTTTAGAAAAAGAGCATTTATTAATATCACGATGATACCAATTACACCCAGCCTCTGCAACAACGCGTGCCCTAGCGGCCCCACGGATGCACACAGCCTAGAATAAAAAGAAGAACTACAAAAAAAAGTCCCGCTACAGCGATCCATTAATTGTTACAGCAGACCTAACCCCACCAAAACAGTACCAGAAGTCCAACTTCTCCAAAAGCGACGCCTCCAAGAAGGGAACAGTGCTCAAGCGCCGTCGTCGCCCTGATCATAGATCATAGGTTTTCACCCCGAAGAATGTCCACACTCGCATAAACAATGCCTTCACCAAGGCAATTGCCAGGCACAACCAATTAAGGCCAGACCTTGGGTTTTCACCCTGAAAGTTTAGACTCTGAACTTCTCCTGTGCTGTCGCCCCCTCTTGCCGTTGCTGCTGTTCCAAGTTACGAATCACCTAGCCAATCCCTCATCCCACCAGGACTGGAACCACCGTTGCAAGTCCTCAAATCTCGGCTTCCATGCCCTTCTCCGCAATCTGACTTCATCATGGAACAAAAATCCATGATGGCAACAGACCGCAGAGCTTCGCAACGCTACCTCTGAAACCAAACGGTCAGAAAAAACATGGTTGCGCGCGACCGAATCCCACCCGATCCGTCAATCTCCAGGCTTGATTTGCCCAATGGAGTTCGCCGGCGGAGCCTTCCGGAACTCGACAATCTGGCCAGATCAATGAAAAGCTGCAACAAGTAAATCTTCGTCTTGGTGTTAGAAAGATCCAGGACTGTCACCTTTATTCAATCCGGGCCGACTAGACTGGCCGGTGTGGAACCAGCCCGTCGCTGCCTAACCGGCCGCCGACACCGCCACGGTGCCAAGCAACCGGCGACACCAAGCATCCCGGCGCCGCCTATCGCCACAACCACAGCCTCGTGCGATGCATACAACCTTTATTAATTAATTTCGTATCCAGTATTACACGCTCATGGGTCACATGCAAGAGTTGCTAAGCAGGTGCTGATTAAGTGCTCTCTTATTTAAGTTTGTATCTCTTAGGTGTTGAACTTTCAACTAAGTTGGGGGGAGGTGAACATGCTGGAAAAAAGTTGCTGACATCTAACCTTTGGCACTTCGTATGCAGACTTCACCGCAGGAAGTAAGCCTTTTACACTTCAGTTTATTTAGAAGATGTTGATTCCTGGGTAAATTTAAAGTACTAATCACTTTGATTTTTGTAGCCAACAAGGCAACGTGCTTACGCAAATGATAAATGTGACAATTGATTGGTGGGTAGTTAGGTCACACTAGAGTGCAGGTTCAAGATCCACAACTTGACACCACATCCATAACAAAGTAAAACGCTAAGACCACTGATAGCACCAGATATAAAGTAATACACTTACATCAGACAAGTTTATTTACTTGTTAAGCACATACATGCTTGGTCCAGAACAAAGTATCACAATCACCACATTCCCATCAGAACCACTTGCCTTAACCTTATTTTCCGAGATATGAAGGTACTCATACTTCCCTATTATCTCTGGACAATAAATTCGTGGACAAGACAAATATTCCGTAGATAACTCCACATCAGAGCAGCAGCAAGAGCTTAAGTTTGTTAAATGTTTTTCCAGAGGAAATCATGCATGCTGGGACAAAGTTGAAGTCAACTTTTCTGATCCACAGAAGAAGCAAAACTTCAGTTCTTAGGGTTCCACAAAACCAGATTTCTTAATGGAAGATTCCACAGACACATGAACATGATGCAGGTTTCAAGGAGCTCCCTGAACCTTGGTTATGCACGATGTTTTTTATTAGATGTGAGTACAGGGATGTTTTTTACAGAAAATACCACATGTGCACTGTGCACAACTTAGGGATGTCAAGTGGCGCCATTTATTGGTTCAGCAAGTAAAAAAACGTTACTTTTTCTGGAAAAAATGACCTACGAGCTAACTAAATGGTATTCGCGGTTGCCGTTTATGCGCCATTTACATCCCTAGCACAACTGCACATGCTAAGACCAAGCAGTGTTGATTTGTGACTGATGAAGCAGTAGATGGTAGGTTCAGAATATTGCTAGTTGGTTTCTGACTAGTAGGGTCACGTGGTCATGAATGCTGAAATTATAATTCCTGCTTCTGTTGGCGTTACACAAAGCTCCTGCGTATGCAGGGCAGAGGTAAAATCACAGCACACCCGGCCACCGTCAGATTTACAGAGGCATAGCGCCGTAGGCAAGGGCGCAACAGTGTAGAGAATAGCACCCCAAAGACAGGCCTACCGATTTGGGTTAGTTTTAAAAATATTTTCAAAAGTAGATCAGTTTTTGCTCAAGTTTCCTGACAATCTCAGTTTTCTTTTCGTTTTTCACCCCTGGTGGGGGCCGGGTCTGGATCCATGCGTGTGAGTATGTATGAAATGCAAGTATGCTGCAGAATGTTGGTGCAAAAAAAATGCTAGCATGCGGTAAATATAAACATGATATCATGAAAATTTAACACCTTCAGGTGGGGTTCAAATACAGTTTGCAGTTGTTTTCTTGGATGCAGTTATTTAGTAAATGAGCTTTTCGTTCATATGCATACAGGTTTTAGTTGGAAAAGGAGAAAAACGCACATGACCATCTATTATATACTAAAAGCACAATACGGGAGTCTAAAATAGAGACACCAGGTTAAGCCACATCATCTAAATTATTTATACCGTTAGATCTATAATAAATGGTTTTGATTAAATGAGAGATTTAGAGTAATAATTGTTTACGTAACGGAATAGACGTGGCAACCTGGCAGGTCACCCACCGTGAAACATAGGGACTCTATATAAGAAAAAAAAACATGATTTTCGATCTAGAACAGGGATAAGCTGAACGAATTAATAGCTGGCTAGCTACCTTGAGTTGTATCGGCAACCGGCAGAATCAAATTTATTTAACCCATATAATTGACCGTAGTTAATTACAGTACATGGCAGGACTTTAATAAGGTATTCTGAGGTGCTGCAAATTTCAACGGGATTATTATTTTCGCCTACACACAAATTGATAAATATGAAAATCATCGACATATATACTGTTCACCACTTCAGATTAGAACATTTTTACACAGGCCATATGCTAAATATTTTTGCGTTTATTTATTATACACAGAAAGAAGTCATCATTATTTACATTGTTTAGATTTTTTTGAAATTTTGATGTGTCATTGTGAATTTTTCAAAAAAAAAGACTACATTTAGTTGTCCGTCCTACAAAACACCGTTCTCCACTTATCTCCTTTCCGAATATCTTATTTCAAAGGATACATTATTCCCTCCTACAAGAAAATTACAAATATAAAAAAATTCAAAACCTGCATTGTTCAGAACTCTAGGTTTAGATTTTTTTTCATTTTTACAGAGCCCTTATACAAAATATTTTGCATTTATCTTTTATACACGGATAGAAGTCATCATTATCTACATCTATAATTATGTTATGAATTTTTTAAGAGTTTCATGTGTCGTTTTTGTAAAGGACTGCATTTAGCCGGCCTGTCCTACAGAATGATGTTCTCCGGGCATCTCCTTTATGAATAGCTAAATCTGTTGAGAAAATATTTTGCATACCCTAACTAGCTAGAACATTGTGGGAGGGTGATATTAAGTGCAAATTAAGCAATACATGTACATAGTACTATAGAGTGATCCACACATACGCATGCATTTGATGTATTAAAAATGATTAGAGATCTCATATGAAAATTCAGCTCAAAACATAAAAAAGATAAATGTTCTGAAACTCAGTTATCTAAAACATTCGGCTCGATGCTACGCGTCTTAATCTCTTATAGTAGTAAAATATTGAAATTATGTAGTTTTTAATATATTGATCCTCACATATATGGATCATATTTACATCCTAATTATATATATGTAAGTGTCAGAACCAATGTGCCAACACAACTAAATAGAAAGATCACGAACATGCTAGAAGTTCTCACGGAAAAATCATCTAAAAGGTCAATAATGTGGGACTATGTTTCTTTATTAAGCCAAATTATTATTTCTTTGTAATTAGCATAGAACACTACAAGTAATTCATAAACCAACTCACATTGACATATCATTTTACTATTTTATGTATCTATTCATATTATAATAGCAATTGCATTGCAGTAGCTAAGAACATTAATTGCATTCTATTTATATTACAACTAATATATTTCTTAAGTATACATAAATGTATCACAATCAAACATAATCACTGAAAATCATTTAATTATTGCCTGGTGGATCCTAATAATTAGTTGGAGTACAAGCAACACTTATTTAGGCCACGTAGGATATATATACAAATTGACGCGTGTCTCCTTCTCTAATGTTATAAAAACCAAACAAAATGCACTCATGTGGGAAATCATAAAGGGGTATGCGAGGAGCGATGCTTGATGAAATTGAAGCCTTGAAGCTTAAGAAGTGACTGCTTAGTACGCCTCTTTTGGCCTTCTCGTAGAAAGATAGTCCAACTATATGTACATACAAGCGAAGTATTCAGTCGTACATTACCAAGAGGATAGGATATATATATATGATGTATTTTTTCCTATGTTACTATTGCTGTCATGATTTCATTGATATATTTCATTGTTGGCATTTTCATTGCAAAGTGTCACACTAATTTCTTTAGTTAGAGGACTTCAGAGTGTACATTTTAAAATTTAGGA
The DNA here is from genome assembly GCA_026929855.1 of Poa annua. Lineage (NCBI taxonomy): Eukaryota > Viridiplantae > Streptophyta > Magnoliopsida > Poales > Poaceae > Poa > Poa annua. Next base: position 10,557,619 of record CM049436.1, read on the forward strand.
ATTGTTTCAATGGATATTGTTTGATTTATATGAGAGTATATATCATTCCAATCATGAACACAATTAACTACGGGTTAAGAGGCTAGAACTATGCTATCAAAGAAGTGGCGTCACATTACATTACATAACAAATACTTTTAATCGAGTGTGATGAACTACTGATCGAACATCAAGATAGCATGGAGACATCAAAACAAAATGGAACAGTTCTAGAACAAATAGGTAGTAGAGAAATAAAGAGCGGAAGATAGATTTAGATAATAGTTGTCACTATTTAATTTACTTACCTATTAAGAAGCAACATATGTTTTTCCTTTCAATTCATCAATAGTTTTGTAATTAACCTTACATGAGAAAAAATATATTCTAAGATCATATCACTTACAAAATACAATGAATTGTTATAGACAATGTTGGTGTCATTCGCCCATAGTTTTAAGATAGTTCCAATGTTCCTCACATATATGACATTTGTTTACTACTCCCTCCGTACTAAAATAAGTGTCTCAACTTTCATAGAAAGTGGATGTACTTTCTATCAAAGTTGAGACACTTATTTTGGGACGGAGAGAGTATAACATTTGTAATAGTCATAGAACAATATTGTTTCTAATCATGTAATGTGATATCCTCAGGACAACAATATATATTTTCAAACACTTTTAGCCCCACATAGAAGATGACGCCCTCGCATTTGCGAGGGCCACCTTGCTAGTTATTCCAAAAGCTTCCGCCTTTGTACCTCAAATCCAGTAAGAAAACTGACTAAACTCGTTAGAAGGAGTAGTTTTAAAATATTTCAGAAAAAGGCCATATATAATAACACATATGAGAAAGAACGAGACGGTTATTACTAAACTGGTCAGAGGAAGCTGGCTGGCTCCTTCCCTCAGCCAGAGACAACTAGAGCTGGACCTGGACTGGCACTGGCCTACACAAAACAAACCAACCACAGGAAATAGTGTTTTTTCGTGCTCTTTCTCCTCCTTTTCACTGAACAAAAAAGCATTAAACTGGTCACAGTTCATTCTTTCTTGAAACTGTCCTCCGGCAACACTTAAGAACCGGGTGGGAACAGAAGATTTAGGGTAGTTCTGTTGCTAACCACAAATATCTTATGCTACTGTATCTTTTCATCCTGCCCTCATCGGCTCTTGAGCAATGCAGTTTTAAAGGGGAAAAGTTGTAATCTTTTTTTTCCTGTCAACTCTTTTTTTCTGACTACGGATGGCAATGGGTAGGCCTCACACCCTCCCTCACCAAATCCACTCACGCAGCACAAACGTCCACCACACAAACCAGGCACACAACACATCGCACGCACAGATCCTCACCGCACGCCGCCGCCGCTTGCGTGCCCAACGCCTCTGCTCCCCAGCCTGATCTCACGACGCCGCCGCCGCCGCCGCTCCCCAGCTCTAGCTCGCCGCTTGCGCGCCCAGCCATGCTGCTCCCCACTCCCCAGCCTCGAGCTCCCGCCGCCTCCGGCCGTGCGCCCAGCGCTGCCGCTCCCCAGCCCCGAGCTCGAGACGCCGCCGCCGCCGCCTGCGGGGCCAGCGCTGCCGCTCCCCAGTCCCTAGTCCTGCGTCGCCCGTTACCCAGCCTGGAGCCCCCAACGCCGCCGTGAATCCTGCGCTGTGAATCTTCTGTTACCCTGCTGCTGTGAAACCAGGCAGGTACCCGTATACCCGGCGGGTGGCGGGTCTGGGGAAATTCTGGACCCGGTGACTGGTATGGGGCGGGTGGCGGCCTGGCGGGGGCGGGGAGAGGAGGCGGGGCCGGGTATGCGGTTGTTAAACTTTTTTTTCGGATAGTGATGTGATGTCTGCTGAGTCTCTCCAGACTCAAGCCTATATAATAGCACCCGCCCTGACCCCTCTATCCCGCTCAGCCTCCAATACCTTCTGAAGCTTCTCCCTCCCTCACACTCACCAGTCCTGCTCCCGCTACTCTCTATGCTCCATATGCTCTCCTTCCCTTCGTAGCCTTGGCCTTGTAGCTTCCTCCATGGATCCACGCTAAATGCTCAGCGGGCTTGCAAACTCGTAGCATTTCTCCCGGCCCCGTCCGCTGCAAGATGTAATCTGGGTCTCATCTCACACCCGGTGGCCATCTGAATATCCTCTCGGATTCCTCTGAGAGAAAAGTGAAGCCCTCTTTGGGGGTTCCGAGCAATGGAGGAGAGTTTTGTGCCCCTCCGAGGTATCAAGAACGACCTCCGTGGACGGCTCACCTGCTACAAGCAGGACTGGACCGGAGGGTTCCGTGCTGGAATCAGGTATGCATGCTCAACAAGCTTATCAGCCACATCTGTGGAGAAATTGATTTGTCTTTTACTGGCATGTGTTCATTTTTTAGTAAGATTTTACCCCTGCCATGTGCAAGATCTTGAGACCTACTGTGATTGATTGCTCTCTTCTAGCATTGTGTAACTGCCACCAAGATCTTAGAATGAAACTGCTCCTGTGTCATGTTTCAGGATCCTGGCGCCGACCACTTACATATTCTTCGCGTCCGCGATACCCGTGATATCGTTCGGGGAGCAACTGGAGAGGAGCACTGGTAATGGAGGAGCCAAATTTGAAGTTTTTCATGTTTGGGTTCTGTTCGGTGTTAGTTTAGTTTCAGACTTTTCAGTGTATTCGCATTTGAGTAAGCGGACAAGCTTATTTTGGGAGCTCTAATGGTTGTGCTGCAGATGGAGTCCTTACAGCCGTGCAGACACTGGCATCCACTGCCCTGTGTGGCATAATCCACTCCATTGTGGGAGGGCAGCCGCTGCTGATCCTCGGCGTCGCCGAGCCGACCGTGATCATGTACACCTTCATGTTCAGCTTCGCCAAGGACATCCCCGACCTCGGTCCGAACCTGTTCCTCGCTTGGGCTGGTTGGTAGGTCATCCCTGTCGCATTGATGCAGATTACTATTGTGGGTCAGTCTTACTGTAGCGTTGTTTTGTTCGGTTCTGAAATCATGAATATGTGTATGCAGGGTCTGTGTGTGGACTGCCATCTTGCTGTTCTTTATGGCGGTACTAGGTGCCTGCTCGATCATAAACCGGTTCACCCGTGTCGCCGGCGAGCTTTTTGGGCTCCTCATCGCGATGCTCTTCATGCAGCAAGCTATCAAGGTTGGTGTACACCATGGCCATGTTTTGCGTGATTGCCCATCTAGGCTTCAAATCCTGTGCCGATGCAAAAAATTATTAAGAAGTGGCTTCTGCTCCGGTGCTTCTCCCCTGCCAAAAATCCGGACTCGAACTGCAATCTGGGCTTCACGAGCCCAACGAAAGAAAAAAACAAAAGGGACAAACTTTTCCGTTTAAGTTTTGGTAGGGGCAAAGCACTGAAGCAAACCTCGAAAGAAATTTTGTTGGTCTTGGATTGCTTTCTTTGAGGTGGATGTGGTCTGAAATTTTGCTACAGTACTACTGTAGTCAATCTGAATCTGCCCACTAGTGGGTGAATCTACTAGGTTAGTCAATGACATGTGCACAAGCTGAAAAGCACATGGAGGCTAATGGGGATGTCCCCAAATTGAGGCAGTGATGCTGCTGTTTGCTCAGTGCTCCAACTAAATGTTTTCTTGTCCTCGGTTCTAAATATGCTTTGTCCCAAATTCCAAATATGCTTTGTCACGAATAACAAACCTCAGCATCAACGCTTATTTTAAACAAACTAAATGATAGCAACAGAAGTACCATTGTGCAAGCTCTGTTAGGCAACTTGCATATTTAGCTCATATACCTTTGTTGGATGCAGGGACTTGTTGACGAATTCCGCATTCCTGAGAGGGAAAACATAAAAGCACTACAGTTTGTTCCGTCATGGAGATTCGCCAACGGAATGTTTGCTATCGTATTGTCATTTGGCCTTTTGCTCACTGCACTGCGGAGCAGGAAAGCGCGATCATGGCGCTATGGAGCAGGTATGTATCTGAATATTTTCTGACCTCGAATATCCACTTCCTTTGCTGCCTATGAATGTTAAGCACTTCAGTTAATCCAACTCTCTAAACCCTGTGCCATTTACTCTACCTAGGTTGGCTGCGTGGCTTCATCGCCGACTATGGTGTTCCACTGATGGTGCTGGTGTGGACAGGGGTTTCTTACATACCGCATGACAGCGTGCCGAAAGGAATCCCGAGGCGCCTTTTCAGCCCCAATCCATGGTCTCCTGGTGCGTATGACAACTGGACAGTCATCAAGGTACCACATAAACTCAACCACACTTCTGAAACATTCAGTCTGTTCATGTGAACCATCAAAACTGATCAAATGTTTCCAATATCAATGAGCAGGATATGCCCCATGTGCCACTCAGGTACATAATTGGTGCCTTCATACCTGCAACAATGATTGCTGTCCTTTACTACTTCGATCACAGTGTAGCATCCCAGCTTGCTCAGCAGGCTGAGTTCAATTTGAGGAAGCCTCCATCTTTCCACTATGATTTGCTTCTCCTCGGCTTCCTGGTATGTGCAGATGAGCATAACTCTAGGTAGTAACTTCAATATTTGGTATATATTGACCTCATTTCATTGTAATTTCTTGAACAGACATTGTTATGTGGCCTAATTGGTATCCCTCCGTCCAATGGCGTCATTCCACAGTCGCCGATGCATACAAAGAGCTTGGCTACTCTAAAGCATCAGGTAAAATATTGGAATGTTCTGAACTTCTGATGCTTGATTAATACTAATTGACCTACCATTCAAATGAACAAAACATTTCTCTACAGATACTCCGTAACCGACTAGTAGCCACAGCACGACAAAGCATGCGCCAGAATGCGAGCTTGAGCCAACTGTATGGCAGCATGCAGGATGCTTATAAGCAGATTCAGACACCGCTGATCCACCAGCAACAGTCTTTCAGAGTACGCAGATATCTGACTGAAATTAATTGCTCTCACAGTATTGTACAGGAAACAGTCTAGTACATGTATCTGACATTGCAGTACCATTTTCACAAAATTTAGGGCTTAAATGAGCTCAAGGACTCAACTGTCCAGTTAGCATCAAGCATGGGTAACATCGATGCACCAGTTGACGAGACAATCTTTGACATAGAGAAAGAGATCGATGATCTGCTGCCCATGGAGGTCAAGGAGCAAAGGTTGAGCAATTTGCTACAAGCTGTGATGGTCGGTGCCTGTGTTGCTGCAATGCCGTTGCTCAAGAAAATCCCCACGGCTGTCCTGTGGGGCTACTTTGCCTTCATGGCAATTGAGAGCTTGCCTGGTAATCAGTTTTGGGAGAGGATATTACTGCTCTTCACTGCTCCCAGCAGAAGATACAAGTAAGTTCAACCCATGTTATTACTGTAAATTCAGGAAATCTGAGTATGCTGTTGCACATATGTAAGTATGCACAAATGTGAAAATAATTACCTGATCTGGTGGAAACAAGAAAGATACCACGGTAGAGTCGGATATGTTAAATTGTTTATTGTCTGATTCCGGTAATCAGAAGCTACTATGCCAGACTGAAAAACTTACCGCTTACTAATCTTCACAGGGTGCTAGAAGAGTACCACACCACATTTGTCGAGACCGTGCCATTCAAGACGATAGCCATGTTCACACTCTTCCAGACTGCGTATCTGCTTGTATGCTTTGGGATCACATGGATCCCATTAGCTGGTGTTCTTTTCCCCCTGATGATCATGTTCCTGGTTCCAGTTAGGCAGTATGTGCTCCCCAAGCTCTTCAAAGGTGCACATCTCAATGACCTGGACGCAGCAGAGTATGAGGAATCACCAGCTATACCATTCAACCTTGCAGCGGTCAGTTCATGATCTCTTGATCTGTCCTAATAAGCAGTCTTTGTTTATCATCGTGCCATTTTCTAAGTTTTACCTGACAAAAACATTTTAATCTTGTTGCACTAGCTTGACACTCGATGTTGTGCTTTTCAGCAAGATATTGATGTCGCATTGGGGCGCACCCAGAGCTCAGAGATCCTTGATGACATGTTCACTAGAAGCCGCGGTGAGATCAAGCGCCTGAATAGTCCTAAGATCACGAGCTCAGGTGGCACTCCTGTCACAGAACTGAAAGGCCTCCGCAGCCCTTGTATTTCTGATAAGGCATACAGCCCTCGTGTCACTGAGCTGAGGCATGAACGTAGCCCTCTAGGGGGGCGAGACAGTCCACGGACAGGCGAGACCCGACCATCCAAGTTGGGCGAAGGCTCGGCACCAAAGTGAAGCTATAATGATGCATTACTCATATAAGTTATGAAGCTACTTGAAATAAAACATATGGATGATTTGAGCATCGGTGCTAATATATGATATATCTACTGATGAAGTATGATGCCACTATATGATGGCGAGTGGTGAAGTATGATGCCCCCATATGATGTCTACTGATGAAATATGAAAATAGGCAAATGTGCATCTCTAGCCAGATATTTTGTCTATTATTTTCCTCTTGTGCCTCCTGACCTAAGGGAGCCCCGTATATGTAATATTTGTCGTAGTAGAATATTATAGTGACTACTTTGAAACTTTTTTGAGTCTCACTTCACTATATTCGTGTCAGACCTAGGATATCATTCATTATACTGCAAACTGTTCATATTATTGTTTGATTTCTATAGCAAACTGGTGAGTAATGAGCATAACTTATGTTTGCATCTTTGTTGAGGATGTAAGTAGTTGACTGATAATTAGGTGAGCTTATTCCCTTCTGAGTATTGGGCATTCTTGTTGTTTAAAACGGTGAACAGTGAGTTTTCATGGACAAGATATATTTGTAGCCTAACAGCTCAAGCTATTAAATTATGCAGTTGATGGATGAAAATGTTACTCTCTCCGATCCAAAATAAGTGCCTCAGTTATAAACTGGGGTTGGTTCAAAACTGAGGCACTTCTTATGGATTGGAGGTAGTACTTGAATTGCGACAATGATACTGTATGTGAATCATTCGAGTGTGCCTCGTAAACCGTGTTTCAAATGAATACTGAACACCAGTTTAACTTCAGAAAGTGAAGTTCTTCCCAAGTGTCTTGTACAGATGTGAATCACGTCAAATTCAATGAAATGGATGCTGAAAGTTGGGGCAATAGCACAACACATATCGTCAATCCAATACACTCGCTAACTCATGAACTCCATCTGACCGACACGCAGGCAGAAAACAAGATAAGTTCAGGCATGACTGAACTAGACAGAAAGAAGACTGCACAGGGAGGTACCAATTGTCTGAGCCTACTGATAGAACAGACCATGCTGATTCAGCAGTAATTTGCTAGGCACTAGAACGATACACAAAAGATATGGTATGGCTGTGCTGTTTCAATGAGTTGCAAAGCCAACTGCCAAGTACAGCTACTGAGCACAGTGTCTTAATTGTACCTGTCCATGTTACTACAGAGGGAAAGGTGCCCAAATGAAAGAAATAATTCAAGATGCAGCTCTTTCTTCACCTGCAACAGATGCCTGCAGTAGTAGGCAGAAAGCTACTGGGCTGGCATCCCTCTTTCAACGGCAGCCATGATTCCAACTTTAGAAGACATTGCATTTGCATCTGTCATGAAGCATTGACCTACTGAGACCAAAGGTATTACAACCACCAGAGAGTTCATCTGTATGCAGTGGAGTTCATAGACTCATAGGAGGTGCTGCCTTGTCATTCTATGGGTAAACAACACCCCCCGATTGTTAACAATCATGGTCACCTTTTTTTCTCAATCGTCCATACCCTCGACAACAACCTGTGAGCTAGGGCTAGTGATCAGATGGATTTTACAGGCATGCACTGTTTCCCAAAAGGAGTGGTTGGAGTTCGTAGGCGCGGCGAAAGAAGGCTGAAGGATCCACGCTTGAGGGCCATCTGCAATGTCCGGATGATAATCTTTGCACATCAAGTGCAGCAGGAGGGGGTTGTTCTTTCCAAATCATTTTGACCTGCAGATAGCAAGTAGTGTGTCACACCCTGAATTGCAGGGAATTCCTGAAATGGCCCGGTTATGTTCATTGTCTCTTATTTCATCATCTTCATTCTTCACCAGTTCCTATCCTACACCCCCCCTTTCACCTGTTTGATGCAATGCCATTGGGTTTGTCGCGCTTTTCTGGATTCCGGAGAGCAATGTGACAATTCAATCGATAGGGCTGTAGCTGCTTCAGTTGAAAGCTGAGATATCAGATCCATGAATGTTAGGTGCAGAGGAGCAGATGCATCATCTAGGATCTACAGATGTGACCATGAATAATTGGACGCGTTGAGTTACTCCAGTAATTCAACCCTAGACTGATTACAGATTACCCTCTGTTCTTATATGGTGAAAAAAAGACAAGTTGAAATACATAGGCGATCTGTAAAACTAGTAAAAGTGCACTCTGCCTGACCAAGAATCATGTGAAAGATGGACAAAAGGAACCAGCAATCGTGTTGAACACAATGCAAGCAATCACATCATTTTTTCTGGCATTCCATACTCGCGAGATTTTTGCTGTACAAACTTTTTCCATATTGCAGAAGTGGCAATCATCCAGTGGAATCCTAAAAAACCCTTGGAAACTTCAGGTGATGGCAAAGTCCGAAATTCAATTATCTGGAAGATCCAGAAAAAACACTGCGACGAATATTTGCACTTCTTCAAACTTGTGGCCATGTCTGGGCTCCATGGAGATGGATCTCGCAGGAGACGGAGCCAGTATACATGATGGAACTGCCTCGATACATCATGAATTCATGAGAAGTTTAAAATATAATTACACATGTGTTTCATGCAGAATGAAACATTCAAAACTGCTCAAGATTTCCATCTCCAATCTTGGAAATATTTAAAGATTAACCAAAAAAGGTAGCACTTCCCATGTGCAGGTCAACTAGACTCAGAACTGCAGTAAAATGCAACTGATGAAAATCATTGGTTTAATAAGTCAACAACCAAGCGAAGCATTAGCTGGTCCTTGCATCAGGAGATAATATAAATCAACAACCATATGATCAAGTCAGTTCTTTATTATTATTCGTACAGCAAATCCTGGAAGTCTACTTTGTACTTTCTTAACCTGAGAACTTGGTTGGATGGCTAGCAGGGTGGTTGTACCCTCAGCCCACCAGAGTTCAAACCCTACGTTTGACGTCTGTGTGTTGCATTTAGGCGGAATATTCTTTCAGTGGGAGGCGACGTTCCCGTCGACATCGAGGCGTCCGTGGTGTGACTTCGTCAATCTCAAAACTCGATCCGCCGGCTCAGTATTTCGGAGGTGCTCATAGGGGTAGGGTGTGCGTGTGTGCGTTCATATGGGTGAGTGTGCGTGCGTGTTGTGAGCGTTTGTACTGTGTTTGTCAAAAAAAAAAAAACCTGAGAACTTGCGCCCTGTCATCTTCTCAGACTCATATAAGATATGATTGATAAGACCCCTTGCCGCACTGCACAGCAAGAAATAGTTTGAGAAGATTGTCTCAAAACAAAGTAAAAAAAAGGTACGACAGTCAGAAACAGAAGTTGCACAGGAGCAGCAACTTACTCATCCTTCATTTTCTGTATCTTTTCCGGATCAGTTTCATGCATGTTTTTCTTGAACTGTTGTCTCACCATGGAAACAAGAAGCCCTGTGTTGTGTTGCTGGGTCACAAAATACGACAACTCAGTCAGATAAATGTGCAGGTTCATACAATCTATCTATTATATACTAAAAGCACAATACGGGGTCTAAAATAGAGACACCACGTTAAGCCACATCATTACAATTAATTTTGATGGTTAGATCTAAAATCTATGGTTAGGATTTAATGAAAGATTAGTTGTAACGTAACTATTTTACTATATGTTTGACACGTTCCATGTCAAAGTTTATTCCATGTAACATAAGTCGTACCAAAAACTGATCGGTAGCAGATAAAAAAAATCAATAGCCATCGTATTTTAATAGGACTCTCCGGCCGGCCAGCCGTTCTGATCGATATGATTTATTATGTACGGACTTCTTTTCCTCACATATGCTGCTCACCTTGATGACTTTGGCCGGCCGGCCGGCCTTCTAACCATGCTTCTCACACAACCATGTGACACTAATCAAAGATTTGTGTTATGCCCACATCCAAAAGTTTGGAGCATTTGAGAGGTTTCTCTCCTTTTATTACTTCATCATTTCTAATAAAAAAATTACTTCATCATTTCATAAATTGTGTATAGCACACCACGCCATCTACATAAACCTGGCCTGATCAATTTGTTTCCGTAGCACTAGGTATGTACCAATACAGGAGCACAAAAAACATGGCTGTCAGTATATTTTCTTGAAAAGGGGAGTGAAACCCTAGCATCTCTGTTCAACAAAGAGTGATCGATGGTGTATATAACATGTTGAATTATTTGGTTCCAGCATGAATATATGGCACGATAAAAAAATACAAGTAATGGAGAGAGACAGAGGGAAGGAGGGAGAGTTATTTAAGAATTCTTTGGTAAATATTGATGGAATAATATATTACAATTCATACAATTTTTAAGACCAATTCATCGATTAATTTACAAACTTCAATCACACATAGCAGAATTTGATTTGCGATATTTACCATGCGACAAATAACCACTAGGAAAATAATAGAAAACATTATCCATGTGATATATTCTCAATAAGGTTTCTTATAATTTGAATATTTCTATTAACACGATATTTTCTTAAGCATGTAAGAGAAGTGTAAATGAAAAACAATAAACATATACCGTTCAAAATGAAGACATAAAATTAAAAAATAACTGCGCAAATGTGCCGGTCACCATGACCATAACGAAAGATCAATAGCCATTTAATTGTTTATAATTGTCCCTAGGGATTCTGCACTGATCCCCTAATTTATGATATAAGAAAAAACAGCGTGATCCGAGAGTTAAAATATGTTGATCGTACTCAGCTTTCCCTACGGTATCAAGAAATGACTCTTTCCTTTCCTTTTTTTCCTTTAAATTTAAAACATATCCGTCAACGAAACATGATATGCACTTTTAGAAAAAAAATACTATATAGACTAGAGGGAATGTGTTTGTAAAATTGTACAAACGCGCGTGACTGAGAATAAAAGTTAATCACAAGGCAACTACAATTTTTAGATACACTGAATTGAGTATGATGTATATATATGCACGTCACACTACCACCATTTATATACATAGTCAATTCACGACTTGAGTCAAGGAGTTTCGAGATTGGCAAACTTACAACTATTGGCTCGCTATCGACAAGAACATTGACTCATATTAAAAAGTGTAATCATGTTTAATTATATACATAAGGGGCAAAACCGTAGGTTGGATTAAAACAAAAACACCAAGAATTAGAAGGAGCTAATAGGTTTGACCTGTATGACATTGTGACAACTCCAAGAAATTATTAGGAATAATACCCTGATATAACATGCCGAAACTAAACTTGGAAGGTTGATTAGTGTCTATCTCATCTCCAAGAACATCTGTTGTCGAGGGTGAACGAAGCTTATCAGGGATTGAAACAATTTATTTTTGAGTGGAAGAAAAATTCGATGTGAGGCAAAGATAATTCCGAAGTTAAAGAGGTCACTACATTATATACTCAAACCTTAATCATGAAAAAACATGTAACACTGTTCTGACCTAGAAGCATGATACCAACTATCTCTAAGCTTGAATAAGATCAATTATATAGAGATAAAATAGACAGAAAATATCGTATGACATCAAATATAGTTACTTGATGGCATGGCTCTTTTCCCATGTATGAGATCACAAACCTATAAATAAGAAGAAATAACCAAATCCAAATCCGATATAATTAGAAGTAGAGATGTCTACATTGAAATCAAAGTATGTGGTAGATATGCACAATGTGATAGAGAATGATAGACATGCGAGAGTTATCAAAAAAGCAAAACATATGGAAAAACATCAATCTGGCAGACCCTGTTTTTGTGAGTAGATCATAAACAACAAAGAGTACAAGTTATATACGAACATCGTCCAACAATTGTGCAAATTGTAGGATATAGCCAAACAATGAAAACTGATAAAATGGGTTCCCAGGAGAGGTCACTGAGTGCACTTTCTTTTCTAACGTAAATGATCTACTACAATATTTGTTGAAAACAATTTTGAAGTCATTATATACAAAAAAATTCTTGGATTTTTTTATAGATCTAGCCATTTTTATTTCTAAAATTTATAAATCCAAGAAAGTACTTCTATAATCATACTCGACTGTAAATAAAAAAAAAATCGTTGAGTACAAACTTTTGGAGGAAAAAATACAACTCATGAGTTCAATGGTATTTCCTATGACGTGATTTAATACTTTATTTTAATTTCTTTGGTTTCTATTCTTCACATTTTATAGGAAAAACAATTAGAAGTTGTAAACATGTACAAAAAATTATGAACAAGAAAAGTGACATAGCAATGTTATCCATACTAGCATTTGTCATGTTTCATCACATACGAACTACAAGTGAGCATGAGCGTACAATTGTTTGATCGAATAGGATGCCGCAAAGAGCGATAATAAGTTGGTGGCTAGAGTTTTATGGTGTCATTAAAAATATTATTTTTTAGATGACTCGAAATTAATTGGTGATTGATATCTTTTAGAAACTATGTACATCGAATTATTTTATCAACGAATATTATTTAGGATATGTATAAAATATATGATTTAGATTTCCTTTTTACAATATCTAAGATATTTCAAATTTAATTCATAAACACAATAGAATAAGCTAAAGACAATACCCTCGCAGTTGCGAGGGCACCTTGCTAGTTATACAAATATGACAAACATCATGAAGGACTTATTATCAGTTCTAATTGTGATGACTTATCTACCTAATTAATATTGAAAGGAGGAAGGTTTCTTGCCATTTTTTCAGCCATCGTCTAAATGGCCACTAGAGTTGATAAAATTTACAACCCTTGCCGCCGGTAAGTGGAAACATGATGGTTTGCGGGAAAAAAAGGCTCGCGGTGACGAGTTTGTTGTCGACACCTAGCACGGCGCCAAGATCCCTGACCTCTACTGCTGGTAAGATTGACAGCACTACCCCAGCGACGGCGACGATGTGGACGGAGGCGAAAGAATTTAACGAAGGAAATTGATCAATGGGAGATATTTAACAACGGTAAATGGGGAGCTTGTTCTGGCAGGTATTCTGTTCACGTGCGGGACAGCAGCGCGTGCACGCACGGGCTGTTGGGAGATGGCGCACGGGGGACCTGAAGAGCCGGCGCGATCCAGCAGACGTTCCAACAGCAAGCCAGCGTCAGCTTGGAGGAAGACCTCGATGATAGCTGGTGGATGGACGCGACGGGGAGCTTGGATGTCAGGACAGCAAAGGAAGAAGACTATGCTGAGGACGGCACTCATGACGCCTATCGCTGCCGCTGCTATGTCTCTGTCCAGCTGCACCACGTTGACGCGGGACTGGTCTGCAACCTACTACTCCGAGCACGATTCCAGGTAACGTGGCCATGAACTCCTGGGATACGTAATGTTCCCTGTAGTTTCCTAGCAATGTCTTAATACACAGATTTAAGAGCTCATTTAAACATCACTGAATTGAATCAGGTTCCATGATACTTTATTGTATCAGCATCACCAATTCATTCTAGACTGATAACGGCATTGTGAACTATTAGATTGGCCTATATAACTGTATTAGTGAATTACATTGGATGATCTCTTCCCCTTATGTGTAGGCCATACAAAGTAATTGACTGAATTTATATTGGAAGGTGACAATCTCAATCTTTGTCATAAGGGTCTTGGATTTTTGCTTGGTTAAACTGTTGTCTTTTAATATTTCAAGAAGTAAAGCAGGATAATGTAAGGATGATTTCAGATCCGAAGAGTTGGAGGCTACTCGGCGAGTAATGACTATATGAGTAATATCACTAATTCTTTTCAGGCTTCTATGCAAATATTTGTTTACTTTGCATCTGTTCCATCAGCAGCATGATGCAGGATTCTTTCAGATCCAAGGAGTTGAAGGATAATTCATCATTTTATTCCAGATTTCTAAACATATATTAATTTATTTTGTATCCATTGCAACGTATGGGTTCTTTTGCTAGTTATTTTATATTATGGAACTAATTCTACTGCATGTTAGAATTATATAAAAGAAAAATCACGATTTGCAGGTTCAAGAATCATAATGAAGTGCCCCAGAACAAAAGAACCCTCTTATTTTTAAGTTGTAATGCTTCTAGAGAAACATTGATCCTCAGAGCAGTTTCATAACAAGAAAAAGAGGTGGTGATTAAACCAAATTCGTATGGATACGTACAAATCTAAATGATACAGAAACTGACGATGGGGTAATTAAAGAAACTAAAGGAATTTTAAAGAAACTCAGCCTGTACTCACCGTTGAGAACAGAGTAAGCTGAGTTCATGTTAAGAAAGACTATGCAGATTATAAGAGAGTTCAACAAAATTGTGTACCTGATTCCCAACGAACTTAGCCCTCCTTAAGCATTCACGGTATAACTACAGCATGAGAAAAAAATTATAAGCGACAATTGAACAGTTTCTTTGTCAGATGCTACGATTTCAATGAAGAATTGGGCTGCACGAGGACTACAAGATGTGATTTGCCAAGGCTGAAGCTAGTGGACTAAACTCATTGATATAGCTACTTCAACTTCACACATAAAATTCCAGGACTGACTTCTCATTAGCATTTACAGGTCATGTTGAGGGTTAGTTCCTACTATCTATTAAGAAGGTTGTCGGCCCAGTGGATTCTAGGGTGTGCAGAGCCCATACTAGACGGACCGCGCACGCAACTGCATCTACGAAACGGCTAAGGACCAAGCAAACCGCTTGGGGAACCCCCCCGAGGCGGAAACCCCTGGAGGGGACCTGAGGCGCCGACAGAGGCTTGAAGGAGGCCCCCCCCCCCCCCCCCCCGAGGGCGTCCCACTTGAGGGCTCTCTCCCTCTTAAGGGAGCCGGCCCGGCTCCTCCCCCTCGAGAGCCTCAGGCCTCTGAGGGGATACTTCACGGCCAAGGAAGCGCTGCAGAGCGCACATGGGCTCTGCTGCGGCCGCAGAGTGACGCGCGCGTCTGCGCGCACGACAGCAACAGCGTCACAGTTGCCGTTCCCGTGATAAAAGGGGTCAACAAAGCTCTGTGTCCCCTGCGCCGCCAACGAAGCTTTCCTCTTTGGTGATAACGCAGTTGGCCGGCACAACGCTCCAACGACGACGTCACTGTGGGCACTCCCCACAGTCTCTGCCGCGCCTGCGAGACGCTCTGCAAAGTCTGCAGCTTGTCGGCCACAGCGCGCCGCTTTAACACGGAAGAGCCGCGTCCAAGGACGGAGGAGACAGCTGCTCTGCCACGAAGGCAGGCTTTGCGACCATGGACCGAGTCCATGAACGAGCGAGCAGTAGTGCACCCCGCTCCGGCGCTTGTGGCCATGTGGGAACCCGTCCACTGCGCAGGCCGCAGGGATGAGGCCCGGGGCAACTATTTAAGGAGAAGGGGCACTTCCGTAGGAGGCGATCCAGACTTCGATCCCGAGCTCAATAGCGTCTTCCACCTCCGGACCCTCTCAAGGCCCAGAGGCTAATTGTACTACAGTCACCACAGTGCAATCCAGACGAGCAGGAGTAGCGGTTTTACCTCACCTTGAGGGCCGTGAACCTGGGTAAGGGCCGGTGTCACTCTCTGTCGTGCAGTTCCGCTCCAAGCACCGCGAGCAACGTCGCGGCGTGCATCGAGGGTTGTTTGACCTCCGTGTTCAGTCCCCCTTCGAACCTCTCCCCGGGGCGAGACTACCCCTGTTACGTGGGAGTTCATTCCACGACAAAGGTGGGAGAGGAGCCTTACTCTGAGCGCATTATCATAAAGCCTTTTGAAGTGACGGCATCTTCGTTTACTCTGAGATAGTCATTGAACAGGAAGGTCAATTACTTAAACAAGTTATCAAAGCTTTATTGTTTTCGTATAGCAACAACAAAAACAAATCGGTTTATGGCACACAGTATAATATACTACCCTATCAAAGAGTATAGAAAGGAACCTACCAACGTGTAGGCAACGCCTATTTATCAAGATAATTAGAAACAAGGAAAACACTTGTCCTAAATGCAATAAAACCTTTCCTAAGGACCATGAAAACAGTAAGAAATTGTGTGGAAGAATCAGCATTCCAAAAACAAGGACACATCCAAACCCTAATTTAGCTCAGTCGCCCTCCATAGTCAAAATTAGACATTATCCCTAGGGGTGGCAAAGGCTAACTCTTACTAAGTGTGTATTCTCGGCTCAGCAAGCTTACTTTGGTGTCTTGCACCAAACTTCCTAAATCAGCTATACATGAAATCAACACGTTGAGGCATTTTTTGCTGGAACGAAACTAAACAGGAGTGCCTGCTTGATTGTTTGGGATCAAGTTTGCAGATCTTTCAAAGAAGGGGGACCTGGGCATCAAGAACTTTGGAAATTCAGAATGACACTTTTTTTACAAAGTTTGTTCCTAGGCTGCATATTGCGCCAGATTCTACATCGGGCAAATGGGGTCAAGCAGGCACACATTCAACGGAAAGAGGTACGCGATGCAGTGATTTCTGGAACGAGACCTGGGAATTAAACTGACAAACTCATTACAAGCTACAGGGAGATCACCATGGTTCAGCTGGGAAACCCTACCTCCTGACGCTGCTACAAAAACAGACATCATAGACCAACAAATCTGAACATAAGTCATTTAAGAACTGGCTACTACTCAATCATGAATTAAAGAGAGAAACTGCAAGGTCTTGTGGACACTTGCTCAAATGCACTCTTATCAAATTGTTCAAACTGCAACTTGACGGAAAATGTGAGCTACTGAGGATTGACCCAAACAAAAATTCATGGAGAAAGGAGAATGTAGGGTGTCAATTTAACAGGGTTTTGAATACCATGACAAGATTGATGGTCAGTGCCGGCCCGCTACAGGAAGATATAATGGGACTTGACCTATTGTCCTTGCAGCTAAAAAAAATTCAACGGCCTAAGGCAGATTGATCTTGCGCGCTGAAGAACGAGTATCTAGCAACGGCAAGACAGTCTGTAACCAGAACGAGTGCTCTGGCCTAAATCAGATTGGACAACGAAATCTTGGATTCGGAACTGAACTCAGACAAGGAGGGGTCCGGTAGAGGAGGAGGATGGGGATGGGTCGAGGTGGGCATTGTCAGGCTCCTGAAGATCTACAGGACTCCGGTGGACAACGGCGGACGGCTTGGATGCGTGGATACCGCTTCGCTCGTATCCAACGCCCCAGATCCTTTCGTCTTAATTGCCATTTGCTTCGGCTAAGACCGATCGTTTGTAATAACTTAAACCCTTGCAATTATGCCTAACCAAGCGTGGTCCTGCTCTTTCGATATAAAGGAGCAGGAGTGGGAGGATGGGAGGCACACTACCAATAAACCCTAAAGTTTTTCTTGCTCTTTCCATTCCTGCAACTTTACCTTGTTTAGCTAGATCTGAGCTCCGAATGCTCTCCCTCTTCCTCCTCAATTCGCATGTTGGGCTTACCGGAGCCTAACAGGCGTACCCGCTTCGGTGGAAGAAGGACGGCGGCGAGCTCGGCGGTGGCGGTGAAGGGTTCGGCTGTCTCGGCACTGCGGAACAAGACGAAGTAAAACTAGAGCACTCCGCATGGAGAGATGGGCGCGCCTCGGTGCTCGAAAGACGTGTTCCTGCATCACGCTTTCATAGTACGTTTGCGTACATAAGGTGGACGAGACGTAAAACTCGCCTACCAAGTCGGAAAACGCTTACTTTAGGCCGACCTACGCGAGGAAACTGTAGGTCGCTTGCCTCAGATGGTTCTGCGCGCTGCCCTTTTGGCCTTCTAGCGAGAAGCCCCCGACTAATTTCGTTAGCCCACGCGAATCCACCCAACAATGGACTGCTAGCTACGCACGCCTAGCAGTATTTGGGCCCTTTCTCACTATTTCAGCCCAATAAGAACAAATCATTTTTCAGTCCAGATTTTCTGGTAAACAGAATCAGTAGCCTAACATAGTGCAGCGCCACCTTCTTGCTAAGCTTTTTTTATGTTATTCTTAATGTTGCATACATATTTAAAGATTTGTTACAATGTTGGAAAACCTTTGGTGTGAAAAAAGTGATGTTTTTTGTTGAAAATGAATCTATATAAAAAAAATTATCAACCACTTTTTTATTGGTGCAAACATATATTCTTTTTGTTGTAATCGCTTATGAATTTTGTTGAAACAGTTGGCAATTTTTATTACAAATGAATCTGCAGAAACAACATTCTTACTTACGCACTTTTTCGTTGATACAAACACATGATTTTTTATTGCAATAGATTATGATTTTTGTTGAAATTATTGATGATTTTTGTTGCGGAGCAATTTCATAAAAAAATTAGTTGTTTAACCAATTTTTATGTGAAATTATTTTGTTTTTAAAATGTTGCGTAAATTTGTTGAAATTATATATATATATTTTGTACACGGGACGAGAAATTTTATTGCTTACTGGGGAATATGTTGTAATACTCCAGGAAAATCATTACGGTGGCATTTTTGGTGTAAATACCGTGAAGGTCGGGGGCAACTTGAGATACCTCTTCATTTAAGTGAATTTACTGTGGAGTGCGGGTTGAGTTCCGAAAAACCGAGGGACTAAAATGAAAAATGTAGTTAACTGATTCTGTTCGTTGGATGTTGATCCGACGGAACTAGAGGGGACCTAGATTTTGAAAATTTTAGGGCGACCTACGCCTAGCGCTTGCCTACCAAGTCGGATAGTCCGAGCTCCAAAAAAATTTCGAAACACAGAACGCACACACACTCGACCCTTATAGCACTTTCGAGACTGACCGGCGGATCTGGTCTTGAGATTCACCACAAGTGTTTCGCTATCGACGGGAACGTCGCTTCCCACTGAAAAATATTTCGTCTAAATGAGAAATATCAGCGTCAAACCTAGGGTTTGAACTCTAATGGGTTGGAGGTACAACCACCCTCCTTACCATCTTGCGACGGAGCTCTCTAATTTTTAGTTTCCAAAAATCTAGAAAAACATCCCCCTCGTCTGTTGTGCTCTAGAACCAATCGGTATCCCTCCCGTTTACGATCTAGAGTTCTGAAGTCTAGACTCGGTGATTTTTCGTCTGACTTTTTTTAGAGTATGCTAAAGGCATAACTTGTCTTTACAGAAGAGAGCAATAAATTACAAGATCTGAAGTCAGTTACAAACAACTGATTCAGAGAAACTCCACGCCTCCACACTCCAACCTCCAGCCTAAAACCATGCTCTCTCGCGATATCAGGAACACCTACACCCCTTCGTACCCTCACTCCCTCCCACATTTAGAATTACTCTCGAATCTTTCCTACTAGGATCCAAGGGTTGCGTTGGTCGCTTAGATTGCCAAACACCCTCGTGTTGTGCTACTTCCAGAGCCTCCACGGATGAGGATGATCAGAGTGTCGAAGCGTCTCATGTCTTTGTCGTGCACTTCATGTCATGCCTCCTCCCCATCTCTGAAAACTATTCGTGTTTTGAGGCTCCGCGAGTTGGATTCCCACGTCCTGTAGGCCTTTCCACCAAACCTCTTTCGCATACGGGCATTGCACTAGTATGTGATCCACCGTATCTTCTTCCTGCAGGCATGTAAAGCATGGGTCTGTCTCATCCTGGAGTCCGTGGTGAGTTCTTCTGTCTGCCGTCCAAAGCCTCCGACGCAATGTCAGCCAGCAGAAGATTTTGCACTTTGGAGTCGCGAATGATCTCTAGATGGTTTTTGCCTGTGGCCTTGCGTAGGTGGATTTTGCCGAGTACAGGCATGTCGCTGCGGGTGTCCATACGAACCTGTCATCCTCTTGTGTATCTCTCTCCACAGCGTTGATCACCAACCAAAGCTTGACCAACTGCCCATACCCTTGCCCACAGAGCTCCTCGGTGGCGTCCAGAGCCCAATTTTGCCCCTCTAGGGCTTGACGCACCGTCCTTGTGTCCTTGTGCCTGGTCGAGACCGCTGCCACCACCAGCGGTGCAATCTCGCCCGCCGTGATGCCGTCGATTCACTTGTCTGTCCAGAAGTGTACCTCACTCCCATGGCCTGCTACGATTTTCACCATGCGGTCCAAAACGGCGATTGCATCCGCATCCTTCATTTTCGGCAAACCCTGCCAAGGTCTGTTCGGGTCCGTTCTTCTTAGGGCATCTCCAGCCATTCGCCACCCCCCCCCCCCCCCCCCCAGGTTTTGGTTCGGTCGCCCCTCACCAAAACCTGGGGGGCGATTTTACCAGCCGTTCGACGGCCCAGGAAAACACAGTGGCCATAAATTTGAAAGTTCTTCTTCCCGCCCCAAAAAATAGCCCGAGTTCGGCGATCACAGCAGCCACAGTTAGGCAATCACATTACAAAAATACGCCACAGTTGGGCGATCAAACAGTCTCGATCAAGCCACAGTCGGGCGATCACGGCCACACTCGGCATTCAGCTGACGCGCAGATCAGATAAAGGCCGGCGACACCGCGGCGTCATCCTCGACGTCGACGACGGGCGTGGCGGTCGGGGCTGGTGGCGAGCTCGGAGTTGCAGTCTCGGCGGCCTCGAGGTCGACGACGGGCACGACATCCTCCAGGTCGATGGCCGTCTCGGCGCCCTCCATAAGAAAGGCGAGGTCGTGGTTCCTCTTCATCACCACGGTGCCGGTCCTGAGGAGGTCGATCTTGACCTTGGAGTTGGCCATGAGCGCCGCCCACCTCTGCTTGGAGGTCTCCTCCCTCTTGGCGGCCTTGGTCTGGGCGTCGGCGATGTAGGTCTCGATGGACGCTTGGAGCTTTGCCGCTGCCGGCGCGCCGTCCCTCGCCGCCTTGGATTTCTTGTGCCTCATCGATGGGCGGCCTTCAGACGCCCTGGCAGCCACCGCGTTGGGACGTACTCCTTGCCCTTGCCGAGCGTACGGTGAGCCTCCGCCCACTTCTCGCACCCCTTGATGACGACGAAGACGTGGAGGTACTTGAAGTCGGCGTTCTCGTCGTTCTTGTACGCCTCCAGCATCTGGACGATCTCCATCTCGCGGTTGGCGCCGCTCTTCGGCCTGTTCGCGACCTCCTCCTGAATGCCATGCCACCTGTTGCAGGCGGTCCGGATGTTCGCCCAATGGTTGGCCATGGCCTTCTGGCCGCGCTCCGTGGCGCATGTGGCGAAGTCGGGGTCGATCATCCGGCGCTCGTCGTACGCCGTCTTCACCCGCTTCCAGTAGTTGTCCATGGCCTGGTTGGCGCCGACGATGGCGTCGAGGCTGACCGTCTTCCATGCCTCGGCGAGGAGGACATCCTCCTGTTCGTCCACTTGATGCGAGGCTCGACGGGCGGCTTGGGCGCCGCCTTGGAGCCCTTCCTGGGTCGTCGGCCGCCCGTGTCGCCCTCCTTGGCCGGGACTTCTGCTCCCTCCGGCGCTGCAGGCGTCATCTCGAACTCTTCTTCCGCCTCCGCCTCCTCCGTGCCGACACCGGCGCCAGATGCACCTTGGCCGTAATACCCGCCGCCCTGCGAGAAAAACTCCCCACTTTGCTCGAGGAAGCCCGGGCATGCCGCTGCCACCATCGAGCCGGTGGTGATGATCTCGTCCATGTAGCTGTTGTCTTGGGGCTGCATCCCGACCAACATGGTCTGCGCGGCGTAGGGGAGGGGACGGCGGTGCGACGGTGAAGATGCGTAGCCCGGCGAGCCGCCGTACATCATCGGCAGATGGTGGGGGAAGGTGAGGTTGGGGTTGAAACCACCAAGGGGGTCAGCGTCGGCGTACCCAGGGGAGTAGTGCGGCGGCGAGTGCCACCGCGGTGACGGCGATGGCGAGGTGACGATGGCTTGGCTCCAGCCGGCGAACAACGGAGCGAAGGCGCCCCTCCGCTTGACAGGCGGCGCCACAGCCGCAGCCGGAGTTGGCGGCTCATCTAGCGCCTCTGCCTCCTCCTCCCCCTCCTCCTCTTCCTCGATGACGGCCTGGTCCTCGGCCGCCGCCAGCTGCACGGCCAGCTGCCTCTGCCGCTGCGCTGCCTCCCTCGTCCGGCGCTGGAGGTTCGCCGCTCTCAGACGTGTCTGCTCGGCGATCCACTCCTTGTTGGTCATGCCCGGCGGCTTCTCCTTCGGTGCTCTCGGCTTCCGTGGCTTCTTGCCGGTCATGGAGGTGGCGGAGGCCGCGAGGACGGCGACGGCGACGGCGCGGGGTCCTGCGAATCGGGCGGGAGCCATGGCGGCCAGATCTGGGAGAAGGGGGAAATGGCGTGATCGGGGCGGGGGGAGAGGTATATGTGGGGGAGAAACGGAGGGAAATTCCGAAATTATGGAGGGAAATCGCCTTCCCTCGCCGACAAGTCTGCCCCACGAACGCCTTTTGCTCCCCCAAGCCGAACCTAGCGCGCTGGGTTTGGGCTGGGTTCGCCGGTGCGAAACGGCGCCAAAAACGGCGCTAACCGGCGCTAAATCAACTTCTGGGGGGGCGGCTGGTGGGTTTTCATTAGGGCCGGCGCTAAAAATGCCTCCTAGGGGGGCGCTGGGGGGACGGCTGGAGATGCCCTTAGCCACTCCCATATGGCACGCAATGCCTGACTTTTGCTTACTACAAAAACCTGACATCAACAGATAACATAGTATTGTTTGGATTAGAAATTGTTACCGATAACGTATGTATTCTGGTGTTGCATGAACTATGAAGTCACTCTGGAGACTGAAACACTGGAACTTTACCAGTAACGGCTGATCAGGCGCTCTTCTCTACAATGGAGCTAAAGAGGAACAAGGACACTGTAGGAGCTGCTACTGGAAAATCTGGCACAGCAATAGCGTACTGCGAAGCTGATAATGCTATCTTTTTTTCTTCTCTACTCTGAACTTAATCAGTGTGTGATGGAATTGGGTTCATTAGATTAATTAGACTACTGTCTGTAATTAGAGTACGATTCCAAAACAGTAATTTCAGGTTGAACATTTTTTAGCGGGTATGCCAAAGGCATACCAAACTTTTATAGAAGAGAGCAACACCAAATTACAAGATAACCAGCTAAATTGCAAACAATTTAGACTTGTTAGAAACTCCACACCCCTCCAAAGCCCTAGTCCTACTCTCTCGCAACAACCCCTCCGCCTCCTACTCCTACTCTAGCCAACTCCCAAACCTGAAACTCGTCTCTAATCCTCCTAACCAACTCTTGTTCGGTGCACTGCTGGTTTTCATTGTGAAAAACCCTCGCATTACGTTGCTTCCAAAGCATCCAGGCCACCAGGATGACCAGCGTGTCAAACTTGCGCCGATCCCCGTGAGAGATCTGCAGCCTCGCCTTCCGCCACCAGGCTCCAAACGATTGAGTGTCATGCGGCTCACGCAAGCGGATCCCCACCTCCTGCAAACAGCTAAACCAGACTTGCTTTGCGAAAACACACTGTACCAAGATATGATCAACTGTATCCTCATCCTGTAGACATGTAACGTAGGCGTTTGTTTCCTCTTGGAGTCCATGTCTTGCGCGCCGATCCGCTGTCCAGAGCCTTCTTCTCAAAGCCAGCCACGCGTAGATCTTGCACTTAAGCGGGGCATAGGAACGCCAAACTGGCGATGCCATGGTATCCCTCGGCTGCCCTTGACACAGCGCCCAATAGGTTGCTTTGGCAGAGTAAACTCCATTCCCCGAGGCTGTCCAAATAAATTTGTCCTCCACCTCCTCATTCATCGGCACCTCCTAAATCGCAAGCCAAAGCCTAACACACTGACGGCGTCCTTCCTCCGGCAGTTCCCCCTGGATATCTAGCATCCAACGGTTCTCCGGCATAGCATCTGCCAGCAGCCTGATCGATCGTCTCCTCTTGGGCACCACCTCAAACAGATCCGGTGCAATCTGACTCGCCGTACGCCCATTGATCCACTTGTCAGTCCAGAAACGAACCTTCCTGCCATCCCCCACTTCTATCCTAATCAAGTTCTGGAATACTTGCATCGTTTCCTTGTCCTCCATCATTGGCAGCCCCTGCCAAGGTCGGTTGCTGTCCGTTCTGCTTAGCCACTCCCACCTCACTCGTAAAGCTAAACCTTGCAGCTCTAGATTCTTCACACCGAGGCCGCCAAAGTTCCGTGGTTTACTGATGCTTTCCCAGGACACTAGACACTTGCCACCATGCACTTTCTTCTTCCCAATCCATAAGAAAGCCCTCAGCCACCCTTCCACTTCTTGCAACAACCAGGCCGGCGCACGCATCACCAGCAATTGATGCACTAGCTTGGCGATGATTACGGTTTTAATCAGCATTAGCCTACTCGATCTGACGATCATGCTACGCTGCCATGCTGGAATAAAGTTCAGAACCCGATCCAACAGCGGCTTCCATTCCGCTTTTGTTAGGGGCCGCAAGGCCAGAGGTAGCCCCAGATATCGTATTGGAAAGTGCTCCAACTGACAGCCCAGCGTTTCCCGCACCCTGTTCTCCTCTTCTTCACTCCATCGAATTAGTGTGGCCGAAGTTTTCCGATAGTTTATGTGCAGACCCGAGGCTTCCCCAAACAGACCTAGAATTTCTTTGATCGCCTGTAACTCTTGATTGGGTTTAACGAAGCAGACCACATCATCCGCGTAAACTGACACGCGCTGCAGAGGTGTGATTCCCGCTATGTTCTCAAAGAGATGTAACTCTGCTGCCCGAACAACTACCGCTGTGAGAACCTCCATCCCAAGCACAAAAAGCATTGGCGATGTTGGATCCCCTTGCCGTAAACCTCGTCGATGTTTTATGCTTCTTCATGGTGTTCCATTCACCAGCACTTGGGTGCTTCCCGTATAAAGTAACAGCGCAATCCACTTCAGAAGCAGCACTCCAAACCACATGTGTCTGAGTACCTCAAACAGATAGCTCCAGGAGATCGAGTCGAATGCTCGTGATATGTCTAACTTAACCAGGACTCCTATTTGCCGACTGCGGTTTATCTTCCTGGCAACCTGCCTGGTTTTCTCTTCGTGCACACCGCCGCCGGGATTCCCGCAGCGCTGGGTCCCGAGACAGCCAAGTCCGGCTTCGGTCTCCTCACGACGAGCTTCGGGGGACGAGCAGGTCTCCGGGTTGGGGATCTCGTCGGCATCCTCTGGTTCCAGCAGGGGAGGGAAGGTTGCGCAGCCTGTGAGGAGGGGCGCGGCGCCTGTCTTTGGGCAGGGTCGTGCTCCGGCCGAGCAAATCTGGGAGTAATCGAGGCCTTCCAAGAAGTCGCTGTGGCGCCGGAGGGTGCAGCAAAGAGACGAAGCGGGGCCGTTGAATGGGCGGTGGATCCCGCCGGAGATGGAGGGGAGATGTTTCAAATGTCTCCGAGAAGGTCACAAGAAGTGGGAATGTACTTTCGAGACGGTCTGCATCCGCTGCGGCAACGAAGGTCATGAGGTGAAGGCGTGCAAGAGGCCTAGGAGCCCCTCGTCGGAGGATGAGCTCAGACGGCTGGCGTTGGTTGGCGTTGGCGCGTCGAGAGGCGGCGCCCCCTCTGCCGCCGCCGTTGCAGCCAGAGGACAGGAGGTCGCAGGTAAGCGGGCTGGGGCCAGCAAGGGAGGAGTGGCCGGCCCTGGGCGCTAGCACTGGTGTGTGGCGGGCGCCTTCTCCTCCGACAGAGGTCGGTGGGGAGGCACCGTTGTGTATCGTGCGCCGCTCAAGGAACATTGATGATCTGGAGCACAGGCTGCGCTTCGCCTTGGTCGCGTATGTTGGAGGCAACAGGCCGGTGGTCTCCCGTGAGCAGGTCTGGGCGGCGTTGGATGAGGTGGCCGAGGTGCCACGGGCGGGGGTCACCATTCATGAGTACGCGCCGGAGGATTTTTTGCTAGTGTTTGCCACGGCGGCGCTGCGCAATCAGGTGGCATCGAGGCCGTACATCACTTTTGCTGGTTTCACCTTGTTCTTCCGGCCGTGGAACAGACAAGCGCAAGCAGTGCAGATTTCGTTGGGCTACAAGGTGCGGTTGGTGATTGAGGGCATCCCGCCTCATGCTTGGGATCTGGAAACTGTGGAGGATCTGTTGGGCAATTCTTGTGTGGTTGAGGAAGTGGCGCCTACAACAAGATCAAGGGAGGATCTTGCGCTCTTCAAGCTCTCAGCTTGGTTGTTGGGGGACATTGGTCTTCGGAGCTTGAGGCAATCCCGGTCGAGAGGAGGCTCGTCGTGCCTGAACCAGTGCAGAGAGAAGCTACGCCTTCACCAGTGCGGGAGGTGTCGGAGGAAGCGGGCAGTCCGGTGCCCGTCAAGATTGATGCTCTGCAGTATCGCGTGCTCATTCACCTAGACAAGGTGGAAGAAGATGGTGGTCGTGAAGATTACTGGGTAGACATGGGGTCGTCGGACTCCGGTCAGAGCGGCGCGTCGGAGAATGAGTTCGATGGTGGCTGGTCGGGTGCGGGATGTCGAGTTTCGCGCGCCAGGTCATGGCGGCGGGATGAGCCGGACCGACGATGTGGTCCTGGAGGAAGAAGAAGTGGTGGGGACACGATGCAGAGGAAAGTTGCATCCCTACCATTCAATTGGAAGTTGCCAGATCAGGATGGCGAGGATGGAGCCACGTCAAGGAGCCGGACGAAATCCCGCGGCAGAAGTTTCGAGCCGTTAGGGGTTGGTGGCATGGTGGGGCAGTCAAGCTGTGCGCGTGGTACTGCTCACAAAGCTGCTGCGGCAGCAGCAGCGCCACACCTCGACGGGCTTGGATCGAGTCTAAAGGAGGCTGCCTTGGCGCCAATTTTTGAATTGGCCACTGAGGGAGCGACAGCGTAGAATGAGCTAGAATGAGCAGCGAGAGGTGTCCTCATCTCGCCAGGATCTGGAGCCTGCGGGACAGCTGTGCGCTGACCAAGGGTCGACAGCTTATGAAGAGAGGGACCCTCTAGGATACTTCGTAGTGACTTTATCAGGTGAGGACATTTTGGAGGCTAGCGATTCGGAAGGACCAGACTCGGGATCCCAGATGGATCGCAATCAGGACAACGTGCGGTCGGGCGAAGCTGGAAGTGGTATGCACATGGATGCGTAGGGGACTGGGCCCCACCTAAGCATGTAGGAGGTGGCTGATAGCCAGCCAGCGCGTGACACGCAGGGCAGCACCACGCCGGTGCATGTAATGGAGCGGGGACGTGAGCAGGATGTGCATGCAGCAGCTGATCGGCCATCCGATATGGGATGTGAGCCTACCGCACAGAATGCGGCAATGGGGAGAATCAAAGCTTTCTGTGCCAGCATCCTGAAGAAATTAGCCCCGCCGTTACTCAAGGAAGTGCAGACAGCAGCCAGGCTACGTGCTGAGGCGGAGCCGTTCACACCCAGACGGGTGATGAGGAGGTCAGGATCGAGTACGTCGGGTGGGCTGAGTAACACAGCTGTGAAGAAGGTGTCGGCAGCAGAAAATATGCTGCTACGCGCTTTGGGCATAACTTCGGCGGAACTAACAGCCACTGAAGAGGATCTGCAGCTGTTTCGAGGGATGTTTGACTTGCCTATGCGTGGGCAACAGCTCCAGGTGGTCGCTTCCGTCTTTGGAAGGTGATGCCGAGCACGTTCGAGGCAATGGAGGAGGCCCGGGTGGAGATCGTGGCGTGATAGCTAGTGCTGGTGTCGGAGGTCTAAAATCTGTTTTTTTAATGGATTTAAACCTCGAGTGTTTGGACTGGAACGTCCGTGGGTTGAATGATCCTGCCAAGAGGCATGCGATCCGTGTGTTTCTACAGAGCCTGAGAGTTAGCCTAGTTTGTCTTCAGGAGACCAAGTTGGCTGTAATTGATGATTTTATTGTTATCAAATGTCTGGGCCCATCGTTTTATGGGTTTGTTTATCTTCCGGCCCAAGATACGCGGGGTGGGATCCTTTTGGCTTGGGATACGACTGTGTTGGAGGTGTCCAACATCAGTTTCGACACTTATGCGATAACAGGAGAGGTTAAAACGAAAGACAACAACACCCGGTGGATCACCACGGTATATGGCCACAATCTAATGAGGACAAGGAGGAATTCCTACGGGAACTAGCAGAGAGACGATCACTTTGCCCTGGGCCGTGGATTGTGTTGGGTGACTTCAACATGATCATCAATGCAGTTGACAAGAACAACAGTAATCTGGATCGAGCATTGATGGCGAAATTCAGGAGTTTCGTTAGGGAGTTCGAGTTGAAAGACCTGTACCTTCATGGCAGGCTGTACACATGGAGTAATGAGCGGGCAGAACCAACACAGACGCGCATTGGTCTCTGTAGATTGGGATCTGATCAACCCAGACGCAGTTTTTCAAGCTCTGTCTTCTGGTGTTTCAGACCATGTCCCATTGCATCTCTCGCTGTCTGCTGCTTGCAAACCTAGGAGGAGATTCAAATTTGAGGCGTTCTGGTTGAAACTTGATGGGATCTAGGATGTGATTAAGGAGGCTTGGCATTGCGATCGTTGATCCTTTCAAAAGATTGGATGCCCTGTTTAGAAATGCAGCATCCCACCTACGAGCCTGGGGGCAAAGATCGGTGGGGAGCATCAAGCTGAAGATTGCGATCGCAAACACGATGATTTTCCGGCTGGAGAAAGCACAGGATAGCAGGCCTCTCTCGCTTGGGGAGGCTTGGCTTAGGCGTGAGCTGAAGCACTCAGTGTTGGGTTTGGCCAGTCTCGAAAGGACAATTGCGCGGCAAAGATCCAAGGTGCGCTGGCTCAAGGAGGGGGATGCGAACACGAGGTTGTTTCATGCAATTGCCAGTGGAAGGAGGACAGGGAATTTCATTCCTTCGGTAAAAACGGGAGATCTGATTGTCTCAAATCAAGAGGAAAAGGTAGAGGTGTTCACAGAGGCTTTTGAGGAATTGATTGGGAAGGTACCGAATAGACAGCATAGCATAAATCTGGAGGAGTTGGGCCTGCCGAATTTGGATCTACAGGAGCTTGAAGGAGTTTTTACAGAGGAGGAGGTGTGGGCCGTGATAAAAAAACCTGGCACCAGATAGGGCACTTGTGCCGGATGGTTTCATTGGGGCCTTTTATCAGGTGGCATGGCAGATAATTAAATAGGATGTCATGGCATGTATGCTGAAACTAGCAGTGGGAGATGGCAGAGGCTTTGATAAACTCAACCGGGCCCTAATCACTCTGGTCCCGAAGAAGCAGGAAGCATTGGAGGTGGGAGATTATAGGCCTATTAGCCTGGTACATAGCTTCTCAAAGCTTTTCTCGAAGGTGATAGCCATGAGGTTGCGACCAAAACTGCAGCAGTTAGTTAGCTTCAACCAATCAGGTTGAACATGAATCAACCATAAGGAATGTTGTTTTCTCAGAAAGCTCCCACAATAAAAAGAACAATACTAACATAGCTAGATTGATTAACAGGAGTGCCCAATATGAAACACATACAGGGTAGATGAAGATTAACAGGAGTGCCGATATAAAACACATTATATAAGGTAGATACGGCATAGCTAGGTTGATGGATCAACAACTCAACATGGATGGATGGAGCCATCAAAACACAGTAATCTTCTACTAATACATAGAGAATGACCAAATCCATCAGTTCAGTTGGCCTGATCATTAGTATATCAGCAACCTTGTCCCTGTCCGCTCCTCGTCTCGTCTTCGTCATCAGTCAGATCATCCTCTTCGTCGTCACTCACCAGAAGATCCAGAACGGCGGCATCTTCTTCGTCAAGAACGTACGGCTCAGCATCAGCTTCCATCTCTTCCTCTTCCTCATCGGAATCAAAAATGAGTCCACCAAAATCCTTCTTACTCCACTCTTCGAGCGCCCGTTGATTGGCCTTCTCCCTGTTGATGAGGAACTGGCCATCAACCTCGAAGTAGCCATTCTCATGCACGCTCTTGATGACCCGCTGCCGGAACGCTTCCGACTGCTCGTTAATCTTCTTGCAGACCTCTGCATAGTCTTCAAGTTCTCGCTTCCTTTCCTTGATATACGCAGGTGAGAAGACATCTGTCAGGTCGTCCAGGTAATCGGAGCTCGGGAGCTCCAGCGACCACGGCTTCAGGGCGAGTATGGTCCTGATCTCGGCTTTCGACACCCTGTACTTTCTACCTGGTACTGGTACTAACGCGGACAAATCAACGCTCTTGTTGGCTGCGGCTGGCAGCTTCGCCTCATGCAGCGTCTCGTCGATCTCGATCAATGCCGCCACCGCATCCTCCACACCCGCCATGGCCTGGATCAGAAGCGTAATCGATAAGCGATCCCTTTCCTTCCGATGTTGGATTGGGGATAGCACGAGGACTGGAGGAGGAGGAGGCGACGACTCGATCTCTATATAAAGAAGATGAAACCCTACCGGCCGACGCCTACCCTCACGTTTACGAACTAGACTTTCGCCCGATTTTGTTTCTTACACGAAACCTAGGGCCGGTTAGACTTCTATATATAGATCGAGACAACGCCGTCGCCTCTCCTCCTACCCTCAAACCAGCAACAAACCATCAGGTCATTATGAAAAAATACATCAGGCCATGGCGGGTACGGACGAGGTTTCGATGGAGGCGACGGAGAAGCGCATGCTGAAACCGTTCACGGCAGCCAAGTCGGCGGACGCGGTGACCGGTGAAGATGGTCTGGTGATTCATCCGGCATTGACCGACGAGACGCTGCATCAGGCGGAGCTGCCAGCCGTAGCCGCCAAGCAGGGCGTGGATGTGTCGGCGTTGGTACCAGTGCCGGGTAGAATGTACCGGCTGTCGAGAGTCGAGATCATGACCATACTTCCCCTAAAGCCGGGGCCGCTATCCACCACCGATTACGTGAACGACCTGACCGATTTCTTCTCACCTGAGTATATCAAGGAAAGGAAGCAGCAACTTGAAGTCCATGCAGAGCTCCTCGAGAAGATGAGCGAGGAGTCGGAAGTGTTCCGGCAGCGGGTCATCAAGAGTTCCGGCAGCGGGTCATCAAGAGCGTGCGTGACAATGGCTACTTCGAGGTCGATGACGAGCGTGCTCATCAACAGGGAGAAGGCCAATCAACGGGCGCTCCAACATTGGGCGAAGAAGGATTTTGGTGGGCTCCGGTTTGCTACCGACGAGGAAGAGGCGGAGATGCAAGTTCCTCCGTACGTTCCGGACAAAGATGATGCCGCTATTCTGGATCTTCTGGTGAGTGACGACGAGGAGGATGATCTGGTTGACCATCACGACAGAGCTCGGGGAGTCCACGAGGCACATGCGGACATGGTTGCAGTTGCTAATGATCAGGCTAACTAAACTGATTCATTTGGTCATTGTCCATCCGAATTTATATGCAATATTTTACATATAGAAGATAACTGTGTCCAAACCTATATGTATTTGAAGAAGTGCGTCGTGTGGGTTTTCCTCTAGCATAAGGTGTAAAATCCCACGATATTTTTCCGTCAGCTGATCTCATAAATGGAACTTGGTTTTCCAACAAAATATGGAATCTAAAATTATTTCTCTAATATAGATTTTTCGATCGATTAAGTGACAACAGTATTTTCATCACATGGGTTTTCCTGTAACACAAGATGTAAAATCAGCCGATTTCATCGATAAAATTGGATTTTTCAACAAAATGGGGAAATAAGAAATTATTTCCCTCACAAGAATTTTTGATCGGACAGCTGATTGTCTCTGTTGTTTTCTATTAAACTCGCATCAACCCCGTTTTCCTCTTCAACCTTACTTCTATTGTTTTCTTCAGATCAGTGATGTATGAGAAGTCTAAGAATAATCTAACACTAAAGAAAAATGGCGATACACTGATGCCTTTTTGTCAAGCTCGGCTGCCCAGTAACCGTCGGCTCAAAATAGAGGGCTACGCCGTCGGCATAGTTTTTTTTTTCTTTTACCTATCTATGTTTGCATTTTATTTTTTCTTGCATGATACTTTTAAACCAAATATCATATTTGGCACATAGTTGTGTCATGGTACGGGAAACAACGTCACCGAACCGATTTTTCAAAATAATTCTAAAAATATCATTTTTCATTTTTAAGTGTCAAAAATGACTTTTTTCTGAAGCAGGTACAGAAAATATGATGAAAAATGGCACTCATCTAATTTCCACATTTATGACTTTTTCTGTACCAGGTCCATATTTGATGGATTACAGAAATATTAGGATTTTTTTTTGCTTTCTATCGAAATTTTCATATTTAAATGACTTTATGTCGATTTTCTGAAGTAATTCAAATTTGAATTATAAGTGTGTTATAGTTTGCTCTGAAATTTTTACAAAAAATATCTTAAGATACACAAGTATTTAACTATCACAGATCCGTAGATAATTTTGAAAAATTCGACACCTTTTGATACATAGTCGTAGTGGCCATTTTGGTCGTTTTTCAATCAAATAAAGTGAAAAATACTAAAATAAACATGTATAAGTTTCAAGCCAAATGACTACAAATGACTAATGTATGGCTATTATTTTGTCATAGCTTGTGATAAAGTGTTCATATCTATACCTCTTATAAAGCAAAACCCTTACTAAGTGAATTAATTATTTTCTATCTCAACATGCAACCTATATATCCACATCATCCATTCTTTTAGCCAACCAAATGTCCTTGTCATCCCACTAATTCATTAAAACTAATATTTTCTTGCATGTAACATATTCTTTGTCATTTACTTTTCATCATCCAATTTTCCATGTCAACTATTTTTATCATCAAATACAAAAAAAGTCACGTCAAATAATATAACCTTTCGACAATTGTGATATGTGGTATATTTCAATAGACAAATTCATATCCATAGTATTATATCCCTTTATTTGTATAGTAAAACATTAAAGATTCCCGCCGCAACGCGCGGGGTATGTTTCTAGTTTGGTACATAGGTGTGTCATGGTATGGAAAACAACTTTACCAAACCGAGTTTCCAAACTATTTCAAAAATATTATTTTCTATTTTTTAAGTGCAAAAAATGATATATTTTTTATGAAGCGCGGGTACAGAAAATATGGTGAAAAATGGCATCCATCAATTTTCACATAAAGTAGTCCATATTTAATGGATAATACGTAATTATTAGGAATTGTCTTGCTTTGTATCTAGATCCGCCTATTTAAATGAATTTATACTGATTTTTCAAAAGTAATTCAGATTTAAACTATAAGTGTGTGATAGTTTGTTCTGAAGTTTTTACAAAAAATATTTTAAGATACACAAGTAGTGGTCATATCACAGAACCGTCAATTGTTTTGGAAATTTTGACCCCTTTCGATGCATAGCCATGGTGGCTATTTTAACCTTTTGGCACGTACTAGTTTCTTGAAAAAAATGATAAACTTGAGTTTTGACAAATGTTATGCTTTATGATCACTATATTGCTGACTTGATAACTGTATTGCTCCACTTTTTCTTGCACGAAAGCTCTTGAATCAACAGCTCATGTTTAGTGTAGTATACACAATTAAGAATTAAACAGTATGCTAAGATTTTCCTCTTATTTCTCATTGTAAACGTGCACACACATTTTTTTCTGAAAACTAGTTGTAAATTCACTAACTCAGATGCAAATTAAAATAGTAAAATTCATGTAGAGATTCTGTAGACTCTCTTTGCAAGTTTCAACTTTGCTCAATCTTTCCACAATGTCAATTTGTATACAATACACTCTTGTTGTTGATATTTGGAGTACTTGACACATATTGGCTAAGTTTGTCACTAGACAAGTGAACTTTAACAAACTTGATACTCTTTAAAACTTTAACACAAAATGAACCAGATTTGGAAAAAAAAATAGTCTAACTATTTTTCATGGCGCCCGGCCTGCGGACGTCGTACATTGCATGATGCCCTGAGGCAGGGCGCCATGGTACACCACATGTCGCATTAAGCTTTCTGAATCGACGGTGTTGTACACAAGCATGATTTCTACCCGGCCCCTAGCGTCCTGCTATGTACCATGGCTTCAATTGTAATTTTTTTGCAGATCTGGTTCATTATGCATTGGAATTTCAGATCAAGGTCAAAATCTGTTCATTTCCTCCATCCTGGGAAGAATGTT
The DNA here is from genome assembly GCA_026929855.1 of Poa annua. NCBI lineage: Eukaryota > Viridiplantae > Streptophyta > Magnoliopsida > Poales > Poaceae > Poa > Poa annua. The sequence goes on from CM049436.1 coordinate 10,591,609, forward strand.
GTCCAACATTATTATATGTCAGTTGCCTTGCCATAACAAGGCATAATCACTTTATTATCGCAACGGACAAAATGATAGTCTCTTTCTTGAAGAACTGCAAACACACCACATCAATGATTATTTCATCAATTACTCAGCATAAAAGAAAAATAAAACAGAAAACGAAACACGATAGCCAACACGTAGTAGGGAAAAAACGGAGCTACGTGGGCCGGCCAACTCCGCCTGGCGGAGCGTCGCGGGATGGAGCAACGCACTTGGCATCATCACTATCACTACTAATACTAGTAATTTTGCGTGCGCAATGCGCGTCTAAGTTTTGTGCCCTCCTGAAACTGGTTTTGTGGTGATGTCTAATTTAAGACTGTATTTTTATCCAAGGTCAAAACATCACATATCATCGCCATGATATTTCTTCTATAAAATCACTGCATTAATTTTAACAGTCTCCTACCCTCAAATAATATCCAAATTGATTGTCACTATTATGGCAAATAACTGGCAGTTTCCAAAATAACAGCATGGGTATGTAAGGCTCGAGGTTTTTATTCCTTTAAAAATCTGCGTCCCTAATTAATTCTCTGGATTACTATCCTATTAACTCGGCTATTAATTTGGCAGGAAAATAAGTGCTCGTAGGATCTAGTGTTAGACGGTTCAAAAGAATGAAGGCTGACAATGCGTTTTAGCTGTGATTGGGTCCGTTGGATCTAGCGCCACACTCTGTGCCTTTTTATATTAGCAGTGATAAAAAGAGAGAGGTGGCAGATCCAAATCATCAGGACCGTCAAACCATCTAATCTATCGGCTCTTATTAGCACCGTGTGTTTAGCGGTAATAGATAGTCCGCTCCGTTCCGCGCCTCCGCCTCCTCTCCTCGCGACTTGCCCGCCGCAATATTCGCCGGACGATCTCCTCAAGTGCCCACACGGGTGCCCGTTGACCGCTCGCTCACCTCTCGCCCAAAACCCCACACGCGCGCCCGCCGATCTCTCACCTCACTCCACCGCCGTCCCGTCCGGCCGTCACCAACATCGCCGCTCGCCCAAACGTCCGCTAATCTCCCTCTGCCTTCGTCTTCTTCCTCTATAGTACGCACCCCCAATCCTTCGCTCGATCCGTCCCACCTCCCTGGCTCCGTTGCTGCGTGAGTAATTGTAAATCTACCGCCACCATGCCCTACACTCTCTCCCTTGCTCCACCTGCAGTACGAGTCCCACATACCTCCACCAATAGCAGTGTTTTTGTAGGAGCAAGTGTCATATCCGCTGCATCCTTGCATTCTCCACACCGAGGAGACATGAATACCAGTATGTTCATCAGACCATTTCATGAGTAAAACTCACTTTGTTTACTGTTATCTGGCAATATTGGTATCGGAAAGAAACAAGAATTTGTCCACATGCATTGTTTCGTTTTAGCTGCAAAATTGATCATTCTTTTAGTCATATTGATGCTCATCTTCCTCGAAACAGGCTTGCGCCCCGCTTTATAAATAAAGCAACCATCCACAGTTTAGAACCACAACCAGACGAGGAAAACAGTACGAAGTACGCGAGAATAAAGGTTTTGCTGGGGCCACAGCACAAATGAGCCCAAGGATAATACAACTAGTCCTGATACAAACTCTACAAGGTAGAGCTCAGCGGCTGGGCGGAGAAGAAAGAAGGCGTGCCGCCTTCAAGAGATCCTCAAGAATGCCGTTCAGATCCTCAAGAATGCCGTTCAGTCATATTGATGCTCATCTTACAACGGATCGATAGATATTTAAGTATCACACTTTGTTTATTATTATCCTGCAATATTTAAGTATCAATTTTGAGTGCAAAAGTGTAGTGCTGTTCGGCCATTTTTCAGTTGTATTTTTTCTTGTCTGATCCTCTTTAAATTGTACAGGCATATAGAAAAATTTCAGAATTTTAGTTTGGTTTTCAGAACAAGCCTTTGCTGCATGTCAGGTCCTTAATGTTGCTATATACAAGGCTTTTCAGAACAAGCCTTCGCTGCAAATCAAGTCTTTCTCCCGTTAGTGCTGATGTTGACTCATACACTCCTTTTTTACTAGCAGATATCAGATCGATGGCATCAGCGTGTCCACATGCAAGAGTTCAGTTCATTTTTTGGTGAAACAAAGATGGCAACGAACTGATATGGCTGCCTGTCAAGGAATTATATGTCCCTGAATTTATTAGCAGTACGCACTGATTCTCTCTCTAGAGAAAATCACCAACAACATCGTTTGACATCGTCCATGCCATTGATTTGGTTGACCTTGACATAATCTATTCGGTAATCTTCCTCGGTATTAAAGATGCACGGGTATCTGTGGCTGTTTATTTATGAATTATGGACGTATTACATGCATGTTTCATTGATTAGATGGTAGTATTTATGCATTTTTTTTTTAGAAAAGGGGAAGTCCCAGCCTCTGCATCGATTGATGCACACGGCTATTTATTGCCAGTTCAAATGCAAAGGTATTTCAGAGTTTACATCTCGCAAATCAAGTACAAAGAAACAGATAACCAAGGAACTTAAATAATCAAAACTAGAAAAGCCTCTGAAGCGCCTTTCTCCTTAAGCGACTTGAATTCTTCTAGACAGTCGCCAGGTACCCCGGGAGTAAATATCCAAAGCGACCGCCTCCAGCCGGGTGCATCCAGAGTTTATACGCGCACGTTGCGCCTCCGGGACCAGGAAAGCCCACTCCTGGATCTTGTGGGTAGCCATACGTATAACCTGTAGAAAATTAGCATGGCGAGCATTGTTAAAGATGATATCATTCCTACATCTCCATAAGGCCCAAAGTAAAGCACAAGTTTCCACACGTATTTGTGCCTTGTAGCTCTTTTCCACCCCATTTAGCCAATTCCCAAACATATTCGTACTATTGGCTGGTGGACTAATATTAAAGGCATAATGTATGATTGTCCATAAAAAATGTGCAAAAGGACATGTAAAAAATAAATGCTCTATAGATTCCTCTGAATCACAAAACACACATTTCTTACATCCATTCCAATTACGTTTAGCAAGATTATCTTTCGTTAAAATAACCTTGTTATATAAGAACCACATAAAAATCTTAATCTTTAGTGGTATCTTGAGTTTCCAAATTTGCTTGCGTAAATTAATGGTGTGACCATTTAGGTATTCTTCATACATGGACTTTACCGAAAAAGATCCTGTGGGAGTTAGTTTCCAAACAAATTTATCCGCTACGTCAGAAAGAGTAATGGTTATAAGCCTTTGTAACATGTGTAACCAAGCATTCCATTTGTTACCTATCAAGTTTCGTCTAAACTCAATGTGTACCGTGGAATTTGCTAATACATGAGCAACCACAACGTGTTTATGGCGCACCACGCTATATAGAGTTGGGTATTGAGCAGCTAGAGGGACTTCTCCCAACCACGCATCCTCCCAAAAACGTACGGCTTGACCATTACCAATGACGAATCTACCTTTGCTAAAGAAACTTTCTTTTACTCCCATGAGACCTTTCCAAAATTGAGAGTCAGTAGCTTTAGCTGTCACTTGTGACAATGTCTTATCTTGTAGATATTTGTTCTTTAATAATTCTTGCCAAACACCTTCCTCATTCATCAGTTTATAAAGCCATTTTCTTAGTAAACATTTGTTCTTTATGTCTAGAACTTCGATTCCTAGACCTCCTTGGTCTTTTGGCCTACAAACAATATTCCATTTTGTGAGTCTATATTTCTGTTTATTTTGATCACTTTGCCAAAAGAAGCGTGACCTATAGAAATCTAGCCTTTTTAGTACCCCTTTAGGTATCTCTAAAAATGATAGCATAAACATAGGTAAACTCGTTAACACCGAGTTAATTAACACTAGTCTGTCTCCATATGAGAGTAATTTTCCTTGCCAACATCCTAACTTCTTCTCGAAACGTTTTTCGACCAAATTCCATTCTTTATTAAGAAGTTTTCTATAATGAATTGGGATCCCTAGATATCTGAAAGGTAAAGATCCAACTTCACACCCGAAAATATTTCTGTATTGATCCTCAACCTCTTTAGCTTGCCCAAAACAGAATATTTCACTTTTATGAAAATTTATTTTCAGACCAGATAATTGTTCAAACATACACAAAATCAACTTCATATTAACCGCTTTTTCTAAATCGTGTTCCAAGAATAAGATCGTGTCATCTGCATATTGTAATATCGACACCCCTCCCTCAACCAGATGTGGTATAAGGCCTCCAACCTGACCATCCTCCTTCGCTCGTGAAATAAGGATAGCAAGCATGTCTGCCACTATGTTAAAAAGAATAGGAGAAAGTGGATCGCCTTGACGAAGTCCTTTCCTAGTCTGAAAATAATGTCCAATGTTATCATTTACACGTACACCTACCGACCCGCCCTTAATATAATTTTCAATTAGGTCACACCATTTTTTGTCGAATCCTTTCATTCGCAACGTTTGCAATAAGAAAGGCCACTTAACTTTATCATATGCCTTTTCAAAATCAATCTTAAAGAGTACCCCATCCATTTTCTTCCTATGAAGTTCATGGATGGTTTCGTGCAAGACAACTACCCCTTCTAGTATATGTCGTCCTGGCATGAAAGCAGTTTGTGTTGGTCTAACAACTTTGTGAGCAATCTTAGATATACGATTGGTTCCAACCTTCGTAAAAATCTTAAAGCTCACATTCAACAGACAAATCGGCCTATATTGTTGTATTTGTGTTGCATCTTCTTTTTTTGGAAGCAAAGTAATGACCCCGAAATTAAGTTTATAGAGGGGCAGCTGGCCGTTTTGCAACTGAACAAACATAGCCATGAGATCGTTTTTTATCACATTCCAAAAAGTTTTATAAAATTCAGCAGGGAACCCGTCTGGTCCGGGAGCCTTGTTATGCTCCATCTGCATAATAGCCTCTAAGACTTCGTCAGCTGAAAAATCAGCTGTCAAAATCTCATTCTCCTCTCGAGATATTTGAGGAATATCTGCAACCACTGTTTCATCTAACAAGAAGTTATTTTCAGCCGGTGCCCCAAATAACTTTTTGTAATATTCAGTGATATATACCTTTAGATTTTCATCACCTACTATTGTTCCTTCATCTTGTTCCAATTGGAATATTTTCTTTTTCCTATGCTTTCCATTAGCAATTAGGTGGAAATATCTCGTATTATTTCCCCCTTCCTGAATATGTTTCACTTTAGCTCTCTGAGCCCATTTTGATTCCTCTTCTCTTCTTAAAAAGGATAAACTATCATTAGCTCTTCTCAACTCATCACGCTGTAATGCTGTTAGCGGTGTATTTTCAGCAATTATGTCTAGTCTTTCAATAATACCAAGAAGTCTTTCCTTTTCTTTCCTATAAATCCCACTTCTGTGTCGCGCCCAACCCCTAAGATATCTTCTTAAGTGTCTTATTTTATTTTGCCAAACCTGAATCGGTGTGTTACCCCGTACTTGCGCTTGCCATTCTTTGGTAATCATTTCGAAAAAACCATCTTCTTTTAGCCAGGCTAATTCGAAAGAGAACCGAGAAGTATTGCCCAGGTGAGCTTGTTCACCCGAGTCAATAAAAAGAGGGGTATGATCTGACCCAGTCCGTGCTAAAGCTCTTACAGTAACCAACGGAAATTTTTGCTCCCAGTCTACACTAGCAAGTACCCGATCAAGTTTTTCGAACGTAGGCGTATCTCTTCGACTCGCCCACGTGAACTGCCTCCCTGACATCTTAATCTCTTTTAGACTAAGTGTTTCAATAATCGAATTAAAAAGAAAAGGCCACCGTGCATTATAGTTGGAATTATTCTTCTCACGTGGTCCTCTAATGATATTAAAATCCCCCCCAACTAATATGGGTATCGTTGAAGACTCACAAATGCGAACTAGCTCTGCTAGAAATATGGGTTTTTGAGCCTCTTGAGCTGCCCCATACACCGCAACAAAACACCATTCAAAACCATCTTTTGATTTTAAATGGAACTTAACACAATAATCACCGGCATCAACATCACGAACAGTGAGCGTTTCCATGTTAACCCCTACTAACATACCGCCGGATCTTCCCTGCGGTGGTAGGCAAAACCACGAAAAATCCCTCCCAGCCGACAAATTTCTTAAAAAATGTGCTGGAAAACTAGAACGACCAGTTTCAAGCAAAGCTACAATGTCCAAACTGAAATCCCATATGGATTCCTGGACTCTTAAGTGTTTCGCCGTATCCCTAAACCCTTCACTATTCCAAATAAAAGCTTTCATTTCTTGTTCTTTTTAAGTCTAGCACTTCTTCTCAGATTCTTTTTATCAACAAAAATTTTCTTACGCCCACGTTTAACATGTGGAAGCTGACTTAGCAGATCCGTTTGATCTCCTAAATCACCAACATCCTCACATTCTAAATCCTCACAAAGCCCAGAAACTTTTGAGACAAAAAGTTTTTGTGGGTCATCATCCAGCGTACTCATATTATTACCTAAAATTGTTAACGATCTCCCCTTTTCAACCTCTTTTAAATTTAGAACTGAAAACGTAATTTCAGAAGGTGATCTACCTAAAGAGACTCCCAATACACTAGCTCTAGCCACAACAGAACTATCCGAAAAATTACATAACGAAAACTTATGCGTGGAAGACAAACCTGCCATGTCGCGTGCATTGGCTCGATCCATCGCCCGCTCCATTTGAGTCGCGTCCGCATTAGACTGTGCTCGAATTCGTTCACTCGAGCGCAGACCTGCCGCCATCGGTTCAGGTATACCTCCGAAATCGACTAGATCTTGACTCGTCGATGTCGGAGAAGGAAATACCAGGTCCGCAGCCCTTGGCTGCACAACGGAGCCAGCTGCCGTAGCTCTCTTCGGTGAAACAGCAGCCGCAACAGCCCCTGGCGAGATCGTATCTTGAACAAGACCATCAGAGGCACACATAGCAGACGTCCCTGCTCCAGCATTGCAGCTAGGCTGAGCAGCACACGCTAGTGATTTGGTACGTGAACCAGAAGAGCAAGCTGGCCTATCTACCTCTGCATCAAACCTGGGCAGCAATGACCTCTGATCAACATATGATAATGGTGTCGCAGTTCTTGTCGCACTAGGCCCTCCGGCCGGCGAGACATCTATGCGCTTCCTCTCTTCTTGAACAACATGTGAGCCCTTTTCAACAGTCCTATCCAACTCCTCCATCGCTGCAACAATCGGAGATGGAAATAGAACCCTCCTAACCTCCTTAGCGACTGATCTTCTATCCCTCTCTTCCTCCTCCTCAACTAGATCGCACCACCGATCCGAGAAACTACCAAACCTTATGCTTGGTTGTAGACAGACCGTCTTAGTGATCGAATCAGAGAATACCACCCCTGGATGTGCCGCATTGACACTAGTATCTTTTTCTTTATTTTTAGTAGTTCCCTCCGTCTCATCAGACGAGTTCTCTTGATTCATATTCCCCTGTCCATCATCTCCGTTACCACCATCATCATCATTATTAACCTGCTCCCCATCTACCATCTCGGCATCTTCTACGCTCATCTCAATCTCAACTGAAATACGAAATCCCTCGCCTTCATACACAATAATTTTACGATATGGAATAGCAGAAACTTCTGTTACCCGGACATGAGCACGAACCACCTCATGCCTCCTAGTGTACGCCATGTCGATCTCCTTAGTAATGCCAAACATTCCAACCATCCCCCATAGTGCAAGATAATCATCGAGTAAACCTTCGGGCACCCCACTTATGAGAAGCCACACATTCTCCAAACGTTGTGTGGGTTTAACTTCATTCTTCCACTCCGTGAATTTGATGAAAATCTTGCTGTTTTCCTTAGCCTCGAAAGACCCAAAGCGCATAGCACGGATAAGCTCCATCTTACTCGGAAACTCAGCCTTGTAAACATTGTTCCCTTGCATTTGAACAACCCACGGAAAGTCATCATCCATCACCACCCAACGTAGCACTCCAATAATCTCATCTGAAGTTAGAGTACCTCCGGTCACCGTGATTCGGCCTGCCCTACCACTGTTGCATCTAGGACGATATCCATCTGAGTTCGACACGGCAAAGACCATCAGCTCTTCATGAGCATATCCATGGACAGAGAGAGAGGGTTTGGGAGCCTCATGCAAAGGGCATCCAGCATTTACATGATCCGATGCCAAACAGAAATCGCACAAAACAGCTGTGCAATCAATAGAAAAATGCCCCTGCAAATTGCAACGAAAGCACTTGACCTTGTCCACACTTTTATCTTTTTTCTTCGAGATCTTGTTCTCACCAGATTTCAGCTCGATTGCAGAAGAAGAAGTCGTGGCCTTTGCCGCTGCACTCTTATCTACTGTCACCGCAGTCTGTTTCACGGCCAGCACCGGCTTAACAGCCACCGCCGTTGTGGACGCAGTAGTGGCACGCACAGTTTGCTGCTCCATTACCGCCTCCATTACTCTAGACACAGCAGCCGTCACCACCGCATCCGAGACCGCCTCCTTCTGAACCTCTTTGTCCTTGCCTGTATTCACCACGACCGGTCGCAAAACCGCACTTCCGCGTCCTCTTCCACCACGGAAATTGTTGAAACCAGCCCGAGTTCCTCTGAACTCATTCCTCCTTCTGTTGCGGTATCCCAGATTATCGTAAAAGTCATCTCCCGCACCCGGATGGAAGACGCCATTGAAAGCTCCTTGGTTTACATCCTGCCGGCCACCGAAACCACCATAGCCCTCTCCATGATGGGCATCACGGCCACCACCATTGAAGCCGCCACGCCCTCCAAAACCAGCACGACCACGACCATTGTAATCATAGCTGACTTCATTGTAACGCCTACCTTCGTTAGCAGTCCAGTTGCTTGAGCCAGCACCACCATTAGCCTGCCAGTTGCTAGGTCCGGCGCCGGCGTCACTGCGGAAAACACGACCGCCGTTTGCCGCACCACGACCTTGATTAACACCAGCTTGTCCTCCCACCGGAGGAGCCTGACCAGCGCCGCGTCCGAAGCCTCCACCTCCACCACCACGATTCGCCATCGCCGCAAGACACACACGCGGCGCAGGCGTCGAGTCCTTCGACCAGAAAAACCCTAGCAGCGAACGGAACGCAGCCCCAGCCTTTGCTGAGTTAGCGATCGGGGAGTTTGGACCCTTTTGGTTCACCTCCCGTAAAACAGGCCCAGCATGTGAGTCCGTCTGACCACAGCCAAGCAAATTCGGCCCAACATGGTGGCCCATTTGACCGTTGGCACCGACTTCTGAATTTTGAAAATAATCTGAAGATCCGTGATCCGCGATCACCGGTGACGAACGGCGAACTGTCAACTCCGGCGAGCTCCGCCGGTGACGAATAGCAGTTCTTGGTCGCCTCTTGTTCTTCTTCCGCTGGATCGTGATCCAATCAGCTGCGTTGAAATCCTCCTCGAGGAATACCGATGGCATGAGCACCGGATATGCGATCTCCGGCGATCTCCTGCGATAAGAACGAAAATGGTCAGGACTCACCTGCGGCGATGCAGCACCTGCCCACTCCGCGACCGCAGCTCTCTGGTTGATCCTCCTCGCCAATCTCTTAGTCGCCCGAGCACCCGAAGAGCAGCTCCATCTTCTCGGCGATTGCGACTCCGCGAGATACCTAGACGATATCTCCACGGGAGACACCCCCGCGTCCTCCTCTTCAACCTCCAGCTCGGACAAGGCCCAGAACCTCCCTGCCGGATGAACCTCAACGGCGGCGGCGGAGGGCTCAGGCCCAGCGTCGCCAGCGGCGTCGCTCCTGTCGCTCATATTGCTGTACTATTTTTCTCAGCCTCCTTCTGCAGTAGTATTTATGCATGACATCTCCCTTTTTCTTTCCATATGATAGCTTATATGATTGCTTGATTAAAGGATTCGAGTTAATTAGAAGATGTATTTTTTTGCATGCAAAAAATAGTGACAGCAACTACTATGATTTAATGTGGGCGTAGTACCCAAGCAGCAGAATAGAATGCCCCTCGCCTTTTGCACTCACCGCCACCGGCCTCCTCCAAGTGGGCGGCCATGGCCAACAGATTGACGCCACTGAATCTCCACATCTTGGTAGATGCAGGTGTGGTGTGCGGGAGAGGCAGAGGGGCAGTCGATTGCGAAGACGGTGACTGGCTGGCGAACTGAAGGAAGTTTTCTAAACAGTAGTGTCGCGTTTGCTTTTTCCTGCTACATTCATTTTGTGCTTTTCCTCATCCTTACTATGTGGTCGAACATATTTTAACTCTGCCTCATGATGCTTAAACAACACAACATGTTTAGCTCCAACACAACATGTTTAGTGCAAATAATAGAAATTCCAAATTATATCACTTATGGTCAATGTTTATTTTATTTGTTTCGGAATGCAAATTTGAATGTTGTACAAACTTGAAACTCAACTGTCAAGTTTTTATCATTTCTAGGACTACTAGCTTCAATATTGAAATCTCTCACATATGTAGTTTGGAATTAAGGATGTATAATTGAATTATAATTTTTTAAATTCAATACAAGAGCTATGTTGTTTCACGGCATGCGACAATTTAAACACCAATGTTTATACAACCATTAATATGGATGAGCTAGACTAGCTACTTGAGTCCAAAATAATACTCCAACAAATTCAAAGTTGAGTACGTACCAAAACTTCTTATAATCAAAGTCAGAGTTTATATAATATTTTATTAATTATCATTGATGTTTCATAGCTTTTTTACTTAACTGGAAAATATATTCTAATATTACACGTGCATTGCACGTGCCCAATTACTCGTAGGAAAAGGGGGAGTGTTGAGCTTGAGCGTCCCGGGGGGATCAAGTCCCCGGATCCTCCGGGTCCTCAGCCGTACGATGGGGGACAGGAGATCTGTTCGATCCGGACTCATCCTCCCCAAACGGACTCACCCCACGCGCTACGCCCCGCCCCCGTCTCTGCCAGTCGCCGGCGCGCTCCGTCTTGTCCCCATCTCCGGCAGCACTCACGCGCGCTCCTCCCTGCTCCCTATCCGACAGCCGGCGCCCTCTGCCTCGCCCCCATCTCCAGCAGACGGCGCGCTCCGCCCCGCCAGACAGCCAGCTTGCAACATGGACGAGGGACTTAAGGCCGTCTTGCAGCACGGAGACGGCACCGACGCCCAGCTTGCAACACTGCGATGAAACCTACAAAGGATGGCTTGCAGCATTGCGACGGTGGTGCTCTCCGTTTGCAGCTCTCTGGCATTCATCCCTTGCAACGTTGGTTGTAAATCTTTGCCGCTCCGACAGGCGACAGTAGACCTTTGCAGCTCTTTGCAGCTCCGACGTCACAAAGCCGGGAGCTTGTAACATGGGCTAAAGGCTGCTTGCACCTGCAGGCTGCAGCGATTGAGCGATAGATCTTTGCAAAAATTATGGCGACCTCGACGCATGCCTCTTGTAGCAGCTCTCTGTTAAGTTTTGCAGCAGCAGCTCGCCGGCCACACCTAGAGTGGACGAGGAGCTGATCCTCGCTTCTCAATCGTCATTGGTTGTTTGCAGTTTTGCAAAATTTCTGCTACAAACGATAAACCGTAGCTACATGTACATTGGTTGTTGAACTGGTGCGGCTTGATAGCTTGTTCCGTTTAAAAAAATAAACGTAAAATATGGAGGAAATGCTTCATTTGTAGCAAATATTTGGGCCGCTCGTAGCAAATGCTTCTATGGAGAAAAAAGTTCTATGTATATAGTAATTATTTTTTGCTATGGTAGAACTTGCCTAGCAACATTGGAAAACACACCGACGTGCGTAGCCAATGAGCAACACCTTGCATGGTATGTTTCGTGGTAGCATCTTCCTCCAGAACTCCGGCGAGGCATCACCCGCTCACACCATCGTAGATGTTTTTGCGGAGCAAAACACGCACCGTCGATAGCATCGCTGCGTGTCGTCAGTAGCAACATCGCGTGCCCCCGATATATAGCATCATCGTCTCGTCGATAGCATCACCGGCTCGTCGGTAGCAACATCACGAAAGGTCGGTAACATCCACTAGTAGCATTACGAACACCGTCAATAGCATCGTCGGCTCATCAGTAACAATGGTGCGGCCATCGGTATAAAAAAAAATCCTGCTTGTAGCAAATGCTTCTATGCAGAAAAAAATCATAATATTTTGTAGGTATTGCATCAAAATCTACTTCGCTGGAAACATAGCCCATAGACCTCCGTAGTAAAAAATTGTACGTTTGTAGCAAAAACACATGATGGTTGTAGCAATAACTTTCTATTATGCAAAAATAGAGCTGGTTGTAGCGTTTTGGGGATCGAAATTTAGTATTAATTAAAAGGCTATGCAGCAAAATAAATATGGCTATTTAGCAAATCCCCCGCCGGATAGCAAAATTCTCAACCACAATCCTCATCGGTAGCATTGTCGTCCCTTATCTCGTAGTACCATCGTTATCAGTCCCGACCATCTCAACCACAATCCTCATCGGTAGCATTGCCGTCCCTTATCTCGTAGTACCATCGTTATCACTCCCGAACCACCGTTGTAGCAGCACCGCACCCCGCTACTCCTCCGTGAGCACTGACCCCGCTGCTCCTCCCGGCAGTGGCACTTCATAGCAACAACGACGACGCTCTGCAGCAGTGGCAGTGTGGCTTCGTAGCAACATGCGGTGCTCTAGAACAATGGCAGTGGCGCTTCCTAGCAACGGTGGTGGTGCTTTGTAGCAACGGTGACGGAGCTCTGCAGCAACGCGGGAAGCAGCGGTGTCATCCTTTGTAGCACCGCCAGGTGACACTGGCAGCATCTCCGCCTCCGCCAGAAGCAACGGTGTTGTGCCTTGGCAGCACCGTGTGTCCATGCCGGTAGCACCTCCATCGTGCCATGACAACACCGCCGGTTGCCAGCATTGCAGTAAAATGTCCAATTCCCACCAAAATGACGTAAATGCTTCTATGAAGCAAAAACGGTTCGTTTGTAATAAGAATTTTGTACTATTGTAGCAAAAGTCTAAATTTCTCTAAAATCCCACAAAATGCTTCTATGGAGCAAAAAGTTTCATTCGTAGCAATTTTTTGTGTGGTGTTCGTAGCAAATGCCTTTGTTGATTTTTGTAGCAATTTTTTTATTGTAGCAAATCTGATGAGACTTCACTGACAACATTGGAGAACACCCCGATGTGGTGCCGCCGATGCAGCAATATCATGCGCTTGCAACAACGTAGATGGTCTGTAGATGCTTTTACAGAGCAAAACACGCATCGTCGGTAACATCGGTGTGTGCCCTCGTTAGCAACGTCGCCCCCCCCCCCCCCCCCCCCCCTTTGTAGCATTGTCGGCTTGTCGGTAGGAATGAAAAATTGCTGGTGGTAGCAAAAGCTTTTATGGAAAACCAAATTTTATAACATTTTTTTGGCTATTGCAACAAAATTGTGATCTCGTAGCAAAACGTCCTATTGTAGCAAAATTCGAAATCCACTTCGCCATAGACAGGCGGTTGTAGCATCTTGGGATTGAAATGTAGCACTAAGCTACTAATTAAAAGGCTATGCATCAAAACAAGTATGACTATGTAGCAAATCCCCCACCGGGTAGCAAAATTTTTCAACCACGATCCTTGTTGGTAGCATCGCCGGCCCTCATCTTGTAGCAACGCCTAGTACAGTCGGTAGCATCACCGCACCTCGCTGCTCCTCTGTGGGCACTGCGCCCATCGCTCCTATGAGGTCGCTGCTCCTCCATGAGCACCTCACCCCGTCACTACTCCATGAGTCCTCCAGCAACGGCGGTGGCACTTCATAGCAACAGCGGCGGCGCTCTGCAACAATGGCGGTGTGGCTTGGCAGCAAAAAATATCTGCAATTGTTCTACGGATTTCATTAACATGGAAAGTTTTTTTTACAAAACTTATAAGCATTTACACCACATAAATAATGCATCAGTACAAACTTGCTACAATTGTTACACAGATTTGCATCGGAGGGAGATAATGCTGCTACAAAGCTTTCAAATATTCAGACGAACAGATCGCATGCACTCAAATATAACACAGATTGATATTCAAGTAGCAACACACATCTGCTATGCGCACAAATTCAGCTAGCAAGTAACAAGGATTCGATAGATGCATGAGCGTACATTCAGCTAGCAATGAGTAGGAGCTGCTCCTCACGGAGGAAGTAGCCATGCGCCGTTGTGCGTCCTCGCATTGTGACCTTGGCCATGGACCAGCGCCCGCCATCGTGCTCCGGCCTCCACATCTGGGTGTCGTTTTCGTCTTCAACAGCCGCTGCACGGCCACGCGCCCGCCGCTGCGAGGTCGCCTACGCGGCAGAGCCCGACGGCTGCAAATTCGACGAGCGCGGGTGTCGTGCCGGCGCGCACCGTGGGATGACTGTTCTCTGGCAGGGCAGCTAGCAGAGCTCGTAGAGGCTGGTCACCTGGACGGGGTCGCCGACGGCTGTTGCTAGCTCGGCACGGCAGCGGAATCTCGTGGAGGTCATCCCGTCCGCGGCTGCGGCGTGCGGCTGCAAAGGGAAAAGCCGCCTGCACCCTGCATTGATTGTTGTTCTGCTTTTACTAGAATCGCCACCGTTTACAAACACAAGACTACCAAAATTAAGCTTCTAATGAGGTAATGATACCATATATATTCCCTTGGCTAATGATAGGTGACTTCAATGAAGTGCTTTGGCCAGAAGAACATTTCTCCAACTCACCTCGATCGGTGGCACAAATGGAGGGTTTTAGAGAGGTTTTATCTGATTGCAACTTGTCTGATCTTGGCTTTTCAGGAGTTCCTTATACATATGATAACAAAAGGAGGGGACGGGCTAATGTGCGTGTGAGACTTGATCGGGCTGTAGCGGATGTGGCGTGGCGAGACTTATTTGCTGAATCTTCAGTCCAGCATCTCGTGTCTCCGGTCTCTGATCATTGTCCAATTTTATTAAATTTTCAGCAGGAAGTACGGGTCCCCAACCGACAACCGCGAAGGCAATACGAAATCATGTGGGAGCGGGAGACTGAACTTACTGAGAGGATTGACACCGCATGGAAGGATGCGGGTGGGAAGCATGATCTCGCTGATATTATGCGGGGTCTTGATGCTGTGATGACAAACCTGCAAAATTGGAGCAAGGGGAAGTTCGGCAATGTGGTTTGTGAGCTGAGTAAATCAAGAAAGCATTTGGAGATGTTGATGCTGAACAATGCAGACCAAGCGGAGATACGCCGGGCTACTGACCATATGCATGAACTCCTCTACAGAGAAGAGATGCTATGGTTGCAGCGTTCACGAGTTACATGGCTCAAAGAAGGAGACCGGAATACACGTTTTTTTCACCAAAAAGCTGTCTGGAGAGCTCGCAGGAACAAGATCAAATGCCTAAAAGACGCTGAGGGTGTCTGGCAAGATGTGCCTTCGGATATGGAGAGGATGGCAAGCTCTTATTTTCAGGAACTGTTTACTCATGATCCCAATATTAACCCTGATGCTATTCTTGATCTAACGCAGGAAAAGGTGACGGCAGAGATGAATGTTGAATTATGCAAGGACTTTACCGATGAGGAAATAGGCGACGCTCTGTTCCAGATTGGTCCCCTTAAGGCTCCAGGTGTGGATGGCTTTCCGGCACGATTCTATCAACGCAACTGGGCCACCATAAAGGAGGAGGTTATTAATGCGGTAAAACTTTTCTTTGTTTCTGGACGTATGCCTGAGGGTGTCAATGATACTGCCATAGTCTTGATACCGAAAGTTGATCAACCAGAGACGCTAAAAGATTTTAGACCTATCAGCCTGTGCACTGTAATCTATAAAGTCATTTCTAAATGCTTGGTGAATCGGCTGAGACCCTTGCTGGGGGATTTGGTGTCAATTAATCAGAATGCCTTTATACCGGGCAGGCTAATCACTGATAATGCAATGGTGGCTTTCGAGTGCCTTCACTTCATTGAGCACAATGCACACCCGGCTAAAAATTTCTGTGCATACAAACTGGATTTATCTAAAGCCTATGACAGGGTGGACTGGGTTTTTTTAAGGAAAGTGATGCAAAGGTTGGGCTTCTCGCAGCGATGGATTGACTGGATAATGTTGTGTGTCACATCGGTGCGGTATAAGGTTAAATTTAATGGTGCCCTCCTGGATTCATTTTCGCCTTCTCGGGGCCTCCGACAAGGTGACCCCCTCTCTCCATTTCTGTTTCTTTTTGTGGCTGATGGTTTATCTACCTTGCTGCAACAAGCGGTGCACACAGGAGGTATTGAACCAGTTCGTATATGTCGACGGGCTCCAGGGATCTCTCACCTCCTTTTTGCGGACGATAGTCTGTTGTTTTTTAAGGCACAAGCTGATCAAGCCCTCCGGATTAAAGGCATTCTTGACCATTACGCTGGGGGTATGGGGCAGCTTATTAATCCCAGCAAGTGCTCGATCATGTTTGGTGCCGCCTGCCCACAGTTGGTACGTGATGAGGTTAACCAAGTCCTTCAGATAACACAGGAAACCTTTGAACAAAAGTATCTTGGGTTGCCGACACCAGAGGGTAGAATGTCTCAAGGCAAGTTCCAAAGTCTGCAAGCAAAATTAGCTAAATGTTTAGTTGAGTGGGATGACAATCACAAATCTCAGGCGGCAAAAGAGGTGCTTATCAAAGCGATTGCTCAAGCAATTCCTTTATATGTCATGAGTGTGTTTAAACTTCCTCTGGGTCTTTGTGATGAACTGACAAGGATGATCAGAAGATACTGGTGGGGGGCCGAGGATGGTAAGAGAAAAACACATTGGGTTTCGTGGGACATCATGCTGCATCCCAAAAGCCATGGAGGAGTGGGGTTTAGGGACATGAGACTTTTCAATCAAGCGCTCCTTGCGAAACAGGCGTGGAGGTTGATCCAGAGGCCGGATTCTCTGTGTGCTTCTCTGCTCAAGGCAAAGTACTACCCAAACGGAATTCTGACGGACACTGTGTTCCCTGGTAACGCCTCTGCAGTCTGGCGAGGAGTGGAGCATGGGCTGGAATTGCTCAAACAAGGCATTATTTGGAGGGTGGGTGATGGATCTAGCATCCGGGTTTGGCGTGATCAGTGGATACCACGAGAAGGGAGCCTTAAACCCCATACAACTCAAGGCAGGTGCCGCTTCAGATGGGTGTCAGACTTCCTCCTACCAACTGGACAATGGAACCAACAGCTGTTGGAGCTATATTTTCAGCCTGAGGATGTTGTGGATATTCTGAAAATCAAAACGTCGTCCAGACTTGAGTCGGACTTCCTTGCTTGGCACCCGGAAAAAAGAGGTGAGTTCACAGTACGAAGTGCATACCGTATGGCTCTCCACAAGTCGGTGATGGAACAAGACCGAGGTGCGCCGAGTGGAAGGCCAGATGGTGAGCGACCTGCATGGCGGCTAATCTGGAATTGCCCAGTACCACCTAAGGCTAAAAATCTTGCGTGGAGGCTGTGTCGCAATGCGCTAGCTACAAAGGAGAATATGAAACGGAGAGGGATGCTTCGCTCTGCCACATGTGATATTTGCGGACAGGCTGACGAGGATACCTTTCATGTGTTTATAAACTGCCCGCATGCTCGAAGCCTTTGGCAGGCGATGCGCGAGGAGTGGAGCTTGCCGGATGACCATCGTCTCCGACACACAGGGCCTGAGTGGCTACTCCATCTATTAGCGGATGTTGACGAGGACCAACGTGCTTGTATCCTCATGCTTCTCTGGCGGATTTGGCATGCCCATAATGAGATCACGCATGATAAGCCCTGCCCGCCTATTGAAGGCTCACGCCGCTTCCTTGTTAGCTATTTAAATTCCTTACTAATGATCAAACAGTTCCCTAATGCAGATGTCAAGAAGGGGAAGATGGTGTTGGATCAGGTACAAGGTTTTAATAGTAAGCGTAAAACTGACTTGGTGAAACATAGGAAGGATACCAAGTGGAAGCCGCCAGAAGATGGTATCGGGAAGCTGAACGTGGACGGCGCTTTCTCGGAGGATGGCAGGGCTGTTGCGGGCATGGTCTTCCGGGACAGCAAGGGGCAGGTGATTCTTGCTGCATGCCATAAACTCCAGCACTGTGTTGATGCTACGGAGGCTGAATTAAGCGCCATCGAGGAGGGGTTGCGTCTATCCCTGCACTGGACAAGCATGAACTTTACGCTCGAAACTGACAGTGCCGAGGCGTTGGACCTGATTGCGGAGAAGACCCCAAATTCCTCCATCTATGCTTTCAGGATCACGGTGATAAGAGAACTTATTCGGGAAAGAAATACGAAGCTCGCCAAGATTCCAAGACAGATCAATGGAGTCAGCCATGAGCTAGCGAAGATGGGTTGTGTCCAAGAACGATATGAGGTCTGGCTGCACGATTTCCCCCAGGAAATTGCTACAGCCCTGGAAGCTGATTGTAACCCATCTTTAGTTTAATTGTTCTACCTTTCCCCCGCAAAAAAAAAAATGATACCATATATAGGACGCATAAGGAAGCAAGTATCTGCGAAATCTTCACAACAAATGGCATTAATAACAATTCAAGATGGAACGGTACGTACGTGAAAGCTAAAAAACTTTCCAAACGCTGTAGGTAAAACAGATTTGCTTTCATATCAGTATATCACACAGATCCGAAGATTGACCTTGATCAAAATTTTGTTTCTCTTCGATCCAATTACTTCGCACTAGCAGCTGGCGCAGCAGTATTCTTCTTCTTCTTCTTCTTCTTCTGGGGCTCATCCGGCTGGTGTTCGTCGAGTGGCACAACATGTTCCGGGAGATTAGGATTGTCGTGGTCTGCGTCGTGTGCTCGTTCGTGGCCGTGGCAATGTTGGCGTGCTTCTTCATGGCACGGGCACTGCGGCGGGCAGGGGCCCGGGAGGCGGCGCTCCAGGGTGATCTGGTGAGGCAGAAGGAGGCGCTCCGGCAGGCGGAGCGCAAGAGCATGAACAAGAGCAACGCCTTCGCCCGCGCCAGCCACGATATTCGCTCCTCGCTCGCAGCCATCGCCGGACTCATAGAGGTCTCCCGGCCGGAGGCGCAGGCAAACGCCAACCTCACGTACTACCTGGACCAGATGGACGTCGGCACAAATAAACTCTTCGGCCAGTATGCAATCTCAATGCATCCATCCACTAGTAGATTTTCCTTTCACTAGTAGATCAACTTTCATGTTTTAACTATTTTGTTTAGAGAGAAAATATGTATATATCCGTCAAAATAAAAAAGTTAAAACATAAAATTTGTTTGGAAGGGTGATATATGTATATCCATTTACTTATGACAGTAAAATTCAAACGGTCGACTGAGTGCGACAAATTTGACGAAATTCGTGAAATTATTTTGTGAATTTTGATCCAAAGTTAAGGAGTTAGAGTCGACCAAACTCGAAACCGATCACGGGAATGAAACCTACTCGTCGACGCACACATATTTCATATATATTATCGTGATATGGTTGGGCAACTTTGATTTTAATAAAAAAAATTATCATGAAGAATGTACTTTCCTTCGGTTGCTTTCATCACCAGCTATACCGAAACCACTGGTTTCGGCACGGCCCATGACGACGGCATGCATGCAGCACTGGTGCACGTACGTCTAGCGGGATTTGTTTCACAGCAAGTAGTCAACGTGACGCTACGATTCATGCGGGTGTCGCACCTGTGCGGCTTCCGCCGTTGTGTCTCTCGAGCACTAGACTCAGCCGCAGCTAGCGTCGTACACGCGGAGTAGGGAGCTGGCTGAAGCGGTGAAGCCTGAAGGTGTTGGGCTAGAAGAAGCTCGCCGTATGTGCTCTGGACCTACCGGATTCGTCGCCGGCAACCAACCCGAACACGGAACGGCCGAAACCCCGAACCGAACCCTTAGAAACGAGTGAATGCTTACTGCTCTAGCTGAATTCATGGGGCCGAACCCACGGCGGGGCAGGAGCACCTCCTTGTGCGGCGCCCACTCCACCACCATCCCGCGAAGGCGTCTCGCTGAATCAATCAATCAAACCCGGCCGCCGGGCAGCAGCGTGGCGTCGTTCTCGCCCCAGACCTCGCTGAATCAAACCCACTGTCTGGGTGTACTCCGTTGCCACCCACACGGACGCGCGCATGGCCGCATCCAGCCCGTCCCAGACCGCGCCCGCCTCGGCTACCGTGGACGGCATGGGTGTCTTCGGAGGCGGCGGCGTGGAGCGCGACCACATGCGGGCTGCAGCCTGCAGGGGACAAGAGCGCGCGCGGAGTACAAGTTGAGCCGCACATGGCACGCGCACAGAGTTCATGCGAGGATAGCTAGGGGCCATGGCGGCCGCGCGCGGCTCGACGCTCGACGGCCCGGCCTCGGTGATCAGATGCGCTCACACGAGGATCTTGCATTTCAGAGTGGCCTAAGTCTTCTTCTTTTTGAGATAAATGGCAGGTGCTCTGCCTTTGCATTATAGTAGGGGGGAGAAGGGTGTTACAAAAGAGTTACAAGAACGCTGCTGGTAGAAAGAACAGCAGCCAGGGCCCACAACCCCATACACGATCAACACACCAACACTCGAAAAAACCCAGTTTGCCTTGCCAATCCGTGCAATGGCCAGTGACTCCAGGTCGATTGTGATCAGATTCGCAAGGACCGCCGCTGGCATCGCAGAGTTCTGGAAGATCCTTCGCCCGCGCTCCTTCCAAATGTGTCAGAAGGAGTAAACCGAGAACGAGATGGACGACTTCTTGTGGTCGTCAATCTTGCCTCCTCTAATGTTCTCCCACCAAAGAGAGATCGTTGCCGACTCCATGATCTTCTGAGTCGCAAGAGGATGGAATCCCTGAAAAAGAGCCCACACCTCCTTCGCGTAAGTGCAAGAAAGGAGCATGTGGTTTGCCGTCTCGAGCAGCTAATCGCAGAAGATGCACGCGGCGTCCTGGGGCAGTCCTCTCGCCAGCAGCCTGTCCGCTGTCCAATTCTTGTTTTGGACCAGAAGCCAAAAGAAGAATTTCACCTTGCCCTTAGCCTAAATGTGCCAAATGCTCCGAATGAGCTTATTTGATTCGGTGGCAATGAGGCCTTCGAATTGCATCTTGTGTTGGAATTCCCCCACAGGATCGATCACATCAAACTAGATGAACACACATGCACGAAAAACCTTATGGCCAGGGGCACATATCGTGCCCTCTCCTTTCTGTTTATTTCTTCTCAATGCTCTTGGTCTGATTACAAAGCTCAGCCTAGACGTGTATATATACACGGCTAGCCTCCGATCGTACTAGTCCTAACGGGACAGGAACGAACTCTAAACCTATCCTAACTAGCATACGAACTAGCACAACTAGGAAGCTAGGACACGTACAAGTGCACACATAGACATTAGGAAAACTTTCCTAAAACACTAAATAGAAAGATTAGTGTTAACAATATCTCCCTAATCTTGACTCTTGGTCTTCTGTGCTTCTCTGATTTTCACTCCTTGCGTATCTGCGTCTTGTCTAGGTCTCGCACCACGACAAGTCTAATTGGCTCTCCCCAATTTCGACTTGGCGAATTTACGTCAATTCAAACATGATCCGGACTACCCAGCCACGCTAGAAACCTTGTGGTAAACACACCACCCATGGACCACACCATCAATCCTAGCGTGATACATGCCGACTACCTCGTGGACTATACCATCCACTCAAGCCTCATGTAGAGCCATGGCCTCATTTCAGAGACTCACCTTAACTGGTTTACCGCCCCTTCACACTTGAACTTGATCCTCTCGTCGAGACACGTAGACGACCTGATCGAGGCCCGCTTATAGCATCTTCGTCCATGATCAATGGACAATCCATCAACCTTCATTCGCTTCAACTGCAACAGATCCTCACAGAGATGAGCACTTGGACACACCGACGACTCACTGACACGACACCGATTCAATGTGCCAACTTTCACGTTCATGACTCCTTGACTCATCTAACTCCCCCGACAACAATCTCCCCCGGACGACGATCTTGATGAGTCTCCCAGCACCGCACCTCGGTACCACCTCTCCCATCAACGATCGTCCACCGTTACCCATTGTCTTGCCGACTATAGCCTGTCAGATGCCTTCCTCCTTGTCGCTCCGACGAACAACGATTGCCCGCCTTAAAACATATTGCCGACGACTGCTCCCTGTCGTCTTCCCCGTGTCGCTCCGATGAACAACGATCGCCCACCCCGAGCCGCTATTACGTGCCGCCTCCCCGGGGCAAGCGTGAATTCAAATCTTCAACCTGGCTCTGATACCAATTGTTGGAATTCCCCCAGTGGATCGATCACATCAAACTTGATGAACACACATGCACGAAAAACCATATGGCCAGGGGCACATATCGTGCCCTCTCCTTTTTGTTTATTTCTTCTCAATGCTCTTGGTCGGATTACAAAGCTCAGTCTAGACGTGTATATATACACGGCTAGCCTCCGATCGTACTAGTCCTAACGGGACAGGAACAAACTCTAAACCTATCCTAAGTTCCTAACTAGCACTAGCTGAATACCCGCGCGTTGCAACGGGGCACAAGAAATGTTCATTGATGCATAAGAAAAAAGAAAATGCCATATATATATATATATTCATGTAAAGATTCTCACATAGTATTGTAAAAACCATAATATGTGAACGTTGTGCAGCTCGTGTGTCTGATACAAACAAACACGAGTATTGCAAAAAACATAATATGTGCAAGTCTCAGCAAGCAATCAGAAAAAACATAGTCAATGATAATGTAACTTGACCAGGGAACACGGTAAAATTTAGTATTATATTACTTCTATGAGAAAAGGTCACTAACCAATATTTGTTAATTTTGACATCAGCTGAAACACCAGAAATTCAGAGAGTAAGAGAACATATACCTGGGACAGACGGACAGTGAATGTACTTAAGTCGACGACTTTCAAGTTACACATCTGATCATGTGTCTTTTGTGGGCGATCCCGTGATGATGCATCTTAATTCTTATATATTATTTGAATCAACAAGTATGAAATGCAACGCTTCAGTAGTGAACCCACGATGCTTGAATTACTGGATGCTCTATAATCTACATAAGCAATTGATTCTCAGGAGAGCCTCTGAGGAGCCGGTGCAGCTAGCGACGTCGACCCCATCTTCCACATTTTGTAAGGTTTTCTAGCAATTATGCTCTCTCTTGAACTGCGTCTTCCCAACCAAAAGCGGAAGGAGCAAAAGTCGGATAGATTGATACCGTGATCTTTATCGGTAGAGTAAGTTTGTTAACTAAAGGAAGAATTTGCACATATGAATGTCTTAGATCAGTAACCAATCAATGAAACTGTTAGTCTTACTCGTCCTGCAATTACTGACATCGAGGGAGATGTCCACCAATGGTTTCTGTGAGGAGGCAGTGGCGGCCACCGACCGCACCTTGCGTGGTGGCAACGTCACCGGGCATCTGCAGCACGAAGTTCTGGAGCTCCGGATGATGAGAACCATCGACCAGAAAGCCCGTCCCTCCGCGTCGTGAAAGGACTCGTCGGCCTAGTCGATCAACCGCTCGTCCCACCAGCTCGCTGCTCCTGTTGCTGCATCATCGGGCTTGAGGATCCACAAAGACAATGGCAACTGACACTGCTTCCCATGGCCTTGCGCCCGAGTGTAGTGCGACGCCGAGCCCCTGGACCCTCTTCTCCGTCCCTACCGTGGATCCCGATGTGGTACAACCACCCTGTTAACCATCCAACCACAGGTTGGTTTGCACAGTTAATGTAGTTCATCGGTCAATAAAGAACTATACCTAAAATTAAAACGGAAGAATAGATGCCACAAAACACATGTGTTAATTTGAAAATATTTTAAAGCAGAAAGCGTGGTATGGTGTCACGCGATAAATGTCATGCCACTACATGTCTAATTACGCTACTATGCCACCTATAAGTCAAGATACATTTTCATAAACAAAAAAAAATGTCTATGAAGATACGGTAAAAAAAGAAACATCAACCTATCTAAATCACACCTTCGTATATCCTAACAACTAACAGATTTGAGCGAATGCCGCTAACAAACTTATCTATCAAGAAAATTAGATCCATACGCCCGGCCCGTTCGATAACCCTCCGCTCCATCAATTTTGTCGCTCCGCTCCGGTTCACGCCCAAAGCGCTCCCTTGATCAACAGTTCAAACACGAGGCATGAATCACGTCCGGCTAGCTCTGCTCCTTGCGCGTGTGGGCTGCTAGGCCACTTGAAGCAAATTGAGCTTAATTGGTAGCAATTTCTTCCTGTACGAGAATTCCTGTACGAGAAGGGCTTCACTGGACGCAAGCTTGACGAGACCGACGACGGCAACGCCGGCACGCGCTGCTGCAACTGCATCAACCTCCTGGCCGACGTCTCCACGCTCGTTGAGCGCCACCGGGCCGCGGGGGTGTGGAAGCACGACCTCCTCCGCCTCCTCGCCGCGTCCCTCCTCGCCACGGGCTACGACAGAAAGCGGAAGAATAGATGCCACAAAACACGTGTGTTAATTTGAGATCAATGTCATTTGTCAAGCCCCAAAAATCTAGGTTCTAACTCAGGGGAAGGGAGCGATAAGTTTCATAAAAGATTCCCAATGAGAAAAGAAGGTGCACAACCCAATATTGCAGCCGCATACAATTCCAAGCATGGAAAACCATCAAGAAACCAGATGGCTGCCCATCTTCTAATCTCATAGCTTAACTAATTATATCAGGGGGTAAATTCAGCGTGTGAGAAAGGGAAATGTATCATAATAGCATTATAATCTTGATCATGTACTGCAAAAATTGCATTACATCAGCATTGCGAGATACCACAGTTGCTCTACTTCAAATAATAAAGGTCGCCGACTTAATTGGTAAATTCGCATCAAAGTTGTGAACATAATTATGATAAACCCACCTGATTGACTGGAAACATCAGTAAACACGGGAGTTTCACACTACAAATGCATCTTAGAAGTAGGAGAAGGTAAATCACCAACAAAATTATCAGAGATCTGCAAATCTGATTAATAATTTAATACGTGCAATGGACGGGACGAGATCCTAGGAACATAGTACCGCAGCATGTGGGCTGAAACTAAACTCTTGTTTGCTAGCTGGCTGTAGATGAACCAAAACAGAGCAAAATTCACAGCTCATCGTACTTCATGGAGACTTAGTTACTAGGGGATCATAATTACCTGCCACCACAATTGTCGCAAACGACAGATCGTGTAGCAGCCTGGACGTCAAAATTACTCGAGTGGAAAGATGAGATGATCGGACGCACCATGGAATTGTGGCAGACGAGCCTCTCGGGCGTGTGTCGGAGGTCGAGCAATCCCCTTGCAGCGGAGGTGGATAGGCCGCATCCCCTCAGCTCGAGCGCGCGAAGGACAAGAGCAAGAGCGGCGCCGTGTCGCGCCCAGGACCCGTGGCGAGGACATTGAGCGAGGTGAGGAGACGTAGGATCCGGCGGAGCTGCTCGAGCGCGCAGTGGTCCCCGAGGTCGGCGACATAGGCGCGGAGCCAGGACCCGTGGCGAGGACATTGAGCGAGGTGAGGAGGGGTAGGATCCGGGCTGCTCGCGCACGCAGTAGTCCCCGAGGTCGACGACATAGGCGCGGAGGTAGTCGACGGGCGCCCCGGCGCTGACCGCCTCGAGCTCACGATGTACCGATGGGACAAGGCAATGAGGGAGTCGGCTAGTATATTTTCTGGATAGATAATGTTTGTTAGTTGTTAGAGCATGTACAACCATGTCTAGTCAACCGTATGTAATAGAACCCACGTAGGAAATTAGATTACGTGGGGGAGAGAGAAAACAAAAAACGGCAGACCTCGTCGGTAGAAATAAAGACGATCTATTAGCGTCAAAATCGCTGGTTATAGACGGGATGTTTGCCGTTGTACCGAGAGGGCCGGCTGTAGTAGTTCAGATTGGATCCGTTTTTTCAAGGAAATAAACTGCCCATGCCCATGCGATTCGGTGATTACAGACAGCTAAACAGATCACCTGTTGTATAGGCTGTTTCCTGCGCTATCTAGTAGAGTATATGTGACGTGAAATATTTTTACAGACAGCCAACGTCTAAACTATTGTACATGCCCTTACGTTGATTGGTTCAGTCGTGAGAGAGAAAAGGGGTGGCAGTTGCGGTGGCATTTGCTATGTATTTCCTTTTGTTTCTTTTCCTTTTGAACCGGTATCACTTATAGGCGGCATGACATGTAATTAATTCGAAGTATGAGGACATTTAGTTTGTGACACCATTTGGATTGTGACATATCAATCTGGAACATATCGTGCCCTCTCCTTTCTGTTTATTTCTTCTCAATGCTCTTGGTCTGATTACAAAGCTCAGCCTAGACGTGTATATATACACGGCTAGCCTCCGATCGTACTAGTCCTAACGGGACAGGAACAAACTCTAAACCTATCCTAACTAGCATACGAACTAGCACAACTAGGAAGCTAGGACACGTACAAGTGCACACCTGCTCCTACTAGTACTCGGACAGACATAGACATTAGGAAAACTTTCCTAAAACACTAAATAGAAAGATTAGTGTTAACAATATCTCCCTAATCTTGACTCTTTGGTCTTCTGTGCTTCTCTGATTTTCACTCCTTGCGTATCTGCGTCTTGTCTAGGTCTCGCACCACGACAAGTCTAATTGGCTCTCCCCAATTTCGACTTGGCGAATTTACGTCAATTCAAACATGATCCGGACTACCCAGCCACGCTAGAAACCTTGTGGTAAACACACCACCCATGGACCACACCATCCATCCTAGCGTGATACATGCCGACTACCTTGTGGACTATACCATCCACTCAAGCCTCATGTAGAGCCATGGCCTCATTTCAGAGACTCACCTTAACTGGTTTACCGCCCCTTCACACTTGAACTTGATCCTCTCGTCGAGACACGTAGACGACCTGATCGAGGCCCGCTTATAGCATCTTCGTCCATGATCAATGGACAATCCATCAACCTTCATTCGCTTCAACTGCAACAGATCCTCACAGAGATGAGCACTTGGACACACCGACGACTCACTGACACGACACCGACTCAATGTGCCAACTTTCACGTTCATGACTCCTTGACTCATCTAACTCCCCCGACAACAATCTCCCCCGGACGACGATCTTGATGAGTCTCACAGCACCGCACCTCGGTACCACCTCTCCCATCAACGATCGTCCACCGTTACCCATTGTCTTTCCGACTATAGCCTGTCAGATGTCTTCCTCCTTGTCGCTCCGACGAACAACGATTGCCCGCCTTAAAACATATTGCCGACGACTGCTCCCTGTCGTCTTCCCCGTGTCGCTCCGATGAACGACGATCGCCCACCCCGAGCCGCTATTACGTGCCGCCTCCCCGGGGCAAGCGTGAATTCAAATCTTTAACCTGGCTCTGATACCAATTGTTGGAATTCCCCCACTGGATCGATCACATCAAACTAGATGAACACACATGCACGAAAAACCTTATGGCCAGGGGCACATATCGTGCCCTCTCCTTTCTGTTTATTTCTTCTCAACGCTCTTGGTCGGATTACAAAGCTCAGTCTAGACGTGTATATATACACGGCTAGCCTCCGATCGTACTAGTCCTAACGGGACAGGAACAAACTCTAAACCTATCCTAAGTTCCTAACTAGTATACGAAGTTACGACCTAGTACTCGGACAGACGTAGACATTAGGAAAACTTTCCTAAAACACTAATTAGAAAGATTACCGTTAACATCTTGGAAGCCGATAAAGCGGAGTAGGTGCCATCATTCGTGACCTTCCAACAATAGTGTCTCGATCTTACAGGGATAAGTTAGTATTCGAGACCAATTCCCAAAGGAGACAAACTCTTGGATATGTTCTACTTTTGGGAGACCAATTATACTTTTTCCCTTGAAAACAACTTTTGGGTCACCAACCAAGATCTTAAAACAGGCACGTCCCCGAATGGCTATATATGAGGAGGTGTAGACAAACATAGTCATCAACAATCAGATTGCATATATGCCTTAATGCATATGCCCCATCAGTCTTCATTTCTTTTGTTGTGTTGCTCTTAACTTAATGATCCCGACGACCACATGCAGTGCAATAGAACAAACATGTTATGACGAGAACTCTCATGAAAGTGGTTGAAATCGTCACTGAGTCGACCAGAAAGCCACTAAAATGGCTCTATCACGAGGGGCAACCTGGCTACCAATTTTTGTCACGATTTTGGTTATTTCCAAGTGTACTAGGTTCATAGGAAAGATTAATCACCTCTATCAACTATATCCATGTGGTAATACGTACATATGGTAGTTTTACTAGTACTTTCAAGCACTAGTAGAAAACGGACTTTTGGTCCAGACTTTTAGTCCCGCACGCGTTTGCAGCCGGTACTAATATGACATTAGTACCGGTTCAGGGGGCCGGACAGGCGAGGGGCAGCAGTACCGGTCGGGAAGCAATCTTCAGTACCGGTTGGTGTAACCAACCGGAACTAAAGGGTTTGGGCCTGGCGCTGCAGCGGGGGGCCCCACGGCGAGAACCTTTAGTACCGGTCTGTGTTACAAACCGGTACTAAAGATGGACATTTAGTACCGGTCTGTGTTACAAACCGGTACTAAAGATGGACATTTAGTACCGGTTTGTAAAACAAACCGGTACTAAATCATTTCGCTATAAATTCCATCTGCTTCCTCCAGCCCGAGCTCACTTCACTCTCTGCCTCCTCATTTATTTCTCTCTGTTCTTGCTCGAGCTCGGTGGCGATCCGGCGATTTGTCCAATTTGGTGGCACCATTTTTGGTCAAAAAGGTTAGAAACGTGTTTCTCTTACATTTAATTGGAAACTTTAGTTCATTTAGTGCTAGTTTGAGCTCATTTAGTGTTAGTTTGACCTAGATAGAAAAATGTAGGAAAATCTAGAAATGTAGTGTTAGTTTGACCTAGATAGAAAAATTTAGAAAAATCTAGAAATGTAGCTTATTTAGTGCTAGTTTCATCAATTACTTTGTACTAGTTTAGCTAATTTTGTCTTAGTTTAGCTCATTTAGTCCTAGTTTAGCTCATTTTATGCTATAATTACGTAATTAATTGTTTATAGAATTATTACTTGTATAATTTTCTTATTTGTGTAACTTTTTGTTATATATAGTGTCATGGTTTTGACATCTGTCCACACTGGCTCTCGCCCGCTCTATTATTCGGATGTGGTACGATTGTTTGTTATAAGTATATGTTTGTTTAATTTCGTGTTTATAAAAATTATACCGAGCAACTTAACGTAGATATATTTTTATCTAGGAGGTAGTTGAACCGGAAAATGAGCCCGACCCTATTGTCGAGTTTTTAGTAGAAGAAAACAATGATTTGAAAGCTAAATTAAAAAGAAGTGAAGATCTTCGTCTCGAAGAGAAGATGAAATGGGAGTTGAAGATTGCCGACGTCGTCGATGATAACGAGATCAAGATGGAGGCAATGCGCTTGGATCAGAAGATCAAGATGAATGCAATGCGCTTGAAGCTTAAAAAGTTTAGAAAATATGTCATTAGTCAAGAGGCTTGGTATCATTATGCTGTTGGTTCAATAATTACCTTAGTTGCGATTTTGATCGCATTTGTCGTTGGATTTAAATTCTTTAGCTAGTTCTATGTTAGTTTCAATTAATGAATGTTTTATGAGAACTATGTATTAGATTCTTGTATTAATGAATTGGTCACGTATCTATCTATTCATGGTAGATATATATATATAACTATTGTGTAATAGTTTTGTATATATTTACATAATGCAGATGAATCGACAATGGATGTACGTTGACCGACGCACTCCGGAGTTCATGACCGGCGTGCTGGATTTTATCCGTGTTGCTGAGACAAATAAGCGGGATGGTTTTATGTATTGTCCATGTTGTGCTTATAAGAATATCAGGAGTTACTCCAACTCAAAAACCATTCACATCCACCTGTTTCAGTCCGGTTTCATGTCCGGCTATAATTGTTGGACTGAACACGGGGAAACAGGGGTCATAATGGAAGACAATGAAGAAGAACAGGACGATGACAACTATCCTGAGTTTCCTGAATACGACGGTACTACAATGGGGGAAACTGGAGAAGACGCGCCTGACGAAGAGGCGCCGGATGAGCCCGCTGATGATCTTTCTCGGGCCATTGCTGATGCACAGAGAAACAGCGTAAATCAGAGGGAGTGGCTCAAGTTGGAGCGCATGTTAGAGGATCACAAAAAAAAATTGTACCCAGGTGTCGAAGATGACCAGAAAAAGCTGGGTACGACGCTGGATTTGCTGCAATGGAAGGCTGAGAATGGTGTATCGGACAAGGGGTTTGAAAAGTTGTTGAAAAAGATAAAGAAGATGCTTTCAAAGGATAACGAATTGCCCGACAGTACGTACGAGGCAAAGAAGATCGTCTGTCCTCTAGGATTAGAGGTGCAAAAGATACATGCATGCATTAATGACTGCATACTCTACCGTGGTGAGGAGTAAGAGAATCTGAATGCATGCCCGGTATGCGGTGCATTGCGGTATAAGATCAGGCGAGATGACCCTGGTGAAGTTGAGGGAGAGCGCCCCAGAAAGAGGGTTCCTGCCAAGGTGATGTGGTATGCTCCTATAATACCACGGTTGAAACGTTTGTTCAGCAACAGAGAGCATGCCAAGATGTTGCGATGGCACAAAGAGGACCGGAAGAAAGACGCGATGTTCAGACACCCCGCTGATGGATCCCAGTGGAGAAAAATCGAGAGAGAGTTCCCGGACTTTGCAGATGACGCAAGAAACTTAAGATTTGGTCTAAGTACGGACGGCTTCAATCCTTTTGGAGAGCAAAGCAGCAGTCATAGCACCTGGCATGTTACTCTATGTATTTACAACCTTCCTCCTTGGTTGTGCATGAAGCGAAAGTTCATTATGATGCCAGTGCTCATCCAAGGACCGAAGCAACCAGGGAGCGAGCTTGATGTGTACCTCAGGCCATTAGTTGACGAACTTTTAGAGTTGTGGCGGGAAGAAGGTGTACGTGTGTGGGATGAGCACAAACAGGAGGATTTTGACCTTCGAGGGTTGCTTTTCATAACGATCAATGATTGGCCTGCTCTTACAAACATCTCAGGACAGACAACTAAGGGATACCATGCATGCACACACTGTTTGGATGATACTGAATGTATATACTTGGATAATTGTAAGAAGTGTGTTTACCTGGGGCATCGTCGATTTCTTCCGGTCAGGCATAACGTCCGGAAGCAAGGAAAGCATTTCAAAGGTGAGGCAGATCAACGTAGGAGGCCTATGGACCGTACTGGTGAACAAATATTTGATATGGTCAAGGATCTAAAAGTAATCTTTGGAAAGGGTCCTGGAGGACTAAAGGTTCCGGATGACGCAAACGGGCACGCACCCATGTGGAAGAAGAAATCTATATTTTGGGAGCTACCATATTGGAAAGTCCTAGAGGTCCGATCTGCAATCGACGTGATGCACGTGACGAAGAATATTTGTGTGAACCTGCTAGGCCATTTGGGCGTGTATGGGAAGAAAAAAAACACAGCGGCAGCACGGGAGGACCAGAAACGTTTGAAAGAACGAGACGGCCTGCTTACAGAACATTATGACGGTCCTGCCAGCTATGCTCTAACCAAACAAGAGAAAGTGATATTTTTTGAATGTCTGAGCAGTATCAAGGTCCCGTCTGGCTTCTCGTCGAATATAAAGGGAATAATAAATGTGGCACAACAAAAATTTCAAAACCTAAAGTCTCATGACTGCCATGTGATTATGACGCAATTGCTTCCGATTGCATTGAGGGGGCTTCTACCGGAAAATGTTCGAGTACCCATTGTGAAGCTTTGTGCATTCCTCAATGCAATATCTCAGAAGGTAATCGATCCAATGATCCTACCAAGATTACAGAATGATGTGGTCCAGTGTCTTGTCAGCTTTGAGTTGGTGTTCCCCCCATCCTTTTTCGATGTTATGACGCATGTCTTGGTTCACCTAGTCGAAGAGATTCAAATTCTCGGTCCCGTATTTCTACACAATATGTTCCCATTTAAGAGGTTCATGGGAGTCTTAAAGAAATATGTTCATAACCGTGCTAGGCCAGAAGGAAGCATCTTCAAGGGCTATGGAACCGAGGAGGTCATTGAGTTCTGTGTTGACTTTATTCCTGACATTAATCCGATTGGTGTTCCAAAGTCGCGACATGAGGGGAGACTGAGTGGAAAAGGCACTCTAGGGAAAAAAGTATTTGTATGTAGGGACGGACCTTCTTTCAGTCAAGCGCACTACACAGTTCTACAAAATTCCTCGTTGGCAGCTCCGTATATCGAGTAACACATGAATATTTTACGATCTGAGAACCCGGTGGAGGATGAGTTCTGGATTAAAGATCAACACACGGCGAAATTCAGCGGTTGGTTGCAAACACATCTCATGAGTAACACCGAAGTTGATGTTCAGCTGTACTTGTTGGCCAGGACACCATCTTCGACTATAGTCACTTTCGAAGGGTACGAGATAAATGGGAATACATTTTACACGATCGCTCAAGATAAAAAGAGCACCAACCAAAACAGTGGTGTCCGCTTTGACGCAACAAACAGCAATGGGCAAAAGGACACATATTATGGTTACGTAGAGGAGATATGGGAACTTGAGTATGGACCTTCTTTTAAGGTCCCTTTGTTTCGGTGCAAATGGGTCAAGCTGAATGCAGGCGGGGTAAAGGTAGACCCGATGTACGGAATGACAACGGTGGATCTGAACAATCTTGATTACAAAGACGAACCGTTCGTCCTAGCAAATGATGTAGCTCAAGTTTTCTACGTGAAAGACATGTCTACCAAACCGAAGAAAAGAAAAAACATGGAAGCGAATACATCAGACGAGGCAAAACGCCACATAGTTCTTTCAGGGAAAAGAAACATCGTGGGAGTGGAGGACAAGACAGACATGTCAGAAGATTATGATAAGTTTGATGAAATTCCGCCCTTCAAAGTCAACACTGACCCAAGCATCACGTTAAGTAATGAAGATTCTCCATGGTTCCGGCGCAAAGTTAAGCAATCGAAGAAAAGGAGGAATAATACAACAGATGGGAATATTGGTGATGTGTAATCCAGGAATGATATTTATGAAATATGAGGTCTTTATCACAAACTATGTTGTTGAAATATGAGGTCTTAGTGAAAATTGGATGGGTGCCATTTTGCATCATATTTTTTGTATTTTGCTCACAAAAAAAGTCATTTTTTGCACTTAAAAAATGGAAAATGATATTTATGAAAATAATTTCAAGAATTCCTTTGACAAGATTGTTTCTCAATACCTTTTAGTTTTATGCACCTATTTATGGAATACCTTTTATTTTTATCAATACCTTTTATTTTTATCAATTCTCTTTATTTTAAATGTTACATTTTTAATTATCTATTTTTTTGTAATTTGTTGAAAACATGTTCTTGAATATATATGTGTTTTTTACAAATTATTAGAAACTAATTTTACTTGGTTTGAACAATTAAATATATAGATATGAAAATTCAGAAAATAGAAAAGAGAAAAGAGAATGAAAAATGAAAAAAGAACTTTAGTACCGGTTGCTGGTTGCAACCGGTACTAAAGGTTTTCGTTTCGCGCCACTTATTCGGACGCCGAATCGACAAACCTTTAGTACCGGTCGGTGCCACGGACCGGTACTAAAGGTCCATGGCACCGACCGGTACTAAAGGCCTGTGCCTTAAATGCTCTCGCCCAGATCGGGCAGTTCCTCATTCTCTCACAGACGCAGAGTGTTTCCCGACGACGACGAAGAAGAGACGCCGCGCCGCGCCCTCGACCCCATCACCGGAGACATCGTGCTGCGCCGCTCCCTGACGTCGTCTTCGTCTCCTCTGACTCCGGCCGATGCTCCGCCGTTGCTAGGTGAGGTCCTCCCTCCTCCCTCCTTTTTGCCACCGTAGCTAGGGCTTAGAAAAACGATGGAGCCGCCCGCAGCCGTCCCCAACGCGCCCGACTCCGGCCGACGCTCCGCCGTTGCTAGGTGAGGTCCTCCCTCCTCCCTCCTTTTCGCCATCGTAGCTAGGGCTTAGAAAAACGACGGAGCCGCCAGCAGCCGTCCCCAACGCGCCCGACCCCGCCGCCGCCGGAGTGCCGTAGCCCAAATCCGTGCGGCATTGCTCGAGGAGTGTCGCCGCCGCCGCCGCATTAGGTCACAGCACAGAGCACGGCGGCTCCTCCCTCTCGTCCGCAATCGAGGGGCGCACGGCAGGGGACGGGGAGCCCCATTGTCATGCTGACGTCAGCATGACGTCTGCCATTTTTATAAAAAAAATGCTACTGTTTTTACATTATTTGTTAAATAGAGTGTTAGATTATTTGTTAAATAGAGTTTAGGACATTTTATATAGAGTGTAACATTATTTTAGAATTGCTAGAAAAAATGGTACTGTTTTTAGATGAATTCTTAGGAAATGCTATTGTTATTTATATGAATGCTTTTGTTATTTATATGAATGTTATTGTTATAATATTTATGTAAATGCTATAGTGTTAGCAAAAAGCAGGAGGGGAGGAGGGCTACTGTTTTTTTGCTACCGTTTTAGAGAGAAGATTATAGTTAGTGTGTGTATTTTTGATGCAAAGTACTTATGCAATTTTATTTGATGCAAAGTACTTGCAATTTTTGCTACTATTTTAGGAAGTTTCTAAATTTTGGCCGATGATTAGATGGTTGCACGTTGCATCTTCAGGGAGGTGTGAGTGAACCATGTTGTCTGAACATATATGCAATGTCCATTCCACGTTGTTCGCTGACACCATCCATGAACCAATTCTATATGAGGCCTTTCTGTCTGTTTTGCAATGTTAGGAAGTTTGTAAATTTGGATTAATAGTGTGGATGCAAAGTAGTTGTGCAAAGTACTTGTGTAATTTAGGGTAATTTTATGGATGCTCCTATGTAATTTTATTTGATGCAAAGATTAGATTCAAGTGTTGAAATTTGTGAATGAAAGTGTTACAATTTGTGAAATATTATTGTGAAAAAGCAACCACAATTTCCCGTGGCAACGCGCGGGGAATGCAACCACAATTTCTCCAATGCAAAGTACTTGATTTCGTCGATCCCTCGCCTCACCGTTATAACTTGACATCATGTAGGAATATCACCGTCTATCCCTCGCCTCACCGTCGTCCCGTCTGTGACCTTCCCGAGTCTCGTTGATCCCGCGCCTCACCGTCGTTCCCGAACATCCCCTCGTGCCCTCCCACGCGGTGAGCCTCTACCGTGCGCACATGTTATTTCTTTACAATAATGCCGCCGCCCGATTTGGCACTAAATTGTTCTATCTTTTTTTTTGTATTAGTTAAGCTATGGACGGCAGAGCAGGTGAAGAGGAATTGTTCGACATCATCAGAGATGGTGAAGATGATGGATCGCAATATCTTAACATGTCCGGTGATGAAATGGAGGACGAGGAGATTTATAACTTAGAAGCTCCTCCATCCGCCTCGAACAATAATGCCGATGAGAATGTAGCGCAGAATACCGACGAGGTATACATGGCTTCTGGTGATAAATTAATGATTTGATATGTGTACATATACATGTTTTAACATAATATTTCTTCTTTTAGCCCTCCGTCTCGGGATAGAGCAAGTCTGGTAAAAGAAAACGAGTCCCGGCCAAAAAGTTAAAAGATGAAAGATTTGATATCGAAGAAATCTCTGAAATTGGCGAAACGATTGCTTCGAAAGAGTACGCACGTAAATTTGTGAGTCAGTGCGGAGTTATTGTTCGGGACAACATTCCGATCACCATCCGAGAATGGCACAAGCCGAAGGGTGGAGGAGAGAGTTTTGTGTCAAATATTTGCAAGCAGGAACTTCTGAAGTCCGTTTTCCACAATTTCGCCCTACCGACAGGCCTCGGAGATGCCGAGAAAAAGAAAGTCTTCCAGTGGACTCTAAAGAAAATGGCCGAACAATTCATCAACTACAAGAAAAGGTTATACCACCAATTCATCAAGATAAAGAAAACCCCTAATTTTGAAGACGTACAGTACAGGAGGATAAGAGATCAGTGGCAAGAATTCAAGGACTACAAGGAATCAGAAGAAGCTATGGAAAAGTCGGCGAAAAATAAGTTGAATGCCGACAAAAAGCAATATTTCCAACGTTTGGGGCCAGGTGGCTATAAGACCGCCATTCCTAAGTGGCAAGAAAGGGACGCCAAGTTAATTGC
Source organism: Poa annua (assembly GCA_026929855.1). Classification (NCBI taxonomy): domain Eukaryota; kingdom Viridiplantae; phylum Streptophyta; class Magnoliopsida; order Poales; family Poaceae; genus Poa; species Poa annua. The sequence goes on from CM049436.1 coordinate 10,627,821, forward strand.
TGCCGGGGTCACTCCAAGTACATCAAGCTATCCCGCAAGGGCGAGACATTGGGCGTACAGCGTCGGGCTGGAGCCCGACCGACAGACAGGAAATCTTGTGTTGAAGGAAAAGGTTAAACCAGGCCCCGAGGGAGAGCCCGAAAGAGAAAAAATTCGGAATAAAGTCAAAGAATTTGATGATGCAGTAGTTGCCGCTCGGGAGGGAAGGTTCGCGCCCAATAGAGAGAAGGACGAGCTGTCACTCGTCCTCGGGAATCCTGAACACACTGGGACACTGGGCGAGTACGAGGCGTGGGCGTCGTCCCTTGGAAGGTTGGGTTCCCCGAGCATAGGGACACTTACAGGAGCCGCGACAGGAAGAAGAAACAGGAGGCAGAGAAATATCAGCGGTTGGAAGACATGATAATAGACCTGCGACATGAAATGAGGCAGAAAAAGGCATCTGAGCCGCAGGAGGACCAACTTGATATGGCATCTCAGCAGAAAAGCAGCGTGGCTTCCACACAAAATGTCCAGCCTGATGACGCAACATACCCCATGGATCAGATTCAGGGGCGAACAAACTGTGAGCTGCACATCAAGATGAGGAACCTATCCATAAAGGTGGCGGTCGGCTTTGCTTTAGAGAATATACCCGGAGCAACCCTTCATGGCGGTCAGATTCCAGCTGGCTACGCGCGAGTCGGGGTGGACGAAATTATGAAGGGATTCGAGGACCTAGAGCTTGAATTTCCTGGAGCTGAAGGGGAGACGACACTGGGAGAAGTGTTGCGCGGAGTCATTCTATGGAGAAAGGAACACATCGTGTTTCCAGGAGAATCGACGCGTAGGCCACCAACCCCTCCGAGTAGCAATCAACCTCCAAGTCCACCCCGCATTGAAAATATGGACACCGAGAGGGAACCCAGCGCGACTCCATCTCCCCGGTGCACGAGTCCAACCCAGCGGGAGTCCACTCCGGAGCTTGCAAAGAGTCCACTCCAGCGGGAGTCCACCCCGGAGCTTGCAAAGAGTCCGCCCACCGGCAATAGGACCTTCTCAATGAGGCAGAAGATGCTTGCCGGTGCGTCGAGTGGTGCTCCAAAGGACACCTACAAGTACGGGCCGTCGTTGAAGGATCTTCCGGTGTTAACTTACCACCGGACCGTTGAGGAGAATGCTCCATTGGTCAAAGCTCACAATGCCGCACACTTTGCGAAGAAAGTGCCCGAGGCAAAACAGGTACTAAACCCTAAGTGTGTTAAACACTTTTTAGACATCGTCTGTGATCCTGACCATAGAACTTTGCCTGATAACTATGAACGCTCTATCTCGAAGAGTTTTGACACGCAAGAGGAGAATAAAAAGAAAAGGGTCGCTGCACAGAAGAAGAAGAAGGCGAAACAGGTTCCCCAGCTCGGAGAACAGAAAGTACAGTCGGTCGCCCCGCTGAAGGTTCAGACAGACAAGAGTCCCAACGTTGGGACAAATGTTCCTGCTTCAGACTACATGGACGATGCTGAGCTTGACGCACTTTTCCCCAAGGCGACTGAGATAGCACGGAAGTTTGTCTACGGGAAAGATCTTCTCCCTCCTGATGAGATGGTGCGTCTAGCTTTTCAAATGCGGAGATTGCATGACTGGTACATGAAGGTTGCAAAGGACAAGCAACTCGTGTTTTACGTGACATACCGAGAAGACCAATTCTTCGTCAACCACGAGATATGTATCGAATTTGAAGAATTATGGCAGTTATACAACCGGCGTGCTCTCGACGCAACTATCATGAGTTGCTATGTTCTGTAAGTGTTTTTTCTAAGTGTCTAGCTGATCATGTAATTATCCTCACTAATTGAGCCTGTAATTATCCTCACTATATTCTTTCGTATGCTATTATATATGCAGGTGGATGCTTATCGAGTGCAAAAGGAAAAGACTCTGGGAAGTTGGGTTCATTGACCCATCTATCGTTAACTGCAAAAACTTAGAGCGGAAGCCCGAGGACTACGAGGAGGCATTGTTGAGGTCGCTATTGAGCCAAACACATGCGGCAGATATACTTCTTCCTTACAACTTCAAGTGAGTGTGACTGTCTTGAACACATTTCTATATTGCTAATTACTAGATGTTAAGTTTAATTGATGAGTTATATTCATGCCTCACTATATAAACGTGTGCTGCTACCATTGGATTCTACTGGACATTATCATTGACAAGGGATTAGTTGAAGTATTTGACTCATTACGCAAACCACAATCATACTACCAGGACTTGATTGACATGCTTCAGAGGTAATTTCAACCATTAACCCCATTTCATGATATCAAGTAATCATAACTCATTTATTCATTTGCTTTTGTGAGTAGGGTTTGGAAAAAATTCATCAAGAGAGAGAGGGGTGAATGGAAACCAGAGCTGACTATTAAACATATTGATATAAGTGTGCTACTATTAAACATAGTCTCTTTAATTCATCATCATTTTGAATTATTATTTAATTAATTTATATTCTCGTAAAGACCTTGAAGCAGCCTCCGGGAAATGAATTATGTGGATTCTACGTCTGCGAGTTCATGAGGACCTTGAGCGTTGAGCAGGCGTCGCGTGAAAAAAGAATGGATGTGAGTGTGACTGTCTTGTACTATATTTCAATCTTATTATGATTTGATATATATATAAACACACACAACTAATATATTCATATTGATCTCGTTTAAATCTTAACGACAAGCGGAACGCCATCCTACCACATCAGCGCGTAGAAGCAATTCAAGAGAAGATAGCGGGATTTATCCTTGAGGAGGTCATGCATCCAAAGGGAGAATACCATAATCCTAAATATAGCTATGTCATATGAAAGAGGAGGATGTATGACATTATTGCGATCTCTATACACCGGATTGTATATATGTATATATGTACTCCCTCCGTTCTAATTTAATTGACGCAGTTTTAATACAAAGTTGTACTAAAACTGCGTCAGTTAATTTGGAACGGAGGGAGTATGTAATAGCGTAGCATGAATATGTCCTATATCTAAATTATATTATATATCAACGTTTACCGTATGTAGTAGCGTAGAATACATATACGAAAGTATATTACGAATGCATCAACGTGTACCGTGTATATATATAATACCATATGAATGTAAAACAGTAGATGAAAAAGAAGACATAAAATAAAATTGCAGTGAAGAAAAGAAAACATATAATAGAAAAAAAAGGAAACGAAAAATAAATTGCAAAACCCTTAAAACCTAAACCCTTTAGTACCGGCCGGTGTTACCGACCGGTACTAAAAGTTCTCCGCACGAGCCCGTGCCCCGCGCCCACGTGGAGGCCCTTTAGTACCGGACGATAAGCAACCGGTACTGATGCTGGGGGGGCATCAGTCCCGATTGCGCAGTACCGGTTGCGAAACCGGTACTGATGCCCCTCCCCGACCGGTACTAAAGAGCCGTTTTCCACTAGTGAAGGTAATAACCCTTCAGTCGGTGTTACAAAAATTATTGTAAAATTGTGTTGTCATGTAAACAATTCGCACGCCCAAGAACCACTCCGAGAAAAAGGATATGCTCGGAGGCAAATCATCTGCTCCCATGTACACCGACCTAGCCGCTGGTCCCTGCCTCCTCTGTTTTCACTCTGGCGATGGGAGGGGGTGGGCAGGCACCATGTCGTTCGGCTCCGATCTGTAGTTAGGATTGGCTTAGTGTTTCTTTTGGAGGAGACGACGTCGCATCAGAATAAATGCCCTGTTTATTTTAAACTAATAGAACCATAGATTCAGTGCAAATGTGATGGTCACCTTTTAGAGTTAGTATTTTGGATTTGAAAAGAAGAAGATGGAGAAACTAGCCTAGCAACACCCAATAAAATAGCATAGCATATGGCAACTTAATTTTTGTGTTATATTGTTGTTTTTAACATAATATGTGGTGATAATAATTCTAGTAATGACATTTTTTTTCAACACATAGGTTGGCAATTTACAATGCAGCTATGATATGTTTTACATGCTATATTGTTTATTTTATATATATATGTGTGTGTGGGGTGCGACAATTTGGTAGAAGTAGAATGGTCTGGTTTTCCTGCTTATAGCTTGGTGAATTTTAATGCAAATATCATGGCTATTTTTTTATCTAGTGTTTTGAATTGCAAAGGAAGATGGTGCAATTAGCACCAAATAGTGTACCGGATGGAGGAGATAAAACTTCACCTGATCCACACATAGTGTAGCCTAGTGCAGTTTGACAATGAAGTCTACTACCGTCCGACTCTAGCGGGCTTTGGATTAGGTAGCACAACCGCACAAATACCCAACGTCACGAGCCCCATGTGGTCGACACATGACTTGTGACTTGGGAGGCGAGCCGTGGCAGACAGAGGGGAGTTGCGGGAACCAAAAAAAAAAAGAGAAAATCTTAAGACCGTCTGAATGTGTATGCTAAAATGTAATATTTTCATAATTGATAGTTTTCTAAGGGAACTTAAAAATACAGTGATGCCAAACGCACCCTGAGTTTATTACTGTTACATATCTATTATACGCACATTGGCGTCATTTAGTCGATGCAGTAGCAGATGTGCTCGAAGGCCTGGACGTGTTCGTCATCGAGGGCAATGAACAAATCGACGCCGCCCTTAGCCGCGCAGGACGGCACGAAGACCATAATTCCGTCGATGGGCAGGTCCGGCGGGAGGAACGCGCACGGCGGCCCGCAGCCGAAGTCGACGTCGTGGAAGCGGAACCCGAGCCAGCTATCGACCTCCATGTCAGGGCAGAACACCGTACCCGGCGTGGCCGCCGTCGCAGCTAGCTCCTGGCCGCAGTCTTCGATACCGCGGCCGAAGTCGACGAACGACTGGATGTACTGGTCATCGACGCGCGCGACGGCGTCGCGGATGGCGCCGACCACCACGGGGTAGCTGGCGGAGAGGAGGTCCCGGACCTGCATCCTCGGGAACGCCCAGAGCACCATGTTTCCGAAGAAATCCATGGGCACGGGAGGCTTGGCGCGGCCGCGGCAGTTGACGGCGACCCTCACCTGCGTGAAGTCCTCCGGGGACAGGTCCCGCGCCGCGGTGAGCTTCTTCCAGACGTGCGCGAGGAGGCACTGGAACGTGCTGCAGCGCGCGCCGACGCGGGACTTGAGGTCGGCGACGAACTCGTCCGAGAAGTGCACGGCGAGGTTCTTGATCCTGTCCATGGGGAGGACTCTGTAGTAGTGGCTGGAGCTGTGCTCGCCCTTGAACTCGATGTTCCGGTGGTCGAAGACCGGTGCTGGCGGGCTGCGTGAACTGACGGTGGTCGCCCGGTCAATGAACGGCGACGGGAGGACGGTGAAGTTTGTGCGGACGGCGGTGGCCCAGGAGGTGGCGAAGCCGCTCATGGACTGGCCGTCGGCCACCTGGTGGTGGCTGACCATGCCGATGACCAGCCCGCCGCATGAGTACCGCGTGAGCTGCACCTGGAAGAGGGGCTCGTCCGGACGTCCCTGCAATATTTCAAGCGTGTCAACTCAAAACAAAACGTTAGCTGTGCATAGTAGTATGTACGTGTAAAAATAATACTTTGCATGCATGCATATGCATGCACTAATTAATACTGTACGTACATTTTCCGCGTTTGGGTATAGCTCGCTGATATGCACGGCGACGTCGTGCGGCGCCCGCGCCTCGGCGAGCTCCGTCGCGGCGGTGGCCTCGAGCACGAGAACCCCAGCGTCGTTGAGGTGGATGCACTTCCTGCCATGGTCATCGACGGCGAACCTCCCCGTGAGGTGCGGGAACCTCGCGACGGTGGCGACGAGACCGTCCATGAGCGCGCTGTTCGCCGGCGCAGGCGCGTTCCATGCGAACACGGTCGGGATGTACCCGTCAGTGGAGGCGCAGTCGAACACGGTGAGGGGGACCTTCTTCCCGTCGCCCCACGCTAACTCCGGTGAAGGCCTCAGCATCGTCCTCCGTGTGATCTCCACTACCACTGCCATGGTTGGACTACTTGCAGTTGGAGCTGCCTGTGGCTAGGCTAAGATCTTTTCTTTGTGTTTTCGCTAGAGCGTAGGCGTAGCTAGCTAGATCACGAAATGACGATGATGATCGACTATATGTGTGTGGTTGTGTGAGTAGGCTGGTGTATAGGTCGAGGTGCTCATGCGTTTATATATAGAGAGGTTAATTTCGTGCAGTAAATTCGGCCAAAAGCACGATACTACTGCCGATTCAACACTGCAAATGGCGGCTGACTTTGAAAATTTCCGTATTTCTTCTACTTTAACCAAATCTTCTACTCACTTTGAAATTTTACTTCTTTATTTCATTTTCCAGTTTTTGGACGTGTCATCTAGTTTCCAGAGTTCGCTTACACTTTCGGTTGAGTCTTTTTGAACTATGATTAGCTAGGTGGCATCAGTTTTTTTAGGACTAAGTCGACGCCCTATGCCATCAAACGTCTATGTGTTGGGTTGGGCCGGGGATTTATTCTGGGGCGAGATGAGGAGAATTAATTAAGATTAGATTACAAGGCTAGGAACCACGCATAGAGCTTTCTTCTTCACTGATCAAAGGAATCATAGACTCTTGGACATAAGTACACACATATACAAAAAATAGTTCTTGTTTATGAACTCGTTTTATGCTACATACCACCAAAACCGCCTTGAATTAATTGACAAGAGAGGAGATCTACACCAGAAGAAGGGTTTGACTGTAATGAGTCAAACTTCTATAGTAGTATCAAAATTAGTTGACCAAATAGGTACCCCGGATACTTAAATAAAGACTAGAAATATACCAGTTGGTGGAGGCGCGTGTGGATGAGGTCAGACGGTGGTAGGCAACGGATGAATTTTTACCGTGTAAGAACATGCGCGCTCCTCACAGAAGAGCACTCAGCTGATTCCTCAAGAAAAGTTCAGTGTTGAACTGGCAGACTATCCTACGCGTTACTGATTTTTGCAGAAGACTTCCCGGAATTGTGACCAAAACATATGATGCATGAGTTGTTTTGCGAATTCATTTACTGTGTGTGTTACCTTTGCATTGCTCGAAGTGATCAGCTGGTGATTTTTTTGAAAAAACGGGCTGATTTTGAGAGTCAAGCGTGGGCGGCGGACAGATTAGCGCCAACGGTTTGCAATCACGCCATCTTCTACACTCGTGCTTGCGACCACTTTACTTAGCCGAATGAGGTCCCTTCGCACTCATCGATCCAACGTGGAGGCGTGGAGCCATTATCTCTTGACAGCTTCATAGTTGGAAAGCAGACCACTTACCCTTGCTCTCCGAGTAATTTCTCGAGCTAAACTACCGTTGCCTACCAACTTCCACTGAGGGCAATGATCCTTGACCTCATCCGCATGGAGCCAGCCGGGAGAAATCATCTTTGATTTGAACACCCGATTCTCACACCATCTTTAAGATAAACAACTAAATCAAAAGGTAAAAGTGGCAAAATGGTGCTGTGAGCTTTGTGACTAGAGAGTCAAAGTGACATGGTCTCTTGTATGCACAAATTAACCCTGTTATGAACCATTCATGTGTTTGCATACCGACCCAACATGTATGAACCATTCATGCGCATGTTGCTCCAAGTGACATGGTCTCGTATTAGCATTTGTAAACACTAGTAGAAATAAGGCCTTTGGTTCGACCTTTTTGGGACCGGTTATAATGGAACCGGTACTAAAGAGGCATTAGCACCGGTTTCAGAGGCGATTCGGCCGGCCGGAAACAGCACCGGTTGGTGCGGACCTTTTAGTACCGGTTGTTAACAACAACCGGTACTAAAGGGTTGGGGCATGCGGCTGTAGTGGGGGGCCCCACGGCTAGACCCTTTAGTACCGGTTTGTAATAACAACCGGTACTAAAGGTCCACCTTTAGTACCGGTTGTTATTACAAACCGGTACTAAAGCTTTGCCCTATATTAACTTCTTCCACGCGAGCACAACTCCATTTTTCGTTTAATATGAAATAATTCATATATTTAAATTCATAAATTGAAATTTAACAAATAAAATGTCTAAATCGATTAGAAAAATGAGAGGAATCCAAATATGATAACTATATCATCTTTTGCATGATATTTTTTATACTTGGTTCACAAAAAAAAATTGCTATTAAAAGATGGAAAATGATATTTATGAAAATAATTTGAAAAATTCCTTCGGCATTGTTGTTTCCTATACCAAGATGCACCTATATGTGGAATATGATATCTTTATCACAAACTATGCCGTGGGAATGGCCATAACTTAATCATTTGGCTTGAAACTTGTATATGTTTATAGATGATATACCTTTTTGTGAAGATTTTTTTTACAAAAAAATTCAAAAATCAAGTTTATCATTTTTCATAGAATCTAGTACACATATAAGGACTCCATGCCAAAGGATATCCTTTTTTGAGGTGTTTACCATTTTATTTCATTTTTTCGTAAAAACGGTCAAAATGTTCACCATGACTATTCATCGAAAGGGTTAATATTTTCTAAAATTATCGATGTTTATGTGACTTAACCACTAGTTGTCTACCTTAAAATGATTTTTACAAAAAATTTAGACCAAACTATCAAACAGTTTTAGTTCAAATTTGAATTACTTTCGGAAAATCGGCATAAACTCATTTAGCTAGACGAAATTAGGTATAAATCAAGAAAATTACTAACATTCAGGGATTATCCATAAAATGTGGACCACTCTTTGTGAAAATTATATGGGGCCATTTTGCACCATATTTTTTGTACTTGGTTCACAAAAAAGTCATTTTTTGTATTAAAAAAATGGAAAATGATATTTATGAAAATAATTTGAACAATTCCTTCAGTATTGTTGTTTCCTATACCAAGATGCACCTATATGTGGAATATGAGATCTTTATCGCAAACTATGCCGTGGAAATGGCCATAACTTGATCATTTGGCTTAAAACTTCTATATGTTTATAGATGATATACTTTTTTGTGAAGTCTTATTTTGATACTTTTGTAAAAAATCAAGTTTATCATTTTTCATAGCAACTAGTACACATATAAGGAGCCCATGCCAAAGGATTTCATTTTTTTGAGATGTTTATCAATTTATTTCATTTTTTCTTAAAAGCGATCAAAACGGTCGCGATGACTATTCGTCGAAAGAGGTCATATTTTCTAGAATTATCAGTGTTTCTGTGATATAACCACTAGTTGTGTACCTCAAAATGATTTTTCCAAAAATTTCAGAACAAACTATCAAACAGTTGTAGTTCAAATTTGAATTATTTTCGATAAATCAACATAAACTCATTAAACTATGGGAAATTAGTTAGAAATCAAGGAAAAACCTAATACTTAGGGATTATCCATCATATGTGTACTAGTTTCCATGAAAATTAAATGGGTCCCATTTTGCATCATATTTTTGGTACTTTGTTCACAAAAAAAGTCATTTTTTTCACTTCAAAAATGGAAAATAATACTTATGGAATTAATTTTAAGATTTCCTTTGGCAAGGTTGTTTCTTATACCAAGATACATCTATTTGTGGGATATGAGATATTTATCACAAACTATGCCGTGGAAATGACCATAACTTGATCATTTGTCTTGAAACTTCTAGATGTTCATACATGATATATCTTTTTGTGAAGACTTTTTTTGCACATTTTGTCAAAAATCAAGTTTATCATTTTTCATAGCAACTAGTACACATATAAGGAGCCCATGCCAAAGGATTTCATTTTTTGAGATGTTTATCAATTTATTTCATTTTTTCTTCAAAGCGATCAAAACGGTCGCGATGACTATTCGTCGAAAGAGGTAATATTTTCTAGAATTATCAGTGTTTCTGTGATATAACCACTAGTTGTGTACCTCAAAATGATTTTTCCAAAAATTTCAGAACAAACTATCAAACTAGTACACATATAAGGACCCCATGCCAAAGGATATCCTTTTTTGAGGTGTTTATCCTTTTATTTTATTTTAAAAAAAATCTGTCAAAATGGCCACCACGACTATTCATCGAAAGAGGTCGATTTTCTTAAAACTATCGATATTTGTATGATGCAATAGATGATATGGGTGTCATATTTGGATTCCTCTATTTTTTCTATTTGATTTAGAAATTTTATTTGTTAAATTCTGATTTCTAGATTTAAAGATATGGATTATTTCATACTAAATGGAAAAGGAAAAAAAATATTTTATCATTATTTATTTCAATATTATTATTATACAATCTTTGTTGTTTATTCAAATAAATTTTTGTAATTCAAACAATGAAGAAGTGTAACATCATGACCGAGTGGTTAATATGATTGATAGGATATTAATATCAGTAAGTTCTCTGTTCTCACTTGGTATTTAATTTGAAAGGAACTCAATAGTTAAGCGTGCTTGGGTTGTAGCAATTTGAGGATGGGTGACCGAATGGGAAGTTTGACTAGATTGAGTACTTTGACTTGAAATTAAGTGTGTAGTTAGTGTATAAGTGTGTGGGTTAGTGGGTAATTAAGAGTGTGGCTAAGTGTGAGAAATTTCAAAATTCAAAAAAAAGTTTCAAATTTTTTCAAAAAATACAAAAACTATTAGTACCGGTTGGTAATACCAACCGGTACAAAAGGTCCTTCGCCTGCGCGCGCTCAGCCGTGCCCACGTGGAGGCCTTTAGCACCGGTTTCATAGGGTTCCGGTGCTAAAGGGGTACCCCTTTAGTCCCGACCTTTTAGCACCGGTTGCACAACCTGTGCTAAAAGCCCTTTAAAACCGGTGCTATTGCCCCTTTCTCTACTAGTGAAAGCAGGTTTTTGAATAACAAGGCACTGCCATGTCTTCGTTGTCTCTCCGAAGAGACGTGTCCTATGTATGCTACTTTTCATCATCAATAGATACACAGTTTCTGTAGGAAGATGAGTAATGTACTGGATGTTGTATTAAGACTCATGGGTGAGTACTCGAGTATATACAAGCGTACAGACTTGGAGTCAAAGAAGTCTCTCCTATAGATAAGATAGAAGATGGATTACAAATCATACATGGAATATATATATAACGTCTCACACAGTCGTAGCGATAGCGTCGTGAACATCAGGAATGCTGCAGACGTTCAAACTTGTGATAAACTGGAGTAGGCACGGATAGGGTTACATCCCGCTTACTCTCAATACGACTGTATCCGTGATTTTGTTCTCCTTCAACGAGCGACCAAATGCTAGGTTTTTGTCAAAGAGCATTTGAGCTTCTTGATTATCAAATAAAAGAAACAAGAGAGAAGAGAAACTGGTAGAGTCAAAGTGACAAGTAGGGCTTCCTTGGTGACGCCCTTGCAAGGCTAGGCGATTCTGTCCCGGCATCGCAACAGGCGGCATTCGCCCTTCCTGTTCTCCCATGGCGCCCAAGCGCTTCATTAAAATCCATTAAAATCCATGTTTCTGAGTGAGATAAGGAAGATCGATTATAGCAAATCAGCCTTGCAAAACGTTGGGTCTATCTAACAATAACTTTATGGTTTTAGCCTCTGAGTCTAAACGGTGGTTGGTGGAGCATGGGGTGGCTAAGAATTTTTTGCTAGACCCGAGTCCTGTACCAGACATGTGTCCGAAGTGTTCTCTCATCGAACCAATGCTCTCTTTACACTAACTAGCCGGGGCGAGGCGCGGCGGCACGCCGCGCAGATTCCTTGTACGGTGCTTGTTTAAACTCTTGTCATTGATAGAACTATACAACTATAAGCTCTTTATCATGGACACAACTATTATTATAGTAAAATAAGACAAAGGTTATTGTAAAAAATCAAGCCAAATATAAAAGGGTAGTATCAGAAATACTCACATTCATAAATCACAAAAATGAGCTACCCAATAGATCTTACACTCTTCGACTGCAATAATAACGTGAACTTATATTGTTGGTTTGACCCATTTACGGATGTGCCCAGTGTCATAAAATTATGATTTGGTCAATAATAATGATGGCACACCAATAAAGCTCACAGACTATAATTCAGATATTATAATGATGGTACACCAATAAAGCCCAAAGACTATAATCTTACACTCTCCGACTGCAATAATAATACGGAGTATGTAGCTTGAATTGTTTCAAGAAATGATACCAATAAACTGAAGACATAAGTACTGATAAAAGATCTATACATCATTAATACTTAAATACTTTTGTAGTCTTGCACTCTCCGACTGCAATAATAATACAATAATAATACGGAGTATGTAGCTTGAATTGTTTCAAGAATGTTACAAATAAACTGAAGCGGTCAGTACTGATAAAAGATCTATACATCATAAATACTTAAATACTTCCTTCATCTCCCGATGTTCTTATCAACAACATATCAGCTAATCTCTCATACAATTGCCAAAGGATCTATAAAGTAGTCATGTGCAATGGTACCAAAGTCAGCTAATCTCTTATACAATTGCCAAAGGATCTATAAAGTAGTCATGTGCAATGGTACCAAAGTCAGAAAGCTTCAAATGAAACTGAGATGTAATAACAAATTATCTAGGTTGACACTCGTGAAAAAATGAACACAAAGATATATATACATGTTATATAACCGAATGAACAAAGTTGTTAAAAGAGCAAAGAGTCATTAATTGTGAGTACAGTTCTGCATGTGAATCGAATCTACTGCCACTACAATTTCTGCAATGTAGAACTTGACTTCATTTTCAGCCAATGTTTGTCCTTACACATAAGCAAAGCAATCATGTCTCTGCCAGTAAGGCACTCCATTATGAGATAAAACTTAAAAACTACTCCACTTTGAAAATAAAACGCCCGGATAAAACTCAATATATGTGGAGGCAAAAAATCGAAGCATAATATATGAGAATTCCCGGGCATATCCATAGCCTCCTCAAGAGTATCAACATGCCATAACTCCTCACATGATTAAATACGGCCCATTGCTCATTAGTTACATAGTATTTACATGCCATAACCCTCATAGGGTCAAATACATCATACTGCTCATTAGTTACCTAGTATTGCAGCGAACAGTTTAGAGAGTAAAGAAACTGAGAATGTCTCCTCGGAGCTACAAATTTCTGGCTTTCATCCTTTTGTTTTAATTCTAGAAAAAACATATGCATCAACGGTAGATTTTTTTAAATATAAACTTGTTTGTGCAGGACTATGATCTATGATCTTCCAAAAGGAAACTCCTATGCAGGAGCAGACTTTATGTATTATGCTTATCAAAAGTAAAAGACAAAACAAATGTGTGGGAGTTCTACATTATTTCCATAACCGAGGACATTATCGACCTTAGAAATAGTAAAACACGGAGTTTCCAATCGTAATAGAGATTACCTCAACACCAAATTAATCAACGTCACAAAGCCGTTGGAAGAATTTCTTTGTAAGATGACCACAAAGTCGGCTGCCAAAAGGCTATCTAGAGACGCAATGCTTAATCTTAGCATGTTACCCCTAACCTGTAAGACAATAAACCACTTGTGAGTTGTACCGTAATGTTCTAAAGCTTCTACATCCTACAGAATGTAACTAAGCCAACAAATGGTTACACTACATGAAATTTTCCATCATGTAGACTTATATAGTAAATTCTACAATGATCACTAATGGGAAGCTATATTTTATAGCCTTCACTGAAATAAGAAAAATGAAACTACGAAGATAATAAAAGCTGTTGTGAAGTGTACACATAGGAGCTCCAGCCGACATAACATGTTCTTAGAATGTTGCTTGAAATATTTCTCGAGGTGAACGGAAGAACACAACACTGCAAAAACAAAGGTTCAACCTGAAGATGCTCTCAACAAAGCTAGCTAGAGGGCAAGTCGTTCTTTAGTTGTACGAATATTATAAGCAAAAGCTTAATGATGCTCCTGGGAGAAGTATAGTTTGCCAATTTTGTCTGCACCAACAAAAGCAGCATTACTAAGTTTACTTTGCTTATCATTAAGAAGGCGCCATTCATAACATGTATTTGTACAAAAGTTGCCCATCGTGCATGTGTGGTCAAAGAAACCGAGAGTTCTTAGTAAATTCTAGATACACCATCTAGTAGAGGTTGGCAGGCAACCCTGTCATTACATCGTCAACACAATTGGTGTAACCTATTAGAAATTAGATATTTGAAACTACCTATTACAGGATGCATGAAATTTTTGAAGTTCCAAAGACACCTCCTTAAGTCAGGATCCAAGACAACCATTAGCTGCAAGTAATGGAACCAAAAAGTGAGCAAATTAACCTGCAATCCTCCTTAGAGAAATGAATCAAACTCATTGTCCTTAATACTGAAAAGGCATTGGTGGGGAAAAAAAACCACTCGCGACCTTGCAACCCTTTCAATAAGACACACACGGTTGGTGTACCATGGGCAACACTTATGCCTTTTTCTGTTCTTGTTCTTTTGTGACTACATCAGATATTATGCAATACCTTTTAAGCAAAATAAAAATGTTATTGGAACAAACTATTTATGTTTCAGTATTAGATTTGTGAGGGATGTAATCTTATCCTAGGGAGTAACAACAACAAAAATCAGAATTCAAAATAAAATGCTACACCAATTTTAATTTGTATCCTTCCGACAATATATTTGTATGAATTTCTTAGTGCAAAAAGTTGGGGATGCGCATGCAAGTTGATAGATAATGCAAATTAACAATAGAGCTGTAAAATGTCATAATTTACAAAAACAAAATCAGAATATATAATCCATAGAAAACCAAGAAGAAAGAAAAACACTTTAAAAATCAGAGTTCATAGAAAAATGGAAAAAGAATGTTACACTGGAGCACATGTGCAAAGTAAGTTATTATCAATTTAACCATATAAAGGCGAAAACATTATTACTGCCGACTGATGAAAAACATTGATGACCGTAGAGAAAGGAAATATTACTAGCAAAGGAATATCTGCACCATACTAAATGTGCCTAACAAATAATGTGATTGCTAATTCCTTTGAGCTAGCACAAATTATCATGATTATGTGTCCTTGTGCGTGTGTAATGATGCAGATAATGTTTGTTCACTCATAATCTACATCTTGCATTCATAGTCAGAAGCACACCTAGCAAACAATCCTTTTCATTGGATTTCTTTTCTCATTTCATCTTCCTGAAATGCATACACTTTCATCTCACTTTTATAACATAAAGAACCAGTGAAATACCATATTCAGATCCAAGGGTGCTACCTCTAAACTTTAATTATTATTTTGCAATTTAACTTTAACTTTAATTTTGTTTGGTGGTGGGCACATAACTAGTAAAATGTAATGAATGAGAATACATACGAAAAAAAGTAATGAACAATATCAAATAACAACAAGGGAGGTTTATGCCAATGATGACAATATAAAGGTGTGCTGCTACCAATAGAAATGTGAAAAATTCAAGTGAAATATGTATGTAAGATGTTATTAAAGACATCATGTCAAATCAAAGTTGATGGTTCTATTAGAAAAAAATGACAAATGGCGCGTTGTCCTTCAGAGCAAAATGGCATATGGGTACCCTGGGTTATCAACCATTAGCACACTTAAGATTATTTTCCTTTTCTCTCCATGAGAAACTTAATTGTCCCTTGTTTGTCAAACCTAATTTTGAGAAACTTAATTGTCTCTTGTTTGTTAAACCTACTTCACCATTAATTTTTTGTATAATACTCATCGACCATGCATAAAAAACACTCTCTTATGTCTCTCGGTATCGCCATATTGTAGGCAGTCTAGTGTACCTGATAGTGACAAGACCTGATATTGCACATGCAGTCCATATTCTCAGCCAATTTGTGGGTGCTCCCACCTCAGTACATCATGGTCATCTCCTTCGAGTGCTTCGATATTTAAGGGGCACTACATCCCGCTGTTTGTTCTATGCTAACTCAAGTCAGCTCCAACTTCATGCTTACTCCGATTCCACTTGGGCAAGTGATCCTGTTGAACGCCGCTCAGTCACTGGCTATTGCATATTTCTTGGAACATCCCTCATTGCATGGAAATCAAAGAAGCAAACTGTTGTGTCATGCTCTAGTGCTGAGGCAGAGCTTCAGGCGCTTGCTACTACTACGTCAGAGATTGTGTGGCTTCGCTGGTTATTGGCTGATCTTGGGGTTTCATGTCATACACCTACGCCTCTTCTTTGTGATAGCACCGCTGCTATTCAAATTGCTAATGACCCTGTCAAGCATGAGCTGACCAAACACATTGGTGTGGATGCCTCTTTCACTCGATCTCATTGCCAACAATCTACTATTAAGCTCCAGTATGTTCTTCCATCAGAGGTTCAAGTTGCAGATTTCTTCACAAAGGCTCAAACTAGAGATCAACATATGGTTCATACTCTCAAACTTAGTGTATCTGATGCTCCTGATCCACCTTGTATATCTTGTATATCCTCTTACGTTCAATATAGAGATGTAAAACGTTATGTCATTTGCTTCTTCCTCAATATTGAACAAGACCGACCCCGCTTCCAGAACCCAAGAGCATGTACGTAGTTCCATACATGTGGACTTCACTAGTGCCTAGTCAGCTAATTTATTGATAAAGCATTGTCGCTTGTACCAAATTTATGATGATGAACTAATGAAAGTGACTAGGCAGTGTATATCATGTCTTTATAGTACTTTACCTCCAAAGCTCCAAAGCTACTGCACTGACAACAGTTCTATTTGTTGATGGACCATGCTACCAGGACCTTACCCGAACGTTGCTCCTGAAAATAAAACAACCCCAGCTTCTGCACAAGCATTGCAAATTCGGCCGCTCTCCATGAATCGCCCAAGTTCTTATCTACTCCATAGTAGTTTTGCCGAAAATAGTGATTCTTGTCTACTTTAGCAAATGCACCTGGCATGTCTCTATGACCAGGTACGACCACCAAAACCATCCGGTCCGTTTTCTTTTCAAGGCCAATTCTGGGCTTGTCGATATGCGCTTTGCCCCCACAAACCGGGCAAGACGCTTGACGCATATATTTGCTGTCTAATTCGTTAATCAATGGGCCCCAGCCAGCACCAATTCTGTGCATGTCGAGCAAAAGAAACTGGCATCATCATCCAGCATCTCTTGTTCCTAATCTTCCAAATCATCAATCAGGTTGACGGACGCCATGTGGCCAAAACTGCCCCACAAGACAATGCTACGAGGCCACACCCACATTTTCCTGCACGCAATTAACACGACGAACCTATTATTATTTGTCCTATTCATCGTCCGAGATGGGAGTGAAATGAATGCGACGGCAGGTCACGCACACCCGTTGCCGGATCATACGGGTGAATTTCATGGAGACACGCTCCCGGTCCCGGCTCCCCTGAGTACGTACGTACGTACGTACGTGCGGCTTCAGATTATTGCTACTTAATTGAATCATTTCCTGGAGACACTCCCATGAATTCATGGCTCACCTGTCGGATTATAAAATCGTTTTGCGAACTTCTGAGATTCCTTCATGCGTCTGTTGGAAAGTGTCCTATTAGTGCTGCCTAAGCAGCGTAAAGAGAAGCCGCCACTGATTAAGGGGAAATCTGTTTTGACTCACCCACTGTTTGGAAATCGTATTAATGTCAAACAAAATTAAACACAAAATTCGGTTGTAAGCGGCAGCACTGCTGAGAATGACTCCAACGACCTGCCTTTTGTCTGGTTTTTATCCGTTTAAATGACAGGATTCCGGTCATATTCGCCTCTTTCCGGCCGCTACCCCGAACGGGTCGATGCATCGAATCCGCTCAGATAGGATTTTGGCCATTTTAATATTTTTCAACCTTTACTTTCGAAGATAAGTCCGGCCGTTGGCCGTCCGAATCGCCGGCGAGCTTCTTCCCGACTTTTACATTTCCAGTGCGATATTTAATTGCAGAACTAGTCTTAAAAATTAACAACCGATTGCTGTAGCTAAGCCGCTCGACCGGTGGAGGGGTAAGGCCAAGGATTGGCGTCGACTACGGCCTTGGGGATGCTAGCTGATATTGCCGGTTGTGCCCACGGATTTGCTGGCTCTTCCTACCACATGGTCGGAGCCTATGGCGGACTAGCTGGCTCCTCCTCGCTCTTATTTCGAAGCTACGAAATACGCAGCGGGGCCGGCTTCATGAAAAAAAAATCCGCCACGCATAGGCGACGCCATCGGCGTGGCGTATGGCATCAATCGGAGCCTCCTGCTCCTTTGGATGCCTCCTTGGCCACCTCCCTGTCACGTTGCCCTTTACGTCGAGATGCGCGTGCCACGGACTCCGCCGTCTTGCGCGCATCCTCCGCTCGGCCTCCATCGTAGCGTCGACGCATGCGCGTGCGGTGGCCAAGAAACTGGCCGCCCTCGGCTGGTTCAGCTCCATGTGGGACACTTGCATCACGTTGTCCACGGAGACGTGGACGATATGGATGCCCTCCTCCAACCCGCCGCCCCAAACACCGACAACGTACACCTCCTCGTCGTGGTCGATGGCGTCGGAGTAGGCGACCTCTAGTGCCCTCCTTGCCTGCTACGGCAGTCACGGCCATGGCGGCTGCGGAATCATTCTGGCCCACGCCGGGCTCGTCACCATATGGCGGGAGAACCTGCCGCGCGCATACGCGCCCGCTCGACCTGATCGACTAGATCTTGCAACGACCACGAGGGATCCATACATCAGTGGACTCGATATGTAATTGGATATGGTGGTCACCGTGGCTAGAGATGAAGTGACATGGCAAGGGTTTGTGTTTTGGGGTTTGGCCGATGATGCCCTTTTAAAAAGCTCCAACGTTCATCGTTAATGGGTAGGTGAGTGTCGAAGCCAATGACATACGGGGTAGAGAAGGACACGAGGCGCACGTAAAGGAGGTCCGTGCATGTCCGAAACCGACACAAACTCGACCCATTTTAAATTAAAAATAAGTCTCGTCGGAAAAAAGATACGGTTATCCATTTACATTATCCTTGAGAACGGACGATAGTGCAAATCACGTGTAGCCACTCGTGTGCACGCCCTGTTTCGCCCACTACGGAACGGAATCCTCCTCTTCCGTCACGCGTGCGACTACTCCGCACGAGACGAGCCGTGTACCCTCCGGAATGGGCAGCCGCAGGATTCCACTTCCACGCACGGCCCGACCCGCTGATTCCGCTGCCGTTAAATCGCCTCGGATCCTGCCAAGGAATCCGAGCCCCCACGCCCCAACTTGCTTCCCTCCTCGCTCGGCCTCCGTCTCCTCCCCCCCCTTCCGGCCGCCGCCGCGCCGCAGGAGCACGGCCGGTTAAATCGCCGCAGAAGAAGCCAGGCTGCACAGCCCACTCTCCGACGGTCCTCCGCTCGCCCGCCCGGAATGCGCCGCTGTATGCATCGCCACTCTGCCGCTCCTCTGTTTCGCACACTTGTCTTGTTTTGTTTTGTTTTGTTTTGTGTCTGTCTCTGTTCGGTTCTCTTCGAGGATCACCAACTCGTTTTGCCTGACGCCGTGGTGCGTGTTCCAATGTTGGGGAGTGCGCTGAACTTAATTTTTCATCGCGGTTTTTTCTTATTCTTTTTCGGTGACCACTTTGTGCTGCTGCTGTAGCGCTCTGATTTTAGGCCCCGAAATGCAAAGGAGAATAGCCATAGGTGCAATGCAAGTTCAGATTTTTTTTCGTCTTGGCATAGTTTTGATCCCAAATTTGAGCCCGGATATAACAAACGATTCGCTACCGCTGCACTTCCGTTCACAGATTCTCTACGGATGGGCATTCACAGTAGCAGTTATAT
This sequence comes from Poa annua, assembly GCA_026929855.1. NCBI lineage: Eukaryota > Viridiplantae > Streptophyta > Magnoliopsida > Poales > Poaceae > Poa > Poa annua. The sequence continues at coordinate 10,647,509 of CM049436.1, forward strand.
ACTTTAAAAAAAAATGTTGGTTACTGGCGTTGACAGTCTGTTTATGCTCTTGCACAATACTAAGGTTCAGAGAAATCGCTATGCGGACATGCAAATCATGTCAGGGTCGCCAATGTCGTGAATTAAGTGGAGCTCGCGTGGTCCCAATCCTTTTTGTCAAGCTTATCTTGACAGTACTAGGGCTGCTGAATGCTCATGGCATCACCATCTTGTTGTAATTATGCTAGAATTCATCATGCCTGTCGGATTGCGAATACTTTTGCCAATCTGGCGTGTAAAATTGCGATGTTTTAGTGGCTCAAGGAAGTGGCGTGTATGGAACGTGTCAATCAAAATCAAAACTCATATACTGCATAATTGTCCGATCTGCAAATCGTAACGCGATCCCCTACTCACTTCTCCTCGCGTCTCGCGTCTAGTCGTTGCGGAGGGGACCAAGACGCGCGCGCACACTCTCTCATGTACGACCGTCCTCTCGATGGCCTGCATCACCACTCTGCTGCTTCTCTGATTTGCACTTTTTTTTTGTCTGTCTGTTCGGTTCGGTTCAGTTCAGTTCGAGGATCAGGAACTCGTTTTCCCTGGATCCCTTTGAACTTGATGGTTTTACGGTGACCAGTTTGTGCTGCTTTAGCGCTTTGATTTTAGGCTCCGAAATGCATTAAAAAGGAATTGGTGCGTCTTGGGCATAGTTCTGATCACAAATTTACGCCCAGAATAACATAGTGCAATAGCTGGTGCTGCACTTTCTTTTACATACTTTCTACGGATGAGCACTCCCAGTAGCTGTTACAGTATGTTGAAATGTTTGTTATTGGCGTTGACAGTTTATTTATTTATGCTCTGCATAAGGTTCAGAGGAATCACTATGCGGCCATGCCATGATTTGTGGAGCTTGGTCCCGGTCCTTTTCTGAAGCTTATCTTGGGAGATATAGTTCACATTATAAGGTTGCTGATGACATCATAATCTTCTTTTATGCCCATAATATTTGGGACGCCTGTTGCCTAGAACCTCAAGTGCAGCTACTCCTGTCGGATTTTGTTTATGGCTTGGGTTATTCTATCGAAAATCATGCTAGGATTGATCCTGCGTGCAGTTGCTAAATATTTTTTCCTTACTCCTGCAATGTGCAATCTAGACTGTAAAATTGTGATTTTCTAGCGACTGAAACAAGTGTTTTGATGAGCGTTGTATGCAATTAGCTGATCAGATCAGTCAAGGCTCTAGATTGTAGTAAGGATTTGATGAGCGTCTTTCATTTTTCTTATTTTTTGGACTGGAATGGCTCCCACGGTAGAGTGAGAATGTACTGCCTCGTTTTGCACCCAGCTGGTATTCTTAATCCTCTGTTGCTGTCTTTCTTGCTTATTTATCTCTTGGCATCCACTCTCTAGGTTCTGCTGCTTACTGATCCTTGCAAACCGTGGCACCGGCGCTTCTCGGCATTGGAAAAAATTCCGATCTCGCTATTCAGTCCCACCTGGTTACATGGATGAATATTTAAGTAGGAAATCGAAAACAGCAGTTGGATTTCTCAGAAGAGGTCCTGGCATCTCTTCAAGAAATCGAAGTTCTGAAGAGACGATCTGTCAGAACACCGATGTACAGGGAAGAACTGTAAGAGTAAGTCCTATGAAAACCAAGCTGGCTGATAATCAGGAGCGACCAAGATATGTTCATGGTTCATATAAATCTGCAAGCTCAAAGTTCATGTCTGGAAGCTCTTCAAATGTTCGCCTTGGGAAATTTGGTGAGGAAAAGCGAAGGCAGTCTTTGTTGGAAGGAATCAACATTGCTGAAAGCAGTAGAAGAATGGCCGAGGCCAATCGTGTGGATGATAGTAAGAAAATAGTTGTAGAGAAGCAAAGTTCAGATGCTCCGCAGACTGAGGCAAAAGGATTGACTACCAACGATGACCAGTTGGGAGGAGCACCTGACCCTGAGGTTTCGCCTTCTGCTGGTTCTTCAGGTGTACGTGCACGTAGAGCTGAATGCCTTCTAAGGAGTGGTTCACTAAAGTCTAAAGCACATAGACAGAAGCATAAGGAATTGAATTTAGGTGGACCAGGATATTCTTGCTCTTCGTCATTTACTAATCAGCCCACTATACCTAGAATTCCAACTGTTGGTGCGAAGCCATCGTCTGATCTTGTTAATGGAGAACAGAGACGTGGACCACATGGTCTTAAAAACCTTGGTTTCTCTTCAGTCTCCGATGTTCTCCCATCAGGATGTTCATCCGATTCTGTTTATAGCAGGAGGTTTGCTGCTATGAAAAAGAGAGCTTCTGAAGGGGAAAGCTCTTCCTCCAGATCAAGGGTCATAAGTGGCAGTTTAGGTCATTCACGTCCAGTATATCCAAGCATTAGTGGTCCTAGAATCAGAAGTACTGACCAATCAGTTCCGCAACAAACATTTGGAGGCCGCAGCAGAAATATTCAGGATTCAGCAGTATCAGTAAGGACAAGACGAACTTCTCAGGACAGTAGGTTCAGGGTGCCTGAGGAAAGACATGATGGCCTTCTTTCTCTCCATGAGTCTACCACGGGGGATCCACATTCAGCCACGGCACATTTTTCTATGGAAGAGGTTTCTTCAGAAAACTCCATAAGACCATTCTCTGTGGAACGACCTCATGCAATTTACTCATCTAGTCGTCAGGGATCGAGTACTCAGACTGCCAGGAGAACATCGAGCTCTCATGTTAGCGAAAGTCACCCACAAACATCTCGTGGTCTCTTGGGGGAGAGAGGTGGCGAAAGACGCATAAACATGGAAGGAATTGCAGAGGTATTTTCCAAAACAATTTTTCTATTGGTTCGTTCTATGTTCTTGTAGATAGGATTTATGTAAGATTAAATCCGTCATGATGCTAACGACCGGGCTCTATGACTAAGTGTTTCTTTGTTGTATACTTGTATAAAGGTATTACTAGCGCTGGACAGGATTGAACAAGAAACTGAGCTGACTTATGAGGTTAGTGAGTTTGTCATCATGTTCGTCATTTTTCTATGACTACCTTTTCACTGAAAATGAATAAAATGCTAGCAGCAATTGCGGGTGCTGGAGACACATCTGTTACTTGGTGCTTTCACCTCCCATGATCAGCATAGAGACATGCGAATGGATATTGACAACATGTCCTATGAGGTATTATTCTTTTCACATATAGTTCTGACTGAAAGGGGTTCATTACAGAAGTGGGTTTCCTTGAGGAACTCTTCCTTCTTCCTCCCTGCCTCTATGATTTTCATAAATTTGATATTTGATGGGACAACTTTTGGTATACTAGTTCAGGATCAGGAGTAATTTATTTTCCCTTGTTCTGAACAGGAACTATTAGAATTAGAAGAGAGAATAGGCTCCGTAAGTACTGCTCTTTCTGAAGAACAGTTCAAGAAATGTATCAGAAGGCGTTTATACAGACGAGTTGCTACAGAAGTAAACACATCAGTTGTAGATGACATCAATTGCAGCATATGCCAGGTAAATATCTAGAAATTGGATTCTATCATTTCTACAGGGTATAAAATCAAACAAAACCATCTGATATTGGATATTGTTTTTCTTTAACATCGTCCTCGATTTCCTGGCTACCAAGTGGATATTGTTGACTTTCTGTATACAAGGTCTTGATTAAACTTGTTCACAATGACCAAAAGAGCACTTCCAAATCCCACTATCCTACTTTCTTTTTGGCAATGGCAATCTTTTGACACCGTTCGTACTTAAGTTCGCATCATCCACACTTTTAGTTGCTCACTAAGGGTTCTTCTGAACCTAAGTTGAAAGAGAAGCACTACTGCAATCCACCTTTTGCCAAAAGCACCATTTAGTATACTCAACATCGACAACGCTATCTTCTGAAGCTTGCTCCCACAACACCAATTATCTCCGTGTCTGTGTGAATATGGTTTATTGTTTCTGTTCAGGAGGAGTTCGTGAAGGGCGAAGAGGTTGGCAGGTTGTGGTGTGAGCACCAGTACCACGTTTGCTGCATTCGACAGTGGTTTCTGCAGAGGAACTGGTGCCCAATATGCAAGGCTTCAGCGCTGCGCTCTCTTAACTGAACCTAACTTAGGAGGTTCAAACTTGAAAATTACTACCACGTGTCAAAATTAGTCTTGGTTTGTGAACCCGTGAATAATATTTGCTAAGCTCAGTCCTGTTTGTACATATTCAGCGGATTGTGCCTAAAAATGAGAAGGCTCCAGTTTGTGATTATCAGATTATGCTGAACATCCTGTGATGTTATATTTAAATTGACGTGGCTTCAGACCCTTTAGTATTATTAGCTACTTATTCAGAAATGAAGATTATTTTCATGTTTAATTTCATACAAGACATTTTCTTTTAGAAACTGGCAGGGCACTCGTATAAACTAGATGATAAAAGGTGGCATTCAGACACTGTTTCCGTAGTATTATATGCCCCATTTTATGTTCATGCATTGCTTATAACTAAAGGTAACTTACTATTGAGCGAAGCCGGCGATGTTCTAGGAAGACGTACATGCAGCTGGAGTTGGGTGGAGGCTCCACGGAGTTCGAGGTCCGGCGATTTCCCGTCCTCCAGGGGACGTCTTTGAAGGAGATATGCCCTAGAGACACTTAATAAATATAGTTTATTTGTCATATCTCAATTGTTCATTATATGTTTTATACCATACTATAACTGTATTAAGCGGAAACATTAATACACGTGTGGTAGATAAACAACCAGGTCCATAATAGCCTCTATCTAACTAGTTCATTGGACAATTGATGATCGAGGTTTCCCGATCATGTGACATTTATGTCAGTTGACAATGGAGTCATGTCATTGGGAGAATGACGTGATGGACATACCCAATATTTGTAGGACGTAGTCATTACGCTTTTGACCGTGAGATCAACTCTTATTGCTATTCCTGGAAGACACTTTGATTGCATCAAACGTCATATCTTACAAAGTGTGACAATAAAGGTGTCCCTCTCGGGTGTCGGAAAGGAGTATGTTGAGACGAGGGGTCAAGAGCGGGATTTGCCAGTCCGCATAGCAGGATAGATACTCTAGGGCCCACTCGGTGAGATTATGTCAAACGAGCTTGCAAGCGTGTGACTAGGTCACCAGGACATAATATCATGGACGAGTAGAAGTTAGCAGCGTCGGTAACAAGATCAAGCTAGGTATGGAGATATCTATGAACGAGTCTCGGACGCGCTAAGTATCGCATGGCAAAAGGTTTAAGACTCAGACGTCTAGGTTCGACGGTAAAGTATTCGTTATCTCGCAGGGATTAATTATGGGTATCCAAGGTCCACGAATTAGTCATTGATCGGAGAGGAGTCTCGATCATGTCTGGTGAGATAATCGAACCGCTAGGGTAACACACTTAAGGGGAGTCGACATTTTACCGGAAGAGAAAATAGGAAAAGAGAGCACCGGGAACGTCCCGGGAAAGTTCCGATGGAGATCGGAGAACCGAAGATAGTTCGGAGAGTTTCGGAAAAGTTCCGGAAGAGAGGAAATTGTTTATATATGTTAAATTAATGTTAATTAGTGAATTAATATTATTTTAATGAATTTATAATGATTAAATTCGTATTTAAACATGCAGCCCACTAAATGGGCCCTCCCGGGAGGGAGAAGGCCCATGTAGGGGGCCGAATTTCTCCCCAAGGGCAAAACCCACCAAGGGGAACCGAATGGGCCCTAGGGGCCCATGTGGGGTCGGCCTCCCTCTCCCCTAATTGGTGCGGCTGGGGTTTAGTCCCACCTTGCCTGGTTAGCAAGGTGGGGTGCCCCCTTTCCCCTATATATATAGTGGGGGAGAGAGCCCCTCTCAACACACCAAATTCTCTCTCTCTTTCTCCTTGGATCCCGTGACTCCATTGTTTGGAGTTGCGCCGAGGAAAGTTTCTCTCCACCATACGCACGCCGTCGTGCTGCTGGTCTTCCGGTCCCAGTCTTCCGCTGCTTCGTCCCTGGATCGGAGACCGGAGTTCGTCGGCTTCACCGTACGTGTGTAACGCCCTGCGAGGTGCCACGCTAGTGGTGCTAGAGGTCTGCTTACTCTACACGGCCTCGAGGTCTTCATCGGCTTTATCGACATCGCCGCGTCATCGTCTTCTTCGTCGCGCCAAGTTCTCCGCGACCTTGAGGTCGGCTACGGCATCTACGTCAGCAACGCTTGTGCGGGAGCGTAATCCCCGCTTTTCGGTCTACAAGAGGTATGTATACCGATCTCCTTCGTACTACTATATCTGCATAGTATAGATTCTGGCTAGTTTAAGGTTATCGCTGTTAGGAAAATTTTTGTTTTCTGCCTGCGATCCCCTTCAGTGGTATCAGAGCCAGGTTTATGCGTAGATATAGCTGTACGCTAGTTTCACCCGTGTTTATCACGGGGACATCGTTCTTATTATTTGCTACCCTCTCGCGTGCACTTGCATTGTCGGCAGCATTGAGTTGATGAAGCGGCCCGGACCGACCTTACGCGTACGCTTACGCGAGACTGGTTCCACTACTGACATACGGCTGGTTCCGTATATGTGGCTGGCGGGTGTCTGTCTCTCTCTCTTTAGTTGGCTTTGCATTTTCAATGGAGGGCCCGAAAGGGATGAATAAATATGCAATTATTTGATCGTTGTTAGGTATGAAGCGGTTCTATTTACGACAGCCCCAAGCCACGTAAAATATGCAAAAAGATAAAGTAGAACGCGTCTAACTTTATTTTGCAGGGGCAATGTGATATGGTCAAGGTACGTTTATTAAATTATTTATGAACTGTTGGCACGAAGGAGACCATCGGCGCAAGGATCATATCACGTCGCATTACATTTGATGTTTTGAGTGCATCTTATATTGTGTGTATATATATAGTATATATTAGTTACACGGCGGTAGTTATATAAGATGATCCCTCCAAAATACCATTTGTGTTCTCCCTTCGGCGTGCATCACCAAGAAAGTTCTACGTTATGAGGCAGGCCGTGACGATCGGGTGTCAGACATATCGTCGTTCGTATACAGTGGGTGTAAGGCATGTTGCACGCGCGTTTACGTTGAAGGTTATTATGGCGAGCCTAGCATGTACAGACATGGCCTCAGAACAAGGTGACCGAAAGGTTAAGCATGAGTCACAAAGTTGTTGTGATTGACATGTCGATGTCTACCTTTAAAGTTATGTTGCCGGCTCTGACGATGAGGGGTTGCATAATGGATGAGGATCGTGTAATCATTAAAACGATTCGAGGAATATTCGTTTTGAATGGGAGTTCTGGTAGTTTTATTTTACTAAAACTTGAACCCTATTTTATAATGAACAAAGTCTTTATGTTTTGCAAAACCTTTTGTAGATATTAACCAGTGTAATAGCCTTTTTTAAAATTAGGCGCAATCCTGCGATTGAGAAACTTAAAAGGTTGGGTCCAAACTTCATAGTTTTATACTTTAGCTTGAGGATACTCCTTGTTTAAACCATTAGCTCTTTGTGATACAATATCCGCTAGGAGATAAACCCGGAGATTCCGCTAACAAAAGGATAATTTGGATTATCAAATTTTTGTGCGGATAATATCATCATAGTCCAGTGTATGCTATGATCTCTGCCATAGAGAATTAACGGTGGGTACGAGTTGTTAGATCACGAACATATGAGATGATCGCTAAACTCGGTATACACCTAAAGTTGGGTTGATGAAATTTATCAGTACGTTGACTGTTTTTCTTCTCAACCAAGATGGAAGAGAGCACGTGGCTGTCATACTTGATGACACTGGTCATACTCGATAACATTGGTCATAATTGATGACATTGAGACGCCCCGCTCAGCTCGATCACTGGATGACAGACAACGTTGCCAGGTGCAAATGCTTTGTCATAGACTATCTCATGCAAGGGGAATCGTTCACCTTCATGGTTCTTGATTGCGTTGGAAGTATCAAGAAGATGAAACAGATCGCCGGGAAGTCATCAATGATGATGGTGTATATATGATATACACGTTATGAATGTTTTACCTAAGCAAGTACTCGTAGTAGTGACTAAGTTTTTTGATACTAGTCATGTTTTATGAAAACCAGATTTACTACTTGAGTAGCTTGGAAGGTTGAGGCGACAATGTGTGTTGATGATGGCAGACAAATTGTTGTGATGGCCATAGACACTCTCCCTCTAGATATACCACTTGAATAAATTCTTTTATCGCCTGTTAGTATGATCGTTGTAAGTACGTTTCCTCTAGCGAGACGATTGTTCATATATGTTAGTGACAAAATCGTTGTACTATATTTATGAAGTAATGATCATAAGCCGATTTGAATTTAGACGGTAGAAGCTCCCACATTCATAATATTAATGCCAAAGGATACAAACTTAATAAAGACACCACATTCGTGTGGCACTACCGTTTAAGTCATGTCAATGTTATAGTCAATGAACAAGCTCCATACGGATGGATCTACAAGTACTTAGATTTGATCTTTTGACACTTGCAAGATAACTAAGACACCGTTTTCGGAAAGCGGGCATATAACTTATTGATAATCATGCATATAGATGTATGTGGATCAATGAAGTAATTAACGTGTAGTGGAGACCTTTATTTCGTAAACTTCACTGAACGTTTTGAGTATAGCTTGTTGAGAATCATGCATATGGGTGTATGTGAATCAATGAAGTACTTTAACGTATAGTGGAAGTTTTTATTTCATAGACTTCATGAATATTCCGAGTAGATATATGGATATCCACTTAGGAAATGTTAGTCTGAAAATTTGATTCGATCAAACAAGTTTAGAATGAAGTAGGAAATTAAATTTAATAAGAAAATCAAATTACTGCGATACAGATCGAGGAAATACAAATTACGTCGCATGGAACACCATAGTGTTATGGTATGTTAGGACGTCGTAATCGCACCCTATCGGATAGTGTGTGATAAATAAATCTCTTACCGAATTAGTGTGATCATTGGAGTAGTATGGTAGAAACATAACATTCACGTTAGATAATAGGGAAACCATTTAAATCCATGGAGACAATACCAGATGAGTGATGGCATGGCTTTTAGTTTAGATTGTCGTTTCAGCAATTTAGTGTTTCGATGTGATCGAACCTAAAATGGATAAATCTTTGTAGTGTACCGTACCTAAAGAATTAGTTGGGTACATGTCTCACGACATAGGCAAAAACGTTGCCGGAATATACCTTGCAAAAGAAATAGTTTCTTGTACAAGGGTATAAGTGGGAAAGAAAGTAGAGCAAGACGAAGTTAATGAACTTTCTCTCCAGACATCAGAGTGGCGCAACGGAAAGTGTTTTCGGTGTCATGTTCCTCAACTTGAAAGAAGCTGATGATAAAGATCATGATGATCTGAGCTCATACTAAGAACGTAGGCGTACGAGGTTGTGTTCCACACAGTGTGGTATGACAATCTTGTTATGAAGGTCATGTTAATGGAATATGACAGACCTACGAACTACGAAGAAGAGATGGTAGACCTAAGTCCGAGAAATGACTATGAGTCATTTATGATCCGAGATAAAATTCATGTACGATTACCAGGTAATGACTTGGGAGATCTTCGTGATGGCATTTAGGCTGTTAATAGAATATGGAATTTTATGAGAGAGTAGACACTGATAAGGATCGATTTGTCGTAAAACAGTTCCGACAGATTCAAAAGTTGACCACAACGAGATTTTGTCTCAAGTGGCGAAGGCTAAATCTATTCGGGGTCGTTTAGCAATTACTATAATTTCAAATTGAGAAATTGATAGATGGATAAGGAAACCATGTTTCTTAATGGTATCATTAAGAAAGAGTTGTAATTAGTACAATGAAATGGTTTGGTGATCCTGAGGATGCTAAACATGTATGCAAACTTCAGTTGTCCATTCATGGGGGCTGAAGCAATCGTATCGGGGCTGGAATCTTCACTTTAATGATGTGATCAAAGGATTTTGGAGTTGTCCAAAATAGTTGAAGAAACTTGCAAAGAAGTGAGTGGGAGCTAAGTAGTTTTTCTTGATCTTATATGCGGAAGGCATATTTGAGTGGGAGCTAGGTGTCATTCATGATTTTATATGTAACGACATATTGAATGATACAGATTCTCTAGTAGAGTATAAAGGATTATTTAAGTGATTAAATTTTCTATGAATGAAGTTAGGAGTATTAGGCATGCGATCTATAATTGTATAGATCAAAAGGGGCTTAATAACATTAGGTCGGAATGTTTTCCTAGGTTAAAATTCTGAAGTGTTTCAGAATAGAACAAGCGAAGAAAAAGGTTCTTACTTGTATGACTAGGTAAAATATTAAGTTTATCTTGGCATTTTCAGTGATAGCTGATGAAAGAAAAAGATGTTCGACATCCTCTATGCCTCAGACATAGATTCTATCGGACTGAAAGCTCGACTTGGTGTGACCCAAGTTCTTGGTTGAAGAACGGGTTCTAGAGTGATCCTTATGTGGATCAATGAACAAACGTTAAGTGTTTTCTTCAGTGTCTGTGAGAACTGAAGATATGTTTTCTGGTAAAGGGTAAGAGTGGAAAGACAACTTGCCGTAAAACGGTTACGATGATGCAAGTTAAGACACTGACCCATACGACTAGAAATCTCATATAGGAGATGTCCTTTGTTTTGAAGAAAGGCATGGTTAGCTTGCGAAGTCGCATATGAATGCACTGTCGCATAATCTACATAATAGATATAGAAATATATGGCAACTTCAGAAGTAGCAAGTGTGATTGGACTGAACGGTTTTCCGAGCATATGTGGTTCCCTTAATAGATCTCTTAGACTTTTAAGTCCCATGCTACGCGAAGGTTCGAGTCTCACTGCATCGACTAAGATATATTTCGCCGTCATCGTAAGATGCGGGATGATGTCAAACTAGGTGACATAGAAGTGTTGCAAATCACCTATAGGTCTCAATGTGTGAGATCTGTTGACTGTATTCCTCTTCCACGAGACAAGCATGCACCAAGTTGCTATGGGTGTTGAGGTTTTACCACGTTGTAAACTAGATTAAGTGTTACTCTAGTGCAAGTGGGAGACTGAAGGAGATATGCCCTAGAGGCACTTAATAAATATAGTTTATTCGTCATATCTCAATTGTTCATTATATGTTTTATACCATGCTATAACTGTATTAAGCGGAAACATTAATACACGTGTGGTAGATAAACAACCAGGTCCCTAGTAGCCTCTATCTAACTAGTTCATTGGGCAATTGATGATCGAGGTTTCCCGATCATGTGACATTTATGTCAGTTGACAATGGAGTCATGTCATTGGGAGAATGACGTGATGGACATACCCAATATTTGTAGTACGTAGTCATTACGCCTTTGACCGTGAGATCAACTCTTATTGCTATTCCTGGAAGACACTTTGATTGCATCAAACGTCATATCTTACAAAGTGTGACAATAAAGGTGTCCCTCTCGGGTGTCGGAAAGGAGTATGTTGAGACGAGGGGTCAAGAGCGGGATTTGCCAGTCCGCATAGCAGGATAGATACTCTAGGGCCCACTCGGTGAGATTATGTCAAACGAGCTTGCAAGCGTGTGACTAGGTCACCAGGACATAATATCATGGACGAGTAGAAGTTAGCAGCGTCGGTAACGAGATCAAGCTAGGTATGGAGATATCTATGAACGAGTCTCGGACGCGCTAAGTATCGCATGGCAAAAGGTTTAAGACTCATACGTCTAGGTTCGACAGTAAAGTATTCGTTATCTCGCAGGGATTAATTCTGGGTATCCAAGGTCCACGAATTAGTCATTGATCGGAGAGGAGTCTCGATCATGTCTGGTGAGATAATCGAACCGCTAGGGTAACACACTTAAGGGGAGTCGACATTTTACCGGAAGAGAAAATAGGAAAAGAGAGCACCGGGAACGTCCCGGGAAAGTTCCGATGGAGATCGGAGAACCGAAGATAGTTCGGAGAGTTTCGGAAAAGTTCCGGAAGAGAGGAAATTGTTTATATATGTTAAATTAATGTTAATTAGTGAATTAATATTATTTTAATGAATTTATAATGATTAAATTCGTATTTAAACATGCAGCCCACTAAATGGGCCCTCCCGGGAGGGAGAAGGCCCATGTAGGGGGCCGAATTTCTCCCCAAGGGCAAAACCCACCAAGGGGAACCGAATGGGCCCTAGGGGCCCATGTGGGGTCGGCCTCCCTCTCCCCTAATTGGTGCGGCTGGGGTTTAGTCCCACCTTGCCTGGTTAGCAAGGTGGGGTGCCCCCTTTCCCCTATATATAGTGGGGGAGAGAGCCCCTCTCAACACACCAAATTCTCTCTCTCTCTTTCTCCTTGGATCCCGTGACTCCCTTGTTTGGAGTTGCGCCGAGGAAAGTTTCTCTCCACCATACGCACGCCGTCGTGCTGCTGGTCTTCCGGTCCCAGTCTTCCGCTGCTTCGTCCCTGGATCGGAGCCCGGAGTTCGTCGGCTTCACCGTACGAGTGTAACGCCCTGCGAGGTGCCACGCTAGTGGTGCTGGAGGTCTGCTTCCTCTACACGGCCTCGAGGTCTTCGTCGGCTTTATCGACATCGCCGCGTCATCGTCTTCTTCGTCGCGCCAAGTTCTCCGCGACCTTGAGGTCAGCTACGGCGTCTACGTCAGCAACGCTTGTGCGGGAGCGTAATCCCCGCTTTTCGGTCTACAAGAGGTATGTATACCGATCTCCTTCGTACTACTATATCTGCATAGTATAGATTCTGGCTAGTTTAAGATTATCGCTGTTAGGAAATTTTTTGTTTTCTGCCTGCGATCCCCTTCAGTCTTCTGATCCAAGGCTTGAAGGAAGACGCGGCGGCGGCGCGCCACCGGCACGTCCTGCTCCATGCCGGCGTCTCTGAGTTGCCGAAGGACTGGAGTGTAATTTTTATCTTTGTTGGGGTTTTTTCTGTAGTGTTCTTCCTGTAATATCTTCTGGTTTCCTCGCAAAAAAAAAACTTATAAGACACATGATACCCAAGAAATATCAGTAAAGAAAACAAAAAATATATTTATTATCTAGAAGTTTTAGTAAATACGGTTACCAAGTCATACGCTAGACACCACTATTTAGATAGTTGTTTGGTCATATTTATCGTGAATACGTGTAAATGATATAGTTTATGCGATTGTTGAAACATAACTCAGAGATGTGATTGCTGAAACATAACTCAGAGAAGAAGATTTCGTTGTGAATTATAATTTTACTTTAGCACAACCAAATTTATATTAATTACAGTTGTATAACTTGGAACAATAGAACTAAAATTTAGGAGCATTTCTATAAGATCAATATTCCAAATAGATTCTATAAAGTTTCTAAAATGTTTTCTGTAATGGCTCCTAGTGCAATTTGTTAAACCCAACACTTGATATGCATTTTTCTGAAAAGTTTAAAATATCAGTACAAATTATAATATTTAGTTTGTCCCCGGCCTAATTTGTGCTTGGATCTGCCCTAGATCATTCACATCTGCTCTCCTCCACTCAAGCTACCCCATCGGTAGCGGCTCAGACCCCAAAATGATCATTTTACTAACTTGATGCATACTTCCACCAATTTCAGTCTGATGGATAAGACTCCAGATTTACTTCCAACAATCTCAGCTGAGTAAGGAGATGAATTATTCACCGTGTATATGTTGTTCATAACCCAGGTGGTTTGATAAGATTCACTGTCTGTCGGCTTAACACACTCATGAATACCATGGCTACGATGACGTCGTGACGGTGGTCGAGTGGGATTTAAAATTGGTGCGATAGTGAGGTTTGGTAAAAACCGATCACATCGCGATGGTGGACGGTGAGGTTTTTTTAGAGAGAGAAAGTGGGTGTTTCAGTGTTTGGCATAGTGTGGGACAAAAATGCTATAGTTTATTTTTTCACATCAATGTAGTGAAATTGGCTTGTAATCTAAGCTATTGTTTCGTCATCTTTACAACATATCACATCGAACGGTCTTGTAAAAAAGGCAGTGCATTAGGAATGTTATGATGTTTATTCTGGATAATTATTTAGGATAACCCTAACATCTTCTGTCTCGTGTAAATTTCGTAGGCACGTTAAGAAGATCCAGTTATGAGTGATGCAAATGCAGATTAGAGTCAGTTGTTTGGTTAATCTGTATATATAATTTTTTTTAAATTAAGATATCAGTTGATATGAAAAGCTTATGATTTCATCCCTCATAACCTGGTTATTATGTATCTTTGGTGACACGCCAAAATGTACAGGTCGATAGTTTCCAGCAGGTAGCACGCTAGCTTTGTTCCCTTTTGAGTTTTGGACACGCCTATGTACACACGCCTATAAACCTTTCCTGAAATGAAAATTGGCTGGCTGTTGTTGTTCCAGGAGAAGTTCAGGAAGGCCGAAGAGATTGGCAGATTGGGGTGTGAGCACTAAGCACCATGTGTGCTGCATTGAGCAGTGGCTTCTGCAAAGAACTGGTGACCGATAATATGTAAATTTTCAACTTTTGTGTTCTCTCAACTGAACCTAACCTAGGAGGTTCAAATTCAACGAATAACTACCATCTGTCTTTGGTTTGTGAACCTGTAAATAGTCTTGGCTGAGTGCCTGAGTTGAGGTTGTCCAATTTGGAAATATCAACCTGCTGAGTTTGAACTGTGAACAAAAGGGCGAGCGTCAGGTCGACCAGCTATGGCCTGTGGACATGACTGCTTAAGCACATCACGGTAGCTTTGGATGCAGGAGACACAGCGACATTCGGCAAGTTACATCGTGCAGCATATCGACGAGACTACTTGATGATGTATCTTGTTCCGGCTTTTCAGTTGCTGCCTGGCATCAGCAACTGACACATCGGAGACGGAATCCAAAAAGTGGAGGTAGCATCATCCAAAATGAGATACCACTTGTGACTAGTAATCATGCACGTGCAATGCACGTATATTATACGTTAAAAAGTACACAAAAAATTAGATTACAGATTTCATATTAAATGAAAAAAATCATATGATTTCAAGTTAATGATGATATGTAGACATAATATTGCAGTGTGGCAAAAGCATGCAATGATCTCAATCTTTCATCTTTTGTATTATATTTATTACTCTACGGGTGTTACCAATTTCAAATGAATTACAATGCTTTAAGGCATTCGAGAATATTGCATAGGCAGAGACGTAAATCATTCAAGCAACTTAAGAACAAACGGTTTACAAGCTTGGAGATGGTGTGTCCACTGTAATTAACATACAAACTTGTTTGGTAACACTAACAATGTTGTGTTTCCTTTTCTTTGGCATACAACAGAACATTGCACATCCACTCATGAAAGAAGTGTCCTCTGCTAGAACTTTAAATCTTCCGACGGCTAGCACAAGGACGGCGGAATGGAACAGAGAAACGCATGGTTCTAGGCATTTATATATAGTATGTTTCCAATCTATTTTTAGTGTCGGAGGAGTATTTCCTAACTCAAAATATATTTCTAGTGTCGGACGAATGGCTCATATATACTCCTTCGATCTATAGTCTTACAAAAAATTATGGCCACTGAAAGGAGAGGAAAAAAATCCGAATAATGATGGCCACTCGAAGGAGGAAAACCACATGCCAATATGAATGAAAAATATTGCTGCAGCCAAGTGTGGTTTGGGTTTGTTCAAACATCCAACATCAGAGAGCTACAATACAACTGAATACAATATTTGATGGACTTGTTCAGAGACATATAGAAAACCTTTCCATTACGAAAAAAGGTAACCAACTCTACACCGGTAGAAGGGGAATACATCGGAAATAGCCTTGTGATTTTCAATTACAATAGCTCAAGACATGGGTATGAATAATAGGACCAAGATCTGAAAATACAAACCTTTGGTTGTCACACATTACCGAAGGATGAGAAGTATAGTTTTCTTGTTACCTTATATAAAGTTCATTCTTGGTCTCCACCTAAACCAAACAAAACAGATAATTTATAACCAAGTTTAGATGCCGTAAAAATATCAAAAGCTTGTTAGTGTGCTGAAAACTGAAGGACAGGAAACAAAAAAGCAATAGCACTTCCCGTCTCCACATGATCCTTTGGTAGCAGTTTGTAGAATCCTTTGTCAGCAGCCTGTACAATCCTTTGCCAGTAGCTGCAGCTTGCCCATGATAAGAATTGGTTAATAGATGGTGGGAGCCACCATATCCTTGAATTTTGGAATCCACCATCCACCAGAATCGGCTTGAGGCGGTCAATACTTGGAACGAATTGATGGACAGATGGACTTGCTCTCGAATCATCTAGATAATCTGATCGACTTCACCGGCGAGGCGGCGACCTGCTCCAGAAAGTCGGGGGCTGGTAGGCACTTCCCGAGCCAGAACACCACGAGGCCACTGTCGCTGTAAGGCATGGGGAAATTTATACGAAGAGTTGGAGAAGAAGGCTCAGAAATAGAACCATTACATCACATGTTTTATCCTTTAATATAAGAGGAAATATAACCATTACATCTTAGCTATGCATTGACAACTGCCATGTAAGACAACCCAAAAATGAAAATACCACCTATGAAGCTTAATCTGTAGTAACAGGACATACCACTTAATTTGTTGATACGGATAAAGAACCAGAGAATAGTAAACAACATAGAATTAAGACTTGTCCAGATTGATCATGCAGTGACCTTCAAACCTGCAATAGAAAAGGCTGCATCTTTAGTGGTTGAAAACAAAATTACAGTTTATGTCCAACCTAGAGCGACAAAAGGCATTACAATAGGCTGCAAATTAGGGAAGTAAATCAACCTCTAATGACCAATGTAGTATAGGAGTGCACTAAAGCTGGAGTTTAGTAAAAGTTACAACTTGTTTTGTAAAACAATTATATATCTTTTTCTCTTTTTGTTGTGTCGACGGAGTCACCTAATTATCTATGTAAATCTTCAGGAAGTATGGAATTGCCATGAAACAACTATAATTTAACAATTAAATTAGGAACTACTAATACCATATGCATACAACATACATTACAGCAGGAAAACCAAAATTGTAAACGACAAAGCCACACAAATCGGGACAGATACCATGAACTGAATAAAACTCTTGTTCTTTTTGTGAATTGGAAATTTCAGACTTAGGAGAGACACTTTTAATTTTGTGACGTGTTCCAAGATGAATAGCCAATT
The DNA here is from genome assembly GCA_026929855.1 of Poa annua. Classification (NCBI taxonomy): domain Eukaryota; kingdom Viridiplantae; phylum Streptophyta; class Magnoliopsida; order Poales; family Poaceae; genus Poa; species Poa annua. Next base: position 10,664,662 of record CM049436.1, read on the forward strand.
TGGTACCTTTCCCTGCAAGTCTGCCACATAGCATAACTGAGATATCAGGAGCTTTGTAAAATATGAATTTTCCATGTTCGATTGAACCTAAGTAAATTATGACATATTGCATAACTGACATCAGGAGCTTTGTAAGATGAATTTTAGAGAAGCAGAGATAATGGGTCCTGATAACTAAATGTGTTAACTGTAATGAAGTGCTTGAAATTAGATTTCTTTTCAGCATCATCATTGGCTTATTGGTCAGGAGGGGAAACCAATCAACTTCAGTGTCGATGCATACTACAGCAACAAATTTCCAAATCTTGCTGGTAAAAATAATCTTAGTATGCAATATAAATGGGCTGCCAAAAAAGTTGTGCTGTAGAAAAGAGGGATGTATAGATTCATTAAGCACATAGTTGTGTTACCTCTATAATCTAGTATATAGTGGAAAATTTAAACTTAGGTCAATGCTCCTAATTTCAGTAGTTCAGATCACATGTTTTATCCTTTCAGAAAACAGGAAGTAGAACCATTACCTCTTAGTTATGCATTGACAGTTGCCATATAAGACAACCTAAAAATGAAAAGACTACCTATGCAGCTTAATCTCTAGTAACAGGACATAGCACTTAATTTGTTGATACGAATAAAGAACCAGAGAATAGTATACAACATAGAATTAATACTTGTCACACCTGTTTTTTTTTTCGAACCTCGGCAATGCCTTTGATTGATAAAGTCGAAAAGAGTTGGACAGTTTATAAGGGAAACCGGCCAAAAACCATACAACACAACACACCACGCTGGCCCCAAGGCCACGCCCCATAATCGAGTCGACGACTACATCACCCTAGCAACCATAGCCGACACAAACACGGCGGAGGCAAACCTCAACGCAAGGAGATACCCGGAGCCGCCGCTCCGACATCCACACCGGCCCCAAGGCCACGCCCCAAAAACAAGTCGACGGCCATGTCACCCTATCAACCATACCCGACACAAAACACGGCGGAGGCGACCTCAACGCATGACGAATTCCGGAGCCGCCGCTCCGACATCCACGCCGGCCCCAAGGCCGCGCACCACCTAGCCGAAGACGAAGAAAACGCCGCCGCCAACCGCCAACACTCCACATACCCCTCGGGCCGGTGGAACATCCAAGACGAGGCCCCAAGAGGCAAGCGACGCAAGAGCGCCGCCCCCGCCCGATCACTTGTCACACCTGTTGATTTTCTGTCGATTAAACGACCAAGAATGGAGAATGGTTGATTCGGATGTACAGATTGATCATGCAGTGACCTTCAAAACTGCAATTGAAATGGCTGCAGCTTTAGTGGTTGAAATGGTTGCAGACTGTGCTATGATAGTCTACAACTGTTAAGTCATTTATGCTCGTATTTGTCCATCACGATAATTCCTGATCTGATCTATGCCAAAAAAAACTATGCTGAGAAGCTAGCATGACAATAATTTATCTACGATTTCTGGATGTATTTGATATGTGAGGGTGGTCTAATAAAGAATGCTTCAGATGCTTAGAGTATTGATCAAGAATAGAAGTTGCAATGGTACGATGCTAGATGATATGCACAAATACATAAAGCACCATCGTATTTCTCCAATAAAAAGTGTCAAGTGAAATACGTACTTACTTGCCTGCACTGTCTAACCATGTGTGTCGCTGAGGCATAGATTGTATCAGTAATTTTAGTTTTGAACCACTGGGTGCGGGCACTCACAATTGTACGTTGGGCATTAAAACTGAGGGACAACACCCCACGGGGCGGGCAGTGCACTGCTTCTGTCGGCGGTGTGACCTCCAGCTCGAAGAATCCGGGCTCGTGCAGGAACGGCGACGGGACTCGGCTACTCGCCCGCGGCGGAGGTTCAGAAGATGAAGGGGAAGGATCCGCAAGTGGGGGCGGGGGCGGCGAGGCGAGGAGGCGTGGGCGGCGGGTGCTGGGGCTTGGGCGGCGAGGCGAGGAGGCGTGGGCGGCTCGCCGGGGGTGGCGGGGGCTGGGGGTGGGTCGGCGAGGCCGGGAGGAGGTGGCGGCGAGTTGCGGAGGCGGCGCGTCGCGGCGGCGCAATGGGGAGGGCTGTCGGCGCGGTGAGCAGAGGAGAGCGTGGGTCGTGGGGGCTGGAGAAGTTGCTGTTCGCGTGCGTGGGCCGTTTTCTCGCTGTTTTCTTTTCTCTTCGCGTGCGTGGAGAAAGCACAACATACATCATTGGCTGGATCTAGTCCGTTGGATGTAGGGTTCTGGACGGTCCAGATCCTCCGGATCTGACAGACTCTCTCTTTTTATATTAGTGGAGAAGTATCTTGGCTTTATTTAGATTTTTTTTGTAAGGGTGCTAAGTATATCTGAATGAAATGAGCAAATGCTTAATTGGTGATGCGCCTATGTGCAGATTGGCATTTCCACTTTTCCGGCAGGTAGTGGTAACACCCTTTGTTCCCTTTTAGTTTTGGACCAATCAAGTGTTGTGTGAAGTGTAAACCTAAAAAAGATTGCAAAATCTACAACCACCAGTTATTCGTGGAAATAAAATCAAGGACCAGTTAACTAACTGAAAGAAAATTAATTGTAAAATATATGAGGTGGGCGTGTACGCATGTTGTGAATGCATGTGTAACTTAGCGTAGCCATAGATTAAGTTAGGTAGTACTGTCCATTCCACGTGATGGAACCAAAATAACGGTCTTTTTAAAGGGAAAATATAACGTATGCTTGGTTTACAAGAAAAACGGAAACACATTGCGCAAAGTCTCTTTTCTTACAGAAACCTGTCAACTCACCCTATTATATCCTGAGGTGAGGGTAGAAAAGAAAATCGTCAGTTGGTGCCACTCTCCTCTAGTTTTACCGCTTTAATTACAATTTGTTAGGAGTGTTTGCTAATTCTAAAGAGGAGTGGTAACACATCATTTTTTCTGGTGTTATTTGGCACCACACCAGTGTTTGGACTTTGGATGCTAGCTACGCCCTACTAGTACCACCGCTTACTCAAAACCACTCTTCATTACCCATTTGAACTTAGAATCATGTAGGTTGAAAAATGTTAATTTTACTCCACGTGGTACGTGGTAGCTAGGCGCTAAAAAATAGTATTGCACACAACACAAGTTTCCCTGAAAAGAGAAAAAGCGTCCCACTCTATCCTTCCTATGTAGCCTCCCCCCCCCCCCCCCCCCCCCCCCCACCCCAAATGAGGCCATGTGCTCTCTAGTCTCTCACCTCCACGTTCGTTGCTATCACAATGGGTACTGGGGACAGAGCCCCTGCTCTGTTCCTCGGATGTAAATTTAGGGTTAGGATATGTCTTCTTTTTAAAGACATTTCGATGGCACTGATATTTGTGGTTGGGGTAAGTGTACCCCGAGATCCCACCAACATCTCGGTGGCGCCATGACGACGAGGTCAAGGGGTCTCTTGGAGGTTGTGCCTTTCACCATCTCTCTGGTGCGGCGAATTTAGTGTCCCTAGTGGACAAACGGTGGTAGCCATGGGTTGTGCTTAAGTGGCTTTTTATGGAGCTATGCCTCGACGACAAGCAACAACTCCAAGATGCGAGGAGCACAAGGATGGTCCCGGTTGACACGCCACATCGATTTGACCTCCTTCGTCGGCGGGTCTCTTCATCGGCTCACAAAGTCCTATCGGGTGATGGTTCTTCCTCACATCCGGAGACGACATCAACAGCGACGACAACTGTAGTATTCTCTAGGGATTCCGTTTGTACTCTTTCCATTCCATATTAAGTTAATTTAAAACGAAGGGAGTATTTTTTCTATGACAAATATTACTGGACTCGTGTTGTCTCTCAGTTGTTCTCGGTGATTCCACCCGTGTGCATGGTGGATAAAGAAAGAAATTGGTGGTAATCCTAGGATGAACTGAAAAAAGGTTTTCCTGAAAAGAAAGGCAGGCCAGCACTCATCCATCATGCTCTGCTCGCTCGACACGGAGAGAGAAGCCACCGGCCAGCGCACGCCGGCCAGACCGCACATCCGAGCCGTCTGCCCCGCGAACGGACGGCCCAGATCTGCCGAGCGGCCTCCGAAACCAAACCCAGCACGTCCTCTCCTCCTCCACTTGCTCGTCCCGGCGTCGTCCACTCGTTCCTCCTTCGTCTTCCTCCCGATTAAATCCACCCTATTTAACTCCAATTCCCCCAACGAACTCCCACTTCTCTCTCGCATCACCGGCGGCAGCGAGCTAACCCTAGCCAGCGAGCGAGCGGGCGAGCCTCGGTCCGCGCCATGGGATAGGGTCCTCCGGCGCGCGATGGAGTGGGACAGCGACTCGGACGGCAGCGGGGACGAGGAGGAGGAGGAGGAGGAGGGGGTCGGGCCCTGGGGCGGCGGCGTCGGAGGCGGGGGGTTCTCGCTGGCGATCGAGGGCGTGCTGGGCGGCGCGTGCGGCCTCGTGGTCTCCGACGCGCTCGAGCCCGACTTCCCCATCATCTACGTCAACCGCGGATTCGAGGACGCCACCGGGTACCACGCCGAGGAGGTGCTCGGCAGGAACTGGTGAGTCGCCCCCCTCCGCTCTCTGAAGTTTTGGTTTGGCCGTACCGTACATGGCGATATTATTCGAGCTCGGCCGCCCACCATGCCGTGGGTGGGTCAGGTGGTGCTCGGTTATGCTTTGTGGGGGATCTGAGTGCGTGCTGTTGATACTACTAGTTGTCTAGGTTGGAAATCATTTGGCGGAACAGAAGGCATGGACTAGTAGTAGTTCAATTAGTTTGGGCAAACTTACTTAGCTCGCGTCTACTGTTACCAACTAGTTTCCGTTTGGTGCTAATGTCAGCAGTCACTGTTGAAAATGGTCGATGAGGAATGGTTTGGTGGAACGAAGTGCAGGAACTAGTAGTTCGATGGATCAGCTTGCAAAGTTAGCCAGCGTATACTACTAGTAAATGGTCGATGAGGAATGGTTTGGTGGAACGAACTGCAGGAACTGGTAGTTCGATCAGCTTGCAAAGTTAGCCAGCGTATACTGCTAGCATATGTTTGGTGCTGACACTTACTTTCAGTGCTTTGTATTTGATGAAAGGAGAACAAAAGGCCCATAAACACTGCTGATACTAGTGCCAGAATGTTTAGGTTGGAAATGATTCAGTGGAACAGAAGGCATGAACCATATTACACTTACTTTCCAGTGCTTTGTATTTGAAAGGAGAGCAAAGGAAGCATTCCATAGTTAGTAGTCAGAGTAGTATTTTAGTCTAGTTGAGGACTCTGTTGACACAAAAACAAACAGCAGCTATAATCACGATGCTACTTGTGTAGTCTATCATCTCACGTAATGTTTTGTCGGACAACATACCAATATAAGAAATTTCGAATTCTTCTCCCGTGGGACATGTTCGCTTCTTGCTAATGTGTCTGGAGGCTAATTGAGCCACAATGGAAATCCAATATTTGATAGTCTTCTATTTGTTCATCTGGAACTTACCTCTGACAAACATAAAATCAGTTTTTAATCAGTCATTAAGACTGATTCAGGATGGGCCTGCTTTTTGTTAGGGTGCCACTCCTATTTGGGTTCCAGCAGTGTGAAATAACCGGAATGTTTGTGGTTTTTTGTCTTCTGGGCAAAAATGTTTGAAGCATATAGCCCTGATCTAGTCAATACTACCAATTCAAAATGATGGAATCTGTTCTGCTCTATTTATAGCAGTTGAGCCGATTACCTGCAATAGTAAATTAACTCTGTTTTTAACACTACCTCTGTTCTATTTGCACTTCGTCTAGTACTACTGTCCTGGATACTGTATCCATCCCCTTTTCAAATGAATTCGCCTTAGGAACTTATTTTTTGACAAATGTTAATTGTATCACTATTTTCAGTAGAAGCGTGATTAAAGGTGAAAACTCTTTCAGCTAGAAAACTGTCTTAGGTTTGAAATGTTCATTCTATCTGGAGAAGAAGTAAGAAAGATCATGGATGTCGCATCAGGTCTAGTTATTACTTATTAGTCAACAAAGCTGCAAAGAGGAGAAAGGACCAGCTTATGATTGGTGATATTTGAGATATATGGTTAATTGGTTATGTTCACGGAAAGGTGTTTACATGACAAAACATCGTAATGTTCATGCTATCTGGAGAAGCAGTAAGAAAGATCAGGGATATCATATCAGGTCTAGTTATTACTTATTAGTCAACAAAGCTGCAAAGAGGAGAAAAGACCAGCTTATGATTGGTGATATTTGAGATATATGATTAATCGGTTATGTTCACGGAAAGGTGTTTACATGACAAAACATCATAATGCTCTTTTGTAAAAACATTGTTCTTGTGACGATAAATTGAAAGAATGAAATGTCAATGTAAAAGTTCAGACAGTAACTTATACTTGGTTAAAGGTCTCTCTTCCTTTTTTCTACATTGTTCTTGTTACGAGAAATTGGAAGAATGAAATGTCAATGTAAAAGCTCAGACAGTAACTTATACTCCCTCTGTTTTTTAATATAAGATGTTTTAGCTATTGCACATGTTGTCTAGATACACACAAAATTAAATGAATATGGACACTAAAACATGTCTAGATACAAGTTTGGACATATGAATGTGGAAAAATGCTAAAACGTCTTATATTAAAAAAACAGAGGTAGTACTTGGTTAAAGGTATCTCATCCTTTTTTACAGGCGTTTTTTTAAGTAATGTGTGTGCGCTTGCGACCAGAGGAGGTGGATGAAAATGAAATGTTTTACAGGAAAGAAAACACAACCTATCTTAGCGTGCACCGCTGTATTTTTTTTAATAACATAGATGTTTAGAAGCTGCCAGGAGACATATGCTCGATACGGTGGCACTAGTGTGTTACTTTAGCAAGATCTTAAAGGGTTCTTTTGGTAGAAGTGACTGAACTAATGGTGGTCATCAGTATTATGGGGGACTAAAGTAGTTAATGCATACCAATTTTATGTGCTTAAATAGTGATGGTGTGAGGAACTCATGAACTTAACTTGCTTTGCTGATATTATCACTTACCATATCACCATGGACAGAAATAAAAAGAAATACACGCAGTCATGATATTAGTCAACTTGCTAGCAAGAGAGATAAATTTCGTATTTGTAGATGTAATATATCTGGCACGATTTCTCAAAGTTTACATCTCGAAATTTGGCTATCATGCAACTTACCTAAACATGTTATGTTCGTCATCTTACTTGTACTTTGCTCAACTTACCTATCTTAGTGACATTTATTTTTGTACTTCTTTCGCAGCCGTTTCTTGCAATGCAGAGGACCATTTGCTCAGAGGAGACATCCTCTTGTCGATGCTGTAGTAGTTACTGAGATTCAGAGATGCTTAGAGGAAGGAACTGAGTTCCAGGGTGATCTGCTGAACTTTAAGAAAGATGGTTCCCCATTCATGACGAGTCTACAACTAAAACCCATATATGGAGATGATGAAACAATAACCCACTATATGGCCATTCAGTTCTTCAACGATTGTAATGTTGATTTGGGGCCGTTGACTGCCTCTACTACAAAGGAAGCTATGAAATCGATATGGATTACACCAGATAGTACTCTCCGATCAAGTCCAACAGGGAAGGGAAACTTTTGCTCCGAGTATTCTAATCTCTTCCAACTGAGTGATGAGGTATTGTGCCAGAAGATCCTATCAAGATTGTCACCTAGGGATATAGCATCCGTAAACTCTGTATGTAAACGTTTGTATCACATGACAAGGAATGATCACCTTTGGAAAATGGTTTGTCAAAAAGCATGGGGCAGCGAGGCTACTCGGGCTCTTGAGAATGTGGCTGGCACAAAAGTTTTGGCATGGGGGCGGCTAGCAAGAGAGTTGACCACATTGGAAGCTGTCGCCTGGAGGAAATTGACAATCGGGGGTACAGTGGAACCATCTCGCTGTAACTTCAGCGCATGTGCTGTAGGGAACCGTGTTGTCCTTTTCGGCGGGGAAGGTGTTAACGCACAGCCGATGAATGATACATTTGTGCTGGACTTGAATGCCAGCAAGCCTGAATGGAGGCACATCATCGTGGGCTCAGCTCCTCCTGGCCGCTGGGGCCATACCCTGTCATGTCTAAATGGTTCATTGTTGGTTCTGTTTGGTGGATGTGGAGGCCAGGGCCTGCTCAATGATGTATTCATTTTGGATTTGGATGCAAAACATCCAACATGGCGTGAGATTTTTGGCCGTGCACCACCAGTTCCACGGTCATGGCATAGCTCTTGCACACTGGATGGATCGAAGCTGGTGGTTTCTGGTGGCTGTGCCGACTCTGGTGTGCTTCTCAGTGATACTCATCTCTTAGATGTGACAATGGAAAGACCTGTTTGGAGGGAGATACCTGCGCGTTGGACTCCACCTTCTAGATTGGGACACTCACTCTCTGTTTACGATGGCAGGAAAATCCTGATGTTTGGTGGTCTTGCTAAAAGTGGCCCTTTACGGCTAAGGTCTGGTGATGTATTCACAATGGACTTAAGTGACGAAGCGCCATCCTGGCGGTGCATCACTGGTAGTGGGATGCCAGGAGCTTGTAACCCAGCTGGAGTTGGCCCACCTCCTCGCCTTGATCACGTTGCTGTGAGCCTTCCTGGAGGGAGAATTATGATATTTGGTGGCTCAGTAGCAGGTCTTCACTCTGCTTCACAGCTTTACCTCCTGGATCCGACCGAAGAGAAACCTACCTGGAGAATATTGAATGTTCCAGGCCGCCCGCCAAGGTTTGCCTGGGGCCACAGCACGTGTGTTATGGAAGGAACAAAGGCAATAGTCCTTGGAGGACAAACTGGGGAAGAGTGGACACTTACTGAAATACATGAGCTTTCTCTGGCAAGCTCCTTAGTTTGAGATCTGAAAGTCTCCATCAAGCCTACAGGTTCCTCAAAGCCATGCAAATGGAATTGGTAAGCAAACAGAATTACTGTTAGTTGTGTAAGCTTGGAAGGAGACGACGAATAGTCTCGAGTAGGTCAAACCTGGTTACTCTCGCAATGTCTTGGGAGTCGCCTCATGTAGTCTATGAAGTAGGAATCTGTTCTCGCTGCTGCTGCTGTTTGTTCGGTCTACTACAAGATAAGTAATTACCGTCCATAACCCTTGATATGTGTTCTCATCAGATGTTTCCTGCACTCTGATACGGAACCCGAAGGGACTGGTGTTGTATAGTTGGAATCTCTGGTGCCATACTGTGCACGCTTCTGTGGCTGAGCCCTGACACCGCTGTGATCGACTGTGTTGTAATCACTTTGAAATTTCGACCGCCTGATCGGTTATGTTAAGTTTTGCTTTCTGTACCTTTCATGTTTTCCGTGGGCGCGTCGTGAATTTTACCTTTTGAGGAGTGTATCCAGTTCTCGTACATTGTTACTACTTCAGCTGACAGAGACTTTTTTCAGTTATACCTTTGTAACACTGATTGCAGCTAAAAGAATCAAGACTTGGTTGTATGAAAATAGGGTGTTTTGCTTCCTCGCTACATTTTTTGTAGAATGTACACATTTCATAATTTGTGGAGATATTTTTCTACATAATAGTAGACGTGAACTTGATTTATATTTGTGCCATACTGGAGCCCATTTTGAGATCTTGTTTGGGGAAAAGCTCCCACCAGTTCTGATAAACTCTCGCTTCCAGCTCCTAATTTGGATCATAGTTGCGCCAGCAATTGCATACCCTGGTACTTTGGGCAATTAGCGTTGAATTGCACGGCGCAAAATGTAGTTTACTGGCGATATCATCCTACCACCCAATCGACCATGAAAGTAAAGTTAGAACTAAACTAAGGATCCGTGGCCGCAGCTGACGGTTTAGCCGTGCAAGCAACCTACTGGAGTGTTTTCTCTCTAAATAAAGTACATGAAACAAACGAAAACTCCAATTCGTTTAGGAAGCTAGGTCAAACAGATAAAGTGGAGCTGACTGGGGCTATAGTGGGTAATTATACATGGCAGCGACGACCACCGCTAAAGTGGCTTTAGGTAAATGGCGCTATAGCCGGTTATTTTAAGCATTGATCATGACAATTAAGGTTGCAGCTAAACTAAGGTTCCGTGGCCATAGCTGACGATTTGGCCGTGCAAGCAAGCTGGTGGAATATTAGCGTTCCATCTCTAATATTCCCTGCGTTCTAAAATATTCCGAGTATCATGACAAATAAGGTTGCTGCTAAAATACTCCCTGCGTTCTAAAATACTTGACGAAATACTGAGCCTATCTAGATAAAAAACACGTGTAGATACACTCATTTCGGAGTCAAAGTATTTCAGTACGGAGTGAGTACGAAACAAACGAACATCCCATCCAAGTCATCTGTAACAAGCCATCAGCGGGTCAGCGCAGCCGTAACGTAAGCCATGTCAAACAGCAATCAAGCAGCAAGCGATTGGTTAAAGCAACCAGAAATACAGGATACAGATAACAGACGTTAGCTGTCCCGCTTCTGCAAGAAATCACAGTTTAGACACCAGCAGCAATCAAACACATCCCAGCACGAAAGCTCTTCTAAAACAGGCCAGCAGCAGAAGCAAAAGCACAACACGCAAACAATCACTTACACAACCTTCTTTTCGAAATTTAAGAAATAACCACTGGGAATGTTTCCTGATAGTTACCGCACACGAGAGATCCCGTAGCGGCTGTTTGTCTTTTCACATACAGTGGTTTCCCGGACGGAAACCGAGACCAACATTGCTACTATAAGGTAAAAGCTAAATATTTACACCAAGAACCTAAGATGGAGAGCTGAAGTGGATGGACAATGAGGGGAATATCTGCTGCTATCTTGTAATACTAATGTACACAGGAATTCAGGATGGGATAGCTAGGGAGAAGGGAGAAAGAATGAAATGGGCAGAGATTCGGTAGTTCTGATTGTTGCTGCAATGAATTTTCGGCTGAGCTTCCTTTCTCGCTGCTTGATCCTAGGACTGCGGGCGTCGGCGTACATATCTGGCATCCCTGGATTGATAAGAAAATTACATATCAGTGAGTGCCAAAGTGAAACATAAGCATACTACTGTTTCTAGTACGAATTGATTTCACAGTTACATCTGTGTCGTAACTTGTGCTGATTTTCATACATGCTAAAAGAGCTACATATAAATAACAACATCTAGTACTCCCTCCGTTCACAAATGTAAGGCATTTTAGCTTTTTTTCTCGATTCAAATGTATCTAGACTTATTTTGTACATATATTCACTCATTTTAGTATGTATGTAGTCAAAATTGAAATGATGGGTCCAATGCCTTACATTAGCGAACAGAGGGAGTAGTTGAAATGGCACCACGAAAATCTGGTGGTTAAATTGGCACCTTACTGATTTTTGTGTGGATAAGATGTTGTTACTCTTTAGTCGCCAGACGAAGTAATAAATCTCTTAGCAACAAGCTAACAACAAAAAAACGAGAAGAGGGAAGTATATACACAGACCTGTAATGACTGGCCATTCTCCTGGATGCCCCTGTAACAAGATACTCATCATCTACTCCACCGAATCTGATTTCTCTTATGCCAACAGATCTGGTCGGAACCTCGAGAGTATAGCTTTCCTGAGTAGACCTGTTGATGCTCCTCCCTCCACTACCTCTCCTTTCCCTTGCCCTTGCTCTTCTTCGGCCTCTTGAAGATCCAAATGCCTTGCAGAAAATACAGGATGTCCACCAGCTTCCCCTGACCCTGTGGAGAACTTCATAATCATCTCCAGCTTCATCATCCCCATACTCGATGACATAGTCTCCTAGGACTATACTATTGGGCACATGTGCATGTATCGTGCTCAAGACATCTATGATGTCAGAGGATTGCTGGAAATTCTCCCAGTCAACCCGGCGAGCTGGATCAATTTCCGAAGGCCGGGAATTCGGATGCTTCTGTTGGGTGTGCTTCTGAAGCTCATGGAAGTTGCCAACATATGAACAGCAACTCTCTTCGCAACATCTTTTCTTTTGGTTAAGATGCTGGCGGGCATCGCCGATAACAGTCCACCCAATAACATCGCCCCTACACAATGGGCAAGCTGGTTGGTTGTTTGCATTTGATGAGATGATATGGATGCTATCACGAGGAGCGATATTAACAGCCGACACTTTCACGTTGACCGGCTGTTCATGGGCACTTTTAAACCGCTCGAGGCAGTTCGAACGTGACTTGTCAGTGTCACATACAAACGGCCTACAACCCTTCTCATAAGATGTGCACCTCAGCAAGACCGCATTGTGTGGGAAATCAAGACATATTGGGCAAGTAGCATCCTCCGTCCAGCTTCTGTCAAGTTGTATGTCCAGGTCAAAAGAGCCGGGCTTCACCACCTTCTTCATCACCAGATTTCCAGAACCCATTCTGAACTTCCTCGGTGAACGTTGTATGCCTACCAATTTTATCTTTTCATGACAGCCTGCCTGTCATAAAGCAGCATGTCAACTTAGTCTCTCACCCCCATAAGCAATAAAAGCAACAAGATTCTGCATCTCCATCACTACAGAAGTATAATCATAAGCCTGAGAGCTAAAACGTGGTACAATGGCAACTTTCCAGATCAGCCTAGTTAACTAGATTCGGATCCAAATAATTGTACTCACATCTAGCATGTCAATTGAGAAGTAATTATCAACCTAAAAATTTGCAGGTGCCCCAGTGTACACATCATTTGTCAAGAGAAAGTTAATTGATCATAATGATTTGTTCGCTTTTGTTACACAACATTTCATACCACGTTCTTGAGCATTCGCACCATCTAGGAATTTACCATAGACATTCTAATGTGCAAAGAGGAAGAAAAACCAATCCATCTTGTGCACTTGTCTATGAAAACATTCCACCTCAACTGCCAAAACATTCAAACAGATTGACCACACAACCTACTGTTTCAGCCAAAAAACAAACAGTACTGAAACTGAAACTGGGGAAAAGAAATGGTGAAACAAACTTAGCAAGTTAATCATTATACTAAGACAAAGCTGGAGCAGATTCGGCACAAGAAACTAATCAAAATCTGTGCGGCAACTAACCAAAAAACCCAGAGACTAAACCCATCCAACACTCAAATCCAAAATCAGTCGAGTTAAGTTCGCCGAACGAATACCAAAAGAGAGGGGGGAAAACAAGATATACAAGCTCGGTGCTGCCACATGACTAACTAAGAATTGCTGGAAGTAAGAAGAATCTCAGAAGGGGGGGGGGGGGGGGGGGGGGGGCGGATCCACAACAAAATCTTCAAGATTACTACCAGTTAGTAAACAAGGTACGAATCAGAGGAAGGAAAGGAAGAGGGTGACGGGGCCTAGACGAGAGAGAGACGCACCGCCGCTGAGGTAGCGCCGGGCCGTGGCGCTGGAGAGATCAGCGAGCTCTACGGACGGGGACGGGATCGTCGCCGCCTCCCTCTCTCTCTCCTTACACTTTTCTCCTCTGACTCTCTCTCTCTCTCACAGGCGCCCTTCTCTTCTTGGCTTAATATTCTCTGGGATTCGTACCACCACCACTCCTACTAGTCGACTCGCCCAAGCATAAAAACTCCAACTTTTCTCTGCTTCCGTGAGGAAAGCGAACAAAAATCGAATTTTTTATGGTGCGTTTTCTCTATATTTCGTTTGGTGTGTGAAATGACTCGATGAATGAGAGGGATGAGGGAGAAAGTGAAAGTCCGCGCCGGGGTAGAGAGACAAAGTGTGATGCGCACAACTCCAAAGCAAAACGTCTAGTGCTGTGCTACTGTAGCTCTCCCCTTGCATCATCTTGCTGCCCTTTTCAACGCTTTGCTTTATTTTTTCTCCTCTTTATTCACAATGACGAAAACACCCTCAGGACAATTCTGTTATTAACATTTTCTGCTGTAATATTCCTGATATTATGCTCATCTGCAAAATGATGAAGAAACAACTTACGTGCAACGGTCAAAACAAGCATACAATGGGATAAAATGAAAAGAAGCGCAATTTGAAACACCAAGGCCGTCACCCACAACAGTGGTCATACCGAGATTAGGCACCACTGAAGAAGGTCGTGTCTTCGTCCTCCCTTAGTTGGGACGACGAGCGGCAAGGTAGGACCGATCTGGGTCCTTCGTGCCACAACCAATGCCCCATGTTGCTACTCGCGCCCTATGCAACCAAGGTATCCTCTTAGCACCATGACCTCCATTCGTCGTAGATTTTGATGCCGTCATCTCTACCTACCTCCTGGGATCACCATCCCAGATTTGGGATTTCGAAGCCCTTTGTGTAAGACGGAGAGGGAATTACCCGATGACCTTGTGGCGAAAATGGAGAGGGTGGAGATGGAAGGGTAGCGCGAGGGTGAGAACATTTGCTCATAACTTCACTCAATTTTTACGAGAGCTAAAAAACTACTCATCTTGAAATATAAAATATTTTAGATATATTTTAATTTGGACTATATATACAGAATGACTGAATATATACACTAAAAACATAATTCAGAAAAAGTTAAAACATCTGTATAATTTGAAACGGACGGAATATTTTAGTGTTACTCAACACAATTACAGACTTACAATAGTATCAAGTTTGTACACAAGGTTTGATGCATCTCAGGTCAAATCAGACGCAGACGCGTAAAACTGACGAGACACTACTATCCAAACCCAATTGCTAGTTTGCCGCTATTTAGTTAGCCTCGTGGCTTTCATTCCAGATCGTTAAACACAGTGACCAAGGGGATTGTCTCCACCTGATCTTAGCTTGCGTGATCACATTTTTGTTCCATTTTAATATCCTTCTCTAAAATGTACGTGTACGTGGCATCTATGCTGTCAACTTCTTAAAATTGTAATAATTGAACACCAATATAACAATATACTAGTACCGTTTTTCTGCAGGTTTGTCTATTCTGGTCCTTTTTGTTTCGTTGACAAATCTAACTCTTTACTGCTAGAAAGTGGGGAGAGGTCATTAAAAAAAAGTAAAACTAAACCGATAAGATGTCTATGCTGTCTTGAATAATGGCTTCACAATTCACAGCAAATATATTATATATTTTTGGCTCTGACATCATATGATCACCACGGATACAAGCCTAATGGCTAGACCAGAACCATCGTTTGGTGGCTATGTGGCGAATTTGTGGGGACAGGGGGTACAACTGCACCCATCATGATTTAGATCTCAATATTCGTACTTACAATTCCATAGGTTTAGTAATGAAAACTCTGTGGAAGAGATTTACGAGTCATACTACCACAGATGATTCTAGACAATTGTCGTGTCATTTTCCTGGAACACATCAAATATTTCTAATAAAAAACAAAAACAATCTGAAAATTACAAGGAGTGATATAGAGTGACACGAGGATGTCTTTTTTTTTTCCTTATTTATAAACGGTATAACTTTATTATCTCTCGAGAGAGTACGCGACCGCGTACCATACTTTTATAGGAGGCAGAGGTATAACTTTATTATCACTAGTCTCTGAACCAACTAAGGATATGCACAAGCAAATCATTACAAAAGAAAGATTAAATCATGACAAAATGATACTGCTCTCCTCGTCTCATCGGGCACCGTGATA
This sequence comes from Poa annua, assembly GCA_026929855.1. NCBI lineage: Eukaryota > Viridiplantae > Streptophyta > Magnoliopsida > Poales > Poaceae > Poa > Poa annua. Next base: position 10,680,171 of record CM049436.1, read on the forward strand.
CGCAATGTTGCGGATCTGTTTAGCCTTTCTGTTGTGTAGTTGCTGCCCACGCCTCTTCCGCCAATACCACGTGCTCCTATGTCACTACCTGACCCCGCCCGTCGCAGCAGCTGGCTCGCGGTGAAGCCACAACTACCAGCAGTCGACAAAGCGGTGCGTGTACTCCACACAAAAATGGCGCTCGATGTTGGAGATATGCCCCTGATGCAGGCTACGAAAGAATCCGCGAACACCTGCAAGTCTCAGCTCTTTGTTTCGGCAATCGAGGGGTTCAACACTCTCTTCAGGCTGAACTTACCATCCATGACGGTAGTGGATGAAGTCTTAATTGACCTTGCTGGCCCAAGGGGAAGTGATTTCCCGCCACCAACAACGTTGGACGTCTCCGCGTGATCTGCTTCCTGGTTCTCAGACCGTGCCACATAGTCGTATTTTGAAATAATGACGATCTATCTTTCTGCGAGATTGGACGGGGTAGGATGATCTAGATACTTGTGTGGCTACTTTTTTTTCGTTTAGTAGGTCCTGATTTGTATGCTTTTTTTCTTTTGGCCTCGGTCGTATCATGTTTGGTGCTGCTATATAAATATAAAAGGCAAAGCTTTGCCTCGTTTCAAAAAAAGCATGCTAAATTACAAATTTACGATAAAGAGGAAGTCAGGCTAGAGTACATAACATTCGTAAGATATCCGAAATATGGTATTTCGTAAGCAGAAGAAATAGGGTATTGGATAAAAATATTACAAAGCTTATGAAAGTTAAATAAAATTGAGTAAACAACATAATGAAATAACATGTAACATATTAAAACACATTAAGATTTTATTTCCCGGTACGTACCTACAACGGAACTTGGCGAGTGAGATCTTCAGAGTTCACTAAAGATGACATAAAAATATGGCTAATTTTTTTTAGGGAACTCTCCAAATAGAGTATGGAGTAAACAATGTAGCTTACAGAAGAAGTGGCAAACTACATACAGCGTGATAAAAATGTATAGCCTGCCACTATCAATTCCAACAGCGCAGAAAAACATCTCTCCCTCTCTCGTAGTGATAGGCCATGTCAAGGGGCGTAAAAGGAAAAAGTCATGTATACCATCTTGGTACGTACGTAGATGCCTATATATATAGCCCATTAACAAAAGTCGGTGTAGCTTAGCTAGCTTTAGGTAACCCTCCAACTCCAAGTCACTAACCTCCGCCTTTCTTTTCCTCCCAAGTTGTAAGCTGTAAAGATAGTGGATGGTCAAAAGGGAGAAAAGAAGAGTGCCTATGCGTGGAAAGAATCAGATCTATGTCACCAGAGCTCGATGAAACCCATGCTGAAAAAAAGCACTCCCATAAGCTGAAATTCTTAACACACTAACCTATATTGAAGACTGAAAAGAGCAAGAAAACACGACTAGTAGTGTATTTGGTACTTCTAGATCACACACAAAAGCCTGTTAGTGATAGTAGTACCACTTTGCATGTTTAACGGCGTGTTCTTCAGGTTAATTAGTCAAATGGTGGATGCGTTGTTGACTTTACTGCTAGCAGTACGCGGTAAGCAGCACTGGCGCGAATTACGGGAGAATGGAGCTGCCGGGCGTTGACCCATGCCCCATGCATCACGAGGTCATCGCGTGTATGAACTATGAAGCGCTGGTTCTGGTTGGATGCATGATCCGCGAGGTCAACAAGCAGGAAAAGCCGCCAAGAGTGTCTATGTTTTCCTTCTCGATCGTTTATAAACTACGGAATAGTTTATTTATTTAAGTGAACTGTATTTCCACTAGTCCTGAAAAAAGAATGTTTGTTTTCTCTTTTCTGTCTCATTTTCTTCTTATTTGTGCGATATAAGTTGTTAGAAGCTAGTTAGTTGAACTTATGTAAAGTGTAAGATTTTGGATTCTTTAAAACTCGTATGCTGATTTCAGGCAAATATGTTTTGTTCTCTTAAGGAAGAATTAATCGGTCACATTTGAGAACCGAACTTCTTGTTGCTTCCACGGTTAGTCCTTCAACCTAGTAGGTCTTCTTCTTTTTTCCATAAAGAGCAATATATTAATATTAAAATGGCACCAAATACACATTACCTCTTCAAATAACATTATGCTAGGAGCTAGTTGAGACATCAAGAATACACACAATCAAATTATTAAACAAATCTGACCCAAGAAGTCATGTCTAGGTGATAAACGACACACCACTAACCATTAACATCAACACACGCCATTGGCAACACCAAGACTATCAGTGACTCTCCAAAAAACGACGTCTCCTTGAAGGGTACGAAACATGATCGTCGCCATCACCGATTAGATCATGGATTTCGATCCTAAAGAGCAAATCCATACAATGCATCCAATAAGAAAACTATCATACACACCATCATGGCCGGATACACCAATGAAGGATAAATAATGTAGAATTTTCAGCCCGGAGCTTGAGACTCGGTACTCATAAACCACCATCAAACTGGAGTGGTATACTGTCTTTGGCACCCCCAGTTACCAAGAAAAAGTCACTCCTGCAAAACCATGATCGCCAAGCAAGCCATGGACTCAATGTCAATATGTGTACGAGTAGACATATGGTACAATGGAAAAATAACTCTCTTTATTTTTAGGAGATCACTACTTAGCTAAGTGAAGAGAGTCTTGTATTTTTTCATTCCTTATCTTTCAAGCAGACAAAAATCTGAATTGGAAATTTCAAGGGAGGGCTAACATCACCCCATGGTACATGCTATTAGGAATAGATTAAAAACTATATGAGGATCCTCTCAGAATATACATGTATTGAGTTTGATACGAGGTATTTCCAGGTAAGACGGATTTTGCATGATGAACCAAGTTATAATTGAACTACATATGACGTCTTAAAACTGAAAAAGTATTTGAGGATTAACAAAGTTGATCGACCTCTTCCACAAAAATAGATTAAACTACTCAGTTTAACAGATTGTTTATCCTTTCACCTTTAAGTTGTGCATTATTTAACATTCTATTTTGTTTAACTAGCGTGTGAGACCATTTCCACAGGCCCATTTTACTGTGGTGCTATGTCAGCCTCACTGAGCACTTAGCTGGTCATTCTATATTTAAAATATTTCCGTTTATTTTGTTTACTTTGTATAGATCACCAGCAATTTTTTTAGAGCTGGTTTGGCACCCATCATTTCATTTTATCTTGCAAAATAAAATGAAATGTATTCCAGAGAAATGACAACACTAGGGACGAGAATTGACTTAACATAGCATAGACATTCTGTGGAATTCGAATTGAAATGACATTCCAATTCAATGACAAGCAAACACGTTTGGGTATGGAATCTGAAATGAATTCCATGAAAATGATGGGTGCCAAACGACCCTTTACGGAAATCGGAAGGGGGAGTCTTGTTGAGTAAACAAATATGTAAAGAATGCAGGACAACTAATATTATCAACTCTACGTTTTGATGTGTAAATAGGAGCAATGAGTTGCAATGATCTGCGGGTGTGTTCCAAGTGGTTGCTTGCATGTTGGAAATATGTTTATCCTTTTGTTGCATGTGTCGTCTTCCTACGTTGATTACAGTGTCTTTTCCTATAGGATCTTTTTTGTCCATCTGATGGACTATTGTCCTAGGCCAAATCATCAACTGCTTTATTATGCCGACTGCCGACTAGAGATGCGCGAAAAGAAGGCCGTGTCAGCTGGCCTCGTCGATCTGCGTTAAAAAACACCATCCAATCTTACAATGAAGCCTCGTGCTTCTCTGGTCACCATCACCATCTCCAAGACTCCAAGGCTGAGTCATGCTTGCTTACCCATTGTATTTATATAGATTTCAGACTGATGTTAACTCGCGCTGCTATCCTTTTGATTCCACGTTTCCATCACCATTTAACCCGTTCATACCACAGAGAATGGATGCGCTGTCTGACCACGAGGCTGCCACCCTCCGTGGCTGCGGCGTCGACTACACCTAGACGTTTCTGAACACGCGCAGCTAGCACAGGTGTCGACCAGGCAGATATACGTGTTCGATACTGTTTTCTCAAGCATATTACTGGTAGCTTCTAAAAATCAAACTCATCACCACATTTCGTTCTGGCCGACCTTGCAAAAACCGCTTAGCCAGTGTGTCTATTATACCATCTCTTTCACCAGCACATGTTGTCACTGTCTTATGCTATACACAAACTCTTCCAGCTAGCTACTGTAGCTTCTTAGCAGCAGAAAAATAGCGATGGTCAAATACGTATACGGAGGACTACGCCAGCGTCGAAAGCAACGTGCATATTGCATAAGAGACATAATGGACGTAACTCCTTCAGTTATAAAATGATGGGTGTTACGTGCAAGGAATGAATGGTTTAATTAGCAGCTTAACCAAGGGTATCAAACTCAATTTGATGGTGTATTACTAGATCGAAGCAAGTTACGTACCGATAGTTATTTGGGAAAATGCTTACATGGATGCATGCTTTCCAAGTGGCTTTGTTCTTTGCGTCAGCGTTTTCAGAATCCACAAATGTTTAGCGTTACATCATAATAGAATCATCACACTAACAGAAATGTTCGGTAAGAAAAACAGAAACAAGTGCTACATCAATACAAAATAAACAGGCGGTAGACATGCATCATCTATGCCTTGCCAGAAATTTGAGAAGTTTACGCAGGGACAGATGGGGATGTATCGAAAGGCAAGAGAAGAAGGCTTTAATAATAACCTCGAATTCAAACCTATTTCATCGTGGGACCTGCAGCAACTCCCTGTATCTCCCCAACTTGTTGCTCTACCTCAAGTGAACCCAAGCACCGCCTCCCGTCACGACGGTTCTCGAGCTCTCCTTTAGCTGCGCCACCACCTCCGCCATCGTCGGACCCTCTCTGGAGACCTCTCGCTTGCATTGCAGAGCGAGATCGGCAGCTTCCCAGACAGAGTTGATATCACAGTCCCCTCCCATCTTCTCATCCACAATGTTCTCGATTGTGCCGTGGTCCATGCTCTGGTTCACCCACTAGCCGACGTGGATGCTCAGGCTGTCGCTGATCGGGACGACCGGAGGACGTCCAGTACTCCAGTGATGAGCTCCAGGAGGACGATGCCAAAGCTGTACACGTAGCTCTTGTCACTAATGTGGTAACTGCGGAAGTACACCTGAACAATGGGCACGCAGGCACATCCTTAATTCTGACAAAGCCATGGCACTGCAGGAAATGTTGAAGAAACTAGAGGAGAAGAGATGTTGTGCATGACGTACTCGGGATCTAAGTTGCCCACAGTACCAGCTGGTTCACTGGTTATATGTGCTTTAGTGTCGCTGAAAGCCTTGGTCAGGCAAAAATCCGCAACCTTAGCCCCAAGATATGCTGTTTTTATTCTTCTCCTTTTTTGAGTTAGAATAAAAAGAAAAAAGAAAACAATTTTGCATCTTTGGCACAATCTATATTTTCGCGAAATGGATCATAATAAAATGAATTTTAGGTACCTAGGGAAGATTCACTTGGAAGTAACTATTTCCTAGATACCTATGCACGGTACTTCACGGTTGAATGAATCAAAAAATACCTTAAAAAGGCCCAGCAGGATGTTCCTACTCTTCACATATATGTGGATCAATCTGACTGCAGGATTTCTACGAGGTCATGTAGTCATGTACACTCTCCATCCATAAAAGAACGTCACAAGTTTGTGATGTCTACGTACATGTCGATATATCTTGTGTTAAAACATCTTATATTTTGATATGGAGGGAGTATGTATCTAGACATGTTTTAATGTGTAGATACATACAAGTTTGGATAAACTTGTGACATCATTTTATGAACGGAGGAAGTATGTAGGATAGGCGATAGTTTATATTTAAATATTTTTCTAGGAGCATATTTTTCTGGATCGTGAGGATAAACAAGAAAGCTACTGAAGTATCCATATTTCCAGACTATATGGAGATTTTTAAAAAAAATATAGGGTGTGGATCCCCAGTCTCTACATCAAAATGATGTATATAGCCATCACAATTATTAAAAGTCTAGCATTTCAAAATTTACAATTTATGGGTCACTCAGAGTGGATAAAAAAATTAACCATTTAAAAAAAGCTTTATCCATCTATCCTCTTAGGATGTCACCACCGCATGGAGATAAGACATAACATAAAAACATAAGGAAATATATTACCAATTGCCTTAAAGATCAAAACACGAATCAGTTATCAACATATGAAAAGAAAAAGGCCGTAATTATGATGATACATGATGATGAGAACCTAGAGGTACTGAAGTATGTTCAGATCTCCAAAATCAGTAGAGATGGCACCAGCCAACCCAAGGGAAGATAAAATTTCCTAGAAAATTAGTCCCTCTGTTTGGTAGCCCGCATGAGGTTCAGCCAGACCGGCCGGCTGTAAAACCTTGGTGTTTGATTTCCTGTGAGAACTCTAGGCCAGACCAGCGCACACCTAAATGCATGAGATTAACCAACGGTGCAAACACAAGCATGTTGTTTGTTACTAAACAACGTCCATAACATGGTTTTGGGGTGGCTCTGCCCGGGCATGCCCCTAGGGGTAGGCAAAGAAGTTGGCCCAAATCGATGTAGGCTGCCAAACGCACCGTTAGTATCTCTTGATGATATGTCCATATTGTTTGTCATATGGAGGAAATCTATCTCTCCATTACTTCAGTTATGGAGGCTATGACATCGATATTCATCAACACCATTGGCATATATGCCCTCTTCATCGACTCTCCCATTCATCCTCCGAAAACAATTATGGATCCCTACGTGTATTAGCTTAATCATTTATCTGCAATTCATATGATCACTCAGATCATGTCATGTGCCCCTATGTCCTAGAAGTTTGCCTAGTTATCGAGGATATGAAGGAATCCTAGTATATCTGAATTATTTGATCTATGTAGAATTGTTGTGGTAATTCTCTTCATAATATTATTTCAACATCAATTGCATAATATTTTTCTTTGTAGACATGAAGGATATGTTACCCTTGTAAAGCAGAAGTTAGAGGTACAATACTGACGTACGGTACCTCTCCTCGGTGGACCATTGGTAAGGGTACCTATTGTCTATTTACGTCGCATCCACGGAAACCCTTAATCATTATCATGCTTCATGGCGGACTTTAAAGGGGTAATGGTGGTTGTGCGTGATACAGAAGAGAGTCATCAGTATGTAATTTTTTTTTTTTGAACGTGATCAGTATGTAATTCTTTATTGGCTCTACTGTCACATAACACATAGAATATGTATTCTTAATAACTATATTCCATACAAGTGGTGAATCTGGAACATCAGAGAAAATCTTTACAACAACTATAGTTTGTGTCATTATTTGGAAAATCTCTAGTACTTACTTTTAATTAATGCACTTTAGTTGTGCTCACAAACACAATTGCAACATATACCATTATGACAGTCTTTGCTTCGAGTTTAAGATAACTTGCACATGCCTTACGCTAAACATCTACAAGAGCCAAATTACAATTTTTATCAGATTTCTTGGGATCAATACTTTTACGTACTTCGATAATAGCTATAACAACTCTATGCAGCTGCAGGCATCACATATGTGAATACGGATTCCCGACGACTTCTACGGATTGCAAGTACCCTCCAATCTCATTGAGTAGTGGAGGGCCGACCTTTGCACGACCTTTTTTGACCTTTGTGTCCCACAAGTGGCCACTCCCTAATCCAGCCATAGCCTACATGTTCTTCATTCGCAATCATTATGAATCCTAGTATTACATATCCCAATTTTTAAACCGGCCATCTTGGGACGGACCTCTCCATTTTGTTCTTCGCCGCAATCGACCGAAATCGAATTTCCTCGTTGGTCATGTTCTTCATATGAGATTGTGAGGAGAGCAGTAATACTTTTGTTTCATACGCACGTCCATGGCCACCTTGCCCTATTTAGTCAAGAATTTATTCCCTTAAACAAAAAATCAGATTGTTGCATACCCTATCACTAGCCCTAGCTATTGCCAACAATACCAGTAAGTATGCATTATGCTGAGATGGGACCCTCTGTTTCATGGGTTTTGTGTGGCCACCACACTTGCTCTATGTCAGGTTGTTTTTACTGAACTCTTCTACTTTTTTTGTAACTTTCTTAATCTGTCGCAAATTAATGCAGTTTGCTTACCGATATCTTTTACTATTTTCCATTTTTATTTGTTTTATATTTCTAAAAAAGTCATACGTGACTATTAATAGGTCAATGCCAAGGACTATAGATGTGAATATTCTTGCACTGTAGAAGGATGACACTAATAAATAAACGATGAAGTGAGAAATATAGTGTTATTATGATTTGTTGAATAAAGAGTATTTTTAAGATGTGTTTTCACTGGATAGTAAGGCATTTGGTGTACCATTTATCTTTACATGTGATTTTTTTGGCAAAATAAAAAATATATTTTATGTGATTTTCTGGGGACATTAAGGAAGATAATCCATAAATACTAGCAAAACTACATGATGACATCGATCGAGAAATTACGTAGTGTAACTTAATATACTATAATATTTTATACTTAATACCTTCCAAATATCAACGATACATTAATGTATTGGTAATCCCTAAAAAACAAGCTTGTAGAATATTCTAGGGAATGGGCTTAACAATACAAATCCTACCAAAGGACATACAGGAGCACAAGACCGTTCAACTTAGAAGTTGTTCTACTAACCGGTAAGGCTTTATCTTGCATGTGAGTGATGGTTTTGACTCTTTCATGACCACTATACATATCCTAGCACTAGTGGAAAAAGGACCTCCAGTCCCGGTCGGGGAGGGGCATCAGTACCGGTTGTGCAACCGGTACTGCCCAATCGGGACTAAGGCCCCCCGCATTAGTACCGGTCGTGTTGCGACCGGTACTAAATGGCATCCACATGGGGCGCAGGGCGTGGTTTCGTCTGGAGACCTTTAGTACCGGTCGGTGTTACCGACCAGTACTAAAGGTTTTCCAAAAAATTGAATTTCTTTTTGAATTTTTCAGATTTTTTTTTTTAGAATTTCGAAATTTCTCACTTAGCCACACACTTAACTATCCACTAACCCACACACTTCATCACTAACTACATACTTAATCTCAAGTCAAACTATTTAATCTAGTTAAATTTCTCGTTACTACACACTTAATCTCAAGTCAAACTATTTAATCTAGTCAAATTTCCCGTTCGGACGCTTAACATTTAGGTTCCATTCAAATTAGATACTAAGAGAGAACTGAGAATATCTTATCAGTCATGTTAACCACTCGGTCATGATGAAACACTTTTTCTACTCTTATATTATAAAATTTTACTTGAATAAACAAAAATGATTATATAATAATAATATTAAAATAAACAATGATAAAATAAATATTACTTTATTTTTAAAAATGATTATATAATAATAACTATTGAAAAAAAAATGAAATAAAGTGATAAACACCTCAAAAAAGGAAATCCTTTGGCATGGGGTACTTATATATGTACTAGTTGCCATAAAAAATGATAAACTTGATTTTTGACAAAAATTGCAAAAAAAAGTCTTCACAAAAAGGTCTATCATGTATAGACATTTAAAAGTTTCAATCCAAATGATCAAGTTATGGTCATTTCCACGGCATAGTTTGTGATAAAGATCTCATATTCCACAAATATGTGCATATTGGTATAAGAAACAACCATGCCAAAGGAAATCTTGAAATTATTTTCATAAATGTCATTTTCCATTTTTTAAATGCAAAAAATGACTTTTTTTGTGAACAAATTACCAAAAATATGATGCAAAATGGCACCCGTTTAATTTTCATGATAACTAGTACACATATTATGGATAATGCCCAAGTATTAGGTTTTTCCTTGATTTCTACCTAATTTCCCCTAGTTAAATGAGTTTATGCCGATTTTTCGAAAGTAATTCAAATTTGAACTACAACTATTTGATAGTTTGGTCTGAATCTTTTGGAAAAATCATTTTAAGGTACAAAACTATTGGTTATATCACAAAAACATTGATAATTCTTGAAAATCTTACCTCTTTCGATGAATAGTCATCGCTGCCGTTTTGATCATTTTTAGGAAAAAATGAAATAAAGTGATAAACACCTCAAAAAAAGGAAATCCTTTGGGATGGGGTCCTTATATGTGTACTACTTGCCATGAAAAATGATAAACTTGATTTTTGACAAAAATTGCAAAAAAAATCTTCACAAAAAGGTCTATCGTGTATAGACATCTAGAAGTTTCAAGCCAAATGATCAAGTTATGGTCATTTCCACGGTATAGTTTGTGATAAAGATCTCATATTCCACAAATAGGTGCATATTGGTATAAGAAACAACCATGCCAAAGGAAATCTTGAAATTATTTTCATAAATGTCATTTTCTATTTTTTAAGTGCCAAAAAATACTTTTTTGTGAACAAAGTACCAGAAATATGATGCAAAATGGCACCCATTTAATTTTCATGGAAACTAGTACACATATTATGGATAATCCCCAAGTATTAGGTTTTTCCTTGATTTCTACCTAATTTCCCCTAGTTAAATGAGTTTATGCCGATTTTTCGAAAGTAATTCAAATTTGAACTACAACTATTTGATAGTTTGGTCTGAATCTTTTGAAAAAATCATTTTAAGGTACACAACTATTGGTTATATCACAAAAATATTGATAATTCTTAAAAATCTTACCTCTTTCGATGAATAGTCATCGCTGCCGTTTTGATCATTTTTAGGAAAAATGAAATAAAGTGATAAACACCTCAAAAAAAGGAAATCCTTTGGGATGGGATCCTTATATGTGTACTAGTTGCCATGAAAAATGATAAACTTGATTTTTGACAAAAATTGCAAAAAAAGTCTTCACAAAAAGGTCTATCGTGTATAGACATCTAAAAGTTTCAAGCCAAATGATCAAGTAATGGTCATTTCCACGGTATAGTTTGTGATAAAGATCTCATATTCCACAAATAGGTGCATATTGGTATAAGAAACAACCATGCCAAAGGAAATCTTGAAATTATTTTCATAAATGTCATTTTCCATTTTTTAAGTGCAAAAAATGATATTTTTTGTGAACAAAGTACCAGAAATATGATGCAAAATGGCACCCATTTAATTTTCATGGAAACTAGTACACATATTATGGATAATCCCCAAGTATTAGGTTTTTCCTTGATTTCTACCTAATTTCCCCCAGTTAAATGAGTTTATGCCGATTTTTCAAAAGTAATTCAAATTTGAACTACAACTATTTGATAGGTTGGTCTGAATATTTTGGAAAAATCATTTTAAGGTACACAACTATTAGTTTTATCACAGAAACATTGATAATTCTTGAAAATCTTACCTCTTTCGATAAATAGTCATCGCTGCCGTTTTGATCGTTTTTAGGAAAAAATGAAATAAAGTGATAAACAACTCAAAAATAGGTGCATAATATTAGAGATAAACAGGGACATATATCATACTTAAACAGGGACATACAGAAAGTACTGCATAATTGAAGATAACCATATATATGAAACTGCAAACACTACTGTCTTCCAGATTAGGAGACCCTCAACCACTACAAAATATTAGATATAAAGTGTTTGCAATAACACTATTCTCTTCCAGATGAGTAGACCCTCAAGCACTACAAAATATTAGAGATAAAGTGTTTGCAATAACACTACTCTCTTCCAGATGAGAAGACTCTCAAGCAATACAAAATATTAGAGATAAAGTGTTTGCCGTTGCAAACACTAGTACAAATCGTTCTCCGAATCAGAATACCCCGAAGCAGAAGACTCATGGCGCACTGGTGGCGGTACGAGGTGACGCTGCCCATAGTTGATGATTCTAATATTGCGGTACACCTCGTATGCAACGTACGCATATATTGCTGCATACTCAATGTTGGAAGCGTCAAGTGGGGTGTTCTCCCAAAATTTGTGCTGCTCCTTGGTGAATCTTGTCTTCATATCAGCGTACGCGTCCTCGTCGATCACGGCGAATGCCATATCAGCCATTCCAGTTTTGTCATGGTCAAGACTGAGCAAGTCCTGGAGATCAATGTGGCAGGCAGATGGTATCTCAAGATCCCAGGTGCGTCTCATCTTGATCTTGTCATTCGTTATATCAACGCTAGCAAAATGTATGCCGCTGCGAAGAAAATCCATGAGTATTGGACATTGCTTGTCACTACTGAAACAACAAATGGAACACATGTTATAAATACTGCTGCAACAAAGTATAATTTAGAACAGCAAGTATAATAAGAATAATAACAAGTATAATTTGAGATCAAGTATAATAAGAATAACAACAATATGCAACTTTCATTTTCGGCCAATATATAATTTGAGATCAAGTATAATAAGAATAACAACAATATGCACCTTTCATTTTCGGCCAATATATAATTTGAGATCAAGTATAATAAGAATAACAACAATATGCAACTTTCATTTTTGGCCAATATATATAATTATTTCACTACAATCAAATAGAAATTGCTATCCTATGCAATTTTCCTATCCCTACGAATTAACAAAGAAAATAAGGCCCAACATCTACTTGAAAAATATATTAGCTTGCCCAATGAAAGACCATGACATGTTTCTTTAAACAAAGTTGGATGACGGCAACATCTCCTTGATCGGCCGTGTACTCGAGATCAAGGCCCATGAACTTGTCTTGCTCCCGAGCTTCGCCAAGCCAACACTTGAAATCGGAAAGAAAACCCGCCACCTTAGCGCTATCGTTCGTGTACACGACATTGAGATAGGTATTGCCATGTGCAAGCACCTGCCCGTAGCGAGTGATTGGTGGTGCCGGATTCACGGTGGCCGGAGGGATGGAAGAACAGAGAGGAGAGGGTCGCCAGCCGGAGGAAAAAGAGAGGAGAGCAGGGAAACGAATAACAGAACGTCCGCGTGCTCTGTAGCAAATCGTGTGTAAAATGGCGGACGGGAGGCGAACGGTTTGGCTTTAGTACCGGGCCGTCACACGAGCCGGTACTAAAGCTCCGCTCGCGCGGCCCTGCGCGGCTGTTGCCCTGCCACGGACCATTAGTACCGGCTCGTGTTACGGCCACGGACCATTAGTACCGGCTCGTGTTACGGCCCGGTACTAAAGGTTCCTAAAGAACCGGTACTGCTGCCCCTCGCCTGTCCGACCGCTTGGACCGGTACTAATGTAATATTAGTACCGACCGCAAACTGGTGCGGGACTAAAAGTCTGGACCAAAGATCCGTTTTCTACTAGTGTAGTTATGAATAAAGAGTAAACTGAATTATATTCCGTACATATTTAGCACATACTCCCTTGTGGACAAATAGAAGTCAATTAATTTGTAACGGAGGGAGTACCATGCATGTGTGCAGTGACCCTGGGTCCAAACAGAACGGAACGGCTTGCCATGCATGCTTATATTATGCCAAATTTAAATCAACATGATTAATTACAATAAGTTTTTCCTTTTCCCTTAACTACTGCTCCCTCCATATCAAAATATAAGATGTTCTAGCACAAGTTATGTCCACATGCATGTAGACATCCTAGTGCAATAGACATATCTTATGTTAGAACATTTTACATTTTGATACGAAGGAACTAGTAACAAAAGTACAAAACCAATTTTTTTATCAAAAAGTAAAAAAAGACAATTTCAGTTCTTGCTTGTCCGATTAATGATTAAATTTGTGAAACAAAATGTCACACCAATTGTGGGGCGCAAAATCACTCATACCAATTGTCAGGTGGTCTCACACTAATGGTGAGGTGAATTTGAGCAACATAACGCTTCATGTAACTCTCTTCTTACTATATATATGGAAAACTCTTTCCTCCAGAATCACACCTATCTCAAAACAAATTATTCAGATTTAATTTCATCTACTAGTATAGTTCTGTTCAGATCTTGGAGGAAACCAAGGTGCGAGTATTGATGTTTGGGAAAACACTAGCTCTCTTAGTGATGGTCGCGGCTGTATCGGCGGCTTATGCAGAAGTGCGCACCCAATCACAACCGAGATCATCCGGGTCATGCCCATCATGGAGGCAGGGATGTGCGGCCGCTCGGCTTTGGGAGCGTGGCCGCGCACTTCCTCGCGGGCGCCGGCAACGTGTGCGTCGGCATCGCCCTCCCAGACCTACACACTGGCGACATGCCCGACGTCCATCACTGTTGGCGACAGCAGGCGCGGGGAAGCCCGGCGGAACGACATGGTCGACGACGATCGGTGTCGGAGACGGTAGGTAAGTTATCTTTGCGCAGGGCCGGCTCATTGGCATCGTCGCCGACCATGTTCTCCGGTGCCAGAGGCGGGGGGCCTTCACACATTATCTAGTGTCCCGTCGTTGGGCAAATCCATGGCAATAAAAACGGGGGTTTTTACTTCGAATTTCCTAGAGGCGAAATAAGTCAAATAGACACTGAACGACAACTTGCAGAAGAGTCTAATGGAACACATGGTTTTCATCTGTCCGCACCCTTATGCAATCAACTGGCGGACTGTACTGGTGTGCAGGAGTTGGCTCAAGGTCAAAATGAAATATCAATAAATCGGATAATTAAGAAAAACAAATTCAGAAGGCTACCCCTAGATTTTCATCACTGTTTCTGTTATGAGCTCTTTTACGGTGCTTGTGGAAACTATCTAGGTAGTTTCAGGTAGTTTCCATCATAAATTATTTCAGCCCTTTGATTTCAATCTATTCCTCCTAAATTTTATTTCAGCCGTCCAATCATTAAACAAAATATTTGGTTTAATCACTCGGGGTATGGGGGTCATTTGTCTACGATCAGTTCCGCGTCCTGCTTAAGCCCTGGCATACCCGGTGTGCGTCGGCGCGAGCGACGTCTTGCCACGGTCCTCGCTGTGCTGCTCGTCCTCTCCGTCGTAGACAGATGCTAGGCCTACAAATCACCCCGAATCAGCGTAGGGAACATGGAGCAAAAGGAACAGTCGACGGCGGCGCACTGCCAGAGAACGGCACGGCCAGCGGCGTGGCTGCAGCAGGCAGCACACTGAGGAGCCGTTGACACGCCCTAGAGTCGATGGGTGGACTGTGGATGCCGTGCACTGCCGGAGAGCGGCAAGGCCAGCGGCGTGGGGAGCCGTCGCTGGCCGCTGGGTGGACGCCGTGCGCGCCTCCTCTGTTGCCGGCGCCGGCATGCGTCATGCGATGGATTCTGGGTGGCGATCTGACCTTTCTGTTCATGCCGTTGTCGGCACTGCCTTTCTCTAACGCCCGTCCCGCACTTCACTAGTTCACTTATCTCTCATGCCAATGCCAGACGATGGATTCAGCGTCGTGGAGTAAGGAGCAGCTGTTGGCGCTGACTAGTAGTGGTGATGTCATGAATTGGTGCCATTACAACTCGATTAACGGGGACGCATGCATTGCAATCTTTACTACATGCTCTCTAATCTAATGTCGCTGCTGCTTGTCAATGCGTTGTTGCTGATTGCTGAATGCTGTAGATGGCTAGCTGCCGCTTGCGGCACAGTCCTGCGCGGGGAGACCAGATTGGCCACCGCGAAGCTACCTGCCGAAAGTGGGAGGACCGATGGAGCCGTCGGCCTTGAGCAGGGAGAAGCGGGGACGGTGGACGGCGGTGATGCGTGCAGCAGCGTGGCTCTCTATGCGGCAATTGTGGAAGAAAATGAAAATGACAGGAAGGCTCGTATTGTCAATCGCGATGCCATTTTATTTTAGATTAAAAACAGTTTTTGGTAGTTTTAGTCTAGTAGTTTTAGGTAGCTCTTATTTTTAGCACCGTTCGATTAGAGCGGATGGAGGGGTGTTAAAATTACCAAGTACTATAAAACTTGTATTCTGTTATACAGTGTTTCATTTTGTAATACGTTTTTAGTAAAATGCTCATATTCTTGAATTCTACCGGGTAGCAAACTTTCTAAAGTAGTCTTCTTCTTTCCCGTTTCACACTTTACCTTATTTCTCTTTTATTGATTAGATTTCTCAAGAAATTCGAATTTTGAACTCTGTTTTCTGAAAAAACTATCCCCCAATTTCATGATTCAAATACCCTTCAGTTGTTCCTCAATTCTCATATTTCTAGAATTAATATTTTCTTGAACTCTATACTTTGTGTACACCCACAAAATCTCGCGGAAAAAGGACATTTTTGTCTCTTATGTAAAACATACAAATTTGGTGCTACAAAATGACTTATCACCCAACTTTTTTTGTCCTTTTGACACGGTCCATACAAAATGTCTTTTTTCGTGAAATTTTGTGTGCAGTTTTGTGTGCGAGCATCGAACGTTGATTTGTACACCCGAATTTGTTTTTCATTTTTTCTGGCATCTTTTAGATGCTATTTTGAACCGTGGGAGCATATTCTCCTATGACCAAAATGGATTTCCGGAACCATATAAATTATTTACAGCATATACATTACACATTCACGAGATTATGAATTACAAATACAAGCAACATTCTGAATACATACTGTCGATCATTCTCACGCATACCCACAACAAGTCTGGATCTCCACCGCCGGCCTAGACTAAGTGCTTGGCATATTGACCAGGACATACGAGATTTTAAGGCATCTCAACATGGTGAGAGTCATGTTGTTTTGAAGGTCATAAGGTAACTGTCATGAAAAGAACGACTCCCAGAAGCATCACTCAAGCGAACCCTACCTATTAGCACATCTTTAATCATTGACCGAGTCCAGCAATATGTTGACTCAAGAATAAACATCCTATCCTGACCTTACATAGAGCTACATCGGACCTAGGACAAGTTCACAACTCAACGCCCCAATTTGTTTTCCATCCAATATAGTATTATGTGTATCCGTGTTTGCTTTCCTCCAAAATCTCACGATCTAAATAAGTGATTAAAAAGGGCGTTGCCATTGTGGCTAGAATATATATGCATTGCACACCATGGTGGGTTGTATATCACTCGTTATTAGTGTTCTAGAGTCTAGAGATTGATGAAAAGCATGAGAGACTTCACAACTAGTTCATGTGCTTTTCTTGTGGCATCGATATTAGCATGGGACAATTTAGGTACTATCTTGCATGACCTACAAAGTTCTTGAGAAAACAATGTTCTTAGGACGACTAACATGATGTCTCATGTGTTTGCGCGGCTAGGTACAGCATATATGGTGTCACATTTCTGTTCTCTTGGGTACCAGCTGTCCATATCGTAGTTGATTCGACCATGTACATATGTTAGATACACTTATAAAAGATCGATCAAACTACGGCCTTCGACAAAATGTGTCCATTATTGCCAAAGCGGTCAAAGACGACTACGTCGTCAATAAAGGACCCGGCGTGGCTGCCATCCACTGACGTGCTCGCCGAGGTGGCGAGGTCCTCCACGGAGCACCCCAAATAGTACTTCTCGCCTACCTCATCTACAAAAACTGTCCCCTTCGACTACTTGGACACCCGTGAGTTTAACAATGCAATGGCCTCTTTATTGGCTACAAAGAGATAAGAGTGCTTAATCCCGTCACGCGATAGTGGGAATATGGTTGCCTTCTCCTCCATACATGTGCACTCCGGGATTGGAAGAGGTCGATAAATCCATAAACCGTTGCATGACTTATAAATTATAATGATTTGTATCTCGTGTTCGACCCTAGCTACTATATCGCCAGACTATAGTCTATAATTTCAATGAAGTATGTTCATTTTTCTCCGTCGTGGGATTGCTGTCACTTGGCTAATTGGGAAATACATGCACACGAATGGCCACCATCGACTTTCGCCATTCGTGTCTTCTCGTCAAGGACAAAGTTGTGGGAGAAGAAGCCATTCATTCGAGAAGGGGAGGCCGCAGGAACGATTGGCCATATGTTTGAGATCTTAACACCCTATCCCCGCTATGCAGAGTACTGGCAAGGGGCACTTTACGTGTGCCAGTGATTTTCTTACCAGGCACTCCCTCCATTTCACAATGTAAGATGATTTAGCATTTGTTGACTCACATATATCTAGACATGTTATAGTGCAACATTCACATGAATCTTGCATAGAATCATGTCTAGATACATATAGGACACAAAATGCGAAAACCTCTTATATTGTGGAGCAGAGATGGTATTTGGCTAACTTGCACCTTATTGAAAAACTACATTAACTTTGTTCCCGGTTTGAGGTGATGCTAATAGTATTGTCTTATATATTTTCTTTATTTGTGCAAGATAACCCTAGAAAACTGTAAGTACCAAGTAATTAAGCCGCCAACAGGTCTTCATGTGACAAAATATGATTACCATTATGTTAGAAAATCGAAGAGAGGAATATATTGTACATTACTTTACGGCTATGCTGGATTATGCTATGGATATGATGGCTACAAACTTTGGGTTTGGTTCCTTGACGAATCAAGTTGTCACGTGAAGTGGGATCTGAAGCATGATGTCAACCTTAAGCCTTTGCTGCCCAACTTCCCATGGAAATACGATGATAGGCATAGGCCCTCCAACTTACAACATGGTAACATTGATGACAATGATATGAGGAGAGCACCAAAGTGAGAGGAGTTTGATTGGATTTTTTACTACTATAACCGAGATGATCCTGGATATATCGCCCGGATGTATGCTATTTCTCTACTCGGATTCCATCCAAACTAAGAGGTCGTCTTCTTGCACACACCCTCCAAAAGAGTAGTGGAATATCACTTTGACAGCTCTAGTATTGATGTCTCTGGTGCTTACCAACATAATATCCTTGGGCGACATATATAAGTCTTTTTCATATAACCAAAGGAAGAACATTTAATAATTACACATCCAGCACTTTGTATGAGCACTCATCCTCGTTCAAGTCATGTCGTGTGCACATTAGATTCACGTTTAGATGTAAACAAACACTTGATGCATTCGAAACAGAAGACCAGCACCCCGTTCACAAATATAAGACGTCTTTGCAAACTAAGTTTAGCTTGCCAAAACGTTTTATATTAGTGAACAAAGGAAGTTACATTGTTTCTGGTAGTTTCAAATAAACAATTTTCTGTTATCATGCATGAAAACAAACTCTTGCTGCAATGGAAGTAGACCAATGGCTACATTGATTATGGTAAACATCGTCTGCAATAGAGGCAAATTTCAGCACCGTTGATGGAAATGAAAATTTCATTATATGAAAGCATGATATGGAATCAAATTTAAAGTCATTTACATATTAGTTAGCTGAAACAAAAAATCATGATTTGTTCATAAAATGTTGAGTATTTTACTCAGTCTGAATCAAATATTTCTGTCAGAGAAAACTTTGCTCCATGAGTACCAGAAGCGCTTCACAACTAGTCCAGTAATGTGTGGTCATAAGTTAAGAGGTGTCATTTTGAGTTACAGCTATCAAATACATCGTTAATCTCATTTCATCACCATATTTCTCTCTCAACGGGTAATTAAAATTCTAAGCATTGCCTCCCGCACCTGCTTCACTGGTTCGATGCGGCCGCTGGTTGTCCATCATGCAGTCACAGCTCGGTTTGTCCAAATAGTCCAGTTGCACTTTTAACGATTTGGGAAAGTTGTAAACTTTGAGTTTTACCCCGTGTATTCGTAGAACCTTATGACATGTGAGAGTGTCGTTGATTGATCAGTTGCAGTCTTTAATCTTAAAAACCAAGATTTTTCAGATCAGGAGAACAACGATTGGTGCGGACCATACCCCTTCTTTAGCGATTCAGAGTTTATTTGTAAATGCAGATAGGTTTAACAGATTTGCTAATTCTCAGTCGCTTTAGCTAAATCTCAGTCAACTTGCCAACCATTGGATTTTGGTGCGTCAAGATCTGTGCGGTTGTCCTTTTCTTCCTTTTTTTTCATATTGTGCTCGTGCATGACGATGCTTTGTTTGTGGGCCATTGGCTGTGTTTCTTGCGTGGCCTTTTTGTTTTTAGGTTTGTGGCTTTTCTCTTGTGTTATTGTTTTATGTCCTCCATGCTGCATTTGAGCTGAATGACCATTGTGGACCTTTTGCACGAAAGGGAACGATGTACGTGCGACTGAGTATGGGTGTGCAATCCGAGATCGTGCAACTGAAATAATTAAACACGACAAGACCGAGCGTACTTAAGTTACAGTTGGTGTGTAAGTAAAAAAGAATAGATACACTAGACATGTTATTGAAAGCACATTATTTACGCTTAAGAATTTTAATTAAGTTGCAATGGGTTGCCTGAGTTTTTTTTCTCGGTGAAAGATGGGTTGCTATTAAGAAAAAAATGTTTATGGCTGTTGGATTTGTATCATGAGGCGTACCAGCAAGGTAGTTGGAAACAGGTTGCAACTGATAAAAATGTTCATGGCTATTAGATTTGCGTCGTGATTCATGATAGTAGTGGAATTGCAAGTGAAAATTTTCACTTGCAATTGGATTGCAACTGAGTGTTTTCTGGTCAAAGTGGGTTTCCACTGATAAAGCTGTTGGTGTTTGTCAGATTTGCGACATGATTCATGATACTATGTGAGTTACAAATAAGTGGTTTTTGGTCGCAAATGGCTTGCAACTGATTATTTGTCGGTTACAACTGTGTTGCAACTAACATTCTGACCACTGAATTTGCGTCGTGGTTTTAAATAGTATGAGAATCACAATTGGGTTGCCACTAAAATTTCCAGTTGTAAATGGATTGTAACTGAGTAGTTTCTAGTTGTATGTGGGTTGTGACCGACTTTTTCCGGTTACAATGCGGTTGCAACTGATTATTTGCCAGTTACAATTATGTTGGAACTAACATGTTGACCATTTGATTTGCTCTGTGGTTTTAATTAGTATGAGAATTGCAGTTGGGTTGGAACCAAAAATTTCTAGTTGCAAGTGGATTCTAAATGAGTATTTTTAAGTGGGCTATGACTTTTCCATGTAGCAACTAACAAAAATATTCTCAATTTGTTAGGTTTGCTTCGTGATTTGTGCCAACAAAGTGGGTTGCAATTTTTCATTCCCGAGTAGGTTGTAACTGAGTATTTCTCCAGTTAATGACGGGTTGAAGTTTAGAAAAATGTATATGACATTTGATTTACGTCGTGGTTCGTACAAGTACGAGAGTTGCTAGTTAGTTGCAACTGATATTTTTCAGTTGCAAGTTTATTGTAATGGACTTTTAAAATTGTATAAGTTGTGTGTAACTGAAGTTTCCTTAGTTGCACAACATGCGGAATGGAAAAATGGTTCGGTGGAAAGCAACGTAAAAAAAAATCAGTGACATGATTTGGGTAGTTAAACTTATTTGCTTATAGCATTTTGAGTGCTTCACCGAATCTTTTTTTAACAGCGTGTAAGCTGCTCCGTATGTCGTAGGCTCAATTATTTGAGCTTGTCTGTTTGTTCTTAAAATGTTCTGGGTCCTAACGAGCCTAATCCAGTAGACCAATCTCAGCCCATCTAACATAACAATCCATATCTACGTACAATGGGCAAGGAAAACAAATACAGAATCGGAAACTGGGAAGGAGAAGGATCGCTCGGATCACCTGACATCAGCCGACTTGGATTTAGACACACCCTAGGTTTAATTAGTTTCCGAGTCTGATGTCTACCTTAACCGATGCAAAAGCTGCGTCCCCAACTCCTTACCTGTCCTTAACAACGACCGTGGAGCACTGGAGCCTCCAACTGAAAGTATCAATCTTTCCCAAGGCGATCAAGTCGACGACGTCGCCATGGAGGACCTGACGCGGCTGCTACCCCCCGACGTGCTCGCCGAGGTCCTCCGCCGCCTCGCAGCATCTCGTTGCGTCTGCAAGGTATGGCGCGACGTCGTCGACGCCTGCGGCCTGCTGCGCGAGGACCTCATTCCTCTCTCATTGGCGGGCATCTTCACCTACATCTCCGACGGTCACGGCATAGACCTCCCCAAATACTTCTCGCCCATCTCGTCCGCAAAAATCGCTACCTTCGACTACTTGGATACCAACGACGTCCAAAGCCTGATGATCATGCATCACTGCAATGGTCTGCTCCTTCTTGGCTGGGAAGAGGTAAGGGTGCTTAATCCCGCTACGCGGCAATGGGCATCCTTGCCTTCTCCGCCGCCCATGTGCACGCCGGGCTTAGAAGACGTTGATAGAGCCCTAGACCCCTGCATGAGATATCATGATCAATACATTGTGTTCGAACCTATTGTATCCCCAGACTATGAAGTCTTCTCGATCAAGTATGTTCCCTCCTATCCCTATCCCGATTGTCGTCAATTGGCTGTGGACTGGGATATATATGATCGAGAATGGCCGCCGTCGATATTCGTCATTCATGTCTACTCGTCGAAGACAAAGCAGTGGGAGGAGAAGCCATTCATTCGAGAAGGGGAGGCCGCAGGGGACATTGGACATATGTTTGGGGTCTCTACACCTGATCACTGCTATGCAGAATACTGGCGGGGCGCACTTTACGTCGAAGACAAAGCAGTGGGAGGAGAAGCCATTCATTCGAGAAGGGGAGGCCGCAGGGGACATTGGACATATGTTTGGGGTCTCTACACCTGATCACTGCTATGCAGAATACTGGCGGGGCGCACTTTACGTGCACCAACACGATTTTCTTATGAGGTATCTGGCTAACTTGCATCTCAATGAAACACTAGACTAATTAACTTTGTTCCGGATTTGAGGTGACGCTAATAGTAGCATGTTATATATTTGCTCTATTAATTTCTGCAGGATAGACTTGGCAAATTGTAAGTACCAAGTAATTAAGCTGCCAAAACGTCGATCTCCTAATTACCACTATGTCGGAAAATCAGAGAAAGGAATATATTGTGCATTACTTTATGGATATAATGGATTAAGGTATGGATATGATGGCTACGAACTTCGGGTTTGGTTCCTCGACGAATCAAGCGGTCACATGAAGTGGGATTTGAAGCAGGACGTCAACCTTAAGCCTCTGCTGGCCGACTTCCCATGGAAATACGATGATGGACCCTGGAACTTACAACATGGTAACGATGACATGATCAAAGCATCAAAGGGAGAGGAATTTGATTGGAGTTTTGACTACTATACCCCAAATGAGCCTGGATATATCGCCCGTAGATATACTATTTCTCTACTGGGGTTCCATCCAAACAAAGAGGTCGTCTTCTTCCACACACCCTCCAAAAGAGTAATGGCATATCACTTTGATAGCTCCAAGATTGAAGACTTGGGGTGCTTACCCACGGAATATCCAGGCGATGTATACAAGTCTTTTCCATACATGTCATGCTGTATTGGAGAGTTATCAGACAACTAATTTAGAAAGGCTATCATGATGTGTAGTAAGCATGTTGTTCCTGTGTAGTTATATTTTGTAGTAGCAAGCATCCTCGTTCCAGGCATGCCCTATGCATATACGAATCACAATTAGAAGGAAACAAACTCTGGCTGCATTCGAAACAAAACAACGGTTTCTGGTTAGTTCAAACAAACATTTCTCCATTATCATGGAAGAAAATTATCGATTTGATGGAAACAAACTGTTTCTGTAGTGGAAACAGAACAACGGCTACATTGATTTTGGTAACCATCGTCTGGGGAGGCAAATTTCAGCATCTTTGTTGAAAATTAAAATTTCGTTTTATCAAAGCATGGTATGCAAGCAAATTCGTAATGTACATATTAAACAGTTGAAATAGAAATTCATGATTTATACATTTGTTTCCGAAGTATTTTATAGACTAGTTTCCGTCAGGCAAAACTTTGCTTGGCGAGTGCCACAAGCACTTCGAAAATCACAACTAGCCCAATAAGATTCGAGTTACAGCTAACAAATACATCGTTGATCCCATTTCATCACCATATCATTTCCAGATATTTCAAATTTCAGAACTTCACTAAGAGATACAAGACATGGAGACAAATGTTTGTGAAAGGTAGGGGAAGAATGCTCTTACCTACTATCTCATTGCAGGACCATCGTCAACCGCCTGTATCTCCCCACCTTGTTCTTCTACCCCAAGTGCACTTCCCTCTCCAGGATAGGTTAAATCATCACCATTCGAATCCAGGCTTCTTCGCCTCCTGTTATGATGGTTCTCAAGCACCAAGCACTCCTTAAGCTGCGTCACAACCTCCACCATCGTCGGACGCTCCCGGGAGACCTCTCGCTTGCAGTGCAGTGCAAGGTCGACAGCTTTGCGGAGAGAGTTGATGTCATAGTCCCCTCCCATCTTTGTATCCACAATGCTCTCCATGGTGCCTTGGTCGAGGCTCTGTTGCACCCACTCACCAACGTGGATTCTCTCACTGTCGCTGATCGGTATGACCGGAGGATGGCCAGTGACTAGCTCCAGGATGACGACACCAAAGCTGTACACGTCGCTCTTCTCGCTGATGTGACAACTGCGGAAGTACCTGAACAATCGGTAGACACAAAGATCCTTAATTCTTATAAGGAAATGCCAATTCAGGCAATATCAAAAAAGCTAGTAGAGTATATAGGATAAAAAGTATTGTGCACAGCGTACTCGGGATCTAAGTAGCCGAAAGTACCAGCTGGCACAGTGGTTATATGTGTTTTGGAGTCACTGCAAGCCTTGGTCAGGCCAAAATCAGCAATCTTGGCCACTAGGTCTGTCGTCAGGAGGATGTTCCTGGTCTTCACATCTCTGTGAATCAATGCTGGGTTGCACGCGATGTGAAGATACTCAAGACCTGTCACAAAGAAAATACTAAATACTAATATTTTAAATAGTTACATGCGTGAAGGAAATCTCATGACCTAGTAAGTGGCTGCGAAGTCCTAACCTTGTGCAGCATCAAGGGCAATCTGAAGACGTTGCTCCCAAGTGAGTGGTTTACTAGTAGAAGTGGCTTGACATGTCAACAGAAATTAAACATAGTAAGTTTAAAGATTATTTGGGCGAAATTCAAGGACTTCAGTAAGTAACACGGTCGATTAATGGTCTACACATTTCTTCTTTGAGAAAATGTAACATTCCAATGTAATCTGAATTTCAAAATATACCATATGGCCAATCTATAGGGCACCTAAGAATCTTGATTAGAGGATATATGAATGCATATTTAAATGGATGAGATGAGCAACCTCTCAGTTTAAACATAGTAAGTTTAAAGATGACATGGCAACAGAAATTGAACATAGTAAGTTTAAAGATAATTTGGGCGAAATTCAAGGACTTCAGTAAGTAATGCGGTCGATTAATGGTCTACACATTTCTCCTTTGAGAGAAAATGTGACATTCCAATGTAATCTGAATTTCAAAATATACCATACAGCCAATCTATAGGGCACCTAAGAACCTTGATTAGAGGATATAGGAATGCATATTTAAATGGATGTGATGAGCAACCTCTCAGTTTATCCTGCAGGTCCCCTTCGGGCATGTACTCGTAAACAAGGGCCAAATTATTTCGGTCCTTGCAGTAGCCAATCAAGGAAACTAAGTTCTTGTGATGAATCCTTATCAAGTGCTGAGCCTGCAGTATAACGCGCAGAACTGTTTTTCAGATGATTTAAGCAAAACATGTAACACAAATGTTTAGTGAGTAGAATTTTATCCACAAAACCACAACTAAGTTTTTTAAGTACTTATTCATAGGAACTCGTATGATTATTTGAATTGCAAAACACAGGACTTCAAATTGATTTTTCATTTTACCTCAGCCAGAAACTCTTTTACCCCTTGTAAAGATGACTCGGAACGCACTTTCACAGCTACTGAGTTTCCATTGTCCAAGTAGCCAAGGAAGACAGGTCCAAACCCGCCCTTGCCAATCTCTTGCCTAAAGTTATCCGTAATATGCTTCAGTTCTCTGTACGAGAATTCTCGGTTCCCAAGTAACACTGATTCATATTCATGATCAGTAGCCTTTTTCTTATCTGAATACATGTGTAAAGTAGTTTATTGCAAGAATTTTCTATTTGTATAAAAAAGTTAAAATGAATAAATGCAAGGGGTATGGAATGCACTGAACAGAAAAAAAAAATTCCATCTGACTGTATTACCTTTTCTTTTGAGCATGTTGCGCCACAGAAGAAACAAGACAATAAACAATGCAATGGTGGCAACTATTGGTACGATTATTGCAGCTAGAGGTTTCCAACTGAATTTCCTTTGAACCGACACGCAGGCAGTACTATTGCCACAAAGATTTGCATTATCACCAACCCTGACAATATTAAAATATAAACAATTGCACATGAGAAATGTGCTTCCATGGTATTCCATACGAAGAGAGATTCCAACTATAAGTGCTGGAAGGAACCGGTAATTTCAACAATACCTTATTAAATTAAGGGTATACAGATAGAGATTAAAGAACAAAGGGCCCAAATAGCATAGCACAAAAATTTAAGCAGCTACTATTAAATTAAATCACATACTTTAAAATAATAATGAGCATTAATGTGGATATTTATTTGTTCAAAAAATTCATTGGAATATAGTTCTGGTGCACTCATATATTTTGATAATATAAAACAAACCTTAGTGAGAGGGACCCATTTTGGGATTTTTGTAGAAGACTGTCAGGAATTGGGCCACTGAGATCATTGCTGGATAGATCCCTATGAAGAAAAAACATGGTCTACTATTACCATAAAACTGTTCCGTCCCGATCCAAGAACGAGCAAATAAGTAACAAGACTTACAGAAATATTAATGGAGATAGTTGCCCAAGAAAATCAGGAATAGGGCCAGACAAGTTGTTATGTGACAGATCCCTGGAAGCAGCAACAAGCAACATATATTGTGAATTATATCTAGTAATGTATGGGGAAATAGAATGCTTTTGGAAGTGCTCCTTTTCAGCTTTTTCATGTCATGTGGGGACCTACATATGGTCAGAGGGCAAAGCCTTAGCCGCACCATCCCCTGGTCCAGCCCAAAGTGGCTAGGATTCCTTTACTGCTACTAGTTATTTATTAGGTTCGGAGTCATTTTAGGTCAGAGTCCGGATTAGAATCCCTTTCAAGAGTCAAGATCGTATTGCCTTAGAGTCGGCTTGTCAGCCAAGCTATTCCTCCTATATATTGGGCTTCTGTAACATCCTAGGATTTTTCAATTTTTGAAAATTCAGAAAAATCAAAAACTTTTTGAAAACTATATATATTTGTTTGGAAATTTTAAAATCATGCATTCATACAACATCATTATCATATAGTCATAACATTTAAATCACATAACGTTTTATTTGAAATGCATTTATATGTTTAGATAGGTTTTATTTCCATAAAGTTGTTAATTGTACTTGTTATAATATTCCACATTACTTAATTTTATTTTTGGGCAAGAATACCACCAAAAGGTTCTAAATTTAATAAGCTTTCCAAAACATATTTTTATGAATTTTTCTGAGAAGTTTTGATAAGGTTTAAAAATCATTTTTGATTCAAAAGTTTTAAAACAGAAAAATCGTTTATTAAAAACAAAAAAAGGAAACGAGCCAAACTGGGCCGAAGCCCAGCAACTACCTACCGCGCGCGCAGCGCATAACGGCCCGTCAGCAGCAGCGCCGCACCTATCTCCTCTCTCGCTGACAAGCTGGGCCCGCGATGACGTCAGCGATGACGTCACCGCATCCTTAACCTCCAGACGCGAAAATCCTCCGGAGAAGTTTGATCCGAGTACGTTCGATTCCGATTCCGTTTCTTGCGGCATAATCTTCCCCGTGCGCCCCATATAAATCCCCGCACCCTCCTCTCCGTTTTCCCCACAAACCCTAACCTAATTGCGCCGCCAGGCCGCCGGAATTGCACACCGGAGATCACCTCCGCCGCCGCCGAAATCCTCCGTTTCCGGCCGAGGTAGTAAGCCCCCAGCACCACTATCTGGCCCTCTCGATTCCCCGTGTCCAGGCGCCCCTTCTCATGCCCTTTTTCCATATTTCTCTGCAGCTCGAGAGACGGGAACAAGCGCGGCCGAAGCTCCCCGACGTCGCGCCGCTCCATCCCTTCTTCCACTTCGCTCGGGGACGAAACAGGACACGTCGTCGCTCCCATCGATATCCCCGTGACACGCCGCGCCCGAATCAATATTCCACGCATCCAGGGAACCTCGGTCGCGCCGTCTGCATCCACGCCGGAGCCAGCGCCACCGTCCTCAACAACTCCGGCGACCATCCGCGCCGCCACCTTCTGGACACCCACGGTGAGCCGTCCGATCAAATTTGCACGGCCCAGATTAGATCATCTTTTTCGAATCGGTATCAGTAGATCCCAGCCCTCAGATCTGGATCCAACGGCCCAGATCCAATCACTTAATCCAGTCAGCAACACAGTCAGCGCCGCGTGGCGCCAGATCAGCGCCACATCAGATTAGATTTTCTGCGATTTTCTTAAATAGATTAAAATTGGCAGATTTGCAGAAAACCCCCTGCATCTTGTTTTTATCAATACTTTTTCCCTGTTTATCCAAATTCAAATATTTTCCTATATTTGGAAAGCCCTTGACATGTAGAATCTTTTTGTACGGTTGGAATTAAAATTTGACTAGTTTAAATAGATTCAAATTTTGAATTAAGTGTTTGAGCAAATTTTACTTAGATTTAAATCCATAAGTCTAAAAATTGCAAATAAAATAGTTTTAGAAACCTTAGGATTTGTGTAATATGATGCCTCTATTAGAAAATAATTTTGAGCATTATTTTGATGATTTAAAAATCATAGGTTTAATTTGAGTATTTTTATCATAACTTTTGATAGAAAAATTATTTTTGAATGAATCCAATTGCTAAAAATTATTTAAATCCCCTCAGTCCATTAGCACTGTTTATACTTTTTAGTTATAAAATTTTAATAACAGAAAACTTTAATCTTGTATTTACCCCTTTATTATATCTTGCTATAATAGAAATTAATTAAATTGCATTTATAGCTTCATGCATACTTTATAAAAATCACAAAAGTTAGTATGATGTTTTCTTGTGATTAAAAAATGCATTTCATGCATAGCATATTTTATTGTATAGTTATACTCCTCATAGGAAAACTTCTCCCTTAGTTTTGCTAAGTATTTTGTCATCCTTGGGATTCTCAACATGAAGCTAGAAGGCCAATGAAGGACTTAGCCAAGAAAACAGACTCCGGAAGCATCTCCAAGAAGTAAAAGCACTTAGAAGAAAATCAAAAGGAACTTCAAGAAGACCAACCACCTATGTTCTCTAAGTCTTTCTCTCTCTTCTTTTCTTCTCTCTTAGACCTTGTGGTGGCAAAGTTATATCCAAGACCAGCCCTGGTGATACCAAAACCATCAAGTCTGCAGAACCATCAAGTCTACAAAATTTCGATGAAGACATCACACCAAGGAGAAAGTTACAAGGAAGCCTGGAGATGATCCTTGGAAGACCAACTACATCTTTCCCTTTATATTTTCTGCCCTTCCTATCCCTCTTTAACTTTGGACATAAACCAAGTCCTTAGTGTTATGACCTTGGTCCTTAGTCATTTTTGGACCAACAATACTTGCCTTGCATTAACTTAGAACAATTTCATGGCATGGCATGCATCTCTAGTCCTTAGAATTATTTTGCACATCATGCATGACATATTTTCCCTTATAAGTTTTTATGAAACTTGTTTGTTCATTATGTATTGTTTGTTGTGTTAGAATATCTGGAGGGAAACGAGGACTGTTGCAGCTGCTGTTGCTATTCTGCTTGTTGCCAAGGCAAGTGGCACACCCCCATAAATTTCCTAAGTATTTTTCTATGCATGACTTAGTGTATTTCTTTATATGCATGTGTTGGATAGTATTGCTATGCTGAAACTACTATCTCCCTTACACTAGTTGTGTCTAGAATCCTATTGATAACTTAGTAGAAATATTGATGCTATGCAAAAGTTGTTTTATGAAAAGTTAATTTCTACTAAGTTAAAGAAACTCCTGGGTGGATTGGTTGGTTATCGGAGGCGAAGTTGAGTGGCTACTCAGGCCCATTTTCATGGGTGAACCCGAGTATGTGCACTTGTGGATGGCCACCCATGGAACAAAGGGATCTGAAGAACTCCAAGTGAAGATTGCTTCCAGTGCAGCCATTGCCAATGGGCTCTGGCTTGATCAACTAAGCTGCGTGGACTCGCCCCGGCCTGACAGGTGGTGGTAGAGGTTTTGTAGGTGGAGCGCGTCAGGCCAGTATGGGGAGGGAAAATGCTTCTGAAAGATCTCGTCTCATTCTTCTCCTTTTCCTTATCACTTCCAGAGTGTAAAGGATAGTTTGGGCTGAATGGGTACAATGATGAACGTGCACAACCTCTGCAAAGTGTAAAATCTAAGTACTTAGCCGTGTCCACGGTACGGACAATTTTGAGCAGCTGATCAAGGACGTCAACGGAGGATCCCACCATTCAAATTTCTAAGTTAAAACTTGATGGGTGAACAAGGGTAGAAAGAGACAGTGGATTTCATGCCATGGATGTCTCGATTTGAAGAAAAGTGTTTTCAAAACTTAGGAAAAATTGACTTTATGCAAATTAGCCTTGAACTCCACCAGCCAAATATGCATATAGGTTATAGAGTTATTCCTCTAAGTGTCCACCATAGTGTCACTTGCCAGTTCCATTTTATATGGTTCTGACCCACGTTGCTGCAATATTTTTCTTATTGCAGATTGCTCAGATGACGAGTGAGGTTTTCGTTAAGGGTTCCGAGTCTGCAACCAACATGTTTTTCGCCTGTGGCAACATGAAGATGATGGAGACTCACTGCTACTTTATTTCCGCTGTATTTACTTTTTCAGAGCTAGCTTCGTGCTATGCAATTTGTAACGAATATTTTCTTAAGTCTGGATCATCGATGTAATAAATTTGATACTTTGTTGTGATATTACATCGTAAACAGTGTGTGCAAACGAATCGATCCAGGGATTTACACTATACACAGGGACTTGCCATTTTCTAAGTGCAGGTCGGCTACAGCTTCTCCCAACAATCAATGAAGCAATAAAAATTCAGCAATTTACTTTATATTAGGTCTAGAGTAATTTAGTTTGTTTCATTTCATGATCAAATGCAAGACGCAAAAGTATACAGCTATTCAATGCAAGTAGTACGTTCCTCTCCCAAAATATATTGTTAGTTTTATGCAAGTGCATTTCTAGTGCACGGTTAAGAAAAACAAGAAAGCACATATCATATGTCCAGAGTTCCTGTATGGAGATACAGACGGTTCATTTTATTCCCCTGAACACATAGAATAGAGATACAGATAGTTTAAGAGTATGTATCTCTAATGATGTACAAATTGTTTCAGCCATTGCTAGCTTACTGTGCAAAATTTTAATCATCTTAATATTATCTATGCAACGATTTTTTCACTTTTTGGAAAAATTGTAAATATGCTTGCAATTTTTTGTTGATGATGAACATAAATTTTAGCCTCCTGAAAGCAATACAGATCTTTATTTTTACTAAAACATAAAGAGATGGGAAAAGGTTCACGTGGGCCATTTTGCTAGTAGTATCAAAAGAAAACGGCACCGACACATTAATATTGCAGAGTAAGAAATGATGAGGAGAAGTCAGAAACCTACAGGTACTGGAGTGCTTTGAGATCTCTAAAATTAGTAGAGATGGCACCAATTAACCGAAAGGAAGACAGGTTTCTGTCAAAACAAAAAGAGTAATCCAGAACAGTTAGCTCCTCTTGTCAAAATGACTTAACACAAAATTTTCAGTATATACAACTGATTTCCCTTATTCCATTCAAACAAAGTTATGAAACTTACAATGCTGTTATTTTAGAGGGATCTGCTGGAGGATATGAACATTTTAATCCTCTCCATATGAAGGCTTTCGGAGTACATGGATCACCCATCCAGTTTTTTATCACACCAAAATCTTCTTGAATGGCCATCATTGCTTTAGCTGGTTTGCCAGAACAAGTAGATGGTTAAGTTAATACAAAACAAACAGGTAAGCAGGCAGCTTTAAGATACTAATACACCTCAAAAGTGATACAAAAACAATTAGGACACTATCAGTCCAATACAACTCATTTTGAAAAGAGGAGGTCTACTTCTCAACTCTGAACTTGGCAAAAGTTTAACTTGCAACCTTTATATTGTATAGCCAGCGACTGTGGTGTGATGCCACTCACACATGGAAGGTCGGTGTGAAACAGAATCGGTGGTGTGATGCCATCTTATATGGAGTCAGTGTGAGTCTGACAATCATGGTGCGATGTTGTTGCTAGACATGAGGCGGTGCGAGGCCGTCACAAGATGAAGGTCATGGTCCAGATGATCTGGATTAGAGGATCTAGTCGATATGACAAGGTTAAGTGGGAGATTGTTGGAAGTAATCTTTTCATATCTATGCATGAAATTTCTGGTAGGTCCATGAAGTATCAAGAGTACGTAGGAGTCCTAGTAGAAGTAAGAGTCTAAAGGCTTGGTGTTTTTTTGTCGAAAAGGGTAATCCCGTCCTCTGCATCAAGCGATGCACAAGCCATTTATTAAACAAAGTAATAGTTTGAGTAGCTCATCCAAATTACATCTCAAAACACACGAAAGTAAAGAGATGCAGCCGCATCCAAAGGCTTAGTGTTCAAGTCAGTTTTGAATAGCTTAAAGGAGTAGTCTGTAGTAGTTTCTAGATGTTACAGGAGGACTGTAACCGACCTCCCCTTTGTAAGCTAGTAGGCAAGGATGTAGCCCCAAGGTTGTGTGATATATTGAGAAGATATATAGAGCTTCATATGCTCGTGGTGTGACTGTGTAAGAGAGTGAGGTGGGTGTGTGTGAAGCACAACCGCATTGGAAGGAGCTAAGTGATTTAGATCCAACAAAACATACTCCAGCGGTGTCTTTCACCGCAAATTCTAAAAATAGAGCAACATTTGGTAGAGACATAACAACAAATGGGACTTGGTGACATGGCAGTGATCTGGTGGGCAGGTGATATCCACATAGTATTAAGCCACTTGTGCAACTACCGGAGGGTGAAAAATTAATGGTTTCAATAGTTCTACATTGCAAATCAAACGGTTTTGGAGTTAAGGTTTGAAAAGTCAACCTTGCCAAAATTGTGATTGGAAGTGGACTTTTTTCTATTGTAAAGTAGACAAAACCCTTAAATTTGTAACTCTAGCTTGTTTTATACCCTATGCAGTACTAATATTGCATCAGTAAATTCATACCATCTGCCAGGTCAGTTGCAACCTCAGTTATCGGTTTCACCAAGTACATCTCCATGGCATTTAGGATAGGTGGCAGCTTTGCACTTTTTGTAGGAACAAGTGAGATACTATAATTTTCCATCCCATGTACAATGCCGGACAAATAACTGGCGAATAGGAATGTTGGTGCGTAAGGTTGTGTGTTCCATGTATTGTTACTAATAATGATATCAAACTGCCGGACCACATGGCTGGGTACATTCTGCAGCTCAGCAAAGTAGAAAACAAAGAAGTATTTGGAGCTTATGTCCACTGATGGATCAGATGGATCCCATGATAAATCCATTCTTGAGCCATTAACAGTTACTGCATTTCGGATAACAGATGATGGCACATCGTAGATACCGCTGAGATTATTTTGAATGACAGATGTTGTCGATATCTCAGTACAGTTCGGAATTGCGCCATACGTCGACCAGATGCGGTCATGGGGATCCGAGGGGTACCTGTTTAGACAAATGAATACATATGTTTATGTAGTGTTATAGTTCATTGTATTTATTAGAGTCAACACAACCATCTATTTGCCAAAACTAATATAATATGAGTTTAAAAGCAGCGGCTACAGTCTATACTCCTTTATAAATGTCTTCTCTTTCAGTCTTCAAGATGCTCAGCCACCAAAATTTTACTTCTATCGATCAAGATGGTGATAACAAAGATTTGCTGAGTTCAATATGATTACAAGAATTCAAAGTCGAAAACTAACCTGATGCTTGAATTGTCTGTGGGCCCCAAGTGGAATCGATTAGAATTAATTAGCACGAGCGATTGGCTCGCATTTACCTCCGGATAAAGAGTGGTTTTCAGTGACCTTAAATCCAGCCCAGATATAAATGGAGTCCCGCCCCCTTTGTTTACCAAACATACTTCCAGGTAATCAGTAGGAGACACAACTATGATGTCCATCCAATTAACTGATCTTGCATCGCCAAAATTAACTTCATGCCAGTAGTTTGCTCCCAGGTACAGATCAAAGACAGGAGGTTTATTCAGGCCATCGTAGTTTCCATAGTAGAAGGAGGCACGAACAAGGTACCTGTTTCCTGTCACCAAGGACCTCAGGATGTAGCAATTCCTTGCGCCATGTGGAAAGAATCGGACATCGAAATAGCCTTTAGCCAGCGATGGCTTTACGTAATCTGAGGAGATGTTGCGATTTTCTCCTGGACCGATGAAACCATAATCTGATACATATAATATATTCGTAATGGGATCTTGGTAGGTAGAGTTCACTGGGATACCACAATCAATGCTTATGAAACCTGGAAACAAGATACAGGTTGGAAAGATTTCTATCAACAATGGTTATGCGTCGTGCATTTGCGAGTAATGCAGGTGCTTCTCGTTGTGTATTTTCTGAACTGAAGAGAAAGAGCAGTAAAAAATAAGAACGAGCGACAACGCACCTAGATCATCAGGCTGACCATGGATACACTGAAAGATGTAGAATAAGAGAACTGCAACGCATAGATTCATGATTCTTCTTCACTTCTGTGAGAAAAACCAGTGTTGTAGCTGAGCGAGAGGCAGAGACTCTGGCACATGGGACTAGGAAATACTTGTACATGCTCATTTCTGCTCTCCTATTCCACAATTACAGGTCAAGCAAGTCAATGCACAGCAAGTCATGATAACTGAGTATGCTCCACCAATACAAACGGTACAGCTAGATGGAGGCTGTCTTCACCTTTGTTTTGGCACTGGTTAACAAGTTTCACAGTCAGCATACTATAGATGTCATAAGCCAACAACTTCGATGGAGCCCCGCAGCTGCACAGCGACCACGTACCTGGCCAAGACGAGGGCGCATAATAGCACGGCCCGCGCCGCCTTCGGAGACTCTGAGGCGAGGTCGTCACGCTCAACCCGTACATACGCGGACCCGGCGGCGACCTCGGATGTACGAGTTCACGAGTGAGGCCGCGTCAAGACGCCACCAGAGAGTGAAGTCAGTCTTCTCCCATTGACCGCGGTCTCAGTCGGAATGTCGGCAAGCCCTGCACTGCAGAGGTCACAGATGTGGGCAAACCGAAGAGGTCATTACGCCGAATACCCTGTGCGCGCGCCGACGCGGCGGCACCCTGCACGCGCGCGCTTAGGAGAGAAGCACGATCCCCTCCGGAGTGACTCGCGCGGTAGAACGACCATGGCGCCGCTAGCGGTGCCGTTTCGCCGAACAGACATCAAGCACCACCGCAGTGCGGGGTGGGGAATCGAAATGAAAATATCATGGCGATGCAGAGAGAAACTGCACTGCGGGACCAGTGTACGGTGAGCAAAACCCGTTCTCTCTTTAGTATTAATGCAAAATGAGACCCCATCTCTCCAGGTCGCATTACAAACGGATCCTCCCTCCCGCGTCGCTCTCGTGGGCGACGGGGAGGAACCCTAGCCGCCCCGCTCCAGACACCTCCTCCCTCTCCCCCTCCTCCTCGCCGCCGCTGGGCAAAGTCCGGGCGCTGGCGGCGTCGAGGCCTTCTCTCCCCCTCGCGTGGTGACGGCCGCACGGGCGGCGGTAGCCATGGAGGGCGACGTGCTTGACGAACGGCGCGGCGGCGCGGTCGATTCCTCGACGGCGTGGTGGCTTCGCGAGGTCCAAGCGTGTCCATGGTGGCGGCCGCGGTTGCTCTCGGGTCGCGGCGGCTGCTGGCTACGGGCGGTGCGGGCTCAACCCTCCAACCGACGGCGCGGCTCGGCTGGGCGGCAGCGGGGACGACAGAGGTCAGCGGGCAGGCTAAGGGTGACGGCGGCCACTGGCGGCGCGGATCGGATCTGGGCCCGATCTGGCCGGGCGGGCCAGATCTGGGCCCAATCTGGACTTGGCGGGCTTCGGCCGCTTTGCGTGTTGGTGGCAACTTCTGGCGGCGCTGGTAGTCTGGGAGCTCCTCCGACTGTCGCCCTGTCGAAGGCCAGACGGGGCCAGGCGGGCCTACGTTCGGCTGCCACCACGAGCTGGTTTGGCTTGTGACGACGTGGTGATGCCATGTCCGTCTTGCTCGTCGCCCCCGGTTCGGTCCCCAGCATCTCACGCTCGTCTCGCTGGGCTAGCGGTAGCTGTGGCAGTCGGCTGCTGGTAAGAGTCTGGATCACGGGGTGGCGGCTCGTCGCCGCTGCACCTCGTGGTCAGGTTTCTGGAGTGTTGGTGGCGGATGGTGCGTGGCTGCGGCTGGGACCGTGACCCTCCGGGCGTCCTCCCCCCTCAGCCTCCGCTTCGGTCCGAGTTGGCATGCTTCTTCCTGGCGGTTGGTGTGCGGCTGCGGCTGGGACCGCGACCCTTCGGGCGTCCTCCCCCCCAGCCTCTACATCGGTCCACGGCCGGCGGCATGCTCACGGCGGCGAGTGGTGGTGGCGTGGTGGAAGCTCTGCGGCGGTAGCGGCCTGCGGGCTGTAGCATGGCGGCGGGATCTGTACGGGCCAGGCGGGCCTGGAATGATCCAGCTACCTTATCCGGTCGGCATCCGCCGAAAGGCGGTGGAGGGAGGCCCCTCCAGTGGGCGGCTGCGCACTAGGTTTCCCTCTCCGACCCGTCGTTCCTGCAGTGTGTTTGTCCTCGTGTCATAGGATGGAGTGCGCGGATGCCGGGGCGGCGGCCCTGGGTGGCGGGTCACATGGGTTGCTCTCCGGCGAGCACCATGGTGACGGTGGTGGCTGCATCGTTTGGTTGTGTGGGCAGCAAGGGGTGCAGCGGCGGGTGGCTCGGGCGCGTTTTTGGCGTTGCCTGGATCTGGAATGGGTTCCTTTTCGCTTGCGCCCTACGACCCTCTTTGTGCCACGGGGGAGGGAACGAGCGAAAGCTTCTAACGGCGGCGACGCCCGCGGGCGCCGCTATCCTCTTGGGGACGTCGTCTTGGTGATCTTCCTCGTGTCAGGGTTCCGGGTGAAAACCCAAGTCCTTTGGACTCGGCGGCGGCGACGCTTTGCGCCGTTACCCTCTTGGGGGCGTTGTCGTGGAGCTCAGTGGAGTTAGGGCGTAGCGTGGAGCTGGAGTGCTTGTCCGGATACGTAGTCGTGGTTCGCTGTGGCTTTGTAGCTCGGTTTTCTTAGGATCTTCTTTGTAAGAGGGCTACCTCACTACTTTGTATCGTTCGGCCGGTTTTTGGGCGTTGTGCTGTCTGGCCCAGCAGCTTGTTACTGTGGTGGTTGCTTTATTTATAAAGCGGGGCGAAAACCTGTTTCGAGGATTAATGCAAAATGAATCTTTTTTGAGGGGGTCAATGCAAAGTCAATCCTCATTGCAATGTTTTATTCTTTTTTGAAACCGCTCATTCCTATATGAAGAAAAAAATAAAACCCTCTATGAATCACCAACCAGAACAAAAAGAATGTACAAATCCACCCACGAACCATCCATCCTACTATAAAGAAAAGAAAAAGAAAAATCATTTTTCCTCTTTTTTTTTTCTTCTTCTGCATTTCTCAGTTATTCAATTAATGAATCCTCCTATACTAATCAGTGAACACCGATCACCATATGCATCACGAAGAGCTTCAGGAATCATCACAGGTCCCGTTGCTCCTGCTGCTGGATCTCCATGAACCTGGAGAAGACCCCGACCATGGGCGCCGTGTTGTACGTGCAGGCCTCCGTCTGCATGTACGCGCCGCGATGGTCGTCGAACCTGTCCTCCCCGTCGGGCCCGCCGACGACGGCGCCGACGAGGTCGTGCGGGTTGTCCCCGCCGGCGCTGTACCAGTCGTCGAACCCCTGGGCGCAGCCGATGAAGCCCTTCTCCTGCTTCACCGACGCCGTGGACGCCGCGCGGTGGTGCACCTGCCGCGGGTACCGCTCGCCGTACCCGACCAGGTAGCTCGTCTCCGCCGGGTTGGTGCCCAGGATGTAGTCCGCCTGGAACTTGGCGAACGCCAGCACCTCCGCGGCCGGGACGACCACCTCCGCCGCCGTCTCGCCGCCGGTGTCCGAGGTGTCGGCGTCGTCGTCAGGGAGGCAGCGCAGGGGCTCGCCGAGGGAGGCGAGGAGGTCTGCGTGGACTGTGAGGAGGAAGGCGGCGTTCGTCGTGTACTGGAGGTTGTTCCAGCGGCGGATGAAGAGGAGGCCCGCCGGGGTGCGCGGCGCATTGCGGGCGGCGCCGCCGGGGTTCTTGTTCATGTTGGAGCACACGTAGAACTCCGCCTTTGAACGGTACTGCTCCAGCACTAAACGTTGTTCTGAGCTTAGGTACTTCTCCTCGAGCAGCAACTGATCATGTTTCAAAATAAATACAAAGTCAATTTAGTTGCACGGATCAAACTATTTGTGATGGAAAGATCAAAGTAGCATCTACATTCATCAGTACAAAGAATAGTTAATGACTTAATGTGATGTTTGTACAAAGTATTTGAACCTTGCCAAAATTTACCGAGATATATGTGGCTCATGGACTATTCTTTGGCAAAAATTTACTCATGTATTCGTCTTTCATGGACTATTGTTCAGGCTTTTCTTTGACTATTCTCGCAAAATGCTACTACGGCAAGACAGCGAGCTCCTTCTAGTCAAACAGATTAGTCCAAATAAATTTCAAACAGTCAAACTATGTGCAAAACTTAAATACTAAGGTTGACTTCAGCAGAAATCATTGTCATTCAGCAGAATCTTGACATAAACTGACAGATAGCAGCGGTGCAAAAATGACAGCAATGGAGATATGAACCCTAATATCAGTGTCATACAGAACAAGTTGTACAATTGAATCAAGGCAGTTTATCAAAAAAAATTGAATCTGGGCCGCATGAGCCATATGATCCTGTGGGCTCAGTCAGTTGTGATCCAACCACTCTACCTCTCCCGAACATACAAATAATACTACCTCTGATCCTAAAGAACTGTCGTTGGTACACCCCAAAACTTTGTGCCTTGTAGGTGGAAATCTTCCGACACTTTATACGGATAGGAAGGAGTAGTTTTTGTTTCAGGCAGAAAAACATGTAACAATTGGTAGAATCTTTTTTGTCTCATCTTCCACTTCTTTTTCCTCTCATCGCCAATTGAAAGGTCTATACTTTAGTCGCAACTACTTATGTGCCTTCATTTAACAACTGAAATTGACTCATGTCACTCCTCTGTGTTATAATTGGCCAAGTAAGATGTATAGCTGGAGTATCTAGCGTTAGTTGAATTGTTTGTTGTCAAAGATCATATTCCAAGAAAGCATGCAAGAGTTAAGCTTGTGAGTGACTAGTGAAATGGACATGTGCATCCCTGGTAAGAGCTGCATGCTGGCTTGCATTCTAAGCATAATATGAGAGAGAGAGTAGAGGTGTGGTGCGGTCAATGGAGTTATGATTAGGAAGGCAATCCATTCCTACAAGATCCCAAAATGACAGTGCTGTCATCAGCCTACCCGTTGGAACAATCCAAGGTTAGGAAACCTGTCTGTTTCCATAAGGTTTAATAAAATGGGAGCTACCAAGAGCACATGTGAAAGGAACACATTAGATTTAGGAAATGGTTGCCAAAAGGACAAAGGCACAGGTGGAGAAAATCGAAAGATCTTCCCTGGCCCCACGTTTTTATAGTAAAACAATTCGGGCATCTCACTTTCTTCATTGGTGGGCTGAGCATCATCTGCTCCTCATGATTAACCTTTTGTTAAGAATAGCAATATTTTGCTTTTAACTAACTAACAAATTAAACTATGTTATGCGCATGATTGATTTCTAAAGTAACAGGGAAGAACATATTATATATACATGTCATATGAGCGTATAAAACTGGATATACACGCACAAAACTAGGCGGTGTATTTCCCATGCATGTTCTCGAAATGCATAAGTGCTATGCTTTTATGAAAAAAGAAGAGAGAGGAGCCTTTTTTTCGAATAGAGAAGACATATTAGAGATGGGTCGGAGTTCTCGAATAGAGAAGACAGAATATTAGTGATGTTCTCGAAATGCATAAGTGATATGCTTTTATGCTGATTTTGGCATTCATGCTATGCATCCTCCTACAAGAGATTAGAGATGGGTCGGAGTTGTTGAGCATGGCGCATCGACCCATCAACTCCATCACAAGCAAGAAAGCAAGCTAGGTAGAGGGGTAGCCATGCTTGCAAGCTAGAAGGTTGCTAAGCAAAAGCTAGGGTGCACCAAACAGGCTTGCTCGTCATGCTAACTATATACAAAAACCGCTGGCACAACCAAATCAGCTAAGAAACGATGTCAATTAAATTAAACACATTGATCCACACATATCACCTATGTTAATTGCCTCTATTATACTATGCTAATAAACCGGTGGAATAGCTAAATCGCCAGTTCGGTGTAGTATTTTTGACTAGTGTTAACTTACTATCTTTGACTAATTTCGGGTTAGCGCAAAGACGCTGGAAAAGAACAATTTTGATTATGCATGCGAGCATAAAAAAAGGTAAACAAATTTGACCAGTTATAGCAAGGCAAGAAAGGTAATAGGTTCGGTACAGGTAGGTGCAATGCATATATGGGTTAATTTGGATGCGTGAGGAATGTGCTGACTGAGTGACTGACTGACCTTGGAGGCGAGTATCTGAAGGCCGGGGTATTTGATGTCCCAGCTGAACTCGGAGACGCCCCATCCGGTGCCGCCGAAGTCGTCGGCGTTGTCGATGGCATAGTCGAGGTAG
The DNA here is from genome assembly GCA_026929855.1 of Poa annua. Lineage (NCBI taxonomy): Eukaryota > Viridiplantae > Streptophyta > Magnoliopsida > Poales > Poaceae > Poa > Poa annua. The sequence goes on from CM049436.1 coordinate 10,720,894, forward strand.
TCGCGGCTGCCGGTGGCGCGGTGCAGCCACAGCGCCGCCCAGAGGAGCTCGTCCTTGTACCCGCTCGACGACGGGTAGTAGCTCTTCACCACCGGCACGCTCTCGTGGTACCGCCCCCTGTATTTGTCCGCGAACTCGAACAACTGCAGCAAATTACACGTACAAAATACAGTTTAAAATACTAATTATATATACACCGTACTTACAAAATTAAATTGTTGAAATGTATGTATGTGTAGTAGGACACGGCTAGGATGGACGGTGAGCTGCTCGCTGTCGCGTACCGGCCGCGGCTAGTGGAGCGTCCTATTTTAAATGTGATGAATTTTGTGTAAAGCTAGAGAGCTAATAACAAAAAGCTTAAAGGGGATTTTTTTTTCATAAAAAATAGGGGAAATTAGTCTAGTCGTGTGATTATTTCGCTTTACTACTGACTTTGTGTGAGAGGAGAGTACGTAAGTAGGTGACAGCGTACCTGCTGCGCGTGGTGGAGGAGGAGGTGCGCGTAGTGGGCATCGCCGGCGCGGCGGAACACGACGGAGGCGGCGGCCATGGCTGCGGCGGTCTCCGCCGCCACCTCGGACCCCGGGTGCTCGGCGTCCACCTTGTATGCCCGGCGCGACGTGGTCATGTCCTCGGGCCGCTGCCAGCAGTAGTGGTCGGAGTCGCCGTCCCCGACCTGGGTCCAGAGCTCGTTGGGCGCGGTGTGCGCCTTCATGAAGTAGTCTGTGCCCCACTTGATGGACTGCAGCGCGTGGGGCAGCTCCCCGGCGGCGGCGACCTGGTCGCCGTACTCGATGATGGCCCAGGAAAGCATGGTGACGGTGAAGGCCATGGGGAGGCCGAACTTGACGTGGTCGCCGGCGTCGTAGTACCCGCCCACCAGGTCCACCCCCTGCTCCAGCCCGTCGGTGAGGCCCGAGTGCCCCCGCCACCGGACGCGCTGGTTGTAGGGGAGCCGCCCCGATCGCTGCGCCTCGAAGTAGAGCAGGCTCTTCCGCAGCGCGTCGCCGTAGTCGTGCGATGGCGTCGCCGTATTCGGTGACGATGACGACGGCGCCGACGAGGCCATCGTCACCAGCGACACCGCGACGACGGCCGCCGCCAGCACGAACCTGACGGTGACATCGCTCATTTCACCGACACACCGACACCTAGCCTCTTCGCCTCTGGATGCTCCAACGCGTCGCTACGATAGCCTTGAGAGTTGGGAACAGGGGACGTACTCTGCTCGATCAAAGTAGGAAAACGCGCCGCAGGAAAGAAAGAACGGCTCACCGGCGGCGGGGATCGCTCGCCGGACGGAGTCGAGAACTCGAGTTATCAGCAATCAATTAACCGCCTCCCAAATTCCCTCCTGGACTGCCAAGAATGGACCGACGCTTCCAAACTTAAGCAGGGCCTCCTCCTCCCGGGTAATTAAGGAGTGATAACCGAAGGATTAATTGCCCTCCCGGGTAGCTAATAATCCAGTTCCAGCTTCGCCGGCTGCTCCTCCGCCTCCTCGATCGATCGATCGACCGATAATATCTCTCTCTCTCTCTCTCTCTCTCTCTCCGGTGGCGCTACGTGATGGGGTTTATATACGTGGGTAGGAGCTTGAGATAAAGCAGTAGGAACTGAATGGATGGGTTGGTGGGTTGAAAGAAGCTTGGAAGCTCGGCATGCATGGCGGTGTCTTGGCAGTGGGAGGAAAGGGACGCCGGCCGGAGAGGCTGCCTCTGCCTGAGAGAGAAGTCAGTGCGAGCTACCCCCTCCCTTAGTCCGAGTTGGCGCTGTAGATTAAGTCATCGCGCGTGTTCGCTTTGCTTTTGCAATGTGGAGCTCTGTTGCTCCTCTTCTGTTCCTATTCTGTTCGGTCCGTGCGACTGCGACCCTACGTCGACGCTGCCGGGGTTGGTCGGTCCGCGTGGCGGGGAAGAGGAGTGAGGGAATCGTCCCACGTTTCCGGCGCCGTACGATCGGCCGCGTCTACGGCCTGGATTGAAAGCGTCCGTGGACGTTTCTCCTGAAAGACCCTTGGCTGGGGTGCGGTTTGTGTTATTGTTCCTTTTCTCTTCATTCTTTTCTGTGTGTTTTTTGTTTCATTGGTGTATCTTTTTTATAGTTCAAAAACTAAAATTTTGACAGATTTGTCTTTTTTATGTAAACTATAATAATAGAAAAAATAAGTTGAGAATTCGCACACCGGTAGATCTCAAAATTTTCTACATGTAGGTTTATTTTTAATTTTAAAACACAAATTTTTGATTTTAATTTTTTTTTAAAGAGCGCTCCATGTAGCTCTTTCCACGTGTAGGGGGCGTTTTGCACTATCTACTCTTTCTCCTACTGGCTACTTCCAGTAAAATGACGGCTCTATTTTTCTAAAGAAGATTTCCTTTGCAAGTAAAAAGGCCATTATGCTTTATGATTTCAAATCCGGTCAAGTTTATGTTTTTTATCTAAGATAATTGGCTGCTCTTATGCTGCTTTTTATAGGAAACATGTGATCATTAGTGTTGCATATAGATTGACACATGGTATGGGGCAAATTTGACCATGTTCCGGTGAGTCGAGCAGCTATACCTTTCGAATTGACAACAGTTTCACGGTGGGAATTTTATTGCAATGTTTTTTAATAAAAGTATCAATTGCTTTAAGTTTTTAATAGTCGTGTTTTCTTTTAATATCGATTGCTTTAAGTTTTGTTTTGCATTATTTAGTCTGTAGGTTCTTTACGTATCATATCAAGGAAGAAGTGCATGAGCTACAAATAAATTTGATGCGACCTACACATAGGAAAATCGTACACTTTATTTCCATGAGAGGGAAGCAAGGTGCATGCATGCGTAGAGGAGAAAAGCTAGGTTTGAATTTGCCAAAGCTAGTGTGTGCTTTGTGGCTCTTTCTGTTGTAGGTGAGTCCGGCCGTTGCGGGGTCGCCGTCAGGTGGTGTGTTAGCGACTCCGGCGGGTCCCGTTCGTTCCTGGCAAGCGAGCGCATCAACGATGCTTCGGTTAGAATCAAGAAAAAAAATACTATTGTCTTTCTTGACGTTGGTTTAATTCTCCATCCCATCCCACGTTTAGAACAAGACTGCTAGTAATAGCAAACTGTTAGGCGAACGGAACTGGACCTTGACGAGGAGAACCACTGGAAGCTGCCACGATCGTCCAACAGTGGCGACGAATATGGTGTCTTAGCGTTTTGAGAGTTCACCACCAAATCGATTGTTGCGTAGCTAAACGTCAACGCGATATGGCACCTCGATGACTACTTATGCACAGCATCTATTATATACTAAAAGCAATATACAGATGTCTAATAAAACCACCACATTAAGCCACATCATCTTAATTAATTTTAGCAGTTAGATTTATAATTGAAAAGTTACGTAAAAACTGTCACGTTCAAAAATGTCCATTGCTGTCACGTACAACAAATTCACAAAAAAAATAGAGACTAGATAAAATAAAAAAAGGATTAAGATAGATCGGAAAAGAAAAATGAGACAAGATAGAAGATAGATCGGAAAAACAATAGACAAGATAGAATAAAGAAACAGGGAAAGAGTTTGCATGCAGTACGTACACATTGTGGCTTGGAATTGAACTAGAAGGAAAAGACGCGCGTTGCCGCGTCTGTCCTAATACGAACAACAATAGATGAATAAACATTTTTTTTAGCGAAACACATACTCCTATATAAAATAGTACTACCTCTGATCCGATAAAACTATCGGGAGGTTTGTATTACCGTAATACAAACTCACTATACAACTCCCGACGATTATTTTGGTTCGGAGGGAGTACTAATGATGGAAAACATAGTATCATTGGATCACTAGATACATAAGTACATAAAGAAAACAACTATTTAGTTGTAGCAAAGTTAGAAATACACCACTTAACAGAAAGAGCATGACCCCACTTAAAAAAGTTTACACTCAATTAGAGAATCAGGATACAACGATAATTATGAAATGTCATGAAAGTAAAATTGTGTACATGGTTCTATAATGATTTGATAAAAAAATTGATCAAAATTCTGACAATCTGCGGACATTGTACAATATGATGAAAATTGTAAACTTGAAGAGATAGATTAGTCAAGGTTTCATTAGCCATCAAGGTCTTACAAGGAAGGTCGTTGATTTTAATATAATGGAATCAGGTAGAATTTCTGACATTAATTATCCCAAAATAATAATAGTTGGCATAATTATGTCTTGGCATATTTAAATAAATTGCATCGAATGCGGTCGATGCTACATAAAAACAGTAGAACATTCCACAAATAAATATTAAATAATTCGCTAAAATATAGAGCAAACTGAGATCTTATAATGTTTACATGCAATATCAATATGTGCATTAGATCCAGATTGTGTAAAAAAAAACAGGCATTAATACCACCAACAATTATTTATGTAATTGCAAGAATGTCCTTCTTTTAACATATAATTTACATGTTCGCCACACGAGTTCAACACCACATGCTATTTTTGTATCCTAAGGGTCATGACTTTTTTACGCTCTGATGATTGCAACGGAGTCTAGTCAAACATAGCTCTTTTTTAGTGTATGCATTCAACTATCTACACAATACACACATGCATTTTCTTACATGATATGGATTGTTCTCTACATACAAGTGAGATATAAGCAAATATATAAAGTTCACAGATAAATACCCACGTGATCTTTCATCAGTAATAGGTGGCATCTAACAACGATGCGTATAACTCATCTTTCCAGCCCCATTCAATATCGATTTGTCATTCACGGTTTCAACCGTTGTTGCCAGCACCATCGAGTCGACCACTACTAACAGCAACGGTGACAATGTCGGCCGATGCGGGAGGCAACATGGGTGTTCACGTGCAACTATTGCGAGGATTGTAGAAAATCAAGTCAATGTCGTTGACTGGTTACCAGAGGGGAGCGCACGAGGCGTGCAAGTTAACAATGGACTTGAGGCGCGACATTAGGGATGGACAGTCAACCACTCCTAACAACAACGGTTACAACGGCCGATGTAGGAGGCGGGAAGGGTGTTCACGTGCAGCTACTATGAGGGTTTTAGGATGTCAGCTCAATGGCGTTGGGTGGACACCAGAGGGGAGCAAATGTGGCGTGCAAGTTAACAATGGACTTGGCGTTGGGTGGCCACCAGAGGGGAGCACACGTGGTGTGCAAGTTAGCAATAGACTTGAGGCTGGACATCAGGGATGGAGGTGCATGTAGTCTCACGTACTTGACGGAGCCAGAGGTGTGTGTGGAGAGACGGGAAAACTTTGCGCATGGAAAATTGCTTTCAATAGAATATAGCTCGAGGGAGGCGGAGGGAGAGATTTGGTTTCGCGTGGCACAGGCTGCGCGACGCTATGGTGGAAGCTAGGCAAAGATAAGAGAGATTTAACTGATGTCACCGATAGCTCCGAAGTCACGGCATGTTCTTTACAAAAATCGAAACGACATGTTTAGGTTTAATTTTTTTAAAATAAAACATATAACTATGTATTGTACACACTCTAGAAGTTTTTTTTTTGTATTTTGGTCTACACAAAAAGAATAATTTTAAGGAGAATGGAGCTAATTTTTCTTTCTTACAACCACAATTTTCTTTTTATATAGATTGGAATCCCTTTTTATTTCACCAAAAATTTAGTAGATAATTACAAACATATGTGTATATCCAATAAATGGTTCTCAAACTGTATTTAAATATGAACTATAAATAAATATAAAGTGAAGGTGAGTGGGGTCCACCATGATGTGGACATGTGCGAGAAGGAGAAGACACCAATCCTAGCTAGCTCAGTATTCTTAGGGGATGGAAAGCAATCACGTCACCATAGGTAGCCAAAAGAAATTTTCCGGCGAACTACTAATGTGTTATAGTGCTTATATTTTTGCCAAAATACTAAGTAATGTGAATGTAATGACATACATGCATATGTACACTTCTAACGTCAATACATATTTCTAAAACTCCTTTAATTGTCATGGAGCTATAAAAATCTTGGAGCCACTACTCATCTCTCGATGTCCACAAGCACGTAGTATGTCCTAACTATCAGCAAATATGCACCTTCATAAGGATAAGTAAATTATTTATATTATTAATCGAGAAACGTCTATGGTCACAGTGTAATCATTTTTTAAAGGAAATTCATTAATATGGATATAATTTTCTATATTAGTTAAACAAATCCAAAAGAGTTCTATAATTATTTAATTGTTATATTAAAAACAAAAGGAAATCAATTGTTCAATTTTTTTAAGGAAATTCATAAGTCATGGATATAATTTTCTATATTAGTTAAACAAATCAAGAAGAGTTCTACAATTATTTAATAATTATATTAAAAAAAAAGGAAATCAATTGTAGTTTAGTTCGGTAAGAATCAAAGATAGATTATATATTAGTTGAATAGCCTCGGAAGAGTATACTTTAGAAAATTCATTGTACATAAAACTCAATTAAGTTGATAAAGAATTTGACAACTATGTTACTTATGTATTACACATTAAAAGCAGAATACACGGGTCTTAGATAAAGTCATAAAGACAACACGTTAAGACACATCATCCAAATTAATTGAATAGTTGAATTTAAAATTAGAGTTTAGAATTTAACAAATATTATTTATTGCGTAACCGTGTAAATCACATTTGACACAGTTATATATGTCCATAGTTTTATATTTAGATGACACATGCCTTCTTCCTTTTGTATTCCTTCTAAATAAGGGTGTTGTCCCATTATGTTTTTGTTGTAGGTTGTCAATGCCATCGTCGACGGCGCCGTTGAGACGGACTACGCCAATAAATTCTCAGTGTACAACCTAGATAATGTTCATTCTGCCTACTTCTGATGGTCTATGACACCGAATGAATTAATTGGTTTGTTATCCGACCAATCCTGGATCTAATTACCTCTTATTAAACATATGGCATGTCAATATTACAATATATAATCCCAAACTGATAACTCCAGCAGCACAAACTTATGCCTCCCACGAGGAATGAATGACCGTAACTGGCTCTCAATTACGTGTCCATGTACGTATTCCTATATGCAGCTTTTTTTTTAATCACGGTGAAACATAATTTTCATATATAAAAATTAACTAAAAACACTATGGTCGAGGATCAACATATGAATATTTTCCTACAGGTCCCACTACAATTTTGCCACAGACATGCCATATTATCCATCATGGTCTTTTGTTGTCTTTCAAGTGTTCTCCCTATCTCTTAATTTGCTGGCACATTTATATACCTCACAAAAGATACACCCTCTGTTCGGGTATCTCAGTTCAAAAGAGATAAATGACATGGTAATTTCAGAAATGTCATAATAACCAAACCTACATAAATTTAAATTATTCATAATATTTAGTGCTCATGTCATATTTTATCTAGCTTAATTATGATTTTTAAAATTCCATGTTTCCACTATCTATGCCACCTTAACTTTATTACAGGAAGAAATTTAAACATGTTAAATACAATGCCCTCGCATTTACGAGGGCCATCTTGCTAGTTATATATATATAGTAATTAATATATATGTAAATCAATGCACTCACTCTCCTTGACAAATACATGTCAGTCTCTAGTTCTTGCACATACAGTCTCCCGGCGTACAACTTTGATCATTGTTTTGAATATGAATATGTCCGTGTCTTTGACTAGATATGAATAATATGTACTCCCTCTGTCCAACAAAAGATGTCACACTTTTTATCAAATTTGGATTTATCTATATACTAAGTCATGTCTAGATACATACAATTTTTGATCAAATTGAGACATCCTTTATTGGACGGAGGGAGTAGTATTTTCTTGAGACTTAGATATCGTTCGTTTATTGATCAATGGATTGTATTTATGTACTTTTTTTGTGACTTAGATATCGTTCGTTTATGTTTGATAAAAAATGTTTGTGTGCATCATTTTAATGTAGAGGTCGTGCTGACCCTTTTCAAAAATATAATGGATTAGAGGTCTGGCCGCCATGTACATACTAGGTAGTACACTATGGTTGTCTCTATAGCGGGTTGGCCTCCGCAGTTTCCTCGTTCACTGCGCAACAACTATAGTCTGGTGACGCTCCTCCCCAGCTTGCTTCCATGGTGGAGGTGGGGAGTGGATATGAAGGGCGAACCTTCAATAAGCTCGTGGGAGTCCGCATGTTTGGTGGACTTCCGCTCTTCATGTATTCTGCTTATGTAGGAGGTGTTTGTTGCTGCTCTTCCCCTCTTTCTCGGTCACCAAGGAGATGGAGGGTAGGAGGTGTGGTGGTCCACTTCATCCTGCATGGCATCGGTATCGATGACTTTCTTCTTCCACTGCATCGGCCTCCTTAAGCTGCTAGAGTAAAAGTTTTTCTTCAAAATCCCTCCAGCAAGTTCCTTTGGGTGGACAAGGTACGGTGGTTCTCTCTAGCTTCTACTTCTCTCTCCTTTGATGGGGTCACCCCCCCCCCCTTCCGTCCCCCCGCTTCCACCCCCACCGAACCTTGTCGTTCGACGTACTTTGTGGCATGCTTCATATATAAAGTCGGTCTGAAAAACTTTCAATCTAAAAATATGCGTTGCAATTATATTCTTCAATCGTGTGTGGAATTGTGTCCAATTAGTTGATATGGGGGTATCGAATGGAGTTCCATATATGCCATGGGTCACATCCCTGGAATAAGACTCTAGAGCAGCATTCTATTTTGACAAGCAAGCCAAGGGGTTGATACATACCACCAAATCAATAACACGATCGATTGATCGATCGATGAGCATCTATGTAGCTTGAACAACACAGCCCGCCGTTAGGAGACATGCATGCATCCCAATCAAGATTTCATCGTACGTACTACTACTGGGTAGCTAGCATGCACATGCACTCGCGTTCGACGATCGATCGTCACCCGGTCGTCACAAATCACACGCAGGCGTCATCAAAGAAACTGATTGGACGGTGCCCGTCCGTGTACAGAGAAAAATCGATAGGTTTGGCGGTACGTCTACGTACGTACGTATGCAGCGGAGTCAAACTGCCTAGATTTTCAACGCCAAACACTTGACGACGCAAGGATGAATTGACATGCATCACCAGGGTCAAAGTGGTTGATCTCTCTCCCAATTATTAGCACCTAGTAATAACCATCTGCTGGGTCTCCTAGCAAACTGAGTGTCTGAGTGAGAAAATTCCAAGCTACTAGCTTTAGATGCGAGACGTATAAGTTACTTGTATAAAGTTTCTGGTCACCTTCACACATTTGTCTCACAAAGAAAAATGTACACATATATGTGGTCACACTTGCTGGATGTATATATGCGTACATATTAAAACCCCAAAGTTATGGTTGTTGTGTGGAAAAGGGGGGACATAAAGGTTGAACACGCATGACCTTTCTGTGTACTTAATCAGTTAACTTGCTAGGGTTAAATGATCGTGTTGTTTCCATGATTAATTGCATCGTTAGCTTGACTTTGCTTGTGCCTTGTGAGAAAGATAGGAAATTAAAGCGAGGGACCGAGACTGAAAGGGCTGCTGTCCATATAGATGGCTGCCGGAAAATGCCTAACTACCTTGATTTTCTGAACCACCGGTCGGCATCTGTTGATTGGAGCACAAGTGTATATAACGCCATGCACTTGTCACCCAGTCGGTAACTTTGGAACGCTGTTGACAAAGAAGGCTGCGTCGTCAACAACAACAACACAGCTTAAGTAGGTTGCAAATCAGCACGCATGCAATTAGTGTCAGGTAAGGTAATCATATCAATTCAACTTTATGCATAATATGTTCAACTAAATGACGACTTGATTTCTTTTATCTCAGCCGCGTTAGGTTGTTTTCTTCAGCCGGCCGGTCTGCCCGGAGGTGCGTTGAGAGCTTGAGAAAACCACTAGTCTTTTTTGTTTTGCCAGCAAAGCTTACTAACAACTCTAGTTGCGAAGTGAGCATCATAGCTTACCTTGGAAGTTGTGTCGCAGCTGCAAGGTTGTACTATCAATACTAGATTCTTAAGTAGACGCTCATGAGTCGTGACCTAAGGGCATCTCCAGCGGGCTGACACATTTTGGATTCAAATCGTGTCCGATTTGGTTCGTTTGTGTCGGGCCGCGGACAGGAAATGGTTCGATATCCGTCCCATTGTCCGTTTGGGTCATGCCCCAGCCCAGCGGTCCGACGCATTTTGGGCGGGCGTTTTTTTTCTACGAATTGCATTGTCTCCACTAGCAAAAGGATTCATTGTGCATTACAAATAAGGACAAATTGCCACAAAATCGATCACACGTCGCGTTGTAAAATGATGGCACGTTGCTTCATCACCCAGGCCTTTTGGTCCTCGGCCATGTTGTTGGTGTCCACGAGCATGATCTCCCTCTCCTCGGCCATGATTTTCGCCTTTGTCAAGCTCTCTTCAACTTCTACAGCCTTCTTTGTGAGGTCATAGAATTGAGCGGACATCTCCTCTCTCTCGCGGCGCTTCTTCTCCTCCCTCGCCGCAATGGACTCCTCCTTGTTGGCCATGTACCCCTTCAAGGTCTCGGTCAGCGCAAGAGCGGTGGCATCCCTCTTCATGTCCAATGCCGAGCCTTTGTGCCCCCTCGGCCTTCCACGGGAAATAGCGGCCTTGTCGGCGTCGCGGGGGAGCGGGGCGCCACGGGAGGAAGAAGAGCGTGCGACGTCACGGAGCTGCATGAGGCCGCGCCGGCAACTGCGTCTACCTTGCCCTCGCCGACGAGCTCGCGCAGCTTCGCGGTTTCTTGGACCCGGGCGGCCGCGAGAGCCAACTTGAATCGCCTATCTTCCTCCATGGCTGCGTCCACCTTCTCGGCGTTCCTTTTCTTCTCGGCCAACCGCCGCGCCTGTCGCTTGGCGTTCTCGACCTTCCTCTCCTCTGTGGTCAGCGGCTCCTTCTTCACCCTGACCTTTGTCTTCCCGGTGGCGGCGGTTGCTGTGCTATCGGAAGGCGGGGAGGCCACGACAGCGCCGGTCACGTCCACCTCGCCGTCGGAGGCGGTGGCGTTCTCCATCGGCGCCGGAGGAGGGTTTTGGGTTTGGGGCGCGGGGGCAAATGGCGGGAGTGGAGAGTGGTGTTTGAGCCACTGCCAGGCGGGACAGGCATATACGGGGCGGATAGCGCGGTCCGTCCGCGGCGACGCAAACCGAGCCCAAATTTGGGCGCGGTTTGCGTCGACGCGGACAGCTCGGACATTTTGCGTCGGGCCGTTGGGCTGGGTATTATCAAGCCGCGGACATTTCCGGACAGAAACGGATGTCCGCAGTCCGTTTGCGTCGGCCCGCTGGAGATGCCCCAACAATTTACTTAGATTAGAAGAACTCACGACCGTTTTTTACATTATATTTTCGAAAACCTAATTTTTAGATGTATTTTAAAAAAATCTCATCATAAGTCGGAAGGTGGTGGTCAGGTGGAGTAGCCAAGATTGACAACCTGGGCCGGGAACATCATATACCCAACATGTCGGAGATGATAGTGGCCGCCACACTGAAAGCCACAATACTGGGCCGTTGAAATACTTGGGCTGCTACTTACGATCTTCTTAGGCTTCGAGACCCCAAATGATGGAGAAGTGCAGGCGTAGCCAATTGTCGCTATCGCTTGAAGGCGATTTCTTTACTCCTCTCGCTCATGTACAACTGCTCACAGACGAAGGCCCACCGAGACCGGCCTGCGAAATAAGCTGGAACTGCATTTTGTTATTTGCTAGTGCCGGTGCAACATTGGATTTCTATTTTGTTTTTTTTGTGTATTACAATCTCATGCTAGATTTTCCACTTTATATTAGAACCAAAAACTGATTATTGCCATCAATTTCTAATATTATAATTTGCTGCTAACTTTGTAAATTAGAAATTACTATAACGAAAAAGTTTTGGTTCAACGAAAAGTTTCTGACAGAAAGAAGTGGATCGCACAGTATGAAGGGCTGGTAGTATGGCTACTTGGCTAGCTGTTCGCATGTCCGAAATCGGATTATAATTCTTCTCGTCGGAATTAGTCGCGCGACTGGAAGAGCACTTACGAGTGCCCCAGATTATCCATCTACCATATGTTCTATTCTGTGACTATCTAGTAGATATAATCCGAATGACAGAGACAGCGAGTGTGTTTCAGTGAATTAATATAGCATGCAGGTGATGAAGCAGTGTATGCGAGTGGGACTATGAAGAAAGCATATGTACATGCTCAGTTTTTAGACCGGATAAATCACATTCTTATCAACACTAGTAATTTTGCACGCGCAATGCGCGTCTAAGTTTTATGCCCTCCTAAAACTGGTTTGTGGTAATGTCTAATTTATGACTGTATTTTTAAATTTTTTCCAAGGTTAAAACATCACATATCATCGCCATGATATTTCGTTTGTAAAATCGCTGCATTAGTTTTCACACTCTCCTACCCTCCAATAATATCCAAATTGATTGCCGCTATTATGGCAAATTATTGTCAGTTTCCAAAATAACAACACGGGTATGCAAAGCTGGAGGTTTTAATTCCTCTCAAAATCAGCGCCCCTAATTAATTCTCTGAATTACTCCCCTATTAACTCGGTTGTTGATTTGGCAAGAAAGTAAGTGCTCGTTGGATCTAGCGTCAGACTTTCCAAAAGAATGAAGGCTGACAATGTGTTTTAGCGGTGACTGGGTCCATTGGATCTAGCATTAGACGGCCAAGATAGTTTAGATCCCCATGCTCTGTGCCTTTTTATATTAGTGGTGATTTAGCAAGCAGCAGCGCGCCATACTAGTAAACTACTGTAGTACTAATACAGTTGCTCTTTAGGGGAGCAAGGCATCGGAAGGCCGGCCGGGACAAGAAGCAAGGAGAAAAATACAGCATAAACTTAGACATCACTATTGTGCCGGCCGGACAAGCGGAGGTTTCGATTAAATTTTGCACTCGGTCATCAGTTATATCGAAATACAAACGCACGCTGACACGAAAACTTCCATTTACAATTGACAGCTGAGCCGGCTACTTTCGGTATACTTATATCATAGCAAGACTTAGAATTGCCTCATTCATCGAAACACCTGCCGCCTGCTTTGAGCGACGATCACCGACGATCGTCTGACCCCATTAGCTCCATTCACACGAATTTTTCCTCCTCATTGCGATTCGATGGATGATTGCCAAACACGTTTCCCTCGTATGCGCGAAATTGCCTCCTCCACAACAGAGATTACTGACAATCGTCTAGACAACATCCTGCCGGAGATCTTCCTCCGACTACAAACTCCTGCCGACCTTATACGCACATCGGCCACTTGTGTATCCTTCTACCGGCACATCACAGATCGTTCCTTCCTCAAGCGCTTCCGCAAGCTCCACACCCCGCCACTCCTTGGGTTTCTAGATTTGGCCGGGTTTCACCCAGCCGATTCGCCTTACCCTTACGCATCTGCTGCCCATGCCGCTGCCAGCATTGCCGATTTCTCCTTCTCTTTCCTTCCCCCACCTGCCCGCTGGGCCGTCCAAGACATCCGTGAGGGTCGTGTCCTCCTCAGTCGCTACCGTGCCGGTGAGCCACGTCGCTCATCATTCGCCGAGTTGGCTGTGTGCGACCCCTTGTACCAGCGATACCTCTTGCTTCCTCCAATTCCTAATGACGTAGCCGCGTCAATGGAGGATCCACTCTGTAAGGTAGAAGAACCATTCCTTGCTCCCCACATGAAGGAACCAGGCGTAATGGCAGACGAAGAGATCTCATTCCATGTGATCTGGGTAGCAAGTTGCATGACAAGGCCAGTTGCCTTCGTATTCTCTTCGAGTACTAGAGAATGGCGAGCCACTTCGTCCCAAATTTGGAGTGATCTGATATCCTCCAAACGAGTTCTATCCGTCATGAGTTCAATGCGCCCCAGTTTAATTCGGCGCCACTATGTTTATGGAAGCTTCTATTGGAAATTAGACGGTTTTGCTATGCTGCTTGTGCTCAACACCCAAGGGATGGGGTTCTCCACTATTCAACTTCCACCTGAAACGTATTCGTGTACCCTTGCGGAGGCAGGAGACGGCAGGCTTGGTATGTTTAATTCTGCAGGAAACTACTCCAACTTTTGCTATTCCACAAGACAAATTAAAAGTGGGAGTTCCACTTCAAACCCGTGGCAGTTGGAGAAGAAAATCTCCCTAGACTCAAGGTATGAACATCATATAACAGGTGCATTCGAGAGGTATGTGATCCTTGTACGAAACGACAAATCATATGCAAGCTCGTCACCAAGGCCAGACTATGATTGTTTTGCAGTAGATTTCAAGACATTGCAGCTTGATAGGATATGTGGGAAGAAAGCTACACCTCCTGGCATATCTAGGACACACATATATACCAATTTCCGGCCATCATTGTTGTCCTCATCAAAAATATGAAGCGGTAAACTTTCTACTACAATGTAGTTACAATACTACAACCTGTTATAACTACCACACCTTAATGGATGCTTGCTACCTGTTGTAAGAGACTAGGAATATTTTATTTCTTGGCTAAATAACGAGGAGGGAGCTAATCCTAAACACTTTGGACATCGTCGTAGCGCCACCATTGCCACCCATATGGTCACCTAATGGTTGTCTCCTCTCTACTACACATGTATTCTATAAAATGTCTTGTAAACATGATGACAAGTTCCATATATATAATTTTTCGTGATTATTGGAAAGCATGTTCATCTTAAAGTGATTGTATTTATTCCACATTAGTTGGTAATCTGACTAAGATTTTATTTAACTTGGCCATAAAATATTTGTTGGTCTTGACGGGGGTGCCCACGAACCCCACCACTACGGGAGTGGCAGACCAGCCCGACGGCAATTATAACGCCGACGGCCAAACGTCGGGGCCGTCGGCGTCACAATCTAGCACCGACGGCCAGAGAAACACCGTCGGGCTCAAAACACCGTCGGCGTTCTAATGTGAGCCCGACGGCCACCGTCGGCGTCAAAACACCGTCGGACTTCTCCCCCCGTCTCCCCCGCGTGGGCGTCCTGGACGAAGCGACCTGATCACATTGTAAGCCCGACGGTATAACCGTCGGCCTCACTATACAGTTTTTCAGTTTTTCTCAAAAAATTAGATCACATTGTAAGCCCGACGGTATAACCGTCGGCCTCACTATACAGTTTTTCAGTTTTTCTCAAAAAATTAGATTACATTCAAAAAAAATATGAAAAAATACTAAAAAAAGGAAACCCTTTGGCATGAAGTCTTTTGACGTGTACTAGTTTTTAAAAAAATGATAAATTTGAGTTTTGGCAACTTTTTAAAACAAAACTTTACAAAAAATATCAATCATATACAAATATGCAATAGTTTTAACACATATGTGTGACCATTATCATGTCATAGTTTGTGATAAAGTGCTCATAATCAGCACATATGTGTGTCATGGTATGTAAAACAACGTCGTCGAAGCGATTTTCAAAATTCTTTTTAGAAATATCATTTTCCATTTTTTAAGTGTGAAAAATGACTTTTTTTGTGAAGCAAGTACATAAAATATGGTCCAAAGTGACACCCATTTAATTTTCACAAAGAGTAGAACATATTTTATGGATAATAACTTAATATGAGGATTTTCCTTGCTTTCTATCTAAATTTGCCTCTTTAATTGACTTTATGTCAATTTTCCGGAAGTAATTCAAATTTGAACTACAACTGTGTGATAGTTTGCTCTGAAGTTCTTACAAAAATAATTTTAAGGTACACAAGTAGTGGTTACAACATAGAACCGTCAATAGTTTTGAAAAATTCGACCACTTTTGATGAATAGCCATGCTCTCCATTTTGACCGTTTTTTGAAAGAAATGGAAAAATATGAAAAAGTACTCAAAAAAAGAAACCCTTTGGCATGAAGTCCTTTTACGTGTACTAGTTAATAGGAAAAATGATAAACTTGATTTTTGGCAAACTTTTCAAAACGAAACTTCACAAAAATGTCAAACATCTATAAACATGCATAGGTTTCAAGACAAATGACCAATGTATGACCATTATCATGTCATAGTTTGTGATAAAGTGCCCATATTCAGCACATATGTGTGTCATGGTATGGGAAACAACGTCACCGAAGCGATTTTCAAAATTCTTTTTAGAAATATCATTTTCCATTTTTTAAGTGTGAAAAATGACTTTTTTTGTGAAGCAAGTACATAAAATATGGTCCAAAATGACACCCATTTAATTTTCACAAAGAGCAGAACAAATTTTATGGATAATATCTTAATATGAGGATTTTCCTTGCTTTCTATCTAAATTTGCCTCTTTAATTGACTTTATGTCAATTTTCCGGAAGTAATTCAAATTTGAACTACAACTGTGTGATAGTTTGCTCTGAAGTTCTTACAAAAATAATTTTAAGGTACACAAGTAGTGGTTACAACATAGAACCGTCAATAGTTTTGAAAAATTCGACCACTTTTGATGAATAGCCATGCTCTCCATTTTGACCGTTTTTTGAAAGAAATGGAAAAATATGAAAAAGTACTCAAAAAAAGAAACCCTTTGGCATGAAGTCCTTTTACGTGTACTAGTTAATAGGAAAAATGATAAACTTGATTTTTGGCAAACTTTTCAAAACGAAACTTCACAAAAATGTCAAACATCTATAAACATGCATAGGTTTCAAGACAAATGACCAATGTATGACCATTATCATGTCATAGTTTGTGATAAAGTGCCCATATTCAGCACATATGTGTGTCATGGTATGGGAAACAACGTCACCGAAGCGATTTTCAAAATTCTTTTTAGAAATATCATTTTCCATTTTTTAAGTGTGAAAAATGACTTTTTTTGTGAAGCAAGTACATAAAATATGGTCCAAAGTGACACCCATTTAATTTTCACAAAGAGTAGAACATATTTTATGGATAATATCTTAATATGAGGATTTTCCTTGCTTTCTATCTAAATTTGCCTCTTTAATTGACTTTATGTCAATTTTCCGGAAGTAATTCAAATTTGAACTACAACTGTGTGATAGTTTGCTCTGAAGTTCTTACAAAAATAATTTTAAGGTACACAAGTAGTGGTTACAACATAGAACCGTCAATAGTTTTGAAAAATTCGACCACTTTTGATGAATAGCCATGCTCTCCATTTTGACCGTTTTTTGAAAGAAATGGAAAAATATGAAAAAGTACTCAAAAAAAGAAACCCTCTCATTATGAAAAAGTGCTCTCCATTTTGACATTATTCATTATGAAAATGATGGCATGGATGTCATATTTGGATTCCTCTCATTTTTATGATCGATATAGACATTTTATTTATTAAATTCTGATATATCAATATGAAGATATGAATTATTTCTTATTAAAGGAAAAGATAAAACAAAAATAAAATAATTGATTATTATTATTATTATTCAAGTATTATTAAACATAGTTATTTTGTTTATTCAAATCTTATTTTTGAAATTTTAAAGATTAAAAAATATAATATCTGAGATGAGGGTTAATATGATTGCTATCATACTAATAGCAACAAGGTATGACATCTCAACTGGAATCTCATTTGAATAGAACTCAATAGTTAAGCGTGCTTGGCCTGGAGCACTCTAAAGATGGGTGACCGTCTGGGAAGTTTGACTAAGGGTGAATAGTTTGAGCTAAGATTATGATTAAGTGTGTGAGTGGATAGTTTGAGCTAAGATTATGATTAAGTGTGTGATATGAAATTAAATATATGACTAAATTGGAGTTAAAATAATAATAAAAAAGTTGAAAAAAAAATTTTGAAAAAAAAATTGGTAGAGCCATCTATGAGCCCGACGGCATTGCTGACTAAATTTGTAGTTATAAGGCCGACGGTTATACCGTCGGGCTCACTATGAGCCCGACGGTATTTGCGACGCCGACGGCCACGGCGTGAGCCCGATGGATCACAGCCCGACGGCCTTAGGCCGACGGTGGCCGTCAGGCTCACTTAGGCCGAGGGTTTCTGTGATGAGCCCGACGGCAAATGCCGTCGGGCTGGGCTGTTACTCCTGTAGTGCACCGAACGGATATGAGAGGACGGGGCTGGCAAACCGATCCTCAAACAATGAGGCACAACGAGCATGACACATCCTTTAATCAAACCCATAGAACCTCGTAGTAGCCTAATGGGGCTGCCAGCCTGCTGTCGGATCTAGGCCTAGATCCAGCACCCTAACCATCAATGCATGATAATGGGATGGGCTCTCAGCTTAAACCCCTGAAACCAATCGACCCGTAGCTGCCACTGTACCGCACTGACCCCTGACGGCCACTCCTTTCTTTATTATTAGGTATAGATTATCTCTACTATATAATACTAGGAATGGCAAGCATTAACAGTTTCATCATGAGCAATACGACACAAAGTTCCAAATTCCTACTAGTACAGAACAAACAGCAAGCTGCCTCTCTATGTCCTAAATCGAAGCAAGCAACTGCTCTAAGATCACGCAGGGAGAGCAAGCTGCCTCTCTATGTCCTAAATCGAAGCAAGCAACTGCTCTAAGATCACGCCGGGATCTCCCTGTCTCCCTCCGCCTTGTCCTCCTCATGCTTCTCCACCATGATGACGCCGACGACGGAGCGGCTTGCTTCTTCACCTCGTCTTGGCTGTTGCCTCCACCTAGCACCACCACTTCACCGTCCACCTCAGCAAAGTCCTCGGTCGGCCCGGGTCGTCCTCCGCCTTGCGTGAGCTGCTGCGCGGGGTCTGCCACACGTTGTTCCATCCCTGTCATCTGGATTTGTAGTTTTGTACGCCGCTGCCACCACCAACTCCCCCCATGCTCACCCTACCGTCACCAGCTCCCACGGCGCCGCCACCAGCTCATGACACCCTCGACTCGTCACCATGTCCTCCTCCAGGCCATCGCCACTATCTCCTGGCAGCTAAGAGCTGTTGTCCCCGTCCCTTGGAACCTTGTGCTCGTCGTGGTCCTCTCCGTCCTCTAGGTCTTGCGGCGGCACTCTATGTTTGAGCCAAGTCTGGACTATCAACTGCCCACCTGATTGCGTCTAAGTTTGGCACCTGCAGAGTATGAAAAAACCCGTTTCAGTTTAGAACTTTAGATGCACAAAGTAGTCAATTTCAATTTGCTTTTAATGTAGAAACTTACAAAGATAAATCCGCGCATGCGGGCTATGCATGAATACGCTGTCCACACTGCACCATTGGCAAAGGAGGCACCACCGGCCTGGTACTGCCGTGTACTGCAAACATACTACACAAGTTAGCCGCTTTTCTTTTTGCACTACTTGGAGATAAAATGCTAAATTTTCATACCGTGCCGATCACCCGGATGGCGTACATGGCCACGCTAGAGAACATGGCGATGTAGCCCACGAAAGTGCGTGACCACTTCATGCCGAAGAGCAAGCCGAGCACGACGGCCGTCACCGTCAGGACAATGACGAGACTGATAACGGGTCAATGCCGACTGCCAACGGCAACGTACCAGATGAAAATCCCGACGTACACCACCTCGACGATGAGGCCGACGATGTTGGCGAACATTAACGTCAAACTGACCCAATCAACGAGCGCGTGATGCCCTTGTGAGTGTGACAACTTGACAGTGACAAGGATGCCGAACACCACCCACATCGACGGAGTTGAACACCACAGACAGGTACAAGTAGGGCTTCGTCGTCCCGACCTGCTTAGTGCTCACGATGGCCTTGAAAGTGGACCTACAATATGGAGTTTTTTTAATGACAATGATGCATTAGTCGACCTCATCCTCGCCACGGTCGTCACCGTCATTGTGCTCCTACTTCTTGAGCTCATGGGATGGTAAAGAACCTTTGTGGGGATATTAGCGATGGTGTCCGTCGTCAAGATGTATGTCATACGGTGTACAGTCGGACCGAGTTGAGTATTTTATACCAAACTCTTATACTTCTATATAACTTAGTTTTATTTATTTCAATCTTATAAGGATATCTCACATATATAGTTTGCATAGTTAAGCTAAATATAAATTGTTACTAATATTATGTATACACTTCTTGTAGCTTATACCCCATACATTTATAAATATAATTACCTCGTGTTGAATCTAAATAGTTTTTGTAACCAAAACTATATTAGTTTTTGCTGTATACACTTAGGCTAAAAATTGTCAAAAGATATGTTTCTTTCACGGTTGAACTAAGTCATAATTATATATATGGTTTTCGCTATGCATATCTACTAAGTATATTTTAATGGTTATCTTAATAGAAGTTTTGAGTGTCATTACATCGAAAAATTAAAATAACTTATAGCACAACTACTATCTTCTCCCTGTTTTTTTGTTTAAGTGCGTCTACAAGTAACATTGTGTTAAAAAATAAGGATCACATGACGCGTAGAAAGTAATGAGAATTCTAAAACTACACAATCATACGGTTTGTGTTGTTTTGTGGTGATCCAAATTTGTATATCTTGACAAAGGCCTGCTTGTGACGTAGGAGAGCGTAGCGTCCCGGAGTACGGTACGAGTTGTTGGCGGATCGTGTACGAGTCGGGCAGCAGTCGATTTAGGGTTTTGCCTTCATATATACATCTTGTAAGCCGCCGGGTAAGCCATACATTGTATACCCACGGTGTTTTTAACCTCACCCGATCATAATGAAGTATTGCTGGCTAGCATACGTAGTTTTTTCTCCTCCTTTGTTGGTAGGGGTTTTCCACGTTAAAATCTTAAAATCTCGTATCCCTGTTGGTTTGATCTTTCCGTATTTATCGTTTTCGTGCTATCTTTTGTAACAATTTTATATGTTATGTCAATCGAAATGTGTTTTCTGTTATCTAGTGTACACCATGTTGTGCTCAACACGCTACTCTTCTCTATGAGCGAGTAAATCCTTGTCCATTGATCGCCCTCACTTCATCACGAAATGTGTGGATCAATCTATTACCCACCCTGATCTGAGCATAAACTTATTCCCTCCGACATCTGACTGCTCCAACATATTTCAACAACATTCTTCAACAACATAAAATCTCCATCTTCATGTGACGCGGGCTGGAAGACTCCTTCACGGACTATGTTTCTTCAATGTCACTCATGCGTACGCAGTCGGACCGGGTGATGTCTACCTTCTATCATAAAGAAATCAAGTGCTACTAACCAGATCTGGATTCCAATCTCCCAGGTAGGCCCACAAAGACATAAGTAGGAGCAATCGGACCATGATGGCCCACTTCAAGGGTTGGGAGCCAAGCAGGCCTAGCAACACCATTCTGGAGTACAAACTACACTAAGATAACCGTATGCCATACTTAACACGATACTCAATGTATACTGACACATATAGGATCTAGAAAAAATATCTTGTTAAGCGTTGGCGTAGCCGCACAAATCTATAGTCCTATTCGGTACTCGATAATCCTAATTACCGCCCTATTAATTCCCACCATAAATCAGGAATAGGAGCTACCAAACGTGATAAGGTCATTCACAAGTACTCACTAAATCATCATCATCCAATTTCACTGATTCACCGGAGACGAGAGCAGGCTTTACCTCAAGATTGTTGAGCATACATCGGATAATACAAAGTCGCCACCCAAACATTAGTATTGTTTTTACGAAGTGTTGTCCATCTGGGTCTAAACCTGTATACATCCTTGTCTCCCGTGGGCTACCATCACGAGGCCATGGCTGGTCCAGGGGACGCGCGGGGAGCGGCAGACGTTCGTCGACTCGTCGGACGGGAGCTCGCACGACATGGTCGTTCCCGAGATGCAAGGCAAGACGTGCCTAGGCTGCATCCACAACGGCGACTGGCTCCTGATGCTGGACGAGTCCACCACCGATTGCTTCCTCCTCCGTCTCTCCGACGACGACGACGACGTCCCATCCAAGAAGATCCCCCTGCCGCCGCTAAACGAGCCGCTGGATTCCATACAGACGTGCGCGACGCTCGGGGCGTCGTCGCCGGCGCAACCGAACTTCGTCGTGGTGGTCGCCATTACACGCGAGGTGGAATACGACGTGCTTCAGTGCCGCCCCGGTGATTAACATTGGGCCAAGCTCAAGTCCCCGACGCTTAATTTCACAAACCGTATGATCAGGCACAGAGGAGAAATCTAATTGTTTGGGTGCTTCCGAGTCTTCCTACACGCTCTTCGTGATAGGTTACGAGGACGACATGGTCCGAGCGCGGTCGATCGGCACTATAAGTGGCGCTGATGGGATCGCAACAGTCTTCGAGTGAAGTAAAAATTAAATTCATTGATTCGACACAAGGGGAGTCAAAGAATATTTGTAACCTTTAACAGATGATTTGTCAGATCAGCTGCACCTGTGAATAGATTTGCTCGAGAAAGATTATCAGTAGCAACAGTTTTATAACAGAGACAGTAGTGAAATAACAGTAGCAGGACAATTAAAAAAGCGATTGTGATTGAAGTAGACAACGGGATTAAAATACTGTAGGCACAGGGACAGATGTACGGGCGTTGCATGGACAAGATAATTCATGTAATAACATAGCATAGACATTTGCAGATAAATAATATAAAGCATCCAAGTATTAACTAATCATAAGCATGTGTTCCAATTTAGTTGTGCGTGCTCGCAATGAGAAACTTGCATATCATCTTTTGTCCTGCTAGCCCGTTTGCAGCGGGGACTCAAGGAAAACTACTGCAATTAAGGTACTCCTTTTAATAAAATACTAGAGCAAAGCACTAACACTCCATGAATACATGTGATCCTCACATCATAGCCATTCACTCCGGTTATTCCAATTGCTGTCACTTTGGGGCAATCGGTTCCGGACAATAACGTTTGTATACAACTCATAAATATGATCCAAACCAATAATTATCATCATAATTCAATTATGTTCAGATCTGAAATCATGGCACTTGGTCCCTAGTGTCAAGCATTAAGCATAACAAGTTGCAACAAAGACGTAAAACACCAATAAATGATACTAGGCACTATGCCCTAACAATCTTACAGCTATTACATGAGTGATCTCATCCAATCCCTACCATCCCCTCAAGACTACAGCAGTGAATTACTCACTCATGGATGGGGAAACATGGATGGTTGATGGAGAGGCGGTGGAGATGACGATGGCGATGATCCCCTTCGATTCTCCGTCCCGGCAGGGTGCCGGAACAGAGACTTCTGGTCCCCGAACTAGGGTTCGCGATGGCGGCGGCGCACGGGTGTGTTCTCTGGAAAAGTGTCTACCCCCCAGTGTTTTTAGGTCAGAGGGGTCTTGTAGCCGCGTTGGGGTCGCGAGGAGGTGGCCGAGGTGGCCGCACCACCTCCTGGCGCGTCCAGATGGGCCTCGCGCCACGGGGTGGTGTGGGCCCCTCAGGCCTCTTCTCCGTTTGGTCTTCGTGGTTCTGAGTTCCTCTCGGATGAAAATAACTTCTGTTTGGATTTTGGGGTTTTTCTCCGAAGTTGATATTTCTGCACAAAAACAAGACACCAGGGTAATTCTGCTGAAAACAGCGTTAGTCCGCGTTAGTTGCATCCAAAACACACAAATTAGAGGTAAAACAATAGCAAAAGTGTTCGGGAAAGTAGATAAGTTTTGGACGTATCAACTCCCCCCAAGCTTAGCTTATTGCTTGTGCTCAAGCAATTCAGTTAACAACTGAGTGCGATAAAAGAACTTTCACGAACTCATTCACTCATGTGATGTAAATGTTCTCATTATGAGGACAAATGCTTAGACTATTCATAACAAGACATATATAACGGTGTCACCCAATAGTTATGTAAACCATGAAAAGATGTCAATTAAACCGATGATAAATAACATGAAACATATCAATTCACAGGATTGCAAAGATCATAAGAAAGTATGATAAACTTGTATCTCGCTAGCTCGAATGTAACAGCAAAACATAAATGCCCAGGCACCTCTGAGTTTCAAGGGAAGACTAGAGATAAAGATATCAAAGATAAAAGTATCTAGATTACACCGCGGTTAACATATTAAGGGACAAGCATATTACACTAAGAATGACAGTTATGCTCTCTTGAAAGTGCTCAAAGAAGGATGGAGACTCAACAGTAAAGTAAAAGATATGCCCTTCATTGAGGGAAGTAGGGATTTAACATGTGCTAGAGCTTCTTATCATTTTGAAAACAGAGGTAAAATTATTTTTGAGCGGTGGTTGTTAGGTCAACGAATGGTAATGGGTACTCTACCCCCTTGTCAACCAGACTTTCTTAAGAACGGCTCCCATGAAGGACGTTATTTCTACCCAAGGACAGATCATCCCACAGTTCTCTTTTGTTTACACATGTAGTTAAAAACTATTGTCATTGCTTGACTGATTGGATCAGGGCAAAAATGTGAAGAGAATGCAACAGTTAAAGTTGTAATTAATTTGGGCCTGGGCACCCCATTGGCCAGCTCTTTTTGCAAATTAATAGATAAGCAGATGTATATGCCACTAGTCTGGTTGGCGAAAGTCTGTCCAAAGGAAAATGACAAGGTTGATATCCGTAACCCCACATACTTCCTCATGAGCTCAAAATAGTGGCACAAATTGAGAAGTGTTTGAAGGTTTTAAAGGTAGCACATGCGAATTTACTTGAATGGTTTGAAATTGCCATGTATAGGTGTTTATAGTGGACTCTTTGGAATAACTTGGTTTTCAGGGATTTGGAAGCACAAGCATTTTCTCAGCTTAGTACAGGTGGAGGTTAGCAAAAGATAGGAAGCGACAATTCAAGAGAGCAATAACCGTCATAATCATGTTTGCGACGAAATAGAATTAACGGAGGCATAATAAAGATACAAGAACTCTGAGTCAAAATATGTCATCAAGTCTTAATTGACTTTTTGTTTTCAATCATAACATGTGTAAGCATGTGCCAAGTCGATTTAACTGAATTATTCAGAGGAGGATACCACAGTGTCATATTCTATTATGAGCAAAGCAATGCAAGCAAATATCCAAAGAAACATGACATCCACCATAAATAAATTGGAAACAATCATAAGAGAACACGAACTACTAAGTATCCACCAATCGACATATACGTTATGCGAACCATCTAAGCATGCTCACATGAATGAGTATATGTACAAAAATGAAAAACAAATAGAGTTCATTACCAGCCTCTTACCCAACTCGAAATTGTCATAGATCATCATAATTGCCTTATCACTTGTGTGCTTGAAAGATATGAGATAATAACCAAGCTCCATGGAGTAATGGAAGATAATGTCCTCTGAAACAAACGATACAAAAGCAAAGAGAAACAACAAAACAATTTGGGTTTTCGGATTTAGAAACGAAAAACAGAACAACCAGAAAAGACGAATTTTTTTGAGGGCCTTAACATGCCCAGATCAGAAAACGCAAAACTAATGAAAGTTGCGTACACATCCCAGGAATATGCACACAAATTTCAGGTCATTCCGACATTCCTGTAATAAGTTATGAATTTAACGGTGGACAGCAGAAATCTGTCCCTGCGCGAAACAGCACACAACAAAGCAAAATATTTTTGTGTTTTTGCATATTGAACTGAAATAAATACTAAGCATACTAATACTAGATACTAAAACAAACCGGCAAGAGAAATAAAAAAAATCTTTTTAGTATTTTGGGTTTATGGCAAACAAACAAAGCATAAACAAATGAGCGAAAGAAAGAAAACTAAAGCGAAACATGGATATACAAAGTACCGAATGAGAATGATATGAAGATGAGTGTGCATCGGTATACCTCCCCCCAAGTTTAGGCTTTTGGCCCAAGGGGATCTCAAGGCCAATATCCCCATCCGTCGAGGTTGCGGGGGTATGTCGAAGAGCTTTCCCTGTAGTGCGAGCTCGAGGATGCGCCGGCGTGGTATCCACTATAATCCTCTGACGGTGGCTCCTGCCTGCGATGCGTCTGGTGAAAACCAAGCACGCTGAGCTGCTCCTCTAGCTCTACCAGCGAGTACGACCACGGTCTCCTGTCAATACTAAATAAAGAAGGTTGTGGCAAGGAGACTTCCTTTTCACGATCGTCAGCACAAACAACCCTAAACATGATATTCTCCAAAGTGGAGATGTTAGTAACAAATTTGTGGCCTTTCATCGCAGCAAGGCCAAGATAGCATGGTTCAAGTGGAGCATCATTAGGACTAATAGGCAGCCTAAAAAATTCAGCAATACGAAGAGCAATAACGCCTCCAAAAATGGGGCCTCTAGCCACTAAACGACGAGCAATTAAAAAGCTAAGGTTATACGGGAATTCACCCTTAAGGGCGCCCGAAAGAAATGCAAGTTGCAAGTTAGAAACATTGCTAGTGTTCCCTACCGAGCACACTAGTAGTAAGATAGTAAACAAAATACTTGATGGTAGGGAATTGAATGTTCCTTATCTTGTTGCAATGTGCGGAGCGGGTGTCATTGTCGGTCACCTCTTGGTAGGTTTGGGCCAACTCCGGTGGATTCGCGACAATCCTCACCGTTGTCCCCCTGTTTGCTGTACCAACAATCCCACAAAACTTCTCCAAGGTTAGCCTGCAAGGCATATCATATATCTTGAAAGAAATGGCCTTTGCATAAGATTGGGTGTTGAAGGTGAAGGATTCCGAGAAAGTCTTGGTAAGCCAATAGTATTGTGGCCTCTCATCCCTCATGTAGGTGGTCAAGCCAACTCTCTCAACGAGAGTTTGGAAGTCCTCAAGTAAACCTGTGGCACGAAGGAAAGCATAACAAGAATAAGATGCGGCGTGAGGTTCTCTCGCATCCCCCTCATCTCCTGTCGGGGGGCTACCCCCGGGTAGGGTAAAGATATGGTAAAAGCTACGTCCAAGGCCCAGCCGACATACTCCAACTGACATACTTCGACCGACATACGCTAACCGACTTACGACTGACCGACATATTTTACCCGACATGTCTATGTCGGTGTGCATAGTTTTATTCTTATGTGCAGGAAGAGCGGTTGATGAAGGGTAATCCGGCATAACCATGCCGGGTCTCGGGAGATGAAGATTATTCGGCATACACATGCCGGGTTGAGTGGTGGCATCCGGCATACCCATGCCGGGTTTACCAGGAGAGGAGTCACAGATGTATCCGGCATGTCCATGCCGGATTAAACAGAGGAGATACCAAGACAAGCGCTATAGGACAAAACCAAGTACACAGACAAGACTTGCCATGCCCATCCCCATGATGCAGTGTGAAGGACAGACAAGATGGGACAAGCCCATGCCCATGACGCACTGAATAGTATTGACAAGACCCCAGTAGTCATGTCATGAATAGTGTAGGAATAGTGCGCGGTGGGCCACCTCTTGTCCCCTGGGCTCCCTCTATATAAGGAGCACCGGGGGAAGGCTCCGAAAAAGGCACGGGCTAGCTCATTTCCCCCTGCCATTACTTCCCAAGATCTCCTAGAGGCGTGTTTCGCCCAGCTCGCGGAGCAATTTGTACCTCGTATACACAGAGAGAAAATACAGCGATAGGCTAGATGCTGCAATAGGGGTTTTATCTCCTCACGAGACCCCCGAAGCAGGGTAAATCCCCGTGTTCATGTGTTCTTCGTGTGCGATCCCTTTGCGCTATCCCTCCCCGAATCCTGTAGCGTCCATCGGCCCCCAAGATTAGCCACCCCGTGGCATATGCCGTGTAGCCACCACGACATCTCCAATCGTCGGTGCGAGGATCTCCTCGTTGTAGGACTGCTGAACGGGAATCCGGCACCTAGAGGGGGGGGGGGGGGTGAATAGGTGCTATTACAAATTTTAGGTCTTTTCAAATTTAGGCTCAACACAAAGGTAAATTCTCTAGATATGCAACTACGGTGAATTTACCTAAATGACAAACTAAGCAATAACAAGATAAATAAGCGTACAAGACAAGCAAGTAAGGGAGTAAGGATAAGGGGAACCAAGTGAAGCACGCGGAGATGAAGGTGTAATCCCGAGTTCCACCCAAGGGTGTACGTCTTGTTTGGAGAGGTGTGCGCTACCACAACAGGTTAGCCGCAACGCCACAAAGGCTCACCTTCTTCTCCGATGAACTCAACCACAAAGGTTGCGAGTTCACCTTCCACTATTGATCCCCTTTTAGGGCGGAGATCGAATCCCTTACAAACGCTTGAGGCACGCACCCACAACTTAATTGGGGGCTCTCAAGATGACCACAAAAGGTCAAGGACCACAAAAGGTCAAGGCAACACCAAGAGTACAACAATGGTGAACTAGGTTTTCCCACCGGAAACCCTAGCCACGAAATCCCCAAGTGAATGGGGGAAAAATAAGAACGCTTTGGTGACGATGTAGATCGGTGCTTTCTCCTTCAATCCTCCAAAGGTCAACAAGTTTGAGTGGGAGGATTGGGAGATCTTGGAGCTCGAAGCTTCGTAGTAATGGAGGAGAGAGAGTGTAGAAGCTCAACTCTTCAAAGGTAGGTGAAGGGGTACTTTTATAGCTCCTCCAAAAACTGGCCGTTGGAAGCTGAAACTTACGCAGCGGTACTACCGCTGGGAGGGCCGGTAGTACCGCTGGCACTTTGAAACCAGCCGTTGGCTTCCTCGGCGGCAGCGCATGAATTCCAGAGCTTCGTGGCGGTGCTACCGCCAGGAGGGCCGGTAGTACCGTTGGAGGGGACGGTAGTACTGCTCTGGTACCGCTGGAGGTACCGCTCTTAGAAACAGAGCGCCGAAAACGGCGGTACCTCGGGCGGTACCGCTAGTGGCAACCAGGTACAGCCCCGTGCACTGGAGAGAGACCAGTGCAGCGGTACTACCGCTGCCTGGAGCAAGGCTTGCTGGAGTCCTTCTGCTGCGCCCGTTTTGATACTTTCCTTTTTGCTAACATCCTACAAACAACCTGCAAACTTTACCAGCAATGTTAGATCACAGATTGTGTTGTCATTAGCACCAAAACAAGGGTTTACTAGAGAATGCTCTTTCAATCTCCCCCTTTTTGGTGTTTGATGACAACACAACATAAACGGCGAGAGTTCACAAAATTTCGACGGAGCTCCCCCTAGATACGTGCATACTTTTTAGAATGCTTTGAATACACAAATGCACAACATCTAGGATCAATGCTCCCCCTAAATTTTGCATCCCATGCCACAATTAAATCAACCACAAATGCAAGAGTATCCAAAGGACAAGTGAGCAACTTAAAGGAAGATAATAGGATCCACATGTCTTACACCATGCAAACATATAGGAGTTTCAAATAAATTTAGGTGTTCACAAGCTTAAAAGGGTCGAAATAAGAGAAAAACGAGCTCGTGACACCACCCTGCAAATTCCCGGAGAGCAACCTAATAGTTATCTCTCCCCCTTTGGCACCAAAGCACCAAAAAGGGAAAAGATCGAGTCTACATGCCCCAAGGTTCCCAGTCCGGGTGAGAGGAAGAAGCATCGTCATGCTCGGGGCTCGACCACACAATGATCTCTCCCTTGTCGTCCTTTGCTTGCCATTCATCCCAAGTGGGGATGTTTCGCTCGGACCCGGAAGGCACATCTTCCCCTTCGGCACGGCGGCCAGCAACCTCGGCTTGGCGAGCCTTCATCTTCTCTTCATGAACATCAAATTGGTGTCGCTCAACTTTCTTGGACACCGTGAAGATCTTCTTCATCGCACGAGCCATCCATGAGAAGGAACCACCCTTGGAGGCATTGGAGGGCCCGGCTTCTTCATTCACCTCCTTGCTAGGCTTGAGTTTGTGTTGCTTGACAAGTAGCCGCTTGCCCTTGTGGGGAGTCCACTTCTCGGTGTCACCGAGGTCATCAATGTCATTGTGCTCAAGCCACTTCCACACCACAATCCTCATGATCAAGGGAGCAAAGGAGATGTTCTTCTTCTTGCTAATCACATGCCAAAGCTCATGCCAAATGTAGTCCATCACATCAAGTTTCTTGCCTTGACCTTTCATTTCCATGGTGAGGACCATCAAGTTCTTCAAGTATCCATGGATCTCATCGATGTTGCCCACCTTTGGATTGATTGTCTCGCGGTAGATGCGGTGCATTATGTCCCAAGTGGGGTATAGGCCTTTGGAATCTCCAAACTTCCATTTATCCGCGCTAAGGGGGTTGTAAAGTGGGGCAAGCTTCTCAACTCCGTAAGCACTCCCACCAATGAAGTGAACACGAAAGTGGGTCTCGTCAAACTCTTCCGGAGGGAAAGGTCCAAACTCTTGATAGTTGAGAGACTCGGCAATATCTTCCCAAGATGCTTCAAACACTTTTTCCTTGGTCATCCACTTGATTCTCCTTGTTGTCTCATTGCCCATGTGGACGGTTGCCAAGAACTGCGCCACAATCTCCTCATCATAGTCTTGCTCAAGTTCCATGATGTGGAAAAGATCAAACTCCTCACAAATCTCCAACGCCTCACCAAAGTAGTTAGGTTTCGATCTCATGTACTCAATGTTTATGTGATGTTGATTGACGGTGTTATCCGTTGGTTTCTTCAAAAGGATCTCACGGTAACATTCTTCTTGGAAGGAGTTGTGGAAAAAAGGATTGTTTCCACGGACGGAGGGGACTTGATCCATACGATCAATCACATAGAAATCCACCGCCCTCTTTGCCGCGAACTCGGACTCACTGAGCTGACTAGCTGTCTTTGGGCGCTTGGGAATGGACTTGGTTGGGGCCGGATACTTCCGGCGTTGCAAATTGTTGAGTGCATCTTGAGCTTCATCGGAGGGAGCGGACTTTTGCTTCTTCCTACTTGCCGTGGACTTGGAACGACCGCTACCTAAGAAGAGATTGAGATGGAAAGCATATAGATGAGAATGCACAAGTTCCATGAATTATGAACGAAGAACACAATGATACAAAATTCTAGGAATGCTAAATCTAGATGTAAAGTGTCACATTCGGGTTTGGAGGTGCAGCATTGATAGATGTAAGCTTTAAGACAAGCCTTAGACCTATCTAGGGTTGCTCCAACAAATCTAAGATGGAAAATTTAAATCTAGCCTATAACTTTCCATGAAACTTGAACACATTGTTTTCAATCCATAACGAAGCATCTCTACCAACTCATTCAACCACAAATCCGAAGGGAAGCACTAATTTCATCTCTATCCATCAACTAGATGAGAGAGAGGGATTTGGCTTACCGGAGCTCATGGTGAAGGATCGAGGCGGAGGAGAGATGATGGAGTCCTCCCGGAGCAAGGAGCACGAGGTCCTAGGCCGAGGAGAACTCTTCCCGGCGGTGGAGTGGCCGGCGGCGGCGGGGAAGTGGAGGAGAAGGAGATGGGGTTGGGGGAAAGTGAGAGGTTATCCTCTCCAAACCGCCCAGCCCCGTGCCCTTATCGACCAAAACTCCCGCAGCAGTAGTACCGCTTGGTCCAGCGGTAGTACCGCCCGGTTCTGTCGGGCGCCCGAGCGGAGCTGCCGCTGCGCACGGTAGTACCGCTGGTTACAGCGGTAGTACCACTTGTGCGATGCAGCGGTAGTACCGCTAGGGTGACCGGTAGTACCGGCGCCTGGGGAAAAAGAACTGTGGCTCAAAATGATGCCCACAACACGTTTTTCACACCGGTTCCGACCATCCACACAACCAAGGGTATGGAACAAGGCATTGAGAGAGAATGGCTTTAGGGGTGCGAGTTGGGGCTTAGGATAGAAACTCAACCCGAGAGTGGTAGTTCACACTCACTTTGCAAAAAGCATTAAACTCACGAAGACCAAAATGAGTGTATTTCCCACAACCAAGAGAGGGCAAAAAGAACTCCACGAAAAACATGAAATCCAACTCTTCTTAGACGGAGAAGAGGGCGGTGGCCGAGGCCACCATGTTGGAGCGTATGGCATGTCACCGCGAAGATATATCTTGGGTACATAACCAATACTCTTCATTTTAGCTCATTTAGACATAAGAATGAATATAGAGTTAAAAGAACACTTGCTATCGGCATAATGGGGGGAGGGATGGTCCAATGTATTAGGAACGCACTCCCCCTATGTCCATGCCTACATCTAGACAAGATAAGATGCAATTACGTCCTAGGTGAGTTTGCAAGCGATCAAGCTAAGGACCTCGAATCAATGATATTGAGCTCATTCCTCAAAAAGCAAAACCTTCCTTCCTCAAGGGGCTTCGTGAAGATATCCGCCAATTGATCCCTTGTGCCCACATATGATAAGTCAATATCTCCTCGGGCCACATGATCTCTTATGAAATGGTGGCGGATCTCAATATGCTTGGTTCTTGAATGTTGCACCGGGTTATGAGCAATCTTGATGGCACTTTCATTGTCACATAGAAGAGGCACTTTGTCGCAATCGACTCCGTACTCCTTTAAAGTTTGCCTCATCCATAGCAATTGAGTGCAGCAACTTGCGGCGGCAACATACTCGGCTTCGGCGGTGGAGAGAGATATACAATTTTGCTTCTTAGAAGACCAACTTACCAAGGACCTCCCAATAAATTGACAAGCACCGGAGGTTGACTTCCTATCATCTTGATCTCCCGCCCAATCGGAATCCGTGTACCCACATAAAGAGAAATGTGCATCCTTGGGGTACGACAATCCATAGGTTGGGGTATAAGCCAAATATCTAAAGATTCTCTTGACCGCCATATCATGGCTTTCTTTAGGAGCCGCTTGATATCTTGCACACACTCCTACGGCTAGCACTATATCCGGTCTAGATGCACAAAGGTAAAGAAGAGATCCAATCATGGAGCGATATACCTTTTGATCCACATCCTTACCCTTGGGGTTGAGCTCAAGGTGGCATTTTGTTTGCATTGGGGTCGAGGCACCCTTGAGTTCAAGCAACCCATACTTCTTGAGCATGTCTTGAATGTACTTTGCTTGGTTGATGAACGTTCCTTCCTTCAATTGTTTGATCTCAAATCCTAGGAAGAACTTCATCTCACCCATCATAGACATCTCAAACCTGTCAGTCATAAGCTTGGAGAATTCTTTGTTAAATGCTTGGTTAGTAGACCCAAATATAATGTCATCCACATATAATTGACAAATGAAAAGCTCTCCATTTACTTTCTTAGTAAAAAGGGTGGGGTCGATTTCCCCAACTTGGAACCCACGGTCTACAAGTAGTTCTCGAAGGTGCTCGTACCACGCACGTGGGGCTTGTTTAAGGCCATAGAGTGCCTTATCCAACTTGTAGACATGGTTCGGATACTTGAGGTCCTCAAACCCCGGTGGTTGCTTCACATAAACAAGTTCATTTAGTGGACCATTAAGAAAAGCGGATTTAACATCCATTTGTTGTAACTTAAAGTTATGATGAGAGACATAGGCAAGAAGTATACGAATTGACTCAAGATGAGCCACGGGTGCATAGGTTTCTCCAAAGTCAATGCCTTTAATTTGGGAGTAACCTTGAGCCACCAATCTTGCCTTGTTCCTTACCACCATGCCATGTTCATCTTGCTTGTTCTTGAATATCCACTTGGTGCCGATAACATTGCGGCAATCTTTGGGTCTTTCCACCAACTTCCACACTTTGTTGCGCTCGAAGTTGTTGAGTTCTTCATGCATAGCATCAAGCTAATCTTTATCTTCAAGAGCTTCAAAGACTTTCTTGGGTTCCACCATGGAGATGTGAGCTTGATGTTCACTAAAGCTTGCAAGTTGTCTTCGGGTAGAGACCTTGCTTCTCACATCACCAAACACCTTGTCAAGAGATAGAGCTCTTAATTCTTGTGAGGTGCCAACCCTATTCAAGCGGCGGATCTCGATTTCCCTCCTAGTGGTGGGAGGGATTGCTTGATCATCTTGATCATTCATGTCTCCGCCTTGACTGTCTTGATGGCCTTGATCAACCAAAGGAGTTGTCGATGAAGAAGGGGGTTGACCTTGGCCTAGGGGAGGGCTGCCATCCGTACTAACCATGGCATCGGAGGGTCCGGCGTTGGGAGCCGGAAGTTCCGGGTCAATGGAAATAACGGGGGCAGCCGGAGGTTCTTGTACTTCTTCCTGAATAGGCGTGTTGGGCATGGTGTTGTTGTCGGGTGTTTCTTGTGAGGGAGTAGCCACCACTTGCGTAGAGCTTGAACCTTGTTTAGCAACCTCATAATAGAGTTCGACGGGGCGGTAGACTCCTAACCCCATCCTTCGGATAGCATCTTGAGGTTGATCATCACCTACATCGGAAACACCACTTTGCTCCACAAGGGAGCCGTCATTCTCCTCGAACACCACACTACAAGTTTCTATGATAATGCGCAAGGCCTTATCATAGACTCTATAAGTATTGGATTCGGAACCGTAGCCCACAAACGTCCCTTCAAGAGACTTAGAATCAAACTTGCCTAAACGAACACCTTTGATGAGATAGAAACACTTACAACCAAGAACTCGGAAGTAAGAGATGTTGGGCTTGTTCCCGGTAAGCACTTCATAAGGTGTCTTCATGAGTCCTTTGCGAAAGAAGAGTCGGTTGGATGAATGGCAAGCGGTGTTGACGGCTTCGGCCCAAAAGTTGTGAGGGGACTTGAACTCGGCCATCATTGATCTTGCCATCTCAATAAGTGTGCGGTTCTTCCTTTCGGCTACACCATTTTGTTGGGGAGTATAAGCAGCGGAATATTGATGACGAATCCCTTCTTCACTAAGAAACTCGTTCAAGGTGTAGTTCTTGAACTCGGAACCATTGTCACTTCTTATCACCAAGATAGGGACATTGTGTTGACGTTGAGCTTCATTGGAGAAGTCGATGATAGTTTGTTGAGTCTCCACCTTCGACTTGAAGAAGAAAACCCATGTGTATCTTGAATAGTCATCAACAATCACCAAGCAATATTTCTTGTCACCAATACTAGCTTCCGGAATGGGACCAAAGAGGTCAACATGGAGAAGCTCCAAAACCCTTGTTGAAGAAATGATGGTCTTGCTTGGATGGTGAATGTCATGCATTTTTCCTTCAACACAAGCCCTACACATTCGATCCTTCGAGAAAGAAACATGATCTTTTAGTCCGAGGATATGGCCACCCTTTTTGAGACTTTGCAAAGTCCTCATGTTGACATGGGCTAGTCGGCGATGCCATAGCCAACCCAAGTCCGCCTTAGCGAATAGGCACATTGCATGGGAAGTCGTGACTCCGGAGAAGTCAACCACATAGAGCCCATTCTCAATGTATCCAACGAAAGACACATTGAGAGACTTGCTCCGCATAAGGATAACCATTTCCTTTTCGAAGACAACGGTATAACCCAAACAAGTTAAAGAATGGACCGAGATCAAGTTGAAGCCTAGGGACTCGACAAGCAAGACATTCACAAGTGTGATGTCCGGTGCCACTACCACCTTGCCGAGCCCTATTACCTTAGACTTTGAATTGTCACCATATGTAACGGTCATTTGATCATCATTAGGCTTCAACTCCATTACAATCTCCTTACTTCCGGTCATATGACTAGTGCACCCACTATCAATTATCCATTTTGATCCTCCGGAAACAAGGCCCTACACACAATCAATTCTTTGATTTAGGTACCCATTTTGCAATGGGTGCCTTTTGGTTAGCAACAAGGTTCTTTGGGACCCAAATAGCATATTCAATATAACCATCAAAAGGACCAATGTATCTAGCATAGACATCCCCATAATAATCAACATATAAAGCATAATTGGGGTTAGATATGCCAGCAAAGTCATCACGAGTGGGAGTGCCCCTTGTGACATTTCCACTCGCAATGTCATCTTTCTTGGCTTGTGCGGGCTTGGCCTTCTTCTTGATCTTCTTCTTCTCCTTAGAAACATAGCCTAGACCTTCTTTACCCTTGTGGGGCACTCGCTCATGAAGAGGAGAAGTGATTGTTCTCTTACCTTTATCAAGAGAGGTCTTGGACTCGGTTGCCATGGAGAGAACAAACAAAACCCTAGCTTTATCCTTGACAACATTTGCATTAGTATTCAAAGGAGTAGAGGTGCTAGGTTTCTCAAGAGTAGATATCCGAGTTTGGAGTTGATCACGAGACTTGAGAAGACGTTTGTGATCACTTGTCAATACCTTGTAAGTATTTTCAAGTGACTCGAAGTCTTCGCAAAGTCTAGCATCAGCAGCTACAAGCTCGGACTTTTCATTTTGCACAATTTTACATTTAGCAAAGTAAAGATCACGATCCTTAGTGATCTTAGCAAGTTGCTCCTTGAGGAGAGCATGAGCTTCTTGTTCATCTTCAAGGGAGGATTGGAGAGACACTTTAGTGTGAGCATCCTCTCTCTCAATCTCCCCTTTTAACTCAAGCTCATCCTCAAGCTCACCTATACAACTCATAATTGAGCCAAAGTGTTTCTTTCCTTCTCCTTGCAAGTTAGTCATGAATTTATCAAAAGCAATAATTTCTTTCTTGACATCTAGGCTCATACCATCATCAATTTCATGGGATATGGAGGTAGGGGACAATTTTACCTCGGATGTCTTTGCCATAAGACATCTTGCATTCTTGATGATGGGGCTCTCATTTGGTGAGGAGAAGAGCGACGGAGGTGTGGATGAAATGGCTAGTGCGGCCACTTGCGTTGGGGTATCCTCCTTGTCACTATCTTCATCATCGGTGGGATATTGCTCTTGAGTTACCAAGACAATCTTTTGGTTCTTCTTGAAGTAGGGCTTCTTCATGGGCATGGGCCCCTTGCCCTTCGTCTTGGCCACGAGCCTCCCACCATGATCCTCTCTTCTTTCCCATGGGCAATCTACAACAAAGTGGCTTTTGTCATCACAATTATAGCAAAGCCTCACCTTGTTACTTGGCTTTCCTCCATTGGAGGGGAACTTCTTGTCAATCCTCGCTTTGGCCCTTCCGGGGTTCTTCCAAAACGTTCTTGCCGCAAGACCCATGTGTTGGGTGAGAGTACTTGAGAGAGTCTCACTAGATAGCTCGGCTTGATCATCATACTCATCTTCATCCTCTTCTTCAACGGTGGCCTTCAAGGCAATTGAGGCATGCTTGTGCATCCCTATGGCTCTAGCTCTTGCATCTTGTGCAATCTTGGAGGCCACCTTGTACGCGGTCATCTCTTGCATGACTTCATTGGATGTCATCTTCGTGAAGTCATGTCTCCCTTGGAGTGTCTTCAAGTCCGTTTCCTCAAAGGGCAAGAGAGCGGTCACGAACTTCCTCTTGATCCAAGCGTCATCAATGTAGACCGCACCGAGGTTCTTGAAGGTGTTAGCAATCAACACCAACCTCCGGTACATGTCCTTATGACTTTCTCCATCCAACTTGTAGAACCTCATTGCATAAGGCATCATACCGGTTCTTCTTCATGCTCTCATTCCCGACGAAGATGTCGGAAATAGCATTCCAAACTTCTTTGGCGGTGGAGAATTGTTGAATGAGCGGCATGTCCTTCTCTCCAACGGCCATTTGGAGTTGATGAAGAGCGGTGGCATTGAGTTGGCTATCAACCACCTCTCTTCTTGTCAAGTTGGTTGGATCATGGGGCTTGAATCCTTCTTCAATGATGCGCCATAGCTCAATGGAGGCACTACATAAATGAGACTTCATTTGAAATTGCCATTGAGAGAAATGAGTAGGTTTGAGCTTAGGAGGATCACTTCTAAAGTTTACATGAGGGTGAGGGATAGGCGGGTTAGGAGAGTAATTATGGTTAACATTATGAAATTCCTCTCCTTTGAGGGTATTAGAGGAGCTAGGTGATTCATCCTTTTCCGCCTTCTCGGGGGAAACACTTGGAGGAACATCTTTGGACCCATCCGAGGATGTCTCCTTAGAGTTCTCACCGTGCTCCTTAGGAGGAGGAGAGGGAGAAGTAGCCTCGGGCTCCTTAGACTTCAAGAGTGCCATGAGCATCTCATTCATCTTGAGGAGTTGGGCCTCCAAGGACGATTTCATATCTATGAGATCGGCCATGGTTGCCCCTTTGGCTAACGCCTCCTTCTCCGCCTCTAATTTTTCACGGGCGGCCCTCTCGGCATCGGATTCCGTCATCGTTGCACTTAGGCGGTTAAGCCCTTAAAAGTGAACCTGGCTCTGATACCAATTGAACGGGAATCCGGCACCTAGAGGGGGGAGGGGTGAATAGGTGCTATTACAAATTTTAGGTCTTTTCAAATTTAGGCTCAACACAAAGGTAAATTCTCTAGATATGCAACTACGGTGAATTTCCCTAAATGACAAACTAAGCAATAACAAGATAAATAAGAGTACAAGACAAGCAAGTAAGGGAGTAAGGATAAGGGGAACCAAGTGAAGCACGCGGAGACGAAGGTGTAATCCCGAGTTCCACCCAAGGGTGTACGTCTCGTTTGGAGAGGTGTGCGCTACCACAACAGGTTAGCCGCAACGCCACAAAGGCTCACCTTCTTCTCCGATGAACTCAACCACAAAGGTTGCCAGTTCACCTTCCACTATTGATCCCCTTTTAGGGCGGAGATCGAATCCCTTACAAACGCTTGAGGCACGCACCCACAACTTAATTGGGGGCTCTCAAGATGACCACAAAAGGTCAAGGCGACACCAAGAGTACAACAATGGTGAACTAGGTTTTCCCACCGGAAACCCTAGCCACGAAATCCCCAAGTGAATGGGGGGGAAAATAAGAACGCTTTGGTGACGATGTAGATCGGTGCTTTCTCCTTCAATCCTCCAAAGGTCAACAAGTTTGAGTGGGAGGATTGGGAGATCTTGGAGCTCGAAGCTTCGTAGTAATGGAGGAGAGAGAGTGTAGAAGCTCAACTCTTCAAAGGTAGGTGAAGGGGTCCTTTTATAGCTCCTCCAAAAACTGGCCGTTGGAAGCTGAAACTTACGCAGCGGTACTACCGCTGGGAAGGCCGGTAGTACCGCTGGCACTTTGAAACCAGCCGTTGGCTTCCTCGACGGCAGCGCATGAATTCCAGAGCTTCGTGGCGGTGCTACCGCCAGGAGGGCCGGTAGTACCGTTGGAGGGGACGGTAGTACCGCTGGAGGTACCGCTCTTAGAAACAGAGCGCCGAAGACGGCGGTACCTCGGGCGGTACCGCTAGCGGCAACCAGGTACAGCCCCGTGCACTGGAGAGAGACCAGTGCAGCGGTACTACCGCTGGAGCCAGCGGTACTACCGCTGCCTGGAGCAAGGCTTGCTGGAGTCCTTCTGCTGCGCCCGTTTTGATACTTTCCTTTTTGCTAACATCCTACAAACAAACTGCAAACTTTACCAGCAATGTTAGATCACAGATTGTGTTGTCATTAGCACCAAAACAAGGGTTTACTAGAGAATGCTCTTTCAATCTCCCCCTTTTTGGTGTTTGATGACAACACAACATAAACGGCGAGAGTTCACAAAATTTCGACGGCGCTCCCCCTAGATACGTGCATACTTTTTAGAATGCTTTGAATACACAAATGCACAACATCTAGGATCAATGCTCCCCCTAAATTTTGCATCCCATGCCACAATTAAATCAACCACAAATGCAAGAGTATCCAAAGGACAAGTGAGCAACTTAAAGGAAGATAATAGGATCCACCTGTCTTACACCATGCAAACATATAGGAGTTTCAAATAAATTTAGGTGTTCACAAGCTTAAAAGGGTCGAAATAAGAGAAAAGCGAGCTCGTGACACCACCCTGCAAATTCCCGGAGAGCAACCTAATAGTTATCTCTCCCCCTTTGGCACCAAAGCACCAAAAAGGGAAAAGATCGAGTCTACATGCCCCAAGGTTCCCAGTCCGGGTGAGAGGAAGAAGCATCGTCATGCTCGGGGCTCGACCACACAATGATCTCTCCCTTGTCGTCCTTTGCTTGCCATTCATCCCAAGTGGGGATGTTTCGATCGGACCTGGAAGGCACATCTTCCCCTTCGGCATGGCGGCGAGCAACCTCGGCTTGGCGAGCCTTCATCTTCTCTTCATGAACATCAAATTGGTGTCGCTCAACTTTCTTGGACACCGTGAAGATCTTCTTCATCGCACGAGCCATCCATGAGAAGGAACCACCCTTGGAGGCATTGGAGGGCCCGGCTTCTTCATTCACCTCCTTGCTAGGCTTGAGTTTGTGTTGCTTGACAAGTAGCCGCTTGCCCTTGTGGGGAGTCCACTTCTCGGTGTCACCGAGGTCATCAATGTCATTGTGCTCAAGCCACTTCCACACCACAATCCTCATGATCAAGGGAGCAAAGGAGATGTTCTTCTTCTTGCTAATCACATGCCAAAGCTCATGCCAAATGTAGTCCATCACATCAAGTTTCTTGCCTTGACCTTTCATTTCCATGGTGAGGACCATCAAGTTCTTCAAGTATCCATGGATCTCATCGATGTTGCCCACCTTTGGATTGATTGTCTCGCGGTAGATGCGGTGCATTATGTCCCAAGTGGGGTATAGGCCTTTGGAATCTCCAAACTTCCATTTATCCGCGCTAAGGGGGTTGTAAAGTGGGGCAAGCTTCTCAACTCCGTAAGCACTCCCACCAATGAAGTGAACACGAAAGTGGGTCTCGTCAAACTCTTCCGGAGGGAAAGGTCCAAACTCTTGATAGTTGAGAGACTCGGCAATATCTTCCCAAGATGCTTCAAACACTTTTTCCTTGGTCATCCACTTGATTCTCCTTGTTGTCTCATTGCCCATGTGGACGGTTGCCAAGAACTGCGCCACAATCTCCTCATCATAGTCTTGCTCAAGTTCCATGATGTGGAAAAGATCAAACTCCTCACAAATCTCCAACGCCTCACCAAAGTAGTTGGGCTTCGATCTCATGTACTCAATGTTTATGTGATGTTGATTGACGGTGTTATCCGTTGGTTTCTTCAAAAGGATCTCACGGTAACATTCTTCTTGGAAGGAGTTGTGGAAAAAAGGATTGTTTCCACGGACGGAGGGGACTTGATCCATACGATCAATCACATAGAAATCCACCGCCCTGTTTGCCGCGAACTCGGACTCACTGAGCTGACTAGCTGTCTTTGGGCGCTTGGGAATGGACTTGGTTGGGGCCGGATACTTCCGGCGTTGCAAATTGTTGAGTGCATCTTGAGCTTCATCGGAGGGGGCGGACTTTTGCTTCTTCCTACTTGCCGTGGACTTGGAACGACCGCTACCTAAGAAGAGATTGAGATGGAAAGCATATAGATTAGAATGCACAAGTTCCATGAATTATGAACGAAGAACACAAGGATACAAAATTCTAGGAATGCTAAATCTAGATGTAAAGTGTCACATTCGGGTTTGGAGGTGCAGCATTGATAGATGTAAGCTTTAAGACAAGCCTTAGACCTATCTAGGGTTGCTCCAACAAATCTAAGATGGAAACTTTAAATCTAGCCTATAACTTTCCATGAAACTTGTACACATTGTTCTCAATCCACGAAGCATCTCTACCAACTCATTCAACCACAAATCCGAAGGGAAGCACTAATTTCATATCTATCCATCAACTAGATGAGAGAGAGGGATTTGGCTTACCGGAGCTCATGGTGAAGGATCGAGGCGGAGGAGAGATGATGGAGTCCTCCCGGAGCAAGGAGCACAAGGTCCTAGGCCGAGGAGAACTCTCCCCGGCGGTGGAGTGGCCGGCGGCGGCGGGGAAGTGGAGGAGAAGGAGATGGGGTTGGGAGAAAGTGAGAGGTTATCCTCTCCAAACCGCCCAGCCCCGTGCCCTTATCGACCAAAACTCCCGCAGCGGTAGTACCGCTTGGTCCAGCGGTAGTACCGCCCGGTTCTGTCGGGCGCCCGAGCGGAGCTGCCGCTGCGCACGGTAGTACCACTGGTTACAGCGGTAGTACCGCTTGTGCGATGCAGCGGTAGTACCGCTAGGGTGACCGGTAGTACCGGCGCCTGGGGAAAAAGAATTGTGGCTCAAAATGATGCCCACAACACGTTTTTCATACCGGTTCCGACCATCCACACAACCAAGGGTATGGAACAAGGCATTGAGAGAGAATGGCTTTAGGGGTGCGAGTTGGGGCTTAGGATAGAAACTCAACCCGAGAGTGGTAGTTCACACTCACTTTGCAAAAAGCATTAAACTCACGAAGACCAAAATGAGTGTGTTTCCCACAAACCAAGAGAGGGCAAAAAGAACTCCACGAAAAACATGAAATCCAACTCTTCTTAGACGGAGAAGAGGGCGGTGGCCGAGGCCACCATGTTGGAGCGTATGGCATGTCACCGCGAAGATATATCTTGGGTACATAACCAATACTCGTCATTTTAGCTCATTTAGACATAAGAATGAATATAGAGTTAAAAGAACACTTGCTATCGGCATAATGGGGGGAGGGATGGTCCAATGTATTAGGAACGCACTCCCCCTATGTCCATGCCTACATCTAGACAAGATAAGATGCAATTACGTCCTAGGTGAGTGTGCAAGCGATCAAGCTAAGGACCTCGAATCAATGATATTGAGCTCAT
Organism: Poa annua; assembly: GCA_026929855.1. Taxonomy (NCBI): domain Eukaryota; kingdom Viridiplantae; phylum Streptophyta; class Magnoliopsida; order Poales; family Poaceae; genus Poa; species Poa annua. Next base: position 10,763,182 of record CM049436.1, read on the forward strand.
TCCTCAAAAAGCAAAACCTTCCTTCCTCAAGGGGCTTCGTGAAGATATCCGCCAATTGATCCCTTGTGCCCACATATGATAAGTCAATATCTCCTCGGGCCACATGATCTCTTATGAAATGGTGGCGGATCTCAATATGCTTGGTTCTTGAATGTTGCACCGGGTTGTAAGCAATCTTGATGGCACTTTCATTGTCACATAGAAGAGGCACTTTGTCGCAATCGACTCCGTACTCCTTTAAAGTTTGCCTCATCCATAGCAATTGAGTGCAGCAACTTGCGGCGGCAACATACTCGGCTTCGGCGGTGGAGAGAGATATACAATTTTGCTTCTTAGAAGACCAACTTACCAAGGACCTCCCAATAAATTGACAAGCACCGGAGGTTGACTTCCTATCATCTTGATCTCCCGCCCAATCGGAATCCGTGTACCCACATAAAGAGAAATGTGCATCCTTGGGGTACCACAATCCATAGGTTGGGGTATAAGCCAAATATCTAAAGATTCTCTTGACCGCCATATCATGGCTTTCTTTAGGAGCCGCTTGATATCTTGCACACACTCCTACGGTTAGCACTATATCCGGTCTAGATGCACAAAGGTAAAGAAGAGATCCAATCATGGAGCGATATACCTTTTGATCCACATCCTTACCCTTGGGGTTGAGCTCAAGGTGGCATTTTGTTTGCATTGGGGTCGAGGCACCCTTGAGTTCAAGCAACCCATACTTCTTGAGAATGTCTTGAATGTACTTTGCTTGGTTGATGAACGTTCCTTCCTTCAATTGTTTGATCTCAAATCCTAGGAAGAACTTCATCTCACCCATCATAGACATCTCAAACCTGTCAGTCATAAGCTTGGAGAATTCTTTGTTAAATGCTTGGTTAGTAGACCCAAATATAATGTCATCCACATATAATTGACAAATGAAAAGCTCTCCATTTACTTTCTTAGTAAAAAGGGTGGGGTCGATTTCCCCAACTTGGAACCCACGGTCTACAAGTAGTTCTCTAAGGTGCTCGTACCACGCACGTGGGGCTTGTTTAAGGCCATAGAGTGCCTTATCCAACTTGTAGACATGGTTCGGATACTTGAGGTCCTCAAACCCCGGTGGTTGCTTCACATAAACAAGTTCATTTAGTGGACCATTAAGAAAAGCGGATTTAACATCCATTTGTTGTAACTTAAAGTTATGATGAGAGGCATATGCAAGAAGTATACGAATTGACTCAAGACGAGCCACGGGTGCATAGGTTTCTCCAAAGTCAATGCCTTCAATTTGGGAGTAACCTTGAGCCACCAATCTTGCCTTGTTCCTTACCACCATGCCATGTTCATCTTGCTTGTTCTTGAATATCCACTTGGTGCCGATAACATTGCGGCAATCTTTGGGTCTTTCCACCAACTTCCACACTTTGTTGCGCTCAAAGTTGTTGAGTTCTTCATGCATAGCATCAAGCCAATCTTTATCTTCAAGAGCTTCAAAGACTTTCTTGGGTTCCACCATGGAGATGTGAGCTTGATGTTCACTAAAGCTTGCAAGTTGTCTTCGGGTAAAGACCTTGCTTCTCACATCACCAAGCACCTTGTCAAGAGATAGAGCTCTTAATTCTTGTGAGGTGCCAACCCTATTCAAGCGGCGGATCTCGATTTCCCTCCTAGTGGTGGGAGGGATTGCTTGATCATCTTGATCATTCATGTCTCCGCCTTGACTGTCTTGATGGCCTTGATCAACCAAAGGAGTTGTCGATGAAGAAGGGGGTTGACCTTGGCCTAGGGGAGGGCTGCCATCCGTACTAACCATGGCATCGGAGGGTCCGGCGTTGGGAGCCGGAAGTTCCGGGTCAATGGAAATAACGGGGGCAGCCGGAGGTTCTTGTACTTCTTCCTGAATAGGCGTGTTGGGCATGGTGTTGTTGTCGGGTGTTTCTTGTGAGGGAGTAGCCACCACTTGCGTAGAGCTTGAACCTTGTTTAGCAACCTCATAATAGAGTTCGACGGGGCGGTGGACTCCTAACCCCATCCTTCGGATTGCATCTTGAGGTTGATCATCACCTACATCGGAAACACCACTTTGCTCCACAAGGGAGCCGTCATTCTCCTCGAACACCACACTACAAGTTTCTATGATAATGCGCGAGGCCTTATCATAGACTCTATAAGTATGGGATACAGAACCGTAGCCCACAAACGTCCCTTCAAGAGACTTAGAATCAAACTTGCCTAAACGAACACCTTTGATGAGATAGAAACACTTACAACCAAAAACTCGGAAGTAAGAGATGTTGGGCTTGTTCCCGGTAAGCACTTCATAAGGTGTCTTCATGAGTCCTTTGCGAAAGAAGAGTCGGTTGGATGAATGGCAAGCGGTGTTGACGGCTTCGGCCCAAAAGTTGTGAGGGGACTTGAACTCGGCCATCATCGATCTTGCCATCTCAATAAGTGTGCGGTTCTTCCTTTCGGCTACACCATTTTGTTGGGGAGTATAAGCAGCGGAATATTGATGACGAATCCCTTCTTCACTAAGGAACTCGTTCAAGGTGTAGTTCTTGAACTCAGAACCATTGTCACTTCTTATCACCAAGATAGGGACATTGTGTTGACGTTGAGCTTCATTGGAGAAGTCGATGATAGTTTGTTGAGTCTCCACCTTCGACTTGAAGAAGAAAACCCATGTGTATCTTGAATAGTCATCAACAATAACCAAGCAATATTTCTTGCCACCAAGACTAGCTTCCGGGATGGGACCAAAGAGGTCAACATGGAGAAGCTCCAAAACCCTTGTTAAAGAAATGATGGTCTTGCTTGGATGGTGAATGTCATGCATTTTTCCTTCAACACAAGCCCTACACATTCGATCCTTCGAGAAAGAAACATGATCTTTTAGTCCTAGGATATGGCCACCCTTGTGGAGACTTTGAATTGTCACCATATGTAACGGTCATTTGATCATCATTACGCTTCAACTCCATTACAATCTCCTTGCTTCCGGTCATATGACTAGTGCACCCACTATCAATTATCCATTTTGATCCTCCGGAAGCAAGGCCCTACACACAATCAATTCTTTGATTTAGGTACCCATTTTTCAATGGGTGCCTTTTGGTTAGCAACAAGGGTCTTTGGGACCCAAATAGCATATTCAATATAACCATCAAAAGGACCAATGTATCTAGCATAGACATCCCCATAATAATCAACATATAAAGCATAATTGGGGTTAGATATGCCGGCAAAGTCATCACGAGTGGGAGTGCCCCTTGTGACATTTCCACTCGCAATGTCATCTTTCTTGGCTTGTGCGGGCTTGGCCTTCTTCTTGATCTTCTTCTTCTCCTTAGCAACATAGCCTAGACCTTCTTTACCCTTGTGGATCACTCGCTCATGAAGAGGAGAAGTGATTGTTCTCTTACCTTTATCAAGAGAGGTCTTGGACTCGGTTGCCATGGAGGGAACAAACAAAACCCTAGCTTTATCCTTGACAACATTTGCATTAGTATTCAAAGGAGTAGAGGTGCTAGGTTTCTCAAGAGTAGATATCCGAGTTTGGAGTTGATCACGAGACTTGAGAAGACGTTCGTGATCACTTGTCAATACCTTGTAAGTATTTTCAAGTGACTCGAAGTCTTCGCAAAGTCTAGCATGAGCAGCTACAAGATCGGACTTTTCATTTTGCACAATTTTACATTTAGCAAAGTAAAGATCACGATCCTTAGTGATCTTAGCAAGTTGCTCCTTGAGGAGAGCATGAGCTTCTTGTTCATCTTCAAGGGAGGATTGGAGAGACACTTTAGTGTGAGCATCCTCTCTCTCAATCTCCCCTTTTAACTCAAGCTTATCCTCAAGCTCACCTATACAACTCATAATTGAGCCAAAGTGTTTCTTTCCTTCTCCCTGCAAGTTAGTCATGAATTTATCAAACGCAATAATTTCTTTCTTGACATCTAGGCTCATACCATCATCAATTTCATGGGTTATGGAGGTAGGGGACAATTTTACCTCGGATGTCTTTGCCATAAGACATCTTGCATTCTTGATGATGGGGCTCTCATTTGGTGAGGAGAAGAGCGACGGAGGTGTGGATGAAATGGCTAGTGCGGCCACTTGCGTTGGGGTATCCTCCTTGTCACTATCTTCATCATCGGTGGGATATTGCTCTTGAGTTACCAAGACAATCTTTTGGTTATTCTTGAAGTAGGGCTTCTTCATGGGCATGGGCCCCTTGCCCTTCGTCTTGGCCACGAGCCTCCCACCATGATCCTCTCTTCTTTCCCATGGGCAATCTACAACAAAGTGGCTTTTGTCATCACAATTATAGCAAAGCCTCACCTTGTTACTTGGCTTTCCTCCATTGGAGGGGAACTTCTTGTCAATCCTCGCTTTGGCCCTTCCGGGGTTCTTCCAAAACGTTCTTGCCGCAAGACCCATGTGTTGGGTGAGAGTACTTGAGAGAGTCTCACTAGATAGCTCGACTTGATCATCATACTCATCTTCATCCTCTTCTTCAACGGTGGCCTTCAAGGCAATTGAGGCATGCTTGTGCATCCCTATGGCTCTAGCTCTTGCATCTTGTGCAATCTTGGAGGCCACCTTGTACGCGGTCATCTCTTGCATGACTTCATTGGATGTCATCTTCGCGAAGTCATGTCTCCCTTGGAGTGTCTTCAAGTCCGTTTCCTCAAAGGGCAAGAGAGCGGTCACGAACTTCCTCTTGATCCAAGCGTCATCAATGTAGACCGCACCGAGGTTCTTGAAGGTGTTAGCAATCAACACCAACCTCCGGTACATCTCCTCATGACTTTCTCCATCCAACTTGTAGAACATTTCCACCTCATTGCATAAGGCATCATACCGGTTCTTCTTCATGCTCTCATTCCCGACGAAGATGTCGGAAATAGCATTCCAAACTTCTTTGGCGGTGGAGAATTGTTGAATGAGCGGCATGTCCTTCTCTCCAACGGCCATTTGGAGTTGATGAAGAGCGGTGGCATTGAGTTGGCTATCAACCACCTCTCTTCTTGTCAAGTTGGTTGGATCATGGGGCTTGAATCCTTCTTCAATGATGCGCCATAGCTCAATGGAGGCACTACATAAATGAGACTTCATTTGAAATTGCCATTGAGAGAAATGAGTAGGTTTGAGCTTAGGAGGATCACTTCTAAAGTTTACATGAGGGTGAGGGATAGGCGGGTTAGGAGAGTAATTATGGTTAATATTATGAAATTCCTCTCCTTTGAGGGTATTAGAGGAGCTAGGTGATTCATCCTTTTCCGCCTTCTCGGGGGAAACACTTGGAGGAACATCTTTGGACCCATCCGAGGATGTCTCCTTATAGTTCTCACCGTGCTCCTTAGGAGGAGGAGAGGGAGAAGTAGCCTCGGGCTCCTTAGACTTCAAGAGTGCCATGAGCATCTCATTCATCTTGAGGAGTTGGGCCTCCAAGGACGATTTCATATCTATGAGATCGGCCATGGTTGCCCCTTTGGCTAACGCCTCCTTCTCCGCCTCTAATTTTTCACGGGCGGCCCTCTCGGCATCGGATTCCGTCATCGTTGCACTTAGGCGGTTAAGCCCTTAAAAGTGAACCTGGCTCTGATACCAATTGAACGGGAATCCGGCACCTAGAGGGGGGGGGGGGGGGGGGGGGTGAATAGGTGCTATTACAAATTTTAGGTCTTTTCAAATTTAGGCTCAACACAAAGGTAAATTCTCTAGATATGCAACTACGGTGAATTTACCTAAATGACAAACTAAGCAATAACAAGATAAATAAGCGTACAAGACAAGCAAGTAAGGGAGTACGGATAAGGGGAACCAAGTGAAGCACGCGGAGACGAAGGTGTAATCCCGAGTTCCACCCAAGGGTGTACGTCTCGTTTGGAGAGGTGTGCGCTACCACAACAGGTTAGCCGCAACGCCACAAAGGCTCACCTTCTTCTCCGATGAACTCAACCACAAAGGTTGCGAGTTCACCTTCCACTATTGATCCCCTTTTAGGGCGGAGATCGAATCCCTTACAAACGCTTGAGGCACGCACCCACAACTTAATTGGGGGCTCTCAAGATGACCACAAAAGGTCAAGGCAACACCAAGAGTACAACAATGGTGAACTAGGTTTTCCCACCGGAAACCCTAGCCACGAAATCCCCAAGTGAATGGGGGGGGGGGGGGGGAAATAAGAACGCTTTGGTGACGATGTAGATCGGTGCTTTCTCCTTCAATCCTCCAAAGTTCAACAAGTTTGAGTGGGAGGATTGGGAGATCTTGGAGCTCGAAGCTTCGTAGTAATGGAGGAGAGAGAGTGTAGAAGCTCAACTCTTCAAAGGTAGGTGAAGGAGTCCTTTTATAGCTCCTCCAAAAACTGGCCGTTGGAAGCTGAAACTTACGCAACGGTACTACCGCTGGGAGGGCCGGTAGTACCGCTGGCACTTTGAAACCAGCCGTTGGCTTCCTCGGCGGCAGCGCATGAATTCCAGAGCTTCGTGGCGGTGCTACCGCCAGGAGGGCCGGTAGTACCGTTGGAGGGGATGGTAGTACCGCTCTGGTACCGCTGGAGGTACCGCTCTTAGAAACAGAGCGCCGAAAACGGCGGTACCTCAGGCGGTACCGCTAGCGGCAACCAGGTACAGCCCCGTGCACTGGAGAGAGACCAGTGCAGCGGTACTACCGCTGGAGCCAGCGGTACTACCGCTGCCTGGAGCAAGGCTTGCTGGAGTCCTTCTGCTGCGCTCGTTTTGATACTTTCCTTTTTGCTAACATCCTACAAACAACCTGCAAACTTTACCAGCAATGTTAGATCACAGATTGTGTTGTCATTAGCACCAAAACAAGGGTTTACTAGAGAATGCTCTTTCAACTGCCTAACGCGAGTGGCAGCCCTTGGACGCCTTGTCCCCCTCTGAAAATCTCCCTCAAACACCTCATCAAAGTCACGGTTGTTCATCTTCCTTTTCTGAAATTTTCAACAATCATCATAAAAATCGATTTTTAGCCAAACTAAATGAAGGGAAACCACTATAGTGACTTGCTAGAGGCTTAAGCATGCATAAAAACTAGTTTCATCAACTTAGAACAAGCATTCAAACTCACTAAACAAGATATCTACAGCAGCAAAATACTTCATATATACACCATTAAACAAAATTCCACTTGGATATTCGGAAGAGTTACATACCGGAGAGGAGATGCACCAAATTTCAGCACCAGAAATTGGCTGAATGTGGAGATCGAAATCCCACGAGATGAGCAGCAAGAACACGAGTTTGAGCTATCCAAAAGTGATTTTTCGGGAAAGAGCAAGGCAGGGGAAGGTGAGAGAGAGCAAGTGGGGGGGCCTGTGGGCCCCACACCATGTGCTGGCGCGGCCACATGGCTGCCGCGCCACCAGGTGGTGTGGTGGACCAGGGGGTCCCCCTGGTTGCTCTCTGGCACTTCCAGGACCCTACTAAAAAATAGGATTTTTCATATAAATTTTTTAATTTTCTGAGAAACTTCATTTTTTTTTTCATTTTTTGGTATTTTGCATTATTAAATTCAATACTGAAAAATTATTTTCTAATAAAAAATTCAACTAAACATTGCAAACTAAGTAATATTACAGTAGGTATAACAAGGATGAGAGAAATAAAATTGTTTAGCCTCTTTATGCATTTAAAATGCACTTGTTAACAAGGTTGATCAAGTCTTGCCACCAAATGAATTTTACATGACATGAAAGATTTTAAACCATATGAGACACTCATGTTACCTTATAATGAATTGGTATGGATCCAATCATGAGAGTTTTGAATTCTTCTTTATATGGGCAATCAATACTTCCCACTCTAATAGACCTCAAATTGGTAATTGTATTAACTCCAGGCATTCTATCAACTTTCGTGGGAAAATAAACGGTATGCTCCTTGTCATGAACATTAACAGTAACTTTTCCTTTATTGCAATCAATAACAGCCCCTGTAGTATTTAGAAAAGGTCTTCCAAGAATAATAGACACATTATCATCTTCAGGCATTTCAAGAACAACAAAGTCAGTCATAATTAAGCAATTGGTAGTTATTTGGACAGGAACATCCTCACAAATTCCAACAGTAACAACAGTAGATTTATCAGCCATTTGCAAAGACATATCAGTAGGTATCAATTTTTCAAGATGAAGTCTCTTGTAAAGAGAGAAAGGCATAACACTAACTCCAGTTCCCAAATCACATAGAGCAGTTTTAACATAATTATTTTTGATAGAGTAAGGAATAGTAGGTATACCTGGATCACCAAGCTTCTTTGGAACCTTACCATTAAAAGAGTAATTAGCAAGCATAGTAGATATTTCCTCATTAGGAATTTTCCTTTTGTTAGTCACAATATCTTTCATATATTTAGAATAAGGAGGCAACTTAATAGCATCAGTCAAAGGAATTTGCAAGAACAATGGTTTCATCCAATCACAAAATCTATTATAATGATCTTCCTCTTTAGATTTAAGTTTCTTAGCAGGAAAAGGTATTGGTTTTTGGACCCAAGGTTCTCTTTCATTACCATGTTTCTTAGCAATAAAATCTTCTTTAGTGTACTTTTTATTTTTAACATGTTTTTCAGGTTCTTCTTCTATTTCTTCCTGATCCGAATTGACATTTTTATCTTTATCATTGTTATTAGCATTATCATTGTTATGTTCATTACCACTTTTAGTTTCAGCATCAGAAATAGATATACTATTAGGATCATTAACAGGTTCAGAGGATTCTACAACAGTTTTATGTTTATTTTTCTTTTTCCTAGAAGGAATAATAGGTTCATTCACTCGTTGAGAATCATGTTCAATTATTTTATCATTTCCTTCAGGATACAAAGGATCCTGAGTTGATTTACCACCTATAGTTGTTACTTCACAAACAAGTTTTTATTTAGCAATAGAGTTGTTTACTAGCAATTCTTTTTGCACTTTAGTGAGTTGATCTATTTGAGTTTGAACCATATGAAAGTGTTTAATTAGCACTTTAACATCATTCGCAGTTCTATCAACAATATCATGTAAATCACTAATAGCATGAGAATTTTTCATTAGGTGATTCTCTATTCTTGTATTAAAATTGCATTGCTTAACAATAAAATCATCAAATTCATCAAAGCATTGAGCAGGAGGTTTAGAGTAAGGAATATCTCTATCATCAAACCTTTGGAGAGAGTGTACCTCAATAATGGTTTGAGGAGGAATAGGCTTACATAATTCTTCAACAGGAGGTAAATACTTGACATCTTCAGATTTAATACCGCTTTCTTGAAGAGATCTTTTAGCTTCCCTCATTGTTTCTTCATTCAATTCAATCATACCTCTCTTCTTCGGTGTTGGTGGAGGTGTTGGAGTAGGTTCAGGAATATCCCAATCATCATTATTCTTGCATATTGTAGCCAATAATTCTTCAGCTTCCTCGGGAGTCCTTTTCCTGAAAACACAACTAGCATATCCAGGTATGTCCTAAATTCAGCAGTTAGTCCACTATAAAATATATCAAGTAGATCATTTTCTCCAAATCATGGTTTGGCTGCCCCCTCAAGATGCAACAAAAGCGTGTCCAAGCTTTGGGCACTTTCTCACCCTCTTCTTGATTAAAATTATAGATTTTTAACAAAGCATCATGTTGAGCACTAGCAGGGAAATATTTTCTATAGAAAGCATCAAGCAAACCCTTAGGACTAGTGATGGAACCAGGAGACAAATTATTATACCAAGTTTTAGCTTCTCCTTTTAATGAGAAAGGAAATATTTTAGCAACAAAGTAAGTGCGCATTTTAATGTCTTCAGCAAATATTCCACTCAAATCAGACAATACACTCATGTGTTCTACAGCACTTTCATTTTCAGTGCCACATAAACGTTCTCTTTCAACTATAGCTATATGAGCCAAATCAATAGAGAAATCATAATCTTTATCTTTTATGTTTACAGGAGATGTAGCAAATTTAGCATCAGGAGATAATTTATATTTAACAGCACGTTTTTCAACAAGTTTTTCACAGGCACTAGCATCTTTCATAGCATTAATTTCTTGAACAAGAGCATCATCAAGATTCACAAACATATCATCACACTCATCATCAGTATCACAAGTAAATTCACGTGAATTAACAGGTGTTTCCGCATTTTCATCAGGAATTTCAGCATTTTCAATTTGTTTAGATTTAACAATAGTAGCATTTAAAAAGGGACCTAATGAACCAGTTTCATCAAGAACAGTAGAAGAATCATCATAAGTAACTTCAGATTCAGCAGTAGTAATAGAACGTGCAGGTTGTGGTGGTGTAACAAGCTTACTCAACACAGATGGAGAGTCAAGCGCAGCAGCAGAGTTAAGAGTTGTACCTTTCCTTGTAGTGGAAGGCACAATGGGAAACTTCTTATCAGCATTTCTTCCCATGATGAATAAATTCCATCGAACAATATCACACTTAGGTGGGCTTGCAAATAAAGCTATGCTCCCCGGCAACGGCGCCAGAAAATAGTCTTGATGACCCACAAGTATAGGGGATCGCAACAGTCTTCGACGGAAGTAAAACCCAAATTTATTGATTCGACACAAGGGGAGCCAAAGAATATTTGTAATCTTTAACAGATGATTTGTCAGATCAGCTGCACCTGTGAATAGACTTGCTCGAGGAAGATTATCAGTAGCAACCGTTTTATTAGCAGAGACAGTAGTGAAATAACAGTAGCATGGGAATTAAAACATCGATTGCGATTGAAGTAGACATCAGGATTAAAATACTGTAGGCACAGGGACAGATGTACGGGCGTTGCATGGACAAGATAATTCATGTAATAACATAGCATAGGCATTTGCAGATAAATAATATAAAGCATCCAAGTATTAACTAATCATAAGCGCAATGAGAAACTTGCACATCATATTTTGTCCTGCCAGCCCGTTTGCAGCGGGGCCTCAAGGGAAACTACTGACAATTAAGTTACTCCTTTTAATAAAGTACCGGAGCAAAGCATTAACACTCCATGAATACATGTGATCCTCACATCATAGCCATTCCCTCCGGTTATCCCAATTGCTGTCTGATACGTCCATTTTACATCACTATTTTATATCATAATTTACTGCTATTCATTGATATATATCGTATTTGGAGATGATACTTATGTTATTTCATCTATTTTGCATGATTGATGATCATTGGAGGATGGAATCCCGGAGGCTGAATTCTGCTGGAAAAAGCACCGTCAAGATACAATATTTCCGAAGACCAAATGAACAAAGTGGCCAACTGGGAATTATTTATGAATTATTTCATCGAGGAGGCCAAAAGGGTAGCCTGGGGTGGGGCCCAAGGGGCCCAAACCACCTCCCGGCACGGCTCCCTAGCCCGCCGCGCCACCAGGTGGTGTGAGCGCCCTGGCCCACCACCTGGCGTACCCCTTCGCGTACATCATGCCCCGACAATCTAAGATTTAGGAGAAGGACATAATCCATCTCCGCCGCCACCACGAGGCGGAGAAGACAGAGAGAGAAAAGCTCTCCGGCAGGCTGCGTTGCCGCCGGGGAAATTCCCTCCCGGAGGGGGGGGGGGGAAATCTTCGCCATCGTCACCGTCATCGAGATGCACTCCATCACCATCGCCAACACCACCATCTCCAATGCCGACGCCGTCATCTCCATCCATCCACTCCGTTCCCGCTGTAACATCTAGGGCTAAACTCTGTGTATTTGATAGGGGAAACTCTCCCGGTGTTGATTGCTATTGTGATTGATGCTATTGAGTGAAACCGTTGAACTAGGGTTTATCTTCAGATTGTTATCCATCATTATTTCACCTCTAATCATGTTCATTATGGTGTGTTGTGATTAGTTCGTTGTGTTCTTGAGGACATGGGAGAAGTCTAGATGTTAGTAGTGAACTATGTTGATGAATATTTGATGTTTTGATATTTAAGTTGTGGTGCCATTCTTCTAGTGGTGTAATGTGAACGTGACTACATGCCACTTCACCTTTATGGGCCTAGGGGAATGCATCGTGTATTCGGTTATCATTTGTGGGGTTGCCGGAGTGACAGAAATCTAAACCCCCGTTGGTATTCCGATGCGCGAGGGATCGCAGGATCTCAGAGTTTAAGGCTATGGTTAGATTTATCTTAATTACTTTCTTGTATTTGCGGATGCTTGCAAGGGGTATAATCATAAGTATGTATTACTCCTAGGAAGGGCGGTGCATTGGCATAGGTTCACCCACACGACACTTATCTAAACACTAAAGATTATTCATCAGTATGAAGCGAAAGCACTAGACAGAAATCCCGTGTGTCCTCAAGAACGTTTGGTCATCATAAGTAAACAAACCGGCTTGTACTTTGCTCTAAAAAGGATTGGGCCACTCGCTGCAATTATATTTGCCGCGCTCTATTTACTGGACACGAAGTCCGAGGGCACCACACCACCCCGTGGCGCGGCGACCTTGCTGGCCGCGCCAGCAGGCAGTGTGGACGCCTCGGAGTTCCTCTCATACTCGGTTTCGTGCTGTTGCCTTCCTTTTATTTCATAAATTTTTGCTATAAAGTCACCTGAGGCCCCCGAGGTCCGTATATTGTGTTTTCGACGTGTTTTTGTTTCGAGCTGTTTTCTGCCAGATATTGTCCCGGTTTTAGAGGCATCATGGTCTCCGCCAACGACAAGGGAAAGAAGACTTTGGAGGATGGGCTTCAAGATCCCAAGCTAGAGGAAGGCATCCAGAGCAAAGACGAAGTGGAGGAAGAAGAAGACATGCGTCCTCACCTTCGCGCAACCGTTGCGAGCATTGGAGTGGTGGAGAACCCCTCCAACCGCAGGATGAGCGCACGGATGAGCACCAGAGGGAGAATTCCACGTCATCTTCTGGCCCCAAGAACATCTTCATCAAGCACCAACTACGCCTTCCACAACTTAATCCACCTAGACCAAATTGAAAAGTTGCATGAGGTGATGCAGCCAAACTTTTGGAATATGGATCGTTCTAACAATGCAGGGAAAAGAACTCGAAATCTGATGCGGAGTGGGGAAACAACTCCAAGAGCTGGGATTCAAAGGCCGATATATTCATGAGCTGTATTGAGCACAACACGAAGATGATTCGTGCTATTGCTTACAAGATTGACGAACTGAAGGAGTTGGTCGAGAAGCTTATTGGGATTCTCCATGACCGAATGAGAAATTCATCATCGGTATTGGCATCTCCCTTCGCTTGTTCCAAGCTTGGGGGGAGTGCCGTTGTATCACCATTATCTTTCATCTTTTACTTTTTAGTAGTGTCATATCATGAGTAGGGAAGTTATCTTATATTATGGTTTGCAATATGGAAGTATCTCTCTTTTAGTTGGTTATCTATGTATCCCTTGGTGTGAGTTGCCGTTATGGAATATTAATGAGAAGTGTTATCATTTATTTTCTTCACACTTTATTTTAGGTTGCAACTTTTATCATGTATGATTGACCTTGTCATTTAGTATTGGTGATCACTTTGGGAACATATAGTAAATCTTTTGGCTTTGGCAAACTTAGCATTGGTCCGTAGCTACAATACTTTGAGACTTAGGAAAAAGAATTACATGTAGAATATATCATTCATTGATCTCTCTCACTTGTCTATGACAAGCTTAGTATTCACAACTTAAAATTGTGTGTGCTTTCAAGTAAGAATTACATGATTGTCTTTTACTACATGTATGTTTGTTTGTATCCTTCAACTCTCATGCTTGCTACCCAACTTTGCTAGCCAAAGACCTGTATCGAGAGGGAATGCTTCTCATACATCCAAACCTTGAACCAAAACCCCTGCCATCTGTCTCCACCATACCTACCTACTATGTGGTATTTTGCGCCACTCCAAGTAAATACTTCTTGTGCTATCTTTATTCAAAATTATTATCGCTTATTTGTGTCAATGTTCACTAGCTCATGAGGAAATAATAGTTGGGTTTGTCATCTTTCGTACTAATTGAGTAACCCATGACTTGCATGCTACATCTGCTCGTCATTAATATTGCAAAGGGGTGGTCAGACCACTATAATATCAAAGGTTGAGTTTTTCAAAAATATAGGCACTCCTCCATGGTTTGAGATTGATTGGTGGGCACCCGTGAATTCGGCTCGCCATGGTTATGTTAGAAAGGTGGGGAGGAGTGTCATGGCTGTGAAAGTAAAGACAAAAAGAAGATGAATATGATAAAGACTTGTTTTAAAAAAATAATCGGAACCACACTTAACTTGCTTAGTATGGAAGATGACAAAAACTTTGTTATGAATCGTTGACAACAACAAACACCACTCAAAAACTTACTTTTATGCTCACTATATGATTTCAAAAAGCTATAAAACCAAAAGCTCTAGCACATGCTTGTATCTCTGCTTCCCTCTGCGAAGGGCCTATCATTTACTTTATGTTGAGCCAGTAAACCTATCTCCTTCTATCTTAAGCAAGCATTTGAGTTGATTGTGATTCAACCATTCATACATTAGTATTGTTAATCATGTCTTTCATTCTTTCTTGCTTAGCACATTGTTGGTATCTAATGAATTTGATTTTTGGAGCTATCAACATATAAAGAGGGCTGTTTTATAAACTAAGCTCAATTGCTCATTGTTCTCTGACCAAGGACTAAGTTTGCCAACACGAACTATGGTTTTCTCTATGTACTTTACGGTGGTTTACCTCTACTCGTTACAAGTTGATTTATGCATGAACGGAGTTAATATCTAAGATGACTTGTGCATTTGTACATGTGATGCTTCTTGTCCGTATATTTTATATCGACACTTCACTCCATAAACTTGTGGTCATGTTTACCGAGTTCAGTTTTCGCTTGGGGACAAGCGAGGTCTAAACTTGGGGGGAGTTGATACGTCCATTTTGCATCACTATTTTATATCATAATTTGCTGCTTTTCATTGATATATATCGTATTTTGAGATGATACTTATGTTATTTCATCTATTTTGCATGATTGATGATCATTGGAGGATGGAATCCCGGAGGCTGAATTCTGCTGGAAAAAGCACCGTCAAGATACAATATTTCCGAAGACCAAATGAACAAAGTGGCCAACTGGGAATTATTTATGAATTATTTCATCAAGGAGGCCAAAAGGGTAGCCTGGGGTGGGGCCCAGGGGGCCCACACCACCTCCCGGCGCGGCTCCCTAGCCCGCCACGCCACCAGGTGGTGTGAGCGCCCTGGCCCACCACCTGGCGTACCCCTTCGCGTACATCATGCCCCCGAAAACCTAAGATTTAGGAGAAGGACAAAATCCATCTCCGCCGCCACCACGAGGCGGAGAAGACAAAGAGAGAAAAGCTCTCCGGCAGGCTGCGTTGCTGCCGGGGAAATTCCCTCCCGGAGTGGGGGAAATCGTCGCCATCGTCACCGTCATCGAGATGCACTCCATCACCATCGCCAACACCACCATCTCCACCGCCGACGCCGTCATCTCCATCCATCCACTCCGTTCCCGCTGTAACATCTAGGGCTAAACTTTGTGTATTTGATAGGGGAAACTCTCCCGGCGTTGATTGCTATTGTTATTGATGATATTGAGTGAAATCGTTGAACTAGGGTTTATGTTCAGGTTGTGATCCATCATTATATCACATCTGATCATGTTCATTATGGTGTGTTGTGAGTAGTTCGTTGTGTTCTTGAGGACATGGGAGAAGTCTAGATGTTAGTAGTGAACTATGTTGATTAATATTTGATGTTTTGATATTTAAGTTGTGGTGCCATTCTTCTAGTGGTGTCATGTGAACGTCGACAACATGACACTTCACCTTTATGGGCCTAGGGGAATGCATCGTGTATTCGGTTATCATTTGTGGGGTTGCCGGAGTGACAGAAACCTAAACCCCCGTTGGTATTTCGATGCGCGAGGGATCGCAGGATCTCAGAGTTTAAGGCTATGGTTAGATTTATCTTAATTACTTTCTTGTATTTGCGGATGCTTGCAAGGGGTATAATCATAAGTATGTATTACTCCTAGAAAGGGCAGTGCATTGGCATAGGTTCACCCACACGACACTTATCTAAACACTAAAGATTATTTATCAATATGAAGCAAAAGCACTAGACAGAAATCCCGTGTGCCCTCAATAACGTTTGGTCATCATAAGTAAACAAACCGGCTTGTCCTTTCCTCTAAAAAGGATTGGGCCACTCGCTGTAATTATATTTGCCACGCTCTATTTACTCGCACTTTATTTATCTGTTATCTCAAAGTCTACTGAAAACTTGTCTGCTAGTGTTTACAGTGAATTTCTCATCAAAACCACTTGTCAACACCTTCTGCTCCTCGTTGGGTTCGACACTCTTATTTATCGAAAGTACTGCGATACACCCCCTATACTTGTGGGTCATCACTGTCACTTTGGGGCCATCGGTTCCGGACAATAACGTGTGTATACAACTCATAGATATGATCCAAAACAATAATTATCATCATAATTTAATAACATGTTCAGATCTGAAATCATGGCACTCGGGACCTAGTGTCAAGCATTAAGCATAACAAGTTGCAACAATAACGTAAAACACCGATAACGGATACTAGGCACTATGCCCTAACAATCTTACAGCTATTACATGAGTGATCTCATCCAATTCCTACCATCCCCTTAAGCCTACAGCAGTGAATTACTCACTCATGGATGGGGGAAACATGAATGGTTGATGGAGAGGCGGTGGAGATGACGATGGCGATGATCCCCTTCGATTCCCTGTCCCGGCAGGGTGCCGAAACAGAGACTTCTGGTCCCCGAACTAGGGTTCGCGATGGCGGCGGCGCACGGGTGTGTTATCTGGAAAAGTGTCTATCCCCCAGCGTTTTTAGGTCAGAGGGGTCTTGTATCCGCGAGGGGGTCGCGAGGAGGTGGCCGCACCACCTCCTGGCGCGGCCAGATGGGCCCCGCGCCACGGGGTGGTGTGGGCCCCTTAGGCCTCTTCTCCTTTTGGTCTTCGTGGTTCTGAGTTCCCCTCGGATGAAAAATAACTTCTGTTTGGATTTTGGGGTTTTTCTCCGAAGTTAATATTTCTGCACAAAAACAAGACACCAGGGTAATTCTGCTGAAAACATCGTTAGTCCGTGTTAGTTGCATCCAAAACACATAAATTAGGGGTAAAACAATAGGAAAAGTGTTCGGGAAAATAGATATGTTTTAGACATATCAGACGCCAAGGAGAAACACGACAGGGAGGAGATGTACTACGTCGTGGAGTCGTGCGGAGATCTGTTCACCATAGTCATCGAGAAGTTTGGGGTGTTCCTCCACAACTGTACAGTCATCAGCATCACGGTGCACCTCCTGGATCTCGAGTCCATGATGTGGAGGAGGGTGCATAGCATCGGTGACAACCGTGCCTTCCTCGTCTCTTAGCAATACGGCTTCTCTGTGCCCATGGGTGAAGGGGCAGGGGGTCTGCTGCCACATGGCAACTGTGTGTACATTGTGTTGTCGAGCTGCGACTGCGAGAGACTGTACAAGTTCTGTCTGGACGACATGACCAGCAGCTTCTGTCAGATTCTTCCACAACCTACCAAGCCTTGGTGCAGAGCATTCTGGGCCTTTCCCCCATTGGCAACAGTAGTCAAAGAAACGGAATTGTTAAACACTGATCCACTTGTGCCCGAAAGGTTTCTGAGTCCATCCTCAGTTTGCAAGAGGAGGAGGAGGAGGAGGAGGAGGAGGGGGAGCAAGCGACATCTTCGAACACACGGCAATGGCAAGACCTGCCGCTAGAACTACTGGAGTTAGTCGTCTCCAAGCTATCTTTGGTGGATCGTCTCCGGTTTCCGGCTGTGTACAAGTCATGGAGCATGGTGTCCAACCCAGTTGAGCAAGTCAAGGTGTGGCCTTGGCTCATGCACTGCTCCGGCCGAAACGAGGTGTGCAAGCTGTTCGATCCTATACGTTGCAAGGAGTACACCATTCCCTATATATAAAAGTTGGACGGATTCGCGCTTAGTCCTGCGTCCACGTCACCCTTTTTTCCTCGGCCGTCTGATCGGAGCAACGGACGGACCAGATCGCAAGTTTCTGGGTACAAAACGCGCATTACTATAGCACAGGCCTCTCCACCAATCGCGGCGCGACGCGTGGCCCGGTCACCACCCGGTGCCCTCCGGTTCCACCGGTCACCGACGCTATTTTGCGAAAACACCACTGGAGAATTGAATCACTAACCCACAGTCCAGAGATTTCTACGTGGGTGGACCTATTTGTGAATACAGAAAACTTCACAGACTTTTGTGTAAAAAGACCAGCGCAGAAACCCTTTCTCCTTTCCCTCCTCTCCCGCGGACGCGCCGCCGCCGCCGTGCAGCCCCGCCGCCAGGCGTCTCCCCGGCCAAATCGAAGGTCACGGGGAGCTCCGCCGCCTCTTCTTCTCCGACCTCGCGGGCGGCTGGATCCCAGGCTGTCCGAAATCGCCGGCGCTGGTTGCCGCCGTACTTGCCACCCACCGCCCCGCCGCGTTTAAGGTCGCCGGCGACGTTTCCGGCGGCACAATGACCCGCCGCGCCGCCCATCTAGCTCGACGTCGCCTCCTCTTGCGGATCCACATGGTCGCGGCCTCGCGCGAGTCCGCCGGCGCGTGGGCGTGACCTCGGCAGCTCCGGCGCCTCCGCCGGCCGCTGACCCCGCGTTGACGTCAGCGTGGGTCCACCCGTCAGCGACAGCGCGTTTTAACATTTTTTCCCCAGGAAAAAAATTTACAGGCCGGGCCCACTGTCAGCTTAAAATTGTAAAATCCATAACTTCCAAACCTTAAGTCAGAAAAATGCAATTCAAATAACCAAATTTACGGAAAAAACAAATCTTTACGACTAACACATCTCCATGCATGTTTAAATAACTTTAGGAAGTTTTAATTCGAGAAAATAACATGACTTTTCACACGTTTAGAGAATATTTTTTGTAAAAACATCCAGGAAATAACATATCTTTTCCAGTATTAAATATATAAAAGGTATTAAAAAACAGGTTTTGTTTAAACAAGGGCTCACGGACTTATCTTTTTACAGTACTCCAAACATTTGAGAACTTTCTTAATAATGAAGTCATTCGTCTAAAAAAACATAAATAATGTTCCAATTTGTAACAACAAAGCCATTTCTCTTTAAAAAATACCCGTATTCACAATACTAAGAAAAGGAAAAAGGTAAGTGAAATGTGTAATATAAAATTTAACAATGGCATCAAATCTATACGTTCAATAGATTAAGACAAATATCTCAACATGAACAGAAGAAAAAACACTATTTACAACGTATGCTCAAACTTCAAATTTACATATTTACAATTCTTAAATATCTTCTAAATCTACTCATCTCACAAACATAAAAAAAATAAATCCAACGTAAAAAACGCCCCCGACCTAAACATTTTTTCATAGTACGCATATTTTTAAAACGTAAACTCCTTTTGTTCCACTATTTATGATACCTACATTATTTAAAAATACACACATTATCAAAATTCATATTCTATTTACTACACAGATGCGACAAAGCCGCGCCAAGTTACCTAGTACATGTTGAAAGTTGATTAGTTGAAACATTGGGAAAGTACGAGTGGATGATGAACACGACGAACATATTTTCCAGTTCTCCCAAGACGGCTGGGTGGCACTGTCGGACGGCACTGACATCGATGACATCTTCATCATAAACCCGTTCACCGACAGCGTCGTGGAGGTCGCCATGTGTTCAGTTTCTAGATAGGATAAATCACATTCTTATCATGATCTTACAAGCAGCAGCGCGGAATAAACTAGTAATACAATTGCTGTTGGAGGATGCAAAGCAAGGGAAGGCGGAGCCGATCGACAACGGTCGACAGTTGACAGGGACATGTACGACTTACTAGAAAAGAACAAAAGCATCACCATTATGCCGGCCGGACAGGCGGCGGTTGCGGTTGGATTTTCCACACGACCATTAGTTACATCGAAATTACAAGCGCGCGCTGACAAGAAAATTCCACTTAAAATGTTAGCACATTTCAATGTAGAAAAATCACCCATTGGCTGATGGTGCCTCTATATATTCATAGAAACATCATTCAGCTAAACAGCAGCCACCTGCTTAGATCCGATCAATCGGTCGATCTCGTCGGGCAGTACCACACTACGTACGTACGAACCGATCACTGATTGTGTCGGGGGGCTGCCCTCCGGGTAGGGCAGATCCCGGTACAGATCAGCAGCATGGCTACAGGAATTGACCTTTGGGCGTAAACAAGGGCTGTCCTGTGGTGCGTCGAAGGGGCAACTTGGCCTTTCGATCATGGTCAGGATCAAAGTGTCTCCTGGAGGGCGCATGGGGGCACCGTAGGAAGCTATAAATAGACCCCCGGACCTCCAGGACAGCATAAGCATCAGCGGAGGGTTCCTCTAAGAACTAGCTTCTCGAAGATGTCTTTGGTGGCAACCTAAGACATCTTCAGGAGGCTAGGCCTAGAGATACTCCTCCTAAGTTGTTATCCGGATCAGGGGTGGAACTCGGGCGCAACCGGGAGGGCTCTTGGGCTTCTCGGTGTGTCGGGGTCCTCCGGTAAGATCCCGGGTAGAGGAGAACCCGGATGGTCCAGATGGACATCCCGGGTAGGTGCTAACCGACTTACCTATCTCGGTCTGGGCGAGTTATCTTTGTTGTGCAGTAAGAATAGGCCAAACTGAGCAAAGGGGAGACCGACGTGGGGGCATGTCGGTCAGAAGTCAAAGATCTGGTGCAGGCTTTCCGCCTGACACGGGGGGAAGTCCCATTCCTCCTGGCACGGAAGTATGGTCACCTCCCGCCTGGCACGGGAGCGTGTCAGCCGGTACGATGACGCTACGACAAGATCGGACTTGCCTAGCCCGGCAATCCGGAAAAGGCTACTAGGCATGGGCGAAGACATGTCCTGTCTCTGACAAGGGGACAATGATGATCCAGGACGGCGCATGCAGTCCTTGCCGGAATAATGACGGCAGGGCTATACCGGATAGCACGGCGGCTAGGTCGCACTAGCCGGTGTCGACATAACGGTTAGCCCTATCCGGTGGGACCGTGCCGGATTAGGGTTTCCGGCCCTCCCGGCCGGAACTCTATAAAAGGCGCCATAACTCCTCTTGTGGGGAGATGACCAACTTGAGTGCCAAAACTATAGTCTCATTTACTATCAGAGCATTTACTTCCTTCCTTTCTCTAGTTCATCTAGTTCATCACCCAAAGAGCTCAAGGAGCATGTTGTAGATCTTGTGCCACACTTATATTGAGAGGAAAGGCAGGAGTAGGGGTGTTACCTCCTCACGAGGGCCCCGAACCTGGGTACATCGTGTGTGTGACTTTGCCTTCGTGCATTTGTTTGGGTTTGGTAGATCTTTGAGTGTGTTTTTCGGTGATCTTGTGCATTTCGGCATCTTCTACCGTGTGAGCTCCTTAGCTCGCTAGCCCTCCCCGGATCCACCAGCGTCCATCGGCCCCACACATTAGCCATCCCATGGCAACTGCCGTGATACCACCACGACAGTTGGCGCCTACCGTGGGGCGGGTAGAGGCGCTGGCTGGTGTACACATCCGGACGGGTTCCACCGTTCGCTCCGGCATCCGAGTTCTCTCCGGCCTGGTCGTCAGGCTGGGCGAGATGGATTTCGTCAGGCTGGGCGAGATGGATTTCGTCAGCGACAATGCCGGTTGCTTCCGGAACAAGCCCTTTCCGGCGAACGGCTGCCTCGTCGACTTCGGAGTCTTCACCACCTACGTCGCCACCGAGGTCGTCTGCAGCTATCCGGACTTCATCCTGGAGGCTGAGGATCCCCCCATGGTCCTGAAGGAGATATGCCCTAGAGGCAATTAATAAAGTGTATTCTTTATCATATCTCGTTTGTTCATAATAGGTTTTTGTGTCATGCTATAACCGTATTAAGCGGAAACATTAATACGGGTGTGATGCGTAAACAACCAGGTCCCTAGTACCCTCTACTAAGACTAGTTTCGTTGCGCGATTGAGGATCGAGGTTTCCCGATCATGGGGCATGGCGCCGATCGGCAATGGAAGTCATATCGTTGGAGAACAATGTGATGGACATACCCAGATTTGGAGGACGTAGTCGTTACGCCTTTGACCGTGAGATCAACTCTTATTGTTATTCCTGGAAGATACTTTGATCGCACCAAACGTTGTAGCTTATATAGTATGACAATAACGGTGATACTTTTGGGTATCGGAAAGGAGTAGTTGAGACGAGGGGTCAAGAGCGGGATTTGCCAATCCGCATAGCAGGATAGATACTCTAGGGCCCACTCGGTGAGATCATGTCTAATGAGCTTGCAAGCATGTGACTAGGTCACAGAGACATGAGATCATAGACGAGTAGAAGATAGCGTTGTCGGTAACGAGGTCAAGCTAGGTATGGAGATATCTATGGAACGACACTCGGACACGCTAAGTATCGCTATGGCAAAAGGTTTAAGACTTTGCGTTCAGGTTTGATAGATGAAAGTCATTCGTTATATCACAGGGATTAATTCATGGGGTCCAAGCCTACGAGTTAGTCGTTGATCATAGAGGAGTCTTGATCATACATGTTATTATATCGAACCGCTAGCGTAACACACTTAAGGGGTTTCGACAAGACAACCGGAAAGGAAAGAGATTACCGGGAACGTCCCGGGAGGGGTCCGATGGAGATCGGGCAGCGACGAAAGAGTTTTCGGAGCTAGAATAAATTATATATAATATGTTTGATATTAATTAGTGTAATTAATATGCAAATATGATTTTATATATTTATTTTCGAATTTATTTAGGCTGATTTCCCTAAATGGGCCTTCTGGTCGAAAGAAGGCCCAAGAGGGGGAAAATCCCCAAGGGGATTCGGTGGGGGGCATGGAGGCCGGCCTAGGTGGGCCAAATGGGGCCCACCAGGGCCGGCGCACCAGCCATGCCGCACCAGGCAATGTGGGGATAGTCCCACATTGCCTGGTGAGGATGTTGGCTCCCCCCTGGGAGCCTATATAAGAAGGGGCACCTCTGGCCTTTTAATTCACCAATTAATTCCCCAATTCTCTCTCGATTTCGTGATTCCCTTTGTCGGAGTTGCGCCGAGTTGAGAGGGGGATCTCTTCCACCATAGCCCGCTGCCGCGCTGCTGGTGTTCCGGACCAAGTCTTCCGCTGCTCGTCCTGGACTGGAGCTTCGGAGGCCGTCGTCTCCACCGTACGTGTGTGACGCCCTGCGAGGTGCTGCGCTAGCGGTACTCGGAGGTCTGCTTCCTCTACACGACCTTGAGGTCGGCTTCGTCGGTCTTCATCGACAACGTTTGTGCGGGAACGTAATCCCCGCTTTCGGTCTACAAGGGTATGTATTTCGATCTCCGTTCGTACTACTATATCTGCATAGAATAGATCTTGGCATGTTTTAGGATATCGTTGGTAGGAAATTTTTTGTTTTCCGCACACGATCCCCTTTAGGTCCGCGCCGCCCGGGGTCAGCATATCGATCGCCCCGCAGGCTGCGTCGCGGTCATGATGGTCGGGGTAAGCGAGGAGGTGTTCCAGGACGCTCCCGACGGCGACGCCGGTAGTGGCCGAATTCGGTTGGCAAAACCTCCTCAGGAGAGAGGTGTTGCCCGAGATGGCGACCCCCAGCCGTCCGAACCTCGCCGCCGGCCGGATCCCCTCTCGGGTCTAGTCGCCAAGCTAGCTGTTCCCTTGACAGCTAATGCTGATGCCCAGATCACTTCGGCCGATTTGGAAGAGCATCGTAGGTTGCTGCATGTTGAGGCGCAAGAGATCGCCGAGATCAGGCGTGAGCTTAGTGCTAGTCTCCGTGAGTACAACGCGGCTCACGGGTTCCCTAGGATAGATTCCCGGGACAAGCGCATCGCCGATCTGCGCAAAAAAGGCAGGATGGTGAATGATGAGTTGGCTGGTGGCGCAGCACCTAGCCATAGCAGGTCGGGTAGTCTGATCTTGGCAGAGAAACCGGTGTACAGCTCACCTGCCAAAACTCTTATGGCTGCCGAGGCAGCTATGGCCGAGTTGGCTGGGCTATCTGGGGAAGCTCTGCGCAAGCAGCAGGAGCGGGTCAACGAGCTAGTCATAGAAGCTAACCGGCAGAACAAGGCCTTTAAGAAGAAGAACCCGGGTGCTGGGTCCCAGGTGTACTCGGCTAGGGCCGAGAGCAACAAGTCGGGCGGAGAGGCTTCCTCTCCGCATCCGAGTAGGAGCAAGAGCAAAAGCCGAAGCCGGAGCCGGGGTTCCGGGAAAAACAAGCAGCTGCAGACATACGACCCAGCCTTTGCTGGAATCCAGCAAGCCGGACAGAACAATCCCGGCCAGGCTCAGGATAGCCATGGCGGTGGTAACCGGGGTGTAGGAAACAATGTCCCGACTAGCCGTGGTAATCCACCTCGGAATCCACCACAAAGTCAGGGAAACCGGCAAAGAGATGCCGCCTCCGTCCCACAGCAAGTTGTAGTTCCTGCGGTCAACCGGCATGACGATGGCAACTCGAGGTTGCAGCAACTCGGATACCATCCTAACGAGAATCCCTTGGGATCTCGGATAGGAACTCGACAGCTAGATCCAGCTGATGCTAGGTACAGGCTCGACCGGATTCATCAATCCGAGTTGGTTGAAGAGCAAGGCCCCGGGTCCTGCCTATTTCGGACCTCGGATCATGCGGGAGCCGGCTGTGCGAAATTTTCAGCTCAACCGAGGTGCCAAGACCTATGACGGCAGCTCGAAGCCGGAGGATTGGTTGACCGACTATGTAACTGCAGTAAGCATAGCCGGTGGAAACAGGCGCTGGACGGTGCGTTATGTGTCGCAGATGTTTGAAGGACCTGCCAGGATCTGGCTGAATAACTTGAGGACTGACAGCATAGACTGTTGGTTAGATTTCGAGGAGGCCTTCATCAGCAACTTCACCAGTACATACAAGAGGCCCAATCGACCTCAGCAGCTTGCCATCTGCAGGCAGAGGGGCAATGAAACTGACCGAGAGTACCTTACTCGGTGGAGCAACATTCGCAATTCTTGCGAAGGAGTTGTCGAGGCACAGGCCATATCGTGGTTTGCGCAAGGATGCCGACATGGCTCCATGCTTTGGCAAAAGCTGCAAAGAAAGATGCCGACAACCTTGGCAGAAACCATGCGCATTGTCGATACCTACACGCTTGGGGACCCCATGCAACCCCTCGTGGATGTCGGAGACTCCAACAGGAGGAATGCGGGGAATCAGCGCTCGGGGTCGAGTAGGAGCCATGACCGCCAGGATTTCGGTCAAAAGAGGAACCAGCCCGAGTTCCATTATGCCTCGCAGCATGTCGCAGCAGTAGGCCGAGATCAGGGGGATGCCGGAAATAATCAGCGGCAGAAAGTGACTGGCCCGGCTTGGAGTCAGAGCCAAGAAGTACATAAGACTTGGGTGGACCAGAAGAAGCCCCTGACGTATGAAGAGATGCTGAACAAGCCATGCTGCTACCATACGTTGGAATCCAACAAGCCTGCAAATCACTCTACTCGGCAATGCAGCTGGTACCAGCGCACGTTGCAGGAAGGCAGCGTCGGGGCTACTCGGCCGAATGCTCCGGCATTACGGCCCAACATTCCGATGCCTCCTCCACCACTATCCGGTGCCAATGCAATCCGGGTTAATCAACCCACCCAGGGACATCCTCCGCCCCGACCGGTGAATATGGTGAATGTCAGGAATGACAATGGTGCTGGTCCGAGTAACCAATCCGGACACCAGCAGGGCCACTACCGGGAGGCACATCAGAGCTATGTGGTCTTCGTGACCAAGCCTACTGACCGGAAGAGTGTGCGACAGCGCGCTCTGGAGGTAAATGTTGGGATCCCAGCGGTACCCAAGTTCCTGCACTGGTCCGAGATGGAGATCACCTGGAGCCGGAAGGATCATCCCCGGGTTATGCCCAAGCCTGGTGGCTATGCTTTGGTGGTAGACTCGACCTTTGTCGGACCAAGCCTCAACGTCCGTTTCAGCCGAGTTCTGATTGACAATGGCAGTGCCATTAACATCATGTACAAGAATACCATGCTGAAGCTGGGGGTGTCCATGAACACGCTGCTCCCAACCGAGACGACTTTCCATGGCATTGTGCCCGGAGTCTCTTGTTCGCCCATGGGAAAAATTTGGGTTAAGGTGCTAATTGGAACCCGGGAAAACTGCCGGACGGAGAGCTTGGAGTTCGAGGTCGTAGATCTCGAGAGTCCCTACCATGCGCTCATTGGTAGGCCGGGATTGGCCAAGTTCATGATCTCCACTCACATGGGGTACCTGAAGATGAAGATGACGGGTCCAAATGGAGTGATCACCATCGCGGGAGACCACAAGCGCTCCATGGACTGTGCATCGGCCGGCTCAAACTTAGCCGAGTCCCTGGTCATAGCTGAGGAGAAGAAGAGAATCTAGCAAGTGGTCACACTGGCCAAGACGTCGCAGCTCGGCATGCCCGGGATGGTGAACCCGGAGCAGAGCGCCTCGTTCCAAGCACCAAAGGAAACCAAGAAGGTGGGAGTTGACCCTAGCAACCCGGAGCGCTAGGTGATCATTGGTAGCAACCTGGACAGCACATAGGAAGGCGAGCTCGTCGACTTCCTCCGTGAGAATCGGGATGCCTTTGCGTGGTCGAGTGACGATCTGCAAGGTGTTCCGAGAGAGTTGGCTGAGCACTCACTATTCGTCAGGCCTGACGCGAAGCCGGTGAAGCAACCGACTAGGCGCCTCTCGGATGAGAGAAGAGCTGCTATCATGGAGCATCTCGCAGTACTTCTGGCTGCCGGGTTCGTGATGGAAGTTCTGCATCCGGATTGGATATCAAATCCAGTTCTGGTTGAGAAGAAGAAAGATGATCCCCTCCTGCTTAAGGTGTGGCGCATGTGCATCGACTTCACCAACCTCAACAAGGCATGCCCGAAAGATCCATTTCCACTCCCCCGGATAGATCAAGTGATCGATTCCACTTCCGGGAGTGAGCTTTTGACTTTTTTAGATGCTTATTCTGGTTTCCATCAGATACCCTTGAATCCGGATGATCAATTGAAAACTGTCTTTATTACCCCGTATGGGGCTTATTGCTATCGTGTCATGACTTTTGGTTTGAGAAATGCTGGTGCTACATACCAGAGATGCATGCAAAAATGTTTACATGACCAGATAGGCCAGAATGCCGAGGTCTATGTTGATGACATAGTCATAAAAACAAAAGAAAAATCCTCTCTGATCGATGATCTGAGGGAAACATTTAAAAATTTAAGAAAATTTCGGATGAGGTTAAATCCGGATAAATGTACGTTCGGTGTTCCAGCAGGCAAGTTACTCGGTTTTCTCATATCAAGCCGGGGGATTGAGGTCAACCCGGGTAAAATACGTGCAATCGAGAGCATGAAATTACCGGCACGTCTCAAAGATGTGCAAAAATTCACAGGCTGTCTGGCATCCCTAAGTCGGTTTGTGAGCCGACTAGGGGAGAAAGCCTTGCCCTTATATCAATTGATGAAGAAGAGCAAAACATTTGTATGGACCCCGCAGGCTGATGCGGCGTTCAATGATTTGAAGAAGATGCTCTCAACAGCACCAGTGTTGGCATCCCCATTGCCCAAGGAGCCAATGCTGCTCTACATCGCTGCCACTAACCGGGTAGTGAGTGTAGCCATCGTGGTGGAAAGAGAAGAAGGGGATAAGCTGATACAGAGACCAGTGTACTATCTGAGCGAAGTGATCTCGACATCTAAGCAGAACTACCCGCACTATCAGAAGATGGCATATGGGGTATACTTGGCAGTTACCAAGCTTAAGCACTATTTCCAAGAGCACCCGATCACGGTGGTGTGCGAAGCTCCACTCGCCGAGATCATCGGCTGTAAGGATGCAAGCGGCCGAGTTGCCAAATGGGCCATCCAGTTGTCTATGTACGCTCCGGCATGCGAGAGACGAGACGCCATTAAGTCGTAGGCGCTGCCGGACTTTTTGGTGGACTGGGCCGAGATGCAGTATGAACCTCCAATTCCCGACTACAATTTCTGGAGGATGCATTTCGATGGTTCCAAGGCCAAAATCGGATTGGGTGCCGGAGTAGTCCTCACCTCACCAAAGCAAGATGTGCTGAAGTATGTACTGAAAATTCATTTCCGGGCATCTAACAATGTGGCCGAATACGAAGCTTTAGTTCATGGACTCAATGTCGCCAAGGAAATCGGGATCCGCCGGATAGAATGCTTCGGTGATTCCGACCTCGTGGTGCAGCAGGTGTCGGGGAACTGGGATGCAATTGACGCCAATATGGCCTCATATCGGTTCCATGTGCAGAAAATATCCGGATTTTTCGAGGGCTGCGAGTTCAAGCACATACCAAGAGGGGAAAATGAAGCAGCGGATGTGTTGTCCAAGCTGGGGTCATCCCGGGACGCCATTCCACCCGGCATCGCCCTGGAACATCTGCGGAAGCCGTCTATCCAGCCCTCACCCGAGTCGGAATCTATCTTCATCCCCAAGGAGCCTGGATCGGAAGCCGTACCTATGGAAATGGAGGTCGGGAGTACTGCACTGAACTCGGGGACTGCACCACAGAGCTCGGGGATGGCAAACGGCAGGTCTATGGAGGTGATGTCGGCTGAACCAATGGACATAGACATTCCGGTGTTCCCGGTGCGACCTGTTCCGGGATGGGCACAACCCATCATGGCATACATATCGGATGGCACCCTCCCGGAGAACGAGGTAGAAGCCCGGCAAATACTGCACAGATCCAAGGCCTATACAATCATCAATCAAGAGCTATATAAAAGAAGTGTCACCGAGGTGCTCCAGAGATGTGTGGAGCCCGAGGAGGGCCAAGAAATGCTGTTGGAGATACATCAGGGAGAATGTGGACACCATGCCTCATCTCGGGCACTGGTGGCGAAAGTATTTCGGCATGGGTTCTATTGGCTCACCGCTTTACAGCAAGCAGAGGACATTGTCCGAAAATGTGGAGGATGCCAGAGGTTTGCCCACAGAATACATATGCCGGCATCAGCACTCAAAACCATCCCTATCACTTGGCCATTTGCGGTATGGTGCTTGGACATGGTGGGACAGTTCAAACCGGCAAGAGGCAATATGACACACATGCTGGTGATGGTGGACAAATTTACCAAATGGATAGAGGTCAAACCAATCCGGAGGTGTGACGGGCACACCTCGGTCCAATTCTTGAAGGACATCATCATGAGATACGGCTACCCGCACAGCATCATCACAGATAATGGTACCAACTTTGCTGTGGGGGAATTTGCTCGATTCTGTGCGGAGAAAAGAATCCGGTTGGATGTGGCATCAGTAGCCCACCCGGAGGCAAACGGGCAAGTCGAGAGAGCAAATGCCTTGGTGTTAGCCGGCATCAAAGCCCGCCTGATTGAGCCACTATTGAGAACTCCGGGATGTTGGATAGAGGAGATACCGGCAGTGTTGTGGGGTCTCCGGACCACACCGAATAGATCTACCGGGTATACACCATTCTTCATGGTGTATGGTGCCGAGGCAGTGCTCCCAACCGACATACAGTATGATGCACCAAGGGTAACAATGTTCACCGAGACCGAGGCAAAGGAAGCCCGGGAAGATGATGTTGACTTGCTCGAGGAGGCAAGAGAATTGGCATTGTCTCGGTCTGCAATTTATCAGCAGAACCTCCGTCGCTATCATAGCCGGAGGGTGCATCCCAGAGTATTCCAGGAAGGGGATCTCGTGCTAAGGCTCATCCAGCGCACGGCCGGAATGCATAAACTTTCACCTCCGTGGGAGGGCCCTTTTGTTGTGAGCAGGGCATTGCACAATGATTCTTATTACCTTGTAGATGCACAGGAAGCTAGAAAAGGTGTAATGGACAAAGCTGGTGAGGAAACCAAGCGGCCATGGAATGTAGCCTTGCTTCGTCCCTTTTACACTTAAAGGGCGCAGTGTATGTATCCCGTTTTTTATCAATGAAATTTCGGCACCCCGAGACGTTACTCGGGGACTGCCTGGCACAAGCATGTTGTTTATCCTAACTTGCATGTCGGCATCCTTGGGAGGAACCCGGGGACTGCCTATTTTTGTTTTACTTTGGTTTTGCTATCTATCTGTTTTATGCATGTCGGCAACCCAGAGAGGAACTCGGGGACTGCCTTGTACTTATTTTCATTTGGTGTATGCCGGAAATATTCTGAACTCGGTTCCAAAGTTAGAGTAGTGTATGTCATGTGAAATAATCTTGTGACTCGACTGACGAACGCCGAAATGGTAGTCAAGAGCAAAGAGCATCAAGTGTGGGAAACGCGAAAACGAACTCGGGGACTCGGGATAGGAATTCCTTCGGCATATGCGTCTTACTAATCCGGTTTTTTGGGTTTCTTGCTTCTTATGTCGGAAATTTAGCAACTAGAACTCGAACATTCATAAGTAATGTATACCGTAAACGAAATTTTGTGACTCGACTGTCGAACACCGAAATGGTAGACAAGAGCAGAAATTGCCTAACTACGGTAAACATGAAAATGAACCCGGGGACTCGTGGCAGAATAAACCGGCATAACTTGTCTTACGTTAAAGCAAAATTTGGCAGGCGTAGAGTACGAATTAAAAGTATATTACAGCTGCACCCGGCATCCCGGGGATTTAATGTTTCCACAACTAAGTATTTTTCAGATCAAACATCATGGTTTGGCAGCAGATAGTCAAGGAGCAGTAGGAGAAGCCGGCTTCTCGAATTGATCGGCAGCAGGGGGAACGGTGACGGTCTCCTCCGCACTGGCAGTGGTGTTCGGAGCGGCCACACTCATCTCGGCTTGAGGGATCTCGGGTGGCGAAGGAGCGGTGACATCCCGGGAAGCCGTGGTCTCGGTGACTGCGGCTATCTCGGCGTCATCGGCCTCCGGTATCTCGGCATCCGCATCACCGGCATCCTCCGTCTCGCCGTCATCTTCATAGTCTGACTCGGAGTCAGATGCAATAAGGCTCGTGATGAAGGGGCCGGGATCCGCCCAGCCGGCGAGGCGATGAGCAGTCTCTTGGCGTAGCCGGATCTTGGCCGGATCAGTGTACCATTCCGAGACGACCCGCAAGCTCTTGATCACTTCGAGATCGAGCCCCTCGTACCAACTCAGCACATGTTGCAGGGCTTGGTCGGCACCGGCGCGAGCACCGGACCGTTTCCAGGCGTGAAGCCGGTTACCGGCATCCTGGAGCGCGGTGGCCAGTTCGGTGACCGAGAGCTTGCCGGTAACGCCAGGCCACAAGGCACCATGCGCGTGAACTGCCGCGCTAAGGAGCTCGGTGCCGATCGCCCGGAGAGGGACTATTCGGGCCTTCAGGGCGATAAGGTGGTCGTCAATGTCCCATGAATCCGAGACAGGACCCTTTCCGGCCCTCTTCTCCCGGGCAGCAGCGATCGCGAGGGTAGCGGCTTCTTGGGAGTGCTCAAAATGTCCTTTAGAAAGGAGAACTGTCATACGGACAAGCCATGAGGCGATATCGGCAAAAGAGGAAGACAAAAGAAAGAGAACTCGGTGCACTTACTGTTCATATCCCGGTTTATACCGGTGAGCTCGGTCAGCCAAGCCTCTTGCTTCGACCGGAGAAGGGCCACCTCGGTCTCGGCAAGGTGCGCGCGCGCCTCGGATTGGTCCAAGGTTTCCTCCTGCTTCTTGGTAGCGTCCACGAAACGCGTCTTCAAGTCTGCAGCAGTGGACTTGGCCTTCTCCAACTCGGCATTCAGCCGCGTGATCTTTTTTCAGATTTGAGCCTAGTGATCTGCTACTCGGGGGAGTCTAGAGAACTAAGCACTAATCTCGGGGACTAGTGAGGATAGAAGAAAGAAACTTACATCAACAACCCGGGTAACGTACAGAACAGCCACCTGGAGAGCGTGCAAGGCTTGAGCGATGCGGCTCGGGCCAGCAGCGTGCAAGTCTCCCACGACCTCGGAGGCGTCAGCGGCAATCCACGCCAGATTATAGTCCTCAACTGCGCGTAAGCCGGTGACGGTGGATGCGCTCGCCGCTCCAATCTCCCGAGATCCTGAGGACACAAATGTGCTTACGGACGCTCGCAGAGCCTGCAAAGCAGCCGTGGGGATGTCGGCAGGAGGTGGTGGTAGCCCGGAATACTTACCTGGGGCAGAGGAATTCTTGGTCAGAACCAAGTCCTGGGATGAGGACTTCGGAGGAGCGCTGGGCTTCGCAGGGGCACTCTTCTGGCCAGATCCCTGGCTGCGCTGCTTCCCGAGTTGGAGATCTGCTTGCCGCGCAGGCTGAGTGGTGGACTGCTTCGGCGGCGGAGTCTTCCGGGTACCTACCCGGGCCGGGGCTCGAGGTACAACCTGCTGCGTAGGACTTGGCACATCCGCGTCAAGATGCGGAGACGCCACTCGGCGTGGCGTATCCGGAAGAACGATATCTTCGGTGGCCAAGGTCGCCCGAGCCGGGGTCTCGGTCACCACTTGGTGATTACCCGGAGTTCCCGTGTCGGTAGCAGCGCGGGGTGTAGGGACCTCGGTCAGGACAGGACCGGAGTCAGGCTGACCGGCGTCCTGCGCTCGACGCCGAGGTGGAGAAGGGGCAGCCCAGGAGGGACTAGGAGACCTGGATCCCGGGGGACGGGAACCAGCGGACGAAGGAACATCGAGAGCCGTCCTACAATCAAAAGGCATATTAGAAAGGACCTCGGGGAAGACCGGAATAGAACAACTCGAGAGGAGAATGTCATACCCGGAGGACACGGTGGGAGGACCTCTTCTCCGCCGAGGAGGCTTATCGCCTGGCTGCTTGGTGATCCTGGTCTTCTTGGCAGCTGCACCCGAGCCACCGGCTTGTGCGGTCTCGGACACCGCACGCTTACGGCTCTCGGCGCGCTTCGTGCTAGTCGTAGGTCCCGGAACCACTGGCAGGGCGTATTTGAGAGGACGGGCGTCAATTACATCGAGTATTTGACAATCATCGTCAGCATCTTCGTCAGATTCGATGGAGATAGCCTCTTGAGCTGAAGGCTTACCCGGAGCGGCAGCACGAGCCTGGGGAATCGATAGGTGATCCTCGCCATCAGGATCCTCCTCCAGCATCTTTTCGGGCACCGGGAAGTTGGGGGCGAACTGGTTCTCCTGATGCATCAGGTTTTCTTTGATTTGACGCTCGAATATCTGCAATAGAGAAGGGAAGTCAATAAGGGGAAAGGTCCCCAGTAAATTACAATAGCCAATATAGAAAGGATGTCGGTAAAGCCCGGCATGCCCACCTCCTCCAGCGGTTTCCGCCGAGTGGCCGGGGGCAGTCCCCATGACTAGTTTTCCGACATCTTGGTCCGGGCAATGGCTCAGACGCGGCGGTAAACCGCGGCTTTGTCCAGAGGAAAGATGCTGGTGCGAGTGGGGTCATATAGACCATTCATGAAACAAATCTTGTGTACCCGGGTTTGAAGAGGGAAACCCGGCGGCTGATGAAGGTGCGGAGGAGATCATCGCCCGTCATCTCATCCGTGAGAACGGATAGGACGTCATGCATACTTTCGACCTCCTCGGATTCCGACATCTGGCTCCAAAGCTCGAAGTCGCGAGGAGGGCCCATGACGAACTCGGGGAGGTTAATGAAGTCCGGAGTGGAGGAACCTCGAGAGTCTCCCGAGGCCACCGGATTCCGCACGTAGAAAAAACTACGTTGCCACTTCCGGCATGACTCCAACCCTTGGATCTTGGGGAATCCGGAGTCAGCGCGGGGGATAATGGTAGCAGCCCCGCAGTCGACCAAGTCCTTCACCTTCTGGTCGGGGTTGGGGATGACTTGTCGGCGGAGAAGAAAATACTTGCTCCACAGGTCCACGAAGGGCCAAATGCCGAGATACCCCTCAGCGTAGGAAGCGAAGCAGGAGAGTGTCATGATGGCATTGGCGGGAAGGTGATGTGGTTGGAGATCGTAAGTGTCGAGGAAGTCGCGGAAGAAGGGGCTAGCCGGAAGCCCAAACCCGCGCTCGAAGTGCGTGAGAAATACTACGCGCTCGCCGGGTTGGGGATCCGGCTCGACTTCGCCGGTTGGAAGTCGGCTTTCCACTTGAAGTGGAATCCGGTGAGTTCGGTATAACCAGTCGAGATCCCCCTGGTGGGTCTCGGATCCGTCCCAGCATCCTCTAACGCTTTCGTCGCCCATTTCGGGGGGTCTGGAGGACATGTCCGAGCTAGTCTGCAGGCGGAAGGTCCGGTTAGTCGGGTTAGCATGTCGGTAATGGGAGAACCCGGGCTAAAAACTATCCCCGTGGGCCGAGATCCTAATGAATAGATCTACCGTGGCGAAACAATTGAAAGATAATAAAAGAGAAAATCGCGGTGCAAGGTCATGCTAGAGGCTCCGGGCACAGACAGGAGTATCACAAACATAGGCATGACGCAAATAATCGTCTTCACTATGCAACTACCACGGATCGTTCCTAATGCCTAGAAACAAAGATCTACCGGGCAAGACCTATAGTCATCTCACGGATGTTCATGAGGGATTGGGGATGAGCACGAACTGCTAAGGTCAAAGTTCGATCGGTCGGAAGAGATTCAAAGACTCACCGAAGGAGAAGAGGGTGCCGTGGCACGGGAGTAGCGTGGACCAATGACGGAGGCGGAGAGCTCCGGCGACGGGCTGCGGCGGCGGTGCTCGGGCTTCGGGCGCGTCGGCGGCGGAACGCTCGGGGCGGTTGCGGGAAGAGATGAAGGATCGGGGAAGAAGAGGAAATGACCTCTCCGCTCCCCTATTTATGGGGAGCTCCGGAGCAGTTTCCGAGTTTCCCGCCCACGATCTCTCAAATCGTGGGTGGGATCAGGATGTGCCAAATCCGACACGTGGCCGCACGCGGAGCAATCCTCTCAGCCACACCATAGGCCACACGAACCCAACGGTTGGCATGCAGATCAAATGCGGATCCCGGCTCGCGAACCCGAGCGGCACCTCATTAAGTCAAGAAGCACTCGAGTGTTTCTCTGTATTGACAAGACCCCGGGTGGGACCCCCATGCAGAGGAGGCTTGTCCGGCACGAGAAATGGAGTACACGTCATCATGCCGACATCCGGATAGGAGCCCGGAGATGCTAAGTCTCATTCCCCGGGGTAGGTCTTCCTGGCCGGAGGGATCTCGGAAGTGGGATGTCGGTAAAAAACATCCCGGTCCCAAGGGCAGGAGTTGTTTTTGGCTTCTGGATTGATTTTCTTCTTGAACCTGATCCCGCACATCGTCTTAAGTCACTGCACAGCACCAGCTTCGGGGACTAGTGTCGGGGGGCTGCCCTCCGGGTAGGGCAGATCCCGGTACAGATCAGCAGCATGGCTACAGGAATTGACCTTTGGGCGTAAGCAAGGGCTGTCCTGTGGTGCGCCGAAGGGGCAACTTGGGCTTTCGATCATGGTCAGGGTCAAAGTGTCTCCTGGAGGGCGCATGGGGGCACCGCAGGAAGCTATAAATAGACCCCCGGACCTCCAGGACAGCATAAGCATCAGCGGAGGGTTCCTCTAAGAACTAGCTTCTCGAAGATGTCTTTGGTGGCAACCTAAGACATCTTCGGGAGGCTAGGCCTAGAGATACTCCTCCTAAGTTGTTATCCGGATTAGGGGTGGAACTCGGGCGCAACCGGGAGGGCTCTTGGGCTTCTCGGTGTGTCGGGGTCCTCCGGTAAGATCCCGGGTAGAGGAGAACCCGGATGGTCCGGATGGACATCCCGGGTAGGTGCTAACCGACTTACCTATCTCGGTCCGGGCGAGTTATCTTTGTTGTGCAGGAAGAATAGGCCAAACTGAGCATAGGGGAGACCGACGTGGGGGCATGTCGGTCAGAAGTCAAAGATCTGGTGCAGGCTTTCCGCCTGACACGGGGGGAAGTCCCATTCCTCCTGGCACGGAAGTATGGTCACCTCCCGCCTGGCACGGGAGCGTGTCAGCCGGTACGATGACGCTACGACAAGATCGGACATGCCTAGCCCGGCAATCCGGAAAAGGCTACTAGGCATGGGTGAAGACATGTCCTGTCTCTGACAAGGGGACAATGATGATCCAGGACGGCGCCTGCAGTCCTTGCCGGAATGATGACGGCAGGGCTATACCGGATAGCACGGCGGCTAGGTCGCACTAGCCGGTGTCGACATAACGGTTAGCCCTGTCCGGTGGGACCGTGCCAGATTAGGGTTTCCGGCCTTCCCGGCCGGAACTCTATAAAAGGCGCCATAACTCCTCCTGTGGGGAGATGACCAACTTGAGGGCCAAAACTATAGTCTCATTTACTATCAGAGCATTTACTTCCTTCCTTTCTCTAGTTCATCACCCAAAGAGCTCAAGGAGCATGTTGTAGATCTTGTGCCACACTTATATTGAGAGGAAAGGCAGGAGTAGGGGTGTTACCTCCTCATGAGGGCCCCGAACCTGGGTACATCGTGTGTGTGACTTTGCCTTCGTGCATTTGTTTGGGTTTGGTAGATCTTTGAGTGTGTTTTTCGGTGATCTTGTGCATTTCGGCATCTTCTACCGTGTGAGCTCCTTAGCTCGCTAGCCCTCCCCGGATCCACCAGCGTCCATCGGCCCCACACATTAGCCATCCCATGGCATCTGCCGTGATACCACCACGACAGATTGCAAACCCATTAATTCTCCTTCCTTTGTGTCAAATGGCCTCCTCCATAACACTAATCACAGACGGCCGCCTAGCGGACGTTCTACCGGAGATCTTCCTCCGTCTACCAACCCCAGCCGATCTTATTCGATCCGTCTCTTGTATGTCCATCTACCGGCTCATAACCGACCATTCCTTTCTCCGGCGCTTCCGCAAGCTCCACACGCCGCCCCTCCTAGGCTTTCTAGATAGGATCGGGTTCTACCCGGTCGTTTCGCCATACCCCTACGCATCTATTGCACATGCCACTACCCTTGTTGCCGATTTTTCCTTCTCCTTCCTCCCTCCACCCGCCCGTTGGAGTGTCCAAGACATCCGTGATGGCCGCGTCCTCCTCGGCCGCATTCGTACCTTTGAGCAACGCAATGCAACTGTTATAGAAGATAGCAAGAAACGATGAAGAGCGGAACGATCAAACCAACGGGGACACGAGATTTTAACGTGGAAAACCCCTCCAAACAAAGGAGAGGAAAAAACCACGGGCGCCAGCCAACAATACTTCACTATATCGGGGTGAGGTTACAAACGCCGTGGGTTTACAATGTGTGGCTTACCCCAACAGGCCTTACAAGATGTATTTATAGAGGGCAGAAACCCTAAGTCGATTGCGATCCGACTCGGACACGATCTGTACCGTACCGCGGGGCCTGCCGCCCCCGCGAGCGCAGGATAGGCAGGTGGGCTAACTTCCTCGCTACGCTACGGCCCAAGCCTCCAGGCGACGGGCCTCCGCTTCGCTCCGAAGTTAGCCGCTCACTTCACATCGTCATATGAATTTGGATCACCATAAAACAACACTCCACCTTGAGACAAATTCCATCTTGTAGTATGAACGAGAACCTTCACCCCTGAAACAACAAAGAGAACACTTTCGGCGCCAAATAGCCTCTTGGGCTAAACAGTGATACCAACTAAGCCTGAGCATAGCTCAAACTTAGATACAGGAACAGGCTTTGTCATCATATCAGCTGGATTATCAAGAGTACTAATCTTGCATACCTTCAACTTACCTTGTGCAACAACATCACGCACATAATGGTATTTGATGTCAATGTGTTTTGTTCTCTCATAGAACATCTGATCCTTAGTAAGGTAAATAGCACTCTGACTATCACAAAACAGGTTAATGCAAGTATCAACTCCATAAAGCTCAGCAAACAAACCTTTCAACCAAACAGTTTCTTTAACTGCTTCTGCAATGGCCATGTATTCAGCCTCCGTGGTGGATTGGTCAACAACTGGCTGAAGTATTGCCTTCCAACTAACAGCACAACCACCAACGGTGAACACATAACCTGTGAGGGACCTCCTCTTATCCAAATCGGCAGCAAAATCTGAATCCACATAGCCAACGAGTCCCTCACTAGCTCTGCCAAACTTCAAGCAAGCATCAGACGTGCCACAGAGGTACCTGAAAATCCACTGAACAACTTTCCAATGTTCTTTACCAGGATTAGCCATGTATCTACTCACCAAAGACATAGCATATGATAAATCAGGACGTGAACAGACCATAGCATACATCAAGGAACCAACAGCACTAGAATAGGGAACTCCAGACATGTACTCCATATCATGATCAGTAGTTGGACATTGAGTAGATGACAACTTAAAATGAGAAGCAATAGGAGTACTAACAGACTTTGCATCATGCATATTAAAACGATGAAGAACTTTCTTAATGTAACTCTGCTGAGTAATTTCCATACCTAGGATCCAGACTTTCTGTCACGAGTAATTTCCATACCTAGGATTTTCTTAGCAGCACCAAGATCCTTCATCTCAAATTCGCTACTCAACTGTGACTTGAGAGCAGCGACATCTTTCATGCTCTTGGCAGCAATCAACATGTCATCGACATATAACAGCAAGTATATAGGTGATCCATCAACCAACTTAATGTACACACAACTATCAAATTCAGACCTTTTAAAGCCATGTGACAGCATAAATGAATCAAACCTTTTATACCATTGACGAGGGGATTGTTTCAAACCGTAGAGAGACCTTTTCAACTTACAAACAAGATCCTCCTTACCCGGCACTATGAACCCTTCTGGCTGGTCCATGTATATCTCCTCCTCCAACTCTCCATGCAGAAACGCAGTTTTAACATCTAACTGCTCAAGCTCAAGATCACGCATAGCAACAATGGAGAAAAAAGTCCGAATAGAACTATGCTTGACAACCGGAGAGAAAACATCATTGTAATCAATACCAGGGATTTGACTGAAACCTTTTGCCACTAACCTTGCCTTGAATCTTGGAGGCTCACTTGGAGACAAACCCTTCTTTCTCTTGAAGATCCACTTACAGCGGACAGCCTTGTTTTGTTTAGGCAAGCGCACAACATCCCATGTGCCATTCTTCTCAAGTGACTGCATCTCCTCTTGCATAGCGGAGATCCACTTCTCTCGGTTACTTGTGGCAATAGCTTCAGTATACGTGGACGGTTCATGTCCATGCTCCACCTGTTCAGCACAACTCAGAGCATAATTAACAATGTTACACTCCTCAACTAACCGTGTAGGTTTAACAATATTCCTCATTGTTCTGCGATCAGCGATGGACTGATTTTCTGGCTGCAAAACAGGAGGTGAGTGCTGAACAATATCATTATCAGAATCATCTGATGTATCACCATCATTGTCAACGATGTCAATATCCTTTTCCACAGGGTGCTCCACCTCGACACGAACCTGTTCCTCATCAGAACTTTCTGAAACATCTGAGGACAACTTATCAAAGTACATAACAGATTCATTGAAAACAACACTCCTACTCATGAATGCTTTGTTAGTTTCGGGATTCCACAACTTATATCCTTTTACTCCCAAACCATAACCAATGAAAACAGACTTAATAGCTCTCGGCTCTAACTTTCCATTATCAACATGAGCATAAGCAGTGCAACCGAAAACCTTAAGCTGTGAATAATCAACAGGAGTACCAGACCATACCTCAATGGGAGTTTTCTTGTCGAGGGGAATAGATGGTGACCTGTTTATCAAGTAACATGCGGTGGCAGCCGCCTCAGCCCAAAAACTCTTACTCATGCGAGCGTTAGATATCATGCAGCAAGCTTTAGACATGATAGTCATGTTCATCCGCTCCGCTACTCCATTCTGCTGAGGCGTGTACGGAATGGTGAGGTACCTGACAATCCCTTCTGTTGCAAAAATCATTAAAAGCATTCGAAAAAAATTTGCCACCATTGTCAGTACGAAGTATTTTCACCTTCCTCTCAGTTTGCCTTTCTATCATAGCTTTCCACTCTTTAAAAGCAGCAAACGAATCATCCTTATTTTTCATGAAATAAGGCCAAACTCTCCTAGAGTAATCATCAATAATAGTAAGCATATAACGAGCACCATCATATGAGGGCTTACGTGACGGCCCCCAAACATCAGCATGTATATAATCAAGTGTACCTTTGGTGGTATGAACGGAAGCATTGAACTTAACTCTCGTGTGCTTACCAAATATGCAGTGTTCACAGAACTGCATCTTACCCAAACTCCGCTTCGCTCCGAAGTTAGCCGCTCACTTCATATCGTCATATGAATTTGGATCACCATAAAACAACAGCAACATTCGCCGAGATGGTGGTATGTGACCCCTTGCACCAGGTATACCTCTTGCTCCCTCCAATTCCTCACGATGTAGCCGCGTCTCTTGAGGATCCACTTTGTAAGCTAGACAAACCATTCCTTGCTCCCAACGTGGAGGAGCTAGACATGGTGGCGGAGGAAGATATCTCATTCCAAGTGATTTGGTTAGTAAGTTGTGTGACTAAGCCGGTCGCCTTTGTCTTCTCTTCAAACTCCAAACAATGGCGAGCCGCTTCATCCCACGTTTGGAGTGATTTGATATCCTCCAAACGTTTGTCCTTCATGAGTTCAGTACGTCCTAGCTTATCGAAATGCCACTATGCTTATGGATGCTTCTACTGGAAGATAGACCGTTTTTCAGTACTGCTCATGCTTAATACACAAGGGATGGAGTTCTCCACCGTTGAACTTCCACCTGATACCATGTCGTGTACAATTGTGGAGGCAGGAGAAGACAGGCTTGGGATGGTCAGTTATGAAGGAAACACATCAAACTTATATTATACCATTAGACAAAATGGAAGTGAGAAATCCACTTCATTCGAGTGGCAGAAGGAGAAGATATTCACACTGCCTTCAGGATACAAACATTATATCACAGGTGCAACGGGAAGGTACGTGTGATCCTAATACGGCACGAAGACAGATTGAATGCAAGCTCGTCCCTGCAGAGGCGAGACTATGAATGTTTTGTCAATATATTGCAGCTTGATAGGATCTGTGGAAAGAACTCAACCAATCCTGGCATATCCGCAAAACATATATATATTTACCAATTTCCCACCATCTTTGTCATCATGGAAAGTATGAAGGGAAAACTTTCTATTACATCCTACATATGTATTATGATATATATCCCGACATAATTTGTTGGATGCTTGCTAGCTAGCATGCATATTACTGTAAGAGACTGACTCTATATCTTAGCCGACTTAGAAAAAAAAACTATTTCTATGTTGATACCAATAGCCGTATGAAGAAGCCCAATAGTGAAGAAGTGAGTCTGACTCATTTGGCTAGTGTAGTGGATGTATAACCCAGCCACCCAGGTTCAAACCCTCACGGACGTGAATCTGGGTTCCTATTATTTGAAAACAAACTCGTTGTGGGGGCTTGCCCCACCGCTTTCCTTTTAGAAAAAGAAGCCCAATAATGATGGAGGAGGGGATTCATCTTAGACATCTCAAGAGGGATAAGAGTGTCACCATCACAACCTTCGTCACCGTCACAGTTTTGTCTCATCCCTTCTAGCTATTGATATTTGATACCACTTGAGCAATTGAGCTCCTCTTCACCTAGGAGACGTGAATCTGCTCATCCTCAGAGGTGTTTTCGCAGT
The DNA here is from genome assembly GCA_026929855.1 of Poa annua. NCBI lineage: Eukaryota > Viridiplantae > Streptophyta > Magnoliopsida > Poales > Poaceae > Poa > Poa annua. The sequence continues at coordinate 10,804,806 of CM049436.1, forward strand.
ACACTGACATTATTATTCCTCTCTAGATGGGAGTCTGTCAGACCACCGAGAAAAGAACTTCATGACATGCTTAACTAGTTACTTTTTCCTAGTACCATATTACTTCAGGGTTGTTTGGTTTCCTTTGTTTGTGCGGTTAACTTAGTTTTGTCATAAGAAACAAACGAACCGACAAAATCATTCCTTACTACGGCTCAAAATGCTTCAGTCCATACTGTCGCACCAACCCACACCGTTCCTAGAAACTGTGTATGCTTCATGAGCATCGACAGAAATCTCAGATTTCTTCGCTCCAAAGCAAACAATATCGTCGTTACTACTTCAGTCTAACAGTGCTAATATAACAAATACCACCATATTACCGATCATACATCAGGAATGTATAATCCCTATTTTCTGATTAATGAAATCCTCTCTTTATCCTAAAAAAAATACCGCAGCAAAAGTTTTGAAAAGGATATCTAGCTAGTTGGATTTTGGCAGTAGGACTTTTTTCTTGTACGGAGTACTAGATAAGAGCTGGCATTTTTCAACCTAGGTTATATTAACTAGAGAATTACTAGAGATTGGCGCTCATTACTAGTACTAGTAGATATCTTTGCTGAGATAAAACTTCCCAACTGCACGTTGCAAAGGTTGATCTTGCTATCAAGGTTGTCCGGCGTCTCCATGACGGTGGTGCATGCCTTGGTGCATCGATCATAGCTCTTCACGGCCTGTGCTCGTCTGTGGAAGAGATCGCACCGGAAGAGCAGCCTTCCACCGTCGTGTGTCATTCTCAAAGGCGTATAATTATATGTATCGGGTGTCATCCGGATCGTGTAGGCCTTCACCCAAACGCTCTTCACAGAATCATCATCAGTTAGAAGCCATATATTAGTGAATCGGTCCTGATCCAGTTGGACCATGCACAGCAGGACGCCATTGAGCTCGGCCAGACGGAGATCCTTCGTCGTCCTCCTCCACGCCGCATATCCCACAGCTTTGGGTGCGCCCTGGATCGTCTTCCACCTCTCGCTGTCAAGGTCAAAGCAATGTATCGTATCCCCTAATACTGTACCGTCTGAGGCCAATGCATAGAGGACGCCCTTCACGACGGCCATAGTGCCCCGGTAGGTTGCGACACGGGTTGGGGGGTCATCGAGGCTCGGTTTCCATATGAATCGGGTGCCCTCGTCTCCTAGAGTAAGGACCCGGCAGTACTGGCCGTGTAGGAGGCGGACCACCTTGTAGGCGCCTGAAGGGACGGCGCGGCCCACTAGTAGAAAACAAGCCTTTGGTGAGGCCACATTTGGCACCGGATTGACTGGAACCGGTACTAAAGGGGTATTAGTACCGGTTCCAGAGGCGAGACAGCCCGGCAGTTATTTGCACCGGTTGCGTTGGACCCTTTAGTACCGGTTGGTAATACAAACCGGTACTAAAGGGTTCATCAGTCGGCTGCAGCGCGCGGTCAGACCCTTTAGTACCGGTTTGTATTACCAACCGGTACTAAAGGTTCGGCCGGCAGCGCCCGGCCCCCACGGCCAGACCCTTTAGTACCGGTTTGTAATACAAACCGGTACTAAAGGTTCGTCCTATATTGCCTTCTTCCACCCGAGGCACAGCTCCATTAATTGCTCTCATTCCAGCTCCATTTTCTTCTCTCTTTGCTCTCCCAAGATCTAGCACTCTTTGATCTCTACAACATTTGTTAAGATTGGTAGCACTTACTTATATAAGGGTTAGCAACTTCATCTTCTCTTCCGGCATTTCAACTTTAGCTCATTTTGCTAGTTTAACTTATTTGTTTTTTCTAGTGCAAGCAAGGTGTTTGATGAAATGCCTAAGTTAGGGATTTTATTTGTTTTATAAGCTCAATTTAAAATAAGATTTGTGCCTTTTTATAGTGTCGTCCCCACTTCCTCACCGCCGCCGATCGCCCGCGACGCCCCGTGACCGACACCACCTCGGTGAGCCTCTTTTTTTTCTTATATTTTTAAAAAATATTAGTTGTATGGTTTAGATGCATAGTTATTACTTGTATATTTTTCTTACTTGATAATTGTTTGTTATATATATAGTGTAATGGTTTTAGATATATTTATATAATGCAGATGAATCGACAATGGATGTACGTTGACCGACGCTCTCCGGAGTTCATTAGTGGCCTACAGGAATTTCTCCGTGCGGCTGAGTTAAACAAGAAGAATGGTTTTATGTTTTGTCCATGCGATGAGTGTCGGAATAAGACGAATTACCCTAGCGCAAGAACCCTAAACTTCCACCTGTTCCGGAAAGGCTTCATGCCCAATTATTTTTGTTGGACCAAGCACGGAGAAACAGGGGTTATAATGGAGGACAATGAAGAAGATGATGATGACAACTATCCTCTGTTCTCTGAACACGGTGATACTAAAATGGGGGAAGACGAAGCTGAGCATGAGGTCATTGTTGATGATCAGTCTGATGATGATCTTCGTCAGGTTATTCTTGATGAACAGATAATCTGCGGAACTGAAAACGAGTGGTTGAAGTTAGAGCGCATGTTGGAGGACCACAAAAAATTATTGTATCCAACTTGTGAAGATGGCCAGAAAAAGCTGGGTAGCACCCTGGAATTGCTTCAATGGAAGGCAAGGAATGGAGTATCTGACAAGGGATTTGAACAGTTGCTACAAATATTTAAAAAGATGCTTCCAAGGAAAAATGAATTGCCCTCCAGTACGTACGAAGCAAAGAAGATTGTCTGCCCACTAGGATTAGAGGTGCAGAAGATACATGCATGCATCAACGACTGCATCCTCTACCGCGGTGAGAAGTACGAGAATTTGAATGCATGCCCGATATGCGGTGCATTGCGGTATAAGATAAGGCGAGAAGACCCAGGTGATGTTGAGTGCGAGGCCAGCCCCAGGAAGAGGGTTCCTGCAAAGGTGATGTGGTATGCTCCTATAATACCACGGTTGAAACGTTTGTTCCGAAACAAAGAGAATGCCAAGTTGTTGCGATGGCACAAAGAAGACCGTAAGGAAGACGAGATGCTGAGACACCCGGCTGATGGGTCGCAGTGGAGAAAGATTGACAGTGAGTTTCGAGATTTTGCAGCTGACGCAAGGAACTTAAGGTTTGGTCTAAGTACAGATGGCTTGAATCCATTTGGGGAGCAGAGCAGCAGTCATAGCACCTGGCCTGTGACTCTATGTATCTATAATCTTCCTTCTTGGTTGTGCATGAAGAAAAAGTATATCATGATGCCAGTGCTTATCCAAGGCCCGAAGCAACCCGGCAACGACATTGATGTGTATCTGAGGCCATTAGTTGACGAACTTTTACAGTTGTGGTCTGACGAAGGTGTGCGTGTGTGGGATGAGTATAAACAGGAGGAATTTAACCTACGAGCGTTGCTGTTTGTAACCATCAATGATTGGCCTGCTCTTAGTAACATTTCAGGACAATCAAACAAGGGATACAATGCATGCACGCATTGTTTAGATAAGACTGACAGTATATATTTGTGTAACAAGATTGTGTACATGGGGCATCGTCGATTTCTTGGACCCAAGCATCCCTTAAGGAAGAAAGGCAAACATTACAAAGGTGAGGCAGATCATCGGCTGAGGCCTACCCGCCCTTGTAGTTCTGTTATATATGATATGGTTAAGGATTTAAAAGTAATCTTTGGAAAGGGTCCTGGGGGACTACAAGTTCCGAATGACGCAAACAACCACGTACCCATGTGGAAAAAGACATCTATATTTTGGGAGCTGCCCTATTGGATACTGCTAGAAGTTCAATCTGCAATCGACGTGATGCACGTGACAAAGAATATTTGCTGCAACCTGCTTAACTTCTTGGGCGTGTATGGGAAGTCGAAAGAAGGGAAGTCAAAAAAAGGGAAGTCCAAAAAGGGGATGTCAAAAAAAGGGAAGTCAAAAGATACACCGAAAGTAAGGCAGGCCCATCAACGTATGAGCGAAGAGATGCATCGAGACGACAATGGGACAGAGAATGAACCAGCTCCTGCCAGCTACGCTCTTACGAAAGAAGAGAAGAAAATATTTTTTGAATGTCTTCACAGTATGAAGGTTCCATCTGGGTTCTCGTCGAATATAAAGGGAATAATAAACATGACAGAGCTAAAGTTTCAAAATCTGAAGTCTCATGACTGTCACGTGATTATGACACAATTACTTCCGGTTGCATTGAGGGGGCTATTACCGGAAAACGTTCGAGAACCCATTGTGAAGCTATGTGCATTTCTCAATGCAATATCTCAGAAGGTAATCGATCCAGCTAGTCTACCATGTTTACAGAAGGATGTGGTGCAATGTCTTGTCAGCTTCGAGTTAGTGTTTCCACCATCCTTCTTCAACATTATGACGCACCTCATAGTTCACCTAGTCGAAGAGATTTCCATTCTCGGTCCTGTATTTCTACACAACATGTTCCCCTTTGAGAGGTTCATGGGAGTCTTAAAGAAATACGTTCATAATCGTGCTAGGCCAGAAGGAAGCATGTCCAAGGGCTATGGAACAGAGGAGGTCATTGAGTTTTGTGTGGACTTTATTCCTGATCTTATGCCGATTGGCGTTCCTCAATCGCGCCATGAGGGGAGACTGCGTGGAAAAGGAACGCTAGGAAAGAAAGCAACAACAAGTATGGATGGACATTCTTTCACCCAAGCACACTACACAGTTTTAGCAAATTCCAGATTGGTGGCTCCGTATATCGTGGAACACATGGATATTTTACGCTCCGAATATCCGGAGCAGACTGACTACTGGATTAAAGGAAAACACGTGGATACTTTTGGCAGTTGGTTGCGTACACATCTCATTAATAACAAAGATGTTGGAGTAGAGCTATACTTGTTGGCCAATTCACCATCTTCGACTATATTGACTTTCGAAGGGTACGAGATAAATGGAAATACATTTTACACGGAAACCCAAGACAAAAAGAGCACCAACCAAAACAGTGGTGTCCGCTTTGATGCAACAAACGACAATGGGACAAAGGACACATATTATGGTTGCATACAGCAGATATGGGAACTTGACTATGGACCTTCTTTTAAGATCCCTTTGTTTAATTGCAAATGGGTCAACCTGTCAGGCGGGGTAGAGATAGACCGACGGTACGGAATGACTACCGTGGATCTCAACAATCTTGGGTACTACACCGAGCCATTCGTCCTAGCCAATGATGTGGCTCAGGTTTTCTATGTCAAGGACATGTCTTCCAGACCGAAAAAAAGAAAAGATAAGCAAGCTGATACATCATACGATGAGCCAAGGCGCCACATAGTTCTTTCAGGGAAAAGAAACATCGTGGGAGTGGAGGACAAGACAGACATGTCAGAAGATTACAATAAGTTTGATAAAATTCCGCCCTTCAAAGTGAGAACTGACCCAACCATCGCTTTAAATGATGAAGATTGTCCATGGCTACGGCGCAGTGAGAAGAAAGGGACACACACGAAGAAAAAATGAACACTAGATAGGGTGGTTGTTCGTGATGTGTAACAATGTATTAAACCTGCATATCAAATGCAATGTTGGGTCCGAATGCTTTGTATTCGGTCGATAGGGATATGATTGTTGATGTGCAATATCCGAATGCTTTGTATCAGAAGAACAAGTGAACTAAATTATTTTGTAGATGCATGGAACAAAACACACGATTTCACCTGCATACAGTCCAACGGTGGCTCGTGAGTGCCTGCATATCAAATGCACCGTTGGGCGTATGCAGGGAATCCGAATGCTTTGTATTCGGTCGATGAACTGAAGTATTATGTAGATAGAACCGTCCGGTGGCAAGACATCTCTGATGATCTACAACCGTCCGGCAAGACATCTCTGATGATCTGCAATCGTTTGGAACGGTCGCAGATCATCAGAGACGTCTTGCCGCTGGTTGCCCAAAGATGCCTCCGTCGAGGGGAGGGTTCACCTTCAGCCTTCACTGAGTGCTCTCTACTACCCGTGTGCTGCCAAAATGAACTACAATGAGTAGACACTGAGTGCTGAACATGTCCGGGAGGGGGGCTATATATAGGGTACGTGTGCTTCTTTAGTCCCGGTTGGTAACAACAACCGGGATCTAACGGCTCACAAGTGCTTGAAAGAAACACACTCCTGATCTAACGGCTCACAAGTGCTTGAAAGAAACACACGATCCGTGTGCTTCTTTAGTCCCGGTTGGTAACAACAACCGGGATCTAACGGCTCAAACAGTTGTAGTTCAAATTTGAATTACTTTCGATAAATCAACATAAACTCATTAAACTATGGGAAATTAGTTAGAAATCAAGGAAAAACCTAATACTTGGGGATTATCCATCATATGTGTACTAGTTTCCATGAAAATTAAATGGGTCCCATTTTGCATCACCTTTTTGGTACTTTGTTCACAAAAAAAGTCATTTTTTGCACTTAAAAAATGGAAAATAATACTTATGGAACTAATTTTAAGATTTCCTTTGGCAAGGTTGTTTCTTATACCAAGATACATCTATTTGTGGGATATGAGATATTTATCACAAACTATGCCGTGGAAATGACCATAACTTGGTCATTTGTCTTGAAACTTCTAGATGTTCATACATGATAGACCTTTTTGTGAAGACTTTTTTTGCAAATTTTGTCAAAAATCAAGTTTATCATTTTTCATAGCAACTAGTACACATATAAGGAGCCCATGCCAAAGGAACTCATTTTTTGAGATGTTTATCAATTTATTTCATTTTTTCCTTAAAAGCGATCAAAACGGTCGCGATGACTATTCATCGAAAGAGGTAATATTTTCTAGAATTATCAGTGTTTCTGTGATATAACCACTAGTTGTGTACCTCAAAATGATTTTTCCAAAATTTTCAGAACAAACTATCAAACAGTTGTAGTTCAAATTTGAATTACTTTCGATAAATCAACATAAACTCATTAAACTATGGGAAATTAGTTAGAAATCAAGGAAAAACCTAATACTTGGGGATTATCCATCATATGTGTACTAGTTTCCATGAAAATTAAATGGGTCCCATTTTGCATCACCTTTTTGGTACTTTGTTCACAAAAAAAGTCATTTTTTGCACTTAAAAAATGGAAAATAATACTTATGGAACTAATTTTAAGATTTTCTTTGGCAAGGTTGTTTCTTATACCAAGATACATCTATTTGTGGGATATGAGATATTTATCACAAACTATGCCGTGGAAATGACCATAACTTGGTCATTTGTCTTGAAACTTCTAGATGTTCATACATGATAGACCTTTTTGTGAAGACTTTTTTTGCAAATTTTGTCAAAAATCAAGTTTATCATTTTTCATAGCAACTAGTACACATATAAGGAGCCCATGCCAAAGTAACTCATTTTTTGAGATGTTTATCAATTTATTTCATTTTTTCCTTAAAAGCGATCAAAACGGTCGCGATGACTATTCATCGAAAGAGGTAATATTTTCTAGAATTATCAGTGTTTCTGTGATATAACCACTAGTTGTGTACCTCAAAATGATTTTTCCAAAAATTTTAGAACAAACTATCAAACAGTTGTAGTTCAAATTTGAATTACTTTCGATAAATCAACATAAACTCATTAAACTATGGGAAATTAGTTAGAAATCAAGAAAAAACCTAATACTTGGGGATTATCCATCATATGTGTACTAGTTTCCATGAAAATTAAATGGGTCCCATTTTGCATCACCTTTTTGGTACTTTGTTCACAAAAAAAGTCATTTTTTGCACTTAAAAAATGGAAAATAATACTTATGGAACTAATTTTAAGATTTCCTTTGGCAAGGTTGTTTCTTATACCAAGATACATCTATTTGTGGGATATGAGATATTTATCACAAACTATGCCGTGGAAATGACCATAACTTGGTCATTTGTCTTGAAACTTCTAGATGTTCATACATGATAGACCTTTTTGTGAAGACTTTTTTTGCAAATTTTGTCAAAAATCAAGTTTATCATTTTTCATAGCAACTAGTACACATATAAGGAGCCCATGCCAAAGGAACTCATTTTTTGAGATGTTTATCAATTTATTTCATTTTTTCCTTAAAAGCGATCAAAACGGTCGCGATGACTATTCATCGAAAGAGGTAATATTTTCTAGAATTATCAGTGTTTCTGTGATATAACCACTAGTTGTGTACCTCAAAATGATTTTTCCAAAAATTTCAGAACAAACTATCAAACAGTTGTAGTTCAAATTTGAATTACTTTCGATAAATCAACATAAACTCATTAAACTATGGGAAATTAGTTAGAAATCAAGGAAAAACCTAATACTTGGGGATTATCCATCATATGTGTACTAGTTTCCATGAAAATTAAATGGGTCCCATTTTGCATCACCTTTTTGGTACTTTGTTCACAAAAAAAGTCATTTTTTGCACTTAAAAAATGGAAAATAATACTTATGGAATTAATTTTAAGATTTCCTTTGGCAAGGTTGTTTCTTATACATAGAAATAAAAGAAACAGAAACTAGAGAAAAAACAAAATTGAAAACAAATAGATATAAAGGAAAACAGAAAACATAAGAAAATATAAGAAAACAGAACAAAAAACAAACAAAATTCAATTCAAAACCCTTTAGTACCGGTTTGTAAATACAACCGGTGCTAAAGGGGTTGGCTTGGCGCGCAACCGTTTGGTGTCCGAAAAAATCGACCTTTAGCACCGGTTGTTGTTACCAACCGGTGCTAAAGGGTCTTTAGCACCGGTTGGTAACAGAAACCGGTGCTAAAGCTCGGTTTCGGACAGTTAACACAGGGGAACCGCCCCAAATCGGCTAAGTGTCGCGATTCATCTTCGTCCCTCGAGCTCTCCGGCGAAGCCCTGCCCGCCGCCACCGTCGTCGGCCCTCCGCACCGGCGCCGCGTTCCTGCCTGCTCCGGCCCCGCTCCGGCCTGCCTCCCTTCCCGCTCGCCGGCCCTCCGCACCGCCGCCATCGTCGATCGGCCTCCCGCGCGCACGCCCTCGGCATCTCCCTCTTCCCGCTCCAGCCATCGCCTCCGCCTCCGCCATCGTCGGCAGCCTCCCTCTTCCTGCTCCGGCCTCCCGCGCGCCCTCCTCCCTCTTCCTGCTCCGGCCGCCTCGCGACCTCCCCGCTCCGGCCACCCAGCGCCACCGCACCTCCACCGCCATCGTCGGCCCTCTCCTCCTCCAAGGTTTTTTATTATTATTATTACTAATGTTTAGCTAGCTAATGTTTAGGTTATTATTAGTAATGTAAATTTTTACCAATGTTTAGCAAAATTAATTAGTACTGTCTAGATTAATTAGCTAGATTAATGTGTTTAGCAAATGTGTAGCAAATTTAGAAAATGTGTAGCAAATGTGTAGGAAATTTAGCAAATGTGTTTAGCAAATTTAGCAAATGTGTAGCAAATGTGTTTAGCAATTTTTTAGCAAATTTAGTTGCAATATATAGAATTAGTGTAGCAAATTTAGAAATTTAGCAAAGTTGGATTTTTTGGCAAACAATGTTAAAATTTGTGTTAGGAAAACAATGTTAGTTAATACTTCATATTTCGTTCATATTTTTGCAAAGTAAGCAAATTTTTGTTAAATTTAGTTGCAATGTTAGAATTTAGCACTATGTTGGAATTTTATACAATGTCTTTGAATTTTACAATGTTTTATACAATGTCTTGGAATTTTAAGAGTTAATGTAAAGATTCATAGTTTCGAGATGGACGGGACTATGGATGTCCGGGACTGGGCTCCGCCGGGTTGGCACTGGGAGGTGCCACCTTCCGGTGTGCGCAGATTGGTGAGGAATGAGGGAACCATCGTCGACCCGGAGCTTCTTTGGTGGCGGTCACGTGGGCCACGACGGGTACAGAGGGTGCCGGCCCCCGAGGAGTTGGTACGTCGTCGTGTCAGGGCGGAGGACGAGCACGTCCGTCGGTACATGGTCGCGTTGGACGTCTTTCCGTCCAACACTTGGCAGCATCTTCAGGGATCTCACATTAGTTATGATCCTGTTTGGGTTCCTTCACTTTGGGTTTTCACCGCCCGCGGCATGTTTCCGGCAGTTCGACGTTCATTTTGATAAGCGTGATGTATTATTGATGCGATATATATTATTATGACTTGTAACGCCCCAAATCGGCTAAGTCCTTCACTATTTTGTGTTAGTAAAACAACTATTGTATCAATTTTTGCAAAGTTAGCAAATTTTGTAAAACAACTATTAGAAATTTAGCAAAGTTGGAAATTTAGCAAATTTTTGTTCCAATTTAGTTATATAAGAAATATTTGTTCCAACTTATGTGTACAAGAAATATTTGTTCCAACTTATGTGTATAAGAAATATTTGTATCAACTTTAATTGTAACCTTGATTCAAATTTAAATTTGAAGTGACATTGAGCTATGGACAACAACCCCTTCATCCGAAACGAGGACATTGAAGAGCAAATGGCAGCAATAATATATGAGAAGAGTCTTGGAGTAAATTCCGATGGAGAAGATTCTGATGATGAACAAGAGGATGATTTCAGCTCAAGATGTCTGAACGACTCCGGTGAGGGACTTGAGCTAGAAATAATAGACGACGATCAAGTGCCCGCGGAAAACTCCGGCCAGGTATATATATATATTAAGTCTTGTTGATGCATAAATTGATTTATATTGCACCTACTAACAAAACATTTTTCTTTTAGCCCTCCGGATCTAAAAAGAAGCCGACAAACCCTACACGAGGCCCGGCCAAAAGGTTGAAGCTAGAAGATGGTGCAAAGCTGTCGATCGTTGAAGTAGGCGATGATGGCAAACCGCTGAAACCAGAAAACACCTGCCGCAAATATGTAGCTCAATGCGGAGCGATTGTTAGGGACATTATCCCGATCACCCTTGCAGAATGGAATGAGCCAAAGAAAGCGAACGTTGGCGCAAGTTATGTCGACGACAGACTTAAGCAAACACTTTGGGACTCAATCTTGAGTGATTTCAGCCTACCGGAAGGTCTCCCAGAGAAGAAGCTGCAGAAAGTCAGGGAGTGGACTCTTAAGAAGATGGCCACACAATTCAACAGCTGGAAGAAAAAATTGTGGAAAAAATATGAGAAAAAGGCTCCAGAATTCAAGGGCCCTCTAAAGAAGATAAAAGATGATTGGCCTGGATTTGTAGCTTATAAGAAATCAGCCGTCGCTCTGGCCCGATCCGAGAGAAATAAGGAGAATGGTAAGAAGAAGAAATACCACCATACTTTGGGGTCAGGTGGCTACAAGACTGCCTTGCCTAAGTGGGAATCCTTTGAAAACGAACTGCGTCTAAAAGGGATCACTCCACAGACAGATGACTGGCCCGAGAGGTCCAAGTACTGGTTGTTCGCGCATGGAGCAGTGTTGGACCCAGAGACAGGGCGAATTGTTGCAAAAGGAAAATGGAAGAAAAGAATTACACGAGTTGTAAAAAAGCTAGAGAAGGCAATAGCGGCCGTCCGAGCGGGAACATTTGTTCCCAATAGAGAGGACGACGAGCTGACACTCGCCCTCGGGAATCCTGAACACTGGGGACGATGTCGAGGTAGAGGAGGCGACGTTGGTTTCCTTCACGGGTTTCCCGCGGACGTTGCAACTTATAAAAGCCGTTCCAGAAGTAAGAAGAAGGAGGCGGACCGGTTATCACAATTAGAACGCCAGGTCCACACATGGGAGGCCCAGGTGAAGCGGCAGCAGGAGCAACTGGACTCAATTACCCAGCAAAGGGAATCTCGGATGGTGCTACAAGATCCTCCAGTCGATGTCACCCTATCTCAGCGGAAAAGCAGCGTCGGTTCCACGCAGCTAGAAAATCCTGCAGTTGATGAACCGGCGGCTCACTACCCCGTGGATGATATCACGGAGAAGACAAATTGTGAGTTACATGTGCCAATGAAGAACATCAGCTATCCGGTGGCGAAAGGATATGCTTTACAACATCAACCTGGAGCAACCTTCCATTTTGGTCAGATTCCAGCTGGATATGCTCGTGTCGGGGTCACAAAAGTTATGCCGGGATTCCACTCAATGGAACTTGACATTCCGGGAAATGATGACGAGAAGACTTTGGGAGAAGTCGAGCATGGTATTGTCCTATGGAAGAAGAAATACATCATCTTTACAGACTCTACGCCAAGGCCACCGACTCCTCCGGGTAGAAATTTATCACCTAAAAGTCCACCCGCCTTCCGCGATGATTGGGTGCCCACCGCAAGTCCATCGCCCGCGCCGTCCCGTCAGCCGACTGATGCGCCCACTAGTCATGTGACAAAGCGGAGTTTGTTCAGGAAAGACAGGTCCCCTATCATTAAACGTGCAAAGAAAACGCATAAATTGAAGTCTCCTGAGAAGTTAGCGCCTGAGAAACCGGCTTGCGAGATGACTATGGAGGAAATAACGGTGAGCTTAAATGCCGATGCGGCAACCTTTTTTGAACGGCGAAAAGAGGAAAAACATGCCGCATCACAGGATCCCTTAAAGGAACTTCTGAAGACTATACCAATTGAGGTAAAAGATCGCACCATTGACAACTTATATAACCCTCCACCGGCGCCGTTTACAGACTATGAGCGAGGTATTAACAAGGTACATAGCTCGCAGATGGAGGAAGAGGAGGAGCGACGGAAACAAAAGAAATGCGGGAAACAAGTTGCCCAGCTCGGGGAACAAGAAGTACAATCGATGGCCCCGCTCATTGTGTCGTCTCGGGCTCCTCAGGAAATCGAGCCTGGAGAATTAGTGGTATACCGTGCAGACAGAGAGTACGAGACTCTTGAGATAGCATATCAATATACTCTTGGGCTGCCTCTGGTGACAAACCCCAGTGCTCTAACAACACAGTTATGGAGATTGCATAACTGGTACATGGACATCTCAAAAGATGGGACTTTCTATTTCATGGCGGGAGTTAAGGATGAGCACTACTTCCAAGAATATGCTGTACAGGTTGAGTTCTCTGAACTTTTTCAGATGTACAATCAACGTGCTCTCGACAAATCTATCATCAGCTGCTATTGTCTGTAAGTAATTTATTTGTGTATTTTCGTTATTTAGTTAAGCTCGTTCATTGCCAGTAATTATCCTCACATCATTCTTTTGTACGCTATTATATATGCAGAATGAAGATTCGTGAATGCAGACAGCTCAAAATCTGGGACATTGGGTTCATTGACCCGGATAAAGTTCATGTCCAAACTTTAGAAAATCAACCGGACGCCATAGAGGACGTTCTACTGAATTTCTTTAAGCGACAAAGTACCAAGAAAGAAATACTTTTTCCCTACAACTTCAAGTGAGTGTTAATGTCTTGTACACATTATTTTTTGCTTTCCCGATATTAAGTGCAATTGATGAGTTCTGAATTACGTGCGCAGTTACCACTTCATTCTCCTGATCATTAAACTCGACGATGGAGAAGTTGAAATCTGGGACTCAAAAAAAACAAATCCAGATGCATACAAAAGCGTGCGTATAATGCTCAAGAGGTAATTTCAATCGCACTAGGCCTCTATTTCGTTCATTTACTTGATATCAAAAGTAAGTAATAACTCCTCAATTCATATTCTTTTTGGGCAGGGTTTGGAAAAAGTTCACCGAGCAAGAACCCGGTGAATGGAAAGATAAGCTGGAGTTCAAAGCTAACAAAGTAAGTAATAGTACTTAACTAGGTCCGTGTATCGTTCTAATTCTCTTTATTATTATTTGATTAAATCATATTGTTGTATAGTGGTGTCTGCAACAACCAGATGGGACAGATTTATGTGGATACTACGTTTGTGAGTTCATTCACATGAGAGTCAATGAGAGAGTCAATAGTCAAAGAAACATAGAGGTACGCAAAAATCATTCACAACTTTATTTTTCTACTATCACTTGTGTTTAGTTTCAATCATAACTAATTTGATCTCCTCCTTTTAAAGATCGCAAGGAAGCGGAACCAACTCCTACCAACGAACCGCGTTAAAGCAATTGCGGAGGAATTGGCGGGATTTTTCCTTATGCATGTCATAAATCCATCCGGTGAATTTCACTATGTGGAAAAATAGACTCCCTCCATGTAATAGCAGTGATATCTCCGTGAAAAAAGTACTTTAATTATATGTAATTATGGGTACTTCATTTATATGTGTAGTGAGTACAATTATATGTGTACGTAGTGAGTACAATTTATATGTGTAATGGGTACTTCATACGTGATCTCCTCCGAAACCCTGAAAAATAAGCGAAAAGGAAAAAACAGAAACCCTAAACCCCTAAAAATAAGCGCAAAAGAAAAAACAGAAACCCTGAAAAATAAGTGGAAGAAAAAAAAAGGAACTATTAATACCGGTTGGTATTACCAACCGGTACAAAAGGTCCTGCCTTTAGCACCGGTTGGTATTACCAACCGGTACAAAAGGTCCTTCGCCTGCGCGTGCTCAGCCGTGCCCACGTGGAGGCCTTTAGCACCGGTTTCATAGGGTTCCGGTGCTAAAGGGGGTACCCCTTTAGTCCCGACCTTTTAGCACCGGTTGCACAACCGGTGCTAAAAGCCCTTTAAAACCGGTGACAATGCCCCTTTCTCTACTAGTGGCCGAAGCCCATGGCCGTGTCCGTGCGTAGGAGCACATCATCCATAGTGTCGTACGGGATCCCATTGTCGAGTTTCACTCTCGGGATGGTCTGGTGCACCTCGCCGGTGGCGGGATCAACCACGCGCGCGCCCGTATAATTGTCCATGACGCAGATAAGGTCGTGGGGGCAGCGAATTCTGGTGGAGAGCTTGCCCGCTGGTCCGCCGCCGCCGCCGTCCTCGATCACCCTACTCCGGCGCACAACAAAGCCATTCATATCCACCAACTGTAGTAGCTCAATTGAGCAAACCGCGATCAGCAGCTGGGCGTGCCGGCGGGACTCGTGCGCGGTCACGAAGTTCGGGTCGGAGATGAGGTCACGCCACTCGGTGGAGACGCACTGGAATCTGCACACGGCCTTCACCGGCACTCTAGAGAGGATCTCGAAGATGATCTCGTTTGGTATCGACACGGCGGCGACGGTTGACGCCGCTGCATGAGTGCTACTTCTTGCGCGGGCTGCCCTAGCCGACCCAGGAAGATGATGGCGTCGTTTTGACGAGGGTGAAACCGGTGGCCGCTGAGGCGTCATGGCGGCAGGCGTGGTCAATCTGGTGGAGACGACGCGACGAGGACTTGAGCCCCCGAGAGTTTTAAGCAGGTTCCATAGAGATTTTTTTTTTTTGAAATTTGGTTACATATATAGAGATTGAGACGGTAATCCACCTAGCAATGGCATCGTGCTAGATTTGGACTCCCTTGGTTGGGATCACCGGTCGTACGTCCTGGTGTTTTGCGTTTTCGCCCCTATGCTTTGAGTTAATCAAACCCACAGTCCGTAGGGTACTAGGTACTTCGCCTGTTTTGAAGTTTCACCCCTAACTTATATGGAAATCAGCCACAGTGGGATGAGAGGACGCGAGGATGTCGTCTCCTACCTCGATTCGCCCAGAGGCAGTAGCTCTCCGGCGCCACGCCCTCCAGCTCGCCTCCCTCTTCGTCGGGAGGCCGCGGCCGTCCCTTTGCATCTCTCTCCCCACCGGCGTACGGCATGCGTACGCATCGATGGCACGGCGGAAGCCGCCGGCGCAGAGTAGAGCCCGGAGCACCGAGGGCCAGACGGTGCCGCTGAAGCGCAGTCCGTCCGTCCGTGTACGGCGGAGGAGGACGAGGTGCTGTCGCGGTTCGTGGAGCGCGAGGGGGAGGGACGGTGGCGCACGCTGCGCCGGGCTCCTGCGGTGCGGCAAGAGCTGGATGCGTTCTTCTAGGCGCCGGCGATGCCCTAAGCTAGCCAGCGCTCCTTGTCGCCGCCGCCGTCGGGCAACAGCCTGATAGCCGCCGTCTTCCCCGGCTCGAACTGCAGGTTCAGCGGAGGGGATGAGGTGCTCCACGCGAGGTGTTCGACGACATGAATATCAGGGACCTGGTCTTCTGGAACTCGATGTTAGCCGGCTGCAGGATGCACGGCCTGTACGATGAAGCCCTCGCAGTGTTCGAGGACATGGCCAGAGCCAAGGTTGGGCCTGACGGTGTCACATTCATCGCCGTTCTATCGGCGTGCAGCCACGCAGGGCGTGTGTTCGAAGGCCGCCCCTGCTCGATCAGATGCAGCTGGAGCACAAGATTTTCCCATCCGCGGAGCACTACACGTGCATGGTCAACCTCCTGGGATGCGCCGGCTTGCTCAAGGACGCGTATGAGCTCATCTAGACGATGCTGACGGATCCGACCTGTGCGTGTGCAGGATCCACGGGGACGCAGCCATGTGGACGGACACCCAGCAGCCCGTCGGCCCTCCTGGTCACGGAATAGCCCTGCGCAGCAAGGGTTCTTCCATAAGACTGAAGCGCTCAAGCTGTGAACCGCAGCCTACCTGTTTGGAGGTCTACCTCCTACTATCTACCCGCCCAACAGGATTACCAAAAGGGCATGACATACCAATATCCATTTGTGCTTGTTTTGCTTCTACTGCATATATAAGTTGATGAATTAAATTGCAGGAGCATCTCATCCCCGAGTTGAAACTGCAGGGAAGGTCTCACGGGGTCATAGATAGCTGGGAGATTGTGGAAGAGACGTAGATGATATTGATGATTTCAGTGATCAGGTTCAGGTATCACACATCCACACTCGATGTCTCCCTATTTTAGATGGTTGAGTGAAATTTGTCCGATTGTGGCATCAATAATGTGAAGGAACTTCTGTATCAGAAGGCATATTTCTTAGACTTAATGTTTCATCCTGGAAGCGATCAAATCATATGCTTTGGGTTGTCCAAGTGTAATAAAATTTTCCATACTACCTCCGATCCTATTTAAGTGCCGTAGGAAGTGTACTCCTAATATGCAAATTTCTACAGAACTGACGACACTTAATATGGATCATAGGAGTACATGTTTGCTCTGAAAGTTCAGTTTATCCTTTTCTGATGTAGAAACAACTTTCTGTGAGGCATGACCTGAAGTGGAAAATTTTGTTATTCCTCTTGATTTTGCAATAAATATTCAGTGTTAATGTTTCCCTATTAATATGGTATGAACATTCTTTAACATATTCCCCATCTATCTATTGATCTGATTCTATGGTTGCTCGCATAGAAATTCTAGTCTGCAATAAGGGAATATGATAAGAGCAATTTATATGGGAAAAGCTGTAGCAAAATAGATGTTCAGTCATATAGTTTAAGCTAGACAAAGTGCATTGTACTTATACAACAATCGATTTATACAACAATCGATCATCTTGTTGGTATTTATGAAGTACTAATATATGTACACTATTTATGCTGATGTACTGATTTTAGAAGCAAATACCATATTTCCATTATGCGTAAGCGCCTAAATGGATGCTCCTTAGCTGGCATATATCCTCATGTACAAACTAAGCTTTGCAACATGCTTCACAAAATTTAGATATGCAAATTACCAAACTTGAACATTTTTATGTGATATTATTTTTGCACAATAGTGGATCTCGTGTAAGGACTGCAGGTTCAAGCCTTGTGCCCACAAAAGCTCTTTTGATCTGCAAACTTTCCTGAAACTGAATCAACAGCCATAAAAGTTCAATTTTTCTCCATGTGTCCAAAAAAATTGGGATTTCTGCATAATGGAGAGTGGAATGTATACTTCCAACTTATGGTATTTCTACTAAATTCCTGGTTGAATTATTTGCTGGCATGGATGAGTAAGAAAGGTTTGGGGTAAATTGTGAGATCATGAATTAAATACAGCTTGCTGCGGCCATTTTCATCCGTGCCTTATTCATGTGCTACAGGCTAGACTGTCATGTACTATGGAAAAAACTTATCCTTTAGCGTGTTGTTCAAGATGTAAACAGGATACTTAACTTTTAACTTTAATTAGAGAATTTGATAGGTATTCAAAGGATATATAGCTATCTACAATCGATTTAAGCTTTCTCTAAGTCATGGAAATCAAGAAGAATACTTAGATTTTACAGAGGCGATGCATCCAATGAGAAAGATGATGGGCGGACAAAGAGAGGTTAATAAGACAACTTATACCCAATGGAAATGAGCCATATAAGAAAATGAGAGAAACATAATTTGGTTTAAGTAAATTGTGCTACTTCATTTGAGGCAGAATGCCTTTATATTTTGTATAGGTTGTCCCGTTACAACGCACGGGTATTTTGCTAGTATCATTTAATAACCGATTTTATAATGGTCGAATTCGAAACAGAAATAACACGTACGTCCACAAACGTCTGGTGAAAACTTGCCCCTCATATACAAATTACAATTGAACGCATGTCCGGTTCGAATTTGGAACAGACATAACATGTCCACGCACGTTTGTTGGCGCTTTAGATATCCGTTGCAAACATTTAGGCTTGATGATGCACTACTAGGAAAAATTGATGCACTAGGAAAACGTCTTACAGTACCATGCCGATTTGGGCTCCAGAACACAACCACACTGACATATTAGGTTCTCAACTGTTAAAAAGACAGTGTAAAGGCAAGAATAACTCCACTTTGAGTCATCAATTTCCTAACACGACACCATAGTCGTTGATCTTCTTAATGAGTTATTCTATGTCAGTCATTGGTGGATACCTAAATAACCGGTATCTCATACAAATAGTGTCGTTGGCAGTATTGGATAGAGAGTAAGCGGGATGGGTACTAGCAAGAGACGGCATGAGTAAATACAAAAAGATCACAAGAGCCCCTGGATCAATCCATTTTACAATTGTGGAACAAACCAGCTAGTTCTTAATTTTAAATCTTAATAAAACTAGTAGGCAACTTAATGTTTTTGCTAATTACTACACCCTCGGTTTCAATTTAGATGAATTTCATTTGCCTACATGCGGATATATCTAGGCATGTATTTTTACAGAGAAATAGAGGAAGCCATACAAGGATTTAGCCTGGCATATTCATGCATACTATCTAAACAAGGAAGTTAGATTTGGTGATACCCCTCCACATGTCCTGACAAACAACTTACTCGGAAAAGTCCTGACAAATGATGATTGAGACAAGATTTCACATTTGTTAATCGCATAAGGCTTATGTCTAGATACATCCACATGCAATCAAATGGAATCTATCTAATTTGGAACGGAGGGAGTAGATATCTTGCCTGAGATAAAACTGCCCAACTGTGTAGGCCTTCACCCAAACGCTCTTCACAGAATCATCAGTTAGTGAATCGGTCCTCCTGTTGGACTATGCAGAGGACGCCATTGAGCTCGCCTTGAGCCGACTTGAGCGCTGATTAAATTAAACAGATTACATAGAGTCATAGAGATGGCGACGGTAATTTGGTTGACCCTAGCAATCACATCGTGCTGGATATGGACTCCCTTTAGCAAGCACATGGACTTGTTAAGAGTGGAATTCGGAACAGACATAACACATCCACGCACGTCTGGTAAAAACTTATCTACCGTACAACTGCACGCACATCAAGTCCCAGTTGAATTTTCGTCCACATCACCTCCGAATCGCTGATAAGCCTTCATCATAAGTTCATAACACACTAGTACGTTGTCAGAATGTTGGCGAGCCAATGCCGGTGACTTCACCGGTGGACTTACAGCTCTTGTCTCGTCAGTACAGTGCCTCCTCTCCGCTCATGGGGCTTGCTGATCTCCGTGTTGTTGCCTGGAGTGCCAAGTATACAAGTCAGAGACCCTCCTTAAGTATTCTATGCAGACATAAACACATAAATAGGTGAAACAGATGTTGCACTTTTTCTCAAACATGTGTCGAACGTTTTTGCTTTCAGTTACTCTGGTAATTCAGACAATAGAAATGGCCACTTTTTTCTTCTTAAATTAAGGTCCGATGTCGAGTACTAGACTCCATGGATCGAAGATTAGTTGCAACTCACAGTGTTTCCACTTGATTCAGCCTCGTCTTCATCGTCGGAGTTGTTTGCTTCACACTCTTTCATCCTTTCCTTGAAAGTGTAGTCCGCGTATGAATTGCGTTGGCGCCACCTGAAAACTGGTTGTTCTTGATGCTGATCACTCCACAGATTCTCAGCTATGAAGTGCCTTTTTACAGCTTCCACCAGTAAGTTGTCAGTGCTATGGTTATTCAGTATTCTGTGAATGAAACAAATTGTTAGTTCAAACGCCTGAGAAGCTGAGACTGACATTGAAAAGGAATAAAGCATCATTGGTTCACAAAAAAAAACACATTTTAGCTAGCTCCATCTTCATGCGTTCTTCTCCACCTTCCAAAACATCTACGACAGACCCATTATAGAACTCATGATACCTCATACTCCCGAAAATTGAAGCACAACCTGCAATATAACTTAACCAAATTAACACTAGTATGGAAAAGGTATAAAACTTTGACAAATGCGCACTGTGTACAAAAGTCAGACCATGGAGTAATTTCTAAGGCTGTGTCCAAGGTTTCTGTCTCTGATCCCGTCTTTCCATCACAAACCCGGAGGAACATACCAGCAGGTTTAATTTAATCTAGAATTCACAAGGTCATGGACTTGTCATCTAACTATTCAACTCTGGCAAGCTCATTCTGAAATATCTATTGCATACCTAAACGTCCACATGTCATTTATATGACCAAAGTGCACATTCCTGGCTTTTTAAACGTTTTCTACATATCTTAATTCCTCTGATAAATGGCGTGCTACATCCACCTGAGGGAGTTGGGGTTTGTCCCCATGATTAGAGAGTGCTCCCTGATGAGATGCAACTAGGTGGAACATCGCACAAGTGGCATGGACCCCAAGTGTGAAGGACCGGACTGGTGCAACCTGCCTATTTACCAGCTCCCAGCTGAATTAGCCCAGGTGGCACCGCAGTGACTGCGGGCGTATTTCCAGAATAAATATTTCAAGAATCAAGGAATACAAAGCACGCATATGCCTTTTTATGTCATTATCAATATTTGCAGGGATCAGTAGCATGTGAAAAGCCTTGATATTTACCCACAAAGTAGCAGCTGAAGAGTGATCTAGACATAGGTGGAACCCCGAGAAGCTTAGGAGCTGCACAAAGAGTACAAGTTACCATGTGTATGATACCAACAAGGAGTCCCTGCAGCATCAATCAAACTCAACAAATGATGGTTTTGCAGCATTACTCTATACAATACTTGTGCACTCAAGATGATTTATTTCTTTTTGCCCAAAAGCGAATAGGCGTTATATGTTAGTGAATAATATATGTAATTACAACTTTTGTACAATGCCCCATTATTCATCTGTCTATTGTATAGTGTTTCATAATCCTGTTTTCTGTACGGGTAGTCTCTTACACAGCCTTCCAAGGTGAGTGTGTGCTCAAAATTAAACTTTCACAACCGGATAAACAAGGGATAAACAAGAAGAGCGCAGCAGCCAGCACACGTGGTGAAGACTGAAGCAGCAGCAGCAGCAGCACCTGGGGTGCATGAGTTTTTGGCTTACATGGACGTCAAAGCGCTTGCAGACACCTTCCATGGTGCAGCGTTACTCCATACTAACAAATAAGACATAATGTAGCCCTGTACATTACAAATTTCTTCATATCAGGTATAGATATAGCGTGGCAGAACTTGTTTGTTGAAATGCTTGTCAAGGTGCTAGAAGGCACTTTGTGTTGTTGAAGCTGCCGAGCTGCAGCCGTCCAACGTTGGCAAGCGGCGAGGATGTCATGGTGTGGCTTGTGCATAGAATGGAGTTTGTACTGTTTTTTATGGGCAAGAATAACATGATTGCTGTATTTTTTGTGAGAAATGTAAATTTTTGGGCAACAATGTTTGCATGTTTGCTTGAGCATGTGACTGTTGGTCAAGCAAGAGTTCTAAAGAAAACACCTTCGAAGTTTCTTTAAATAACAGCGTACAAATTGTCTGGGGCATTGCTTAACAAATACAGTATTAACTAGTACCAAAAAAATAGACTTTATCAACACTTAATTTTGTACTATCAAGTTTTGGTAATGCCAAAGAAAAAAAGACGTGCTGCGAAATTGGGTGCAAAAGCAAACCACACAAGATCGAGATCGAGAGAGAGGAGAGGGGAGGCACCTTTCCTTGTCGCAAACCACACGAGGGCACCCGACTTGGCATAGCTCAGGAGAAGGGCCGAGTATGCATTCATGGTGATGGAATAGAGCTCGGTATCCTCCAGCGGGGTCGCTGGGTCCTGCAGCAGCAATCATCATTACCCCCAAATCAGGAACCAACAAGAACAGGACCAGCACCTGGGCGACGAACCTTGGCCCGCAGGGAGATCTCCAGCTCCCGCATCGCCTTCGTGGCTCCGTGCCGCTGCATTGGCGACAGAAAAGGCACGGCCGTCGTCAGGCCTTCGCAGCACGGAGGAGGAGGAAATTAACGAGACCGTCGTCGGCTGAGAGGGAGGACGAGGCGTTTCCGGCGAACCTTGCCCAGTAGGTACCCGAAGAAGTGCTCCAGAACCATCGCCGCCGCCTCCCGCGCCGCTTCACCTCGAAGAGAGTGCCGCTGTCTGGGGTTTGGGGGTACTGAAGTGAGCGACGAGGGAAGGCCATGGGCCGGGCCTAAGGGCATCTCCAGTCGTCAAGCCCCCCAGAATGCAAAAACGGCGTAAATTAGGCTCGGTTGGGGGGCAGCGGCGCAAAACAAAAAGCTAATTACCAGTCGAACACAAACCCACGGCGCGCAGAGAGCAGGCGGGAGCGTAGAGAGGAGGACGTGGAGCTTGAGCTAGCCGGCGGCGTGGTCACGGACCAGGCCCTCCTCCCGCACATCCCCACTCCCTTGGCCGGTGGCGCGGCCGAGGTCCTCGTGCTCCCTTGGCCGGAGCAGAGCGCCCTCGTCTCCAATCCGCGCGTGCTCGAGCGTGAGCTCGAGGTGCCCTCGTCTCAAATCCAGGCCCCGGAGGGAGTCTGCGAGCGCGGCCATGTTCGGGGCGAGCCTGGCGGCGGCTGGCCACCACCTCCGCGGCGAAGATCTTTGGCGCGCCCTCGTCTCCAATCCGCGCGAGCTCGAGGTGCTCGTGCCCTTGGCCGGAGCAGAGCGGCGGCGCGCCCTCGGAAGCAAGCCGCCTGTGCCTCCGATGCCGGCTGTCAAGAGGAAGTCGCGGCCCACTCTCACGACGACGAAGACGTCCCGGGTGTGCCTTGAAGGAGATATGCCCTAGAGGCAAATAAATAAGTAGTATTTATTGCATTATCTCATAAGTTTATAATATGTTTGTGTATTATGCTATAACTGTATTAATCGGAATTATTAATACACGTGTGATACATAGATAACCAGGTCCCTAGTTAGCCTCTATATGAACTAGTCCATTGGGCAACAGTTGATCGAGATTCCCGATCAAGGACAATGACGTCGGTTGACAATGGGGTCATCTTATTAGTTGAATAAGGTGATGGACATACGCAAAGTATTGCAATAAGATCGTATTACGATGTTTGTCATTTGCAATAAAATAGAATATGATAGCTTATTCCTTAGACCGTGATACCGTACTTATTGATACTTCGTAGGGGTGCTTTGAGAGCATCAAACGTTGTGTCTTATATAGCATGACAATAACGGTGTCCATCTTGGGTATCCCGAAAGAGTATCGAGACGTAAGGATCAAGAGCGGGATTTGTTCATTCTTATAATGGAAAGATACTCTGGGCCCACTCGGTGAGATTATATCTATATAGCTGCGCAGCTTATGACTAGGTCATGGAGATGTAATATCACAGACGAGTTAATAACCTTTGTCGGTAACGAGATACAATAAAGACATCGGATGTCTACGATCATATCTCGGACAAGGTAGTATCGCAGAAACAAAGGGAATGAATATCATATTCATGGTTCAACGACGATATTCGTAGAATGCACAGGGGCCGTCATATACATCCAGGTATCCCTGACGGTCATTGGTGAGCGGAGTGTCTCGACCATGTCTGGAGTGTTCTCGAACCGTGGCGTAACAAACTTAAGGTCTTGACGACACCAGGAGATAGGTTCTGGAATAATATAGGATTTTGTTGGAGAGAGAGGAATGACCCGGAAAGAGTTCCGGTGGTCCGGAAGGAGTTCCGGGAGGGTCTGGAATGGTTCCAGGGATGTCCGAAAGTTGTTCGGAAATTGTTTCGGAGTCACGGGATATTAAATAGTATTTAAATATATTAATTATGAATTAATTATATTTTATATTAATTTAATTATTAAATAATAAAGGAAAAAGGGGGCAGCCCACCTAAGTGGGCCAATTGTGGCCCACTAAGGTGAGCCGCACCAAGCAAGGAAGGGGGGGGCTTGGGCCCCTAGTCCGAATTGGACTAGGAGGGTTCGGCCGGCCTCCCCCCTCCTCTCCTTTAGTCCCACATGGGGGAGGCAAGGTGTTTGCACACCCCCTCCCCCCTTTATATAGCAAGGCATATTAATTGGATTAATTACAGAAAAATACAATTAATTGTATAGCAGGCCGGCCGAGTTGCTTCTCCGCCCGTTTTGCCCCCTCTCTCCACCTAAGCTATACCGCCGGGCGTCGTTGCCCTGCGGGATTCCAGATAAGTTCTACCCTGCGATTTCAGCTGGATCTGAATGACCGGGGGTTGTCGTTAAGCTCCGTATGTTTGCGAGTGCTCGGAGGCGACTCTTTTGAGGAGCCTGGGCGACGTCGTCTCGCCCACCTGCAGCCCAGCCGCTGCGCCGCCTCCTTCCCCCTTTGTCGCCGGCGCACCCCCCCCCCCTACCGCCGGCGCATCACCATCTTCCGCCCGACGCCCGTCGGCGCAGGTCATCGTCGACACCCCGGCATCATCGTCTACGTCATCGCGGCAAGTTCTCCGC
Source organism: Poa annua (assembly GCA_026929855.1). Lineage (NCBI taxonomy): Eukaryota > Viridiplantae > Streptophyta > Magnoliopsida > Poales > Poaceae > Poa > Poa annua. Next base: position 10,829,629 of record CM049436.1, read on the forward strand.
GACCTCGAGGTCGGCTACGTACGACTTCATCGTCAACGCTTGTGCGGGAGCGTAATCCCCGCTATCGGTCTACATGGAGGTAATGTAACCCGTTCCGCCACCGTTATCACATGTACTAGATAGATAGATCCTGGCTAGTTAGGGTTTCATACGCTAGAAAAATTATTGTTTTCTGCACCGGAACCCCTTCAGTGGTATCAGAGCCGATCTATGCGTAGTACTGCTGGTACGGTTAGAACTCATGTTGAATGAGGACGTCTTTCTTATATTTGCTACCCTCTAGCGTGCACTTGTGATGCCTTCGGTATTGAGTTGATGAAGCGGCCCGGACCGACTTTACGCGTACGCTTACGCGAGACTGGTTCCACTACTGACATACGGCTTGCACCGTATATGTGGCTGGCGGGTGTCTGTTTCTCTCTCTCTAGTCGGCAAAGCATTTTCAATGGAGGGCCCGAAAGGGATGCTTAAACATGCAATTATACGATCGACGTTGTGGCACAAAGTTCGTAGGTAGGGAAGCGATTCTCTTACGAATAAGCCTATATGCCACGTAAAACTTGCAAAACTAAATAAAGCTAGAGGCGTCTAACTTTGTTTTGCAGAGGCGTTATTTTATGTGACATGGTTACGGTAAGTTTGATATTACTCGTACTGTCGGAGGCAATGGAGGGCTCCGTAGACTCGGAGCCATGCCGGGGCGCCGGGGGCCAGGCACATGGCGCCATGAAGGTCCAGGCGCATCGACCATGTCACATCGCACTTCATTGCATCATTATTGTGTGTTGTTGTGTGTGCATCCTATTGATTGCTTATATGCTAGATATACAACGGTAGCATCATGAATAGGATGATCCCTAACAAATACCAAAATTGTGTTCTCCCTCGTTGCGCACCACCAAGAAAGTTCTACGTTATGAGGCAGGCTGTGATGATCGGATGTCAGACATATCGTCGTTCGCATACAGTGGGTGTAAGCCATGTTACACGCGCAGGGTCTTCGAGGTTTGATTGGCGAGCCTAGCATATGTAGATATGGCCTCAGAACATGGGAAGATCGAAAGATCGAGCATGAGTCACAGAGTTGTTGTGATCGACATTTTATGTCCACCTTTGAAGCTGTGCTGCCGGCCGTGATGATCGGGGGTGGTGTGGTGGATGAGGGTCGTGTAATCGCCATTATTATTTTAGGGATAATAATTTTGGTGGGGTGTGTTTTGATAATATTATTATAAACTAAAACTCACCTATATATTATAAACTTTACCTTTCCTCTCTTGCGATCACATCTGGAGACTACGGAACTACACTTCGGTTGCTTCCTCAAGAGCGCGGATTCTACCTTAGAAGCCGACGGATCCAACTTCATCAGATGGTACAATGGTTTTAGAAACATTCTCCAACACAACAACATCCTATATGTCCTAGAACATTAGTTAGGAGTTAGACCAGATGATTCTGCTAGCAAGGAGGAAGATGATGAGTTCTGTAAGCATCATGATATTTTCATGGAAGTGAAGGTCGTCATGAGCGTATGCCTAGCACCAGAGTTGAAAGTTGTTTCAACACATGGAGCCATATGTCGTGATTGATGCGATCAAAGGTCACTTCAAAAATGAATTGAGTCTTGAGCAGTTCAGACAGCTTAGAAAGTTCTGGACCATTCACATGGGGAGCATACCTGTCTGGAGACTCAATTGAAGAAGTTGTATGACATCTACTTCAGGCTTACGAATATCTACGATTTCTAGATAGCGAACTCCAGTGCAATAGAGATTGCGCTTTGCCTCCTAGCTGTGAATAGCATGTGCGTGAATATGCTATAGAGACACGATGAGCTTCTTCACGTTCGTGAACAAGTTCAAACCTCTAAAAGTTGATTCCATCGAAGAAGAGTTCTTCGACGCTACGGGTATATTTGATATACGAAGATATAAATGTATTCTTCTCATACTTGATGAAAAGTATCTGATACTTGTTCTGTTTATGAAACAGTCCCTGATTATCACAAGTATACGGCGAAGGGTGACGTGACAGTGCACAAGTGATGGCAAGTTAATGGCCAGTAGTGCTCACGCCCTTGAGATATCATATTAGTTATCATCAATAGTTTTTTATAAGACATTTTGTAATAGTGAGAGTGTGATCTAGTTTGGTGTCTTGAATGTTACAAGACATAGTTATTCATATAGAACAAATCAGTTGTTTTATGTTATGAAACAAAGCATTTGTTTCATATTATGAGTAATTTGCATCACATCTCAATTACATTATGCGTATGATATACATTTATAATAGCGGGAATGATAAAATTATGTGTCCAAAACAAACACCATCGAATTTAGTCATAAAGGCAATGAAAGAAGTAATGGATGTTTTTGGTCCATTTAAGTATTTCGAGTGCTGAATTGATTAAGTTTGAAATATAGTATTGAAGTGTCAATACGAGAGGAAATTAATTAAGAGTCATTTCAAATGATTATTAAATTAATTAATGGTGTTTTTGGTTGATCTGAATTCTTCTATGATTATTGGTGAATAAGAGTATTTGCCTGATAAATCATAAGTCTGAAATTAATTTGATAAGAGATCAAATGGGGTTTTTCAGAAGAAAGATTAGTGAATATTGTATTCACAAGATTCGATCAAAAGACAATATTTTTGAATTATGGTTTCAACACAAAAGACTTGTGGAAATTCGTTCACAATATTATAATGTCATATATGGTGATATGTGGGGTATTATAATCATGCTCTATTTTAAATAAAGTGTGGTCTGTCAGAATCTGTCTTAGAATCTCTTAATATGTTCGAAACATTATAGTCGATGTCCACTTTAGAAAATAGATATTTCTCTCAACGAGAATTCGTATGATCGACAATAGTGTCGTCATGTATATGATTATACGATAATTCGGAATATACATGAATTGTTCTTTGTAGATTACTCGCATTGGATGGGAGTGTATTCCAAAGCCAAATAGAAACAAAACTTAGTTTGTTGTCTATGTAATTCCGAGAAAAATATGATTTTTCGAATTATGGTTTATGGATTGGAATTAGAAGCTTGAAATAAGGTGTCAGACCTATATTCATAAAAGTAGAATATTGGAAGGTGTTCCAAAGAGTATATGTCTACAAATGAAAATTTGGTGATTAAGAGTGAGGGAGACTAGAAAATTGTTTTCTGCTTGCAATCCTCTTCATAAAGACCATAATATTTTCATGAAAGAAGCTTCTGAATAAAGTGCTGTTATATTTAATATTGTTGTCAGGTTACATCACGATATTAAGTGTTTCAGATCTTGTTGACAGATCAAGGTGCACTTTATGAATACAAAGAAAGTTGAGAAAATATCAAAATACGAACAAAGGCTTTTCAGCCTAAAATCCAAGTTACATTTGAGAGGATTAAAATAGTAATTGTTGCTACAATTCTTATTAGAGGAATAAGATTGTTTAATCATCATATAAAGTGTTATATGAGAAATGTGACTATAAGAAAGACGTGGAAGCATGTTTTGTCAAGAAATGTGTCTTGGACAAGATCAAATTTGTTGACTACTTTTATGTAGACATGCTTGAAGTCTGAGGGATTTGTATTAATGTAATACTGTAGTTTGTATTGAATTCGAATTGATAAGAGATCAATGATTTTGGTTTGACCAAAATGTCGATTTTAAGTGGAAGTCAAAGTTAGTTTACTCAGGTGGAATATGTAAAGGACATATTTTTGAGTGGGAGCTTAGGAACTCAAATATGTGGATGACATGTTTTTGAGTGGGAGCTCGTGTTCTCGAATATGTGGAGACATAATTTGAGTGGGAGCCGAATTCATCTTGTGTAAATGACACATTGTGAAATTGTACCAGTAGAATAGATGAGAAGGATGAAGTTGTGAAACTATTTGAAAGTTGGTGTCTATTTGGAATAGAACGGGAATTTCAAATAGTTAGTCGAGTTGTTTTGGATTATATCTGAGGAGTCAGAATAGAATCAAAAGGATGGTCCTTGGAAATCCAATTGATCATTAGGAGTAATGATGCAAGGTAGTAATGGTTGTATGACATGTTGGTTTATTATGTAATATTAGACATCATACAGAAACCATATTATCTGCTCGATGAAATATAACCGATGTTCTTAGAAGAAGAGCAGTTATAAAAGTAAATTTAGAATTTACTGGAAGTAGAAGTGCGTTAGTTAATGGATTGACATTGGAATGTCAAGTTTTCTACATTGGTGTGAAAGTGTGTAGATATCGCGAGTTTGTAATTGTTACAAGGGGCTCTTTATGACTGAGTGTGTTTTTCAAGGCAGTTATCTGGTTAACATAATCAGAGTAAGCGCTGGGAAACAGAAGTCTCACTTAGTTACGGTATTTGCATATATGTTATTAGATAACATGGTGATATCAAGCAAGTTGATATCAATGAATCGCAAAAGTACGCACAATTATGTATTGTACAGATTGTCAGAGTAACACTCTTCCACAAGCAAGCATTATCAAATGACGCTTATTTGATAAGGGATTTTGATAAAGTAAAATGCAGCTAGTTTATTTGTACTCTAGTGCAAGTGGGAGACTGAAGGAGATATGCCCTAGAGGCAAATAAATAAGTAGTATTTATTGCATTATCTCATAAGTTTATAATAGGTTTGTGTATTATGCTATAACTGTATTAATCGGAATTATTAATACACGTGTGATACATAGACAACCAGGTCCCTAGTTAGCCTCTATATGAACTAGTCCATTGTGCAACAGTTGATCGAGATTCCCGATCAAGGACAATGACGTCGGTTGACAATGGGGTCATCTTATTAGTTGAATAAGGTGATGGACATACGCAAAGTATTGCAATAAGATCGTATTACGATGTTTGTCATTTGCAATAAAATAGAATATGATAGCTTATTCCTTAGACCGTGAGACCGTACTTATTGATGCTTCGTAGGGGTGCTTTGAGAGCATCAAACGTTGTGTCTTATATAGCATGACAATAACGGTGTCCATCTTGGGTATCCCGAAAGAGTATCGAGACGTAAGGATCAAGAGCGGGATTTGTTCATTCTTGTAATGGAAAGATACTCTGGGCCCACTCGGTGAGATTACATCTATATAGCTGCGCAGCTTATGACTAGGTCATGGAGATGTAATATCACAGACGAGTTAATAACCTTTGTCGGTAACGAGATACAATAAAGACATCGGATGTCTACGATCATATCTCGGACAAGGTAGTATCGCAGAAACAAAGGGAATGAATATCATATTCATGGTTCAACGACGATATTCGTAGAATGCACAGGGGCCGTCATATACATCCAGGTATCCCTGACGGTCATTGGTGAGCGCGGAGTGTCTCGACCATGTCTGGAGTGTTCTCGAACCGTGGCGTAACAAACTTAAGGTCTTGACGACACCAAGAGATAGGTTCTGGAATAATATAGGATTTTGTTGGAGAGAGAGGAATGATCCGGAAAGAGTTCCGGTGGTCCGGAAGGAGTTCCGGGAGGGTCTGGAATGGTTCCAGGGATGTCCGAAAGTTGTTCGGGTGGTTCGGAAATTGTTTCGGAGTCACGGGATATTAAATAGTATTTAAATATATTAATTATGAATTAATTATATTTTATATTAATTTAATTATTAAATAATAAAGGAAAAAGGGGGCAGCCCACCTAAGTGGGCCAATTGTGGCCCACTAAGGTGAGCCGCACCAAGCAAGGAAGGGGGGGCTTGGGCCCCTAGTCCGAATTGGACTAGGAGGGTTCGGCCGGCCTCCCCCCTCCTCTCCTTTAGTCCCACATGGGGGAGGCAAGGTGTTTGCACACCCCCTCCCCCCTTTATATAGCAAGGCATATTAATTGGATTAATTACAGAAAAATACAATTAATTGTATAGCAGGCCGGCCGAGTTGCTTCTCCGCCCGTTTTGCCCCCTCTCTCCACCTAAGCTATACCGCCGGGCGTCGTTGCCCTGCGGGATTCCAGATAAGTTCTACCCTGCGATTTCAGCTGGATCTGAATGACCGGGGGTTGTCGTTAAGCTCCGTATGTTTGCGAGTGCTCGGAGGCGACTCTTTTGAGGAGCCTGGGCGACGTCGTCTCGTCCACCTGCAGCCCAGCCGCTGCGCCGCCTCCTTCCCCCTTTGTCGCCGGCGCACCCCCCCCCCCCCCCCCCCCCTACCGCCGGCGCATCACCATCTTCCGCCCGACGCCCGTCGCGCAGGTCATCGTCGACACCCCGGCATCATCGTCTACGTCATCGCGGCAAGTTCTCCGCGACCTCGAGGTCGGCTACGTACGACTTCATCGTCAACGCTTGTGCGGGAGCGTAATCCCCGCTATCGGTCTACATGGAGGTAATGTAACCCGTTCCGCCACCGTTATCACATGTACTAGATAGATAGATCCTGGCTAGTTAGGGTTTCATACGCTAGAAAAATTATTGTTTTCTGCACCGGAACCCCTTCATGCCTCGCCGTGCCGCGGGACCTCTCTGCCGTGTTCCGGTCGATGCCCGCGTCCTCGGGGAACTAGAGCTTGGCGCGGCTGCCGCGGAAGCGCAGCGCGGCCTCGTCCATGCTAGCTCGAGGAGAGGGCCGGGATGGCCGACGCCCTCCTATTTCTTCCGTGCGGTGGGTGGGGAGAGGAAAGAGAGGGGGAGAGAGAGGGAGCACGTGGTGGCCCAGAGAGAGTTGGTGGCTGACAGTGGGGCTTCTGCATGCAAATCGCCCCTCCAGGACGAACCTAGCTTTCTGGGTTTGGCCTGGGTACGCCGGCGCTAAAACGACGCTATTTTAGGGTCTGGGGATGACTGGTAGCATTTCGGCGCTTTTTTTCATCCGAGCCTAAAAGCCGAACCTAAAACGTGTCCTGGGGGGCATGACTGGAGATGCCCTAACATCTCGAATGTCTGTTGGACCTACATGTTCTGCTGAATAACAGGTTCTCAGAAGATCAAGTTTTGTGCATAAATCGCCTAATGTAGAACGTAGGTTGTATATACTCACTTGACTCAGATTTAATACAACTTAAACTAAATCTAAGTCAATTAATTTAGAACGGAGGGAGTATATATCAAGAGAGAACTAAAACTGCCTGCTAAAAAACCGGTGCTGGTTCAAACTATCCTATCCGAGACGTGAGGAGAGAGGCGGCGACCTAGGGTGAGCCGTCGCCGCCGGCGCCATCTTCAATTTCATCGTCGTCTTCGTCTAAGAAATGAGGTAACCGTACAAAACTAACTCAAGTTAATCAATTTCAAAAAAAAAAACTGAAGTTACTTAAATTGTCGTTAATGTAGACATTCTCCAATCAGAATGGTGATGATCCACCGATGGCGATATCATATGGGCCGAGCAGATGTAGCCATTCTCCAATCAGAATGGTGCTACATGATGACACCGAACCAAATTCAAAAAAAAAAAATGATGACACCAAACCGATCATCTTCTCCTCATCTCGGCAGCTGATCACTTGTCCAAACCCCGTAAAAGCTGGAATAACTATGTGCTTGGAGTGGAGATCTCTTAACTTGCATAATTGAAATGGACTTCTTCTACGCTGTCACCGGAATGCAACCTCATACAAGATGCAACCTCGACAGAACGCCGGAGAACTTCGTTAGTCCAGGAGACCTGCAGCCAGTAGCCACACCTTGTTCAACAGGAACGATTCCGCTCTTGATGATTGATTCGCAGGAAAAAGAACGTAACACGCCCGTCTCTGCACATACATTTGTTCCGACATAACTGCCATACAAATTTACGCCAACTACAAGTGTGCACAATAGCAAGTACGAATTGTCTGTTCATCCGCACCACCGATAGGACTCCATCAAACTACAGCAATTTTTTTAGCATGCTTGGGCTTTCAGCTCCCGTCTCGTCAGGATAGTGCCTCCTATGTGGCTATGTCCTCACGTGACTTGTTGATCCGTGATGCGTCTGGAGTGGTAAGTAGATAAGCCAGCGGGTCCTCTTCAAATAATCCCTGCAAAATGCAAAAGTAAAAAATACAAGTCTTTGTTTGCTTCATGCTATTCTCTTGTACCACAGGAAAAACTAAGTACGCAGAGTACTAGACTCTTGTACAAACTGCAAATGGAAGTTCTAAGTTACAATTTTACATTTGATTTAGCCCCATCATCACAGTTGTTTGCTTCATGCTTCATACTCCAGTTTTTTCAGCAAAGCGTTGTCCACATATGAACCGCGTTGGCGCCACCTGAGAAGTCGTTGCTCTTGATGCTGATCACTGAACAAATGATCAGCTACGTAGTGCCTTCTCACAGCATCAACCAATGATTTGTCATCGCTATGGTTTTTAAGTATTCTGTTATGTAAAAAGATTGTAACTTGAAACACCACAGAAGCTGGGATAGAAAATAAAAACGAAGCATCATTAGTTCACAAACAATACATTTTGGCCAGCTCCATCTTCGTGCTCTCATCTCCATACTTCAGAACAATCTTAGCAAACCCGTACTGGAGATCATAGTACTCCATCTTCGCCACCACGGACATACAAGCTGAAATATAGCTTCATCAAATGAGCACTTCCAGTGCAAAAGACAAAACTTTGACGCATGGACACCGTTATAAAGAAAATGGGTGGACCCATGAAATGTTTTCTAAGGTTGTGTTCAATGTTCATGTCCCATAATCTGTTTTTCTGTCACAGACTAGGAGTAACATACTAGCAGATCTAAAACTCAGCAGGCTCTACTTGTTAGTTTACATAACTAATATTCAACTATGCCAATTTCATCCTTTAGAACACCTAAATGCGCTCATCAATTAATGTGCAGGAGTCAGTAGCAGGTGAAAAGACTCGAGATTTACCCCAAGAGCAGCCCAACATCACCATTACAGGCGGAGGAGGTGTCCCAGGAATTTTCAGCACTGCACGAAAGAGAGAAGTTAGCATGTGCATGATGCATTAACCGGATCATCCAAAATTACCCGCAATTAACCAACGGCAAGCACATGCGCATCTCACCACGTATTGCTCTTGCAGGAAACCAGAGCGAGGAATGCTCCGCCGAGAACCCACGACGTGCAGCCCAGGAAGCGCGCGAAGTAAGCGCCTTGGCCGCATCTCTCGAACATGGTGTCGAACGCCGGGTGCACCGGGCCCTGCAGCGTCACTAGAGCCGTCAGCAGGCAGCAGCAGCAGCAGCATTGCCCCCAAATCGCCGGTAGGAACGAGAGCAAGCAAGAGCACGGCGAACCTGGGCGCGCAGGGAGACCTCCAGATCTCGAATCGCCCCGTCGCCCCAGCGCTTCTGCGTCAGCTAAAGAAACGTCAGTTCGTTGCTGCACACAGAGGAGGAGGGAATTGAAGAGACCTGAGGCTACGAGGGAGGAGGCGTTTCAGGCGAACCTTGCCCCACAGGTGGCCCAGGAACTCCCCAAGAACCATCGCCGCCGGCGCCGGCGTCTCTGCGCCTGAGAAAGATTGCAGCGATTTGGGTTGGGAATTGGGGAGAAGTGAGTGGGAAGCCAGAGCCGGGGGAGTTATGTGTTTCGTCAGCATTCAGCAGAGTGCAGGGCGCTCTTTTGACTGGAATCTGGCAGATACACAGAGATGGCCAATCAGCACTTGACATGTACCGAAATGAGCCCCAATGATCTTGTCTTCGAAAAAATTTAAAACTTTCTTTTAGAGCATCAAACCCCATACAAGTACATAGACATGTCTACTTTATACAATCAGTTTACAACGAAATATTTTTTTATATCTGGTGTGCATAAAAAAGAAAAATGACTTACTTTTGCTTTTTCAAAGCCGTCATTTTTACGTAAGCTATAATATAATGTACGCCCACCGATCCATAATAAGTGACGCGGTCAATTAAAACTGCGACAATATTTTGAATCGGAAGGAGTATTGTGTTGTAAAGTTCTCCAACTTCTTCGAAAACATGTTATATATATAAGTAAATTCTTTTATAATATTTGGAAACCTGAAATTACCATTTTATGTATTGCATTAAGTGTGATTTCCACTGCATTTCTTCGATTCCGTGTGTTTTAAGGCACACAATAATAAAAATGAGCTCACTCGAGGTTGGGAGCTAAAATACTCAATGATGAGGTTTTTAATTGTTTGAAATAAAAATTCATGGACCTGAATGATCCCCCTACTCAAACTTTTGGTGACCATTTAGCAAAAAATCAAAAGAAAGCTGAGGCTAGTGTTGCGCAGGTTTTCAAATTTGTAAAAACACTAATACTTCACTTTAAATAATTCCAAAAAATGCATACATGTGCCTACAGATGTTTATTATCTACATGCAAAGTTTTGTTATATTATGTGTACGTACGAGGCCTGCATATAAATAACAAATCTAAAGACCAAAATTTATTTCTTAATCTCTACTTAGGGACAGAAACAATTATGTAGCCCAAGGTACAATATAATTCTGAGCGAAACTTAGCACGCTCACACAAATAATTTATTTACATCTTTACAAAACAAAATGGTTTTTGGAACTTATAAGTACATATTTTATTTTTAAATTTTGTAAATTCTAGACTCCATGGAGCCATATGTACGCCCTAATCCATATTACTACTAGATCATGTAGGCGCGCGTTGTCGCGCCCGTTCATTAGAAAAATATGTATAGGAAGTGAGAGTAGATGGAGATTGATCGCAAAAACGGTACACATCAACTCTGAACATCACAATTAGTTAAAATAGTGAAGCTCGCCAATTCTGTAGAAGAAATTCATGAGGCTTGTATGCACCTTTTTCGCCTTGATGAGAATGAATAACCAATAGTAGGACGAGATTTACAAACTGATTAACAAATTTCATTCATGCATTAACCGAGTACTAAAATGTCGAGGTGTGGGGAGAGGCACCGACACACGAGATAGTGGACGGGGAGAGGCGCGGCAACACGAGATCATGTTGGGGGGGAGAGGCGCCGCGCCGCCGCCTCATCGCTTGATTCGTCTCCTCCCAATACGCATTGCATCACCGGATCGGATCGGATCGGATCGGATCGGATAGAGCCAGGGGAGAGGCGCCGCAGCTGGAACGTGGACATCGTCCCAAGCCAACGTGCGGTTCGATGCGAGCACGGCCGATCGATGGGAGGATGGGCCAGGCGAAGATCGGCGGGTGGCGCATCGCGGTGGATCGAGGGGAGGGGTCGAGGGGAAGGCGCGGTGCGGTGGACCGAGGGACTGTTGACTTTCCATATGGTGCGCTCGGCTCGATGGGGAATGGAATAGGTTTTTTTTCCGTGACTTGTGTGGGCTTTTGGTTAAACGGGCCGGAACGCACCAGAAAACACCGTTATGATGCCCAGAGCAGCGTCCCTCAGGGACATTTGGCCCATTTAGCATGCACAAAGAAATCGAATGGTTAGGATTGTGAGCTGGGACGAATCCAACGGTCCAAAAGTGAGGTGGCCTGAGACAGCTCGAATTTGACTCAGTTATAATATCACTAAATTTGCTTTCTGATGGAAGAAAATGTTTTCACGCTGCATGTTACCAATGGTGTGTCTTACTCTTTTTAAAACCAAGTTCAATGTAACTCGGGGTTCCGCAAGGGTAGATATCAGATATATGCATTTTCCATGCATGCATGTGAAATTCAGAGGAGTTTTTGAGCTTTTGAGTTAAGAGGGAAAGGGGATTGAATTTCCTTTTGTGTCGGTGATTTGGAAACAAGCCAATGATATGAGTGTGATAAGTTTCGACATGAACTTTGCTTAAACTAACAAAATGAATTCACAAGCCCAACGAGAACACATTATATACTTGAAGGAATTATAGCATAATCATTTAAACTTATTTAAATATTAATTCAAATGAAGATACACGTTGGAAAAAAAATTCATTATTTGTACAAGGGAAAATCCCAATAATTGTTACATGGTGGAATAATCCATAAAAATACAAGAAAAATATGGAAATGTGATAACCAAGTATTTAGTAAATGATTAGTGCATTTAAATTTTATAAAAATAAATACAGGAAGAAAAGTATAAATAGCTTAAATTCTAGAAACCAAAAGTGTTATTTGTATTCTTCATCTTTGACTCTTCTCATATTCTTCAAACATGCAAAAGAAAGAAGACGACACAAAGTGGAGGTTTTGGTAATGTTAGAATGTTTGTCATTACACTAGTGAGGCAGTTATGTAGATTAAACTCAACTAAGGCTTGAACAAGATGCTTTCTTGATCAAGTTCTAGTTGATTAGAGGGCATATCTATTTGTAGGCAACACGTAGTACTAAGATTAACTTGGATATGAATATCCTATGTTCGAGAAAAAAACCAAGATAAAATTGTGAGAAACCCCAAGTTTAATCCCAATTTTTGGCTTTCTATGAGTGTAATCATTTCGGGCTGTGCACTCAGAGTATCCAACATGAAGATTTCAATGGTATGTACTATGTATAGGGCTCCTTTGATTTACAGAATTTTAGGAACACATGAATTAGATTTCAATTCTACAGTGTGTTTTTTTAATGTAAAAAAAAACCTTCTTTTTTACCCCAAACCGGACGCAGAGACGAGGGGACGTTCCCCGCCAAGCTCGCGGCCTCCCCTCCTGCATTCCCGCGCCTTAATCTTTGCCCCACCGCGCCATCATCCTCCACCCCTGCTCACCATCCACGCCGCCGCCGATGCCCTCCTCCTGCCCCTCCGCCACACGATGTCGTTCCCGCTGCACACGCCGCAGATCGTCATGGAGGCCAAGCATCACGACACCGGGGGCAAGAAGGCGTCCGTCGTCGCCGCCGCCATGAGGCGCTCGGGCTCCAAGGGGCGGGCAGAACCGTCGGGGAAGGCGGCCGTGGCCGTCGACGGCGACAAGAGCAGCCAGCACGCGCTCAAGTGGGCCGCCGACCACGTCCTCGCTCGCGCCCAGTCCTTCTACCTCCTCCACGTCCGGCGCAAGAACTCATCCCTCCATCCCACAGGTACGCTCTCTCTCAGTCTGGCCGTGTGAACGATGAGATCAATAATTGATACGATGAGATCAAATGTGATTTACGCGGATTTTCTTCAAATGTGCAGTTGGGAAGCAGTTCTCCACGTCGCACGTGCAGGAGGACGTTGCGGCCTCGCTTCTGGCTCAGATGGATCTCCACACCAAAGAGCTGCTGCTGCCGTTTCAGTGCTTCTGCAGCAGAAGAGGGGTATGCACCACCTTAAATTTATCTTCTTTATGCGGTGGTAACATCCAAATTTCAGCAAATTGGTCGCCGGGTTAAAAAAATGTTTATGATTTTGCTAAACTAGCTGAATTTTGTTCCTTTTCCCAGAAAAAAAACTATGTATCTGAATTTTGAGCAATTGTGCAATTCAAATGTAAGGATATCTGAGTAACCGACACCATATTAATCTGGAAAAACTAAACTAAGCGGTGTACACTTCTATCTATGTTTTCAGTTTAATTTTGGGTCATTTCTCTAGCATCTTAGCATTTTTTTTGTATAATAGGTAGATAGATATCAAAATAACGAAAGATTTCACAGGGGGTATCAAAATTCTCAATACCTTCTTTCTGCTCTTGTGACTGTTCACAAATCCATCCCATTTAATGTCATACTTGTTTGATCTGCAGAGCAGTTTAGCACTTGGGTGCCGTAGAAAGTTACTAACTCCCTTTTGGCTGACTTACTTTAATATCTACAGTTGCAATGCAGGGAAATCATTCTCGAAGGAACAGATGTGTCAAAAGCTATTGTGGATTTTGTTGTGCAAAATAATGTTGACAAGATTGTGCTGGGATCATCATCTAGGAATGCATTTACAAGGTACTTTCTATAAGATCCAACAACTTCTGTGCATTATTTATCTCGTACAAAATCTGATGGTCCTCTTTCTTAGCACAAATTTACCATGCTTTGATGAGCTCAATACTTTCCTTGACTGTAGCAGGACAATTTGGAAAATGGATGTGGCCACATCTGTTACAAAGTATGCACCAAATTTCTGTTCAGTGTATGTGATAGCAAAAGGGAAGTTATCTACTTTTAGGACAGCCACTCAGGCAAACGAAAATGATACAAGCAAAAATGATACAGAATCTGGTGCACCTGGCAATCGACTTTTGGATGCAAAAAGTTTGTGTTTTGCTTACACTCTTGTTTTATAGATGCACAACATTTTATCTCTAGTTGGTTCTTCTTTGTTTACTCATGAAGGACATGTGTAATTTGCAGGTGAACCAACACAGAAGTTTCCTGGTGAAGAACCACATTCTTACAGGTGAGACATCTTTCCCTATGTGCTTTTTGACTGTAACCGGCAGGAGCTCTGCTATTTCATTATTAGAAGAAAGAAATGAAGTATAATTGTCCTTTCCCTATGTGCTGAAGTATAATTGTCTCTGTACCTTTATGGAAGTTAGTCACACAGAGTGATAGACAGGTCTTCCAAGCCGCTCCATTTACCTGCCTAGAGGAAAGTGTATGTTTCAATTTAAATAGCTGAATGACTGAGCCTTTTTGTTATGGGAAACTGTAGGATCTTGTGAACATTTGTATCTTGCACAACTTTGTTCAAATAATTTAAAAACACGCTCCATTTACCTGCCTAGAGGAAAGTGTATGTTTCAATTTAAATAGCTGAATGACTGAGCCTTTTTGTTATGGGAAACTGTAGGATCTTGTGAACATTTGTATCTTGCACAACTTTGTTCAAATAATTTGAAAACAAAATTTATGCTAGTCAATAAGTGAAAACTGTTAAATTTATAATATGTTTTATACAGTATGTGATCCACCCACCCCTGTTTTATAATATCTTTTCTTTTATATTCCCTCCGTTCCAAATTAGATGACTTATATTTGTACAAAAGTGAATGTATCTAGACATGTTACAAGTTTAGATACATCTATTTTTAGACAAATGAAGGTCATCTAATATGGAACGGAGGGAGTAGTATAATATCGGATTTTCCCTCAGTCTTTTTCCTCTTTGAGAATAAATTTCTAGCATAAATATTATGAGATATCAATATCTGTTGTTCCAAATATAATAGAACAAGAAATCCATATTTTTGCAACCTAGTCATGCATACTGATTTACGTAATTGCATACTTAGCCTAGTATTAATGCAGATATTTTTTTTTAATTGAAGCGGGCAAAAGCTTTGCCTTTTATATTGTAATGCAGATAATTTAAGGACGTCATTAACTCAATTAGTTTTTTCCTCTTTGAAGTCAAGCGTTTACATTTCATAATGTTTAATTAACGTTGATGGACCATGTCAAGGACAGTATTAACCTTTTGGGGGTCAAATTCTACTCTTACCCCCTACAAGGTAATACTTACTGTAGCCGTTTGATCATAGTAAACCAACAATTTTCTTTGAACTCTCTGTTTGTAAATTCTCTCGGCCTCCTTTTGGCTGCTCTCATGTTCTTAATATAACACATGCAGTCCTCCTACATGGTTCCAAAAAAAGAAAAAGAAAACATAGTAAACCAACGACGCTCGTGAACTCCTGCACTTTGTATATATAGAGTCCATAGACATTACTACGATGCAAGCATCAGTGAGCATCAGATCAAGCTATTTTTCTATGCAGCTGAAGTTCAAATCAGATATCTTCTTTTATTTCATAGATCGGTTCATCTAACTATTTCTAGTGTTCTTTAATGTTGTTATGGTTATGCATTCGTTTCATTTGTGTATAAACTTGTATTTATTTTTCATTCTATTATATCTCGGGCCAGGCTTATGTCAACACACGCTGCCATGCACATTGGTACCCATTTTGATGAACTCAAGGCACCAGTTCAACAGAGAAGTGGTGATTCGTATCTTTCAAAAACATCTTCATGTCCAAGTGAATTCATAAGAATTATGAATAAGCAAGGCAATCATCTGTCTCCAGAGTATCCTGAGAATCGTAGAGATACCTTGTTCTTACTGAATAAGGACAATGAACGTGCATTCCAGGCTCCAAATGAAAAATACTTGGGCATGGATGATAATGCACTCAGTCTTGAATACAATGCCTATGGCCCTTTAACCCCAAGTGGAGAATGTGCTTCATCATCTTCTAAATATCAAGCAGTATGATTTGAGCATTTCGACCAACAGTTTTTTCTATCTTAATTTTTGTGACGTACAGAACTACTAAAGTTGGTTATATATAAGCCTTATGAATATCATGTATTTGCAGGAATTTGGGAAAACTGATCCAAGGCGCTTTCAGAAAAATAATGGCAATATGCTTCGGAACTACAAAGAGGTACTGGTTATTATTTACCAGTTTATGTCTTCGATTCTGACCTTGCACTGGATCTGAAGGGAATCATTCTTTTCGAGCACAGTTACCTCTTGGGACTGAAGAAGGGATAGAAAACTTGTATGCAGCTTTCAAACGAGATCCTTTACTTCACAGGCAAGATGCTGAACTGAGTTCAGCAGCACATGGCCCAAAGCATAAACTCTTGGCACTTGACACTTTATCTTCTGACCCTCAGCATATAGAAAGAATTACAGATGAATTTATGGATTACAATGCCGAGAAACAATTTAGCCCAATGCTGCGACGCTTGCCTCCACAATTCTACTCGCCTCGAAATGATAAATATGGATCTCCAGAGGAGAAACATATACTTGAACTGAACTGTGCTCCCTTGCCAAGGCCAATTGAGACTAAAAGAATGCTAGAGTGTCTCCCTACTAGATTGCAGTGCAGATTATACAAACCAAATGATATCGCAAATGCGACTGATCATTTCTCAGTAGACCTGAAGGTTGGGGAAGGAGGTTATGGGCCTGTCTATAAAGCTACACTTGACAATACCCTTGTTGCAGTCAAGATTCTCCACTCCAATGTAACTCAAGGGCTGAAAGCGTTCCAACAGGAGGTATGTTCATAGCTTATATTGCTTGACAAAACTATCTCTTGCCACTACAATTTCTCTTTTACAAATTAAAATAAAAATGTTGCCGGCACATGTACAGCAGTATGGACTGTGTGGAAGAGAAGTATTTCCTGCTAAACTTTGGGACTTATTCCAAATTTGACTTCAATAACCAAACTTTACTGTGAAATATATGTTCTTCCAAATCAGCCCCTTCAACAACCTTCCTTTTACGTAGTCGATTTTGTTAGTACAAATAGGCATACACTAACGTCAAAGACAACATTGTTGGGGCAGAGCTAACATTTAGTTGCGCGACATTGCGGTTATAATAGTGAGAATTTGGAACATGAAAGGATTTTAACTATTTCTGTAATGTAATTGAATAAATCTTCTTATCATCAGATTGATCTGCTGAACAACCTTCGCCATCCTAACATGGTGCACCTGGTCGGTGCTTGTCCTGAGTATGGATGCCTTGTGTACGAGTATATGCCGAACGGCAGCCTTGAGGACCGCCTCTACTGTCGTTCAGGCACTCCACCGCTGCCGTGGCAGCTCCGTTTCAAAATTGCAGTTGAGTTAGCCACAGGTCTTCTCTACTTACACAAGATGAAGCCTGAAGCCTTTGTCCACCGAGACCTCAAGCCTGGGAACATCCTCCTTGACAAAGATTTTATTTGCAAGATTGCTGATGTCGGTCTTGCCCGCATAATCCCCAAATCAATGGACGATACCAAGACGCAGTACCGGATGACTGATGCTGCAGGGACCTTCTGCTACATTGATCCTGAGTACCAGAAGACGGGACTGGTCAGCACAAAATCTGACGTGTATGCGCTTGGCATTATCTATCTTCAGATAATCACGGCAAAAGACGCCATGGGGCTCGCTTATACTGTATCTGATGCATTGGAGGAAGGGGCCTTTCATGAGATTTTGGATCCCAAAGTGACCGGCTGGCCGGTGGAGGTGGCAAAAAAGTTTGCCGAGATCGCACTGAAATGCTGCGAGATGCGGCGTAGAGATCGTCCCGATCTGGAATCTGTCGTGCTGCCTGAACTAATCCGTCTGCTTGCACTAGCTGTGCCACCTGAAGATCCTTCCACGTGCCAACCCCATCATCGTTCAGCCAGCGACAACGTAAAAGAACTTGTCAGTCACCCTTTCTCTTCTACATTGTCTTGTGAATTTATTTTTATTTTCATTTCGGCAATGGAGACGTTCTATAACTGTAACAGAAAAAACCAAGTTCTGGATTAAATAGGTGTTTGGGGTTCCTTAAAAAAAAGGTGTTTGGGTCATCTGGAAGTTAAGCTGGATTCGTTTAAATTTTGCAATTTCTCAACTAGGCTTATATTTTATATCTACTAATAATGCAGGATTTGGCTTTGGTTGATGGCTTGGCTGAGATTCTTGCGGAAGGAAGTTCAAGGGCAGCATCATTCTCAGCATAGCAATATGAGGACCAGGAGTAGGCTTGTCAGCTGTCACACTGGAACCTTCAGTTGTTCCAATTCTGTTGTAAATACTGCCATAGCCCAGCAAAAATTTCAGACTGCTGTAGTTTTTTTTCTGGAAATGTTTAACACCGTTGCCAATAGTAACAAGCCTCTAAATTAATTGTACCTAGTCTCATCTGCTAGTACCCAAGAACTTGCACTATTTTCCTGTTATCTACTTAGCAGGTCTATGGAAGAGGTATATGCACTCATCTGCCGAGCTCCTCGCTTGGATCCCGAACTGAGCTGTCACCCTCACCATTGTTGTCTACAACAAGCTGATTAAAAGAAAATAATGACAAGATTCCAGTTTGTTTGCTTCCATCGTACCAACAGGTTACACCTATGTGATTATTAAATTCCTGGCATCTCTCAAGCCCAGCGTTGTCTCACACATTACTTCCCTCCATTGCAGTAAGCAAGAGCAACATTCATGTTTGCAAAACCTTCGCTACCATTAGTCCCTTCGTTTTGTATAACTTTTTTTATTGGCAAAATCATTTTACATAACTAGCTATCTGCTACCTGGTGGAGTAGTAGTCGTCATATTTTTAGATAAAAGGCTTTCACCCAACATTAAATTAATAATGTCCTCAACGGCTAACAGTTTACAAGCGATAACAGATGTTGGGGAACCAGCTTACAAATCAAGCACATGCTAAGGTGCTGAGAAGAATAGGTATCAAAGCAGAAAGACAACAACAGGTAGACAACAAGTAAAGAAAAGAACCGTGGCCTGTAGATGTCAAAATCTTCGTCCACCAAATGCTCGATACCTAGGGGAAGCAGAGTCGAGCCAACCAGAAGAAAGGCAAAACCAACGTGAGAAGAAGCCTTCGTCAACCTCCAAATAGACAGCCGTCGTCAAGCTATCATCTGTCCATCGCTGAAAAGAGCACATCACTGTGCTCCCTCGTTCTGGCTCGAAAGGCACCGCACCGTCGAGAGATCGGTAGCTCACACTTTGCAGAAATGACAAAAAAAACTGACTGTCACTAAAGAGTATATGCTAGATAGGGGCGACCACCGTCGAGACACCTTCGACATTGTGGGCAACACAACAATCATCGCCAAAGACGAACACACAACCACTAGCTGAAGAGAACCAAGAACCCTAGGACAACGCCTTGAAGAAGGGAGCGATGCCAAAGCATCACCGCCGCCCAAACCGGAAGACCGGATCAAGGTTTTCGCCCACGGTCAATGTGGAGATGGCAAACTCAGCAACACCCCCCAGAGAGGGAAACAACGCTGATTAATGATTGTACAATAGCCAACAGGTTCAATCGAGCATTCACTAGTACAAAACCTCACTTCATAGGCGAGATCTAAAGTTGGTTAAAGCAAAACAAAAATTATCCGTCTGAGAAATAGCTCTTCGGGCGGTTTCGATATTTTATCATCTCCGATATAGCTAGAGACAGTGCATATTTCTAACGGTCTCCCATCTAATACAATCAGAGAGACTCATATAAGTGTAGATGCACCCACTATATAAAAGTAGCATTTTAAAATGTAAAAAATTCTAAACAAAAGAATTCGACATACGCCCGCATATTCTATATTCGCATAAAAGGTTTGGTGAAAAAATAACGGGTGCATCTAGATCTGTAACCCGAAACACTATTTCCACATCTTGTCATTTTTAAGTTGTAGAGATACTAGAGATAGATACTGCAACACTATATTTTAGTCCCACTGCTTGTGATGCATCGGATATTCTATTAGAGATTATATCACTATTCTTTCACCGTGTTCCAGCCAGGTCGTCTGCGCCGTGCCGCCATGGCCTTTTTCGAGATCACGATCGAGGCAAGGTTTTGGATTTCGGCCGAGATTTCCGAAATTTCACCGAAATTCGGCCATTTCGGTCAGGACCGGTAAAATATTTTACCGAACGAAACTTCCTAAATTTTGGGGATTTTTTGTTGAATTGTCTAAAATATTTCATATTGGGTCGAATTTAGTCTGAACTTTCAAAATTTAGTCTAATTTTAATCAAATTTCGTTCCAAAGTTTAAATTTTGGTATTTGCATTTCATCCGAGATTTACCGAAATTCACCGAAATTACCGAATTTCGGCCATTTCGGTCAGAACCGGTAAAAAATCCAAAACGAAATCCAAAACCTTGGATCGAGGTAATGGATTTATTCGGTATTTCCTTTGATTTCATGCGTAGGTACGTAGGACGTAGGTAGTTCAAATGTCAGCCTCAGTTCATATAGCAGTGTCAAATTAGCAGCTACTCCCAGCTTTCCAGCTAATAGAACGTACAAGTCATAATTAATGGTCAGGTCAAGGAGAATCCGGCGGATGCACATGCATGCGGTCTCTCATGCATGAAGATGTAATCTAATTTAACTCGATCGACTAATAAAGCTAATAAGCTTGACCCGTTCTCTCATTTCATTATTTGCATATATGCTGGAACAAAGCCACCAGATTAAAGCATCAACGTCGTTGGTTTCCTCGAAGGGTTCGTATGTCGTCGTCCAGCAAAAAGGCCACCAGATTAAATCAACGCAAGCACGCTAAGCATGCATTCCACTCGCCGCGCGCGGCTGCTCGGGCCAATTTATCGTTGAATTGAAGAAGAACACGACTCGACCAGCCAGCAATATTCATATGAACTGCAGGACTCGGTGCTCCTTCTCTTTCTCAACTCCTATAAGTACCTCCTCCATCTGCCTCTAATGGCCATCACACACACTAATCGCATTCCAAGTTTGTCCAGACAGCAGACAGCAGTCAGCACTACACGTACGTACATTGCATTGCATATATAGCTTACCCGTCATCCTCAGTATGGATCTTACACTTACTTACATTTGGTTTAGATATGATGCATGCAACATGTTGTATACTAATTTAAACAGTGCAATTACTTACTTAATTCTGATTCGCAGGTGAGTGGTGGAATGCGGACGTGAACCATCTACTTGAGGAGGCCAGGAAGATCGGCGGCGAGGTCAATATCTCAGACGCTAACACCATCAACGGCCAGCCGGGAGACCTCTTCCCGTGTTCACAGAAGGGCATCTTCAAGGCACGTGTGGAGAGTGGCAAGACGTACCTGCTCCGGATCATCAACGCCGGGCTCACCAACGATTTCTTCTTCGGCGTCGCAGGGCATCGTCTCACCGTGGTCGGCACCGATGCCCACTACAGCAAGCCTTTCACCGTCGATCACATCATGATCTCGCCGGGACAGACTGTTGACGCGCTCCTCGAGGCTGACCATGCCTCATCCAACGGCAGGTACTACATGGCAGCCCGGACGTTCGCGTCCAACACCGACATCGAATTCAACAACAGTACCGCTACGGCCATCCTAGAGTACGCCGACGCACGGGCTGCTGGGACGCCAGACTTTCCCAACCTCCCGGCCTTCAACGACCTGAACGCCTCCATGGCGTACACGGCGCAGCTCCGGTCACTGGGCAGCGAGGACCACCCGGTAGAAGTGCCGGAGCTCGTCGACGAATACATGCTTATCACCATCGCCGTCAACGTGCTCCACTGTGAAACCGGCAACGGAACGTGCGTGGGTCCAGAGGGCAACCGCCTCGCGGCGAGCCTCAACAAACGTCAGCTTCCACCTCCCCTCCGTCGACATCCTAGACGCATACTACGCATCTGTCCGCGGCATCTACGAGGTAGACTTCCCCAACAAGCCGCCATTCGTCTTCAACTTCACCGACACCGACGAAAACGTTCCCACAGAGCGCTGGTTCACGAAGCGTGGCACCAAGGTGAAGGTCCTGGAGTACGGCGCCGTCGTGGAGGTGGTGTTCCAGGACACAGCCATCCTTGGCGCAGAGAACCACCCCATGCACCTGCACGGCTTCGCCTTCTATGTGCTAGGCACTGGGTTCGGAAACTTCAACGAGACCACAGACCCAGCCAGCTATAACTTGGTCGACCCACCGTTCCAGAACACTGTCACCGTGCCCAAGGCTGGTTGGGCCGCAATCCGCTTCCGAGCTGCAAATCCTGGTGAGTTAATTTATCTTTCAGGCAGTAATCCTAGACCAGGCCTTAGAAATATATGCAACGTTTCTATAACTTTGTGCTTATTCTATTTTCGTAGGTGTGTGGTGTCAAAGTTTGGAGCGGAACCGGATACCTAGTTTGAGGTCCGGGTTGCATGTTATATGGGGAGACAAAAGCTCTTACCGTGGTGTTTACAAGGAGTACGTATCCAGGTCGGTGTACTACACCGTACCTGTATCGTATACATATTACAACTCTAACAGCCCCCCTTAATCTAAACTTTACAAAGATTTAGATTACGCCTAAACTCATGAAAATTTCTAACCGGAAGTGTCTTGGTGAAACCATCAGCAATTTGATCTTTGCTTGAAACAAACCTGATATCCAGTTTCTTGTCTGCCACTCTTTCACGAACAAAATGGAAATCAATCTCAACGTGTTTAGTACGTGCATGAAACACTGGATTTGCAGACAAG
The DNA here is from genome assembly GCA_026929855.1 of Poa annua. Classification (NCBI taxonomy): domain Eukaryota; kingdom Viridiplantae; phylum Streptophyta; class Magnoliopsida; order Poales; family Poaceae; genus Poa; species Poa annua. The sequence goes on from CM049436.1 coordinate 10,852,465, forward strand.
TATGTTGCACCAAGATTATCACACCATAGGTAAGGTTTTTCCTTTAACTCAACTCCAAGCTCTCGGAGGAGGGCTTCAACCCATATTATTTCAGCAGTGGCATTTGTTAAGGCTTTGTATTCTGCTTCTGTACTTGATCTTGAGACAGTGGCTTGCTTTCTAGAACTCCATGACACCAAATTTGGTCCTACAAAAACTGCAAAACCTCCTGTAGATCTTCTATCATCAATACAGCCAGCCCAGTCTGCATCGGAGAAAGCACTCAAAAGTGTGGATGTAGATGGCCGAAATGTGATTCCTATTTTTGTGGTGTCCTTCACATAACGTAAAATGCGCTTAACTGCCTCCCAATGTGCAGTAGTTGGTGCATGAAGAAACTGACATACTTTGTTGACTGAGAAGGATATATCTGGTCTGGTAAGAGTGAGATATTGCAATCCTCCAACAATACTACGGTATTTTGTACTGTCTTTTGGACCTAAAGCTTCTCCTTCAGCTAATGACAGTGGATCCGAATATGACAAAGGTGTAGGCACAGCCTTGCATTTACTCATATCAACTTTTTCAAGTAACTCTGTAGCATACTTTTCCTGTGTCAAAACTAAACCATCACGTGTTTTCTTCACTTCAATGCCCAAGAAGAAGTGTAAATCACCAAGATCCTTGATAGCAAAACTGTTGTTTAGATCCTTGAGGAGAGCAGGAATGGCTTCTTCTGAAGAGCTTGTCACAATAATATCATCAACATAAATCAAGATAAATATAGTGACATCTGATTTTTGATAGAGGAATAAAGATGTATCAGCCTTTGAAGGTGTAAAACCAAGAGCATGCAGCCTAGAACTGAGACGAGAATACCATGCACGTGGAGCCTGCTTCAGTCCATATAGTGCTTTATCAAGCTTGCAAATATAATGAGGAACATTAGTATCTTCAAAACCTGGTGGTTGTCTCATGTATACTTCCTCTTCCAAGACACCATGTAGAAAGGCAGTTTTCACATCTAGCTGTCGCAAAGCCCAACCTCGAGAGACAGAGATAGCTAGAACAATTCTGATGGTAGATGCTTTGACAACTGGACTAAACGTGTCCTCATAATCAATTCCATACCTTTGCTTAAAGCCCTTCGCAACTAAACGAGCTTTGTATCTTTCAATTGTCCCATCGGCATTTTTCTTGACACGATATACCCACTTGCAATCAATCATTTCTGTTTGAACTTGGCGGCACTAAATGCCATGTTTTCTTATGAAGCAACGCATCATACTCTTCCCCCATTGCTTTGCGCCACTTTGGATCATCAAGAGCCTCAGTAAGGGTGCGTGGTTCATCTGTGGAAGCAAGCATACCATAACGAACACAACCATCCTTATATATTTTTGGGTTGCGAATACCTTTGGAGAGACGAGTGCGCGCACCAATCTGTTCTGGAATAACAGTATTACCCACAGTTGGATGTTGCACAGAAGATCCTGGAGAATCAGTACTGGAATCAGCACAAGGCGACGTGGCATCATCGGACTGGATAGAGTCATCAGCATCTGCATGTGCTGCCGACACAGGTGAAGATGCCGGCGACGTGGCGCCATCCGACTGGTGCGCAGCGGAAGAATCTCCCGCAGCAGACACCGAGGCGCGGTCGGGCGCGTGGGCGCGGTCAGGCGTCTGAGCATCATGATGAGCCAATGATTGGTGCGAATCTTCCGCAGAATCTGCAGGAAAATCTGTCTCGGGATCTGGAGGGACAGAATCATCATCGGATCTGCTGCCCAGTTCGTCAGTTTCAGCTGAATTTTGTTCTGGACTGTTTGGACTCATTTCTTCACCGTTTTGACTGAAATTTTCACCCCCAGCTGTGTTTTCAGAAGCACTCTCCTCTACATCAGTGTTTTGAGGTTGTTCCTGTTCATGATTAGTGACAGGCGGTATAAAGTGCAAAATCATATGATCATCTAGTTCAACATCCCCATTAATAGAAACATGAGAGTTGGCATCAGTGGGTAACAAAAGGATTTCGTGTCTAAGTCTTCTACCAGCATTTGGATTTAGAGTAGCAAAGGGAAAGATATTCTCGTCAAAGACAACATCTCGAGAAATATAAACTCGACCGGTAGACACATCAAGACATTTAACTCCTTTATGAAGAGGACTATATCCCAAGAATACACAACATATAGACCGATATGCAAGCTTTCTTTTGTTGTAGGGACGGAGGTTTGGCCAACAAGCACACCCAAAAATGCGAAGAGATTCATAATTGGGTTTGGTATGAAGTAGACGTTCTATAGGAGTTTGAAAATCAATAACTTTGCTAGGAAGTAAATTGATAAGAAACGTGGCTGTAAGAAAGGCTTCATCCCAAAATTTTAAGGGCATGGAGGCATGCGCAAGAAGGGCAAGGCCAACCTCAACAATATGGCGATGTTTGCGTTCGGCGGAGCCATTTTGTTGATGAGCATGAGGACATGAAACATGATGAGTGATACCAATTTTCTGAAAGAACCCATGGAGTTTTTTATATTCACCACCCCAATCGGTTTGCATTGTAATTATTTTCCTACCAAGCTTGCGTTCAACAAGAGCTTGGAAGTTCATAAAAACTTGGTACACATCAGAACGTTTCTTAATCAAATAGATCCATGTAAATTTACTATAATCATCGATAAAGCTTACATAATATGAGTGTTTGCCAACAGACACAGGTGCAGGACCCCATACATCAGAGAATACTTGTTCCAAAGGAATAGTAGACACACTAGAGGATACAGGATACGGCAACTGATGACTTTTAGCTAGTTGACAAGAATCACACACATAAGGATTTATTTCAGGGGTATACGAAAGCTGATGTTTCCTAAGAACTTGCTGAACTACAAACGAAGAGGGATGTCCTAAGCGGCGATGTCATGTGGAGGATGATGGCTTTATTGTAGCAAAAACTTGTTTGGAGGACCCGGTAGACATTGGTACTAGCGGGTAGAGACCACCATGGCACGACCCCTTAAACAGGATTCTTTGAGTTGCCTGATCCTTGATCAAAAAGAAATATGGGTGAAACTCAAGAAAAATGTCATTGTCAAGGGTAAGCTTATGAACAGAAAGGAGATTCTTTGTGGCACTAGGAATATGAAGGACATTATTTAGATTTAAACTATTATGGGGAATGTATAACTTAGAATGACCAATATGACTTATAGACATACCATTGCCGTCGGCCGTGTGCACACGATCATGTCCCTTGTACTTGTCGGCGGTGGTCAGTTTGTGAAGCTCACTTGTAATGTGGTCCGTAGCACCAGTATCAGGGTACCAATTGGTATCAACTCCATAGGATGCAGCAGCAACATTGGCACCCTTGTTCTTGTCCCCTCGGCCACCTTCATCATCTGAGCTTCCTTTGCGATCATCCTCATAACGCCACCAGCAAACTTCAGCTGGATGTCCATGGATCTTGCATATCTGACATGTAGTGTTGACATACTTGGTTGGAGCACGGCCATGTCCAGAACGGCGCCCCTGTCCTCTGTCATCGCGGCGATCACGGCGATCATCCCTGCGGTCATCACGGCGATCATCCCTGCGGTCATCACGGCGATCGTCCCTACGGTCATCACGGCGATCATCCCTGCGGTCATCACGATGATCATCCCTGCGATCATCACGACGACGATCTCCACGATCATCTCTACGCAAATCATCACGATCATCACGACGTCTGTCATCACGGCTATCCCAGCGACGTTCTGACTCGTAGCGATCTCCACGGTTACGATCACCCTGATCATCAGAACGACCATGGTCCCGAGGATCAGCGGAGTACCCACGGTCACGGCGGTCTCTGTCATCATCGCGGCGATCTCATCCACCGTTCCCCCGACGTGCAGCATTAGCGGAAGATGTGAAGCTAGCGTCCTGACCAGTTTCAGTGAGCATGTCTTGCCGCATGTCATGGGCACATATTTGAGCATACAGATCATCGAGCGTGATGTTGTTGTTTCCATTGACAGCAGAGACCACAGAGTTATAGCCTGCATCGAGTCCGTTGGTAATGTATCCGACCATCTCATCTTCTTCAACAGGTTTCCCAAGGGCTGCAAGTTCAGAACCGAAGGCCTTCATCTTGGCAAAGAACTGGGCAGCGGTGAGATCATGCTTTTTCGAGCCATTGAGGGAGCCACGAAGTTGATTAACCTTCGCACGAGAACCTCGAGTAAACATCCTATTCAGAACAGCCCAGACTCCAGCCGTTGTGTCAATATCAACGACATGAGCTAGAATTTCCGGTGAGAAGGAGTTGATAATCCAGCTCAACACCGTGGAGTCCCTTAGCACCCAGGCACCATATGCAGGGTTCGGGATCTTGGTAGATTTTCCATCTTTCTCCACCTCCAGGAACTCAACCGGAGCAGCGTCGGTACCATCAAGCAGGCCTAGCACCTGAGCGCCACGGAGGGCGGGTATGACTAGCGTCTTCCAGAACAAGAAGTTGGAGCTGGTCAGTTGTTGGGAGGGAGAATTCCCTAGCGCTGCAGACACGGACGTGGTCGAGGAAGAAGACGCCATGGGGACAGCGGAGAGGTTTTTTTCGATCTGGAGATCGTGGGTTGAAGCAGCTTTCCGATCAGATGATCGTAGGTTTTCTGGTGTTTTTCCGATCCGTAGATCGTAGGCTTTGTGTATTGGGTTTTTGGTTTTCCGATCAGAAGATCGTGAGGGAGCTTTGGTTTTGCGGCGGCGGCGGGAGTAATTCCAGCGGCGGCGACTAGGTTTTTAGGTCTCAGATCGTGAGCTCTGATACCATGTCAAAGTTTGGAGCGGAACCGGATACCTAGTTTGAGGTCCGGGTTGCATGTTATATGGGGAGGCAAAAGCTCCTACCGTGGTGTTTACAAGGAGTACGTATCCAGGTCGGTGTACTACACCGTACCTGTATCGTATACATATTACAACTCTAACATGTGCTTCATGCATTGTCACTTTGAGCGCCATTCGGAGTTGGGGATGGATACTGTGTTCATTGTGAAGGATGGCAAGACTCCACAGGCTAAGATGATGCGTCGTCCTCCAGGCATGCCAAGGTGTTAACGGGCATGCTTTTTTGGAGAGTAATAACACTTTACATCATATTTGAGTTAATTTATTTCTTTAGTTCATTGATTAATCGTGAGTCTGTTGAGGTCACTGTAACTCGTGATGTTCTTTTTGTTCCATTTGGTTGGAAGAAAAAAACATGTTTTTATCCATTCTATGATTTGATTTTGATCAATTTATTTGTTATTCAATCTCATAATGTAATCAAATTATTTTATTATGAAGCTTTGTGTCTTGTGCTCATTCATGCTTTTTCATGAAAATTTTGGTTCTACGCACAAATCTCATCCACGCCATGTTGTGCTAACACTACCGTCGAGCGTGATGCATACACGCAATGTGTCAATGGTCGCAAAATGCAGACACACCGACTCCCCGAGACATGATATGTAACAGGTCCTTGTTATGTATTTGTTTCGTATCATAATCATATCTAGGTTGAGTTAGAAATTTAACGTGGAAATGACTTGATGGTTTCAAATGTTATGGTTCTATCTTTGTACTGGTGTCCACTACTCTTCTAGTTATTTATGTATTTGAGGTGTAATGGGATATCAGAGGGTAATTCCATATTACGTTGTTTGCTTGGAGCAATGAGATACCATGAATATGGTTTGAATCACCACCTACAATTTATAAGCAGAATGGTACACATATAGCTTTTGTTGGAGGGAATTTAGTAACCTGGTGCAAGATCAAGCAAAGTGTGGTGGCACATTCTACGGCTGAAGGAGCTTAGGTCTATGCTGCATGGAGTTGTGGTTGAGAATTCTTCGAAGGGAGTTGGGATTGTTTGAATCAAAACCGTTAATGCTTAATTTTGATAATAAAGCAGGACTTGGCATTGCATCTAATCTTGTCCAGCACAACGGCAGAGAACATATTGCAAATGACATTAAGGAGAAGATTCATAAAGGAATTATATGCATGCCCTATGTGAGTTTATCAAATAAACTTGAAGATTGACTGAAGGTTTACCTGATAAATTATTTCATGACCAAAATTGCAGCTCTCTGTTTTCAGGGGTGACGCCAAAACTGCAGCCCTATATGGATTAATTGATAAAGGTTTACTTGCTTATAATACAGCGTTTTTGTCAGCAAGACGCTGACACCGATGCCGGTGACTTCTCTGGTCTGGTGGACTTGTAGCTCTCGTCTCGTATACAAGCCAGAGGGTCCTCGTAAAATATTCTGTGAACATAAACATAAAAATGGGTGAACTGATGTTGCTTTTTCTCGAAAACGCGTCATTTGTTTTGCTTTCAGCTATTCTGGTAATTCAGGCCACAGAAATGGCCAGTTCTACTAGACTCCATGGATCTAACATTAGTTGAACTCACAGTGTTCACACTTGATTTAGCCTCATATCCCCGTGTAAGTCCACGTATGAATTATGTTGCCGCCACATGAAAAGTGGTTGTTCTAGATGCTCATCACTCAACAGATTCTCAGCTATGAAGTGCCTTTTTTGATGTGACGAAATTATTGAGAAGGCGTGGAAGGAAGGCTTGGACATGGGTACAATGAAAGTCTCGGATGTGCTAAAATCAGTAGCTGCAAACCTACAATCTTGGGATAAAAGCGCCCTGGGAGATTTGGGGAGGAGAATAAAAATAGCAAAAAAGGAGTTGGACAAGTGTATGTGTCAGCCTATTTCTCAAGAGAAGGTTACAGAGGAGACAAGATTGAGATGTCGCCTTGAGTTGCTTGAGGAGATGAATAGCACCAAGTGGAGGCAACGTGCCCATGTGTGGTGGCTACGGGAAGGCGATCGAAACACACGTTATTTCCATGCTGCTGCTACGGCTAGAAAGAAAAATAATTTGGTGAAGGAGTTGAAAAGAGAGGATGGGTCGGTGGTGGCGGCGGGGAATGAACTAACAGAGTATGTGCTATCTTATTTTCAGGATTTATTCAAGTCTACTGCCGGCGACAGAATTAATGAACTAATTGAAAAGGTCGTACCCCGTGTTTCTGATGACATGAACAATAATCTTTTGGCGGAGTTTACTCAGAATGAAATTAAAACTGCACTGGATGTGGTATTGGCAATCTGAAAGCTCCAGGTCCAGATGACATGCAATCTCTTGTCTACAAAAAGTATTGGAATTTGATGGGAGATCATACCGTGGATGAGGTGCTGCATGTCCTAAATGGGGGTCCTATCCCAGATGGTTGGAATGATACTTTCGTGGTTCTGATTCCTAAAGTGAAGAAGCCAAGTCGGATTAAGGATTTAAGGCCTATCAGTTTATGCAATGTGCTGTATAAGATAGTGTCAAAAGTCCTCGCAAACCGGCTGAAATCTATCTTGCCTGAAGTTATATCTGAGAATCAAAGTGCTTTTGTTCCAGGTCGTTTGATAACGGATAATGTCTTGATAGCTTATGAACTCTCACATTATCTCATGAACAAAAGAAGTGGTACTGATGGTTTTGCGGCCGTGAAAGCTGACATGAGCAAAGCCTATGATAGAGTCGAATGGTCTTTCTTGGAGGCAATGATGATGAAGATGGGGTTCTCCAGGACGTTTGTGAAGCTTATAATGAAATGCGTAACCATAGTGAGGTATCAAATAAAATTTAATGGTGTTCTCACTGAGCAAACCATAGTGAGGTATCAAATAAAAGTTAATGGTGTTCTCACTGAGCAATTCACACGTACTCGTGGTTTACGACAGGGAGACCCGCTATCTCCATATCTATTTGTAATTTGTGCTGAGGGTTTGTCTGCTCTTTTACAAGATGCAGAGGCAAACGGGAGAATTAGTGGAGTGAGAATCTGTCCAGCGACTCCGACAGTGACACATTTGTTCTTTGCAGATGATTCAGAACTCTTAATCAAAGCAAATGTGGAGGAGGCAGTGGCCCTTCGACAAATCTTTGAGCTGTATGAGAATTGTTCTGGGCAATGTATTAACGCCGAGAAATCGGCTATAATGTTCAGCAAGAATTCAAAACAACATCAGAAGGTTTCTGTCAAGGATGCTTTAGCGATTCAAGGGGACGCTTGGAATGAAAAATATCTTGGTCTGCCGGTTTATGTGGGACGATTTGAATATTTGAAAGATAAGATATGGGCTCGTATCCAAGGTTGGATTGAGAAACTCCTGTCCAAGGCAGGGAAGGAGGTGTTGATAAAGGCAGTAGCTCAGGCCATACCCACATATGCCATGTCATGTTTTTATTTGACTAAAAGCTTTGTGAGGAAATCAGTAAAATGATTGCGAAATTCTGGTGGAGTCAACAGGATAAAAGTAACAAAATCCATTGGATTGGATGGGAGACTTTGACAAAACCAAAGGCTGTGGGAGGTTTGGGGTTCAGAGATATACACAACTTCAATGTTGCTATGTTATCTAGGCAGGCTTGGAGACTGCTACAGGAACCAGACAGTCTGTGTGCACAGATCTTGCGGGCTAGATATTACCCAAATGGTGATATTCTAAGTGCTACTCCGACTGACGGTATTTCATATGCTTGGAGAAGTATTCTTCATGGTATAAATTTAATAAAGGAAGGATATATCTGGAGGATTGGTAATGGTAAATCAGTTAGAATCTGGGATGATCCTTGGATTCCCAATTTGTGGGACATGAAAATTTTCTACTCCTCGGAATGGCAATTTACTAGAAAGAGTTGTTGATCTAATCAATCCAGTAACAGGATTTTGGGACGAACAACTAGTGATTGATACTTTCAGTGCGGTTGATGCAAATTTAATCCTCAACATGCCTCTGAGTGCCAATGTGGAGGACTTTATTGCATGGCATTTCGATGAGAAAGGTATGCACTCAGTGAAACAAGCCTACAAGCTACAGGTCCAGCTCGTTGAGAATGAACAAAACGGCGGCCGGTCTGGTAGTAGCAGTCATGTAGGTATTATGAACAAAGGTGGAGATGATGTTTGGCGACGCATTTGGAAGGTTCCTTGTCCTCCAAAGATAAATATGTTTATTTGGAGGGTTTCTCATAATACTCTTGCTCTAAGGCCTAATCTGCGGACACGAGGTGTTGTAATAGACAATGTGAGATGCCTATTCTGTAATGGCGATGTGGAAGAAGGGGCACACCTTTTTATCAAGTGCGATCATGTCAAGGAAGTTTGGCGAGGACTCGGCTTGGAGGATGCGAGGAGAGAGCTGGCCTTGTCGACTTCAGTTTTGCACGCTATGGACATAATTTGGAAAAAGTCCGTGGAAAAAAGGGTGCAGATCTTGACCTTCTGGTGGCTTTGGTGGTGCAACCGCAACAAATTAAGAGAAGGAGATAGCGGCCATTGTCCACCAGACGCGATGTTATGCGGCTGAATACTTGGACCTTCTGTGCAAGAAAGAGAAGGACAAGACTCTTGAACAGACTACTTGGTTGCCACCCGAGCAAGATATTCTCAAGTTCAACATCGATGGAGCTTTTACCCCTGGGCATAAACATGCAGGCTGGGGCGTTGTTGCTCGAGATCATCAAGGCGAGGTTGTGGCGGCGACCGCGGGACGGAGTGAGCATGTTTCTGATGCCTTCCACGCAGAGCTATTTGCAGCAGTTCAAGCTGTCCGACTAGCCGAACACCTTGGTGCTATTCACGTTGTTCTGGAGACGGATTCAGAACTGCTCATGCTCGCACTAAACATACGTGAGGCTCATGTTTCTCCGCTTGGGGTAACCATTGATGAACTGAAGTTTCAGCTTAGAACTGTGTTTTCTTGTTGTGATGTTATTTCTTGTAAGCGTGAATTCAATAGGCCAGTCCGTGAACTTGCAAGTATTGGGTGGTCTTGTGATGTTAACAGAGCTTTGCTCTGGGAGTATGAGGTACCAGCACAGATTGCTGGTCTTGTGTCGGGCGAGATGTCCTAATAAAGTGTTGGCTTAATTTCAAAAAGCTATGAAGTGCCTTTTTACAACTTCAACCAGTGACTTGTCAGTATTCTGTGAATGAAACAAATTGTCAGTTGAAACACCTAAGATAGGACTGATATTGAAAAGGAATAAAGTATCATCTGTTCACAAAAAACACATTTTAGTTAGCTAAATCTTCACGCATTCTTCTCCACCTTGCAAAACATCTCTGGCGGACCTATGATAGAACTCATAATGTCTCATATCCCCGAAAACTGGAGCACAATCTATAATATAACTTGACCAAATTAACACTTCTAAGGAAAAAAAACATAAAACTTTAACAAACCGGCACCATATGAAAAAGTCAGACCATGGAGTAATTTCTAAGGTTGTGTCCAAGGTTCCTGTCTCTGATAGTGTCTTTCCAACACTAGTGGAAAACTCATATTTAGTACCGGTCGGGGAGGGGCATCAGTACCGGTTTCGCAACCGGTACTGCGCAATCGGGACTGATGCCCCCCCTGCATCAGTACCGGTCGTGTTGCGACCGGTACTAAATGACATCCACGAGGGCTACAGGCGTGGTTTCGGCTGGAAACCTTTAGTACCGGTCGGTGTTACCGACCGGTACTAAATATTTTTTCAAAAAATTTAATTTCTTTTTGAAATTTTCACAAAAAAATAATATTTTTTTAGAATTTCGAAATTTCTCACTTAACTATCCACTAACCCGCACAATTCATCACTTAACTATCATCAACTAACCCACACTTAATCTCAAGTCTAACTATTTAATCTAGTTAATTTCCCCCCTTCCTACACACTTAATCCATTTTGGAACTGTCAAATTTCCCGATCGGTCACCCATCCTGAAACTGCTATAACACTAGCACGCTTAACATTTAGGTTCTTTTCAAACTAGATACTAGAAGAGAACTGAGAACTTACAGATAGTTCTATCTTATCAATCATGTTAACCACTCGGTCATGATGAAACACTTTTTCTTTTATTATATTATAAAAATTTACTTGATTAAACCAAAATATTATATAATAATAATATTGAAATAAATAATGATAAAATAAATATTACTTCATTTAAAAAATGATAATATAATAATAAATATTTAAAAAATGAAATAATGTGATAAACACTTCAAAAAAAGAAATTTACTTGATTAAACCAAAATATTATATAATAATAATATTGAAATAAATAATGATAAAATAAATATTACTTTATTTAAAAAAAAATGATAATATAATAATAAATATTAAAAAAAATGAAATAATGTGATAAACACTTCAAAAAAAGAAATTTACTTGATTAAACCAAAATATTATATAATAATAATATTGAAATAAATAATGATAAAATAAATATTACTTTATTTAAAAAAATGATAATATAATAATAAATATTTAAAAAAATGAAATAATGTGATAAACACTTCAAAAAAAGAAATTTACTTGATTAAACGAAAATATTATATAATAATAATATTGAAATAAATAATGATAAAATAAATATTACTTTATTTAAAAAAATGATAATATAATAATAAATATTTAAAAAATGAAATAATGTGATAAACACTTCAAAAGAAGAAATCCTTTGGCATAATTTGTGATAAAGATCTTATATTCCACAAATAGGTGCATATTGGTATAAGAAACAACCATGTAAAAGGTACACAATCAAAAAAAGAAATCCTTTGGTTTGAGATAAATTGTTTGAGATAAATTGTTTGCAACAATAACACTACTCTCTTTCAGATGAGTAGACACTCAAGCACTACAAAATATTTGAGATAAATTGTTTGCAACAATAACACTACTCTCTTTCAGATGAGTAGACACTCAAGCACTACAAAATATTTGAGGTAAATTGTTAGCAACAATAACACTACTCAAGCACTACAAAATATTAGAGAGATAAAGTGTTTGCACTAACACTACTGTCTTCCACATGAGGAGACCCTCAAGCACTACAAACACTAGTACAAATCGTCCTCCGAATCTGAATACCCAGAAGTAGAAGACTCATGACGCACTGGTCGCGGTACGAGGTGACGCTGCCCATAGTTGACGATTCTAATTTTGCGGTACACCTCGTATGCAACGTACGCATCTTTTGCTGCATACTCAATGTTGCAACCGTCAAGTGGGGTCTTCTCCCAAAGTTTGTGCTGATCCTTGTCGAATCCTGTCTTCATATCAGCGTACGCGTCGTCGATCAAGGCGACTGCCATATCAGCCATTCCAGTCTTGACATGGTCAAGCCTGAACAAGTCCTGGAGATCAATGTGGCAGGTAGATGGTATCTGAATACCCCAAGTGCGTCTCATCTTGATCTTGTCATTCGTTATATCAACGCTAGCAAAATGTATGCCGCTGCGAAGAAAATCCATGAGTATTGGACAGTGCTTGTCACTACTGCAACAACAAATGGAACACATGTTAAAAATACTGACATTATATAATTTGAGATCATGTATAATAAGAATAACAACAACAATATGCAATGCAACTTTCATTTCGGCCAATATATAATTTGAGATCATGTATAATAAGAATAACAACAACAATATGCAATGCAACTTTCATTTCGGCCAATATATAATTTGAGATCATGTATAATAAGAATAACAACAACAATATGCAATGCAACTTTCATTTCGGCCAATATATAATTTGAGATCATGAATAATAGGAATAACAACAACAATATGCAATGCAACTTTCATTTCGGCCAATATATAATTTGAGATCATGTATAATAGGAATAACAACAACAATATGCAATGCAACTTTCATTTCGGCCAATATATAATTTGAGATCATGTATAATAAGAATAACAACAACAATATGCAATGCAACTTTCATTTCGGTCAATATATAATTTGAGATCATGTATAATAACAACAATATAGGCAATGCAACTAAGATTTTCGGCCAATGTATAATAACAACAATATAGGCAATGCAACTAAGATTTTCGGCCAATATATAATTTGAGATCAATTAAGAATTTTCGTACAATCATTTCGGCCAATATATATATGCCAATATTTTCATCCAATATATGCAATGCAATTTTCATTTCGGCCAATATATATAATTTTGTTCACTACAATCAAAGAGAAATTGCTATCCTATGCAATTTTCCTATCCATATGAATCAACAAATTAAAGAAAATAAGCCCAACATTGGATTAATACCTTGCCCATTGGAAGACCATGACACGTTTCTTGAAACATAGTTGGATGACCGCAACCTCTCCTTGATCGGCCGTGTACTCGAGATCAAGACCCATGAACTTGTCTTGCTCCCGAGCTTCGCCAAGCCAGTTCTTGAAATCGGAGAGAAAACCCGCAACCATTGCGCTATCGTTCGTATAAACGACATTGAGATTGGTGTTGCCATGTGCAAGCACCGATCCGTAGCGAGTGATTGGTGGTGCCGGACTCATGGTGGCCGGAGGGATTGATATGTAGAAGAGAGAGGGAGAGAGTCGCCGGAGAGAAGGAGAGAAAGAGAGAGAGTCGCGGCCGAAGGAAGAAGAGAGGGAGAGGAAGAAACTGCCCAAATCGCGTCTAAAATCGTGGCGGGAGTCGAACGGTTAGGGGCTTTAGTACCGGTCCGTAACACGAACCGGTACTAAAGCTCCACCCGCCCAGCCCCGCGCGACGGTTGCCATGCCACAGACCTTTAGTACCGGGCCGTGTTACGGCCCGGTACTAAAGGTCCCTTACGGACCGGTACTGCTGCCCCCCTCCCTTCTGTCCGTTCGGACCGGTACTGATGTTTATTAGTACCGGCCGCAAATGTAACCGAGACTGATAGTCTGGACGTAAAGTCCTTTTTCCACTAGTGCAACATAAACTACGAGGAACATACCAGCAGGTTTAATTTAAATCTAAAAATTAAAAGGTCGTCTACTTGTCGTATCTAACTATTCAACTATGTCGAGCTCATTTTGAAATAAAAATTGCATACCTAATAATCTACATTGTATTTATATGAGAAAAAAACACAAGCCTGGGTTTTAAAATGTTTTCTACGGATCTTAATATCCCTGACAAATGATGCTACATCCGCCTGAGGCTGCTGGATTTATCACCATGATCAGGGAGCGCTGCCTGATGAGATGCATCTAGGTGGAATCTTGATCACACAAGTGGCATAGGTCCCATGTGCGGAAGGAGCAGATTGGTGCAACCTGCCTTTTTACCAGTGCTCAGCTGAATTAGCCCAGGTGGTACCACAGCGACTAGGATATATTTTCAGAATAATATTTCAACATCAAGAGATACAAAGCATGCATATCCCTTATATGTCATTATCAATATTTACAGGTATCAGTAGCATGTGAAAGGCCTTGAGAATTACCCAAAGCATAGATGGTTGACAATGATCTATCCAGAGGTGGAATCCTGAAAAACTTAGGAGCTGCACAAAAGAGTAAAAGTTACCATGTGTATGATACCGACAAATAGTCGCTGCAGCATCAAACTCAACAAGGATGGCTTTGCTACTCTATACAACACTTTTGCACTCAAGATGATTTGTTTCTTTTTGCCTCATAGCAAATGGGTGTTATATGTAAAGTAAATAATGTATATAGTCTGCGATATATAAGTATTGTATTTATTATCTTTGAGCTGTTTTACGGTAATTGACACGGTACCGGGTGGTACCGTCGGTACCGTCGACTTCTATTTATCTGAACCATTGATTATGTATCGATTTTTGTAAACCGTCGATTAAATCCTGACAGAACTCCACCGGTGCTTTTATGTCGATCTAGACTGCTGAAAACGTTCCATCGATCTCGCCCCCAACTGCGCTGCCGCCGCTGACGCCGCCTAGGTTTGCCCCCGCCGACGCCGCCTAGGTTTGCCGCCGCCGACCCCACCTGGGGCAGCCGCCGCCGACGCCGCCGTGCCTCCTTGCGCTCACCACATCCGCGCAGGAACGTGGCCCTATACCGCAAGATCCTGCCGCCCGTCGCCGAGCACTCCCTCGACGCGCTGCTGCTCGTCGTTTCCAACCCCGTTGACGTGCTCACCTACGTCGCTTGGAAGCTCGGCCATGGCTTCCCGGCCGGTCGCGTGATCGGGTCCGGGACCAACCTCTACTCCTGCAGGTTCAGGTTCCTCATCGTCGAGCACTTCGACTTCAAAGCGCAGGACGTCCAGGTTACGCCATTACTAGCTCTTGCTCTCTCTCGATCTAGCTCCTCGCCGGAGTGGAGTCAGTAGGGTGATGGCACGCGGTGGTGCCGACGTGCTCACCTAATGTACCTGTCGTTGACTGGTCTCCAAGTCCGACAGTTAGTGTCACTGTCTATCTTCAGTATTGTTTTTGTCTTCAAGAAAGTACAGAGCTGGTAATTTGTTTGGTGGATGGATTGGGTAGCTACTTTGCTCATATCATTGACATTTGGAATTAGACAACAGATGTAGTGAATAGGACATGGGTTCAACATGACCTGCAGGTGAAAATCTAGTCCACAACGTTGCATAACTGTAATTGGAAATTGTTTGCTAGTTCAGATCTGATGTTACTTCATGGGAAAAAAATAAATGTTATGTGCTAACTGGTAACAAAGAACCTAAGTGATGGAGAAGCGAAGGAAGTGCCAAAATGATCTATAGGTTAGAAATGATCAGTGATCTTTAGACAGTAAAACGATATTTGGGACTTTTGGGTAATGCTTGTTAACTCATTTTTTTTTCAATCTAGTATGTATGTGTATGAGGATAGTGCTACATTTCTGAATTGTACGGAATGAAACCAAATACCATGCTCGGTTCTTTGTCGATTTGTACAGTTAACATTATATTTTTAGTTGGAGGATATTGTATGTAAATGTCATAGACCCCTTTTGATAACACCTTTAATTTTTGATTTGTATGTGATATGCAGGAACTCATGGCGAATGCAGGTGATGAGTCTTTGGATGAGTATCATGGCATTGTCAGCAGGATGTTTGCTAGCGAGGAGGAAGCTTTTCGGTTCTATAATAGCTATGCTCTTGAGAAAGGTTTTAGTGTGCGGAAAGGGTATGTTGAGTGGGATGCAGCCAATGTGGAGATAGTTCTGAGAAAACTTGTCTGCAGTCGTGAAGGTTGTCGTGAAGAGAAGCACATGAAGAGGAAGATAGAAGATAGGAAGAGGAGGCCACGTAATATCAGTCGTGTTGGGTGTAAAGCCAAATTGGTGATTGCTAAAGTTGAGAAAAGCGAGCGGTGGTTTGTGAAGGATTTCATCGATGAACACACCCATCCCTTGGCCCCACCTGATCTTGCATGTTTGTTGCGGTCACACAGAAGGATCAGCGACGAGCAGAAAGCCGACATTGTCGAGATGGAAAATTGTGGGATCCGCAAACACAAAATCATGGATGTGTTGCGCATGAAATCTGGTGGCTTTGGTAAAGCCGGATGCACGACGAGGGACATTTATAATTTCTGCCATCAGTACAAGCAGGTAGCAGTCGCTGACGGTGATGCTAAAACGGTGATCAGTCACATGATGGCACTTCAGGAGAAAGATTCAGATTTTTTCTTCAGGTACTTGGTAGATAAAGATGGCCATCTTGAGGGATTGTTCTGGTCCGATAGTCAATCCCGACTGGACTACGAGGCTTTCGGCGATGTTGTTGTTTTTGATAGCACTTACAAGACCAATAAGTACAATCTGCCATTCGTGCCGTTCGTTGGGTTGAATCACCACCGCAGCACTGTTATTTTCGGATGTGGTATTATTTCCCATGAGACCGCCGAGGCGTATGAGTGGATGTTGCGGACATTTTATGCTGCCATGTCCCAGAAGTACCCGATATCTGTGATCACTGACGGAGACCTTGCAATGCAGAGAACAATTAGGGTTATCTGGCCTAACTCGAAGCATAGGCTTTGCATATGGCACATACAACAGAACATTGTACGTCGTCTGCACGATGACGCGGTCAAGTTAGAATTTAGATCTTTCATCTATGATACCTCTTCCATCGAAGAGCATGAGGTAATATGGACGGATTTCTTACAAAGGAATGAGGTAACAAGTGAGGATTCTTGGCTGCATCAGATGTATCAGATGAGGAAGTTGTGGTGCGCACTATATCTGGTGGGTCTCTGTTTTTTAGGTTTGAGCAGTAACCAGCGTAGCGAGAGTCTGAACTCAGTGCTACATACACATCTTGATGGTAAGATGACATTGTTTAAAATGTCGTTTTCCGATCATCTAGGGTGACACTGTCGTTATCCGATGATCTATGGCGACACTGTCGTTTTCCGATGATCTAGGGTGCCACTGTCGTTTTCCGATGATCTAGGGTGCCACTGACGTTTTCCGGTGATGTAGGGCGACACTGTCGTTTTCCGATGATCTAGGGTGACACTGACGTTTTCCGATGATCTAGGGTGCCACTGTCGTTTTCCGGTGATGTAGGGTGACACTGTCGTTTTCCGATGATCTAGGGTGCCACTGTCATTTTCTGATGATCTAAGGCGACACTGTCATTTTCCGATCATCTAGGGTGACACTGTCGTTATCCGATGATCTATGGCGACACTGTCGTTTTCCGATGATCTAGGGT
Source organism: Poa annua (assembly GCA_026929855.1). Taxonomy (NCBI): domain Eukaryota; kingdom Viridiplantae; phylum Streptophyta; class Magnoliopsida; order Poales; family Poaceae; genus Poa; species Poa annua. The sequence continues at coordinate 10,870,007 of CM049436.1, forward strand.
GCCACTGTCGTTTTCCGATGCTCTAGGGTGCCACTGACGTTTTCTGATGATATAGGGTGCCACTCATTTTTTCCGATCATCTAGGGTGACACTCATTTTTCCGATGATCTATGGCGACACTGTCATTTTCCGATGATCTAGGGTGACACTGACGTTTTCCGATGATCTAGGGTGCCACTGTTGTTTTCCGATGATCTAGGGTGCCACTGTCGTTTTCCGATGATCTAGGGTGACACTCATGTTTTCCGATGATCTATGGCGACACTATCGTTTTCCGATGATCTAGGGTGACACCCATGTTTTCCAATGATCTATGGCGACACTGTCGTTCACCGATGATCTATGGTGACACTCATGTTTTCCGATGATCTAGGGTGACACTCATGTTTTTCGATGATCTAGGGTGACACTGACGTGATGGTACGTGAATCTCGCAATAATTACTTGCCTACCGATTACCTCAACCTTCCTTCCCGCTAAAACGGGATCTCCACATCAATTTTGCTGCTCGACGGTAGCGAAAATCGAATCACTTTATCTTTACTATTAAATGGGAGTTCAACGTACGTACGTCAAACTCCCTTCGTCTGCTTCACTGCCAGCCACGCTCGTCGCGCGAAGGCCCATCTAACGTGGACACAACAATCGGTCTGGCCCAACTCCCCCGAGACCTCCCAACCCTCCCCCTCCTCTACGTCTCCAGCCGCCGCGCGGCGGATCGTGCTGCTGGCCTACCACGGCGGCGTTGCAGCCACGGTCACCACCTACACCAACCTTCTCCGAGGCGCACATCCAGCTGCCCAGTTGTGCCCTCTCTGCAGCTACCTCCGTGCGAGCCTCCGCGACACCTGCCAGATATTTGCAGCACCACCCAACGCCACCCTCCCTCGAAATCTTGGGCTCTCGGTCAATCTCCTAAAACAACTCCTGCAGCCCCGCCCTCAGCATCTTCTTGGTCGCCGGCCGCTCCGGATCGAATCAGCCGCAACCACGTGTTTGCCATCCCCCATCGTCCTCGGCAATGGCAAGTCAAGCTGACTACACCGTCCTCCGTTCCTGCTCTTCTCACCAAGGTGAGCCATGAGCAGCAACTCCTAACCATTCACTTCCTCCCTATGTTCAGATAGAAAAAAAATCAGACATGGAAGATGCGTTAGCAAATTGTGCTTCTGTTAGAACTTGTTTGGTGAAGCAGCCACAGTGGCACTGATTGAATGCAACAACGGAATGATTCAACAGCCACTAAGGTGTGTTGTGTTTGCTAATAATCATACATCGAAACATTATTTTCAGAAATAGAATGTGTTAATGATTAACCTTGACCATTATATATCTTTTAGAGAACCCATGTACTGTAGCATATTATCAGGTTTGAGAAAAATGGAGCACTCCAAGGATACATGCATGCTATTTTCATGGAAAACAAGTGTAAATAATTTGATATGATTGCTTGAACAAGTGATTTATTTCCTTGCAAATCTGAACTGAATGTAATATATTTTTCCTGTGCAGATGCAAGCTCTGGAGGTCCAAACTCGGTAGGTCCAAGCTCGAGAGAGCCTCATAAGTCTGGTTGTTTAGTAAAATAGTGTTGTTGCCTCTGTTTCCATTGAACTGCTATTGCAATCATACTTTATTTGGATGAAGTCATCTACAAATAGCAATAAGGCAAATGAACAATCACTGGCTATTGTAATAAAAATATCAACTACGGCTATCAGCCTAGCAAGCCGGCTAGCGGCACTTCCCTATAGCACCCAGAAACCCATGGGCTGAACTCCAGCTAGCCTTCATTGCTTAGTCTTGGAGTTGACTCACGCTTCAATATATGGACAATCCTCCTGTATATTTGCAGATACCTCTAATTTGCCGAAACCCTTCAAAATGCAGTATATTTGTAACAACCAAGCAGTCATTTTCCAGCTATTTGGATATATAGATGTATGTTTCAGACTTTAAGTTTAAGCATCTTTTGTATTTTTTTTTAGTAGAGAAAACGCAAATGAATTTGCGTTTTATTAAATTGAACAGGTAGAGAGTGTCGACCACCTCCTAGGAGGCAAGTTTACAGGGTATTATAGGAAAATTAGTGGACGTCCCAGGTCTGCGGGATGATCGCTCTAAGCCCTAACACGCCGGCTCTGGCCCAAATGGTAGCTTCCTCTCTGATTTTTGCTGTCAGGTTGGGTACCGAGGGCTGGGCTGTGTCGAAAACGCAGTCATTGCGGTGCTTCCAGAGCATCCAGGGGTTGAGCAGGGTCGCGGTTTGTAGTCCTTTGTGCATGGGCTTGGGTGTTCTTTGCCTTGCGGTTCGCCACCAGTCGAGCAGCGTCTCTTCGCTGTCAGGTGGGCGGCAAGACAACCGAAGCCAGGAGAGGACCTCGTGCCAGACGTGCCTAGAGAAGGGGTAGGCTAGCAAGAGGTGGGGCATCATCTCCGGTTCCTGGTCGCAGATGGGGCTGCGTGCAGGGTGATCGAGGCCACGGCGGGCGAGGCGGTCGGTGGGCCAGCATCGGTCGAGGAGCGCGAGCCAGATGAAGAACTTGACGCGGGTGGAGCCCAACACTTCCAATTCAGCTTCCAGGAGTCGGAGGTGATGGATCCCTGGAAGGTGGATAGGTAGGCAGATTGGGCTGTGTACTCGCCGTTCGCCGTCCACGTCAAAATCAATCGGTATGGTTATTTTAGGATTCTACTACTTTTAAGGTTTCAGTATCTGAATGTTCTAGACAGTAGAGAGCTGAGAGCGTATGTCTGTTTCACAGGAGCGTTGCTGCTAATCCATCTGTTCTTAGCGGGTGACGAGGCAATGTTGGCAGCGCAGACATGGGAGATAACTATGACAAGTACCTGCACGAGAGGATGCCGATGAAAGGTAAAGCGAAGGGACCAGTGATGTTGTTAAGGTCTTGAAGGACCCCAAAACTATGAGGAAACATAATAGCAAGGTATAAATCTGAGGTTTCTTGCTTAATGCCTTTCTTCCTGTGAGTTCTGCTCTCTAAATTTCATTTTTCTTTGAAAGTCTCTCTATACGAGTAACACTCATCACTGAGTTACTTATTGATTCCCAAATTTCTGTTCCGTGTGATTCCTTTGAGGTCATGGATGATGGATCTTGCAATCTTATTTGTTTGAATTGTTTGAAGTCGGTGGGGTTGTAAAGAAATTGGATTTTACAAATTGGGTAGGGTTGTGTTTAAATGGGACAGGGATATGTTGTTGATATGGTACAAACAGGTTAGGAGAGATTTGAGGATCATGAGGCAGGAATTAGAATATTTATTTGCATGCAAACTGTGACAATTCTCCCATCACCACAGTATAGAGACACTATCAATCACATCTTCTGGTTCTTCAGCGAGTGTCACGTGCACCATCTCTCTACATTGGTTACAATATGTATATCTTCAAGATTCTTTACTTTGCAGATCCTTTTTACTTATTTTTATCTTAGAAAAGTATGCGCCCCGTCCTCGTCTTGATTCTGGTATAGACGTCACACCATATCACATTCTATAACTTATCTTAATATTAGTCTGTTGCGGCAGCCTATTATCAGCTAGACGCCATATGTATTTATTTAATTTTGACATGGACGCCATATGAATTATTCATACTTGGGAGTTGCTCGTAATTTCTAGATACACTGCCAATTATTGCATGAACACGTCCAGTCGAGGCTTATATTTAAAGTACATTATTTTCAACTTTCTATTTAAGTATTAATCTTAATTGTTTCCGGTATCATTCAGAATGAAACCGGCAAAGTTCTCCCGTTGCTACATTCTCGGACATACTTTATGTTTTATTCAGTTAATATGTAGTTAAGCTCAGAGTTTTTGTACATACTGAAAGAACATTTTTGTGTATCCCCATATGTTTTGTGTGTTAGACGACAAACCTAGATTTTATGTACCTGATGGTGTATTGAGTGTGCAGGAAAGATAAAAGAAATCGTCCTTTCGATCAACACCTTTAAGGCCTGTTTCTGCAGTTCATCTGCTCAGGCCGGAGTCTCCGCCCTCAGGAGCCGGAGTCTCCGGCCTTCCAAGACCGGAGTCTCCGGTCCCATGCTTTTCGACGAAAAGAGAGCCAAGGACGGCGCTCTCTGATGGGGGGTCCGGAGTGACCCCGGAGTGTCACCGGAGTCTCCGGCCTGGCCGGAGTCTCCGGCCTTCCAAGACCGGAGTCTCCGGTCCCATGCGTTTCGACGAATCGAGAGCCAAGGACGGCGCTCTCTGATGGGGGGTCCGGAGTGACCCCGGAGTGTCACCGGAGTCTCCGCCCCTGGAGTCTGGAGTCTCCGGCCTCAGGGACCGGAGTCTCCGGCCTGGCCGGAGTCTCCGGCCCTCCCAGACCGGAGTCTCCGGGCCAAGTGGATTGCAACGGCCATATTTTTGGGAGGGGTATAAATACCCCTCCTCCTTCCTCCAGCTAGGGTGCTCGACCAGAAAAGGAAAAACACCATTGTTGCAAGTCCAAGAATCACTAGATCTCCCAATCCCTCCGTCCAAACTCGTCGATCTTTGGAGGATTGAAGGAGAAGGCCTTGATCTACATCTTCACCGAGCCGTTCTTCATTTCCCCCTCATTTACCTGAGGGAACACTTGCTAGGGTTTCCATTATGAAAACCTAGCCCATTGTTGTACTTACCTCTTGTCTTTGTGACAGATTGTAGCTGTTCGGGAGCCCCCAAGCCCTTTGTGGGTCGTGCCCCGAATCGTTGTTGTAAAGGCTCCGGATTCCGCCTCGAAGGATTCCGATAGTGGAAAGTGGACCAAACCTTTGTGGTGTGGTTCACCGGAGAGTTGGGTGAGGCCTTTGTGGCCGTTGAACCATTGTGTTGGTTCACACCTCTCCAACGAGACGTACTCCCATTTAAGGGAGGAACTCGGGAATACATCCTTGTCGTCTCGTGCTTTCCCTTCGGTTACTTCTATCCTTGTTTATCACTTTTACTATTGTATCTTGCTTAGTTGCTAGCTTGTCATATAGGTAAATTCACCGTAGTTGCATATCTAGAGAATTTACCTTTCGTGTCAAGCCTAATTTGAAAAAGAACTAAAATTTGAATTAGCACCTATTCACCCCCCCCCCCCCCCTCTAGGTGTCTTACCGATCCTTTCAATTGGTATCAGAGCAAAGGCTCTCTTGTTGGGTTTAACCGCCTAAGAGAAGTATGACACAAAGTGATGATGAGGCCGAGAGCCACGCCAAGGCTATTGAGGCCCTTGAAAAGGCCAAAAGCACCATGGCATCCATGGCCGATATCAAAGCTTTGGAAATAACTTTGACATCGTCCATGAATGCTAAATTTGATGAATTTCGTGAAATGTTCACAAAATTTGCAAATGGCAAGCTCTCGGAAATCATCCCACTAGAGGATGAAGGGCAAAAGAAAAATGGGGTTGACACCAATACTAGACCTAAACCATCTACTTCCATGCATGAAGAGAAGGATGGGTACCATGCCGTTCCGGGATGGTACTCTCCCGATCCAATTATCACAACCCGCATAAACCCTTTAGGTCCTCCACCTAAGCTTAATGCATTAGCTTTTGCAAGTTGGCAACGCTCAATGAAATCTCATATTAACAGTGCCTCCATCGAGCTTTGGAGGATCATCGAATATGGATATCATGTTGAGGATCCAAGCAACATGACAAAAAGAGAGTTCGCCGAAAAGCAACTCAATGCTTCCGCCCTCCACATGATCGAGCTCACCTTGAGTGACAATGACAAGCATCATGTTCTCCATGTCACCACCGCCAAAGAAGCTTGGGATTGTCTTGAAGTTGCCTTCCTTGGAAATGATAGCATGAAGAGGAATAGATATGAATCCTTGAGCAATGCCGCCGAAGGTTTCTACATGCTCGACAATGAGAATCATGAAGAAATTATGGAAGACTCAAGACTCTTGCCAAAGCCTTTTATGATGTGGGGGCAACTTATGTGGATGATGTTTGGGTCAAAAGGAAGTATGTGAATGCTCTCTTGCCTTCGGAGCCTATGGAGTTGAAGTCTATTCAATGAAGATACAACTATCATCAAATGTCTTCTCATGAGGTCATGCAAGAAGTCCAAGCCTCCAAGGTTGCCACCAAGAATGCCGAAGATAACCGTACTAGGGCCATGGGAATGAGACAAGGTCCCTCACTTGCCTTGAAGGCCAAGGTGACTTCCATAGATGAGAATGATGAGATTGAAGCTTGTCCAAGCAACATTGCTCCACATGATCTTGAGCAAGCACTCAATGGTCACATTGCTCTTGCCACAAGAGTGTTTTGGAATGACCCGACTAGTGCTAAAGCTCGTGTTGATCGTGACAACAACTCAAGTGGCAAGAAAGAGCTTGCCTCAAGGACAAAGACTTGCTACAATTGTCATGACAAGAATCACTACATAAGAGAGTGTCCTTATGAGAACCGTGAGCAAAATGGTGGGAAGCTTGTCCCTAAGGACCACTCGAAGTTGATTCAAAAGAAGCCCACAAGACCGAAGAAGCCCTTCTTCAAGAAGGCACCAAGAATTGTGTTGGTGGCACAAGAAGAATATGCCACAAGTGACTCCGATGATGAAGACACACCTAACAAAGAGGTTGCCGCATTGGCTATTGTATCTACTCCATCATCATCACCGTCTCTCTTTGAATCCCCCAATGACAATATCTCCACCAACAACGCAAGTTGCCTCATGGCTCATGTCACCGAGGTATCATCTCCCTCTCCTAAGACTACTCATGATCAATCTAGTCTTGAGATTAAAAGGGAACTAGTTGCCTTCGATACTTTGATGGCTAACTTGCAAGGTGAAGCCAAAGAACATGTTGAGTCTCTCATGAGACAATTATGTGCGGCCGAAGAACTCCTTCAAGAAAAGAGTAAGATTGAGAGAGAGGATTCTCTCACCATTGCTTCTTTGAATGCTTCTATAGCATCTCTAAATAGCTCTCTTGATAAAGAAAGTGAATATAGAACCACTCTTGAGGAAAGACTTGATTCTCTTGATGCTAAAAATGATGAAATCATTAATAAAATCATTAAGGATAGAGATCATGTCTTTGCTAAGTATAAAGTGATTAAAAAGGAGAAAGTTGAACTTGGAGTTGCAAATGCTAGACTTCTTGAGGATATGGAGAAGCTTGATAAAGCTCACAAGGTCATGGAAACGACCCACTCCACCCTTGTTAAGTCTCATGAGCAACTTCAAACTCAACTCTCTAAAACTTTCTCAACTAGTATAACTATTCTTCCTCGTGTTCATGAAAATGTCATTGAAGAAAATGCTAGGTTGAAGGTGGATCTTGCTAAAGCCACTAATGCTAAGACCTCTACTCCCAAAGGTAAAGACAAGGGTATTGCTTATTTGTTTGAGCAAAAACCACACAAAGGGAAGGAGGGTCTTGGTTATGTGGCCAAAGCAAAGAAGAAAGTGAGCAACATAAAGGAGAACAAGACCAAGCCCGCACAAGCTAAGACTCCCATTACGGGTGGTAATGCCACTAGGGGCAAGACTACTCGTAGTGACTTTGCGGGGCATAACAATCCCAACTATATTCTTTATGTTGACTATTATGGTGATGTTTATGCAAAATATGTTGGTCCTTATGATGGTTACATTGATTACTCCATTTGGGTTCCTAAGACCCTTGTTGCTAACCGAAAGGGACCCATTGAGAAATGGGTACCTAAATTCAAGATATGATCTCTTGTAGGACTATGCTTCCGGTGGATCTAAATGGGTGATTGATAGTGGATGCACTAGTCATATGACCGGAAGCAAGGAGATCATGACGGAGTTGAGACCAAATATAAATCAATCAACCGTCTCATATGGTGACAAGTCCAAAGCAAAGGTAAAGAGTCTTGGCAAGGTGGTAGTTGCAAGGGATATCACCCTTGTAAATGTCATGCTTGTTGAGTCTCTAGGTTATAATCTTATGTCCGTTCGTGCTCTTAATAAAATGAACTTTGATGTCCATTTTACTCTTGATTTGGTGGTACTCTTGAGAAGCAAGACTCTAAAAGTCATGTTCGTTGGGTATGTTGAAAATGAGTTGTTTGTGGTGGACTTTTCGGGGTCAACCAACACTCAAGCAATGTGCCTATTCGGAAAGGCCGACGTGGGGTAGTTGTGGCATCGCCGCTTGTCCCATGTCAATATGAGAACTTTGCAAAGTCTTCACAAGGGCGGCCACATTCTTGGACTAAATGAGAATGTTTCTTTTTCTAGAGATCGTCTTTGTAGGGCTTGTGTTAAAGGAAAGATGCATGATTCTCCCCACCCAACCAAAACTATCATCTCATCAACGAGGATATTGGAACTTCTTCATGTTGACCTCTTTGGTGCCGTACCGCAACCAAGTCTTGGTGGGAAGAAGTATTGCTTGGTGATTGTTGATGACTATTCAAGGTTTACTTGGGTTTTCTTCTTCAAGACGAAGGATGAAACTCAACAAACCGTCATCGACTTCTCCAATGAAGTTCAACGTCAACACAATGTTCCCATATTGGCCATTAGAAGTGACAATGGGTCCGAGTTCAAGAACTACACTTTAAATGAATTTCTTAGTGATGAGGGAATTCGTCATCAATATTCCGCTGCGTATACCCCTCAACAAAATGGTGTAGCCGAGAGAAAGAACCGGACTCTTATGGATATGGCTAGGTCCATGTTGGCGGAGTTTAAGTCTCCGCTCTTCTTGTGGGCCGAAGCTATCTCCACGGCGTGTCACTCCTCCAACCGGTTATTCTTTCGCAAAGGAAAGAAGGAGACTCCTTATGAAATGCTTACCGGCAACAAGCCCAACATCTCCTACTATCGAGTATTTGGTTGTAAGTGTTTCTACAAAATCAAAGGTGTTCATCTTTCTAAGTTTGAAGTTAAAGCTTTGGAGGGTGTTTTTGTTGGGTATGGTGCGAACTCTCACACTTATAGAGTTTATGACAAATCCTTAGGGAGAGTTGTAGAATCTTGTAGTGTGAGGTTCGATGAGAATGACGGCTCCCAAGTGGCGCAATTTCATGTTTGTGATGTAGATAATGAGGAACCTCAAGATGCCATACGAAGAATGGGAGTTGGCTTTCATCGTCCCATTGAGATTCATCATGAGCCTCCTCAAGCAAGTACAAGCTCCACTCATGTGGAGACCCCATCATCACAAGTTGAAGTGGCACCCACTATGGAAGCAAATGAGTCACCTATCCAAGAACAAGAACAAGCTCCTCCTCAAGTTGACAAAGAGGCCACACTTGACTCAAGTTCTCCTATTGTCAACACTAGTCAAGTTCAAGAGCAAGAGCAACCATCTTCTCCCATCATTGAAAATGTGCAACAAGATGGTCATGCTCATCAAAACGGTCAAGACGGGGACTCAAATGATCGAGGTGATCAAGCCGAAATCCCTCGCAACAATGGGGATATCGAAACCCGTCGTCAAGCAAGAGTCATGAGAGGTTTGGAAATCAAGTGTCACAAGCTTGAATCCATCATTGGTGATGTATCTCGCAAGGTCTCCACAAGAGGTCAATTGGCAAGCTTTAGTGAACATCAAGCTCATATCTCTATGGTTGAACCAAAGAAAGTGTTTGAAGCTCTTGAAGATCCGGATTGGTTGGAAGCCATGCATGAAGAACTCAATAACTTCAAGCGCAATAATGTATGGAATCTAGTAGAGAAGCCAAAAGATTGCCGCAATGTTATAGGCACCAAGTGGATATTCAAGAACAAGCAAGATGAGCATGGAATGGTTGTAAGGAACAAGGCAAGATTGGTGGCTCAAGGGTTCTCTCAAGTTGAAGGCATTGATTTTGGAGAGACCTATGCTCCCGTGGCTCGCCTTGAGTCCATCCGTATACTTCTTGCCTATGCATCACATCACAATTTTAAGTTGCAACAAATGGATGTGAAAAGTGCATTTCTTAATGGTCCTTTAAAGGAGTTGGTATATGTGAAGCAACCACCGGGATTTGAGGATCCACACTTCCCAAACCATGTCTACAAGCTTGATAAGGCCCTCTATGGTCTCAAACAAGCACCTCGTGCTTGGTATGAGCACCTAAGAGAGCTATTGCTAGACCGTGGCTTTGAAGTGGGGCAAATCGATCCCACTCTCTTCACAAAGAGGGTAAAAGGGGAGCTTTTCATATGCCAACTTTATGTTGATGATATTATTTTTGGCTCATCTAACAAGGCTTTTAATGATGAATTTTCAAAGCTTATGACCGATAGGTTCGAGATGTACATGATGGGAGAGTTGAAGTTCTTCCTTGGTTTTGAAATCAAGCAATTGAGTGGAGGGACCTTCATCTCTCAAGCCAAATATATTCAAGACATGCTCAAGAGGTTCAATATGCAAGATGCTAAAGAAAAGAGGTTTCCTATGGACACCAAATGCCATCTTGAGCTTAGTCCAAAGGGTAAAGATGTCGATCAAAAACTCTATCGCTCTATGATTGGTTCTTTGCTTTATCTTTGTGCATCTAGACCCTATATTGTGTTAAGTGTAGGAGTGTGTGCAAGGTACCAAGCGGCTCCTAAAGAAAGTCACTTGATAGCGGTGAATCGAATCTTCCGATATTTGGTTTATACCCCAAGGTTTGGTTTGTGGTATCCTAGAGGGTCCAACTTCTCTCTTGTCGGTTACACGGATTTGGATTGGGCCGGTTGCAAGGATGATAGGAAGTCTACCTCCGGTGCATGTCAATTCCTTGGGAAGTCATTGGTGAGTTGGTCCTCCAAAAAGCAAAATTGCATATCACTATCCACCACCGAAACCGAATATGTGGCGGCCGCTAGTGCTTGCACTCAATTGTTATGGATGAGGAAAACTTTAAAGGAATACGGTGTCCATTGTGACAAAGTGCCTCTTTTGTGTGACAATGAAAGTGCTATCAAGATTGGTCACAACCCGGTGGAGCACTCAAGAACGAAGCATATTGAGATTCGTTATCATTTTATTCGAGATCACATCAACCGGGGTGACATTGAGCTTGGTTATATTCCCACGAAGATTCAACTCGCCGACATGTTCACAAAGCCACTTGATGAAGCAAGGTTCACATTTTTGAGGCATGAGCTAAATATCGTGGATTCTAGGAGCGTTGGTTGACTACCTTGCATGCACACCTCTATCTCAACTATATACTTGATCTAGATGCAGGCATGGACATAGGGGGAGTGCGGTCCTAATCCATTGGCCTATCCCTCCCCCCATTATGCCGATAGTAAGAATCTATTTTGTCCTCGCTATTGATTGTCATGAATGGTGAGCTTAAATGATGAGTAGTGACGGTGAACCCAAGATATATCTTCGCGGTGTCACACCACATACACTCATACATGGTGGCCTAGGCCACCGACATCTTCCTTGTGAAGATTTGGTTTTCATGGTGTGTTATTTGAATTTCATTGCTTAATTCTTACTCGGTTGGAAAATGCACTCAAGCTTTGCCTTTTAATGTCGTTTTTGTTGCCTCTTACCAAACTTGAGTGTATAGTACCATTTTCAGTGACTTTATTTCTAACCCAAGCCTCCTCGCCTAAAACCATGCTCCTCTTGCCACATACATGTCCAAAATCCACATATCTGGCATTTTGGGGTCACAGGGGCCAGAGACTCCGGTGCGTTTGGGCCGGAGACTCCGGTCTCGGCACTGTTCGCTGGGTTCTAAAGGGGATCGGGGTGGGAGTTGTTCTCACAACTCACACACACCCCCGACCCCCAAACCTCCCCCTGCAGCCGCCCTCCGCCCCAGGTGCTCCTCCGGCCGCTCCCCGCCGCTGGAATCCGCCGTGCCACCGGCCCCCTCTCTTGGCAAGCGTAGGAGAAGCTTCTCTCCGTCGTTTGAACTCCATCATGAAAGAAACGGGTACTCCTCTCTCTTCCTCTCAAGATTTGTCCCCGATCTAGTTTTGAGCGGAGTACTGGTGGAAATTCATGGTGTAGTACCCTCATGCTGGCAATGCACATCTTAGAAAATTAGTTGTGTCATTTTTTACTCAGATTTGTGCTAAAGTCGAATTTTTCTGTCTCCAACCGGAGACTCCGGACTCCCAGACCGGAGACTCCGGTCCGGCCGGAGACTCCGCCCCCAGGAGACCGGAGACTCCGGTCAGGACCAAATCTGAGTAAAATATGATCAAGGAATTTTTCTTTTCCTTGTTTCCTTGGACATGTATGCTTATCTATATGCTATCTCTCTACCTCTGTTTCACAGCTAGCAAGCTGTACCCTGGTGCCTCATCATCATCCAAGATCAAGAAAACTTCGTCCAAGAAGTCAGGGAGAGACTATCTTGTCTATGATGAAGCATCTGGTCGGACAGTTCAGCGGAGTGTTTTGTATCAAGAACGTGCTGCTGAGGCACGTAGGCTCAAGCAAGAGGCTGCCCTTCAAAGGGAAGAAAGGGCCAAGAGGGCCGAGCTTGAGAATATCCCCTCTGTCAAGAGCTTGAACAAGGAAGATTTCCGCAACATGAGGATGCAAAATTTCTATGCTATGCCCAACAACTCCTCCGATGGGCACTTTTGGAGAAAGGAACAAGAACTCATCATGAAGGAAATATATGCTCATCTTGACCCAAAAGCGCCTGTGTGTTCCCAAAAGCCATTGCACTTTCCAACCTTGGCCAAGAAGCAATATTTCGTGGAAGCTCTTTGGGTTGCAAGAAAGTTGGGACTAGAGAGCCTCATGTCCACTATTCAAGATTATGATATTATCAAGGTCCAACAATTCTTTGCTACTCTTGTCCTTGGACCGGAAGAGGACACCAAGATGACTTGGATGACCGGGCCCGTCCAATGCTCCGCCACCTTCTCCGAGTTTGGTCAACTCTTGGGCTATGAGTTCAAAGGAGTATCCACTCCGGTTGGTAGAAGAATGCATGTTGAGGGCCAATCCTATGATAAGAATCTCCTCCTTCCACTTTGTGCTCGCAACGGTAATCTAGCGACAACCCGTGGTCTCAAGCCTATCTACAACATTTTGATCCGGATGTTTCGTTGGAGCATTGCACCTCAAGCCGGAAATACGGATGCCATCCGTGGGGCACTAGTCAACCTCATGCATCATGCTCACCAAGTTTATCTTGCCGGACCGGAGTGTCAAGGGTTTGAGATTGATGTGATGGACTTCATCAGGAATGAGATGCACATCACCCTCATTGAGAGGAAGAACCCAATGTATGCTCCGTATGTTATGAAGCTCATTCTCTCAAGACTCCAACTTGATCCCTCTCGGTTCACGACACACAAGTATGGAACTCTTCAAGTGCTTTCCATTCATCGCTCTTCTCAACGCACCTATGAAGAGATTGAGGAGGAAGAAGCTCCTACGGCAAGAAGGAAAAATGCCACTCCTTCCTCATCATTCTCGGGTGGGCGTACCCGTGTCCACAATGAGGTGAAGCATGTCTCTTGGTGGCAAAAGACTATGTTGTGCATGGGCATTGCGGTGCACAAGGAGAACCATCAAAACTATGTCTCCAACAAGAGGATCTTGTCCAACCAAGCCAAAATGATGAAGGAGTTGCGCAAAACGAACAATGGTGGCCGCACTCCTCCTCATCCACAAGATGCTCCTCCCTCCCCGCCATCCGAGCGCACCATCCCGCTTGAAGAATGGAACTGTGATACCTTCCCTTGGGGTGATTTCCAAGATGTGTCTTCCATGCCTACCTCTTCTCGCATCTCCGGCAAGGCACCCATGACTTATGAAGAAGATAGTGAGGAAGCAAATGAAGAGGCTAGTGATGATGATGATGATGATGATGGTAACAACAACGCCGACGAAGATGACTACGAGTGATTCCTTCGGGGTGCGGTAGTCTTGCTCTTTTCCCTTTTTGGCGTTTCGATACCAAAGGGGGAGAAGTAGTTCTATTAGGTTCTCACCGTGGGATTTGCATGGGCGGGTCACAAGCATTGCTTTTTTATCATTTCGTTAAAGCTTGTGCCCATTTTCATTCTCGCTTGTTGAACTCTATTTGCTTTATAAATGTTTGTAAGACTATGTTCGTGAGACCATGGATAATCCTCTCCGAGACATATGGATATTTCTATCGATGGTTGAGATGGTGTTTATTATGGCATTGGATGTTTGTCTTATTAAATATGCACAAGGTATGACTCTTTCCTCTCAATCCATTACTTTGTGTTTGTACAAAGTTTGTTATCTTGTTCAAATAATTGTGAGGTGTCTCTCCTATACATGTTGAGCATTTGTATTCAAAAGCAAACTACTTATATGCACACATGTAGGGGGAGCTCCTCAATTATTTTTGATTACTGTCATTTGTGAACTATGTCTTATTGCAAATCCTAGTGTTGTCATCTAACACCAAAAAGGGGGAGATTGAAAGAACATTTTTGTGTATCCCCATATGTTTTGTGTGTTAGACGACAAACCTAGATTTTATGTACCTGATGGTGTATTGAGTGTGCAGGAAAGATAAAAGAAATCGTCATTTAGATCAACACCTTTAAGGCCTGTTTCTGCAGTTCATCTGCTCAGGCCGGAGTCTCCGGCCTCAGGAGCCGGAGTCTCCGGCCTGGCCGGAGTCTCCGGCCTTCCAAGACCGGAGTCTCCGGCCTTCCAAGACCGGAGTCTCCGGTCCCATGCTTTTCGACGAAAAGAGAGCCAAGGACGGCGCTCTCTGATGGGGGGTCCGGAGTGACCCCGGAGTGTCACCGGAGTCTCCGCCCCTGGAGACCGGAGTCTCCGGCCTCAGGAGCCGGAGTCTCCGGCCTGGCCGGAGTCTCCGGCCTTCCAAGACCGGAGTCTCCGGTCCCATGCGTTTCGACGAATCGAGAGCCAAGGACGGCGCTCTCTGATGGGGGGTCCGGAGTGACCCCGGAGTGTCACCGGAGTCTCCGCCCCTGGAGTCCGGAGTCTCCGGCCTCAGGGACCGGAGTCTCCGGCCTGGCCGGAGTCTCCGGCCCTCCCAGACCGGAGTCTCCGGGCCAAGTGGATTGCAACGGCCATATTTTTGGGAGGGGTATAAATACCCCTCCTCCTTCCTCCAGCTAGGGTGCTCGACCAGAAAAGGAAAAACACCATTGTTGCAAGTCCAAGAATCACTAGATCTCCCAATCCCTCCGTCCAAACTCGTCGATCTTTGGAGGATTGAAGGAGAAGGCCTTGATCTACATCTTCACCGAGCCGTTCTTCATTTCCCCCTCATTTACCTGAGGGAACACTTGCTAGGGTTTCCATTAGGAAAACCTAGCCCATTGTTGTACTTACCTCTTGTCTTTGTGACAGATTGTAGCTGTTCGGGAGCCCCCAAGCCCTTTGTGGGTCGTGCCCCGAATCGTTGTTGTAAAGGCTCCGGATTCCGCCTCGAAGGATTCCGATAGTGGAAAGTGGACCAAACCTTTGTGGTGTGGTTCACCGGAGAGTTGGGTGAGGCCTTTGTGGCCGTTGAACCATTGTGTTGGTTCACACCTCTCCAACGAGACGTACTCCCATTTAAGGGAGGAACTCGGGAATACATCCTTGTCGTCTCGTGCTTTCCCTTCGGTTACTTCTATCCTTGTTTATCACTTTTACTATTGTATCTTGCTTAGTTTCTAGCTTGTCATATAGGTAAATTCACCGTAGTTGCATATCTAGAGAATTTACCTTTCGTGTCAAGCCTAATTTGAAAAAGAACTAAAATTTGAATTAGCACCTATTCACCCCCCCCCCCCCCCCCCCTCTAGGTGTCTTACCGATCCTTTCACATACAAATTCATGGTTACTAATCAAGATATTATTTCCGATTTGTCTTGTGACTATAAATTATTAAATGATTTTGGATGGTATAATATGCCTAGCTTCACACATCCCAATACTGAATTCATGTTTTTCTTTAGATTTTTTGTTAACCTTATAACGCCAGAAAGTTATGTCCAAAGTAAATCAGTGTATCCACACCTGAGCTCAGCCACGATCTCCCCACTGCAGAATATTATCGATACAAATATTATGTTTTTCATTTTGTTTCGAAGAGCTATATACTTGTGATTTTCTGATCATGGGCCCAGCAGAAAGCTGAGGAGGAAAGGCCCTCCTCAACTAAATCCGGCGAACATCAATGGAGGGCCTACAATGCCTTTTCATGCTGCGGTTATTGTATTCATTTCTTTTCTCACAAAAAAGAGTATTCATCTATATTTGCATTTTGTGGATGGTCTTAATATGATGACATGTTGCCCTATCAGTGTATTTCTTTCCTATGTATATCATGGAAACTTGGATTATTTTCTATTGAGGCTTTTATTTATTTATCGAGGCTTACTTGTTTTTAAAGCCTCCCCAATATTCGAATAACTGCTTATTTCCGTTCATATCTACGTTGTAATTTCAACATTGAACCATCTTAAATAGGACCATTGTGATTTCCTTTTAATTAACAGATCCATGTCTTGATCAGACCAGATTTAACAGATCTTACTGCTCTTATAAGCCGACAAAACGCAGCGACGGTGGACGCACATCGCCAGTTACTATAGAGGTGGCACTGGGGATTGCAGGAGACTGTCTAGATGGAACCCAGAGATGGCAGCTAATTGTGATTCTATGCGAAAATGGTTTTTGTGCAAAGGGTTAATATTTTGTTGTGAAAGTTGCTCTTTGTTCCTTGTAAAAATTCTTTGTCGGAATTCTCTTTGAATTACTCTGTCATAGTCCAGATAAGATTAAAAGATGGTTGTCTTGTTTTTGTTCAAATTCAATCCGGAGAATCAACCAAAAAAGGAGCAAAATTTAGTTCAGCATGAATCTCTGAACTTGCACATTATGGTCTCTTTGTCGTGTACTCGTTGATATTTAAAATTCACATAAGTATAGTTCCAAATAGTTTGTCTTGCGGTAATAAACAAAGGGTCTAATCTAAGAAAGCTAAAGTAGCATTGCAGGACATCTCATAGGCTACCAACTGGTGGCTCTAAATCTACGTGAATTCACATTGGGAAAAAAAAAACATGTGTGAAAAGTGTCCATTTTGTTTTTTTTTGCCTTATTGTTACGCATGGATAATTGTCTCTCAATTTGATTTCTTGTTTCTCAATGCTAGATAATTGTCTTATCTTTGTTTAAATGGTAGCATGGTGGCTTGTAAGTTAGGATAACACTAGATACTCTCTTCAAAGACATAGTAGTAGGAGACTTTCGGCACAATGTTATTGAAATGAGCGTAGTCATGTTTGATTCGTGAAAATTTGCCATGCTTTTAGTCCATTCATCCATTCACCCGTAGCAACGCACGGGCATTCAACTGGTACATGGTAACAAACAACAATATCTGATCTGCTTTGCATCATACGTGCTCCATACTACACGGCCCTCCCAGCCGCCTCCTCGCCTCATCAATATTCCACTCCGGGGGTGCTCGTCGAGGCAATTTTCACCCGCCGTCCAGCGCCACTGAGCCAGCAACCCCGTGTGGAGACCAGCGCCATTAAGCCAGCAATTTACAGCCGCCGCCGAGCTCCATCACGCCTATCCGCCATCACCGCCTGAGAAACAAGGTTACAAACATCAAAACTTCTATCATTCTGTCCTCGTTTATATTTGTAGATCAAATTTAAATAGATCAAAACTATAACAACATATTTGCCACCGCTGGGGAAAATGTATGGGAATTTAGAGGTGTTTACTAGGAGATTAGTCTACTGGAACACATGCCCGCACTGCGGCGAACAGTTTATTCGGATCTCTTTTCAATTCCCTGTCAATTTCCTGGGGTACCTAGGGAACAGATTAGTGCAAATTATTTACCTGCGAATGATCCTTTGAAGATGATAGCTTTACTTGTTTTGGAGCACTCAAATATGGCAAAAGCCCTAACTCACGACTCCTGATTCCTCAGTTTTTGAATTCATAGGAAGGATCCATAAGGTTTGAAATCAAGGTACTATCCAAATGCAGTGATCCAATTTCTCCTCATTTCTCACTTATTTACCTGTATTTTCATACAGCTACTATCCAAATGCAGTGATCCAGACTCTTTATCCATAACTGCTACAAATGGATAGTTCTGGTACAATTACTGCTGACACAGAACTACCGCCACCTCAAAGTCAGAAAGAAATAGAGGTACAGTAATGTCAGTTAGTTTAAAATCTCTTTGTACACATACTACTTTTAGACTTACACATTCAAGTTGTGTTGCAGATGCTCGGTTCAAAATATACAAATATGAAGATATGGTCCTCACCGCAAAGGTTCGCTAACACCGTCAAAGGTTTTTCACCAGAACACAAAAAAGCAATAGAAACAGAAACCGGTCTTGGAGGGCTCTTACATATGCACCCAATCTCTCTCCGACGTATAATGTTGGTGAGCCTAGCCAAGCGCTACAACGTCGACAAGCAGTCTATTTCCATAGGTGGTAACGACATTCCTATCAATCTAACAGACGTGTACAACATAATGGACCTTCCCATAGAAGGATATGACATAAATATCCGTCTGAAAAGTGATAAAAATTACGACAACTTATTACGTGCTTATGGAGTTAATGGGGAACTTAATCTGGCTCATCTGGAGACCCTACTGAAGGCCTCCAAAACTCCTGATCATCATTTTATCAGACAATATGTTATGTACGCTATTGGCACTATGATTGCACCAACATCAAAAAATTATGTCAAAGTTAGTTTTTTAAACATTGTTCACAATGTGAAAGACCTTCCAAAATTTAACTGGGGAGCTTTCACATTGAATCATTTGCTCAGTTCCATGGAGAACTTTAATGAATTGGATAAAGTCTGTCTTCAGGGAAATCTATGTTTTTTGCAAGTAAGTGACATGACACTAGTTTAACTGTTTACTTACACATTCTTATGATGCATATTTTTCAATCACTGATGAACTTATATATGGTACAGTGTTGGTACTGGGAGCACGTCCGTGCTGACTCTATTTCATATTCAAATATACCCCGTCCGCTCATCGCACGATGGACTGAAGAGTACGCAAAACTGATAACCGATGCTTACGATTCAGGCGACATAGATTATGGAGTGGTACTTTTTTAATAGTCATTGTTTTTTATTTACAACTATCAAATTCTCTTAATTCTGATGCATCCTACCTTTTGTAAGGTTACCATGAACATTACTGCTTCAAATGGAGAGACCAACGTTCCAAATGTTCAAAATGCCAACGAACATGGGCACGCGAATGAAGAACTATTCCATCGAGCACAACCACGAGCTCAAACTATGAGTAGCCATCAAGTAAGTGCTTCAAAAATTCCTACTTTTAGATGTCACATAATGGACTCGTTCGGCCTCATACAAAACTAATTACTATTACTTATCAACAGATGGATGACCTACTTCAAACCATCGACGAGCGAATTGCAGATCATGAGAAGAGGGTAGCCAGACAACTCCTCGCTCTAGAGCATAGAATCGACACTAAAATAATTATCATCAACGAGGCGTTGATAGATATTAGGAGAGCTATTGGCGCTAAACCAAGGTTGTCAAAGGCGGAGGACGAACTTACAGACGTCAAAATGGAACTGCAGGTATATCCGATACTACAACATCTATTTTATGTATGTCTTACTAAATATTAATCTACATGCATTTTGTGGTATAGGAAATAAAAGCCCTACTTCATACCAAGACACAATCAACGACAAAGGATGCATACGAATACGTCCAGGTGATACTTTACGACCCAACACCTTCATAACATGAAATTTGTAATCACTGATGAACTTTACTTGTAGGAACGGGTCAATAGAGTAAATCAAAGCTTACCACCAACTACTGCTACAACACCAAGCACAAAGCACGTGGTGCAAGACAAACATCTCGAAAATATCATCCCACCAAGGAAGCCTATATTTCACGACGATTACAACTTGACAAATGAATACAGGGAGGCGGCAATTTTCATCCGCGGTAGTTACGAGGAAGCAGAAGCAGCTGTCATCGGACCCTATGTCCTAACACCTGATGACCTTAAGCCAAATGTCAACAAAGGATTCTATGTTGATTCGGTCAGCCCTCATACTGCAATCTTTATTAACTTTTCCAACAAGTGTCATATTACATGATTGCTACTTTTGCAGGTTATTAATGCATATGCACAAATTAGCAATGTTGAGACTGGTACTACACCATTCCTATCAACCATAGAATCAAGGAAGCTGTTAGGCGACTGTGGGGGTATTCCTCGAGGAAACGGAAGCCGATGGGTTCAACGTATAGCAGACAAAATTGTAGGACGCCGAATGGTACATTTTTTACTCTGAATTTCTTGTTTCACATCCTTACAACTACATGATACTGATTCAAATGTACGGCAGGTGTTTCTCCCGTTGAATGTACAAGTTATACACTGTCTAGTACTAAATTTAAATTTTGACAAGGAAGAGATTCAGGTACTGAACTCCAGCCAAGCATATCGTGACAAGGCCAAGGAAACTGCCCTGGTGAGCGTCATCTTTATGCCTCTTATCATGCCACATGAACTTTATAGGTGCTAACACTCCCCCCTGTGTATTACTAATCGTACACTAGATCAAGGCAATTCAGGAATTGATCATTGAAGCAGTTGACGCTGGCTTGGTAACAACGCCTAAGCCGATCAACATTACAGAGTGGGAAACCGTAAACTATACAAACATACCACAATAGAAGGATGGGTAGGTATTGGCTTCATAAATTATTACTCGCCTACATAAGATTTCTGAAATTCAACTGCAATATGCAGCCATTCTTGCAGGGCGTACACACTGAAGTACATGCTGTCATGGGATGGGGATAAGATGACCGAGCATTTCACACAGGTGAGTTAACTTTCATTTGCATCCGTGACTTCTCTATGCGTTCGACGCTATGCTAACATATGTGTCGCTGTCAAATATAGGCACAAATAATTTTTTTTAGCATCAAAGTATGTTCAAGGCTGCTGCGTTCTGATAGCAACGAGGTTCGAAGAGAATCCTACATAAATCCTATAACGGTTAGTACTATAGAACCGACGTGTAATGTCACTACTTCCTACCTTTTTACGACAGCAAGTAACACACTTCTTTCTACTGTACAGAAGGAGGAGCATCAAACTAGAATTGCGGAGAAACATAATGGTCCACCACAAGACGACGACATCGTCGAAATCGATGGCCCCAAAGAACCTACTGTTTCACCATTTAAAGAAAAGCGGAAACATGGACGTCCGAAAAAAACAACCACTACCGTGCCAACAATCACAATCAAACAAGAATTTGACACCGAGAATCCCTCGAAACGCATACGCAAGCAATCAAAACTGACGAAGAGCCCATACAAGTCGTCATGAAGTTTATTGGGGTGATAGTTCTAGGGCATTTCGACATGAATGATCTTCAGTTTATCATGTTCTCTTGTTTTGGTACATTATTTGTACGCTTGTACTTTTAAGCAACATTTATTGGACACGAATTACTTGTGACTGAACTCCAGCTTTACAATTTCTTGATGTAATGAATCACTATACAAGCGTTTTGAAAGTGAATTGTATGGTACAGGTCTATATTACATTACTGCTCATATGAATGGTCAAATTAAAGCAGTTTCATACAAGTGTACTTTTATGATTTGACCACCGGTAAGGTGAGGCAACTTCAAATTAAATACAAACTTCACAAGAGACATGAACCATGTTTATCAATACAAGTAAAGTAACTGAAAAGCAATTCTTACCGTGTTTTCTCCAAGAACCATGGAAGACCAATTCTCAATCTGAGCTTCCGACTTTGCATGAAGAATGGAACTTCAATCAACATCCTCATGGGCAAACATTTACCGGCATCCAAAGTTGCTGCCACTCACTGGAATGTGTACACTTACACTACAAATTACAAAGACTAAGCTTCAGTGCAAAATTCCATAAACCATTCGCAACGTGAATACAACTATCCAGTGGTCCCTAATAACATGTGTAAAGATGGCTTGTTTTATTACCAGCAAGCACAACCAATAAGCCAATATCGATCAGGCAGTATGATATGTCACAAAGTGAAAGATGGCTCGAGCCATAAGAAGGGGAGGTACCGAGGTAGTCATGCCGGCGCCGTCACGGGCTCGGCTGCCATGCTCCAGTCAAGCGTGGACAGGACCACCAACTCCATCCGCTGCACGGAGGGGGACCAGAAATCGTAGCCGACGCCGGCGTCGAGCTACAACAGCGCCGACGCGCCGTACTCACCTTGGCCGGCAATGAAACGCAGGCCACGAACAGGAGCCGCGCCGCCCCCTCAATCGCCGGCATCCTTACGCTCAAGGGGGAGGTGCACGCGTCCACGGGGAGATGGATGAGTGGCACCCGCGCCCGCGGCCGGCGACCTCGACCGGCTTCTGCTGCTGAATGGGGAGGTGGAGGACGGGCACCCGCGCCAGCGGACGGCAACGGCACCCGCAGCCGCGGCCGCTTCCTGCTGCTCAAGGAGGAGGGGAACGCGTTGATGGGGAGGTGGAGGAGGCGACGACACCCGCGCCGGCGCCCGCGCTCGAGGGCTTCCTCTGCCTCGGGTCCGCGAGGAGGATGAAGGTGAGCTCACCGCCGCTGTCGAGCCAGTGAAAGGGCCACGCCGGGGAAAAGGAGGGGGAGGGCGCGGACGGAGCGGCCAGCAGTAGCTGCGTCGCCTCGCTCTCCATGGGTCCGGTGGCAGGGGGAGGAGGCGGAGGGGCACCCGACCGAGGGGACGGCGACGGCACCCGCTGACGCCTCCTGCTGCTCAAGGAGGAAGGGCATGGACGGGGAGGTGGAGCAGGGGCGGTCGAGCGGCGGCGCAAGGAGCAGGGCGGTCGGGCGGCGTGCCATGGCTGGCGGAGAAAGAAACTGAGGAGTGGGGAATTTGGGTAGGATTGAACGCATGTGCCGCGGCCTAAAATTACCGAGTGATAACACGATCGGTCCCGCATAGTTTTGGTGTCGGTCCCACATGATTTTGGTACCGGTCCCACACAAATTTTGGTACTGTGAAACCGTCCGGTACGGTTAATCTGGTACCGTCTTAAAATCGTTAGATCTAGTGGATTAACGGTTATTAAAAATGCCAACCACTCTAAAACTTATAATTATCTTTTGTACAATGCCGCATTATTCATCTGTCTGTTCTATTGTGCTTTGTAATCCCGTTTTCTGTATAAGTAGTCACTTACACAGCCTTGCAAGATTAGTGTGTGCTCAAAATTAACTTTCAACACCGACAAAACAAAGAATAAACAAGAAAAGCGTAGGGATGACACTATGACAGCCAGCCCAACGAGGCTGACACTGACACAGCAGCACCCCAACGTGCATGAGGTGGCTTATGTGGACGTCCAAGCGCTTGCATAGACCTTCCATACTGCATCATTAATCCATACTAGGCGCAACAACAAACATGACATACATGCAGCCTTTTGCATTACAAAAAAAATCATATTAGCTGTAGATATGCTTTGAAAAAAACCTGTTTTTTTTAAAATGCTTATTAATGTGAGTTTGGATGTTGTAATGGTATATTTTTTCTTCTACAGGTAGCTTTCTTGCACGTTTATATAATTCTGAGTTTAAGGGATGCTTGATTTAGTTCATGATGGTTATTCATGCATTATGCTGAGGAAACAAATGTTTGTGTAAAGGCTGTTCCTAGAGAACAATTGATCATACAGATCAATAATTTCATTTGGTTATTAAGTACTTCAGAGGATTGATTCTATTTTTCTTCCGTATGATTGGCGTTCAATTTACTCTAAGATCACTTGCTAATGAAGCACTGGCTTTCCGCTCCACCTGATAACATAAGCTGCTTTTATCTTTGTTTTCCAGATTGCCTTCACATCCTTGCTTGGGAGTTCACTACTGCATTTCAAGGATAATGACAACACATTTTTTCTGTAGAAACCTGGATCTGATTCCCTATTATAGACATTTGTTTAGTAGTATACATGTTTTTTTATCCAGTTATTCTATTTAGTGGAGACAATGGCATATATAGAGGTATTGCAAAGTTTGAGTGGCATATATCCAACTTCAGTTTTTGTAATGGCATATGTCCAACTTGTGAATTGGGCAATGGCATAGATCCAATTAACCCAAAAATATTTGGGTTGCTTTTACAACCTCTGTATGTATATTGTTTCAGTCGTATTAAGTTTGTGTCACATGTTCCCTTTTCGTGGTATGCACTTTGATTACTTCTATTGACTCCGCAAAGGATCACTTCCCTATATTTCATTCATCTCAAAACCATTCTTTCGTACTGTAGGTTATAAGACTGTGAAGATTTGGAGCATTGGTCATCACTAATTTTCAGTCACGCTTTTCTGGAGGATGTTGTCTACTTAAGTGTGGAATTTTAATAGAGTAAGATTGTTCTTCTGTTAGTTTACATACATTTCATGTAGAATCTTTGGTTTACAACGTTCTCATAAGTGAAAGTAATGCTAGAACTACGGATTCCGCGAGCCGTAAGGTTTGGATGTCTAGCATGTATTCTCACTCTCTCTTTTCCTTACATCAGCCTTATCGACGTCGGCTCCGAGCCGGGCTCCCCGGACTGATCCTTGCAGTATGCGGCCAAGTGAGAAGTGAGTGTAGTCGATGGGGAAGCGATTGACATTCTTGGAGCGTGCGATTGAGGTCATGGAGCTGTCAAATGTGGATGTAGTGTGTGACCAAGCTGAGGTAGACTGACTTTGAGTAGCTGTGAGTTTGTAACTTATTATAATTGATTAGGCTTTGTGCATTCGACTGAATTTGCAAAACCAATTGCACTTTTCTACTTTATTGGAGTTTCGGTTTTATTACAAGGGTATGCTTAGTTTCTAAAAATTCACTGATGAAACAACAGTGTGGAAATTTTACACTACTTCATGGTTGAAGAGATTGAGATTCAGTGTTGAACACATTTAAACCTTCATTATGAAATTACATATGCTTTTCCAAATCAGTGAATGGCATCACTGTTATATTTGACTATTTTACTTACATTCACTTGTAGGACAAAACGTTGGCCAAAATTATAAGTTCAGAGAGGAACTGAATTGTTTTATTGTTTTTATCATGTACCATTTGATGAAACAACTCTCCAGATTGACTCGTCCTACCCCTGCCGGATACGAAGGAGAGGTGGGTGTTGGGTATTCCCCATACCAAGCAGGGCGAGTACACCGCAGATGTCAAGCTCGTGGAGGAACTCATCCGTGCACCGTATTTGGAGGTAGAAAACCACCTTTTTTCCCTCTCTCTCATCGTGTACCTCTACAGGGCTGCATATCTTCTTTTCTTTACTTTTAGGCATGTATAGATACATATCTATTATATACTAAAAGCAATATAAGAATGTCTTACAGAGCCAACATGTTAAGCCACATCATCTTAATTAATTTAAGTTATTAGATCTAATATGTATGGCTGAGATTTTTTGCAAAGTTAGAGTTACGTAACATATTGCTGATAAAAAAGGATCAACTAACATATTCGGCACGACAGTTATGTTGAGAAGATCACGTTTCTAGCAAACAAACAAAAATCTCCGTACCTTACCTATAGAACCTGGAACGTGATAGAAAAAAAAATACCTGAAACGTGGTGGCAAAGGAAACGTGTACAGGATAATAGGTGTATGCTATTGTCGTTTGTGTACAAGATTAGCTACTTTCCAAGATGAAAAAAAAAGACTAGCTACTTAACGAGATCATGTACACCTGGGACCAACAACATTGTCTACTCCCAAACGTTAACTTTGTAACTAATCGCTGAAAAAAAATGATCAATTCCTACGGCCGGAAAATTATCTCCAAACTTAAGAAAAACATGAAAAGTTGATCCTTGCGTAGACTAAAACATCGGCGCATGTGATATCAGCACTAGTTCTAAATTATACAAGAGCTAAAAAGAAAAAGGCTGGGATCAAACGTCATGGCTGGTTAAAACCCAAGGAGGATTTTGTTAAATTAAATGTTGATACGGGTTTTGAAATTGATTTTGGTACAGGTTCGGTAGGAGCAATTATTCGAGATGATCGGGGCTCCTTCTTGGCCGCAAGCTGTAGGGGTATACCCTTTGTGTCGGATCCGATGATGGCGGAAGCCCATGCGCTCCGTGATGGGTTGGTCTTGGCGGGACAACTCGGATGTAACAGGATTGAGGTTAACTCCGACTGTGTGGAGGTTATCGAGGTAATGAACAACGGCGGGAATTCTCTTGGTGCGGCAACTGCTATCTATGAGGAGTGTACTTTACTGTGTCGTAATTTTGTAGTTGTCAGGTTTTCTTACGCTCCTAGAGAAACTAATAGGGCTGCTCATATTTTAGCTAGACATGCAGAGGGTCCGATGTCAGTAGTCTGGCATGAGGAACCCCCTGATTTTCTTGTTGGCACCCTAGCAGATGATGTAACTGTAATTGATGCTTAAAGGCGACAAGTTTCAGACGCACTCTTTTCTTAACCAGGGTACCGAAAGGGACTGGTAGGGTTTTAATGAGGCGGCTTGCTGACCTAATATATGTGGTGATAATTTTCAAAAAAAAAAAACATCGTGACAGCCTCCTATTCAAAAAAAAAATCGTGGCAGCCTATCAGATTTTTTTTTGAAGAACCAAATAAGTAAGATGATTTCACGACTCTTGGACATGGGCTACAAACACATCAACAAGATTGTAGTATTAAATAGATGTGTCTGTTTAAACACAAAATACTAACATAATAATTACTACTCCCTCCGTTCGGATTTACTTGTCGTGATGGACGTTTTACGAAAACCCCCTTATGTTTTCTGAGACACAACCCGCACTCCTCTCCCATCCTGTCTCGCTCGATTCCCCTCCCGTCGCCGACGCCGACGACTTCCTCCCCCACACGCCAGCGTCTCCGTTCTCTACACT
Organism: Poa annua; assembly: GCA_026929855.1. Lineage (NCBI taxonomy): Eukaryota > Viridiplantae > Streptophyta > Magnoliopsida > Poales > Poaceae > Poa > Poa annua. The sequence goes on from CM049436.1 coordinate 10,896,871, forward strand.
CCGGCGGCGCCGCGCGCATATCCGCTCGCTCCACTCGTCGGCGCCTTTCCCGGCCTTTTCTCTCCTGTCGCATGCGGCACCAAGGGCACAAATGTGTGGGCAAGGTCAAAACTTCCACCTTTGTCCCCCATGGCGGCCGGCGGCGCGGCAGTGTGGTGATTGAGATGGTGAGGCGGATCCGAGACCGGCCATGGCGGAGAAAATCCAGCCTAAGGCGTGCGAGGCCAAGCACGGGTGCATGTACCATGCGTGCGATGCCAAGCACGGGAGCAACAAGCAGCTCGTATGACCACCGGCGGGAGATCTTCGATTCTGGCAACGATGGGCTTCCCCGAGCAGAACGGCTACATCAAGACCATCCCAGTGAGATGCTTGTCCGATTCTCTCTGTCTCCCATCTCTAATTCTTCCCGTAGCCGACTCGAGCTGCTGCTCCTGATGCTCCGGCCTCTCCTGCCGCTCACGCACACCTCCTCTGTACGAACATCATAAGTTGTTGGCTGTCCAAATCTGTATGATGGAGTATGGCCGTATGCAGGAGATTGCAATACGGCGTCAGCGCCACCACCAACACGCGGCTCCACTATGAGATTTCTCCCGACTGGGTTCATGTGCAGTTGTGCCCTGATATTTGCAGTTCTGAAGGTTTCAGCCGTGTTGTGCTGGAATTAGACTGCCTTTCACTGAATTCTTCAGAGTATGATCGCACCATCTTTGGTCCGGTCACTGAAGATATCAAGAAGATCAATCATGATTAAAGAAGCAGAGTAGATGATTGGAGCCGCATAGTAGCAGAACACATGAGCAACAACTGAACCTCCTCTCTGTCGATTGAACACAGGAACACAGAACACAGGAGCAACAGAATACAGGATCTCGTGCTATCAATTGTAGCGGGCGGCGGTGAGGTGGGGCGACCCCAGCAGAAGCCGTCCAACATCGAGTGGAGCGGCGGCTAGGGCGTAGGAGGGAGCGCTCCCCGCGTGGAGCAGGCCGGCGGGCAGGAGGGAACTACGCGGTGAGGTGGACTAACCCCACGGGAGTCTTCCGACAGCGAGCGGTGCGGCGGATCGGGCGTAGGAGTGAGCTCGGCCCGCGCGGAGCAGTCCAACCGGTTGGAGCCCTTCGACGGCGAGCGGAAGGGCGGCGCGGCCGTAGGAGGGAGCTTGTCCTTCGCGGAGCAGGCCGGTCGGGATTTCCTTTTTTTGTCCCAGTTTGAAATGATACCCTTAATTATGGGTGGTTCTGTAAAATGGAAATTGTTAAGAGGCCGCGACAACCTTTTCGGAACGGAGGGAGTAAAAGCAAAAAAATATATAGATGTATCCAGAAACATGGTGACAAAGGATAGGATACAAATAGCTTACAAATAATTACACTAATATTTCATTTATCCTAAGTTTATGATTTAGTTAAAACAAAAAATAAATAACCAAAGCTTACACACCATTTTTTTTTAACCAACAAATTTAGCTTTCATGGTATCAAATTTTAAAAATAATAAAAAAATATATATAATGATTCTAACAATAATGATTTTATTTTAATTCCTGTTTTTTATATATTTGGTCAAATTTTATAAAGTTTAATTTTGACTAAACACCAGAACACAAGTGAACTGAGTGAGTAATTTTTTTTTTGTATTATTGAGTACACATAATTGACTAATTTATTCGACAATCATCAAACCAACACAATTTAAAGTCGTGAATTAAAATTAATGAAGTCACGACATTAGTCACATTATGTACAGCAACAAGATTGTAGTATTAATTGATGTGTCCGTTTAAACACGAAATACTAAAGTAATATTTACTAAAAGCAAAAAATATATCGATGTATCCAGAAACATGGTGGAAAAGGATATGATATGAATAGCTTACAAATAATTGCACTAATATTTCATTTATCCTACATTTATGATTTAGTTTAAACAAAAAAAATCAAAGCTTACACAACAAATATTATCTTTCATGGTATCAAATTTTAAAAAATAATATATGTATGATGATTCTAACAATAATGATTTTATTGTAATTCCTGTTTTTATTTATATATTTGGTCAAACTTTATAAAGTTTGATTTTGACTAAACACCAGAACACAGGTGAATTGTGAACTGAGTGAGTAATTTTTTTCTATGATTGAGTACAAATAATTGACTAATTTATTCGACAGTCATCAAACCAACACACTTTAATACACATGAAGAAGTTTGAAGTCGTGAATTAAAATAAATGAACATTATGTAGATTGTTTTTTTGATTGACTAGACATAAATGCAAATTTTATCAACTGCCATCAGACTAACGCTCTCACGAAACACTTGTACGAGTTCAAAGTTGCAAGTCATGGAATTTTAATGTTAGTGAAATCACAACTTTAGTTACATTATCAACGAGAACATCATCCTTTACGCTGTAAATTTACCGGCTTTGTGATACACACAAGACAGACTCAACATATATTCTCTGGACGTAGTATTCCGATTTAGTGAGACACTCATCATCGAACCTTCAAGATAGTTGAAGATGCAACATTTGACACACTATCGATGGGAGGATCCCTTACACTATAACATATTTTGGTTTAATGATACTAGGGCCGAGTCAGTAGATACAATTTTTAAATCTAAGTATGTGAAAAGCGAATTATTTTGACACTTATGATTGCTTTATATGGTATAAATGTTTGGACTATGTCTATTTCTGTCATGAAACGAAATAAACATAAGAACACAAGTCATTTCAATTGGATTAAGAGTCATGAACTATGCTATCTAAGCTATGTATACATTTTGTAGAACACATAATATACACGTAGCAAGGTGTGTAAACTATTGATTCTCTAAGTTTGACTATTCATGTATCAGTGAAATGCCTAAATAAAGTAATGTATCTTTAGCAGTATATTAATATATAAAATAATGTCTGACGTGTATATTATGGCTAAAATAAAGTAATGTATCTTTAGCAGTATATTTCTGTCATGATTCTATAAAGCGGCACACAGTGACATGGAGTGAGTAAATGAGAGGGAGAAACATAAAAATAAGAGAATTCACACTATTTAATGCAAGATACATATTAAGGAGGATACAGTTTTATCTTAATTCAATGATTTATCAAACATAACTAATCTCTCATACTGATCTAACTTCACGTAAAACTGTCGTTCACAACACGAGTGTTTCAACAAAAGGAGTGATAATTATTTAGCCACAAATTTCAGATTGCAATATCAAAACATTGACAATAATTGTAAAAATATTATTAAAATGTCACATAATAGGAAATAATATGATATATATAAAACCATATTTTATTTCAACCAACAACAGATGATGCCCTCGCATTTGCGAGGGCCACCATGCTAGTTACTGAAAAAGTAGTTGATGGTTTTCTGAACAGGTATATTTGCCTGAACAAATAATTGATGTTTTTCTGCAGAAAACCACTTTTCTTTACTTTTTGGCCTTTAGAGATACATATTACTACATGGCTAGGATTTGTAGGTGCTATAAAAATTAGAGGATTCAATTCATCAAAGGCTTGGTTGTAGTTATGCGCAACAAACTCAAACACCCCTTCTAATTTTGTTGGAAGGTGGATAAGTCGTTTTGGAGCATTACCCGGTTTGGTTAGCAAATGACGTCGTCCATCGCACGTCTCTAATGGTGTAGTTCGGCGTAGCTGGCTTCTCTGTGCTTCGTGAAGCCTAGATCTTTAGCTGTTTCGCTGCTTATTCTGATTTTTTAGACTTTAAATGTAGTTTGTGTCTAACTGACTATTATATGGTGCCTAGGACTTACTTCTATTCGAATCATGTATCTAAAACTTGCAACTAAGGCTGGTCTCCTTTTTATTTTGGTTTGTCTGTATGAGGGTAGCACCGTGGCAGACTCTACGAGACTACGACTAAACTGTACCTGATGTCATGGCTTTCTGCTGTTTCTATAGTATTTCAGAACTGCTTGTTGTCAAAAACGTTTCTCTCATATCTCTGTGCAGGTTTTAGTTGACACATATTCAGCAAGCATGAGGTGCTTATCTTATGTAGTTTTTTCTTTCAGAGACTGCCTTTCAGATAGATACACAACTTATGTTTACCTCGGACATCAATATTTTTGATAGCCACAGATCTCCTGTTTTCGAGAATTGGTTTTCAAGCGATGTAGGATTATTTTTAAAGATGGAATACATCTTGACTATGCTAGGGTAGCCAATGTTTGCAGTAGTGCTGTTGAGGATAATGATCGTGTGGTCAGAAGTAAACGAATTTTAGGAAAATTCTATTTGGCATTACGAGCAGGCGGTTTTCCAGACTGTTTGGCCGTACCTTGATGACAGACCGGTCAGTCCATTTATTTATTTTTTGCCTTCTTCAGTTCACTTGGTTAAGATATTTTAGGATGTTGAATAGCATTTGTCTTTTCAGATTCAGAGTTATAATGCTCAGAGCCTAAGATGCTAAAATTTGTGCAAAGGAAGCTTTTTCCTGTAGTATTTGTTTGGCCATTTTCTATTTTCTGTTGGTATTCAACATGCGCAAAAAATCTGACAAAAATGTGGATTTCTGGTTGTTTCGAGTAGATTAGTAGCCAAAAAATTAGCAGCAGATGCCACTTGTTAGCTGACCTACTATCCACTTATTGCCGCCTTACAGGCGTTCCAGTTCTTCACGTACGGAGACCCAACACAGGTACACTACATGCACATCAAGTACTGCAATGCAGGCGGCGCCGGCGCGCACCCCGTCTAGTAGTCTGTATTTCTATTGGCAGGTGACAGCACTGGATTTGCTTTCATTAATGAGATCAGAAGTGAATAAGGGATACCAAAAAAATTCACATTGATGGTTTGAATATCCATGGGTCGTACAATCTAAATGACCGCCATATGTTTTCATCTGGGTTGGGCTAAGTTTACTCCCCTGATAGTTTGGTTATGATTTTCTTCTCTTTGCTTCCTGCCGACTCCTTGTATCAGAGCAAGATATTTTAATTGGCAGTTTGGGACTTTCCTCACTGGGAGAAACCAACATATTTTTCTTTAAAAAAAATTGAAGTTCAACATATTTTAATTGGCAGGGCAATTGATGATCATTATATGCAACGACTTCTTGAATTTCTGAAATATCATCCTGTAACGTCCAGATTTACCTAATTTCAAACATTGTTTATAAGCTATGTTAGTAAGCTGATGGTATTGCATCTTGCAGGTTGTAGATTCTTTATGATTGCAAAAGCAAGGTATCTGACCAGGTTTTTTTATATTCAAAGCATAAATTCTATAACTCTTATCATGTGCCATATTCCAGATTACAGTCATTGACGTTGCCTCGCCATCAAGTTTGGCAACCAGCAACCATGAGTGATTTTATGATGCGACACACGAGATTGGGACTGTCAACGGAATTCTTGATATTAACTAAGGCTGTAAAGCTGGAGGCCTACCCGGCTCCTCAGGCTACTCCCCCGCGCGCCTTCTCAGCCATACGATCTTGACAGTCAACGGCTAGGATTGTCCGTTCGGATTGATAGAAGCAAGTTACCGCTACCCCTGATAATATCTCTAACGTCACTGACGTCTTGGTCGCGCTTCACGTTGGACCATGGCATCGTTGCTGCGGGGTAGGGTACACCCGGTAAAAAAAATTCACTTCCTGATCCCTACCATCCGTCCGCTACGCGGCCAGTCATTCACTCCAGACACATCTCGATCCCTCTTCGCCTCCTCCACTCCCGCTGTCATGGCCACGCCACGGGCGTCCTCTCCTCCGCCGCCTCTTTTTCCCACACCGCACCCTCCTCTCCTCGGCTGCCTTGACAGTCTTACTCGCCGGCGCCTGCGTGCATCGATAGCTCGATGAGCGGCGCTCCATTGAATTCGCTGGCTGGTGTCGCCTAGGGTTTGAGGTGGTGTTGCTACACGCCGGCCGTCGCCCACAGATCCTCCGGGGACGGCACCGTCCTGTCCTTCCCTCCATGGCTCCGTCCTTTCCAAGGCGGCTACCAGCGCAGCTCAGTGGTGGAACGCCCTTCTCTCTACCGATGCAGGGAGGACGACTTTGGTGCCCTCCTCTTCTTGCTAAGGTGGCTAACGACATCTCCCCCTTGGCCCAGCCGGCCGCCACATCTTTCTTTTTCCGGCCGCATCGGGTGGCCTACTACTCTTTGAGGTAAGCCAATCTCCCTTCTAAAATTCAGGATCTCCCTTCTAAAATTCAGGTCGTGCGCTTTTCTTATCTACACGAACGACCGGAAAAGCCTTGGCATCAATAAACAGTGATCTATCTACAACAATCTACTATTTCTTTCTTCTATGTGGACTTGACCATGAATAGTTGGCTGGTCTATTTTATGTTTAGGGATACCTCATCCCAAGATTGACTCCATGTAGATATAAACAAAGCTCAGTTTTACTGAGATTGTGTATGAGTAATTATGCAGTGTGGCAGATGTAGAACACATTGATGCATGAAACAACTTAGCATGGAAGAAATAGTATGATTCAGTTTACTGTGTGTTGAATTGTTGCTGCTCTTTTCTCACGCGTTGGTGCTGCCATTTCTATCTCTGGTGCAGCAACCAGGCAGCTGCTCTCACTAATGTGCGGATGTAGTATCGCTGTTGGCATCTCTCCCGGTCACTACGGCAGGTACCGGCAACCTCAACTAGGAGGAGCCCGCTCACAATCTTGTTCATCCACGGGACACTGCCAAATATGTTGCATTGTTCATCGTTGCCAGATCTGCTATTGCTGCTTCAGGTCCCACTGCTTCTGTTTTCTGCTTTGTTTCAGTCAAGTTCAGTTACATGGTTCTTCCAATTGCTCCTCTAGAAACTGTTTTGGGCTCACAAATCAGGCACCAAATTGACACGTGGAGCAGTTTTTCAATGCAGTATGTATATCTATTAATAGTAGTTACAATGGTTGGTTCTGGGTTGCAGTTTGTGAGGTGAACAACTGGAGGAGAATATGTGTTGTTGGGCCTATTGAATTGGAGCAGAAATAGCATAACATTAAGTGATTCCGAAGTTATTACTCCTATTGGAGTAAAAAATATTGGGTCGATTAATGTGGTCAGTAATTCGTTATTCTTTAATTTGTGTGCTTTAGGTCAACGCAAAGGCAGTGGCAAAGGTTCTTCATTGCTGATTATGGTGTTCCGCTTATGGTCATACTATGGAGTTCACCGATACATTTATTCTCCATCAACATTCAGGTGTCCCTAGGAGGCTCTCGGTCTGCTTCCTTGGGACCAATGCCACTACAGCATAGGACAATGGCTAAGGTAATAAGGCAATTTCATTTCATGTCTTTGCGGCATGCACACAGAGATGCCCACTGAATTGATATTAGACAATATTAGGGACCCTAAGCAGGCAGCCATTGTGATGTCTGCATGCTAAACCTTGAATCTGTTATAAACATAGAAGTGGCTGATACACAGAACATCCACTACGAATCCATAGGTCTCAGGTTTACTCAGAAAATTATACGCACTGCTGCCACCTGCTGACTTTTTGGGATAGATAAAACAACAATCATTTGGTTTTCTGTAGACGGCCATCTTCGCGATCAACTCACACGGGTGTCTGCAATGGCGGTCCAGTGCATGTTCGAAGAACTTGTGTGTTATGTAAGATATACGTCAATTTTATCGAAAATATCAAGCTAGAAACAGAGGTCTCATTCATAGTCACCAACTAAGCCAAGACAATTATTGAGAATTTTTACAAGATGTTAAGGGTTTTTTACAAAAGGTTTTGAAGTTTGAACGTGAACTATGAGATCTGCCGAAAGTTCGATCAGATTTAGAATCTTTTCCCCAAAAAGCCGAACATTCTATAGTGGTTCAGTCAGTGTACCATGTCCAATTTTGCGTGGGAAATGATTGGTTCTTTAGTTTAAAACGTTAGTGGTATTTGTTTCTGGTAAGCTTTGGTCAGATTTTTAACTTCTTATAAAGTCTAGGCATTCCAGTAGTCAAACCAAGGGTCTCTAATCAATCCGGGAAATATTTAGTTGTTTCAGCCCAAACGTGTAGGAGTATAGTCTCTTCAGGTAGGGTCGAGTTCTTGGTGAATTGTAATCATAGTTTTAAAAAATATAGTTCTTTGCCGAGTTCTAGGTGAATTGTAATAGTTAAAAAAAATCTAGCCAACTAAAACTTGCTTTCTGCTCACTTTCACGATAATTTTAATACTGCAGGATTGTAGGTAATAGTATAATTTAATATCAAAGTTACTTAGAGATGTGATCTTATGAGGCATGATTTGTGCAGGCAAGTGATATTATGATATTTGTCATGCATTTGAGGAACTGTCTGCCTATCAGTGGTGGTTAATAGCGTCAATGAAAGGTTGTCTACCCTCAGCATCACATATCCTGCTATGACCATGTTGCACGTACACACCCTGACCTTGATAGGTATCCCTAAACATGTATCTTCATAATCCCCAACCCGAACTGCCTTACCTCAGTTACCTCAGAACTAAAATGTCTCATGTTTATTTTTCCAGCCGAGCAACTGAGCACCTTATTGCCAATGTGCTTCGGTCTGAGGGTTCCATTAGATATCACCGGAAATATTCTTGTTGGGAGCTACTGTACATTCCATGACAGGGGTTTGGTTGTTATGGTGTCAAATGTATTTCCATTTCATCCCAAAAACTTTTACCAACAATTTTCTGTGCTTTGCTTGCTAGCTGATAGTTGAACCATTAATCATACATAGGTTCATTGGATCACTAAACAGAGCACACATAGGCTCAGACAGAATCTAAATAGACATGATGTTAGCGTTTACTTGTTTTATCACCGAAGAGGCAAGGAGGGCAGGAAAGACTCGACAACGATGAGTAGGAGAATATTATATGGGCTCACGAAGGAGGCTTCGTGCTAGCGTTTCTCGGTTTTGGAAAAGCAGTTCTGAAACCTATGCTTTAAAAATAGTGTAGTATTGCAAATGCAGCATATAAAACTGCAGTTTCAGCTCGAGACAAACACCTCAAAATATTTAAAACCATGGTATTTTTAGAAATCACAGTATTCCTATGATACTTGGAAAAAAAAGCTACCAAATGCACCCAGTGTCACTGATCGATTTATTGGTATTTCAAAATAGCAACTGCATTACCGAATTTGGGGTATAGAAGGGAAGTGTTTGATGTTGGATGAGGGAGAAGGTGGTGGGAGGAAGGAGCTCATCTTTGACCCCGCAAACTTATCTAGGAGAATGAATTATATAACGCGGGCGGTTATAGTATGTATTTATGTGCGAAATACCCCCCTTGGTTTTCGTTCAAGTAATGCCTAAATTTGCTTTGTGCTGTAATGATATGTGACTAACTTAGTTCTTTCATGTTCGAACTTGATCAAGTTAATTGATATATAGAGTGCAAAATCACTTGCTTGAGAATCAACTAATTACAAATCTCCATGTCTTTGCTGAGAGCATGATGGATAACAGATCTTATAGGTTGTAATTTGAGGTGCAAATATTGTTTTTTCTTCCAAAACATTTATCACTGAAACATCTCCAAAACAAAGACGTACATGAAGACTCTTGGGACAAAAAAGGTATCTGGTTACCTCTACCCACGATATGCAAATACTGAACATAAATAGTGACCATCTGAAGTACTATTATTTTTCTTTGCCATGGTTTGGTAGGTGCATTTCAATCAAAGTGTGACTTCCTTTTTCTTTCACATGGCTTGGTATGTACATTTCAATGAAACTTACTTCCATAGAATATTTTGTTGGTTCTTTTCTTTTAGAGCAATGATTATTTTTCTCTATACAATAATCAGCATAGAGCCTTTTCAGTTTTATGCACACTGGTGGTGCTAGACCAAGAATTCTAGGTTTAAGAAATCTTCTATTCTCTTCATAGGTTCCTTTGATTATAGCTATTTCACAATCCATTGCTTGAATTGCTTACCAGAAGAAATATGAGTTAAGCATTTTCTATTGTACATCAAATTTGGACCCTTGGTGTCACATTTGATTCTTTGGTACAAATTCTGTCATTAAAGAATACTTTGGTTCTTTGCCTGAAATCCCCAACATTTATCAGTTGGAGCATCGACAATTTGTTAAGTGTAAAATATTAATGTTTATTTACACCTAAAAAGGAATGTCATATTTCTGGCCCCAAAACTGGAGTTGTGTAATACCTGTCTTTAGAAGTTCTTTGTGTTCGATGGCAAGATAGACATTACTCTATAAAAGTTAGACTTACTCCAGCTACCCATAAATTAGACATTCAGATTGCAGAATTAATCTTGGAATGACAACTTGGCCAGTTTTATGCAAAAGGTTGTACGGAACACTGAGTTTAAACCTTTTCTATTTGTAAAGTACAATAGATAGTGGGGCGTGACAATACTAAATTATCTTTTTTTTAGTTTCTGGTTGCTACTCATAGCCAAGTCTCATGGTTTATCGAGAAATCATTTGATAAGTAAAAGTTATGATCCTTCTCAAAGCAACCAATTTGTTATAATTATCTCTCCACTTCCAACCTTATAATCTGATACACTTGTGACAAGTTTGCTATCATAACCTGATGGCTAATTACTTTCCTGTTGCTCCAGTGAAGGAGCACGATCCACAAGGCATTTGCATGTCAGCTACGAGTAGCAGTTGGGGCTTCCAGGGGAGCTGCAATATTGCATGCTTATACATGTCATGTATGTACTTGCTTCAGTCTGTAAAACCCCATAATCTTATGCCTTTTAGTGTATTAAAATCCTAGATGTAAAATATGCTTGATGATCCTTTGCACGACTTCCACGTCAAGGTACAAATGGCAATGCCAACAACACATCAGTATATATTGTCCTTACTCTTTTCTTGCTTTGTAAATAGAATTCATCTTATGAGTTTAAGAAGATCATGGCTATTTCATAGTCCAGCTTTACTAACACACAAGTACCAACATGATAGTAAACATACCTTAAATATGTCTATGCTCTAATATTCTCTTTCTCTTTTTGCTCTCTAACAGTAGTTCAGAGACAAAGGTGGGCAGCACAACTATTTCAACGGATCACAAAGAATATTGGTTATCTTTTCTGGATGTAAAGAAGAAAAAGTGTGCAAGTGATCAGGAAGATTGCACGCTTATACATGTCATGTATGTACTTGCTTTGATATCTGTAAAACCCCACAATTGGCTTATGTTAGCCTTTTAGTGTATTATAACAATTCTGGATGTAAAATATTTCGTATTAGGCAATGTGTGTATATGATCTTTGTTTCTAACTAAAATAGAAGAATTTTAAGTGCATAAGCCAGCAACGCCACATCAAATCCCAAAAAACGGAGTGCGAAACACATGATGTCAAAACACAATGTAGGCGGCGAGGCATAGCTCGCATGCCCGTCTAGTAGAGAAGAGAGAGTTGGGATAGTTGGGACATGGTACACACTAGAAAAACAAGACAAAGTGGAACACGTCACATGAAAATGGGCCGGACTACAAGCATGATTCTTGATATAGATGAAAGATGGGAGTTGGAAAACAACACTTTTGAAAATCATAAGAAGAAGAGTTATGCTACACGTGCATGTATACTAGTAATATACTGTAAGAGGAGGTTTTCTGCTTGCTTGTTTGCAAACTTTGATTCATTAAAATGAAGCAGGTACGCACTACTGCCCGAAGGAATTCCTTCCGTCAGTGGAACGGGTTGTGCGCCTTGAACTCGGCTATGACGTCGGCGACGGAGCCCGCCACGGCCGCGATGGACACGAGGAGGCAGACGACGCTGAGCGCCTGGAGGAAGACTGGAAGAGCCAGCGCGTGCTGCCCCGCGGCACCCGGTGCTGCGCCATGTACATCTCCACGGGGAAGTAGACTGTGAGCGGCCAGAAGGAGATGGCGCCGATGAGCCCCACCACGGAGCCGAAGTAGGGCAGCAGCATGGAGCCATGGACACGGCGGTGGTGACGCACACGTACGCCGTGCGCCAGGTGAGCCGGAGCGGGCACACGGAGACGCGGAGCGGCGTGGGCCACAGCCGGACCTCCCTGGTGGCGACGAACGCGCTGTCGGGCCAGGCCGCGGCGGCGCACAGCTCGACGTAGGCGAAGATGGGCTGGGAGATGACCTGGTACGTGCCGACGAGGTGGACGGCGACGGCGGCGTTGGCCACGTCCAGAATCCAGAAGGGCTCGTAGAAGCCGAAGCCCGTGAGGAGGTTGTCGGGAGCACCGTCGCCGAACGCCGCGTACCCGACGCACCCGCAGAGGAGGTAGATTATCGTCGTCGCCGCCACGCTCACAGCCGTCGCCTTCTTCATCACCTTCGCCTCAGACGACGGCGCCGCCTTTAGCGTGTCCTGTAATAGAAACAGAGATCATCATCAAACACAACAACACACGTACCGATAATATATAAGCAAATTAACAAAAGACCGGAGTACTTAAATTAAACAGATCGCGAGGTGCAAAGACAGCGACTTGCCTGGATCTCAAGGAGGACGATAGAGAAGCCGTACGCGAAAGCCATGTTCCCGAAGGCCTGAAGGCTGCGCCAGAGTTTCGGCATCGCGGTGACAGTGCCGGCGGCGCTGACGCCGACGGGGACGCCGGTCAGGCCGCCCAGGATTCCCCCGTTGGCTGCAATTACATTTGTTGCAAATGTCAAGAAATTGATCAGTACTTCTAAGCACTACATGTCTATCTACGTAGTACGCGTCTGATTCTAAAACGTGCAAGTACCTATAATCTGCACGACGCCGAGGGAGATTCCGATGGTGGAGTAGGTGAACGACATGACGGTGGCGAGAGAGGAGAGCCACCACATGCTGTCCAGGCCGGGGATCTGCGAGAAGGCGATCTCCATGATGCCGTAGATGGCAATGTACGGGTGGATGGAGCTATGACACGTGCTCTTGTGCCCTTCCTCGTCGTAGCAATCCGACCTCTTGATGGCGCTGCCAACACAAGAAACGGTGCAAAAACATCGTAAGGCTTAATTCGTGGAGTGCGATTTAGTCAAGGGAAGAGGACGTACAGCATGCTGACGGAGGCGGCGATGGTGATGCCGATGCCGATGCCGGAGAGGTTTGCGAACTGGATGGCGCCGCAGAGCTTCACCTTGGAGCCTCCGAGGGTGGCGCGGACGGCGGCCATGTAGGTGCGGTTGCGCGGCCCTGACACGGGGTCGCCGGAGCGGTAGCAGTCGGCCAGGAGCGTGGAGGTGTAGTAGATGACGGCGGCGAAGAGCGTCATCACGCCGGGCCCGCCAACCCAGCCCAGCTGCGCCACCGCGTACGCCAGCGACAGCACGCCGGAGCCCAGCACGGTGGTGATGATGTGCGCGCTGGCCGTCCACGCCGTGCCCGTGCGCCGCGGCCGGCCGTCGTCGTCGATGTCGTCGCCGTCGAAGCGCTGCTTCGGCAGCTCCATGGCCATGGACATTGCTGGCGGCCGGAAGACAGATGTGGGGGATCGTTGATGGTAAGTGCGTGTAGAGACGGGAGGGATCGGTACGAAATGAAACGATGTGGATTTTAAATACGCCCTCCGTTTAGGTGTAGCGTGTGTTTGGTTCCTGGTTTAAGAGGGATGGGCTGGACCATTCACGTTTTGAGGATGGGAACTATGGGATGGTTCAGATTTGAGTGTTCGTTTGGTTTGAGGCATAGAACGCGGTTCCGATGAGCTGTTGACTAGCTTAGCATGGCTAATTACAACTATCTTAGAATCATTAACCCAATTAGCAGGGGATGTCCAGCGTCCAAATGCATTGCAGTGCAGGTCCGGAGCGTCGTCCATCGGCCATTGAAGTGCAGGCCCGGAGAGGAAGACAATCCAAGTGCCGGCCGCCTGTCGACGGGATCAGAGCTCGGCACGGCGGCGGACCGGCGAGCTCAAGAAGCGATGGCCCTCGACAGCTCTGGGGTCCTCAAGCTCAGTGCGGGGCAAGTTCAAGAAGCGACGGCCCTCGGAGGCTCCGACCTCGACGCGACAGCGGCCATCGGCGAGCTTAAGAAGCGACACACTCGGCAGCTCCGGCGTCCTCAAGCTCGGTGCGGCGGCCGTCGGCAAGCTCAAGCGTTGTGTGCGTAGGATTAGCTATGGTTTAACAAAGGTGGACCATGGGGTCCGGCCTATTTTGCCGGGCCATTTGGTTCAGCATCTAGACAGCATATTCGGCAAGGTGGGCCGAACGATCCGTGGGCAGTTACAACCAAACACATAGATAAGCGAACCATCCCATGCCATTCACGATTGGGTTCAGAACCAAACACACGTAGAGCATCTACACCGGGGCCTATAAATGAGTGTCCGGCTTCTTTGGCTACTTTGGGGGTGTCGGATATGTGTCCGGGCAATTTTTTGACGCCGCCCACAGCGGCACTCGTCAAACGCTCACCCCCTAAATGTAAGCAAACTGTCGAACACCTAGCGGACGCATGAACCGGTGCCGATCAACAACACAAACAATGAACACACAAATGAGGAACATGCCGGCGGTGCATGCATAGAAATGATGCCGACAATCAAACAGTTTTGCCGCACCGGAGAGCATGTCAGAGACTTGGCATAGTTTCGACCGCGCCGGAGAACAATCTCTAACACCGGCCATCAAAAAAGGATTGACCGCGCCGGAGAAAAAGACTCCAAGGCCGGCCATCAAAAGGGCGCCTCCCAGGCGCAATTGTTCATGTCGATCACGCGTCGGCCTCCTCGTGGACTTCCTCCTCGTCGTCCTCTCAGTCAGGATGCGCTTCCGTTCGGCCGCGAAGTAGGCCTTCTGGTTGAGGCTCATGCCGGACGTGTTTGTGGCCATCACTCCTTAACTCCCATCTCAGGACGATCGGCAGTTGCAGCCGGCAGGTTTCTTTCATCTCCTTCGACGGTGGCTTGGTCTTTTACATGGCTCTTCCACTTGGGGCATCCTTTAACCACCTCCTAAACATGCATGAACTTGTATGCCTTCTTGCCATCCGACTGCACGTCAAGGTAGAAGTACTTGGCGTCTTTGAGCTACACAAACAAAGGCCAAGTTATGTATGCATGTAAACATGATGGGTAAGAAGTTAAGATGATCGGCTCACCTTGTCGGCATCGTTCTTGCCACTCTCGTCTCTCATCAAGATTTACTCATGGCATTGGTGAAACTTGGTGGTGAGAGTCGAGATGACGCCCCAACGGCTCTCAACGGATTTGACATTGCGGTAAAGCAATACGTCATTAGGAGGATACGCCCTTCTTTCGGTGTAGTCCTTGTGAATGCGTATCCAGTAGGCATTCTTCCTTTGGTTGGCGCCCTTCTCGCCGTCCATGGTTACGTTCAGCCACTACTTGGCCAACGAGACATTCTCAGCCTCGCACCAAGTCTTGCCTCTGTTTCCAGCCTTCGTCGCCACCACCTCGGCATCCTCTTCGTCGCCATCCTCTTCATCGACCTCCCCTTCCTGGCCGGCATCCCCTTCGTCGCCCTGGCCGAGCTGCTCTGTCTTAGCGTAGGTGGTACCGTTGTCGATGATCTCGGTCATTGCATCGGCCACCAACGACGCATCCTATCCAGCAAAACCCACAATTTGCATCGTCCACAATTAATGCAGAATACAAGAATTTGCATCCGGCCGCCTGCAATAACTGCACCCAACAATCAATCGACCGGGGAATACAATAAATGAGGGGGAGACCAAGATTATAAATAGCAGTCAAATTTTCGTAGAAGAAAAGGCGGTGGGATGCAGTCGCGTCTTGGCTCGCCGAAGGTGCCCACCGCAACGCCGACGATGATTCGCCGAACAACGGTGTGGTGTTCAGATCCAGCTGCGACTCTTCGGAGGAAAACCGCCTCTGCTGCAACTGGTAGCAGGAGGTGCTGTCGAAGAAGGCCGGGACAGACGGCGATCCGGCAAACCCGCTTTGGGCGCTTTGGCTGTCTTGGCTCATGGCGAGCATTATCTTGGCGATGGCGTTGTCGTTCGGCGACGATACATCGGCCGACTTGTCATTCGCCTTTTTTCGTCGCTGTTGCCGAAGGGCGACGTGGAGCTGGTCCTTGCTCAAGGGCGGCGGCTCCTCGAACGAAACCTCCTGCAGCTCCCTCTTCATCGGGTTCTTCTTCGGCTGCGACGCCGTCGGCGGAATGCGGAATTGGGGTTTCGAGAGGCCGGCACCCTTGGGCGGCATGGTGGTGGAAGGCGAGGAGGTTGCGGCGGCGTGGGCGAGGCGAGGGTTTGGAAAATGGAGGGAAGATGGGTAAGATTTTGGCCGGAGGCAGCAATGTAGAGGAAGGGGAATAGGGCGAGGCGCGTCGTGTGTATGACGGGCGGGCCAACGCTGTCAGGGCGATGGCCGAGTCGATTTCCGGCACCCCCAGGAGGGCCTCCAAGTATAGAGACCTGATAGGGGGTGCCAGACATAAAAATGCTCAGGGTGAGACTTTGGGGTGCCGCTGGTGGGCGTTTTTGGTGTCCGGACCCCCAAAGGGCCTTTAGGTGTCGTTTAGAGGGCCCCGGTGGAGATGCTCTTAGGCGTCTTACCAAAATATATTTGTTAAAGAGCTACTTACACTAACAGTCCTACAACTTGTCAAGCATGTGCAAACTAGTCCCACAAGTTACAAAGTGTGAACCAGTGGTACAACAACTTGTATTGAGAGAGCAAATAGGTCCAAAGTGATGCTGGAGCTGACACGTATCATCCTACATTTTGCAAATAACCCCTTGTATATTTTTCTTTGATGCACATGTCCTTTCTATATACTTACAGACGGGTCCACACTGTCAGTCGCGGAAGAAATAGCTAGAGAAACAATCAAAACATGAGCGCATTCTGTGGAATCGAACTCACGACCTTGGAAATGCTGCACAGCTCTATTTGATCGGCATGGTGGCGACGTACGGCCTCAGCCAGGATTTCGATGGGTGGACAGAGTGTGCAGGCGTCGGCAGTGCAGATCAAATACGTACCACGGTGTCACGTCGATCCCGTGGATGATCTAAGCCGCGGTGGGTTCTCACCGACATGGTCCCCGTTGCTACTCACAGGTGAGCAGCATATTGTTTTGCTTCTACACGTCTGATTTTGGAAACTGTATAATTGATGCTCACTGTTTAGTTGTGGTCTGCAAACTGAAAATCTAGACTGAGTTGTGGTAATGTTTGATGATTGGTTGCTGGGGAAGTCGACGGTAATCATCTTGCCGACCTAGATTTATGAAAAAAATCGCATGGTGTATATTGATCAATAATTCTCTCGAGGCAGATTTGGCCAGTGTGGCAGTGACATCTGAGAGAGCGTAGAGTAGTTTTCCTTTTGTTTCTTGTGGGTGTCGAGGTCTTGTGGCTCGACCGTAGTGGTGTTTGCACTCGCGCGTTTGTTCGCGATGTACTTGTTTTACCTCTCTCTCATGCTTAATATAAAAACGGGCAGATCTCCTGCCGGTTCTCTAAAAAAAAAAGTAGTTTCGGATGTGCTTACAGATTGGATGGACAACATGATTTTATTTCTGCTTTACGTTTAAACTGTAATGTTGCGTGGTAGCCCTGTTAGTTTTGTTAGAGACTTGGAGATATAATTATGTTGGTCTTTGGCCTTTTGCATTCTAGCCTTTTGGCCTCCACTTTTACATTATATATCATGGCTTTGCCTCCTAATAATATCAAGTTGCTATTCCTAACAAGTTTCACAACTACACTTTTACCCATAAGGTGTTGCTTGAGGCCAAATTATATGATTGGTTATACTGCATCCACACTTTGTTCTGAACTATTTGAACCACCAAACTCTTTGGTGAAATCTGATTCTTAAATATAATATGAATTTTGTTCAAACATGTATGAATTTATGATCTTGCTAGCGGCTTATATTTTGATTCATCTCTTGATGGCGAGGAGATTTTCATCGGTGTTGGGATGTGTATCATGGTGTGTTGCATATTCTCACCCATTCAAATTTGTTTCGTCGTGTTAGAGGTTTACCATCTATTTATTCGTTTTTCATTGTGTTCGTGCAGAAGGCTGGCCTCTCAAATAGAAGCTACTATGTCACATGAGTTGGTTTGGAAGTAGATGCTAGCTGTGAAAGTCAGTCTGGTACATACTGTTAGAGTTTGTAAAAAATTTCTCATATACGTATATGGGTACGGTATAGTATACCGACCCATATACGTTTCCTTCATGTACACGCCATGGCCATGGCTGTTCTGGCCCTTTATAACATGAAGCCGAGCCTCCAACGAGGTATCGGTTCCGCTCTAGGTTTTCCATATGGTATCAGAGCGCCTCCTCTTCATGACCTAGCTGCCGACCAAAACAACCTAAAACCCGTCGCCGCCATCGCCGTTGAGTTCAGCCGTCGCCGCCGCCAAGTCAAGATCAAGAACAACCAAAACCAAGTCCAAAACCCTGCCGCTGCTTTCGTCAGATCGCCGCCGCCTCAAGCCCAAGATCAAGCCAAAAACTCCACGTCCAAAAACTCTCTGCCGCCGCTGCCTCTTCGGTTGCCGCCGCATCGAGATCAAGTCCTACGCCCAAGCCCACGTCGTCAAAAGATCACGTCCTCGTCGCCGGCTCCATGGCTTCCTCGTCCTCGTCCCCGACTGCCCTAGCTGCTGCTCTTGGTGCTCCTCCTACCCAGCTCCTCACTCGCGAGAACTCTCTGGTTTGGAAGGTGTTGGTGGTGCATGCACTTCGGGGTGCCCGTGTGCTAGCTCTTGTCGAAGGGACCGAGGATGCACATGCTGAAAAGCTCGAAGCTGAAGACAGTGACAAAAACAATGTTGTCATCGAAAACTCCGAGTACTCCATCTAGATTGCTCGCGACCAACAAGTTCTTCGCTGGCTTCTGAACGCTCCCTCCCAGACGTTCTGGCCCATGTCGCTGGTCTAGAGACCTCTGCTGCGGTGTGGGCTGCCCTCAACGCCCATGTCTCGTCTGCTTCCAAGTCTCTTGTCCAGCATCTTCGTGTGCTCTGAACGACACCAAGAAGAATGATCTCTCTGCTGAAAAATACTTCGCCAAGATGAAGACCTTCGCCTCCGAGCTCGCTGCTGTAGGAAAACCTCTTGATGATGATGAACTCGTCTGGTATGTGCTGCATGCATGGACTCGGAAATTCCTATAACAATCTTGTTACTGCAGTTCGTGAAAACCCCTGCACGTCCTTGGAAGATCTTTTTGATCAGGTTCAGGCCTACGACCGCCTTCAAAAGACCGTTGATGTCAGCTTCACATCTTAGGCCAACGTCGATCGCCCCAGTGGACCTCTACCGCGCGGCCTGGACTCAAACCCACGTGGCTAGGATCGCTGACGAGGGATGTCCCCATCAATACCCATGATTGCTATCCTAGGGTAAGAGTTATGAGGTAGAGAACGCGTGGTGTTGGTAGATTTGTCGGCTGACAAGCGGGAATTACCCAGGTTCGGGGCCCTTGGGTGAGGTAAAACCCTTACTCCTGCTTGTCTGTTATTAATTGTGTATATGCGGTGAGTACATGGGTCTAGCAAGATATCGATCCTGCTAGGGTTTTGTTGTTCTGGTTGGGCGTGTCCCTAGTTGACCACCCTCCTGTCCTTTATATAGGCGTACAGGTCTCGGGGCGTAACCGACTAGGACTACATGTATGGAAAGTATTACCGACTATGCTATCTATAGTAAGAGGTCTTCGACTTGGGCTTCGCTTGATGGGCTTCCTCAGCCGGTTGACAATTGGGCTATAGTCATTACGTGCACCAGGTACCCACACGAAGGGGTACCCGTTTGGTATAACCTTGTCATTAGCCCCCGAGTGCTTGGCTAATTCGGAGAATCAGTCATGGATTCACTACATAGTGCACGTCTCATGTTTTATGCTTTTGACGTGATATTTCTGTCTTTTGGATTTTATGGATTTTGACAAAGGATTTCGACTGAGTAGGACTGGATTTATTCGATGAGTCGAAACCTGTTAACTGCACTTGGGCAAAACCTTACTAGCCTTCAATCAGGTTTCGAGTCCTTAGGCTCAATCCTGGAACATACTGGACAGACACACCTGAGGCCAGTCGATGGTCTTACTGATATTGTTCTGCAGTTTTAATTTGCTACCCAGCGCGTCCGCCAGGATTTTCATCGTATCTGTTGACACAGAAAGTTCTAGGACTAAACACTGCTGGAGTGATCCTCGGCCCTTTCGACTAATCGATGGGTCTTACCTTTATATTTCTTGTATACAGCATCCGAGGTACTCTATCGACTGATTTTCACTCGGGAATTTTGTAGTGTACCTGCAATTAAAATATGGCAGGTACCTGTGTATAGTGCAAACCCCTGGATCGATTCATTTGCACACACAGTTTACGATGAATATCACAACATTGTATCAATATTACATGAATAATCCAGACTTGGTAAAATAAATAGTTCGATACATCTTTGCATAGCTTAAAGCTAACTCAAAACATTATAGCAGCGGAAATAAATCGTCAATGAGCCTCCAACTTCATGATACGCCACAGGCGAGAACATGTTGGTGCAGACTCGAAACCCAAACGTAGTCCTTACTCTTCGTCAGATATTTCTGCAACAAATAATAATTTGCAACAGAGTGGGTCAGATTCCATTAGAAATGGATCTGGCAAGTGACACTATGGTGGACACTCAATGGAAATAACTCTAAAACCTGTATGCATATTTGTCTGGTGGAGTTCAAGGCTATTTTGCATAAAGCCAATTTTATCCTATCACTTCATAAAACAGTTTCAACATCATAATTGGCAACACTGGCAAGTTCCAGTGAACCAAAAGATGGCCCACCCTTGAATGCACTCTCAGGTAAAAACCCCCACATACTATGGTCCTAAGTATAGTGAAAACTATCTTAGGTGAAAACCCCCATAGGCATGGTCCTGAGTAGCTCACCCATCTAAGTGTACCCTCAGGTAAAAACCCCCACATAACATGGTCCTAGGTATAGTAGAAACTATCTTAGGTGGAAACCCCCATGAACATGGTCCTGAGTAGTTCACTATTGTTCACCTATCAAAATTTTATTTATGAAATTAGAATGTTGGGAATCCTCCGTTGGCGTCCTTGATCAGTTGAAGTCTTCACTTGGAGTTCTTCTCTTCGAGTTCTTCACTTCTTTCCATTCCCTTTGTTCCTGGGTGGCCTTCCACAAGTGTGCTCTCAGGTGAGAACCCCCACATTCATGATCCTAAGTATAGTACAAACTATCTTAGGTGAAAACCCTCATGGACATGGTCCTGAGTAGCCACTCAACATAAACCAAACAACCAATCCACCCAGATGATTCATTAACTTAGTGGATGTGCACTCCCAGGTGAAAACCCCCACATACTATGATCCTAAGTATAGTAGAGACTATCTCAGGTGAAAACCCTCATAGACATGGTCCTGAGTAGCCACTTAACATTTTATAAAACCTTTCATCAATTGCATAGCATCAAAATTCTACTAAGTCATTTCATAGGTACCTAGACACAATGGAATAGGGAATTCTAAACAGGTCTTGCATAGCAATACTACACATGCTTAGGAAAATAGTTCTACTTATGCACATAAAATACTTGGGAATTTATGAGGTGTGCCACTTGCCTTGGCAACAAGAAGAATAGCAACAACAGCTGTAACAGTTGTCGTTTCCCTCCGAAATTTCTAACACATCAAATAAAACACACATAAACATACAAACAAAAATAACAATACAAAAATGTGCTATGCATGATGTGCAAAATACTTAGAGAAAATATTAAGTCTATTCTTCAAGGTGATCGACAATTATCAACAACTCTTTGTAAATTGGATATTCACTATAGTGAGAGAGACAGACACCCGGCCAGCCACTTAAGTTGTGGAACAGGTCTCATGTACGTGGACATGTAAGGTTAGTCTCCAGGCCGCTTCATCTCACTATGCCGCTAGGATCCAACAAACTCCAAGATGGTAATAACATGATCAAAAATTGTTTAAGTCAAGATTAGGAAAGAGGGAAGGAATAGAAAGAAAGATGTAGTTGGTCCTCCAGGCTTCATCTCCAGACTTGTAACTTGCTTCTTTGTGATGTCTTTATTGAATTTCTTGGTAGACTTGATAATTCTTCAGACTTGATGATTCTTGTATCGCCTAGTCGGGTCTTGGATTTACCTAGTCATCATGAAGTCTCAGAGAAGAAGGGAGAAAAGTGAGAGAGAGGAAGCAAGACTTAGAAAATGTTGCTGGTTGGTCTTCATGAAATTTCTCCTTGATTTTCTTCTAAGTGCTTCTACTCCTTGAAGATACTTCTGAAGTCTTGTTTTGGCTAAGTCCTTCATTGGCCTTCTAGCTCCATATTGAAAATCCTAAGTGTCTAAGTGCATAGCACTTTACCAAATACTAAGTTGAGGCTAATCCTAACTTAGAGAAAATGAGGAAGGAGTTTTCCTATAAGGAGTATAACTATATGAAAAAAATATGTTATGCATGAAATACACTTTTTAATCATAAGAAACATCATACTAACTTTTGGGTTATTTATAAAGAATACCTGAGGCTATAAATGCTATTTAATTAATTTCTTTTTTTGCAAAACATAATAAAAGGAAAACATATACATTAAAGTTTTATGTGAATTAATTGTTATAACAAAATTTTATTATAAATGGTGTTAATAGGCAGAAGGGATTTAATTAAATTTATAGCAATTGAATTTACTCAAAAATAATGTTTCTATTAATAGTTATGTTAAAATTAGTCAAACTATTCAATTTAAACATATAACTATTAAATCATCAAAATAATACTCAAAAATATTTTATAACAGAGGCATCAAATTTCAAATATTCCAAAGTTTCTAAAATAATTTTATTTGCAATTTTTGAGTTTATAGATTTAAAGTTATTACCAATATACTCAAATCATCCATTTGAAATTTGAATATTTTAAACTAAGTCAAATTTGAAATCTAGCAGATCTACAATATTCTACATGTCAAGGGCTTTCCAAAAATATAAAATTTGTCAAATTTGGAGTTGTGGTTAAAAAGTTATAAAGGTTTGAATATGCAGGGGCTTTTCTGCAAAAGTGCCAGATCTGTTGACTGGGCGCTGACTGGATCTGACGTGGCTGCTGACTGGGCAATGCTGACTGGGTTAAGTGATTTGATCTTGTCCGCACGATCTAGATCTAACGGATGAGAACCCAGCGTACCGGTTCGATTAAAAATAATAAAACCGATCCGTCCGATCGAGATCCGACGGTGGAGATCTAATCTACCAGAGGCTAGCGGCGCTAGGTCGCCGGAGTCCTCGCCGGGGATTGCGCCCGCGGCGGCGACGCCTCGGCATCGAGCGTTCCCGACGAACTAAAAGCTACGGGGACGAACTGATGTTAGAAGAGCGTGCGGGAGGTTGCGGCGGAGACGTTGGCGAGGTGGACGGCTTCGACGTGCCCTTCTCCTCCGTGACTCGCTCGCCGGAGTTGTCGGAGGCGGTGGCGTGCTTCGGTCGGGCACGGACTCGTCGATCTGGCGTAGGAGAGGACAAACGGCAATGTCAAAAGGACGCGCACGGACTCGGGAGGGAGTAGGGGACACGAGGGAGAGCTCGGGGAGGTCTATTCTCACCGGAAAGTGCAGATTGCGGCGGCGGCAGTGGATGAACGGCGGCGGTGATTGTGGATGGCCTGGGGGCGTTTGAACTAGGGTTTTTGGGGGCTCTGAGGGAGGGATTCGTGGGGGTTTAAATAGCAACGACCGAGCGCTAATTTCGTGCCTTAATCGTGCGGATTTGGAGAAGGAAGCTCCGGTGGTCTCGGGCGCGATTTGGGGCAGAGGTTGAAGACGATGACGTCAGCATGACGTCATCGATTTCTTTTTCTTTTTCTGATTTTCCATTTTATTAATATCTTTTGATTTTAGTGTCCAAATGATGTCAAATTAATTTCTATAAATTTGTAAAATCCATATCTATGTTTTAAAACATTAGTGGGCATGTTTTGAAACTTTTTGAAAAATAATTATTTTGAAATATTTATAAAATACAATTTTATCCATTTTAGGTTAACTTTGAAATTAGGGATTTAATAATTTATTTGGAGTTAAATAAAATTTATGAAATTACCCACATTCAAATATGTTTGGAGTTTAATTTGTTTAAACTTATTTTGCTGAAATCATTCACCTTTATTTTGGCATAATAGTAGAATAATAGAATATAAATATTTTTAGAGCAATATGAATATAATGGAGTTTTAATTTAAACCCTTTGTGATTTAATAAGATGATGAATGATGAGATGCATGTATGCATGAATGCAATGCTTAAATTTTCTTTTCCAAAGCAAAAGTACTTAAATATTTTCAAAGTTTTAAATTTTAGTGATTTTTAAACATTCCAAAATATAGGGATGTTACAAATTTTTATGTTTCAAATGTCTTTTGATTCTATCGGGTGCACGACAGTGCTCCCGATGGGAGTAGCTCCCGAGATTGTACTTTACTGCTTGCAGTAGAGGATAATCTCAATTTTTTCGATTTGCCAGTCGAACGTTTTTGCCTGCTCCCGATGGGAGTTTCCCACTCGAATACTTTTTACTTTTATTTTTGCGACTGCGTTTTGTCAGGAGCATTTCCTGTTTGCCTATCGCGGTATTACGCCTTTTGTATTTGCTCGTCTGAAATGATGTCATGCGTGACATCTTTGGCGTGCGAGTAGCACTCTGACGCGACATGACATAGTGGGTCCCATTCTTTGACCGTTGTGGACGCCGGTTCAGTTATGATTTGACCTGACGTGGCGAGATTTTCGCAGACGTGATGATGTCCTCCTCGTTTTGCGCGCGTAGTGGGCGGCGTGGCCTGCGACGATCGCTCTCCGATTACGCCACGCGCCGCCGTGTTTTTTGTTTGAATGGCTATGATGAAGTTCTGGTTATGCCATAAGTATAGGTTTCTCCGTTTATTTTTGTTTTACCCTGCCATTTGTATCTGCGTTCCTCTACTTCGTCTTCCTCCTCGCCGCCTCTCTGTTTTTGCGCCGTCGAACCATCTTCTTTCCGCGATCACCACCCACCATGGCTCCTAAAAAGAGTTCTTCCGCCGCCACCACTGCTACCACCAGCCAGAAAAGGAAGAAGGCGGGTGGCGCCACCGTTCCTCCCGTGCTGCAGAAGGTGTCTGGCGGTTGGACTTCGTCGACCGTGTCGGAGAGGAAGCTGACGCTCCTTCGCAATGAGGGCCTTCTCCCTCCTGCCACGGTGCTCGCCGTCCGTGCTCTGGGTAAGGAGAACTCCCCCGCTCCACTCCTTGGTGAGCGGGTTTGCTTTGCCGAGTTTCGCCCCCGCGGTTTTGGTTTTCCGCTGCAGGATTTTGTGCGCGGCCTTCTTTTTGCCTACGGGATCCAGATTCATGATCTGGTTCCCAATGGTGTTCTGCACATTGCCTGCTTCATGGTAATGTGCGCATGTTTCTTGGGGGTGTCCCCTTCCTGGCCTCTTTGGAAGTCTATCTTCCAGGTGCGCCATATGGCCCGCAACAATCGGGTGAACCCAGTCGGAAGGGTTGGCTTCCAGGTCAAGAATGGCTGCAAGTACTTCGCTTTGAAGGCAGTCGACTCTGCTCAAGGATGGAGGACCAGGTGGTTCTACGTCCCTGTGGGCCAGGATGTTAAGCCTGCCATTTCGACTGGAGATGCTCCCGAGAAGATAAAGGCCTGGGAGCATGCTCTTACTCCAGCTGAAGAGCGCGAGGCCGCCCCGCTACTGGAGAAGGTCGAAAAGTTGCTGAACACCGATGTCACTGGTGTTCAGTTGATCTATACCTTCTTGAAGCGTCGGGTGTGTCCCCTTCAACAGCGTGCGCACCCGATGTGGGCATATGAGGGGGCACACGACGCCACTCGAATTAGCGTTGTGGAGCTGTCGGTGAACGAGCTTGATACACTCGTGAAGTCGGTGACCAGCTACAAATCTGAGGCCACCATCAACTACGACAGTTTGGAGAATCCCCTTCCTGAGGTTAGTTCCTGTTTGCTTATACTTTTGCATTCATTGGTTTTGTCATGTAGATTTCTGCTATCTACTTCTCTTCTGACCTTTCCCCTTTTTGTCTCGTGTAGGGGCACTCGACCAAGTCGTCACTTCCTCCCCTTCCTGAAGCCGGGCCTGTCGAGGAGTCAACTGTGCTGAAGGAAAGTGAGAAGTCAGTCGATTCCCTTCCTGAAGCTGAAATCTCCTCTTCAGAGAAATCTGGAGTAGATGGAAGGGGTGTGGGGCAAGCCGAGGTTGCGGCGACTACAGAGCCCGCTCTCAAGCGGCACCGTTCAACGCGTACACGTGAAGATGAGGAGATGGCGGACTCCGGTGCCTCTTCACCTGCGCGAGATGTGTCGCCTCTGGCTCAGTGCTCGCCGCCACCTTCCACTTGCCACTCTGGTTTTGGTGGGCCTCGATTTGATGGCGACTTGTCTTCTGATGAGGATGAGCAAAGGTATCTTTCCTTGTCCTCCGAACGCGTATATATGCCTCGTCTGTTTGTTGTTTTTGTTTCTGAACATGCTTCTACTGTCACTTGGGTATTCTAGCGATGACCGGGCCGCCAGTCCTTTGGCTGGCCTTGCGGTGACTGTCACTTCCTCTCCTGCTGCGGAAGTGATAGTCACCCCTCCGCCTTCTTCTGCTCCTGCGACTGTCACCCTGGCGCCTCCCGTGGTTGCTTCGACTGTTGCGCCGTCATCTTTTTCCCCACCTTCCTGGCTGAACCATGTAAGGTTTTTTCCTTTTGTTACTGTAGTATTTATGCTTTTGACATTCGTGTATGATGTATACATTGTGTTTGCAGCCGGCCGTGAGTGGTCTTGCTTCTTTTTGCGAGGCCTTTGCGCAGTCGGAGGAAGAGCGGGGTGTTCTTCGCTCTCAGCTTGACCAGCTCAACCGTAAGTTTTTATCCTTTGCTGCGTGCGCTGTTTTCTCTTTTCCTTTTATGCGACTGGAGCGTTTTCCCTTTTTTTAGGGGAAAAAGGTACCTTGGAATCCCGGTTGGCCGAATTAGAGAAGACCCTCTCCCAGCAGTCGGCCGCCCAGGAGGAGTTGGATGCTCTTCACGCTTCTGAGGGGGAGCGGGTTAAGCGACTGCTTGGTTATGCACACTCTCTTGCAGGTGAGGATAATATGCGTCCCTTTCTAGGATTTGCTTTTTGCCTTTTTCAACCTTCTTGATGTGAACATCCTTCTTTTGCTATGCAGGTTCTTCTTCCAGCTCCGGTGGGGCGGCGAGTGATGCTTTATCACTCGGCCAAGCTATTGATCAGGTTGGGGCGACCATGAAGCAAGCCAAGAAGTCTCTGGAGACATCCGTCCAGACTCTCGGTGTTGTCTTCAAGGAGGTTTTGCCTAAAGACAAGGTCCCATCGACCATTGCGGGTTTTGCTGCGCAACTAGGCCCACTTTGAAGTCTTACGCACAGGAGCTGATGGTACGCGGCTCAGACTCCACCTTCAAGCTTCTTCCTAGTCGTGGCGCGGATGCTGATTATGAGTCCCTCGTGTCTGACTTCCCTAAGAAGTCAGATGGAAGGCCTTCCAACTTGGGGAAATGCAGCGCCCGTGCCTCCAGTCTTGCTAAATCTAGCCTGGCGACTATGGAGCGCCGCTCGACAGCCATTGCTGCCGCCCGCAATCCTGAGTCTCAGTCTGCCGTCTAGTCGTAGGCCACTTTTAGCTTTTTATTCCTTTTGCCTTGTGCTGTAATTTGTGATGTACATTATGCCACCTAATGATGATATTTTGGAATACATATCTTTTGCTGATCCTTGTATGCTTGTCTTTGTGTCTCCTTTTGTTTCGACTTGTTTCTTGCCTGAAGTGTTTATGATTGTGTCTCAGTCGAACTGCTCGACCACTTCGGGGGAAGCTCGAGTGGGAGGGGATCGTCGCTCGACTGCATAACTGGCGAATGATGCCCGCGTACTTGAGTATGCGAAGAAGAAGGTTGTTCAACTCGAGCAGCAACTCAAGTCTGCCTTAACTGACATTGAAATTCTTCGCGACAAACCCTCTCTTTCCACTGAGAGGGAGAGGTTTGTTCTCTATGAAGTAGAGGACTCAAACAGGCAATTCGAAGGTATTTGTCTGTGCAGATCCTGCTTCTTGCATGTGTGCTTTGTGTCTAAAATCTTGTCCTTTTGTTTTTGTCTGTAGTTTTTGTTGACAATCCTCAGGCTGAAACTGCTCGTGTGGTAGCACGTCTAGCAGAGGCTACTCGGGACCCCATCACCGGTCCCCAACACTTTTGGCTTGACGCATATCATGCATTCATTCTTGCCACTTTGAAGGATCGCGCTTGGCGTGGCGCCATTCTGTTGAAGCGTTGCCGGGCGGCGCTGATGCGGGCAAACCACTACTTGTTTCCTGAGGGTCCCCAACCGCGAAGGATTCATACCTTAGTGGAGATATTTCGTGCTCATGAGCCCATTCGCGAGGCTGTGACTCGTCGGGTTGTGCTCTGAGCCAACGCTGCATTCGCCTACATCAAGCGTCAAGATTTTTCACATCCGTCTTCATCTTCATCCCGGTCCAAGATTCGACTGTCTAATAAAGAAATGGAAAAAACTCTTGCTCCTGCTGAGAGGCTGATAAGCCGAGCGCGGGAGCAGTTGATTGACACGGGGTTTTTGCAGACGCGTAGTTTATGTACTAATAAATTTTTGCACTTGTAAATATAACACATAGATCTAGCCCCCGAGTATAGCAAGTGGGGTTTTGTTGTTTATGCCATAGGAATCCTTTTGTCCGTCTTTATTGGATGCTCTCAAGTGTTTTTGAGTTTGTTTGTGTTTTTGTTTTTTGACACGGATGTAACCCACCAGTACATTGGGTGGCTACTTTATGCGCAGCCCCCGAGCACGTTGGGTAGCTGTGTTATGCACTACTTCGGGCTCACTGAGTGTTTGCTTTATGTGTAGCCCCCGAGTTCGTCGAGTGGCTACCTTATGCGCGGCCCCCGAGTATGTCGGGTGGCTGTTTTATGCGTTGCTCTGAGCACACCGAGTGTTTGCTTTATGCACATCCCCCTAGCTTGTCGAGTGGTTGCGTTATACGCGTCTTCCAGGGGTCTTGTTAGAGGGCGATCCTAGGCCCAGTTTTTCGAAGATGTCGTTAGGGTTGATTCCGAAGATATCTTCGAGAAACTGGTTCTCAGGAGAACTCCCTGTACTTGCTTTTGTTCCTCCTGAAAATCTGATGTCTTTTTAGAGAGTAGCCCTAGGTCCAGCCGCTCGAAGATGTCTTAGCTTATGCCGCCGAAGACATCTTCGAGAAGTTGGTGCTTAGGAGAATTCCCTGCTTGTGCCTGATTGAGAGCGAAGGGCTGGGGGTCTGTTTATAATGCTTATTTCTGCCTCTTGCCTTCTTCAAAGGGTAGTTCCAATCAGTGCTCCAAAGGTCGCCTTTTGCTTTGCCCCAAAGGCCAACTTACTGCCTCTTGAAGGGTCAGGTGGCTCTTGACGTTTAGTCAAAAAAGGGGTCAATCTGACAGCCATGAGGGCCCACCTGTCCGGGCTTTTATCCTACCTAGGGTTAGTTCCCCGATTTGTGTGCAGCCCCCGAGCCTGTCGAGTGGCTGTTTTTTTGATTTTTGACGTACGTGCAGCCCCCGAGCATATCGAGTGGCTGTTCTTTCGTTACGAAAAATTATGCCGGGAAGATATGAATAATATCTTTTCTTTATAAATGTTGACCAGCAAGCCGCCTCATTAAAAACCTTCCTGTCCCCTTAGGTACCCTGGTAAGGAAAAGAGCGCGTATGAAACCTGCTGGCCCTTTGATACATGAGTCTTTTGCTACATCGACTGGATGTTTTTGCTACGTGATGACGACCCTAAATGGTCGTTCCTTCCGGGCTGTGTGCGTCCTCTTGGTGTTGTGGCATCTGGAGCTTGTACCTCATTTCGTATGACCTTCTTGACTTGTGTAGCCGCAATATTAGGGGTTCTCGATTGACCGCGTCGTTCCCTGGCAGTGTGATGTGCATAGCCTTAAAAGCTTCAAGTGGCGCTGCTCCCGCTGCGTCTTGCTTTCTCATTTTGCGGCTGTCACTTATGATGACACAGTTTGGCACTCCTTGACTGAAGATTGTAGTGATGTGGCTTGAGCTCATCATTCTGTTTGTGCCTGACCGTGACTGGTCAGTAATGACTTGCCTTTCTTTGTTTGGGACATTCTCTTGATCTGGCTTTTGCCTGAAGACTTGTATTTCGCGAGTGGCCTGTGGGTGCCACCTTTTGATCGATCTGTGGTTTATATGCTTGAAGAGGACACCTGGCAGTACCTGCGCCTTCGCTGCTCCAATGTTTGCTAGCTTGTTGGCTTGTTTGTTGCGCGTGGGCGGTATGTGCTGTAGTTCGCAGCTGCGAAATCTTCTTTGCCACATATCGAAGTAGTCTTGATATCTAGCCAGCTTGTCCCTATTCATTCTGCTTGTACCTGCCATGTTTTGCGTGATTGTACACGAGTTCCCTCGGATGATTATGTTTTGTGCCCCTGAGGCTCTTGCCAGTCGCATGCCTAGGAACAGACCTTCGTAGTCAATTTCGACTTTTGCTGGTGCCGGGAAGTTTATCTGCAATACATACCGTACTCGCTCCTTTTTGGGGTTTATGAGTATCATACCTGCGCCCGTGCCTCTACCGTTTTTGGTCCCTTCGAAGTGTATTGTCCATCGTTCGGCTGAAGTGTGTTCCTCCTCTTCCGCGGGCTCGACTGTCCATATGACGTTTACTTCATGTACTGCGACTACGGCTGCTCTCTTTTTGCATTCTGGTTCTATCGTTTCCTCCTTTGGGTCTCGCATCTTGTCTGAGGTTTCTTCGACTCCATATTTCTCTGAGATCCTGCTGAAGTCTCTGTCGCAGTCGTCTGATTTTTGGAAGTTTCCATTGACTGTGATGACTCCTTTTGGACCTGGCATTTTGAGCTTAAGATATGCGTAGTGGGGTACTGCCATGAATCTTGCAAATGCTGGTCGTCCCAATATGGCGTGGTATTGTGATTTCCAGTTGGCGACGTCAAAGTCGATGAGCTCGCTTTTGAAGTGGGTTGCGTCTCCGAATGTGACGTCGAGTTGGATTTTCCCTTCTGGATGCACAGCTTTGCCCGGTACAATTCCGTGGAAGGTGTTTGTGGATTTCGTGAGGTTCTCGACTGACCTGTTCATCCTCCGAAGTGTGTCTGTGAATATTATGTTGACGCCACTGCCTCCGTCCATGAATATTTTGGTCATAGTGTAGCCTCCAATCTTCCCTTCGAGCACTAGGGTAGCGTGTCCTGGCCGATAGATGGCTGGCGGGTGATCCTCTTGACCAAAAGCGATTGTTATGTCTGATCCTTGCAAAAATTCTGTTACCGGGGGTGGAGCTAATACTGCCATATCGACGTTTCTGGTGTGGCGCTTTTGCCTTCTGTTGGAGGTGCATCCTTTCTGTATCATGTACATTTGCCCTTTTGGTTGCGGATATTGGACATCCATGTTATGCGGTATGTGATGTATGGCGCCTGCCATCTGGCTTTTCGCGTCTTGCTGCGGTGGAGGCTGTAATGCTGCTGCGATTTGCGGAGGTGCTACGTATGCCGCCGGTATAGTTTGTGGTTGTTCTCTCTTCATCTGATTTATGTAATCCATCGCCATTTGCCCGAATTCGCGACAACTTCCCATTGTGTGACGTGATGTTAACCGTCCAGTCGCCGGGTCTTTGAACATATGGAGTCTGCATTCATCGTCCATCTTTTCTTGAAATGATTTCTCGACTCTTGACTCTACGCGCTTCTGCCAGTCTTGTCTTCTGTAGTTTCCACGCCGGTCTTGGCCTTGGTCGTCACGTCTGTCGACTGGCCTATCTCGTCTGTAGTTATCACTACGTGTGCCCCGACGATCGTCTTGCCGGCTACTTTGCCGGTCACTTTGTTTTCGATCATCGTGATTTCGGTCATCATGCGAGAATCCGGCTGCGATAAATTTGACTTTATCCTTGCCGCGGTGGTCGTAGTCGCGCCTTCTTCATTTGTCATCTCTATCTCGTCGGTCTCTGCTGTCGTGGTAGTCGCGACTGTCTCGTTTGTCGCGATGTCGTTGTGGTGAGTGTGGGATTTTGTCCTGAACTGCATCTTCGCCATCCGCCCACTCGGTTGCTAGCTTCATGAGCTCTGCCATGTTTTTTGGTTTTTGCCGTCCGAGTGCCTCTCTAAAGTCTTTTCTGTAGACTCCATTCGTGAAGGCGTCCATCGTTCTATCTTCTGATATTGCACCCACAGAGTTCCTGATGGAGGCCCATCGTCTGATGTAAGACCTAAGCTTCTCGTCCGTCTTTTGACGACATGCTCTTAATTCTTCAAATGTTTTCGACCTTTCACAGAGAGGATCGAAATATTTTATGAAGTCTTCCTTGAAGTGATCCCAAGAATCGTAGGCTCCTACCGGTAATGATTTGAGCCAGTCGCGGGCTGTGCCTTCCAGCATCAACTGTATGTATTGTAGTGTTGTCGTTGTTGTTCCTCGTTGGCATATGACTGCCAATTTGTAATCTTCTATCCATCCCGAGGGTTCTTGCTTTGAGTTGAATTTTGGCATGGTTGGTAGGCCGAACTTCTTTGGGAGTTTTGTTTCCTGAATCCGTCGAGTGAAGCATTGTGCTCCACATTGTCCTGCATTGCGATTGTCAGGCGATTCGTGACCACCTAACCCTCTGGATCTGCTTCTTGATCTGCTTCTTGACCTGCGGCGGCTTGAACTTTTCCTGCCGCTGCTTCGTTGAGGACTGCGACTGGAGCGCTCTCTCGAGCGGCTTCTGCTACGCCTTCTCCTTCCTCCATCGACCAGTTCTTTTGCTGCGATCTCCAGGGCCTTCAATTGTTGTAGGTATCTTGCCTCAGCCGGGTCACCTGCAAGTGGTTTTCCTGCTTGGAGGTATGCTCCTATGGATATGAGGGCTCCTTATGCTGTTTTCGGCTGGAGTATACCATCAGAGTCGACGGTTAGGAACGAGTTGTTCAGGTTTCGAGTGATGTCTGTCCTTTCATGTTCGGGGATTCTCTCGAATCTAGATCTGCGTCGCGCCTCAGTTGCTCCAGTAGAACTCATGGACAGTTGTCGTCTGCGGGCGCTTGATATGCTTGCTTGCCTTTTTCGCTCTTCGAGTGTTGCTCTGTATTGCTTTAGGCGTCGTGCTTCCTGCTAGTTGAAATAGTTGTATGTTGCCAACTCGTTTGGAGATGCATCTGCCGGCATCATTATGCCTTCTTTGATGAATTTTGTTATTTTTGCCGCTGTCTCTGCTGAGATGTCTAGAGTGGTTGTGTCGTCCGGCAGAGTGACTGTGCGTGGGTACTCGACAGGCTCTCGATTGGCCGCGTTTTCTGATGTTTCTGCTGCTGTTGCTACGTAAACTTGCCGTGGTATGCGGTATGTGTAGTCGAACTGTTCTTCATATGCTGCTTCATCGTTACTGCTCTGCTCTATATTTTTGCTGCTTTAGTCATATTCTGCTTGTTGCGTATGTTCATCATAGTCGACGGTAGTATGCTTTGGCGATTGGATCTCTGCGCCGGTGAAGTCGGCTAGGTGTATGCTGTCTTCTACAGGCTCATCATACTCTGGTAGGTGAAAGCTTTCTTCTGGAGCGTCGATCTGCATATGGTCTTCGATTGGGTTGATATGGAAGGTCGACTGCACTTCTTCTTCCATCTCGTTTTGCTTTATGAATTCGTTGAATTCTTTTGTGGACATGGACCCTGCTGTGGACGAGATTGGATCGATTTGCGATGTTGGCGCTCCAGTGCTCCCAGCCGAAGCTGTCGATATGATCATGTCGTCGACTGAGGCTGTCGACAGTTCTTCTTCTTCAGGGAACTCATCTGCCATGAATTTGTTGAATTCTGCAGATGTCATTGACTCTGTTGGAGATTGTGGCGGCGGGATCAGATCGATCCGCGACGAGGTATCTTCTTTGTCCGTCGTAGATACGATCTCAGTCGATCTCTTCTGAGGTGGCTGAGTTGCGATCTGTTTGACTAAATCCTGCACACCATGCTGATCAATAAATAAATTATGTTCTCCAACAGTAAGATTAAAACCTGAATCGAGATTGGAGTAGATCTCCTGAGCTTCGGGTGAGTATGGCCTGATCCTTGCTAGCGATGCTGCTTTTGGCGAGTGGTCGCCTGTGATCTGGATAGCTGTTGCTGATGTGCATCCTTTTGAAGTAGTCGACGGATCGCCGTTTGAAATTTGGGCCGAAAAATCCGTGGATCCAACACCACCTATTCCTACAAACGACGCCAATTGACGAGGGATGTCCCCATCAATACCCATGGTTGCTAGCCTAGGGTAAGAGTTATGAGGTAGAGAACGCATGGTGTTGGTAGATTCGTCGACTGACAAGCGGGAATTACCCAGGTTCGGGGCCCTTGAGTGAGGTAAAACCCTTACTCCTGCTTGTCTGTTATTGATTGTGTATATGCGGTGAGAACAGGGGTCTAGCAAGATATCGATCCTGCTAGGGTTTTGTGGTTCTGGTTGGGCGTGTCCCTAGTCGACCACCCTCCTGTCCTTTATATAGGCGTACAGGTCACGGGTCGTAACCGACTAGGACTACATGTATGGAAAGTATTACCGACTATGCTATCTATAGTAAGAGGTCTTCGACTTGGGCTTCGCTTGATGGGCTTCCTCAGCCGGTTGACAATTGGGCTATAGTCATTACGTGCACCAGGTACCCACACGAAGGGGTACCCGTTTGGTATAACCTTGTCAATCGCCAGGACCGCTGGCGCGATGATCGCGGCCAGGATCGCTGGCGTGAAGAAAGATCCCGCTACTATGATGACCGCAACCGTGGTGATGATCGTCGTCAGGATCGTTGATACGTCTCCAACGTATCCATAATTTCTTATGTTCCATGCTATGTTATATCATGTTATTACATGTTTTATATACAATTTATAGTTTTATGCATTTTCTAGAATAACCTATTAACAAGATGCCATAGTGCCAGTTCCCTGTTTTCTTCTATTTTTGGTTTCAGAAAAGTACTTAAGGAAATATCCGCCAAATTGGAAATAAATCAACCTCGAATTATTTTTGGAATATTTGCGTCACGAGGAACCGAAGATGAGACGAAGAGGGGCCACGAGGAGCCCACACCACCTGCTGGCGCGGGCCCCATCCTGGCCGCGCCAGGAGGTGATGTGGCGCCCTCGGGCGCCCACCGACCTAGGTCTTTCGCCCATAAATACCTCCCTGACCTAAAAACTCGATAGGGTTAATAAATTTTTCCTCCACGGGTCCCGAGCCGCCGCCATCGTCAACACCACTTCGGGAGAGATCAGAACTTCTCCCCGGCACCCTGCCGGGAGGGGAAATCATCCCCGGAGGCCTCCACGTCGCCATGACCGCCTCCGGACTGATGCGTGAGTAGTCTACCTTGGACTACGGGTCCATAGAAGTAGCTACATGGTTGTCTTCTCCTCTTGTGCTATCATGTTTAGATATTGTGAGCTGCCTATCTTGATCGAGATCATCTTTATGTAATTCTCCATGTTGTGTTTGCTGGGATCCGATGAATATTGAGTACTAAAGTTATTGCTTCATAATATATCATGTGTGTGCTATTTAATGATCTTGCATGCTCTCCGTTACGTGTGTGTGCTTTGGCCAAGTAGATGCTCGTAACTCCAAGAGGGGGTATTTATGCTCGATAGTGGGTTCATGTCTCTATTAAATCTGGGGCAGTGACAGAAAGCTCTAAGGTTGTAGATGTACTGTTGCTACTAGGGATAAAACAGTAGTACTTTGTCTAAGGATGATGTTACTTACTTACTTTACACACAGTGCTTAAGGCGATAATCTGTTGCATGCAACTTAATACTGAAAGGGGTGCGGACGCAAACCAAAAGGTGGATTACTAGTCATAGATGCGGTTGGAACGGTCTATGTATACTGTTGTAATGCCCGAATGAATCTCACACTAGACATCATAACGTTAGTATATGCATTGGGTTGCTCATCATTATTCTGTCAATTGCCTAGCTGTAATTTGTTTACCACGCATGGATGAATGTTATTATTATTTATGGAGAGACACCACTAGTGAACTATGGACCCCAGTCCTTCTCATTAATCTGATAAAACCACAACTGCAAACCTTTTACTTTCTGCAAACATACATCTTTTTTCCACACATACGTTTAATCCTTTGTTACAGCAAGCCGGTGAGATTGAAAACCTCACCGTTGAGTTGGGAAAAAAATACTTTGATTGTGTTGTGTGCAGATTCCACGTCTCCTTCGCCACACCAAGTTCCTGGCGCCGTTGACAACTCGAGGGGAACATTCATCTCCTACTGGTTTGATAACCTTGGTTTCATAACTGATGGAAATCTTGCTGCTGTGCTACTTCACACCTTCCTCTTGGGGTTTTCCCAACCACCCGTGTAGTGCATCAAGAATTTCTGGCACCGTTGCCGGGGAGATTTGAGTGCTCTTCACGAGGGGAGTTTTCGCACTTCCAATCTTTTTATTTTGTTATTGTCTTGCTTAGTTTATTTTTATTACTGTTTGTTTTCTTAATATCAAAAATACAAAAAAAATAGTTACTTGCATTACTTTTTATATTTCGGTTTTGCTATTTTATTTTCAGTTTTGGTGCTTTGTTTATTTTGGTTTAGCATTATTTTCTTTAATATTGTTATTTCGGTTTGTTAAATTAAATTCCTGAAATGAGTTCCGCTGAAAATACTATGTTGTGTGACTTTACAAGCACCAACAATAATGATTTTTATGCACACCTATTGCTCCACCTGCATCTAAAGTTGAGTTCTTTGAAATTAAACCTGCTTTATTGAATCTTGTTATGAGAGAGCAATTCTCTGGTGTTAGTTCTGATGATGCTGCTGCCCATCTAAATAACTTTGTTGAATTATGTGAAATGCAAAAATATAAAGACATAGATGGTGATATCATAAAACTGAAATTATTTCCTTTTTCCTTGAGAGGAAGAGCTAAGGAATGGTTGCTTTCACTGCGTAGGAATAGTATTTATTCTTGGATAAAATGCAAAGATGCTTTTATAGGAAAATACTATCCTCCTGCTAAGATTATTTCTCTAAGAAGTAGCATCATGAATTTTAAACAACTAGATAATGAACATGTTGCTCAAGCTTGGGAAAGAATGAAATCTTTGATAAAGAATTGCCCAACCCATGGACTGACTGCTTGGATGATCATCCAAACCTTTTATGCAGGACTGAATTTTTCTTCAAGAAACTTATTGGATTCAGCTGCTGGAAGTATGATGACCCACAAGTATAAGGGGTGTCTCGCAGTACTTTCGATAAATAAGAGTGTCGAACCCAACGAGGAGCAGAAGGTGTTGACAAGTGGTTTGGATGAGGAATTCACTGTAAACACTAGCAGACAAGTTTTCAGTAGACTTTGAGATAACAGATAAATAAAGTGCGAATAAATAGATCGCGGCAAATATAATTGCAGCAAGTGGCCCAATCCTTTTGAGAGCAAAGGACAAGCCGGTTTGTTTACTTATGATGACCAAATATTCTTGAGGACACACGAGATTTCTGTCTAGTGCTTTCGCTTCATATTGATGAATAATCTTTAGTGTTTAGATAAGTGTCGTGTGGGTGAACCTATGCTAATGCACCGCCCTTCCTAGGACTAATACATACTTATGATTATACCCCTTGCAAGCATCCGCAAATACAAGAAAGTAATTAAGATAAATCTAACCATAGCCTTAAACCCTGAGATCCTGTGATCCCTCGCGCATCGGAATACCAACGGGGGTTTAGGTTTCTGTCACTCTGGCAACCCCAAAAATGATAACCGAGTACACGATGCATTCCCCTAGGTCCATAAAGGCGAAGTGTCATGTAGTCGACGTTCACATGACACCACTAGAAGAATGGCACCACAACTTAAATATCAAAACATCAAATATTAATCAACATAGTTCACTACTAACATCTAGACTTCACCCATGTCCTCAAGAACACAACGAACTACTCAGAACACACCATAATGAACATGATCAGAGGTGATATAATGATGGATAACAATCTGAACATAAACCCTAGTTCAACGGTTTCACTCAATAGCATCAATAACAATAGCAATCAACACCGGGAGAGTTTCCCCAATCAAATATACAGAGTTTAGCCCTAGATGTTACAACGGGAACGGAGTGGATGGATGGAGATGACGGCGTCGGCGGTGGAGATGGTGGTGTTGGCGATGGTGATGGAGTGCAGCTCGATGACGGTGACGATGGCGACGATTTCCCCCCTCCGGGAGGGAATTTCCCCGGCGGCAACGCAGCCTGCCGGAGAGATTTTCTCCCTCTGTCTTCTCCGCCTCGTGGTGGCGGCGGAGATGGTTTTCGGCCAACGTAATAATTTTAGGTCTTCGGGGGGAACAAGTACGCGAAGGGATGCGCCAGGAGGTGGGCCAGGGCGGCCACATCGCCTGCTCGCGCGGCTGGCTTGGGATCCGCGCCGGGAGGTGGTGTGGGCCCCCTGGGCCCCACCCTAGGCTCCCCTTTTGGCGTCCTTCATGAAATAATTCTGAAATAAATCCCAGTTAGCCATTTTGTTCTTCTAGTCTTCGCAAATATTGTATTTTGACGGTGCTTTTTCCAGCAGAATTCAGACTCAGGAGTTCCATCCCCCAATGATCATCAATCATACAAAATAGATGAAATAACTTAAGTATCATCTCCAAATACGATATATATCAATGAATAGCAGTAAATTATGATATAAAATAGTGATGCAAAATAGACGTATCAACCCCCCCCCCCCCCCCCAAGTTTAGACCTCGCTTGTCCCCAAGCGAAAGCTGAACTCGGTAAACATGTCCACATGTTTATGGAGTGAAGTGTCGATATAAAATATACGAACAAGAAGCATCACATGTATAAATGCACAAGTCATCTTAGATATTAACTCCGTTCATGTATAAATCAACTTGTAACAAGTAGAGGTAAACCACAGTAAAGTACATAGAGAAAACCATAGTTGGTGTTGGCAAACTTAGTCCTTGGCTAGAGAACAATGAGCAATTGAGCTTAGTTTATAAAACAGCCCTCTTTATAGGTTGATAGCTCCAAAGATCAAATTCATTAGATACCAACAATGTGCTAAGCAAGAAAGAATGAAAGACATGATTAACAATACTAACGTATGAATAGTTGAATCAAAATCAACTCAAATGCTTGCTTAAGATAGAAGGAGATAGGTTTATTGACTCAACATAAAGTAAAAGATAGGCCCTTCGCAGAGGGAAGCAGAGATACAAGTATGTGCTAGAGCTTTTTGTTTTATAGCTTTTTGAAATCATATAGAGAGCATAAAAGTAAGTTTTTTGAGCGGTGTTTGTTGTTGTCAACGATTTGTAATAGAGTTCTTGTCATCTTCCATACTAAGCAAGTTAGGGGTGGTTCCAATTTTTTATTTAAAACAAGCCTTTATCATTTTCATCTTCTTTTTCTCTTTACTTTCACAGCCATGACACTCCTCCCCACCTTTCTAACATAACCATGGCTAGCCGAATTCACGGGTGCCCACCAATCAATCTCAAACCATGGAGGAGTGCCTATATTTTCGAAAATCTCAACCTTTGATATTATAGTGGTCTGACCTCCCCTTTGCAATATTAATGACGAGCAGATGTAGCATGCAAGTCATGGGTTACTTAATTAGTACGGAAGATAACAAATCCAACTATTATTTCCTCATGAGCTAGTGAACATTGACACAAATAAGAGATAGTAATTTTGAATAAATATAGCACAAGAAGTATTTACTTGGAGTGGCGCAAAATATCACATAGTAGGTAGATATGGTGGACACAGATGGCAAGGGTTTTGGTTCAAGGTTTGGATGTACGAGAAGCATTCCCTCTCGATACAGGTCTTTGGCTAGCAAGGTTGGGTAGCAAGCATGAGAGTTGAAGGATGCAAACAAACATACATGTAGTAAAAGACAATCATGCAATTCTTACTTGAAAGCACACACATTTTTAAGTTGTGAATACTAAGCTTGTCATAGACAAGTGATAAAGATCAATGAATGCGCTATATTCTACATGTAATTCTTTTTTCCTCTTAAGTCTCAAAGTATTGTAGATACGGACCAATGCTAAGTTTGCCAAAGCCAAAAGATTTACTACATGTTCCCAAAGTGATCACCAATACTAAATG
The DNA here is from genome assembly GCA_026929855.1 of Poa annua. NCBI lineage: Eukaryota > Viridiplantae > Streptophyta > Magnoliopsida > Poales > Poaceae > Poa > Poa annua. Next base: position 10,937,090 of record CM049436.1, read on the forward strand.
ACAAGATCAATCATACATGATAAAATTTGCAACCTAAAATAAAGTGTGCAGAAAATAAATGATAACACTTCTCATTAATATTCCATAACGGCAACTCACACCAAGGGATACATAGATAACCAACTAAAAGAGAGATACTTCCACATTGCAAACCATCATATAAGATAACTTCCCTACTCATGATATGACGCTACTAAAAAGGTAAAAGATGAAAGATAATGGTGATACCGCGGCACTCCCCTGAAGCTTGGAACAAACTAAGGGAGATGCCAATACCGATGATGAATTACTCCTTCGGTGGCGATGGTGGAACGACTCGAAGTGGAGTAAGGTAACGCTCCAACATCTTGCGGAGCCTGTTATTCTCCTCTTGAAGTATATCCACCTCCCTCCTAAGGACGCAGTACTGCTTGCAAAACTGATCCGTGACTCGAAGAGCTTCAGTTGCTTCCGGAAAAGAGCTAAGATCCCTGCATGTTAATTGATCCATGCATGTTAATTGATCCCACAAAGGTGGGCTTGCTGGTTCCCGCCCTTGCGCGATCCTTCTTTGCCGCCTGCATCTTCTTCACCTCCTTCATGACACTCTCGTCCATGTCCTTGCGCCTAGCCTTCACCTTCTCATCGTCCGCCCATCCAACAAAAGACCCTTGATCAAGATCTTGAAGGAGTTCACGTTGGCGACGAAGTGCGTAGTCTTCAGAGCAAGATCTTTGAGACGACATCTGGACAGAAACAGCTCGAAACAAAAACACGTCGAAAACACGATATACGGACCTCGGGGGCCTCGGGTGAATTTATAGCAAAAATTTACGAAATAAATGGAAGGCAACAATACGAAACCGAGTAGGAGGGGAGCTCCGAGGCCGCCACATCGCATGCTGGCGCGGCCAGCAAGGGCGCCGTGCCACGTGGCGGTGTGGTTGCCTCGGACTTCGTGTCCTGTTTGTTTTTGTCTCATATTTTTCCATATTTTCCAAAAATAAATCACAGATTTCTAAAAATTAAATTTGCGGACTTTTTCTTACCGAAACTGCACCTTTTCCAAATCAGGTTCTGCGAACTCAGAAATATTTTCCTTGATATAATTTTGCGGAGAAATTGCTTGAATAACATCAACATCTTCATTATAAGAATCTCCAGAAATATAATGCTTGATTCTTTGTCCATTTACCACTTGGGTAGAGTCATCCTTGAGCGAAGCAATTTTTATTGCACCCGAACGAAACACCTCCACAATAACATATGGTCCTTCCCACTTGGAGAGTAATTTTCCTACAAAGAATCTAAGACGAGAACTATACAATAGAACTTTCTCGCCAACATTAAACTCTCTCTTAAGGATTCTCTTATCATGCCATCTTTTAACTTTTTCTTTAAAGACTTTAGCATTTCCGTAAGCTTCACTTCTCCATTCATCTAAAGAACTCAAATTAAGCAATATTTTCTCACCAGCAAGTTTAAAATCTCTATTTAGTTCTCTCACTGCCCAATAAGCTTTGTGTTCTAATTCTAAAGGCAAGTGACATGCTTTTCCATAAACCATTTTATAAGGAGACATACCCATGGGATTTTTATAAGCAGTTCTATAAGCCCACAATGCATCATTTAATTTACTAGCCCAATTCTTCCTCGTTCTATCAACAGTCTTTTGCAAGATAGATTTAATTTCTCTATTTGATAATTCTACTTGCCCACTAGTTTGAGGATGATAAGCTGAAGCAATTCTATGATTAACACCATATTTAGCAAGAACTTTTCTAAAACCACCATGAATAAAATGAGAACCTTCATCAGTCATAAGATATCTAAGAACACCAAACCTAGGGAAAATAATTTGTTGAAGCATTTTTAACGATGTTTCACCATCAGCACTTTCAGTAGGAATAGCTTCTACCCATTTTGTAACATAATCAACAGCAACAAGTACGTGTGTATTACCTTCTGAAGAAGGGAAAGGACCCATAAAGTCAAATCCCCAACAATCAAATGGTTCAATAACAAGAGAATAATTCATAGGCATTTCATTTCGTCTAGAGATATTACCAACTCTTTGACATTCATCACAAGATAAAATAAACTTTCTTGTATCTTTAAAGAGAGTAGGCTAATAATAACCTGATTGTAAAACCTTTTGTGCATTTCTATCTCCAGCGTGATGTCCTCCATAAGCGCTACTATGGCACTTCCTCAATATCTCCTTTTGTTCATACTACGGAACACATCTTCACATAATACCATTGACTCCTTCTTTATATAAGTGTGGGTCATCCCAGAAATAATGCTTCAAGTCATAAAAGAATTTTCTTCTTTGTTAAGCTGAAAAGGTTGGAGGCAAATACTTCGAAACAATAAAGTTAGCATAATCTGCATACCAAGGACTATCTCGTGAACTCACCCTTATTGCAGCCAATTGTTCATTTGGAAAACTATCATTAACAGGTATAGGATCATAAGCAATGTTTTCCAATCTAGACAAATTATCAGCAACAGGATTATCAGCACCTTTCCTATCTACAATGTGTAAGTCGAATTCTTGCAAAAGTAATACCCATCTAATAAGCCTAGGCTTTGCATCTTTCTTTTCTATAAGGTATCTAATTGCAGCATGATCAAGTATGAATAATAACTTTAGAATCAACAATGTATTGCCTAAATTTATCACAAGCAAATACAACAGCTAGAAATTCTTTTTCAGTTGTAGCATAATTCTTTTGAGCAGAATCAAGTGTCTTACTAGCATAATGAATAACATTTAACTTTTTATCTATTCTTTGTCCAAGAACTGCACCAACAACAAAATCACTAGCATCACACATAATTTCAAATGGCAAATTCCAATCAGGTAGTTGAACAACAGGAGCAGTTATTAAAGCTTTCTTAAGAGTCTCAAAAGCTTCCTTACAATCATCATAAAAAACAAATGGTATATCTTTTTGAAAGATATTAGTAAAAGGCTTTGATACCTTGGCAAAGTCTTTGATAAACCTTCTATAGAAACCAGCATGACCAAGAATACTAAGAATACCTTTAACATCTCGGGGGCAAGGCATTTGCTCAATTGCCTCCACTTTAGCTCTATCAAGTTCAATGCCTCTTTCAGAAATTTTATGTCCAAGAACAATTCCTTCATTAACCATAAAGTGACATTTCTCCCAATTAAGAACAAGATTAGTTTCTTCACATCTCTGCAAAACCTTATCAAGATTGTGCAAGCAATTATCAAAAGAAGTACCATAAACGGAGAAATCGTCCATGAACACGTCCACAATTTCTTCATAAAAGCCATGAAAGATAGCAGACATACATCTTTGAAAAGTAGCAGGAGCATTACATAAACCAAAAGGCATACGTCTATAGGCATAAGTACCATAGGGACAAGTAAACGTGGTTTTCTCTTGAACTTGAGTTTTAACAACAATTTGAGAGAAGCCAGAATAACCATCAAGAAAGCAAAAAAGAGTTTTATTAGCTAATCTTTCCAACATTTGATCAATAAAGGGTAATGGATAATGATCTTTCTTAGTAACTTTATTAACCTTTCTAAAATCAATGCACAATCTATAACCAACAACTACTCTTTGAGGAATAAGTTCATCATGATCATTAGGTACGACAGTAATTCCTCCCTTCTTAGGGACACAATGCACATGACTAACCCATCTTCTATCAGCAATAGGATAAATGATACCAGCATCAAGAAGTTTTAATACCTCATTTCTTACCACTTCATTCATCTTAGGTATTAAACGGCGTTGATGTTCAACAACTGGCTTCACATCGGGCTCCATATTAATAGAATGCTGACATATGGAAGGAGAAATCCCCTTCAAATCATCCAAAGTATAACCCATAGCTCCACGGTGTTTCTTCAATATTTCCAATAATCTTTCTTCTTCTTTTCCTGAAAGGTTAGCACTAATAATAACAAGATATATTTTCTTATCATCAAGATGAGCATACTTAAGATTATCAGGCAAAGGTTTTAAATCAAAGACAGGATCCTCTTTAGGTGGAAGTGTTTTACCCAAATCTTCCACTTTTAAATTATGTTTAAGAATAGGTTGACGGAGGAATATGTCCTCTAGTTCATTTCTTTCTTCCATAAAAGTTTCATCTTCATGATCTTCCATAAATTGCTGAATATAATTAGTAGGAGCAAGAGAAATAGAAGCAAGTTGTTCTACTCTAAAATCTTCTTTAGGCAATTCGGGTTCATAAGGGGTTTTTGCAAATTTCGAAAAATTGAATTCATATGAATCATGTAACATCCCAACATTTTATAATGTTTAAAAATCACTAAAATTTAAAACTTTTGTTCTGATTAAAATAAAATATTAAAATACATAGGAAAACCAACTATGAAAGACTTCAAACATATTGAAAGAGTTTAATATTTCAAATATCTCAGTTTATCATTATTTTCAAAAGTTGTTTCTAGTTAAACAATTTATTATTCATTGTAAATTCTTAAAACCTCAATATCTAATTTTACAAATGTTTTACAAACTTCAAACCATTTTATAGTAATAAATTAGCTTCTTTATAAGTATTTGAATTCAACCACTTAGTCCTAGCTATTCATAAATTAAAATAATATTTACAAGTGTTCTTTTAAAACTATTTAAAACATGATCCATTGACAAATGGTTTTCACTCTTTCACCTGAGTTCAAAACATAGTTTTATAAATTACATGCCTATAGTTTATAACTTTAAAACTTCATAGATTTTAATTAGTGAATTATTCAAATAGACATTTCCTTAGCTTAAATGAATTTCATTTATTTTCAAAACAGAAAATGTTTTTCATGAATATATATCCAGTATAAGAAATAAATTAAATCTAAAATCTATTCTAAAGATATGTTATAAAGTTTTCAAATGATTTATCATATTATGAAACATAATGGTGCACAAAATAATTTGAATTAAAAATGATTACATTACATTTTCTCTTTTCATTACAAATAGTTGTAATATGTTATTTAATAATCTATTAAAGCTAAAATTTATTTAATATTGGAATATGAGTTTAAATAACTTAAATCCAAACATATTTGAATGTGGGTATTTCATAGAATGTATTTTAGCCAAAAATAAAATTTATTAAACCCTAGTTTTAAATTCAACATAAAGTGTCAAATTTGTATTTAATCATTATTTCAAAATTATTAATTTTAAAAAGTTTTCAAAACATGCCCACAACTGGTTCAACACAAAGATATTGATTTTACAAATTTTTAGAAATTAATTTGACATCATTTGGAGTTATAAATCAAAAGATATAAATAAAATGGAAAATCAGAAAAAGAAAAAGAAAAATCGCTGACGTCATGCTGACGTCAGCATCGTCTTCCTCCCGCAGACCACGCCTTGACCGAAAACCGCCGGCGATTACTCGCGTTGATTCGTGTGATTAAGGCCATTAAGTCTCTCCCTCTCCTGCCCTATTTGTAGCCCCGACTCTCCTCTGCATTTACCCTCTCGCTCCTAACCTAACCGCGCCGCCAGGCCGTCCCCATAGCTCGCCGGAGCTCCATCGCCGCCGCCGGCAATTTCTTCAAACTCCGGTCGGCTCTGTCAAACCCCGACCCCGAGACTCCGTGCATCTCTACCCCTGGTCAATGCGCCCCTCCTCACGCCCTCCTTCGTTCTCGTTTTGCAGTCGGGAGATCGCAGCGAGCTCGACTCGGAGTCACCGACGCCGTCACGATTCCGTCCTTGCCCAGCCGCTACCCGAGCACGCGCGAGACGCCAGGATCGCCTCCATCGTCTCCGTCGGTCCGCGCTGAACGTCGCGGTCGCCTCCGCGCGTCCGGGGAAGCACCGGAGCCTCAAAACGGTCCACGACCGAGCCGCCGCCGCCGTCTGCCCCGTCTCCGGCGACCACCCCGCGCCGCCCGGTGAGCACCCCCTCTCTCAGCCGTCCGATTTGCAATCTACGGTGTAGATTAGAAGTTTTAATCCAACCGGTACGCTCAGATCTGATCCATTGGATCTGGATCTGACGGCCCAGATTGCTTCACTTATCCACGTCAGCCGCACAGTCAGCGCCCAGTCAGCGCCCAGTCAGCTGCCACGTGGAAAATGAATTTCTTATTTAGATTTAATTGGCAGTTTTGCAGAAAAGCCCCTGCCACTTAGATCTGTCATAACTTTTTAACCACTTATCCAAATTTAACAAACTTTATATTTTTGGAAATCCCTCGACATGTAGAATATTTTAGAACTGCCAAAATTCAAATTTGACTAAGTTTAAAATATTCCAATTTCAAATGGAAGATTTGAGTATATTTGTCATAACTTTAAATCTATAATTCCAAAAATTGCAAATAAAATTGTTTTAGAAACTTTAGAATATTTGTAGTATGATGCCTCTGTTATAAAATATTTTTGAGTAATATTTGAATGAATTCATAGTTATATATTTAAATTGAATAGTTTGAATATTTTCAACATAACTTTTAATATAAACATTATTTTTGGATAAATCCAATTGCAATAAATGTATTTAAATCCCCTCTGTCTATTAATACTAATTATAAAATTTTGTTATAAAAATTTAAATCACATAAAACTTTAACTTTATAGTTATTCCTTTTATTATATATTACAAAAATAGAAATTAATTATATTGCATTTATAGCCTAAGTCTTGCTCCCTCTTTCTTTCTTTTCTCCCTCCTTCTCTGAGACTTCATGAAGACTAAGTAAATCCAAGACCAGCCTAGGTGATACAAAAATCATCAAGTCTGAAGATTATTCAAGTCTACCAAGAATTCAATCAAGACATCACCAAGGAGAATATTACAAGTCTGGAGATGAAGCCTGGAAGACCAACTACATCTTTCTTTCTATGTTTTCCCTCTTTCCTAATCTTGTCTTTCACTTTAGACTTAAACAATTTTTTGATCATGATATTATCATCTTGAAGTTTGTTGGATCCTAGTATCCAATTTACGAAGAGTTGATAATAATTGTTGATCACCTTGAAGAATAGACTTAGTATTTTCTCTAAGTAGATATGCACATCATGACTAAGTCATTAGAGTACTTATTCAAGATAAATTATAACAAAGGTATTTTATCCAACTTCTAACCTTAGTCCTTAGTATTTTTGACCAACACATTTCCTTGCATTTACTTAAAAGATTTTTCATGGCCTGACATGCATTTCTAGTCCTTAGAAATAATTTGCATATCATGCATGTCATGTTTTCCTTAGAAGTTTAAGAAACTTGTTTGTATGTGTTGTGTTGTTTTGTTTTATGATTGTTGTATTGTTGTTTGTTTATATTGTTTAGACTGAACGGAGAGACCCGAGTTCGTTGAAAAGAGTTTGTGAGTAAAGACTTCATTCAAAGGCAAGTGGCACACCTCATAAATTCCCAAGTATTTTATATGCATAAGTAGAACTATTTTCCTAAGCATGTGTAGTATTGCTATGCAAGACCTGTTTAGAATTCCCTATTCCATTGTGTCTAGGTACCTATGAAATGACTTAGTAAAATTTTGATGCTATGCAATTGATGAAAGGTTTTATAAAATCTTAAGTGCCTACTCAGGACCATGTCTATGAGGGTTTTCACCTAAGATAGTTTCTACTATACTTAGGACCATGTTACGTGGGGTTTTTTACCTGAGGGTACACTTAGATGGGTGAGCTACTCAGGACCATGTCTATGGGGGTTTTCACCTAAGATAGTTTTCACTATACTTAGGACCATAGTATGTGGGGGTTTTTACCTGAGAGTGCACTCAGGGATGAGCCATCTTTTGGTTCTCTGGAATTTACCAGTGTTACCAACTATGATGTTGAAACTGTTTTATAAAGTGATAGGATAAAACTGGCTTTACGCAAAATAGCCTTGGAACTCCACCAGCCAAATATGCATATAGGTTATTAGAGTTATTCCTCTAAGTGTCCACCATAGTGTCACTTCCCAGACTCCATTTTTAATGGAATCTGACCCACGTTGTTGCAATATTTTTCTTATTGCAGATTGATCAGATGACGAGTGAGGTTTCGATTAAAGGTTTCGAGTCTACAACCAACATGTTTTCGCCTGTGGCAACATGAAGTTGTTGGACACCCACTGCTATTGTATTTCCGATGTGTACTGTTTCAAAGCTAGCTTTATGCTATGCAACTTGTAGTGAATATTTTGTAAGTCCGGATCATCGATGTAATAAAAATGATACCTTGTTGTGATATTACATCGTAAACTGTGTGTGCAAACGAATCGATCCAGGGATTTGCACTATACACAGGTATCTGCCTTATTTAAAGTGCAGGTACGCTACAAATCACCAGCAAATTTAGTAAGGATTTTCTCTTTCCTACAATCTATAACAGCACCACAAGAATTCAGAAAAGGTCTACCAAAAATAATAGGACAAGTCTTACTAGCAGCAGAACCAAGTACAAGAAAATCAGCGGGATATTTAGTCTTACCACATAGAACTTCAACATCTCTAACAATACCAATGGGAGAGATAGTTTCTCTATTAGAAAGTTGAATAACCACATCAATATCTTCAAGTTGTCTAGGACCAATTTCATGCATAATCTCTTTGTAAAGCTCGTAAGGAATAACACTTGAACTTGCACCAATATCACATAAACCATAATAACAATGATCACCAATTTTAACAGATAACACAGGAACACTAGCCTTTCTTGGCTTTGCAGGATGAGAGACAACATTAGAAGCATCATCACAAAATATAATATACTCTTCTCCCACATTTTCAGAAACAAGTTCTTTAACTATAGCCACAAAAGGTTCAACTTTAATTTGTTCATCAGGTTCTTTAGCTTTCTTATCACTTTTACTAACCACACTAGCCATAAGAGAATGTTCTTTCACTTTAGCAGAAAAAGGAATTTTATCAATATAAGGCTCAGGAATGATATGATCAACAATATTAACTTCAATGCTTTTAGCTAAAGGAGCAACAGGTTTATCTTTATAAGGTTCATGATATTTTTCAAACCCCTTCTTGGGCAAACCGAAATAATAAGCAAAGGATTTATAATAATTTGCAACAACTTGAGAGTCAAGACCATAAGCATTGTTAATATTTAGAAATACATCAGTGTTCATAAAAGTCTTAACGCAGTCCTATTTTATACCTGACTCCCTACCTTTGTCGTTCTTCCATGCTTTAGTATTTTCTTCAATACGATCAAGAAGGTCCCATTTAAACTCCTTCCTATTACGAGTGAATGATCCAGCACATGAAGTATCCAATAATGTTTTATCTTCAAACGAGAGTCTTGCATAGAAGTTATCAACAATAATATTACCAGGAAGCTCATGAATGGGACATTTAAGCATTAATGCCTTCAATCTCCCCCACGCTTGGGCAATACTCTCTCCATCATGAGGCCAGAAGTTATATATAGAATTCCGATCTTGATGAATTTCACTTGGAGGATAAAATTTAGAATAAAAGAGAGGTACAATTTCCTCCCATCCAAGAGAATCCCTATTCTTCAGCAGTTTATACCAATGCGTAGCTCTCCCACCAAGTGATATGGCGAATAATTTCTTCCTCACTTCATCCATCGTAATACCTGCACACTTGAACAACTCGCATAATTCATGTAAATACAGCAAATGATCACCGGGGTGGACAGTTCCATACCCAAAATAGCGGTTATTCATAACACGTTTAACAATTTTCATAGGTATTTTAAATGGCTCAATATCATCAGGAGGCGCCTCACGTTCTACCTCAGCAGCGGTAAAAGACTTCCCAAACAGGAAAGCAACCTTTCCTCTCTCCATTATTAAGCAAATAAGGAGACAGAAATAAAAACAACACTTACAATTGAAGTTTTCCTTACCAATTCCTCTTACCGATAGCGCTTCACTCCCCGGCAACGGCGCCAGAAAATAGTATTGATGACCCACAAGTATAGGGGGTGTATCGCAGTACTTTCGATAAATAAGAGTGTCGAACCCAACGAGGAGCAGAAGGTGTTGCCAAGTGGTTTGATGAGGAATTCACTGTAAACACTAGCAGACAAGTTTTCAGTAGACTTTGAGATAACAGATAAAAAAAGTGCGAGTAAATAGAGCGCGACAAATATAATTGCAGCGAGTGGCCCAATCCTTTGAGAGCAAAGAACAAGCCGGTTTGTTTACTTATGATGACCAAACGTTCTTGAGGACACACGGGATTTATGTCTAGTGCTTTCGCATCATATTGATGAATAATCTTTAGTGTTTAGATAAGTGTCGTGTGGGTGAACCTATGCTAATGCACCGCCCTTCCTAGGACTAATATATACTTGTGATTATACCCCTTGCAAGCATCTGCAAATACAAGAAAGTAATTAAGATAAATCTAACCATAGCCTTAAACTCTGAGATCATGCGATCCCTCGCGCATCCGAATACCAACGGGGGTTTAGGTTTCTGTCACTCCGGCAACCCCACAAATGATAACCGAGTACACGATGCATTACCCTAGGTCCATAAAGGCGAAGTGTCATGTAGTCGACGTTCACATGACACCACTAGAAGAATGGCACCACAACTTAAATATCAAAACATCAAATATTAATCAACATAGTTCACTACTAACATCTAGACTTCTCCCATGTCCTCAAGAACACAACGAACTACTCACAACACACCATAATGAACATGATCAGAGGTGATATAATGATGGATCACAATCTGAACATAAACCCTAGTTCAACGATTTCACTCAATATCATCAATAACAATAGCAATCAACGCCTGGAGAGTTTCCCCTATCAAATACACAAAGTTTAGCCCTAGATGTTACAGCGGGAACGGAGTGGATGGATGGAGATGACGGCGTCGGCGGTGGAGATGGTGGTGTTGGCGATGGTGATGGAGTGCAGCTCGATGACGGTGACGATGGCGACGATTTCCCCCCTCCGGGAGGGAATTTCCCCGGCGGCAACGCAGCCTGCCGGAGAGCTTTTCTCTCTCTGTCTTCTCCGCCTCGTGGTGGCGGCGGAGATGGTTTCTGGCCAACGTAATAATTCTAGGTTTTCGAGGGGAACAAGTACGCGAAGGGGTGCGCCAGGAGGTGGGCTAGGGCGGCCACATTGCCTGCTCGCGCAGCTGGCTTGGGAGCCGCGCCGGGAGGTGGTGTGGGCCTCCTGGGCCCCACCCCAGGCTCCCCTTTTGGACTCCTTCATGAAAAAATTCAGAAATAAATCCCAGTTAGCCACTTTGTTCTTCGGGTTTTCGCAAATATTGTATCTTGACGGTGCTTTTTCCAGCAGAATTCAGACTCCGGAGTTCCATCCCCCAATGCTCATCATGAAAGGAGTATGCCCAAGAGGCAATAATAAAGTGGTTATTATCTTATTCAATGTTTATGATAAATGTTTATTTCTCATGCTAGAATTGTATTAATTGGAAATGTTAATACATGTGTGACTAATGAACAAATAAGAGTTCCTAGTAACACCTCTCGTTTAACTACCTCGTTGATTAACTGATGATTAAGGTTTCCTAATCATGAACATTGGATGTTGTTAATAACGGGATCACGTAATTAGGAGAATGATGTGATGAACACACACCCAAATTAAGTATAGCAATGCGATCAAGTCATTAAGTTTACATTGTTGTACTAAGCATACGAAGTAATCCTAATCTTTAGACCATGAGATCATGTCAATCACTAACACCGGAAGAATGCTTTGATAACATCAAACGTCACACCGTAACAGGGTGACTATAAAGGTGGTGTTGGGTATTCCGAAAGTATTAGTTGAGGCTCATGGATCAAGAAGTGGGATTTGTCCATTCAGATGACGGAGAGATATACTCTGGGCCCTCTCGGTGATATCACATTGACACCGCTTGCAAGCATGTGACTAGGTCACAAGGATGTCATATCACAGAACGAGTAAAGAGTACTTGTCGGGAACGAGATGGAACAAGGTATAGATGACACCAATGATCGTATCTCGGACAAGTAAAATATCGCGAGACAAAGGGAATTGGTTATGACGTTTTTTGGTTCACACGATCACAAGATTCATCGTCGAATATGTAGGAGTCATTACGGATCTCCAGATCCCGCTGTTGACTATTGATCGGAGAGGTGTCTCGATCATGTCTACATTATTCACGAACCGTAGGGTGACACACTTAAGGTTTGTCGACGCTTTTGGGTAGACACGGAATTTCGGAGAAAAGTTTGGACAGCACCGAAATTGTTTCGGGTAATATTGAAATAGTTCAAGGAGTTAATTGTCAATGGTTGGCAATGGTTGTTAATAGAATTAACAAATGAACCAAGGGGGTAAGTGTTAATGGTTGTTAATAGAATTAACAAATATTAAAAATAAATGAAATTGTTTTATTTAATAACGAAAACCCCTTGGAATTTTGAGTGGGAATTGATGAGAGAATGAGTGGGTTGAGTGGAGACTCCACTCACATGATGAGGGGAGAGGTAGGGGCACTCCAAATTCGTGGCTCCCTCCCCCTCCTATATAAAGAGGGGTGTAAGCTCCCTCTCCCTACACACTTGCCTCTCTCTCCCTCCTCCCGCTGCTCCACCTTCCAGCCATCCGCTTAGCGAAGCCATGACCGATTAGTTTCTCCACCACATCACGCCGTCGTGCTGCTGGAGTTTCCGGTGGTTCTACTTCTTCTGCCTCGCTGGATCGAGGGAACGGAGGTCGTCATCAAGCCGTACGTGTGACCGAGTACGGAGGCGCTGCCCGTTGTAGCGCACATCTTCACCATCTTGAGATCGGCGAGTGAATGACTACATCATCCACGAGAATTATTCTCGAAACGCTTACGGTCTTCGAGGGTTAGTTCTCTTGGAATATGTTCCACTCGTTACGAGCTTCTCCTAGACTAGATCTTGGCTTGTTGGTTTTTTTGCATCGTAAGAAGTTTTTTATTTTCTATGCTAGGAACCCATCAGTGGTATCAGAGCCGTGTCTATGCGTAGATGTTTTGTATGGGTAGAACACATATGTGTATGTGGGCGTTGATGATCCTGTTATTGCTTCCTTAGTATATTTTGTATCTTAGTGGCATAGTGGGATGAAGCGGCCCGGACTAACCATACATGTCCACGCACATGAGACTTGTTCCACGACTGACATGCAACTTGTTTTGCATAAGTGGCTTTGTGGGTGTCTGTCTCTCCCACTATAGTTAAGCTATAAAATAGAACGAGTTGCTAATAATATTTTCATCACCGTTGTGGTTTCATGTTCGTAGGTAAGAACGGTTCTATCTGCGAAAGCCCTAAGCCACGTAAAATATGCAAAAATAAATTAGAGGACGTCTAACTTGTTTTTGCAGGGCATGTGATGTGATATGGTCAAAGTTACAAATTTGATGTATGAGATGATACCTTTTGTAAATCATGACAAACCGACAGGAGCCAAATGGTTGTCTTTTTTAATTTATGGCTTGTGTGCTAAATATCATATCTAGATGATATGTTGTAAATTTGGAGGACAATCAAGAAGGAGGCACCATGGACCTTGGTGCCACTTCGGTGGAATGATGGAGATCATGCCAAGATGCACAAGATAGAGATTAAGTGCGAGAAGGACCATATCATATCACATTATCCATGCATGTGATGTTAATCCTTTTATGCATCTTATTTTGCTTAGATCTTTGCTTAGATTGTGACGGTAGCATTATAAGATTATCCCTCTCACAGTTAATATCAAGATAATAATGTGTTCTTCCTTAGTATGCACCGTTAAGAAAGTTTGTCGTTTCGAAGCACCACGTGATGATCGGGTGTGATAGACTCAACGTTCCCATACAACGGGTGTAAGCTAGATTTACACACGCAAATACTACGGTTTTACTTGGCGAGCCTAGCATGTACAGACATGGTCTCGGAACACGTAATCGAAAGGTAAAGCATGAGTCATATGGATGATATGATCAACATGTCGATGTTCGCCTTTGCAGTTGCACCATCTCTCGTGATGATCGGTTATTGGTGTAGTGAATTTGGTTCGTGTAATCACTAAAACGACTAGAGGGATGTTGTTTTTGAGTGGGAGTTGACGTAATAATTTAGAATTAGTTTAACTCCATATATCTATCATAAACATAGTCTAAAATTGTCTTTGCATGAATATTTGTAGTATTGGCATCCGTAGTCCACTACGCACTAGGCTTGTTAGTTGAGATCAATACTGTTCAAAATCTGATATTTACTCTATGGACTGGTACCATATTGTAAGTAAGTAATTATGTATAGAAAAGTTTTAAAGTGTCTCCACTCAACCCACTCATTCTCTCATCAAATCCCACTCAAAATTCCAAGGGGTTTTCTTTATTAAATAAAACAATTTCATTTCTTTTTAATATTTGTTAATTCTATTAACAAACATTAACACTTACCCCCTTGGTTCATTTGTTAATTCTATTAACAACCATTGGCAACCATTGACAATTAACTCCTTGAACTATTTCAATATTTCCCGAAACAATTTCGGTGCTATCCAAACTTTTCTCCGAAATTCCGTGTCTACCCAAAAGCGTCGACAAACCTTAAGTGTGTCACCCTACGGTTCGTGAATAATGTAGACATGATCGAGACACCTCTCCGATCAATAGTCAACAGCGGGATCTGGAGATCCGTAATGACTCCTACATATTCGACGATGAATCTTGTGATCGTGTGAACCAAAAATGTCATAACCAATTCCTTTTGTCTCGCGATATTTTACTTGTCCGAGATCCGATCATTGGTATCATCTATACCTTGTTCGATCTCGTTCCCGACAAGTACTCTTTACCCGTTCTGTGATATGACATCCTTGTGACCTAGTCACGTGCTTGCAAGCGGTGTCGATGTGAAATCACCGAGAGGGCCCAGAGTATATCTCTCCGTCATCTGGATGGACAAATCCTACTTCTTGATCCATAAGCCTCAACTAATACTTTCGGAATACCCAACGCCACCTTTATAGTCACCCTGTTACGGTGTGACGTTTGATGTCATCAAAGCATTCTTCCGGTGTTAGTGATTGACATGATCTCATGGTCTAAGGATTAGGGTTACTTCGTATGCTCAGTACAACAATATAAACTTAATGAATTGATCGTATTGCTATACTTTATTTGGGTGTGCTCATCATATCATTCTCCTAATGACGTGATCCCGTTATTAACAACATCCAATGTTCATGATCAGGAAACCTTGATCATTAGTTAATCAACGAGCTAGTTAAACGAGAGGCGTTACTAGGAACTCTAATTTGTTCATTAGTCACACATGTATTAATGTTTCCGATTAATACAATTCTAGCATGAGAGATAAACATTTAGCATAAACATGGAATAAGATAATAACCACTTTATTATTGCCTCTCGGGCATATTCCTTTCAGTCTCCCACTTGCACTAGGGGCAATAATCTTTATTACATTGTAATGACCCTAACACCCATATGAGATATCTACGCATAAACACGCGTGAAAGGATCGGTACGACACCTAGAGGGGGGGGGGGGTGAATAGGTGCTAATTCAATTTTTTAGTTCTTTTTCAATTTAGGCTTGACACGAAAGGTAAATTCTCTAGATATGCAACTACGGTGAATTTACCTATATGGCAAGCTAGCAACTAAGCAAGATACAATAGTAAAGGCGATAAGTAAGGATAGAAGTAACCGAAGTGAAAGCACGAGATGACAAGGATGTATTCCCGAGTTCCTCTCTTAAATGGGAGTACGTCTCGTTGGAGAGGTGTGAACCAACACAATGGTTCAACGGCCACAAAGGCCTCACCCAAATCTCCGGTGAACCGCACCACAAAGGTTTGGTTCACTTTCCACTATCGGAATCCTTCGAGGCGGAATCCGGAGCCTTTACAACAACGATTCGGGGCACGACCCACAAAGGGCTTGGGGGCTCCCGAACAGCTAAAATCTGTCACAAAGACAATAGATAAGTACAACAATGGGCTAGGTTTTCCTAGTGGAAACCCTAGCTAATGGTCCCTCAAGAAAATGAGGGGGAAATGAAGAACGGCTCGGTGAAGATGTAGATCAAGGCCTTCTCCTTCAATCCTCCAAAGATCAACGAGTTTGGACGGAGGGATTGGGAGATCTAGTGATTCTTGGACTTGCAACAATGGTGTTTTTCCTTTTCTGGTCGAGCTAGTTGGCTGGAGGAAGGGGGAGAGGTATTTATACCCCTCCCCAAAAGATAGCCGTTGCAGTCCACTTGGACCGGAGACTCCGGTCCTGGAAGGCCGGAGACTCCGGCCAGGCCGGAGACTCCGGTTACTGAGGCCGGAGACTCCGGTCCACAGGGGCGGAGACTCCGGTGTCACTCCGGGGACACTCCGGACCCCCTACCAGGGAGTGCCGTCTCCTTCTCGAAGGCAGTAGGACCGGAGACTCCGGCCCCTGAGACCGGAGACTCCGGCCTCCCCGGGCGGAGACTCCGGTGTCACTCCGGGGTCACTCCGGACCCCCCACCAGTGAGTGCCGTCTCTTGCTCTCTTTTCGTCGAATGCAGGGGGACCGGAGACTCCGGCCCCCTGAGCCCAAAAAGGCCGGAGACTCCGGCCTGAGCAGATGAACTGCTCAAACAGGCGGTTTCTTTTATCTTTCCTGCACACTCAATACACCATTAGGTACATAAAATCTAGGTTTGTCGTCTAACACACAAAACACATGGGGATACACAAAAATGTTCTTTCAATCTCCCCCTTTTTGGTGTTAGATGACAACACTAGGATTTGCAATAAGACATAATTCACAAATGACAGTAATAACAAATAATTGAGGAGCTCCCCCTACATGTGTGCATATAAGTAGTTTGCTTTTGAATACAAATGCTCAACACGTATAGGAGAGACACCTCACAATAATTTGAACAAGATAACAAACTTTGGACAAACACAAAGTAATGGATTGAGAGGAAAGAGTCATACCTTGTGCATTTTTAATAAGACAAACATCCAATGCACCAAGATACATATCACCATAATAAACACCATCTCAACCAACGATAGAAATAACCATATGTCTCGGAGTGGATTATCCATGGTCTCACAAACATAGTCTTACAAACAGTTAACAAAACAAATAGAGTTCAACAAGCGAGAATAAAAAGGGGCACAAGCTAGAACGAAATGATAAAAGAGCATGCTTGTGACCCGCCCATGCAAATCCCACGGTGAGAACCTAATAGAACTACTTCTCCCCCTTTGGCATCGAAACGCCAAAAAGGGAAAAGAGCAAGACTACCGCACCCCGAAAGAATCACTCGTAGTCATCTTCGTCGGCGTCGTTGTCACCATCATCATCATCATCATTTGCATCACCATCATCATCACTAGCCTCTTCATGTTCTTCTTCACTATCTTCCTCATAAGTCATGGGTGCCTTGCCGGTGTTACGAGAAGAGGTAGGCAAGGAAGACACATCTTGAAAATCCCCCCAAGGGAAGGTATCACAGTTCCATTCTTCAAGCGGGATGGTGCGCTCGGATGGCGGGGAGGGAGGAGCACCTTGAGGACGAGGAGGAGTGCGGCCACCATAGTTCGTTTTGCGCATCTCCTTCAACATTTTGGCTTGGTTGGACAAGATCCTCTTGTTGGTGACGTAGTTTTGATGGTTCTCCTTGTGCACCGCAATGCCCATGCACAACATAGTCTTTTGCCACCAAGAGACACGCTTCACCTCATTGTTGACACGGGTACGCCCACCCGAGAATGAGGAGGACGGAGTGGCATTTTTCCTTCTTGCCCTAGGAGCTTCTTCCTCCTCAATCTCTTCATAAGTGCGTTGAGAAGAGCTATGAATGGAAAGCACTTGAAGAGTTCCAAACTTGTGTGCCGTGAACCGAGAAGGATCAAGTTGGAGCCTTGAGAGAATGAGTTTCATAACATACGGAGCATACATTGGGTTCTTCCTCTCAATGAGGGTGATGTGTATCTCATTCCTCATGAAGTCCATCACATCAACCTCAAACCCTTGACACTCCGGTCCGGCAAGATAAGCTCGGTGAGCATGATGCATGAGGTTGACTAGTGCCCCACGGATGGCATCCGTATTTCCGGCTTGAGGTGCAATGCTCCAACGAAACATCCGGATCAAAATGTTGTAGATAGGCTTGAGACCACGGGTTGTCGCTAGAGTACCGTTGCTAGCACAAAGTGGAAGGAGGAGCTTCTTATCATAGGATTGACCCTCAACATGCATTCTTCTACCAACCGGAGTGGATACTCCTTTGAACCCATAGCCTAAGAGACGACCAAACTCGGAGAAGGTGGCGGAGCATTGGACGGGCCCGGTCATCCAAGTCATCTTGGTGTCCTCTTCCGGACCAAGAACAAGAGTAGCAAAGAATTGTTGGACCTTGATGATATCATAATCTTGAATAGTGGACATGAGGCGCTCTAACCCCAACTTTCTTGCAACCCAAAGAGCTTCCACGAAATATTGCTTCTTGGCCATGGTTGGAAAGTGCAATGGCTTTTGGGGACACACAAGCGCTTTTGGGTCAAGATGAGCATATATTTCCTTCATGATGAGTTCTTGCTCCTTTCTCCAAAAGTGTCCATCGGAGGAGTTGTTGGGCATAGCATAGAAATTTTGCATCCTCATAGTGCGGAAATCTTCCTTGTTCAAGCTCTTGACGGAGGAGATATTCTCAAATTCGGCCCTCTTGGCACTTTCTTCCCTTTGAAGGGCAGCCTCTTGCTTGAGCCTACGTGCCTCAGCAGCACGTTCTTGATACAAAACACTCCGCTGAACTGTCCGACCAGATGCTTCATCATAGACAAGATAGTCTCTCCCTGGCTTCTTGGACACAGTTTTCTTGATCTTGGATGATGATGAGGCACCGGGGTGGCGCTTGCTAGCTGTGAAATAGAGTAAGAGAGGTAGCATATAGATAAGCATACATGTCCGAGAGAAGTTCCAAAACGTAGGAAATCATGTGACGCAATTTGCCTCAGAGATGATCTAGGCCGGAGTCTCCGGTCTCAGGGGGGCGGAGTCTCCGGCCTCACCGGAGTCTCCGGTCGTGAAGACCGGAGTCTCCGGCCTGAGACGGGGAACTCCGACCTAGGTCGAATCTGAGAGAAATTCAAACCCCACGAATTTCCTAAGATGTACATTGCCACCAAAAGGGTACTACACCATGAATTTCGACCAGTATTCCTCTCAAAACTAGATCGGGAGCGAATCCATAGAGGGAGAGAGAGATGTACCGGTATCTTTCATGGTGAGATGCAAACGACGGAGAGGAGGGTCTCCGGCGCTTGGGAGGAGAGGGAGCCGGTGGCACGGCGGATTCCGGCAGCGGGGAGCGGCCGGAGGAGCACCTGGGGTCGAGGGCGGCGACAGGGAGAGGTTTGGGGGTCGGGGGTGTGTGAGAGTTATGAGAACAACTCCCACCCCGATCCCCTTTAGAGCCCTGTGAAAATCGCGGAGACCGGAGTCTCCGGCCCAAACACACCGGAGTCTCCGGCCTAGCCGGAGTCTCCGTGGTTTGGGGCGGAGACACTGGTCAGACCGGAGTCTCCGGTCCTTGACACCGGAGTCTCCGGCCCCTGTGACCCCAAAATGCCAGATATGTGGATCTTGGACATGTATGTGGCAAGAGGAGCATGTTTTTAGGCGAGAAGGCTTGGGTTAGAAACAAAGTCACTGAAAAAATGGTACTATGCCCTCAAGCTTGGTAAAAAACAACGAAAACGACTTTAAAAAGCAATACTTGAGTGCATTTTCCATACGGGCAAAAAAAAGGCATAGAAATCCAAATAAATACTCCATGAAGTCCAAATCTTCACTAGGAAGATGTCGGTGGCCTAGGCCACCATGTATGAGTGTAAGTGGTGTGATACCGCGAAGATATATCTTGGGTTCACCGCCACTACTCACAATTTAAGCTCACAATTCATAAAAATGAACAAAAGAGACAAAAAGAGTTCTTACTATCGGCATAATGGGGGGAGGGATAGTCCAATGGATTAGGACCGCACTCCCCCTATGTCCATGCCTACACCTAGATCAAATAGAGAGATAAGATAGAGGTGTGCATGCAAGGTGATCAACCGACGCTCCTCGAATCCACGATATTTAGCTCATGCCTCAAAAATGTGAACCTTGCTTCATCAAGTGGCTTTGTGAACATGTCGGCGAGTTGAATCTTCGTGGGAATATAACCAAGCTCAATGTCACCCCGGTTGATGTGATCTCTAATAAAATGATAACGAATCTCAATATGCTTCGTTCTTGAGTGCTCCACCGGGTTGTGACCAATCTTGATAGCACTTTCATTGTCACACAAAAGAGGCACTTTGTCACAATGGACACCGTATTCCTTTAAAGTTTGCCTCATCCATAACAATTGAGTGCATGCACTAGCGGCCGCCACATATTCGGCTTCGGTGGTGGATAGTGATATGCAATTTTGCTTCTTGGAGGACCAACTCACCAATGACTTCCCAAGGAATTGACATGCACCGGAGGTTGACTTCCTATCATCCTTGCAACCGGCCCAATCCGAATCCGTGTAACCGGCAAGAGAGAAGTTGGACCCCCTAGGATACCACAAACCAAACCTTGGGGTATAAACCAAATATCGGAAGATTCGATTCACCGCTATCAAGTGACTTTCTTTAGGAGCCGCTTGGTACCTTGCACACACTCCTACACTTAACACAATATCGGGTCTAGATGCACAAAGATAAAGCAAAGAACCAATCATAGAGCGATAGAGTTTTTGATCGACATCTTTACCCTTTGGACTAAGTTCAAGATGGCATTTGGTGTCCATAGGAAACCTCTTCTCTTTTGCATCTTGCATCTTGAACCTCTTGAGCATGTCTTGAATATATTTGGCTTGTGAGATGAAGGTCCCTCCACTCAATTGCTTGATTTCAAAACCAAGGAAGAACTTCAACTCTCCCATCATGGACATCTCGAACCTATCGGTCATAAGCTTTGAAAATTCATCATTAAAAGCTTTGTTAGATGAGCCAAAAATAATATCATCAACATAAAGTTGGCATATGAAAAGCTCCCCTTTTACTCTCTTGGTAAAGAGAGTGGGATCGATTTGCCCCACTTCAAAGCCACGGTCTAGTAGTAGCTCTCTTAGGTGCTCATACCAAGCACGAGGTGCTTGTTTGAGACCATAGAGGGCCTTATCAAGTTTGTAGACATGGTTTGGGAAGTGTGGATCCTCGAATCCCGGTGGTTGCTTAACATATACCAACTCCTTTAAAGGACCATTAAGAAAGGCACTTTTCACATCCATTTGTTGCAACTTAAAGTTGTGATGTGATGCATATGCAAGAAGGATACGGATGGACTCAAGGCGAGCCACGGGAGCATAGGTCTCTCCAAAATCAATGCCTTCAACTTGAGAGTACCCTTGAGCTACCAATCTTGCCTTGTTCCTTACCACCATTCCATGTTCATCTTGCTTATTCTTGAATATCCACTTGGTGCCTATGACGTTTTTGCAATCTTTTGGCTTCTCCACAAGATTCCACACTTTGTTGCGCTTGAAGTTGTTGAGTTCTTCATGCATGGCTTCCAACCAATCCGGATCTTCAAGAGCTTCAAAGACTTTCTTTGGTTCCACCATGGAGATATGAGCTTGATGTTCACTAAAGCTTGCCAATTGACCTCTTGTGGACACCTTGCGAGAAACATCACCAATGATGGCTTCAAGCTTGTGACACTTGATTTCCAAGTTTCTCTTGACCCTTACTTGACGACGGGTTTCGATATCCCCATTGTTACGAGGGATTTCGGATTGATCATCTTGATCATTTGAGTCCCCGTCTTGACCGTTATGATGAGCTTGACCATCTTGTTGTACATCTTCAATAATGGGAGTAGATGGTTGCTCTTGATCTTGAAAGGAGTTGACAATAGGAGAACTTGATTCTTGTGAGGCCTCATTGTCAACTTGAGAAGGAACTTGTTCTTGTTCTTCTTGGATAGGTGTCTCATTTGCTTCCATAGTGGGGGCCGCTTCAACTTGTGATGATGGAGTCTCCACTTGAGTGGAGCTTGTACTTGCTTGAGGAGGCTCATGATGGATTTCAATGGGGCGATGGAAACCAACCCCCATTCTTCTTATGGCATCTTGAGGTTCCTCATTATCTACATCACAAACATGAAATTGCGCCACTTGGGAGCCGTCATTCTCATCGAACTTCACACTACAAGATTCCACAACTCTCCCTAAGGATTTGTCATAGACTCTATAAGTGTGAGAGTTCGCACCGTACCCAACAAGAACACCTTCTAAAGCTTTAACTTCAAATTTAGATAAATGAACACCTTTGATTTTGTAGAAACACTTACAACCAAATACTCGATAGTAGGAGATGTTGGGCTTGTTGCCGGTAAGCATTTCATAAGGAGTTTCCTTCTTCCCTTTGCGAAAAAATAACCGGTTGGAGGAGTGACACGCCGTGGAGATAGCTTCGGCCCACAAGAAGAGTGGAGACTTAAACTCCGCCAACATGGACCTAGCCATATCCATAAGAGTCCGGTTCTTTCTCTCGGCTACACCATTTTGTTGAGGGGTATACGCAGCGGAATATTGATGACGAATTCCCTCATCACTAAGAAACTCATTTAGGGTGTAGTTCTTGAACTCGGAGCCATTGTCACTTCTAATGGCCAATATGGGAACATTGTGTTGACGTTGAACTTCATTGGAGAAGTCGATGACGGTTTGTTGAGTTTCATCCTTCGTCTTGAAGAAGAAAACCCAAGTGAATCTTGAATAGTCATCAACAATCACCAAGCAATACTTCTTCCCACCAAGACTTGGTTGCGGTACGGCACCAAAGAGGTCAACATGAAGAAGTTCCAAAATCCTCGTTGATGAGATGATGGTCTTGCTTGGGTGGGGAGAATCATGCATCTTTCCTTCAACACACGCCCTACAAAGACGATCTCTAGAAAAAGAAACATTCTCATTTAGTCCAAGAATGTGGCCACCCTTGTGAAGACTTTGCAAAGTTCTCATATTGACATGGGATAAGCGGCGATGCCACAACCACCCCACGTCGGCCTTTCCGAATAAGCATATTGCTTGAGTGTTGGTTGACCCCGAAAAGTCAACCACAAACAACTCATTTTCAACATACCCAACGAACATGACCTTTAGAGTCTTGCTCCTCAAGAGTACCACCATATCAAGAGTGAAATGGACATCAAAGTTCATCTTATTAAGAGCACGAACGGACATAAGATTGTAACCTAGAGACTCAACAAGCATGACATTTACAAGGGTGATATCCCTTGCAACTACCACCTTGCCGAGACTCTTTACCTCGGCTTTAGACTTGTCCCCATAAGAGACGGTTGAGTGATTTAGATTTGGTCTCAACTCCGTCATGATCTCCTTGCTTCCGGTCATATGACTAGTGCATCCACTATCAATCACCCATTTAGATCCACCGGAAGCATAGTCCTACAAGAGATCATATCTTGGATTTAGGTACCCATTTCTCAATGGGTCCTTTTCGGTTAGCAACAAGGGTCTTAGGAACCCAAATAGAGTAATCAATGTAACCATCATAAGGACCAACATATTTTGCATAAACATCACCATAATAGTCAACATAAAGAATATAATTGGGATTGTTATGCCCCGCGAAGTCACTACGAGTAGTCTTGCCCCTAGTGGCATTGCTACCCGCAATGGAAGTCTTTGCTTGTGCGGGCTTGGTCTTGTTCTTCTTGATGTTGCTCACTTTCTTCTTTGCTTCGGCCACATAACCAAGACCCTCCTTCCCTTTGTGTGGTTTTTGCTCAAACAAGTAAGCAATGCCCTTATCCTTACCTTTGAGAATAGAGGTCTTAGCACTAGTGGCCTTAGCAAGATCCACCTTCAACCTAGCATCATCTTCACTAACATCTTCATGAATACGAGGAAGAATGGATATACTAGTTGAACGAGTTTTAGAAAGTTGAGCTTGAAGTTGTTCATGAGACTTGACTAGAAGGGAGTGGGTCGATTCCAAGACCTTGTGAGCTTTTTCAAGCTTCTCCATATCCTCAAGAAGTCTAGCATTCACAACTCTAAGTTCAACTTTCTCCTTTTTAATCACTTTATATTTAGTAAAGACATGATCTCTATCCTTAATGATTTTATCAATGATTTCATCATTTTTAGCATCAAGAGACTCAAGTCTTTCCTCAAGAGTGGTTCTATATTCACTTTCTTCATCAAGAGAGCTATTTAATGATGCTATGGAAGCATTCAAAGAAGCAATGGTGAGAGAATCCTCTCTCTCAATCTTACTCTTTTCTTGAAGAAGTTCTTCGGCCGCACATAGTTGTCTCATGAGAGACTCAACATGTTCTTTGGCCTCACCTTGCAAGTTAGTCACAAGAGTATCGAAGGCAACAAGTTCCTTCTTAATCTCAAGACTAGATTGATCATGCGTAGTCTTAGGAGAAGGGGATGATACCTCGGTGAGATGAGCCATGAGGCAACGAGCGGTGTTGGTGGAGAGGTTCTCATTGGGGGATTCAAAGAGAGATGATGATGAAGTGGAGACAATAGCCAATGCGGCTACCTCTTTGTTAGGTGCATCTTCATCTTCGGAATCACTTGTGGCATATTCCTCTTGTGCCACCAACACAATTCTCGGTGCCTTCTTGAAGAAGGGCTTCCTTGGTCTTGCGGGCTTCTTTTGAATCAACTTGGAGTGATCCTTTGGGATAAGCTTCCCACCATTTTGCTCACGGTTCTCATATGGACACTCTCTTATGTAGTGATTCTTGTCATGACAATTGTAGCAAGTCTTTGTCCTTGAGGAAAGCTCTTTCTTGCCACTTGAGTTGTTCTCTCGATCAACACGAGATTTAGCACTTGCCGGGTCATTCCAAAACACCCTTGTGGCAAGAGCAATGTGACCATTGAGGGCTTGCTCAAGATCATGTGGTGCAATGTTGCTTGGGCAAGCTTCAACCTCATCGTTCTCATCCATACTAGTCACCTTGGCCTTCAAGGCAAGTGAGGGGCCTTGTCTCATTCCCATGGCCCTAGCACGGTTATCTTCGGCATTCTTGGAGGCAACTTTGGAGGCTTGAACCTCTTGCATAACTTCATGTGAAGACATTTGTTGATAGTTGTATCTCCCTTGAATTGACTTCAACTCCATAGGCTCCGAAGGCAAGAGAGCATTCACATACTTCCTTTTGACCCAAGCATCATCCACATATGTTGCCCCCACATCATAGAAGGCTTTGGCAAGAGTCTTGAGTCTTCCATACATCTCTTCATGATTCTCATTGTCAAGCATGTAGAAACCTTCGGCGGCATTGCTCAAAGATTCATATCTATTCCTCTTCATGCTATCATTTCCAAGGAAAGCAACTTCAAGACAATCCCAAGCTTCTTTGGCGGTGGTGACATGAAGAACATGATGTTTGTCATTGTCGCCCAAGGCGAGCTCGATCATGTGGAGGGCGGAAGCATTGAGTTGCTTTTCGGCGAACTCTCTTTTCGTCATGTTGCTTGGATCCTCAACATGATATCCATCTTCAATGATCCTCCAAAGCTCGATGGAGGCACTGTTAACATGAGATTTCATTGAGCGTTGCCAACTTGCAAAAGCTAATGCATTAAGCTTAGGTGGAGGACCTAGAGGGTTTATGCGGGTTGTAATAATTGGATCGGGAGAGTACCATCCCGGAACGGCATGATACCCTTCCTTCTCCTCATGCAAAGTAGGAGAAGTTTTAGGTCTAGTATCGGTTTCAACCCCCTTTTTCTTTTTCTCTTTATCCTCCTTGGAATCACCCTCTTCGGAGTTAGAGGCTTCCTCTAGTGGGATGATTTCCGAGCGCTTGCCATTTGCAAATTTCATGAACATGTCACGAAACTCATCAAATTTAGCATTCATGGTCGATGTCAAAGTTGTTTCCAAAGCTTTGATATCGGCCATGGATGCCATGGTGACTTTGGCCTTTTCAAGGGCCTCATTAGCCTTGGCAAGAGTCTCGGCCTCATCCTCACTATGCGTCATACTTCTCTTAGGCGGTTAAACCCAACAAGAGAGCCTTAGCTCTGATACCAATTGAAAGGATCGGTATGACACCTAGAGGGGGGGGGGGGGGGGGTGAATAGGTGCTAATTCAATTTTTTAGTTCTTTTTCAATTTAGGCTTGACACGAAAGGTAAATTCTCTAGATATGCAACTACGGTGAATTTACCTATATGGCAAGCTAGCAACTAAGCAAGATACAATAGTAAAGGCGATAAGTAAGGATAGAAGTAACCGAAGTGAAAGCACGAGATGACAAGGATGTATTCCCGAGTTCCTCCCTTAAATGGGAGTACGTCTCGTTGGAGAGGTGTGAACCAACACAATGGTTCAACGGCCACAAAGGCCTCACCCAAATCTCCGGTGAACCGCACCACAAAGGTTTGGTTCACTTTCCACTATCGGAATCCTTCGAGGCGGAATCCGGAGCCTTTACAACAACGATTCGGGGCACGACCCACAAAGGGCTTGGGGGCTCCCGAACAGCTAAAATCTGTCACAAAGACAATAGATAAGTACAACAATGGGCTAGGTTTTCCTAGTGGAAACCCTAGCTAATGGTCCCTCAAGAAAATGAGGGGGAAATGAAGAACGGCTCGGTGAAGATGTAGATCAAGGCCTTCTCCTTCAATCCTCCAAAGATCAACGAGTTTGGACGGAGGGATTGGGAGATCTAGTGATTCTTGGACTTGCAACAATGGTGTTTTTCCTTTTCTGGTCGAGCTAGTTGGCTGGAGGAAGGGGGAGAGGTATTTATACCCCTCCCCAAAAGATAGCCGTTGCAGTCCACTTGGACCGGAGACTCCGGTCCTGGAAGGCCGGAGACTCCGGCCAGGCCGGAGACTCCGGTTACTGAGGCCGGAGACTCCGGTCCACAGGGGCGGAGACTCCGGTGTCACTCCGGGGACACTCCGGACCCCCTACCAGGGAGTGCCGTCTCCTTCTCGAAGGCAGTAGGACCGGAGACTCCGGCCCCTGAGACCGGAGACTCCGGCCTCCCCGGGCGGAGACTCCGGTGTCACTCCGGGGTCACTCCGGACCCCCCACCAGTGAGTGCCGTCTCTTGCTCTCTTTTCGTCGAATGCAGGGGGACCGGAGACTCCGGCCCCCTGAGCCCAAAAAGGCCGGAGACTCCGGCCTGAGCAGATGAACTGCTCAAACAGGCGGTTTCTTTTATCTTTCCTGCACACTCAATACACCATTAGGTACATAAAATCTAGGTTTGTCGTCTAACACACAAAACACATGGGGATACACAAAAATGTTCTTTCAACGCGTGACATGCACAAGAAAATAACCATCTGTAAGCCATAAGGAAAATGATTACTAACCCTTGACTTCCGGTAACTCTAAAATTGCTCCATGTGATTTAGAATCTAAAATGAGCAACAAGTCTTATTGGTGTCTAAATTCATTCTTGTCTCCATGAAACTTAGTTTTAGAATTTATTTGATAATTGAGGAGAACGATGGAGCTGAAAATTTGTTTTCAGAAATGAATGAGGTATGAGATATGACTGATATCTAGGACCTTGTTTTGGTTACAAGTTTTCATGAATTTCAGTGGGAGTACCTGAGCTCATATGGTATGAGTATGTACTACAAGATAGAAGATGCTAGGCATCTCGATATCCAAATTAGTTTGGCGCTGATTCATATCCAATCTAATTGAGCCATGGTAGCTTCATCTTGATAGGATTCATGATGGCATGGATAAATAGTGTAAGTGAATTTGTTCATTGCATTAAAACACCATTAATAGTGAAATCCAGAAGAGCACTTATCATATGATGATCAACTTCAACATAAAACTTCAAAGGGTGCTAGTACTGACTATTCACGCCTAGGATTTTGATCCAATTTGATTGACACATATGTTGATGTTGAATGCTTCTTCCGCATAGAGAGGAAAAACCGAAAGAGGAACTGCAAAAGTATTTGGCAGAAAAGAAAAGACTAGAAAATCTAGTTCAGGTGTATATGGCTGATATACATGTTATAGATATTTTTCCTATTAGTCACATATACTGTAATTCTTTGGTATTAGTACAAGATTGGTTGGTATGAACTGTCATACAACTTAATACAAGAATACAATGGCCTAAGTGACTTACGAGCAATGTGGTAACAATACGCAACGAAAATATGATAATCTGTTATTGTGTTCGTAGTTGGTATTATACCTAGCCCATGAGATTTATTCTAAAATAACTTAATAAATTTGTTATTTTGTTCTGTTCTAAATAAAACAAGTAGTTGTTCAAATTTTGGCCATAATCCATAGAAGATGGATAAGTTATTATAAATCTTGTTGGTAAAACATATATCTATAATACTAACGCTAAATGCCGCAAGGCTAATGATTTCAATTCCACATAATTGTGGAACCGCCATTTAAGTCATATTAGAAATAATTGCATGAAGAAACTCAATGTTGTTGAATTTCAGAGTCACTTGATTTTGAATCATTTGGCGCTTGCAACACCTTCTAAAAGGAAAATGACTTGAACTTCGTTCGAGAGGCCTAAGATTGAACGAATGGCTAAACATGTTGGAAATCACACATGATTGATGTATGTGATCCATTGGGTGTAGCCATAAGAGGTAGATTCATCTACTTCATTGATGATTTGAATAGATATATTCAGATTTACCTATTTAACGAGAAAAAAGTCTGAAACATTTGAATATGTTCAAAGATTTCAACATGACGTAGAAAATCATCGTAACAATAATATCTATGATGAGTTCATAGAAGGGATTATTTAAGTTACAAGTTTAGCACAAGACATCTAAGTGTTGCAGAATTAATTCCACAAATTATGCCTCCCTAAAACACCACAGAAGTATGGTGGGTTCGAGAGACATAATCAGACCGTGTTTTGACATGGAATATCAAAGATGTAAATTGAAATTGCCATTATATTTTTGAAGAGCTATACTTTAGAGACTACCACTTTTACACTTAAAAGATTGTCATCATATATGACCCATTGAATTGACAACCATATGAGATATGGGACGAAAAGTTACCCAACGGTCTTTTCTTCATTTTTGGTATGCAAATGAGTTTCCAGCCAAAATGGATAAATATCTTTGTAGGTTATCCCAAGGAAGCATTGGGAATTCTTTCCACTTTAAGCCAAAGACAAAGTGTTGTTGTCGCTGAAAATGGCTTATTTCCGAGAAGGATGTTCTCGTGAAAGTTTAGAGTGGGAGGACAATATAATTCAATAACTATGATGAGCAGAGTGGCGCAACACCAGAATTTGTTCTGGAAGCGGCCATGTCGCCCATGACACCCACAACTACAAGTTGTTGTAGCTCTGGAGATTGAATTTTATATTGAACCTCACTAGTCAAGTACGCTTTCGTAATCAAATAATAAGGATTTGAGAACGAAATATTATTGTAGGACAATAGTAAACCGATTGTATACAAGGAAGCGATGATGGGCCCTTAACTCCGTTAAAAATGGTTGAACGCCATAAAATCCAAGATAGTATTCATATACGAAATCAAGCTTGGAACTTGGTAAAATAAAAATGAGTCTATAAACAGAAGTGGATGTCACATCCATAAAAGGTTCGAGTTGTCAAAAATTGTTTACAACAAAGTTCAAGAAGTTGACTACGTTAAGATTTGGATCTTCCGTAGCGAAACCTTAAATCTGAATGGATTATTCTAGCAATCGATGCATATGAGTTATGCTGGGTAACAAAGTTGTGTTCCTTAGTTGGAGTACTAACCAAGGACGTATAGCTAATACATCCGAGGGAGTTGTTGATCCCGAGAGAGCTAGAAAGGGGAATGCAAACTTCCATGATAGAAGTATGCATCACTGAGATGATATCTTCATTGAATGAAATAGTCAAATGAATTTTTGATTTCATTATGAACAATGAAGATGCTTGCTTTTGCAAGAAATTAAGTGGGAGCGCTAAGACATGTTCATGATACTTTATGTAGATGACATATCGTTGGCTGAAAAATCATGTACATTTACTTGATATAATTAAAAGTTTCACTGAAAATAGTTTTCACTGAAAGGACTTAGACCAAAAACTATGTTAGGCATCTAAGATTCATGGAGATGAATTGATGCGCTTAAAAGGTTGCGTCAAAGTACATAAAAGAGATACCAAAGTAGTTCGATATGGAAACATCAAGAAATGTTCTTGTTACATGGCGTGTTAACAAGACTTGAGTGTATTCGACACTTGATGAGTTTAGAAATATGAGTTTTTTTTAAATCATAAACGCCATGATATGTACACAACCAGATATCATATGTTGTAATATAGTTACAAGCATATACCAGAGTGATTCATGTGATGATCACTGGATAACAGTAAGATATTCTTGGGTGCTTTGGAAGAACGAAGAATATATTTTGGGTACGAAAGTGAAAACATATCGCTGTAATAGTTACACCGACGGGAGTTGTATCACATATTCGAATAAAATTAATTTTGATCTCAATAAGGTTATATGTGTGTTCAATGAAAGTGGCACAATAGGATGGAAGGAAGTTCCATGTTGGTTTTGGATGAGTTCCAAAGTTCAACAATATTAGGGATTCTACAAATGAGGATAAGTGTACTACCGTTGTGACAAACGGCATACTATAACCTAAGGCTAAATATATCATTGCTATGACTAGTAAACGATAGCTAAGTGTATCGTTGTTTTGACAACAAATTTGAGTCAAGAAGTTCTTGCGAACTTGGTGTAGTTCCATGTGTGTCAGATCTATGAAGCTATATTGTTTTGACAGTATTAGCAACGTGATTCAGACCGATGAACTAAAGGTTCCACCATGTGACCAAAGCTATTAAAAGTCATGCCTAATCTCATTCGGAATGAGTCGTGCGTAGAGACGCAAAAGATATACAATATACATACGGACCTGAAACAATCAATGTCCATTGACTAAAACCTCTTCCATGAGCTAAACATGATCATCACCAGAAGGCCATTGGTGTTGGATCTGTACAAGTGTTAACTAGATTATTGACTCTAGTGCAAGTGGGAGACTGAAAGGAATATGCCCGAGAGGCATGTTTATGATAAATGTTTATTTCTCATGCTAGAATTGTATTAATTGGAAACGTTAATACATGTGTGATTAATGAACAAATAAGAGTTCCTAGTAACACCTCTCGTTTAACTAGCTCGTTGATTAACTGATGATTAAGGTTTCCTGATCATGAACATTGGATGTTGTTAATAACGGGATCACGTCATTAGGAGAATGATGTGATGAACACACACCCAAATTAAGTATAGCAATGCGATCAAGTCATTAAGTTTACATTGTTGTACTAAGCATACGAAGTAATCCTAATCTTTAGACCATGAGATCATGTCAATCACTAACACCGGAAGAATGCTTTGATAACATCAAACGTCACACCGTAACAGGGTGACTATAAAGGTGGCGTTGGGTATTCCGAAAGTATTAGTTGAGGCTCATGGATCAAGAAGTGGGATTTGTCCATCCAAATGACGGAGAGATATACTCTGGGCCCTCTCGGTGATATCACATTGACACCGCTTGCAAGCATGTGACTAGGTCACAAGGATGTCATATCACATAACGAGTAAAGAGTACTTGTCGGGAACGAGATCGAACAAGGTATAGATGATACCAATGATCGTATCTCGGACAAGTAAAATATCGCGAGACAAAAGGAATTGGTTATGACGTTTTTTTGTTCACACGATCACAAGATTCATCGTCGAATATGTAGGAGTCATTACGGATCTCCAGATCCCGCTGTTGACTATTGATCAGAGAGGTGTCTCGATCATGTCTACATTATTCACGAACCGTAGGGTGACACACTTAAGGTTTGTTGAAGCTTTTGGGTAGACACAGAATTTCGGAGAAAAGTTTAGACATCACCGAAATTGTTTCGGGTAATATTGAAATAGTTCAAGGAGTTAATTGTCAATGGTTGCCAATGGTTGTTAATAGAATTAACAAATGAACCAAGGGGGTAAGCCTTAATGGTTGTTAATAGAATTAACAAATATTAAAAATAAATGAAATTGTTTTATTTAATAACGAAAACCCCTTGGAATTTTGAGTGGGAATTGATGAGAGAATGAGTGGGTTGAGTGGAGACTCCACTCACATGATGAGGGGAGAGGTAGGGGCACTCCAAATTCGTGGCTCCCTCCCCCTCCTATATAAAGAGGGGTGTAAGCTCCCTCTCCCTACACACTTGCCTCTCTCTCCCTCCTCCCGCTGCTCCACCTTCCAGCCATCCGCTTAGCGAAGCCATGGCCGATTAGTTTCTCCACCACAGCACGCCGTCGTGCTGCTGGAGTTTCCGGTGGTTCTACTACTTCCGCTGCCCCGCTGGATCGAGGGAACGGAGGTCGTCATCAAGCCGTACGTGTGACCGAGTACGGAGGCGCTGCCCGTTGCAGCGCACATCTTCACGATCTTGAGATCGGCGAGTGAACGACTACATCATCAACGAGAATTATTCTCGAAACGCTTACGGTCTTCAAGGGTTAGTTCTCTTGGAATATGTTCCACTCGTTACGAGCTTCTCCTAGACTATATCTTGGCTTGTTGGTTTGTTTGCACCGTAGGAAATTTTTTGTTTTCTATGCTACGAACTCATCACATCAATCATGCAAAATAGATGAAATAATATAAGTATCGTCTCCAAATACGATATACATCAATGAATAACAGTAAATTATGATATAAAATAGTGATGCAAAATGAACGTATCAAGGTACCTTTATGTCCATCACTTTGGGGGCTGCAACAAAACTCTTGGATGATATGATGGTGAATTATTCTGAATGGCATACGGAGAGGACACCTCAAGGTAAGAAAGTAAATTCTGATGAAGAAACCTCCTCTTTAAGTGAAAAGATTGATATTATTATGTCTATGCTTGCTAGTGGCAAATCCCATATTGATCCCAATAATGTTCCTTTAGCTTCTTTAGTTGCACAAGAAGAGCATGTTGATGTAAACTTTATTAAAAGCAACAATTTTAACAACAATGTCTATAGGAACAACTATGGTAATAACAACTATAAGCCCTATCCTCCTAATAATGGCAACTCTTATGGTAATTCTTATGTTAAAATGCCTAGTGAGGAAAGGATTGTAGAAATTGAGAAAGCTACTAAAGTTTTTATGCAAAACCAATATGAGAAAAATAAAGTATTCACTAAAACCTTGGAAGAACAATCTAATATGTTGAGAAACATTAGTCATCAAATGGAAAATTTAAATAGGGAGATTTCGGGTCTACAAGGAAAAATGACTAATGCTGAAAATTGTATTTCCTCTATGTCTGCAGCACAATCTTCTTTAATTAATAAAATGGCTGCTAAACCTTAAAATATAGATGATAATCCTTTTGCTACTGCTAATGCCATCCAAGTTCAAATTGATGAAAATGTTAGGATGATGGCCCAATTACGTGTTAGATGGGAAAGAGAGAGAAAACTAGAGAAAGAGGCTAATATTGTTAAAGTTTTTACTATTAGTACCTCTGAAAAAATGGTGTTTCACATGTTAGTAAGCCTCCTACTATCAATGGTAACATAGTTGATATAGAAAATGTCTCCTCTACTTCACCCAAAAATTTAAAATTGCCTAAAACTGCTGAAACTAGTGTTTACAAAAGTGCTGAAATTTTTAAGAACGTGAGAGAATGTGGTTCGGTTTGATTTGATGATAATAATTTTGATTTTGATAATTGTAATATCTCTGAAGTTATTAAGTTCTTGCAAAAATTGGTCACAAGTCCTATTGCTAGCTCTCTTAATTTGGCTTTTACTACTCATATTACAAATGCTCTCATTAAAGCTAGGGAACATAAATTAAAACTTGAAGCTTCTATCCATAAGAAGTCAGAAGATGGTTGGGAGCCCATCATTAGAATGAAAGTAGATAAATTTGATTGCAATGCTTTGTGTGACCTTGGTGCAAGTATTTCTGTTATGCCTAAAAAGCTCTATGATATGTTTGATTTGCCACCATTGGAACATTGCTATTTGGATGTTTTTCTTGCTGATAATGCTTTGAAGAAACCTCTGGGGAGGATCAATGATATTACTATTATGGTTAATAATAACCTGGTCCCCGTTGATTTTATTGTCTTGGATATTGAATGCAATCCATCTTGTCCAATTGTGTTGGGAAGACTCTTTCTGAGAACTGTGGGTGCTATTATTGATATGAAAGAAGGTACCATCAAGTACCAATTCCCACTCAAGAAAGGTATGGAACACTTCCCTAGTATAAGAATGAAGCTACCTTTTGATTCTATTGTTCGTTCAAATTATGGTGTTGATGCTTCATCTCCTGATAATACTTGAGTTTTACTTTGTGCCTACCTCAAAGGCGTTAAACAAAATCGCTTATGGGAGACAACCCACTTTTATTTCCTGTTATTTTAATTTATTTTGCTTGTGTCAAGGACTTGTCCTACCTCTGTAGCAACTCCTTTGTATCTTAATTTTATTGCAATGTTGTGTCAAGTTAAGCCTCTAGTTGAAAGTTGATGTTAAAATTCAATTCCTGTGCTGAAACAGATTTCTGCTGTCCACCGTTAAATTCATATTAATTCACTGGAACGACAGAAATATCTTCCCTTTTTTATGCGCAATCCTCAGATGTATACGCAACGTTCATTAGTTTTGAGTTTTCTGATGTGAGCAAGTTAAGTGCCTAAAAAAAATTCGTCTTTACGGATTGTTCTGTTTTTGACAGATTCTGCCATTTTCTTTTGCAATGCCTCTTTTGCTATTTTGATTGGATCTTTTGATCCTATTAAGTATCAGTGGCTGTAGCTAATGTCCAGTAGCATTGGTAGCAATTATGCTACTACAGAATATCATAATTTTTTGTGCACTACCCGCTAATGAAGTTACTCTAAGTTTGGTGTGGAGTAAGTTTTCAAGGATCAAGAGAGAAGGATGATATAATGTGATCAAGAGGATAATAACGCCAAAGCTTGGGGATGCCCCGGTGGTTCACTCCAATATATTCAAGAAGACTCAAGCGTCAAAGCTTGGGGATGCCCAAGGCATCCCCTTCTTCATCGACAAACTATTAGGTCCTTTCTAGTGAAACTATATTTTAATTCCGTCACATCTTACGTGCTTATCTTGAAGCGTCTGTTTGTTTTTGTGTTTGTTATTTTCATTTTCTGAATAAAATGGATCCTAGCATTATTTTGTGTGGGAGAGAGACACGCTCCGCTTTTTCATATGAATACTCGTATTCTTCACTTATATTCGTTGAGTATTCGTCTTTTGTTATTGTTTGCTCTCTAGCTCTTGTTTTTCATGCATCTCTTGTTAGAGCTGTTAGCTTTGTTATATTATACTCTCATATATCATTGTTTAATTACTTGGAGAGTTAATCTTTTAAATAAGTTGATTGGTGTTTGGTTGAGAACAAAAAATGCTAAATGTGGTAGATGGTATAACTAAATGATTCATAATCTTGTAGATCGTTAAATTGTGTCACTTGAATCATTGATGTTGTTTTGAGATATTAATTTGCTTAATGGTAAACATGATGGTCTAGTAAAGTGGAATGATTAAATGGTTGGTCTAGAGAAACTTGAAAACTGTGCCACACTTAACTTTCAGTTGATTGCATAATGGTATATGACTTCTATTTGCCTAAAGCAACCGTAATGACTTTATGTTATGCGCTACGGTCGGGGAAGCCAACGGTGACTTTGTCATTCGCCACGATCCCTTTAGGAGTAATTTTCATTATGCCTTGTATGATCATATTTTTATTCGGAATCTTTTTACTTGTGAGTTCTAAAACTGCGGTTTTCATGGCACTTCCACCACCATATTGCTAGCCTCTTCGGTACTTTGTTTTGCCCTTTCTCACATTGAGAGTTGGTGCATTTTTCGCGGCTATATCCAAACTCGTGGGAGATCTTCATATTGTTCTCCTATACATAAGCCAAATATCTTCCTCAAAACAGCCACCATACCTACCAACTACAGCATTTCCATAGCTGTTCCGAGATATAATGCGATGCAACATCCATCTTACATTACATGACTTGTTGTCATTCATTACTTATTTATTTCTTTGCGTGTTTCTATAGAGCTGATGTGTGGTTTTACCCATGTTACGCTAGAGCATTGCATAACCTGCTACACTGGTAGAGGCACCGTTGTCATATGTATTCTTATGACACATTCATATTAGTTACTTGTATCATCAGTATGTTGTTTTATCATCATTAGTGTGTTGTCATATATCATATTAGGATGCTTGCCCCTAAAAGTAAAAAGAGCCATGGAGGCCATCGAAAAGAGAATCAGAAAAAGAAAAAAAAAAGAAAAAAAAAGAGAAAAAGAAAAAAGAAAGAAAGAGATAAAAAAAAGGGGGCAGCATTACTATTCTTTATCACACACTTGTGCTCATGTTAGAGCACCATATCTTTTATAGTCATCACTTGTGCTCATGTTATTGCACCATATCATTTGTGATCATCATTTGTGCTCATGTTTAGCACATTTACTCCATATGAAAGAGTTTTCATGTCTTATTTGCATAACTATGTGGGAAACTTTACACTATAGAACTTGGCTTGTATATTCCAATGATGAGCCTCCTCAAAAGTGCTCTAGGTATTCGTGAGCAAGCAAGTTGGATGCACCCCCACTAGTTCCATTTGAGAGCTTTCATATACTTATAGCTCCATGTGCATCCGTTGTATGGCAATCACTACTCCTTGCATAGCTTTGATTGTATGACTTTCTCTTGTCTAATGATCATCTACAGCTTTGTGAGCCTTTCTTCCGTTGGCCTTCCAAACCTCTGTTAACATTCTCTTAGCCATAACATCCTGGTGCCTGGAACCAACGTTGAACGCTTGCTTGTTTCTTTTGAACAAATAATATATTGATCTTCTACGTGCGTATTGATATTGCTTGACTTGATCCTTTCATAAAGTTGTCATGTTTGTTGGAAGCATTAGATGATTATATTGTTGTGCTTGAAGCTTAAATCATCTCTAATATCTACTTTGCACAGTTGATTGCTATCTAGTACTATATCATTGAAAGCTTTGCTTGCTTCACCTACTTGTTTATTCACTACTCGTTTGATATCAATAGAAACTACAGCCCTTATTCATTTGATCTCAGTTTACATGCCTTACATTATTATATGATCAAGATTGTGTTTAAGCATGTCACTTTAGAAATTATTCTTATTTTATCGTTCTTGCCTACTCGGGACGAGTAGAACTAAGCTTGGGGATGTTGATACGTCTCCAACGTATCCATAATTTCTTATATTCCATGCTATGTTATTACATGTTTTATATGCATTTTATATAGTTTTATGCATTTTATGGGACTAACCTATTAACAAGATGCCATAGTGCCAGTTCCCTGTTTTCTGTTGTTTTTGGTTTCAGAAAAATACTTAAGGAAATATCCGCCAAATTGGAAATAAATCAACTTGGAATTATTTTTGGAATATTTGCGTCACGAGGAACCGAAGACGAGATGAAGAGGGGCCGCGAGGAGCCCACACCACCTGCTGGCGCGGGCCTCATTCTGGCCGCGCCAGGAGGTGATGTGGCGCCCTTGGGCGCCCACCAACCTAGGTCTTTCGCCCATAAATACCTCCCTGACCTAAAAACTCGATAGGGTTAATCACTTTTTCCTCCACGGGTCTCGAGCCGCCGCTGTCGTCAACACCACTTCGAGAGAGATCAGAACTTCTCCCCGACACCCTGCCGGGAGGGGGAATCGTCCCCGGAGGCATCTACGTCGCCATGACCGCCTCCGGACTGATGCGTGAGTAGTCTACCTTGGATTACAGGTCCATAGCAGTAGCTAGATAGTTGTATTCTCCTCTTGTGCTATCATGTTTAGATCTTGTGAGCTGCCTATCATGATCAAGATCATCTTTATGTAATTCTCCATGTTGTGTTTGCTGGGATCCGATGAATATTGAGTACTAAAGTTATTGCTTCATAATATATCATGTGTGTGCTACTTAATGATCTTGCATGCTCTCTATTACATGTGTGTGCTTTGGCCAAGTAGATGCTCGTAACTCCAAGAGGGGGTATTTATGCTCGATAGTGCGTTCATGTCTCTATTAAATCTGGGGCAGTGACAGAAAGCTCTAAGGTTGTAGATGTACTGTTGCTACTAGGGATAAAACAATAGTACTTTGTCTACGGATGATGTTACTTACTTTACACACAGTGCTTAAGGCGATTGACAAGGTTACACTAAACGGGTACCCCTTCGTGTGGGTACCTGGTGCACGTAATGACTAAAGCCCAATTGTCAATAGGCTGAAGAAGCCCAACAAGAGAAGTCCAAGTCGAAGACATATACCATAGATAGCATAGTCGGTAGTACTTTCCATAAATGTAGTCCTAGTCGGTCACGACCCGAGACCTGTACCCCTATATAAAGGACAGGAGGTTGGCCGACCAAGGACACGCCCAACAGAGCCACCAAACCCTAGCAAGATCGGCATCTTGCTAGACCCCTGTACTCGCCGCATATACACAATCAATAACAGACAAGCAGGAGTAAGGGTTTTACCTCACTCGAGGGCCCCGAACCTGGGTAATTCCCGCTTGTCAGCCGACGAATCTACCAACACCACGCGTTCTCTACCTCAAAACTCTTACCCTAGGCTAGCAACCATGGGTATTGATGGGGACATCCCTCGTCAATTGGCGCAGTCTGTGAGAATAGGTGGTGTTGGATCTACGGATTTTTCGGTCCAAATTTCAAACCGCGATCCGCCGACTTCTTCAAAGGGATGCACATCAGCAACAGCAGATCGTATCCAGATCACAGGCGACCACTCGCCAAAAACATCGTCACCAGCAAGGATCAGGCCATACTCACCCGAAGCTCTGGAGATCTACTCCAGTCTCAATTCAGGTTTTGATCTAACTATTAGGGAACATAACTTCTTTGTTGATCAGCTCGGTGTGCAGGACTTCGTTGAATAGATCGCGACTCAGCCACTTCAGAAGAGACCGACTGAGAGCACATCTACAGCAGACAAGGAAGATACCCCGTCACAGAGCGATCTGATCCCGCCGCCACAATCTCCAACAGATTCAATGACGTCCGCAGAATTCAACAAATTCATGGCGGATGAGTTCCCTGAAGAGGAAGAGCTGTCGACTACCTCAGTCGACGATATGATCATATCGACGGCTTCGGCGGGAAGCACTGGAGCGCCAACATCACAGATCGATCCGATCTCGTCCATAGCAGGGTCCATGTCTACAAGGGAATTCAACGAATTCATAAAGCAAAATGAGATAGAAGAAGAAGAAGTGCAGTCGACACTCCATAGCAACGCAGCCGAAAACCATATGCAAATCGACGCTCCAGAAGAAAGCTTTCACCTATCCGAGTATGATGAGCCTGCAGAAGACAGCATACGTCTAGCCGACTTTACTGGCGCAGAGATCCAATCTCCGCATCATGCTGCCATCGACTACGATGCACATGCGCAGCAAATAGAAGATGTCAAAAACAGCAAAAGCATAAAACGGGATAGCAATGTCGAAGCAACATACGAAGAGCAATCAGACTACACATATCCTTACCACATACCCTAGCAGGTCTACGTGGCAACAACCGTAGAAACATCAGAAAATGCAGCCAATCGACAACCAGTTGAGTATCCACGAACGGTCACTTTACCAGATGGTACCACCACTCTGGACATCACGGCAGAGATGGCTGCAAAGGTGACAAAGGTCATTGAAGAGGGCATAATGATGCCAGCAGACGCAACTCCAGATGAGTTGGCAACATACAACTACTTCAACTGGCAGGAGTCGCAGCGCTTGAAGCAATACAGAGCAACACTCGAAGAGCGAATAAGGCAAGCAAGCATATCAAGTGCACGTAGACGACAACTATCCATGAGTTCTACAGGGGCAACCGAGGCACGACGCAGATCCAGATTCGATAGAATCCCTGAACACGAAAGAGCAGATGTCACTCGAAATTTGAGCAACTCGTTCCTAACCGTCGACTGTGACGGTATAACCAACCAAAAACAGCGGAGGGAGCTCTCATATCCATAGGAGCATACCTCCAAGCAGGATAACCACCGGCAGGTGACCCGACTGAGGCAAGATACCTGCAGCAAATGAAGGCCCTAGAAATCGCAGCAAAAGAACTGGTCGATGGAGGAAGGAGAAGACGTAGCAGAAGCTGCTCGAGAGAACGTTCCAGTCGCACTCCTCAGCGAAGCAGCGGTATAAGCTCAAGCCATCGCCGGTCAAGAAGCCGCTCAACAAGCAGGTTCAGAGGATCAGGCAGTCGCGAATCGCCTGACAATCGAAACGCAGGACCATGCGGAGCACAATGCTTCACTCGACGGATTCAAGAAACAAATCTCCCGAAGAAGTTTGTCCTACCAACCATGCCAAAGTTCAATTCAAAGCAGGAACCTTTGGGATGGCTAGAAGATTACAAACTGGCAGTCATATGCCAACGAGGAACAACGACGACGGCATTGCAATACATACAGTTGATGCTTGAAGGCACAACTCGCGACTGGCTCAAATCTTTACCCGAAGGAGCCTATGATTCTTGGGATCACTTCAAGGAAGACTTCATAAAATATTTCGACCCTCTCTGCGAAAGGTCAAAAACATTCGAAGAATTAAGAGCATGCCGGCAAAAGACAGACGAGAAGCTTAGGTCTTACATCAGACGATGGGCCTCCATCAGGAACTCCGTGGGTGCAATATCAGAAGATAGAGCGATGGACGCCTTCACAAATGGAGTCTACAGAAAAGACTTCAGAGAAGCACTCGGACGGCAAAAACCAAAAAACATGGCGGAGCTCATGAAGTTAGCAACCGAGTGGGCAGATGGCGAAGATGCAGTCCAGAGAAAAATTCCGCACTCACCACAGCGACATCGCGACAGACGGGACAGTCGCGACCATCGGGACAGTCGAGATCAACAGGGTAGAGACGACAAACGACGACGACGTGATCACGACAGCAGGGACAAACGCAATGTCAAATTCATGGCAGCGGGATTCTCAAGTAGTGATCGCAGCCGAGATGACAGAAAACAAAACAACCACCGAAAAGCCAGAAGCAGCTACAAGAACGACAGGTCAGTCGATCGACATGACAACATAAACCATGACCAACGGGGAGGCGGCAGCAGACAAGACGGACAACAACGATTAGATCCAAAAATAGAGAATCCGTGCAGACAGCACTTATTCAAGGACCCAGAGACGGGGAGATTAATATCAAGTCATACGATTGAAAACTGTCGAGAATTCGGACAGTTGGCAATCGAATACGCAAAAAGGCACATGAGCAATACATTCGAGCATATGGTACCCACACCACAAGGTGCAGCACTGCCACCACCACCATCATATGACCCTAACAGTCAAGCCGCAGGAGCGGTATATTACACGCACCAACAGTCGACGGATCAGCACTCCAGACATCAGGGGCAAGCATACATGATCCAGAAAGGGCGACCATCAAACAGGCAACAGAAATTACACACCAGGCATGTCAACATGGCGGTCATGGCACCACCGGCTGTGCCAGAATACCTTCGCGGATCTGAAACAGTAATCACATTTAGTCGAGAGGACCACCCACCGTCCGTATATAGGCCAGGACATTCCGCCCTGGTAATAGAAGCCCAGATAGGAAATTACAACATGACCAAGGTCTTCATGGATGGAGAAAGTGGCATCAATATCATCTTCGCCGACACACTGCGTCGAATGAACAGGTCAGTCGACAATTTACCCCCATCATCAAATACTTTTCATGGCATAGTTCCAGGCAAAGCCATTGTGCCAAAGGGCACGGTACAACTCGACGTCACATTCGGAGATGCAACGCACTTCCGAACCGAAACAATGGAATTCGAAGTTGTCGACTGGAGGTCACAATACCATGCTATACTCAGACGACCGACGTTTGCCCGATTTATGGCAGTACCACATTACGCATATCTCCAATTGAAGATGCCAAGCCCAAAAGGAATAATTACGGTCAGGGGAAACTTTCAAAGGTCAGACGCTTGCGACCGTGACTTCAACAAAATCTCAGAAACATTCGGAGCAGAGCAAACACTGGATGAGCTCTCGCTTCTCAGCGACACAACATACATGCCGGAGAATGAAAAGCAGGCCACAGGCAAAACATTCAACACCGCAGATGACACACAGACGCACCAGGTTCATCCAACTGACTCGGCAAAAACGGTCAAAGTGTCGACAAGCTTGCCTCCCACATAGGAAGGCGCGCTCGTCGAATTCCTCCGTGAGAACTGGGATATGTTTGCATGGTCAGCAGACGACATGCCAGGCATACCCAGGGAATTCGCCGAGCACACTCTCCCGCTCAGTCCAGGAACCAGGCCCGTTAAACAAACGGTACGACGCGTGTCAGGACCTAAAAGAGAAGCCATCGAGAAGCATGTAGACAAGTTGCTCAAAGCAAATTTCATTCGAGAGATAAAGAAATCAGAATGGGATGCCAACCCCGTGATAGTCGAGAAGAAGAAGACAACCGAAACAAGAATGTGCATCGACTTCACGGGGCTAAACAAATGCTGCCCAAAGGACCATTTTCCGCTACCCCGTATCGATCAGATTGTCGACTCTACTGTGGGATGCGCCCGATTGTCATTTTTGGACGCATACTCTGGATATCATCAGATAAGATTGAAGAAGGAAGACCAATAAAAGACAGCCTTCACAACTCCACTCGGAGTATATTGCTACACCACAATGCCTTTCGGCCTAAAAAACACAGGAGCTACTTACCAGCGCATGATGCAAAACTGTTTAAAAATGCAGATCGGCAAAAATGTGGAAGTCTACGTCGACGACATAGTGATCAAGTCAAGAAAGGAGTGAACACTACTAGCATACATAAATGAGACATTTGATAACCTCAGAAGCTATAGCATCAAACTGAACCCAGAAAAATGTACCTTTGGAGTCCCGGCAGGAGAACTCTTGGGATACCTGGTCTCAGCAAGAGGAATTGAAGCAAATCCAGTGAAAATACAGGCTATACTAACCATGCAAAGGCCTACAAAACTATATGAAGTACACCAGCTGACAGGAAGGGTGGCAGCCCTCAGTCGGTTCATCAGCAAGCTAGGCAAAAAGGCACTGCCGCTTTATCGACTGATGAAGAAAGCGGATAAATTCGAATGGACGGAAGAGGCAGAAGCAGCTTTTATAGACCTCAAACGAACACTCACTAAGCCTCCCGTTCTAGCAGTGCCGAAAGAGAAGGAGCCGCTATACCTCTATGTGGCAGCAACAAACAGGGTGGTCAGCACAGTACTTGTAGTCGAGCGCATGGAAGAAGGAAAAGCTCAGAGTATGCAAAGACCAGTCTACTACATCAGCGAGGTGTTATCCCTATCAAAGCAAAGATATCCACACTTCCAGAAGCTAGCTTATGCAGTATTCATAACAACAAGAAAGCTACGGCACTACTTCACAGAGCACCCAATAACGGTGATCAGCAAATCAGCAATTGGAGACATACTCACCAATCCAGACGCAACAGGACGAGTCGTCAATTGGCTTATCGAGATGGGACCACTCGGAATAACATACGACCACCCAAAAGCCATCAAAGCTCAAGTGCTACCAGATTTCACAACAGAGTGGATCGAGTCACAACTACCAGGAACACCGGACATATCCATTTCATGGACAATGTATTTCGATGGATCCAAGAAAAACGAAGGGGCAGGAGCAGGGGTAGTACTAATATCCCCAAAAGGAGTGTAGCGTACCTGCACTTTAAATAAGGCAGATACCTGTGTATAGTGCAAATCCCTGGATCGATTCGTTTGCACACACAGTTTACGATGTAATATCACAACAAAGTATCAATTTTATTACATCGATGATCCAGACTTACAAAATAGTCAATACAAGT
Organism: Poa annua; assembly: GCA_026929855.1. NCBI lineage: Eukaryota > Viridiplantae > Streptophyta > Magnoliopsida > Poales > Poaceae > Poa > Poa annua. The sequence continues at coordinate 10,981,108 of CM049436.1, forward strand.
TGCATAGCATAAAGCTAGCTTTGAAATAGTACACAGCGGAAATACAATAGCAGTGAGTCTCCATCAACTTCATGTTGCCACAGGCGAAAACATGTTGGTTGTAGACTCGAAACCTTTAAACGAAACCTCACTCGTCATCTCAACAATCTGCAATAAGAAAAATATTGCAACAACGTGGCTCAGATTCCATTAAAAATGGAGTCTGGCAAGTGACACTATGGTGGACACTTAATGGAATAACTCTATAGCCTATATGCATATTTGGCTGGTGGAGTTCAAGGCTATTTTGCATAAAGCCAATTTTTTCTATCTCTTTGGAAAACACTTTCTTCAAATCAAGACAAGTATGGCATGAAAACCATAAATCTCATCTTCCCTTGTTCACCCATCAAGTTTTATTTCTGAAGTTGGAATGGTGGAATCCTCCGTTGACGTCCGTGATCAGCTGCTCAAATTGTCCGTACCGGGGACACGGCTAAGTACTTAGTTTTACACTCTGCAGAGGTTGTGCACGTTCACCATTGTACCCATTCTACCCAAACTATCCTTTACACACTATTAGTGATAAGGAAAAGGAGAAGAATGAGACGAGATCTTTCAGAAGCATTTTCCCTCCCACTCTGGCTTGACCCGTTCCACCTAACACCCTCTACATCTGCTTGTCAAGCCGGAGAGAGTCCACGCAACATAATTGATCAAGCCAGAGCCCATATGGCAATGGCTGCACTGGAAGCAATCGTCACTCGGAGTTCTTCAGATTCCTCTGTTCCCTGGGTGGCCATCCACAAGTGCACTCTCAGGTGAAAACCACCATGCTCATGGCCCCAAGTATAGTAGAAACTATCTTAGGCGAAGACAACCACAAGCACAGCCCTGAGTAGCCACTCAACATAAACCATTCAACCAATCCACCCAGGTGATTCATTAACTTAGTGATGTGTACTCTCAGGTGAAAACCACCATGCTCACGGCCCTAAGTAGAATAGAAATTCATCTTAGGCGACGACAACCATGAGCACAGTCCTGAGTAGTCACTTAACATTTTGTAAAACTTTACATCAATTGCATAGCATCAATATTTCTGCTGAGTATGATATAGGAACCTAGACACAGGAGTAAGGGAATTCTACACAGGTTTAGCATAGCAATACTATCCTACACATGCTTATATAAAATACACTAAGTAATGCATATAGAAAATAATAGGAAGTTTATGAGGTGTGCCACTTGCCTTTGAATGAAGTCTTTACTCACAAACTCTTTTCAACGAACTCGGGTCTCTCCGTTCAGTCTAAACAATATAAACAAACAACACTACAACAATCATAAAACCAAACAACACAACACATACAAACAAGTTTCTTAAACTTCTAAGGAAAACATGTCATGCATGATATGCAAATTATTTCTAAGGACTAGAGATGTATGTCATGCCATGAAAATCTTTTAAGTTAATGCAAGGCAATTAGGTTGGTCAAAATGATTAAGGACTAAAGTCATAGGTTGGACAAAATACTTTGTTATAAATCATCTTGAATAAGCACTCAATGACTTAGTCATGATGTGCATAACTACTTAGAGAAAATACTAACTCTATTCTTCAAGGTGATCAACAATTATTAACAACTCTTTGTAAATTGGATATTCACTATAGTGAGAGAGACAGACACCCGGCCAGCCACTTAAATTGTGGAACAGGTCTCATGTATGTGGACATGTAAGGTTAGTTTCCAGGCCGCTTCATCTCACTATGCCGCTAGGATCCAACAAACTTCAAGATGGTAATAACATGATCAAAAATCGTTTATGTCTAAAGTGAAAGATAAGATTAGGAAAGAGGGAAAGGATAGAAGAATGATGTAGTTGGTCTTCCAGGCTTCATCTCCAGACTTGTAACATTCTCCTTGGTGATGTCTTGATTGAAGTTTTGATAGACTAGATAAATCTTCAGACTTGGTGGTTCTTGTATCCTCGAGGCTGGTCTTGGATTTAACTTAGTCATCATGAAGTCTAACAGAAGAAGGGAGAAAAGAGAGAGGGAAGCAAGACTTAGAAAATATTTTTGGTTGGTCTTCATGAACTTCTTCTTGATTTTTATTCTAAGTGCTTCTGCTCCTTGAAGGTACTTCTGAAGTCTTGTTTGGCTAAGTCCTTCATTGGTCTTCTAGCTCCATGTTGAAAATCCTAAGTGTCTATGTGTATAACACTTTACCAACATGCTAAGTTGAAAATAATCCTAACTTAGAGAAAATGGGGGAGGAGTTTTCTTATGGGAAATATAACTACGAAATAAAATATGCTATGCATGAAATGAAATTTTAAATCACAAGAAACATAATACTAATTTTTGTGATATTTATAAAGTATGCCTAAAGTTATAATTTCAATTTAATTAGTTTCTAATTTTGCAAAATATAATAAAAGGGTTAAATATAATATTAGAGTTTTATATGATTAAATTTTATAACCAAAATTTTGTAATTAGTATTAATAGACAGAGGGGATTTAAATAAATTTATAGCAATTTGATTAAATCAAAAATAATATTTCTATTAATAGTTATGTCAAAAATAGTCAAACTATTCAAATTAAATATATAACTATCAAATCATTCAAATACTACTCAAAATTATTTTATAACAGAGGCATCATTTTACAAATATTCCAAAGTTTCTAAAACAATTTTATTTGCAATGTTTGGATTTATATATTTAAAGTTATGACAAAAATACTCAAATTCACCATTTGAAATTTGAATATTTTAAACTAAGTGAAATTTGAAATCTAACAGATCTAAAATATTCTACATGTCGAGGGCTTTCCAAAAATATAAAGTTTGTTAAATTTGGATAAGTGGTTAAAAAGTTATGACAGATCTAAGTGGCAGGGGCTTTTCTGCAAAACTGCCAAATTAAATAAATCGATAAAAATCATTTTACACGTCAGCGCTGACTGGACGCTGACGAGGCACGACGTGGCGCTGACTGTGCGTGCTGACTGGATCCTACGTGGATAAGTGAACAGATCTGGATCGTCAGATCCAGATCCAACGGATCAAAACAGTTACCGCTTCAGATCGTCTAGATCTAATCTCAACCGCAGGAATGAGATCGGACGGCTGGGGAAGAGCTGGTCATACCGTGGCGGCGCTTCTCGCCGGAGAAGAAAGGCTGGCGGCGGCGCGACCTCGGGCGTGGACGGCGCCGGCGTTGGGGAGGCTCCCCGGATGCGCGGATGGTCCCCCCGAGTGCGGCGTGGCTCGGCGAAGAGAATGGAGGCGGTGGTTGGTGGCGGGGCGCTCCGGTGCTCGTTCTATTCCTCGCCGGAGTTCGCGGGGCGGCGGCGGCTTCGGTCAAGCACGGGCAACTCGACCTGGCGCGTTAAAATTTACACGAAAATATCACAAGGATGCGCACGGACATAAGGAAGAAGATGGGGCAAGAGAGAGAGCTCGGGGTTTGCGTTAGCTCACCGGAACCGAAGAAAACGGCGGCGGCGATGGCGGCACGGCGGCGGCGATTTGCGGGCAGCCTAGGGGCGGGATTTCTAGGGTTTCGAGGGGGAAAGCGAGAGGAGGGGCAGGGCTTTTATAGGAGACCGAGGGGAACACCAGGCGATCATCACGGCGCGGATTGGAGCTCCGGCGATCTCGGGCGTGATTTCGGGCCGGAGGAAGACGATGATGACGTCAGCGATGACGTCATCCAGGTAATTTCCTTTTCTGTTTTATTTATTTAATTCATATCTTTTGATTTAAATGTCCAAATGAGGTCAAACAAATTTCTAAAAATTTGTAAAATTATTATCTTTGTGTTAAACCAGTTGTGGGTATGTTTTGAACATTTTTGAAAAATAATATTTTGAAATATTGATTAAATACAAATTTGACACTAAATAAAATTTGTAAAATACTCATATTCAAAATATGTTTGAATTTAAGTTATTTAAACTCATTTTCAATATTAAATAAATTTTAGCTTTAATAGATTATTAAATAACATATTACAACTATTTGTAATGAAAAGAGAAAATGTAATGTAATCATTTTTAATTCAAATTATTTTGTGCACCATTAAGTTTCATAATATGATAAATCATTTGAAAACTTTATACCATATCTTTAGAATAGATTTTTGATTTAATTCATTTATTATATAGAAAATATATTCATGAAAATCATTTTATGTTTTGATAATAAATGAAAATCATTTAAGCTAATGAAATGTTTATGTGGATAATTCATTAATAAAAATCTATGAAGTTTTAAAGTTATAAACTATAGACTTGTAATTTCCAAAACTCTGTTTTGAACTTAAGAATAATGAAAACCATTTGGCAAATAGATCATGTTTTAAATAGTTTAAAGGAACACTTGTAAATATTAATTTAATTTATGAATAGCTATGGCTAAGTGGTTGAAGTCAAATACTTAAAAGGAACTTTTTATTATATGAAATTGGTTGGAAAGTTTTTCAAACATTTATCAAATTACATATTGAGGTTTTAAGAAAATACAATGGAATAATAAAAGTTTAACTTGAAACAACTTTTGAAAATAATGTTTACTTGAGATATTGGAAATATTTAACTCTTTCAATAAGTTTGAAGTCTTCTATAGTTGGTTTTCTTATGCATTTAATGTTTTATTTTAATCAAAAACAAAAGTTTTAAATTTTAGTGATTTTTAAACATTCCAAAATGTTGGGATGTTACAAGGAGACAAGCTGAAGTACATACTCCAAATGGATTTCCCAACACCATCCAATAACGAGGCCGAATACGAATGTCTAATACATGGCATACGAATGGCGAAGGCTTTGGGATGCACTCGACTGATGATATACGGCGACTCTAACCTGGTGGTACAGCAAACAATGAAGGCTTGCGATGCCATAGCGGATAATATGATCGCGTATCGCGACTTATATAACACATTGGAAGGAGACTTCGACGGTTGCGAGTTACGGCATATTGGACGAGAAAACAATGAGGAAGCAGACATACTAGCCAACATTGGGTCGACTAAAGCACAAGTCCCACCGGATGTCTTTCTGGAACGCATCATGCACAGATCTATCCACAAAAGGCGATCAACGGCAAATTCAAAAGAAGCGACGGCAGATAACACACCTAGCACACTGGACCCAGCAGTCGAAGTCCTCTTATGCCAAGGCGATCACGTGACTCCAGCCTGGACTGAGCCAATTCTAGCATATATGCTCCGAGAAGAGCTACCAGACGATACAGCAGAAGCCAGAAGGATTACTCGAAGGGCAAAGACATACATCAGTATCAACGGTGAACTCTACAAGCGGAGCACTTCAGGCGTTTTCCAAAGGTGCGTAGATTTCGTGGATGGCAAAACTATACTCCGTGACATTCATGCAGGAACTTGCGGACATCATGCTGGCAGTCGGTCGCTGGTAGCTAAAGCTTTCAGAGCAGGTTTCTACTGGCCCACTACGCTCAAAGACGCGGAAGATATCGTCAAAAGGTGCATCGGGTGCCAAAAATTTGCAACAAAGCCCCACGCACCAGCATTAGCATTCAAGACCATACCATTAACATGGCCGTTCGGCCAATGGGGGCTCGATATGGTAGGACCACTCAAAAAGTCGTCACCCGGAGGACATACACACCTACTGGTCGCAGTTGACAAATTCACAAAGTGGATCGAAGCAATCCCAATCGCAAGTTCGACAGCAACAACAGAGGTCAAGTTCATAAAGTCCATAGTCTATCGCTTTGGGGTTCCAAACAGCATCATCACAGACAATGGCACAAACTTCACGGCGGAAGAATTCCAGATCTTTTGCAAAGAATGGGATATTACACTCAACTACGCGTCAGTAGCGCATCCGCAGTCTAATGGACATGTCGAAAAAGCAAACGGACTCGTATGTGCAGGCATCAAGAAAAGACTACTGGTTCCACTCAAAAGAGTCGCAGGTGCCTGAGTCGAGGAGTTACCAGCAGTACTTTGGAGTCTTCGCACAACCCCAAACGCGTCGACTCAATTCACTCCATTCTTTATGGTCTATTGGAGCAGAGGCAGTACTGCCACCAAAAATAAAGTTCGGTGCGCCAAGAATAGAAGCCTACGAAGAAGAAGAAGCAAAAGTATCACAAGAAGACGCATTGGATGTACTAGACGAAGCACGCGACACGGCCTTGGCTCGCATAGCTGTTTATCAGCAGGACCTGAGAAACTATCACAGTCGACGTCTCCGACCAAGAACTTTCATAGTAGGCGACTTAGTGCTGCGACTAAAACAGAAGATAGTCCACAAGCTCGCGTCACCATGGGAAGGGCCATTCATAGTCACTAAGGTCATCGAAGGAGGAGCCTATCGACTGAAGCACGCACAAACGGGAGAGCTATCACACAACCCATGGAATGTGGCACACTTGCGTCGTTTTTATGCATAGGTCTCTCGACAAATCATTGTAAAAGTCGCAGTAGATTTCAGACGCGCTCTTTTCCTTACCAGGGTACCCACGGGAACTGGAAGGTTTTTAATGAGGCGGTCTACTGGACAAATATTCTTATAAATGATGTTTTGCTATGATATCTTAGCCACACAAACCCACCCGATGGACTCGGGGGCTGGGTTATACTTAAAGTTCATAATCGCATAACCCATTCGACATACTCGGGGCTGGGTCTTACTTAAAAGTTCACAATCACATACACCCACCCGATAGGCTCGGGGGCTGGGTCTTACTAAAAGATCACAATCACATACACCCACCCGATAGGCTCGGGGGCTGGGTCTTACTTAAAGATCATACTCACAAACACCCACCCGGTAAACTCGGGGGCTGAAGCTCGATAACATTACATAATTGCATAAACCTACTTGACGGGATCAAAAGTTGGCCCTTAAGGAAGACAAGAAAGCTAGTAAAGCTCGACCAGGTCATAAAAAACAGAAAACAAGCAAAGGCATTATACTTTACGAAGGTCTTATATTACAACAAGGAGTTCAGTCGATTACAAAAGGAGCAGTCACTCGCGAGCTGCCATCTTGGCCTTGCCACCACGAGACTGACGCTCAGTGGACACGGCAGCCTGACGACGCTCTGCGGTGCAAATGCTGACCTTGGCAAGACAAGTAGCCGCATCCGAGATTCCCCGAAAGGACAAAGGTTTCCCGTCCGACTTCTTGGGGTAATCTCATAAAGAAGCCTCATAATCAGCCTCGACGCTATTCGCCAGCAGCAGCTTCAGAGTAATTTCCGAGCCGCGGACTGTCAAATCACGTGCTCACCGAGTAAGGGTCGTCGTGCCAGGTCCAAGCACCTTGTTAAACTCCTCTGCAGTCGAAGGAGTGGCAGTCCTGGGCAAAGCCTCTGCAAAAACAGCGTTTAGTGTCTGAATAGACACGTCCAGAGAACGCCGAGTGTTATCCAATTCTTCACGAGAACGGACATGATGATCATGAAGTTTCTTCTCCAATTCAGCCACTCGATCTTCAAGGGAAATTTTTTCTTCTGCAAAGTAACATAGCATGTGAAGGTCGTGCAAAAGATAGTGAAAGAATCAAAACAAGCGGAAAGGTAGGGTCCTACGACTAATCTGCTTCAAGGAAGAACGCAGGCGGGTCTTTACTTCTTCCGCATGCACAAAGGCTTGCCCAACGGCGACCAAGCCGCTTACAACAGGCTACAAAGGGAATAGGAAAATATTCAATCGAGTCAAAGGAGAATAACGAACGAATGGAAGAAGACAAGTACTGGAAAGAGTGGGAAGATGTACATGATCAACCCAAGAGGAAGAGGCAGAGGGCAACGGCTCGACGACCTTAGCAGGAGGACAGGAACGATCTTGTCTGACAAAGGAGCTGTTCGCATAATCAAATAACGGAGCAATAAAGCACACAAAATATAGTCGAAGCACGAAACTTACTTCTCTACATCCGCCTCAGCAGAAGAAGTCGCAACAACCAAGGATGGGTCCGCATCATCAGGGTCAACATCACCAAGTCGGCGCAGTCGACGACGCTTCGTCGCGGGTGCAATAACCGGATCAGTCGCCATCAAGCACAAAGGAGCCTCCTCAACAGCCTTCGCCTCAGAAGCAATCGTGTCATCTGTGAGACGAGAGACTCCAACTGCATCAACCGCAGCAGGAAGAATCTTCTCTGCAGTTGAACCATGCTCTGGTAGCGGCGGCAGAGAGGTAACGACTGGTGATCCCTGAGAACAGCATAAGAAAAGCAGGTCAGTCAAGCGCATGCGGAAGAAGATACTGGTAACCAAGAAGACAAATAAAAGGAGGAGCAAGCAACAAATCAAAAATTACCTCGGGAATAGGAGTCCCAAGGCCATAAGGGAACACAGAGAAGTCGAAAGAAGCAATATCAACAGGCAAGATTCCAGTGATATGTTTCACATAACCATGAAAATCATGGCCTGACAACTCAGTTGCGCTCATACGAGTGGCGTCAAGACATCCCTCATATCGCCATAAAGGGTGCGCTCGTCGTCGCAATGGCCAGACTCGGCGCCACACATACGTACTGACTAACTGGATCCCTGTGATGGCTTTGCACATCTCTTGGACCCTAAGCATAAGAGAAGAGGCTTCTTCTTCTTCCGCAGTCGACAAGTCATGATCCCAGGACGCCAACATTGTCGGAGGGGTAGTCGAAAAAGCAGGCAGTAGATTTTGGTCGACTAACACATAAAACCATTTCTTCCTCCATTTCTGGAAAGGCTCGGCTGACGTCATATCAAAATACCGACAGCCGTCGCGTACTTCAATACAGAAACCCCCAGTCGACAAAGGGCGACCGTCACAATAGAGTAAACTCACCTGGAAGATATGTTTCCAGAGAGCCCAGTTGGGGTGCACTCCAAGAAAACACTCGCATAAAACCACAAAACAGGAGATATGCAAAACACCAGGGGGGTTTAGGTCGTGCATCTGAATCCCATAGGTAAAAAGAAGGCCCCAGACGAAGTCGTGCAAAGGAAATCCAAATCCACGAGGAAGAAAGTCCACAAAGCAAACTCGTTCTCCAGAAAGAGGCATGGGAAGTACCTCTTTATGGATCGGGGCCCGAGCAGCAACAACCTCAGCTGAAGACAAAATCCCTGCCTGGCGGAAGTCTTCCAATTTTTTTCTCGGTGACGATGGATTTGACCCAATCGCCGGGGATCTTCTTCACCACAGCGGCAGAGGTAGCGGCGGAATCAACATAAATCTTTTTCTTCGGGGCCTGGTTCGGGGAAGAAGTATCAGTGGTGGAGGAGATCTTGGTCAGAGACGCCATGGCGGAAGAAAAGCACAAGGAAGGCAAAGGAGTCAAAGAGGAGCGTGAGGAAGAAGATGAAGCAGAAAAGGCGGATAACAAATGGCAAGGTTAATTTACACATAGTAGAAGACCCTGTATTTATGGTGCAAACAACCATTCATCACAACCGTCCAAGAAAAGTCACCACAACACGTGGCAAAATCAGAGAGCGCTCACCGTGAGCCACATAGCACACTACGTGCGCAGATCGAGGAAATCATCATCACGTCAACGACAATCTCACCACGTCAGGTCAAATCAGAACTGAATGGACGTCCACAACGGTCAAAGAGAGGGGCCCACTATGCGACGTCCCATCAGAGGGCTATTCGCACGCCAAGGATGCCACGCATTACATCATTCCAGACGAACAAAAAACGGGCGTTGTACCGCGACTGACAAAAAGGAGAAGCTCCTTACAAACTCAAAAGCAAAACGGCAAGAATGAAAAAGAGTCGAGTGGGAAACTCCCATCGGGAGAAGGTAAAAAAGAATTCGACTAGTAAAAGCATAAAGTTGAGATTATCCTCTACTGCAAGCAATAAAGCACAATCTCGGGGGCTACTCCCATCGGGAGCACTGTCATGCACCCGATAGAATCAAAAGACATTGGAAACATAAAAATTCCCGAGTGAAAATCAGTCGATAGAGTACCTCGGATGCTGTATACGAGAAATACAAAGGTAAGACCCATCGATCAGTCGAAAGGGCCGAGGATCACTCCAGCACTGTTAAAATCCTGGACATTTCCGTGTCAACAGATACGATGAAAATCCTGGCGGACGCGCTGGGTAGCAAATTAAAAACTGCAGAACAATATCAGTAAGACCATCGACTGGCCTGAGGTGTGTCTGTCCAGTATGTTCTGGGTTCGAGCCCAAGGACTCGAAACCTGAATGAAGGCTAGTAAGGTTTTGCCCAAGTGCAGTTAACTGGTTTCGACTCATCGAATAAATCCAGGCCTACTCAGTCGAAATCCTTAGTGAAAATTCATTAGTCCAAAAGACAGAAGTATCATGTCAAAAGCATAAAACATGAGACGTGCACTATGTAGTGAGTCCATGACTTATTCCCTGAATTAGCCAAGCACTCGGGGGCTAATGACAAGGTTACACTAAACGGGTACCCCTTCGTGTGGGTACGTGGTGCACGTAATGACTGAAGGAGATATGCCCTAGAGGCAATTAATAAAGTGTATTCTTTATCATATCTCGTTTGTTCATAATATGTTTTTGTGTCATGCTATAACCGTATTAAGCGGAAACATTAATACGGGTGTGATGCGTAAACAACCAGGTCCCTAGTAGCCTCTACTAAGACTAGTTTCGTTGCGCGATCGATGATCGAGGTTTCCCGATCATAGGGCATGGTGCCGGTCGGCAATGGAAGTCATATCGTTGGAGAACGATGTGATGGACATACCCAGATTTGGAGGACGTAGTCATTACGCCTTTGACCGTGAGATCAACTCTTATTGTTATTCCTGGAAGATACTTTGATTGCACCAAACGTCGTATCTTAATTAGTATGACAATAACGGTGATACTTTTGGGTATCGGAAAAGAGTAGTTGAGACGAGGGGTCGAGAGTGGGATTTGCCAGTCCGCATAGCAGGATAGATACTCTAGGGCCCACTCGGTGAGATCATGTCTAATGAGCTTGCAAGCATGTGACTAGGTCACGGAGACATGAAATCATAGAAGAGTAGAAGATAGCGTTGTCGGTAACGAGGTCAAGCTAGGTATGGAGATATCTATGAAAGACGCTCGGACACGCTAAGTGTCGCCATGGCAAAAGGTTTAAGACTTTACGTTCAGGTTTGATAGATGAAAGTCATTCGTTATATCACAGAGATTAATTCATGGGGTCCAGGCCTACGAGTTAGTCGTTGATCGGAGAGGAGTCTCGATTGTACCTGTTATTATATCGAACCGCTAGGGTAACACACTTAAGGGGTTTCGACAAGACAACCGGAAAGGAAAGAGATCACCGGGAACGTCCCGGGAGAGGTCCGATGGAGATCGGGCAGTGACGAAAGAGTTTTCGGAGCTAGAATAAATTATATATAATATGTTTGATATTAATTAGTGTAATTAATGTCTAAATATGATTTTATATATTTATTTTCGAATTTATTAAGGCTGATTTTCCTAAATGGGCCTTCTGGTGGAAAGAAGGCCCATGGGGGGAAAATCCCCAAGGGAATTCGGTGGGGGGGAGCATGGCCGGCCTAGGTGGGCCTAAAGGGGCCCACCAGGGCCGGCGCACCTGCTCATGCCGCACCAGGCATGTGGGGGTTAGTCCGACATTGCCTGGTTAGCAAGTTGGCTCCCTCCCGGGAGCCTATATAAGAAGGGGCACCCCTGGCCTTTTAATTCACCAATTAATTCCCCAATTCTCTCTCGATTTCGTGATTCCCTTTGTCGGAGTTGCGCCGAGTTGAGAGGGGGATCTCTTCCACCATAGCCCGCTGCCGCGCTGCTGGTGTTCCGGTCCAAGTCTTCCGCTGCTCGTCCTGGACTGGAGCTTCGGAGGCCGTCGTTTCCACCGTACGTGTGTAACGCCCTGCGAGGTGCTGCGCTAGCGGTGCTCGGAGGTCTGCTTCCTCTACACGACCTTGAGGTCGGCTTCGTCGGTCTTCAACGACAACGTTTGTGCGGGAACGTAATCCCCGCTTTCGGTCTACAAGGGTATGTATTCCAATCTCCGTTCGTACTACTATATCTGCATAGAATAGATCTTGGCATGTTTTAGGGATATCGTTGCTAGGAATTTTTTTGTTTTCTGCACCCGATCCCCTTCAGTGGTATCAGAGCCGATCTATCGTAGATATAGCTGTACGCTGTTAGAACCTGTGTTCTGCACGGGGGCACCGTTCCTGTTATTTGCTACCCTCTAGCGTGCACTTGTGATTCCAGCGGCATCGAGTTGATGAAGCGGCCCGGACCGACTTTATGCATACGCTTACACGAGACTGGTTCCACTACTAACATGCGGCTTGTACCGTATCTGTGGCTGGCGGGTGTCAGTTTCTCTCTCTTTAGTTGGTCTTGCATTTTCAATGGAGGGCCCGAAAGGGATGCTTAAACATGCAATTATTGGATCGTTGTTGTGGTCATAAGGTTCGTAGGTATGAAGCGGTTCTATTTATGAAAGCCCCAAGCCACGTAAAATATGCAAAGGATAAAGTAGAAGCGTCTAACTTTATTTTGCAGGGGCTATGTGATATGGTCAAGGTAGGTTTATTAAAATGTTTATAAACTGCGGGCGCCAAGAAGACCATGGCGCAATGGACTATATCACATTGCATTACATTTGATGTTTTGTGTGCATCTTATATTGTGTGATTATATATATTAGTATATATTAGTTACGCGGCGGTAATTATATAAGATGATCCCTTCAAAATACCACTAGTGTTCTTCCTCCAACGCGCACCACCAAGAAAGTTCTACGTTATGAGGCAGGCCGTGACGATCGTGTGTCAGACATATCGTCGTTCGCATACGGTGGGTGTAAGCCATGTTGCACAAGCGTCAGCGTGGAGGTTATAGTGGCGAGCCTAGCATATGCAGATATGGCCTCGGAACACGGAGGCCGAAACGTCGAGCACGAGTCACAAAATTGGTGTGACGGACATTTGTCTACTCTTGAAGTTGTGCCGCAGGCTCTAACGATGAGGGGTGGTGCAATGGATGGGGGTCGTGTAATCGCTTAAACGACCAGGAGGGATGTTCGTTTGAGTGGGAGTTATGTTAGTTATTTTCTAAAAATACTATAACTCAAAATTATTATGAACAAAGTCTTATGTTGTTGCAAATTCCATTGTAGATGTCTCGCCCCTCGTTTAACCTAGGTCTGTTCCTTGAGAAAGAAAAGCTTAAGACCAATGGGTCAAACTTCATGGCCTGGTTCCGCAACCTGAGGATCCTCCTCACTCCCCATAGGGTGGCCTACGTCATTGAGCCCGCCATAGGTGACCCTCCCGCAGATGAAGCCTCTGAGGATGAGAAGAAGGTCTTCTAGACCAGATCGGAGGATTCTGCCTTTGTCCAGAGTGGCATGCTCTACGCCATGGAAGCCAACCTGCAGAAGCGCTTCGAGAAGATGAGCGCCTTTGAGATTATTTCATATCTCAAGGCTGTCTTCGCGCCGCAGGCTAAGGCTGAGAGATATGAAGCTTCTGAGCTTTTCTTCTCGGCCAAGATGGAGGAGCATAGCAGTGTGAGCGAGCATGTGGTCAAGATGTCTGGCTACGTTCAATGCCTGAATGCTCTGGAATGCAAGATTCCCGATGAGCTGGCGATTGACAGGGTGTTGCAATCGTTGCCCCCTAGCTATAAAGGCTTCGTCATGAACTACAACATGCAGGGCATGGCTAAGTCCCTGGGTGAAGTGTTCGTGATGCTCAAGACTGCTGAGGTGGAGATTAAGAAGGAGCACACGCTGTTGATGGTCAACAAGACCGTCGATTTTAAGAAATCTGGTGGCAAGGGAAAGCAGAGCTGGAAGTCCAGGAGGGAGGGCAAGCTGATTGCCAAGCCCAAGACTAACAGATCTGGTCCCAGAGCTAGCGTGGAGTGCTTCTACTGCAAGGGAAAAGGTCACTCGAAGCGCAACTGCCCCAAGTACCTGGAGGATAGGAAGTCTGGCAAGACAGTCGACAAAGAGCAAGGTATATTTGATATACATGTTATAGATGTGTACCTTACATCCGCCCGGAGCAACACGTGGGTATTTGATACTGGTTCTGTTGCTCATATATGTAACTCTCAGGAGGAGTTACGGAATAAACGGCGGCTGGCTAAGGATGAGGTGACGATGCGCGTCGGCAACGGATCGAGAGTCGACGTGGAGGATGTCGGCACGCTCCCTCTACATCTACCATCGGGATTAGTTTTGGTTTTAAATAAGTGTTATTTTGTACCATCCTTGAGTGTAAACATTATAAGTGGGTCTTGCCTGTTACAAGACGGTTATTCATTTAAATCAGTATCAAGCAATTGTGCTATTTATATGAATGATATCTTTTATGTTGATGCTCCCGAGAATAATGGTTTATTCTTGTTGAATCTCGATCGTAATACTCACATCCATAACATAGAAGCCAAACGGATTAAGTATAGTGATGATACCGCCATGTATATGTGGCATTGCCGTCTCGGTCATATTGGTATAAAGCGCATGAAGAAACTCCACTCCGATGGACTTTTGGACTCGTTGGACTTTGGATCCCTCGATACATGCGAACCATGCCTTATGGGCAAAATGACCAGGACACCGTTCAAAGGTTTCGTTGAACAGGCGTCGGATTTATTGGGGATCATACATACAGATGTGTGTGGACCAATGAGCGTTTCGACACGCAATGGTTATCGTTACTTCGTCACCTTCACTGATGACTTGAGTAGATACAGTTATATCTATTTGATGAAACACAAGTCTGAAACTTTTGAAAAGTTCAAAGAATTTCAAAGTGAAGTTGAGAATCAGCTTAACAAGAAAATCAAGCACCTCCGATCCGATCGTGGTGGCGAGTATTTGAGTTTTGAGTTTGGCACACATCTGAAGAGTTGTGGCATAGTACCCCAACTTACGCCTGCCGGAACACCGCAACGTAACGGCGTGTCCGAGCGGCGTAATCGTACTCTACTGGATAGTGTCCGATCTATGATGTCTCTTACCGATTTGCCCGTATCGTTTTGGGGTTATGCGTTAGAAACAGCCGCATTCATTTTAAATAGGGCTCCGTCCAAATCCGTTGAAACGACACCGTATGAATTATGTTATGGTAAGAAGCCTAAGTTATCGTTTCTGAAGGTTTGGGGTTATGAGGCGTATGTTAAGAAACTACAGCCCGACAAACTCGAACCGAAGTCGGAGAAAGTCGTCTTTGTAGGATATCCGCGGGAAACTGTTGGATACACCTTCTACAACCAAGCTGAGGGCAAAACGTTTGTCGCGAAGACCGGTACCTTTCTAGAGAAGGAGTTTCTCGCGAAAGGAGTAAGTGGGAGGAAGGTAGATCTCGATGAGATCGTTCATCCTGAACTCGAGATTCCGAGTGGCGCAACGGAAGCAATTCCAGAAACGTCCTCCGTGGATGGAGTGGGAGAAACTGTCGAGGAAAGTATTCTACCTCGTAGGTCTGGTAGATCTCGGATCGCACCAGAATGGTATGGCAATATGGTTTGCACCGTCATGTTAATTGAACAAGACGAACCTACGAACTACAAGGAGGCAATGGCGAGTCTAGAGTCCGAGAAATGGCTTGAAGCCATGAAATCCGAAATAGGATCCATGTATGATAACAAAGTGTGGACTTTGATGGATATTCCCGAAGGGCGCAAGGCCGTCGAGAATAAATGGATCTTTAAGAAGAAGACTGATGCTGATGGTAATGTGACCGTCTATAAAGCTCGTCTTGTCGCAAAAGGTTTCCGACAAGTTCATGGGATTGACTACGATGAAACTTTTTCACCGGTAGCGATGCTTAAGTCTATTCGGATTTTGTTAGCAGTTGCTGCCTATTACGATTATGAAATATGGCAGATGGATGTCAAAACAGCCTTCCTAAATGGAAACATTGAGGAAGAGTTGTACATGGTACAACCGGAAGGTTTTGTCGATCCAGGAAATGCTAGCAAGGTATGCAAGCTTCAGCGATCCATCTATGGATTGAAGCAAGCATCTCGGAGCTGGAATCTTCGCTTTGATCAGGTAATCAAAGGTTTTGGATTTGTCCAAAATTTGGAAGAGACCTGCATTTACAAGAAAATGAGTGGGAGCTCGGTTGTGTTCTTAGCAGTATATGTAGATGACATATTGCTGATTGGGAATGATGTGGAACTTCTGCATAGCGTGAAGGAATATTTAAACAGTAAATTTTCCATGAAAGACTTAGGAGAAGCTGCATACGTCTTAGGCATAAAAATCTATCGTGATAGATCAAGACGCCTATTAGCGTTGAGTCAGAGTACTTATCTTGATAAAATACTGAAGCGTTTCGGTATGGAGAAGGCAAAGAAGGGTTCTCTGCCGGTTATCAAGAATAAAACATTGCGAAAGGCACAGTGTCCGGTAACGGAACTGGATAAGGCCGATATGACTAAGCATCCTTATGCTTCAGCCATAGGATCGATTATGTATGCAATGTTAAGTACTAGACCTGATGTGGCATTAGCTCTAAGTTTGACAAGCCGGTTCCAGAGTAATCCTGGAATGGCGCATTGGATCGTTGTTAAGAGCATTCTTAAGTATCTCAATAAGACAAAGGAAATGTTCCTTGTCTATGGTGGCTGCGATGAAGAACTTGGCGTAACAGGTTACGTGGATGCAAGTTTCTGCTCAGACCCCGATGACTCTAAGTCACAGGCAGGTTATGTGTTCAAGGTGAATGGAGGCGCCGTGTGCTGGAGAAGTGGGAAGCAACCCATTGTCGCACAATCTACAATGGAGTCGGAGTACATTGCTGCTTGCGAAGCCGCGAATGAAGCTGTGTGGCTGAGGAAGTTCTTCATTGAACTTGGAGTGTTCCCGAGCGTGCAAGACCCCGTGATCCTCTTCTATGACAATACGAGTGCCATTGCTAACGCCAAGGAGCCAAGGTCTCACTCCACCGCCAAACACATTCTCCGACGCTTCCATGTGATACGTCAGTACGTACAAGGAGGCGATGTGAAGATTTGCAAAGTGCATACGGATCTGAATGTGGCAGATCCGCTGACGAAGCCTCTCCCGCTTGACAAGCATGAAAAACACCCGTTAGCTATGGGTGTTAAGCTTTTACCAAGTTGTAATCTAGATTAATTTGTACTCTAGTGCGAGTGGGAGACTGAAGGAGATATGCCCTAGAGGCAATTAATAAAGTGTATTCTTTATCATATCTCGTTTGTTCATAATATGTTTTTGTGTCATGCTATAACCGTATTAAGCGGAAACATTAATACGGGTGTGATGCGTAAACAACCAGGTCCCTAGTAGCCTCTACTAAGACTAGTTTCGTTGCGCGATCGATGATCGAGGTTTCCCGATCATAGGGCATGGTGCCGGTCGGCAATGGAAGTCATATCGTTGGAGAACGATGTGATGGACATGCCCAGATTTGGAGGACGTAGTCATTACGCCTTTAACCGTGAGATCAACTCTTATTGTTATTCCTGGAAGATACTTTGATTGCACCAAACGTCGTATCTTAATTAGTATGACAATAACGGTGATACTTTTGGGTATCAGAAAGGAGTAGTTAAGACGAGGGGTCAAGAGTGGGATTTTCTAGTCCGCATAGCAGGATAGATACTCTAGGGCCCACTCGGTGAGATCATGTCTAATGAGCTTGCAAGCATGTGACTAGGTCACGGAGACATAAAATCATAGACGAGTAGAAGATAGCGTTGTCGGTAACGAGGTCAAGCTAGGTATGGAGATATCTATGAACGACGCACGGACACACTAAGTATCGCCATGGCAAAAGGTTTAAGACTTTACGTTCAGGTTTGATAGATGAAAGTCATTCGTTATATCACAGGGATTAATTCATGGGGTCCAGGCCTATGAGTTAGTCGTTGATCGGAGAGGAGTCTCGATCGTACCTGTTATTATATCGAACCGCTAGGGTAACACACTTAAGGGGTTTCGACAAGACAACCGGAAAGGAAAGAGATCACCGGGAACGTCCCGGGAGAGGTCCGATGGAGATCGGGCAGCGATGAAAGAGTTTTTGGAGCTAGAATAAATTATATATAATATGTTTGATATTAATTAGTGTAATTAATGTCTAAATATGATTTTATATATTTATTTTCGAATTTATTAAGGCTGATTTTCCTAAATGGGCCTTCTGGTGGAAAGAAGGCCCATGGGGGAAAAATCCCCAAGGAAATTCGGTGGGGGGGAGCATGGCCGGCCTAGGTGGGCCAAAAGGGGCCCACCAGGGCCGGCGCACCTGCTCATGCCGCACCAGGCATGTGGGGGTTAGTCCCACATTGCCTGGTTAGCAAGTTGGCTCCATCCCCGGAGCCTATATAAGAAGGGGCACCCCTGGCCTTTTAATTCACCAATTAATTCCCCAATTCTCTCTCGATTTCGTAATTCCCTTTGTCGGAGTTGCGCCGAGTTGAGAGGGGGATCTCTTCCACCATAGCCCGATGCCGCGCTGCTGGTGTTCCGGTCCAAGTCTTCCGCTGCTCGTCCTGGACTGGAGCTTCGGAGGCCGTCGTTTCCACCGTACGTGTGTAACGCCCTGCGAGGTGCTGCGCTAGCGGTGCTCGGAGGTCTGCTTCCTCTACACGACCTTGAGGTCGGCTTCGTCGGTCTTCATCGACAACGTTTCTGCGGGAACGTAATCCCCGCTTTCGGTCTACAAGGGTATGTATTCCGATCTCCGTTCGTACTACTATATCTGCATAGAATAGATCTTGGCATGTTTTAGGGATATCGTTGCTAGGAATTTTTTTGTTTTCTGCACCCGATCCCCTTCAGTGACTAAATCCCAATTGTCAATAGGCTGAAGAAGCCCAACAAGAGAAGCCCAAGTCGAAGACATATACCATAGATAGCATAGTCGGTAATACTTTCCATAAATGCAGTCCTAGTCGGTCACGACCCGAGACCTTTATCCCTATATAAAGGACAGGAGGGTGGCCGATCAAGGACACGCCCAACAGAACCATCAAACCCTAGAAAGATCGACATATTGCTAGACCCCTGAACTCGCCGCATATACACAATCAATAACAGACAAGCATGAGTAAGGGTTTTACCTCACTCGAGGGCCCCGAACCTGGGTAATTCCCGCTTGTCAGCCGACGAATCTACCAACACCACGCGTTCTCTACCTCATAAATCTTACCCTAGGCTAGCAACCATGGGTATTGATGGGGACATCCCTCGTCAGCGATAATCTGTTGCATGCAACTTAATATTGAAAGGGGTGCGGACGCTAACCGGAAGGTGGATTATTTGTCATAGATGTGGTCTGAACGGTCTATGTATATTGTTGTAATGCCCGAATGAATCTCACACTAGACATCATAACGTTAGTATATGCATTGGGTTGCTCATCATTATTCTATCAATTGCCTAGCTGTAATTTGTTTACCACGCATGGATGAATGTTATTATTATTTATGGAGAGACACCACTACTGAACTGTGGACCCCGGTCCTTCTCATTAATCTGATAAAACCACAACTGCAAACCTGTTACTTTCTGCAAACATACATCTTTCTTCCACACATACATTTAATCCTTTGTTACAGCAAGCCGGTGAGATTGACAACCTCACTGTTGAGTTGGGGCACCATACTTTGATTGTGTTGTGTGCAGATTCCACATCTCCTTCGCCACACCAAGTTTCTGGCGCCATTGACACCTCGAGGGGAACGTTCATCTCCTACTGGTTCGATAACCTTGGTTTTTGCATAACTGAGGGAAATCTTGCTGCCGTGCTACTTCACACCTTCCTCTTGGGGTTTTCCCAACCACCCGTGTAGTGCATCAATCATCGTGATGGTTGTCGTGACGATCGTGACCATCGCGATGGTGGCTATCCAGCTCGCCACTCCGATGATGAGCGTCCTCGTCAGGATCGTCGTGATGGTCGCCGTGACGATGGGTACATCGGTGGGCGTCCGCGTCGTCAGCCCACCCCCTACGTCGACACGACCTGCCAAATCTGCAACATGCATGGCCATCCCGCAAAGGAGTGCTGGTGGCGCTTTGGGGATGATCCCAAGGACAATGGAGACCGCGGCAACAATGGAGATCGCGGTAACAAGGGTGCTAATTTTGCATCCTATGGAGTTGATAGCAACTGGTACTATGATACATGCGCTACAGACCACATCACCGGTGAGCTGAACAAGCTCACCACCCATGACACCTACAATGGTCAAGATCGTGTTCGCACGGCGGAAGGTACGGATATGCACATAAGTCACATTGGTCATTCAGTTTTACGTATCCCTCAAAATTGTTTCAATCTTAATGATATATTGCATGTTCCTAGTACGTCTAAAAACCTTCTATCCGTTCATAAGTTTACACTTGACAATAATGTTTTTATTGAATTTCATCCTTTCTCTTTTTTTATCAAGGACCAAGCAACCCAAGGAATTCTGTTTAGAGGCCCTTGACATGGAGGCCTTTATCCCTTGATGCCTATCTCCGCTAAGTCCTCCAAGCATGTGTTCATCACAATCAAGCCATCATCCTCCACGTGGCATCGTCTTTTAGGCCATCCGTCTTCCTTCGTAGTTCAACAAGTTCTTAGAAGAAATAAAATATATTGCACTCCAGAAGTTACTCCATATGTTTGTGATTCTTGTCAATTAGCTAAGAGTCACCAATTGCCATATCCTACTTCTTTTAGTAGATCCACTTCTTCCTTAGAACAAGTTTTTTCTGATGTATGGGGTCCTGCACCCCTTTATGTTGGAAAACATGCATACTATGTAAGCTTTATCGATGATTATAGCAAGTTTACTTGGATTTATTTGCTTAAGAAACGTTCTGATGTTTAACAAGCCTTTCTTAATTATCAGCAATATGTTGAACGAAAATTTGATAAGAAAATTGTCACCATGCAAACGGATTGGGGAGGTGAATATGAGACACTCAATGCATTCTTTCAAAAAGTTGGTATCACACATCATGTGTCTTGCCCTCATGCCCATCAACAAAATGGCTCCGCCGAAAGAAAACATAGACACATTGTTGAAGTTGGTCTCTCCTTACATGCTAATGCCTCTATGCCTCTCAAATATTGGGATGAAGCTTTTCTCACCGCCACCTTTCTCATAAACTTGCTTCCCAGCAAAGTTATTAATTCTGAAACACCATGTGACTATCTTCTTCACATCACGCCCAACTATGATGCTCTTCGAATTTTTGGTTGTGCTTGTTGGCCAAATCTTCGTCCATACAATAAACGAAAACTTTCTTTTCGTTCAAAACGGTGTGTGTTTCTTGGTTATAGTCCTCTCCACAAAGGTGTTAAGTGTCTAGATGTCTCTACAGGACATGTCTATATCTCTCGTGATGTTGTCTTTGATGAAAACGGGTTTCCTTTTGCATCTCTACATCCCAACACCGGTGCCCTCATTAGAAAAGAACTTCTACTTCTTCCATCAACATGTCATGAGGGTGCACAAAAACTTGATGATCATGTGTCTCCTATTGTGCCTATCACTAACGTATTGCAGGAAAATGAAGGTGTGGAAGAAAATACAGCTGAAACTGCCGAAAAAATCGTCCAAAATGATGTAGAAACTGATTCTGGAGAAGAAGACGAAAACTGCACGCAGCACGAGGAAGATTCTTCTCGTCCCACGTGGACTGCGC
Organism: Poa annua; assembly: GCA_026929855.1. Taxonomy (NCBI): domain Eukaryota; kingdom Viridiplantae; phylum Streptophyta; class Magnoliopsida; order Poales; family Poaceae; genus Poa; species Poa annua. The sequence goes on from CM049436.1 coordinate 11,002,749, forward strand.
CTGTCGATCCCGAGGAGGATCCGCGCACGGTTCGCCCCGCTGGGTTTGCCCCTTCTGCGCCGATCCCCCCCTCCCCCATTTATTATACCAGACGACGCCGACAGTCTGCCCCGCTGCAGACCCCGACAGCCTCCCCTGCTCTCGACGTGGGCAGTGTTGGGTTGTGTCCCACGGTCTCGACACCGATGCCCACGCCTAGGGGTGTAAACGGATCGGATCGGATTTTGCCTTTACCATATCCTTTACCACAATTTTTCATCGGATTCGGAGCGGATCGGATAAGTGTCGGATGCGGATTCGGATGCAGATGTCCGTGATGACGGATTCGGAGGCGGAAACGGCGCGGATTCGGAGCGGTAACAAAATTAATCGGATTGGTACATGTACAAGTAAATTATAAAACCATACATACAAAAATAATTGTTCGATAACCTAATAACTAACAAACTTGTAATTCATAGTCTTTACAATGACTATTTAAGTGAGATATTGTTCGAACTAACGAACTCGACAACTTACTAGCTACAAATTATGCTAAATTAGACTATACATTTCGGTACAAAATCGTATTATTCGGATTCAAACCATCGGATAATCCTATTTAAATTTCGGATAATCCATATTTTAGGCTATTTTCCATACCATATCCTATACCATATCCGGGTGTCAAGTTCGGAATCGGATATCCGTATCCGTCGGATTTCTTAAAACCGGATTTGGATTGCTTAAAACAGTTTCGGAATTGGATATGGTGCGGAAATTATCCTATCCGTTTACACCCCTACCCACGCCCGCTCACCGCCCTCTGTGTCTCCACCTGAGTCGCCGAGGGCGCAATCATCACCACAATCATTGCACACTGATCCCGGGGAGGATTTGGATGCTGATTCTTCAGGATCGGATGCTGATTCTCCAGGATCATCTGTGCACTCTCCAGTTGCTGCACCTTCTGTGGTACCTGTGGGTGGAGTGCAAACGCGTCTTCAAAAAGGTATAAGAAATCCAAGAACTTATAAAGATGGCACCGTGAGGTATGGTATGCTTGCTTCTACAGGTCAACCAAAATCCTTATCCGAAGCACTACAAGACTCAAATTGGAGCAAAGCAATGGAAGAAGAGCATGATGCCTTGCTTAAAAACAAAACATGGCACTCAGTTCCACCAAGTTCTAGCAAGAATCTGATTGATTGTAAATGGGTATATCGTATCAACAAACATGCAGATGGTACCATTGACAGATACAAAGCCAGGCTTGTTGCAAAAGGTTTCAAACAAAGGTATGGCATTGACTATGAGGATACGTTCAGTCCAGTTGTTAAGGCAGCCACTATCAGAACAGTATTAGCTATTTCAATTTCCAGAGGATGGAGTTTGAGGCGGCTAGATGTCAAGAACGCGTTCTTACATGGTGTTCTGGAAGAGGAGGTTTATATGAAACAACCACCTGGTTTTGAAGATAAAAATGCTCCTAATTTTGTGTGCAAACTTGACAAAGCTTTATATGGTTTGAAACAGGCACCAAGACCATGTTACTCTCGGCTTAGTTCAAAACTGCATGATCTCGGGTTTGTTCCTTCAAAGGCTGACACTTCTTTATTTCTGTTTCAAAAGGCAGGAGTCACCACTTACATGCTCATTTATGTTGATGATATAATAATTACTGGTTCATCAAATGATGCCATCTCTATGCTCCTTCAAGACTTGAATGAACACTTTGCTATTAAGGATCTTGGAGAGTTACATTATTTCTTAGGCATTGAATTAAAGAGACCTTCTCATGGGCTGGTGTTAACTCAAGGAAAGTATGCTTCCGAAATGCTTCTCAAGCTTGGTATGGAAAAGTGCAAGTGAGCTCCCACACCGCTGTCCACTAAGGATCCCTTGTCTCTTGTTGTTAGAGATCTGCTTGGTCCTATAGATAGTACGCAATATCGAAGCATTGTTGGAGGTTTGCAGTATCTTACCCTTACTAGACCAGATTTGGCCTTTTCAGTTAACAAAGTGTCAATATCTTCATGCTCCAACTACTGTTCATTTGACTGCGGTGAAAAGAATGATGCGTTATGTCAAAGGTACTATTGGAATTGGTATAACTTTTCAGCATTCTACCTCTACACTTTTGAGTAATTTCTCAGATGCCGATTGGGCTGGATGTTTGGATGACAGACGTTCTACTGGAGGTTTTGCAATTTTCATAGGATCAAACTTAATTTCGTGGAGTGCTAGAAAGCAAGCTATTGTCTCAAGATCAAGTATAGAGGCCGAGTACAAGTCCCTAGCAAATGCTACAGCTGAAATGATATGGGTTGAAGCCCTTCTAAGTGAACTTGGGGTAACATTACAAGAGAAGCCATGTCTTTGGTGTGATAACTTGGGTGCAACGTTCTTATCCGCTAATCCAGTTTTTCATGCCCGCACTAAACATATTGAGATTGATTTTCATTTTGTTCGTGAAAGAGTTGCTGCCAAGAAATTAACCATCAAGTTTGTTTTAAGCAAGGATCAAGTTGCCGATGGGTTCACCAAAACTCTTCCAGTTAAAAACCTTCATTGTCGGGGGGCTGCCCCCGGGGTAGGGCAGAACCCGGTACAGATCGGCAGTATGGCTACAGGGATTGACCTTTGGGAAGTGCTAAGGGTTGTCCTTTGATGCACTGAAGGGGAAACTTGACCTTTGGGTGGTTGTCAGGGCCAGAGTGCCTCTTGGGGGCCGCAAGAGTCATCTGTGGAGACTATAAATAGACCCCCAGACCCCAAGAGCAGCACAAGCATCAGCAGAGGGTTCCTCTAAGAACCAATTTCTCGAAGATGTCTTTGTTAAGGGCCTAAGATCTTCGTGAGACTGGGCCTAGAGATACTTCTCTTGTGTAGCTACCCGGACTCTAGGTGGAACCCGGAATGGGCCGGAAGGGTTGCCCGATATGGTGGTATGTCGGGGTCTTCCGACATGGCCTCGGGCAGAGAAGAACCCGAGTTGCCCGGATAGGCATCTTGGAATAAGTATAACCGGCTAGCTTACATTGGTTCTGGTTAGTTGTATTCATTGTGCAGGAAAGCTCTGTGGAGGAACCGGAATGAGAAACCGACATGGGGCATGTCGGACAGGAGTCAAGGAGCAGGAGCAGGCTTTCCGCCTGACACGGGGGGAGATCATATCCCTCCTGGCACGAAAGCATAGTCACCTCCCGCCTGACACGCGAGCGTGTCAGCCGGTACGATGACGCTGCGACAAGACCGGATGTGCCTAGTCCGGCAATCCGGAAAAGGCTACTAGGCATGGGCGAAGACATGTCTTGTCTCTGACAAGGGGACAATGATGATCCAGGACGGCGCCTGCGGTCCTTGCCGGGATGATGACGGCAGGGCTATGACGGATAGCTCGGCGGCTAGGTCGCACTAGCCGGTGTCGACATAACCGTTGGCCTGACCGGTGGGCCCAAACCGGATTAGGGTTTCCGGCCCTCCTGGACGGAACTCTATAAAAGGTGTCATAACTCCTCCTGTGGAGGGACGACCAACCATTGTGCCAAAACTATAGTCTCATTTACTCCTAGAGCATTTACTTCTTCTCCCTCTCTAGTTCATCTAGTTCATCACCGAAACAGCTCAAGGAGCAAGTTGTAGATCTTGTGACATCCATATAGTGAGAGGAAAGGCAGGAGTAGGGGTCTTAGCTCCTCACGAGGGCCCCGAACCTGGTTATATCGTGTGTCTTGTCTTGCCTTCGTGCATTTGCTGGTGTTTTGGAGATGTTCGGGTGTGTTCTTCGGTGTTCTTGAGTGTTTCAGACTCTCTTACCGTGTGAGCTTCTCAGCTCGCTAGCCCTCCCGGATCCACCAGCGTCCATCGGCCCCACACATTAGCCATCCTATGGCATCAGCCGTGATGCCACCACGACAGTTGGCGCCCACCGTGGGGCAGGAGGAGGCGCTGGCTGGTGTACACATCCGGACGGGTTCCAACGTCCACTCCGACATACGAGTTCTCTCTAGCCTCGTCGTCAGGCTTGGCGAGATGGACTTTGTCAGCGACAACGCTGGCTGCTTCCGGAACAGGTCCTTTCTGGTGAAGGGCTGCCTCATCGACTTCGGTGTCTTCACCACCTACGTCGCCACCGAGATCGTCTGCGACTAGTCGGAAGTCGTATAGGAGGCCGAGGATCCCCCCATGATCCGCGTCGCCCGGGATCAGCGTACCGATTGCCCCGCGGGCTGCGTCGCGGTCATGATGGCCGTCATGATGGCCGGGGTAGCCGAGGAGGTGTTCGAGGATGCCGCCGACGGCGACGCCAGTGGTGGCCGACCTCGCGCGGAAAAACCTCCTCAGGAGCGAGGTGCTGCCCGGGATGGTGATCCCCAACCTTCCCAGCAGCGCCGCATGCCGGATCCCCTCTCGAGTGTGGTTGTCAAGTTGGTTGTTCCCTTGGCGGCTTACGCTGACGCCCAAGTCACCACTACTGACTTGGAAGAGCATCGCAGACTGTTGCATGCTGAGGCACAAGAGATCACCGAGATCCGGCGTGAGCTTAGTGCTAGCCTCCGTGAGTACAATGCAGCTCACGGGTTCCCTAGGATAGATTCCAGGGACAAGCGCATTGCAGACCTGCGCAAGAAAGGCATGATGGTGAACGATGAATTGGCTGGTGGTGCTGCACCTAGCCATAGCAGAACGGCTAGTCTTGTCTCGGCGGACAAGCCGGTATACAGCTCACCAGCCAAAATACTTAGGGCTGCAGAGGCAGCTATGGCCGAGTTGGCTGGGCTATCCGGGGAAGCCCTGCGCAAGCAGCAGGAGCGGGTCAACGAGTTAGTCATTGAGGCTAACCGGCAGAACAAGGCTTTTAAGAAGAAGAACCCGGGAGCAGGATCCCAGGTGTACTCGGCTAGGGCCGAGCGCAACAGATCGGGAGGAGAGGCTTCCTCTCCCCATCCGAGTAAGAGCAAGAGCCGGAGTCGAAGCCGCGGCTCCGGGAAAAACAAGCAGCTGCAGACATATGACCCGGCCTTTGCCGAAATCCAGCAAGCCGGGCAGAACAATGCTGGTCAGGCTCAGAGCAGCCACGGCGGTGGTAACCGGGGTGTAGGAAATAATGGCCCGGCTAGCCGTGGTAATCCACCTCGGAATCCACCGCAAAATCAGGGAAACCGGCAGAGAGAGGCCGCCGCTGTGCCACAGCAAGCTGCAGTTCCTGTAGTTAACAGGCATGACGATGGCAACTCGAGGTTGCATCAGCTCGGATACCAGCCTAACGAGAATCCTCTGGGATCTCGAATAGGAACTCGGCAGCTAGATCCAGCTGATGCCAGGTTCAGGCTCGACTGGATTCACCAGTCCGAGTTGGTAGAAGAGCAAGGCCCTCCGGGACCTGCCTGCTTTGGACCTCGGATAATGCGGGAGCCGGCTGTGCAAAATTTTCAGCTCAACCGGGGTGCCAAGACCTATGACGGCAGCTCGAAGCCGGAGGATTGGCTGTCCGACTATGTAACTGCAGTAAGTATAGCCGGAGGAAACAGACGCTGGGCGGTATGATATGTGCCGCAAATGTTGGAAGGACCTGCCAGGATCTGGCTGAACAACTTGAGGACTGACATCATAGACTGTTGGTTATATTTCAAAGAGGCCTTCATCAGCAACTTCACCAGCACCTACAAGAGGCCCAATCGACCTCAGCAGCTTGCCATTTGCAAGCAGAGGGATAATGAGACTGACCGAGAGTACCTTACTCGGTGGAGCAACATTCGCAAATCTTGCGAAGGAGTTGTTGAGGCACAGGTCATATCATGGTTTGCGTAGGGATGCCGGCATGGCTCCATACTATGGCAGAAGTTGCAGAGGAAGATGCCGGCTACCATAGCCGAGACCATGCGCCTTGCCGACAGCTACACGCTCGGTGACCCCATGCAGCCCCTGGTGGATGTCGGAGACTCCAACAGGAGGAATTCGGGGAACCAGCGCTCGGGGCCGAGCAGGAACCATGACCGCCAGGATTTCGGTCAGAAAAAAGTCAGCCCGACTTCCACTATGCTTCACAGCATGTTGCGGCTGTGGGCCGAGATCAAGGGGATGCCGGTAATAACCAGCGTCAGAAAGTGGCCGGCCCAGCTTGGAGGCAAAGCCAAGAGGTGCAGAAGACTTGGGTGGACCAGAAGAAGTCACTGACGTATGAGGAGATGCTGAACAAGCCATGTTGCTACCACACTCTGGAATCCAACAAGCCTGCGAATCAATCTACCCGGCCGTGCAGCTGGTACCAGCGCACGTTGCAGGAAGGAGGTGTTGGAGCTACTCGGCCAAATGCACTGGCGGCACGGCCGAACATTCCGAGACCTCCTCCACCTTTGTCGGAAGCTAATGCAATTCGGGTCAATCAGCCCAATCAGAGGCCTCCTCCCCCACGACCAGTGAACGTGGTTAGTGTCAGAAATGACAATGGTCCGAGATGGAGATCACCTAGAGCCGGAAGGATCATCCCCAGTTTATGCCCAAGCCAGGTGGTTATGCTTTGGTGGTAGACCCGACCTTTGTCGGGCCAAGCCTCAACATCCGCTTCAGCCGGGTTCTGATTGACAATGGCAGTGACATTAACATCATGTACAAGGATACCATGCTCAAGCTGGGGGTGTCCATGAACATGCTGCTCCCAACCGAGACGACTTTCCATGGCATTGTGCCAGGAGTCTCTTGCTCGCCTATGGGCAAGATTTGGGTTGAAGTGCTATTTGGAACCCGGGAAAACTGCCGGACCGAGAGCTTGGAGTTTGAGGTCGTGGATCACGAGAGCCCCTACCATGCACTGATCGGCAGGCCTGCACTGGCCAAGTTCATGATCTCCACTCACATGGGCTACCTAAAGATGTCGGGGCCAAATGGAGTGATCACCATCTCGGGAGACCACAAGCGCTCCATTGAGTGTGCATCTGCCGGCTCGTCTCTAGCCGAGTCCCTGGTCATAGCTGAGGAGAAGAAGAGGATCCAGCAGGTGGTGGCGCTGGCCAAGACGTCTCAGCTTGGCATGCCAGGGATGGTGAACCCGGAGCAGAATGCCTCATTCCAGGCGCCAAGGGAGACCAAGAAGGTGGAGGTTGATCCCAGCAACCCGGAGCGCCAAGTTATCATTGGCAGCAACCTGGACAGCAAATAGGAAGGCGAGCTCGTCGACTTCCTCCGTGAGAATCGGGATGCCTTTGCGTGGTCGAATGACGATCTGCAAGGTGTTCCGAGGGAGTTGGCTGAGCACTCATTATTCAGCAGACCTGACGCGAAGCCGGTGAAGCAACCGACTAGGCGCCTCTCGGACGAGAGAAGAGCTGCCATCATGGAGCATCTCGCGGTACTTCTGGCTGCCGGGTTCGTGATGGAAGTGCTGCATCCGGATTGGATATCAAATCCGGTCCTTGTTGAGAAGAAGAAAGATGATCCCCTCCTGCTCAAGGTGTGGCGCATGTGAATCGACTTCACCAACCTCAACAAGGCATGCCCGAAAGATCCATTTCCACTCCCCCGGATAGATCAAGTGATCGATTCCACTGCCGGGTGTGAGCTTTTGACTTTTTTAGATGCTTATTATGGTTTCCACCAGATACCGTTGAACCCGGATGATCAATTGAAAACTACTTTTATTACCCCGTATGGGGCTTATTGCTATCGTGTCATGACTTTTGGTTTGAGAAATTTTGGTGCTACATACCAGAGATGCATGCAGAAATGTTTACATGACCAGCTGGCCGGAATGCCGAGGTCTATGTCGACGACATAGTCATAAAAACAAAATAAAAATCTTCTCTGATCGATGATCTGAGGGAGACATTCAAAAACTTAAGAAAATTCCGGATGAAATTGAACCCGGATAAATGTACATTCGGTGTCCCGGCAGGCAAGTTACTCGGTTTCTTGATATCAAGTCGGGGAATTGAGGTCAATCCGGGTAAAATACGTGCAATTGAGAGCATGAAACTGCCGACACGTCTCAAAGATGTGCAGAAGTTCACTGGTTGCTTGGCATCCCTAAGTCGGATTGTGAGCCGACTAGGGGAGAAAGCCTTGCCCTTGTATCAATTGATGAAAAAGAGCAAAACGTTTGTGTGGACCCCGCAAGCTGATGTGGCGTTCAATGATTTAAAGAAGATGCTCTCAACAGCACCAGTGTTGGCATCCCCTTTGCCCAAGGAACCCATGTTTCTCTACATCGCTGCCACAAACCGGGTAGTGTGTGTGGCCATAGTGGTAGAAAGAGAAGAAGGGGACAAGCTGGTAAAAAGACCGGTGTACTACCTCAGCGAGGTGATCTCGACCTCCAAGCAGAACTACCCGCACTACCAGAAGATGGCATATGGGGTGTACTTGGCGGTTACTAAGCTCAAGCACTATTTCCAAGAGCATCCGATCACTGTAGTGCTTGAAGCTCCCCTGGCCGAGATCATCGGCTGCAAAGATGCAAGCGGCCGAGTTGCCAAATGGGCCATCCAGTTGTCTCCGTATGCTCCGACATACGAGAGACGAGACGCCATTAAGTCGCAGGCGCTGCCGGACTTCTTGGTGGACTGGGCCGAGATGCAGTATGAACCTCCACTTCCCGACTTCAATTTTTGGAAGATGCATTTTGATGGCTCCAAGGCAAAGATCGGATTGGGTGCCGGAGTGGTCCTCACCTCACCAAAACAAGATGTGCTGAAATATGTGCTGCAAATTCACTTCCGGGCATCTAACAATGTGGCCGAGTACGAAGCACTAGTGCATGGGCTCAATGTCGCCAAGGAAATTGGTATCCGCCGGATAGACTGCTTTGGTGATTCTGACTTGGTGGTGCAGCAGGTGTCGGGAAACTGGGACGCGATTGACGCCAACATGGCCTCATATCAATTCCATGTGCAAAAAATATCCGGATTTTTCGAAGGCTGCGAGTTCAAGCACATACCAAGAGGGGAAAATGAAGTCGCAGATGTGTTGTCCAAGTTGGGGTCATCTCGGGATGCCATCCCACCCGGCATCGCTCTTGAGCATCTGAGGAAGCCATCTATTCAGCCCTCACCCGAGTCGGAATCCATCTTCATCCCCAAGGACTCCGGATCTAAAGCCGTGCCTATGGAGGTGGTAGTCGGAAGCACTTCACTGAACCCAGGGACTGCACTGAGGAACTCGGGGACTCGGCATGGCATGCACGCAGAAGTGATGTCAGCTGAACCAATGGAGATAGATGCTCCCGTGTTTCCAGTACGACATGTCCCGGGTTGGGCACAACCCATCATGGCATACATATCGGATGGCACCCTTCCGGAGAATGAGGTAGAAGCCCGGCAAATACTACAAAGATCCAAGGCCTACACCATCATCAATCAAGAGTTGTACAAAAGAAGTGTCACCGAGGTGCTTCAGAGATGCGTGGAGCTGGAAGAAGGACAAGAGATGCTGCTGGAGATACATCAGGGAGAATGTGGACACCATGCCTCATCATGGGCATTGGTTGCAAAAGTATTCCTGCATGGGTTCTATTGGCTCACAGCTTTGCAACAAGCAAAAGACATTGTCCGGAAGTGTGGATGGTGCCAGAGGTTTGCCCACAAGATACATATGCCGTCATCAGCACAGAAGACCATCCCTATCACTTGGACATTTGCTGTATGGTGCTTGGACATGGTGGGGCAATTCAAACCGGCAAGAGGCAACATGACGCACATGCTGGTGATGGTGGACAAGTTCACCAAGTGGATAGAAGTCAAGCCGATCCGGAAGTGTGACGGCCACACCTCGGTGTCATTCTTGAAGGACATCATTCTGAGATATGGCTGCCCGCACAGCATCATCACGGACAATGGCACCAACTTTGTTGTGGGGGAATTCGCTCGGTTTAGTGCGGAGAAGAGAATCCGGTTGGACGTGGCCTCGGTGGCTCATCCAGAGGCAAATGGCAAGTCGAGAGAGCAAATGCCTTGGTGTTAGCTGGCATCAAAGCTCGTCTGATCGAGCCACTATTGAGAACTCCGGGATGTTGGATAGAGGAGATACCAGCAGTACTATGGGGTCTCCGGACCACACCTAATAGATCCACCGGGTATACATCATTCTTCATGGTGTATGGTGCTGAGGCAGTGCTGCCAACCGACATCCAGTATGACGCACCAAGGGTGACAATGTTCACCGAGACCGAGGCAAAAGAAGCCCGAGAGGACGATGTTGACTTGCTCGAAGAGGCAAGAGAATTGGCATTGTCTCGGTCCACAATTTATCAGCAGAACCTCCGCCGCTATCATAGCCGGAAGGTGCATCCTCGAGTATTCCGGGAAGGAGATCTGGTGCTAAGGCGGATACAGCGCACCGCCGGAATGCATAAGCTATCACCTCCTTGGGAGGGGCCTTTTGTTGTAAGCAAAGCATTGCACAATGATTCTTATTACCTTGTAGATGCACAGGAGGCTAGAAAAGGTGTAATGGACAAAGCCGGTGAGGAAACCAAACGGCCATGGAATGTAGCCCTACTCTGTCCCTTTTACACATAAAGGGCGCAGTGTATGTATCTCGGTCTCTATCAATGAAATGTCGGCACCCCCGAGAAGTTACTCGGGGACTGCCTCGCTCAATTTGTTGGTTGTCTGTACAAAATTGCATGTCGGTGTCTTCGAGAGGAACCCGGGGACTGCTTCTTTTTTCAGTATTATCTTGTCATTTACTTATTATATGCATGACGGCAACCCAGAGAGGAACTCGGGGACTGCCTTGTATTTATTTATGTTTGGCATATGCCGGAAACACTCTGAATTCGGTTTCAAAGCTAAAGTACTGTATGCCATGTGAAATAATCTTGTGACTCGACTGACGAACGCCGAAATGGTAGTCAAGAGCAAAGAGCATAAAGTATGGTGAACACGAAAACAATCTCGGGGACTTGATTTAGGAGTTTTTTCGGCATATGCGTGTTCCTAACCCGGTTTTTGTTTATACTTCTTATGTCAGAAAATTTCGAACTAGAACTCGGATATTTGTAAGTAGTGTATACCAAAAACGGGGTTTCATGACTCGACTGTAGAACGCCGATATGGTAGACAAGAGCAGAAATCACCTAACTGTGGTAAACATGAAAATGAACCCGGGGACTCGTTGCGAAATAAACCTGCATAAGGTGTTGTTCGGTAAAGCAAAAGTTAACCGGCATAGCATAAGACTTAAATGTATATTACATCTGCACCCGGCATTCCGGGAATTTAATGTTTGGACGGCAAAGTGTTTTCAGGCAAAGGATAAAAGATATGTCGGCCCCGAGACGCTTAGGGCACGACGGGAGAGGCTGGCTTCTCGGCCTGGTTGGCAGCAGTTGGCTTGGTGACGATCTCCTCGGCATCAGCGGGAGTACTCGGCGCAGAGGCGACCTTCTCGGGTGGCGGGATCTCGGGCGGCGGGAGATCGGCGGCGTCTTTGTCGATGACGGTTTCGGTGGCTGCGGATGTTTCGCCGACTTCCTCCCCAGCACCGGCATCCGGCGTCTCGGCATCCGCGCCCCCGGCATCCTCCGCTCCGCCATCATCACCATAGTCTGACTCGGAGTCAGATTCAACAAGGCTCGTGATGAACGAGTTGGGGTCGGTCCAACTCGCGAGGCGGTGCGCGGTCTCCTGACGCAGCGGGATCTTCGCAGGATCGGTGTACCACTCCGAGATGGTGCGCAAGCTCTTGATCACGTCAAGGTCGAGCCCCTCGTACCAGCTCAGGACATGTTGCAAGACTTGGTCGGCGCCGGCGCGAGCGGCTGACCGTTTCCAAGCATCAAGCCGATTCCCGGCATCCTGGAGTGCAGCAGCCAACTCGGTGACCGAGAGCGTGCCGGTAGCACCTAGCCACAACGCTCCATGCGCGTGGACCGCTGCATTGAGGAGTCCGGTGCCGATAGTCCGGAGTGGAACTATCCGGGCCTTCAGGGCCATGAGATGATCATCGATGTCCCACGCGTCCGAGACTGGACCTTTCCCGACCCTCTTCTCCCGTGCAGCGGTGATCGCGAGGTTGGCGGCTTCCCGTGAGTGCTCGAAATGCCCTTGAGAGAGAAGAACTGTCACACGGACGAGCCATGAGGCAATGTCGGAAATATAGGAAGACGGAGAAAAAGAAGTCGGAACACTCACTGTTCATGTCCCGGTTAAGACCGGTCAGCTCGGTAAGCCAGGCATCCTGCTTCGACCGAAGAAGGGCCACCTCGGTCTCGGCAGCATGAGCACGCTCCTCGGACTGGTCCAAGGTCTCCTTATGTTTCTTGCTGGCATCCACGAAGCGTATCTTCAAGTCCGCAGCAGCGGACTTGGCCTTCTCCAGCTCGGCGCTCAGCCGCGAGACCTCGGACTACGCCTCGGTCAGCGCAGCCTTTTGGTCCACCGAGATCTTGCGCGCGGCATCTCGCTCCTCCCAAAGCCGCTCCTCCTATTTCTTGGCCTGGCCGAAGTCGGCGAGTAGGGTGTGGAAGATGCTGATGCGCCTCTTGCTGCAGTCCTGTGAAAGAGTATATCCGACATCAGTCTCGGGGACTTCGGTTGAACAAGAAGTAATAGGGAAATTTCTTCAAGATCCACACTTGAAGACCAGCTACTCGGTGGAGTTTGGGTCCCCAGGGGCGGATCTCGGGGACGGGAGATTGAAATTTTTTCAAGACCCACACTTGAGGACCAGCTACTCGGTGGAGTCTTGGTCCCCAAGGGCGGATCTCGGGGACTGGAGATTGAATTTTTTTCAAAGATTCGCACCTAGTGATCTGCTATTCGGTCGAGTCTAGATCGCTAAGCACCAATCTCGAGGACTAGGGATAGTAGAAGATAGAAGACTTACATCCACTACTCGGGTAGCGTCCAAGACAGCCACCTGAAGTGCGTGCAGGGCTTGCGCGCTGCGGCTTGAGCCAGTGGCATGTAAGTCTCCCGGGATCTCGGAGGCGTCGGCGGCGATCCAAGCCAAGTTGTATTCGTCCACCGTGCGCAAGCCGGTGACGGTGGGCGCGCTCAGTGGCCCAGCTCCCCGGGATCCTGAAGGCACAACTGCACTTACAGAGGCTCGCAGAGCTTGCAGAGCAGCTGTGGGGACGTCGGCAGGAGGTGGTGGCAGGCCGGAGTGCTTACCCGGAGCGGAGGGACCCTTAGCCAATACATGGTCCTGGGCCGAGGATCTCGGGGGAGCATTGGACTTGGCAGGCGCGGACTTCTGGCCAGAAGGCTGACTGTGCTGCTTCCCGGGTTGGGATCCGGCTACCGGGTAGTCTTGGCGGGTGGCTGCTTCGCCGGCGGCGACTTCCGCGGGACGAGCCGAGAGGCCGCCCGGGGCACAACTTGGCGCGGGGGGCTCGGTATGTCAGCATCAAGATCGGGAGACGCCGGCCGGCGCGGCGAGTCCGGAATGACGGTCGTCTCGGGGGCTGCGGTTTGCGTGGCCGGGCTCTCGGTGGCCGCAGGCTGGCCACCAGAGATCCCGGTGCCCGTAGCAGCGCCCGGGGTGGGCACAACGGGCACGTCGGCTGTCAGGTTATGACTCCCTAGAATCGGGGGTAGTCACTTCCTGAAGTGTAGTTCGTGAAGGGGATTGAACGCGGAGGTCAAGACCCTCGAGGGACACGGCAACGATGCTCGCCGGGCCTGAAGATGAAGCACCGACGACAGAGATAGACACCGACCCGTACCCAGGTTCACGGCCCTCGTGAGGAGGTAAGACCGCTACTCCTGCTTGTCTGTATTGGATGTGGCGGTTACAGTACAGCAGAGCTTGCCGAGTGCCCCCTTGAGGCAGTTCTTGCCTGGGGAGGGAAGCGATGGTCTTCTTCCTCCTCCAGCCAGAGGCTATCCTACTTGGTAATGCTAGGGTTTACAAGCGTGGTTACAAGCAATTGGCCGACCCTTCCTACGATGGAGTTCTTGGTGCTTTTATAGGCGCCTCCGGCGTTCTCCTTCGGCTTGGCCTTCAAGGTGGTTCCCACATGGCAGTGGCATGGTGGAGCAGGAGTCCACCGCTGCTCCTTCGTCCATGGACGCGGTCCATCACTGGTAAAGGTGGGCGTGGTGGCCGACAGGCGGCCGACCGCGCTGTACTGTCCGCAGGGAGGGCAGTCTCTGAGGTGGAGCCCTTGATGACGTACTCTTTGGAGGGTTGCGCCGTCCACCTGCTTTATCGCCAGAGTGGAAGGTCTTGGCAGTCCTACCGCATGCGGCGCGGCTTTATTGACTCCTTTATCACCAAAACGGCAACGGGGGTGCTTGCGTCACCACGTGGGCGTGGCAGAGGCCATGTGCGTCTCGCCGTGCATCCTTGGCCGCGACGTTTCCCCTCAGGCCTGGGGAGGCCTGAGGGGGGATTTCCGTTGACTTCCCTCCAGGCGCGTTGGCGCCTCGGGAGGGTCTCTTGAAGCGAGGGACCCCCTGAGGCCCTCGTTTCCTCTTCAGGCCCTCGAGGGGAATTGCCTCTCAAGGGTCCCGCCAGGCGGCGAGGCCTGGTCCTAAGTCGTTTCGTCTGATCAGCCCGCGTGCAACGCCTGGGGGGAGTGGGCTCTCCATACCCCAGTTCCCACTGGGCCGACAATAGCCCCCGGGCCCGCGATGGGCATGATTGAGCCCATGGGCTCAGGCGAAGTGTCGTGGGCCCTTAGTGCCCGGCCGGCCTGAGCCACGCGGCACTCAGACGAGTAACGGCCTCGCACGATCCGGGGCGGGAGACGTGGGGGGTCCCACCACGCCCCGGTAACTGCTCCTTGAGGGGATATAAAGTCCAATCATCGTAGCAGGGAGCCGTTACCGTTTCCAAACCTTCTTGCAGAAGTTTCCGCCTCCTAGACCTCTCCGCCTCCGCTCTCTCCTGCGATTCTTCTCCTTCCATCTTCCCCAGCGCTCCGAGCCCCCGGCGATGAGTCCCCTCAAGAGCAAGGGCAAGGCCGCTGCGGGGTCTTCCTCCCAGGCGGAGGCCCCCGAGGTAGTGCAGGGCGCGGTGCTGCTGGGCGTGCGCGTCAACGAGAAGGCGCTTGCCAAGGTCCGGTTCCTGGTTGCGGACCGGACAAACGAGCATGGCGCCACCGCCCTGAAGCCCGCGGCGCACGGAAAGCGCCCGCGAGGGTACTTTCCGATCTTCCAGCACTGCCTCGCCGCAGGACTGGTGCCGCCCTTCTCGCCGTTCCTGGAGGCGGTGCTGGCGTTCTATCAGGTGCAGTTACTGCATCTGCACCCCAACTCCATCCTCATCCTCGCCGTCTTCGCCTACCTCTGCGAGGCGTATCTGGGCCTGGAGCCCACGGTGGGGCTGTTCCGGTGCTTCTACGCGCTCCGGAGCACGGCGAAGAATGAGCGCTCAGGGTGCGTCTCATTCCGCATCGTCGACGGCATGGGGAGCGTCTACATCCCCATGTCCTGGAGCGAGAACAAGGCCATTACTTCGGTGACGAAGAAGGTGGACGACATCCGCCAGAAATGGTTCTTCGTCGGGGTGGAGCCTCCCTGCGCCTTCCTCGAGGTCCCCAACGAGCCACCGCTGAAGAACTCCCATTGGGGCAAGGCGACCTTCGACGGCGCGAGGAACGCGAGCCTGATGGGGCGCTTGAGCTTCCTCCGCGAGGAGGGCCTCACGGGGCAGATCATCGTGGCGGACTTCGTGACGCGCCGCATCGCCCCCCTCCAGGCACACTCGGTGCCCATGTGGATGTACTCGGGGCCGAGCGACAAGATGCGGCTCCATGTCGAGGACAATGACAAGGACACCGTCGACAATGTCTTGTCCGCGCTCTTCGTCAACCCATCGGTGTCTGCCGTGGATCTGCTCCCTGCGGCACTCCGGCCTCTCCATCAATACAACTTGACGGAGCGCATGGACATCCTGGAGGGGATGCCTCCGTTCACCCCGACAGGCCAGGCGGACTTGGAGGTGCCGACGCCAGCCATGCGGGGAGCGGAAGGGGCAGATTCTCCCTCGGCCTCAGGAGCTGGCCTAGGTGAGGAGGAGACCATGGCAGGGGAGGTGTCTTCTTCGAGGGCCGGGCCATTCACTGACGAGGTCTGCGACATCTCGTCAGGTGATGACGATGCCTTCGTGGTGGCTCCCTCGCGTCCCGTGGAGGAGGAGGCTGAGGAAGAAGAGGCCTCTGACGCGGAGGCCTCTCCAGGAAGGCGCGGGCCCCGCACCAAGGCCGCAGTGGACCGCTCGGGGGCGAGGCCATCTGACGTCCCCTCAAAAAGGAAAGCGGTGACGCCCCCTGCGAGGCCTGGATCCAAGACCTTCCCCTCATGGCGCTCGCCAGGCCTGGCGTGGGTCGATGCTGGCGCCCCCCCTTCAGGGTGAGTGTTCATGCCTCTTGGTCACTTGCTCTTGTTTTCTTTTTTCACTTTGCCCTTTATTGAAGATCTTTTCTTGGGCTCGTGCCAGTGATCTTGTGCCTGCGAAGCGCCGTAGGCTTCGCAAGGCAGCTGATGTGAAGAGAGCCACGGTAGAACCCGTGGCTGACGAAGCCACGAGGCCTGTGGAGACGGCCTCCACAGGCCCCACCGAGGGGGTGCCTCAAGTGGAGGCGGCTGCGCCTCAGGTGGGGGTGGCAGAGCCTCAGGCGGAGGAGGGAACTCCATGCCCAGAGGCACCTACACCGCCCCCCGAGCCAATGGTGGTGGAAACCACGGAGGAGAAGGCTTCCACGCCACCTCGCACTCCTACTCCCCCTCGCGCGGTTACGCCTCCGCGCGAGGCAACTCCGTCGCGCGAACCAACGCCGCCGCGCGTGTCGACGCCACAACGTGCGCCTACTCCGCCGTCTGCGCCCACTGCTCCCGTGCAGCCTACGACGGAGGCATGCGAGGCGCCAGCAGGCGCGGGCGCGTCCGCAGAGGGAGATTCTTCCTCGCCTCTTCGTCTAGCTGGAGGCGATGAGCGCCCTGCTGCAGCGGGCCCCGAAGAGGACGCAGGCGCGGGCACGGGTGAACCCCAGGCTAGCCCCCGAGCTCTCCGCGAGGTCGGGCGCTCGGGACTCGACGCCGGAGCCGGGCCTTCCACAAGCCAAGAGCTGGTCCTCCGAAGCTGGGACTGGAGCGCGGGGCGCCGCGAGGTTGCCTTCGGCCTCGTGAGGGAGTCCTTGGAGGGCCTGGAGGCGCACCTCGCCCTTGGTGACATACAGCTTGCCCGGCAGCAGGAGGAGCTGGCGAGGTCGTGGGCGTCCTACCATGCGGCGGTTGAGGCGCGCCGGCTGGAGGGCTTGGCGCTGCAGGCCGCCCGCGAGGAGGCCATCCGCTTTGCCAAGGAGATCCGCGAGGGGGCCATCCGTGACGCCGACAAACTTCTCGCGCCCCTCCAAGCAGAACGCGACGCCGCTGCGGAGCTCCTGCGCGAGGCCACGGCAGAGCGCGAGGCGATGGAGGGCTCGCTGGCGCAGAAGCGCCGCGAGCTAGGCCAACTGGAGGCTCAGCTGCTCGCTGCCCATCAGGCCGCGCAGGCTACCCTGGAGGGGGACCGCAAGGGCCTCTCCGAGCGCGAACAGCGGCTGGTCCTCAAGGAGAAAGAACTGCAGTAGCGCGACAAGCAATGCCTTCAGGTGGAGAAGGACCTGGTCGCCCAGCGCGAGGCCCTCGAGGTGTGCGAAGGGGACCTGGCCCAGGCGATCTCGAAGTACGACGAGAACGTTGCTGCCCCGAAGCTTGCTTATGAGCGCTTCGAGCGGCGTTTCGCCGAGAAGAAGAAGGAGGCTGAGGATGCCCTCGTGGAGCGCGAGAAGCAGTTCCGCCTGTCCAACTCTCAGAAGTACCGCGACCTAGCCCAGAAGCAGGAAGACCGCTTCAAGGCCAAGCACGCCGCGGACGCTCGGCGGATCGCTGAGCTTGAGAAGGCCAACACCAACCTGGAGGCCCGCCTGAAGCGCGCCAAGGATGGCCGACGCCGAGCGGAGGAGGCCCGCGACGAGGCAGTTCATGGCCTCAACTCCTTGGCCAAGGACGTGGAGGAGCAGGTGGCTCCTGCGATGGAGCGGGCGGCGGAAGCGTCGGACTCAGCCCAAGCGGCTAGCGCGCTCACGAAACAGCGTAAGCGTATGTTCGAGGCGTTGGTCGCCCGAGGCAACGAGCTCGCGGTGCAGCTCGACGCGGACGCTCCGCACACCGAGGTTCGAGGCCGAGGCGATGCTGCCATGTACCTGGTCTATTTTGACCAGCTCTTCACGGCGCTCGAGGGCCCCGTCGCCGAGCTTCGCGAGATGATCGAGGACGAGAGCCGTCAGCTCCTGGGGGTGGTTGTCGATTGCATCTTCACCAACCTCAGGCTCCTCACGCCAGGCTTCGACCTCTCCACCGTGACGGAGGCCGCCCGAGGCGAGGACGCGCACAGGGTCTCCAACTCCCTCCGCGAGCAGGTTGATGCCTTCTGCAACCGCTTTAGGCGGGCGGAGGCTGCAGCGGAGGACAGCGAGGAGGAGGCCGCCTCTGCCGAGACTGAGGAGGGCGCCGTGGAGGAGGTAGAAGACGATGACACCTCCGCCTGAGCTGCCCGCTATTGCGCCTGCGTGCGCTTGTATCTGAAACAGTCTTGTGTTTAGATTTTTAAGACCTTTTGGCCTGTAATATACTCTTTATTGCTATTTCCTTTTTGCTTGCTTGCCCCTCGAGAGGTCTCTTTGGACTCATCTTCATGTCTATTTGTTCTCTGCGTCGGTAGGACCCATCTCTTCGTGCCATGACTCCGCCACTTCGGTATGCAGGAGCAATGACTCCGCAAGGCCGGGGGGAGTTTAGGCCTAGGAGAGGTAAGAGCCCTGAGTCGCGATGCTCAAGTGCCCCCCTTAGACGTACGAGTAGTACATGAAGCGTAAGGTAAAGCGAAGTCGCTTGAGGGGCAAACGTGCGCTAGAGGGGGAGAAAACGCTCTTAAGGCGTGGGTGCGAGACTTAGCTTTCTCGAGGTTTTCGCCCTGTAGAGGCTTTTTGCCTGGCGAGGAGGTCCTCTTGAGGGATATTTCCCGGATGCCCCCTCAGGCTTGCGGGGGCATTTCTTCCTTGTAGATGTTAGAGGGGCAAACCCAAACGCTGGAACACGGTACCGGGGACTCGTGCGCGCTTATAGGTCCCCTCAGGCGTTACTCACGAGGAGAGTAAGTACCAAGGTCCTCTGTAGAGATGGCGTATTTGTGGGATCTTGCCCTCCAGCCAGAGCTCGGATCCTTGGGTTTTGCAGTGCTGCTGGTGTGTCATTTGAGGCACTGGCACCGTACTCAGCCCCCGCTCGTGAGGTACGCATGTGGAGAGATATAAGCGCACATTTCAATAAAGTAATGCGTGAATAAAACTGACCACCATATATTACATAGCGGCGCCGAGGCGCTAAGTTCACTTGGGAACGAAATTGTCTCATTATGCTTGGGTTGCCAAGTTAATGTTTTGACCATGTCGAGGCATGGGGACCACCCATTAGTGGCAGAGACTCTCAACGGCCTGAGGTGGCTCGTTACAAGGAGAGCTCGGAGGGTTGACCCTCGAGGGAAGCCTTTGGAGCTTGGAGGTTTAAGCCGTGAGCTTTTAACCTCTAGAGACAAAAAGTGCTTGGAGGTTGAGCCGTAAGCTGCCTCTTCCGCCAGATGTCTTGACGTGACAATGATCACGGGCGTGACGATGATCACGTTCTGCGTTTGTTCCTTCTGGATACTAAAAATTCTGTGAGGTTTAAGCCGTGAGCTTTTAACCTCTGTAGACAAAAATGCTTGGAGGTTGAGCCGTAAGCTGCCTCTTCCGCTAGATGTCTTGACGTGACAATAATCACGGGCGTGACGATGATCACGTTCTGCGTTTGTTCCTTCTGGATACAAAAAATTCTGTGAGGTTTAAGCCGTGAGCTTTTAACCTCTGTAGACAAAAATGCTTGGAGGTTGAGCCATAAGCTGCCTCTTCCGCTAGATGTCTTGACGTGACAATGATCACGGGCGTGACGATGATCACGGGTAGAACTTGCGTAGGTGCATGATGTTCCATGGATTCTTGACCGGGATGCCGTCTTGAGTCTCGAGGCGGGCCGCGCCAGGCCTGGCGATGTGGGTGACCCTGTAGGGGCCTTCCCACATCGGGGACAGCTTGTGGAGGCCTTCCCCGGAGAGGATCCGTCTGAGGACGAGATCGCCTGCCTCAGGGTACGCGAGCGCACGTTGCGGCTGTGGTAGCGTCTCAGGTCCTGCTGTTATTTGGCCGCCCGGAGGGCGGCGCGGCGTCGTTAGTCCTTTAAGGAGCAGCAGGTCGTCGTTGTGGAGGTCCTCTTGCTGGTCCTCGTTAAAGGCAAGGACCCGTGGGGATCCATGCTTTATCTCTGTGGGGAGGACTGCTTCGGCTCCATAGACGAGGGCGAACGGTGTTTCCCCCGTAGGCTTGGGTGGCGTTGTGCGGATGGACCAGAGCACCGAAGGAAGCTCATTAATCCAGACCTTGCCGTGGCCTTTGAGGATGTCGAAGGTCCTGGTCTTCAGGCCCTTTAAGACTTCTGCATTTGCGCGCTCAGCCTGTCCGTTGCTTTGCGGATGAGCGACTGAGGCGAAGCAGAGCTTGATGCCCATTCTTTCGCAGTAGGCTCTGAAGATGCCACTAGTGAATTGTGAGCCATTGTCGGTGATGATGCGGTTAGGCACTCCGAAGCGGCAGACCAGGCCTCTGATGAATTTCACCGCCGCGCCTGCTGTGATTGTGTGCGTCGCCTCCACTTCGGGCCACTTAGTGAACTTGTCGATGGCCACGAAGAGGTAGCGATATCCGCCTTGCGCTGTTGGGAAGTGTCCCAGGATGTCCAGCCCCCAGACCGCGAACGGCCAGGAGAGCGGAATGGTCTGTAGTCCCAGCGCAGGTTGATGGATTTGCTTGGCGCGGAATTGGCAGGCCTCACATGCTTGGACGATGTCCATTGCATCCTGAAGTGCTTGAGGCCAGTAGAAGCCACTCCTGAAGACTTTGCCTGCGAGGGTGCGGGCGCACGAATGGTGGCCGCATTCCCCGTTGTGGATGTCCTTGATCAGCAATTTGCCTTCTTCAGGGGGAACACATTTGAGCGCGGTGCCGTTTGGGCGCTTGCGGTAGAGATTTCCTTCGAGGATTTGGTAAGATTTTGCTTGGCGGGCGACTCGCTCCGCTTCAACATCCTCCTCGGGAAGGGTCCCTTTGCCGAGGTAATCTTTGATCTCGTCGATCCATCCTGCTTCTTGATGCACCGCTGTGAGCAACAGACGCTCCCCTGTGGGGGGCCCACAATCTGGAGCCCCGTTTGCGGGTGGTGGCGGGAGCGCTTCGTCTGTGCTTGCGAGCATTGCCTCCTGAGGCTGCTTTATGGATGCCTTGACGAGCCTTTCTTCAAAGACGCCTGGCGGCTGAGCCTGCCTCTTTGATGCGCGCTTGGCGATGTCATCAGCCTCTTGGTTCTCCTTTCTTGGGATGTGCGTGAGCTCCATTCCCCTGAAGTGCTTCTCAAGCCTATGGACCTCTTCAAGGTATGCGGCCATGTGGTCGTCCTTGGGCTTGTAGCTTTTGTTAGAGAAGTTGACGAGCAACAGGGAGTCGCCCTTGATGAGTAGATGCTTGATGCCTAGGGCGATTGCGGCGCGTAGGCCAGCAAGCAGGCCTTCGTACTCAGCGATATTGTTGGAGATCTTGTCGATTCCGAAGCACAGCTGGACCGCGTAATACAGCTTGTCACCTTTTGGTGAGATCAGGACCACGCCATCCCCACCGTGGCGACAAGCGAAAGCTCCGTCGAACTTCATGGTCCAGTGGCTGGGCATTTTACCTCCAAGGGGCTCTTGTTCTTCTCCCAAAGGCTCTTCAGGGGTTGGGTCAGTCCATTCGGCGACGAAGTCTGCCAGCGCTCTTCCTTTGATTACTCTTGTGGTATCGAAGTGCAAATTGAATGGTTGTAGCTCTATGTTCCATCCTGCGACACGATCTGTTGCGTTTGGGTTGCGCAGGATTTGCTCCAGGGGAAAAGAGGTGACCACCGTGATGGGGTGCCCCTGGAAGTAGTGTCGCAGCTTTCTTGAGGCGAAGAGGAGTGCGAGGAGGAGCTTCTGCTGCATTGTATACCGCTCGCGAGCATCACGCAGTACTGTACTGACGAAGTAGACTGGATGCTCGACGAGGATAGTTTGTGTAGCCTTGGCGTCTTTTGCCTGGAGGGACTCAGCTAGGCCCTCAAGGGGGTTGGCCTCAGGGGGCTTATCATTGGCCTCGAGGGGGTTGGCCTCAGGGGGCTTGTCATTGGCCTCGAGGGGGTTGGCCTCCTGGGGCTTCTCAGGCTCCCTGGCGGGATCTTCTTGCAGCAGTTGACTTGGGGCGGGCCTTTCTTGGGGCTTTGGGCCTGGCGGTGGTTTTGTGAGGGCTGCCCTTTCGTCGAGCTCCTGATCAGGAGGCTTTGGCATTGGAGTGGTTGCACTCTTCTTGTGGAGTACTGGCTCTTCCCTTTCTACAACAAGGACGGCACTGGCTGTCTGTGGAGTGGCTGATAGGTACAGCTTCAGGTGCTCGCCTGACCTTGGGGCGACCATTACCGGTGGGTTGGCCAGGTACTTCTTCAAGTCCTCAAACGCTTTTTCAGCTTCAGGGGTCCACTTGAAAGTGCCCGATCTTTTCATGATCTTGAAGAACGGCAGGGCTCTTTCACCAAACTTGGAGATGAATCTACCCAAGCTGGCCATGCAGCCTGCTAGGCGTTGCATGTCCTTGAGCCTCTGTGGAGGTTGCATGCCCTCTATGGCCTTGATTTTGTCTGGGTTTGCCTCTATGCCTCGATGAGACACGAGGAACCCAAGCAATTTGCCTGAAGGTACTCCAAAGACGCACTTGGCGGGGTTGAGCTTGATGTTCACCTTGCGCAGGTTGGCGAAAGTCTCTTCAAGGTCCCCGAGGAGAGTATTTCCCTCTCGTGATTTTACGACGATGTCATCGACGTATGCCTCGGTGTTCCTCCCCATTTGCTCGCCAAGGCCTATCCTCATCAGCCTCTGGAAGGTGGCTCCGGTGTTTTTTAGGCCGAAGGGCATGCAGACATAGCAATACACACCGCAAGGGGTGAGGAAAGCCGTCTTCTCCTCATCTTCCTTAGCCATTTTTATCTGATGATAACCAGAGAAAGCATCGAGGAAACAGAGGAGGTCGCAGCCTGCCGTGGAGTCCACGATCTGGTCAATTCTTGGCATGGGATAAGGGTCCTTGGGGCAGGCCTTGTTTACATTAGTGTAGTCGATGCAGAGGCGGCCTCCTCTGGCGGGTTTTGGTACTACCACACCGTTAGAGAGCCAAGTAGGGTGCGCGACTTCGCGGACAACCTTCGCCGCTTTGAGCTTTTCGACCTCTTTGACGATGAATGCTTGCTTCTCGGGGGCTTGTTTTCTTGCTTTTTGCTTGATGGGGCGTGCGTTTGGGCACACGGCTAAGTGGTGCTCGATCACCTCCCTCGGCACACCAGACATATCTGACGGTGTCCATGCGAACATGTCAGAGTTTGCCTGGAGGAAGGCGACGAGCGCGCTTTCCTATTTGGGAGGCAGCGCGGCGCCAATGGTGATGCTAGCCCCCGAGCCTTCAGCCCCCGAGCTGCTGGAGCTCAGTGAGATTTTCTTCATAGCAGTTGTCTCCTGGGAGAACAACTGCTTCTTCTTCTTGGGTCTCTCGAGAGGCTCCATGTCCTCGTCTGCGGGGAATGCCATGGCGGCGGCCTTGTAGGCCGTCTCGACAGCGCGCGTAGCATCCAGGACATGTCCACGGATGGTGATCGTGCCGGCGCTGCCGGGAATCTTGACCATGTTGTAGGCATGATGCGTGACGGCCATGAATTTCGCGAGCGCGGGGTAGCCGAGGATGGCATTGTACGGCAGGCCGATGTGCGTGACATCGAAGTCGATGTGCTCGGTGCGGTAGTTTTCCTCGCTTCCAAAGGTGACGGCAAGCCTGACCTGGCCTAGAGGCTCGATCGAACCGCTGGTGACCCCCGTGAAGGGCCTCGAGGGCATGAGCCGCTCGTAGGGCACTTGAAGCGCTTCGAACGTATCTGTGGAGATAACATTCAGGCCTGCTCCACCATCGATGAGAGTCTTGGAGACAGCAACGTTGTCGATGGTGGGGCTGCAGACCAGCGGGAGGGTTCCAACAGTCTTGGTGGACTTGGGGTGGTCCTGAGCGTCGAAGGCGATGGTGTACAGCGACCACTTGAGGGGCCTGGAGGTCTCAGTGCTTGGGAGGGCGGCGTTGAGCTCGCGGGCGAACTGCTTGAACTGGTTGTTCGACTTTGGCGCCTGGGCCCCACCAAGGATGCAGGCAATGGCGCCTCTTGGGGCTTGGTAGCCACCATCTTCCTCGTCAGGGAGATTGCCGTTCTTTTCCGTGGCGTTGGCCTGATTGCCAGATGGTTTCTGGTAGCCGCTCTTGCGTCCGCTCCCGCGGTAGCCACGGCCTCGGGCGCGGCCGCCACTGCCCTCTGCTTGCTCTCGCTCCTTGCTCAACCTCTTGAGGTCGAAGCAAGATTCTGTGGAGTGACCGCGCCTGTTGTGGTAGATGCAGAAAGGGCGGTGGTCATCTTTCCTCTCTCCAGGCTCAGGGGAGTCCCTGCGGGTTCCCTTCGCGTCAGGCTCTGCCGCGAGAACCGCGGTGGCCTTGCGTTTGGGCTCCTCCTTCTTTTTCTAGCTCCTGGACCCCTCAGCGTGCTCGTCCCCTCTCGAGGACATCTTGACGAAGAGGAGTCCCTCTTCAGCCTTGGCGCACTTGTCCGCCAGGTCGAACAGCTTTACCACAAAAGTGAGCTTGTCGTGGATGCCCAGCTTCTCGAGCATCCTGCCGTTTGTGACGCCCTCGCGGAAGGCGGCGATGACTTGGGTGTCAGGGATGTTCGGGATCTTGTTGCGCACTTGGCTGAAGCGCTGGATGTACTTGCGGAGCGTCTCATCCTTCTTCTGCACCACAGCGCGCAGGTCGTTGTGGGTGAGGGCGCGCTCGTACGTTCCCTTGAAGTTGGAGACGAACTGCTTGCAGAGCTCCTCCCAAGAGTTCACGGAGTCCTCGGGGAGGTTCAGGAGCCACGACAGCGCAGAATCACGAAGCGCGTGGGAGAATCAGTTGGCCATGACCTTGTCGTCTCCTCCTGCAGCTTGGATAGAGGTGGTGTAGAGCTGCAGGAACTCGATGGGGTTGCTGGAGCCGTCGTAGCCCTTAGGGAGAGACGGCCTGAACTTCGGGGGCCAGACCACGCGACGCAGGGAGCGGGTGAACGCCATGCAGCCTGTGGCGTACGTGGCGACCCCGTGCTGCAGCGCGCTGCGGTTCTGCTGGCCCGCCTGGCCGATCTCCTCCACGAGCCTGTTCTGGCGGTTGCGCTGGAGCTCGATCCCCACACGAGCGTCGGGCGCGGTGCGCTGGACGATCAAGCAATCGTGCGGCGAGGACGCGTGCGAGGCAGCCCACTGCGTCGCAGCCGGTGCAGGCCCTGGCGGGGGCGGAGGCGCGTTTGTTACGACCGTGCCCGCGAGAGAGGGGTGCACGTTGGACTGCGACGGAGCGGGGCGCGTCGTGGCCATGCCGACGAGGTGGTTGAGGCGCTCCAGCCACTGCTCGTGGGCCTCAGCGGTGGGCTGGTAGCGGAGAAGCTCCTGCGCCATGAGCAGCGCGGTGTGAGGCGCAGGGTCCGTCCTGCCAGGACCGGAGCCGCTCGGGCGCTGTGTCGGGTGCGACGACTGTGCGTCCTCTTGATGCTCGGAGTTGCGTTTTGGCTCCTCTGCATGAGGGCCCGAGGGGGCGCGCTCTTCATGGCAGGGTCGGCCCCGTCGTGCGCGGGTGGCCGTGGTGCCTGGCAGGGCGCGCGCTCCTTCAGGCGCGCGTCGGTTGACGCGGGCGGCGCGGGTAGCGCGGGTGTTCGCCATGGCGCGGAGACGGCTCGAAGGTCGTTGACGCGCCTCAATCCCCTACCTGGCGCGCCAAATGTCGGGTTATGACTCCCTAGAATCGGGGGTAGTCACTTCCTGAAGTGTAGTTCGCGAAGGGGATTGAACGCGGACGTCAAGACCCTCGAGGGACACGGCGACGATGCTCGCCGGGCCTGAAGACGAAGCACCCACGACAGAGATAGATACCGACCCGTACCCAGGTTCACGGCCCTCGTGAGGAGGTAAGACCGCTACTCCTGCTTGTCTGTATTGGATGTGGCGGTTACAGTACAGCAGAGCTTGCCGAGTGCCCCCTTGAGGCAGTTCTTGCCTGGGGAGGGAAGCGATGGTCTTCTTCCTCCTCCAGCCAGAGGCTATCCTACTTGGTAATGCTAGGGTTTACAAGCGTGTTTACAAGCAATTGGCCGACCCTTCCTACGATGGAGGTCTTGGTGCTTTTATAGGCGCCTCCGGCGTTCTCCTTCGACTTGGCCTTCAAGGTGGTTCCCACATGGCAGTGGCATGGTGGAGCAGGAGTCCACCGCTGCTCCTTCGTCCATGGACGCGGTCCATCACTGGTAAAGGTGGGCGCGGTGGCCGACAGGCGGCCGACCGCGCTGTATTGTCCGCAGGGAGGGCAGTCTCTAAGGTGGAGCCCTTGATGACGTACTCTTTGGAGGGTTGCGCCGTCCACCTGCTTTATCGCCAGAGTGGAAGGTCTTGGCAGTCCTACCGCAGGCGGCGCGGCTTTATTGACTCCTTTATCACCAAAACGGCAACGGGGGTGCTTGCGTCACCACGTGGGCGTGGCAGAGGCCATGTGCGTCTCGCCGTGCTTCCTTGGCCGCGACGTTTCCCCTCAGGCCTGGGGAGGCCTGAGGGGGGATTTCCGTTGACTTCCCTCTAGGCGCGCTGGCGCCTCGGGAGGGTCTCTTGAAGCGAGGGACCCCCTGAGGCCCTCGTTTCCTCTTCAGGCCCTCAAGGGGAATTGCCTCTCGAGGGTTGCGCCAGGCGGCGAGGCCTGGTCCTTAGTCGTTTCGTCTGATCAGCCCGCGTGCAAGGCCTGGGGGAGTGGGCTCTCCATACCCCAGTTCCCACTGGGCCGACATCGGCCATGTCGGGGCCAAAACTCGGTTGACCGGCATCCTCCACCGGACGGCGTGGCGGTGAAGGTGCAGCCTGAGTTGGACTTGGAGACCTGGAACCCGGGGGGCGGGAACCGGCAGACTGCGGGAGGTCAAGGGCCGCCCTGCATATTTAGAAGGCAAGTCAGAAGAGATCTCGGGCAAGGTCCGGATAGACCAACTCGGTTGAAGATTAACTTACCCGGTGGACACAGTAGGAGGACCTCTCCTCTGCCGGGGAGGCTTGTCGCCCGCGCGCTTGGTGGTCTTAGTCCTCTTCGTAGCCGCGCCCGAGCTCCCGACAGGCGCGGTCTCGGACACGGCGCGCTTGCGGCTCTCGGCGCGCTTCATTGCGGCAGCGGGACCCGGAACCACTGGCAGGGCGAAGTTGAGAGGACGGGCGTCAATTACATCGAGTATTTGACAATCGTCGTCATCATCTTCGTCAGATTCAACTCGGATAGCATCTTGAGCTGAAGGCTTACCCGGAGCGGCAGCACGGGCAAGGGGTATCGAGAAATGATCCTCGCTGTCGGGATCCTCCGCAGGCATCTTCTTGGGCGTCGGGAAGTCGGGCGCAAACTTATTTCCGTTGTGCACCGCGTCCTCTTCGTTTTGCCGTTCGAACAGCTGCAGTAAGAAGGGGAAATCAGCACATATCAAGGTTGTCGGTAGCATACAGCAGCCGGCATAGCACGGATGTCGGTAAAGGCATGCGCGCGCACCTCATCCAGCCGGTGTTTCCGGGTGGCCGGGGTCAGTCCCCACTTCCAATCCTCTGTCATTTTTGTCCGAGCGATAGCTCGGACGCGGCGGTAAACTGCGGGTTTGTCCAACCCGAAGATGCTGGTCCGGGTTGGGTCGTACAACCTGCTCATGAAGCACATCTTATGTACCCGGGTCTGGAGAGTGCAAACCCGGCGGATGATGAAGGTGCGCAGGAGGTCATCAGCCGTCATCTGCTCCGCGAGAACAGTAAGAACATTGTGCATATTCTCGACCTCCTCGGAATCCGGAGGTTGGCTCCAGAGTTCGAAGTCGGTTGGAGGGCCCATGGCGAACTCCGGGAGGTTGAGGAAGTCCGGGGCGGAGGAACTCGCTTCGTCTTCTGATGCGGCCGGATTCCGCACGTAGAAGAAGCTTCGTTGCCATTTCCGGCAAGACTCTAGGCCCTGAATCTTGGGGAATCCGGAGTCCGCGCGGGGGATGATGGTCGCCGCTCCGCAGGCGACGAGATCCTTGACCTTCTGGTCCGGGTTGGGGATGACTTGACGGTGGAGGAGGAAGTACTTGGCCCACAGATCCACGAAGGGCCAGATGCCAAGGTACCCCTCCGCGTACGAGGCAAAGCAAGAAAGCATCATGATGGCATTGGCGGGAAGATGGTGTGGTTGGAGGCTGTAGGTGTCAAGGAAGTCGCGAAAGAACGGGCTGGCCGGAAGGCCGAACCCGTGCTCAAAGTGGGTGACGAAGACTACTCGTTCGCCGGGTTGCGGTGCCGGCTCGACTTCACCTTCTGGAAGTCGGCTTTTGACTTGCGGTGGAATCCGGTGGGTCCGATACAGCCAGTCGAGATCCCACTGGCTGACCTCGGAGCCATCCCAGCAACCCCTAACACTCTCGTCGCCCATCTCGGCGGCCTCAGAGGTCATGTCGGGGCTAATCTGCAGTCGGAGTGGCTGGTTAGTCGGGTTAGCATGTCGGTAATGGAGGAACTCGGGCTAAAAACTACTTCTACTGACCGACATCCCAATGAATAGATCTACCGGAGCAAAATAATTAGAAGTTATTGGGAGCAAATGGCAAGGTTCTAGGCTGTTCTAGAGCAACGGTGCACGGACAGAGGTAGTGCAAACAGAGGCATGTTCAAGGTAGTCCTCTTCGCTAACCAACTACAGCAAACACTACGCAATGCATACTAGGCAAGATCTACCGAGCGCCCCCCCCCCCCCCCCCCCCGATGGATTCGTGGAGGTTCGGGAAGAACTCCCGAAGAACGTGAACCGCCGTGGCCGTAAATCAATCTACGGAGGGGATCGAGGAACTCACCGGAGAAGATGAGGGTGCCGAGGCGCGGACCAATGGCAAGGATAGCGGGCTCGGCCGGCGGCGTTCGGTGCTCGGGCGAAGCACGACGGCGACGGCGAAGCGCTCGGGGAATGTGTGGGAGAAGGAGGCGAAGTGGGGAAGAAGAGGAGGCGACCCCTCCGTTCCCCCTATTTATGGGGAACCCCGGGGGGGCGGTTTCCGAATTTCCCGCCCACGATCTCCCAAATCGTGGGTGGGATCGTGCTGCGCCGAGGCGTACACGTGGAGGCACCCGGAGACGTGCGATGTGCCGCACGGAGGGCCACAGGGCAGCAACGTTCGGCATGCGGATCCGGTGTGGATCCCGGCGCGCAAACCCGAGCGACGTGCTCATAAGTCAAGAGCACTCGAGTGCTTCACTGAATTGATGAGACCTCAAGTGGGCCCGCCTGGCAGATGAGGCATGCCCGGCATGTGGCGCGAGATGCGTGTCGTCGTCTCAACTTACGGATATTATCCTAAGGATGCTAAGTCTGTTTCTCCGGGATAGGCCAACTCGGCTCGATGGATCTCGGGAGAAGCATGTCGAAAAAGAGCATCCCGGTCGCAAGAGCCGAGGTTAACTATGGGATCTCGGTTTGTTTCTTTTTGAACCTGGTGTCGCACTTCATCTTGCGTCGCTGCACAACACCAGCTTTGGGGACTAGTGTCGGGGGGCTGCCCCCGGGGTAGGGCAGAACCCGGTACAGATCGGCAGTATGGCTACAGGGATTGCCCTTTGGGAAGTGCTAAGGGCTGTCCTTTGATGCACTGAAGGGGCAACTTGACCTTTGGGTGGTTTTCAGGGCCAGAGTGCCTCTTGGGGGCCGCAAGAGTCATTGGTGGAGACTATAAATAGACCCTCAGACCCCAAGAGCAGCACAAGCATCAGCAGAGGGTTCCTCTAAGAACCAGTTTCTCGAAGATGTCTTTGGCAAGGGCCTAAGACATCTTCGTGAGACTAGGCCTAGAGATACTTCTCTTGTGTAGCTACCCGGACTCTAGGTGGAACCCGGAATGGGCCGGAAGGGCTGCCCGATATGGTTGTATGTCGGGGTCTTCCGACATGGCCTCGGGCAGAGGAGAACCCGGGTTGCCCGGATAGGCATCTTGGAATAAGTATAACCGGCTAGCTTACATTAGTTCTGGTTAGTTGTATTCATTGTGCAGGAAAGCTCTGTGGAGGAACCGGAATGAGAAACCGACATGGGGCATGTCGGACAGGAGTCAAGGAGCAGGAGCAGGCTTTCCGCCTGACACGGGAGGAGATCATATCCCTCCTGGCACGGAAGCATAGTCACCTCCCGCCTGACACGGGAGCGTGTCAGCCGGTACGATGACGCTGCGACAAGACCGGACGTGCCTAGTCCGACAATCCGGAAAAGGCTACTAGGCATGGGCGAAGACATGTCTTGTCTCTGACAAGGGGACAATGATGATCCAGGACGGCGCCTGCGGTCCTTGCCGGGATGATGACGGCAGGGCTATGCCGGATAGCTCGGCGGCTAGGTCGCACTAGCCGGTGTCGACATAACCGTTGGCCTGACCAGTGGGCCCAAGCCGGATTAGGGTTTTCGGCCCTCCCGGCCAGAACTCTATAAAAGGTGCCATAACTCCTCCTGTGGAGGGACGACCAACCATTGTGCCAAAACTATAGTCTCATTTACTCCTAGAGCATTTACTTCTTCTCCCTCTCTTGTTCATCTAGTTCATCACCGAAACAGCTCAAGGAGCAAGTTGTAGATCTTGTGACATCCATATAGTGAGAGGAAAGGCAGGAGTAGGGGTCTTAGCTCCTCACGAGGGCCCCGAACCTGGGTATATCGTGTGTCTTGTCTTGCCTTCGTGCATTTGCTGGTGTTTTGGAGATGTTCGGGTGTGTTCTTCGGTATTCTCGAGTGTTTCGGACTCTCTTACCGTATGAGCTTCTCAGCTCGCTAGCCCTCCCCGGATCCACCAGCGTCCATCGGCCCCACACATTAGCCATCATATGACATCTGCCGTGATACCACCACGACATCCATGAGTTTAGGCGTAATCTAAATCTTGTACCAAGTTTAGATTAAGGGGGGCTGTTAGAGTTTGTAAAACAGTTCTCATATACGTATATGGGTACGGTATAGTATACCGACCCATATATGTTTCCTTCATGTACACGCCATGGCCGGGGCTGTTCTGGCCCTTTATAACATGAAGCCCGAGCCTCCAACAAGGTATCGGTTCCGCTCTAGGTTTTCCATAATGTGTTTGTGTAGAAGGCTGGCCTCTCAAATAGAAGCTACTAATGTCACATGAGTTGGTCTGGAAGTAGACGCTAGCTGTGAAAGTCAGTCTGGTACATACATCATAAGGGCACGAGCAGAGTAGGAAGCGGTGGCTCCATCTAGGCTCGTATTGGTCCCCATCCATTTAGCTTTCCTCTTTTCTCCTACTTTTCTCTCTAAACTAGCCGAGGCGGCTGCCTCTTCTACAGGCAGCGCCTGTCATGCCAGACCCAGCCAAGGAGGCATCCGAGCCTACATGGCTCTACGGGGCAGTGGGTTGAAGCAACGCGGTGGACATCCCTAAGTTGCTTTTCGTTGAATTTATTTTCAAATTGCAAAAAATATTGTAAGTTCGTAACCAGTTACTTCGTGGCATCATCCAATCAAGAAACAATACAAATATTTTAGGAGTCATCACCTATATTCTTACTAGTTGTAATCGGCGTGGCGACACGCCGCGCCCTTGGTGACGAATTTGATGTAGGTTTTTTTTGGGTTTTCTAATTTAGCGTGAAAACTATATATTATGAAAAAATAGTGGAGAGTTTGAGCTCGACAACACGTTTAGTTTTGGCATGTTTAGTTTCGGCATTAGTTGAATGTATGTACATAAACACATGAGAATATATTAGTTGGGGTGCATCCGTTTTTCGAAAAAAATGGAGATGCTTTGCTATTTGTCATGACATAGCTGCATGTACTTCTTTTACAAAATAGTGGGAGGTGAAAACATGTTGCTAATTTAATTAGTTGGTCAGCGGTTGCTGCGAAGGCAGCAGCTTGATCAAAATGGTAGCCACATCGTTGTCCCAAAATTTGCCATGGATAACTTATATTCGCCTAATATAAGCTTTGACCTGAGAACCTGAGAAGATTAGTAAGGAGCTGCATTATAGATTATAAAAAGTATGTACGAAAGTTGTATGAACCAAAAGCAACAAACACATAGCTGAACAAACTGGAACCACCTGAGAAGATTAGTAAGGAGCTGCATTATAGATTATAATAAGTATGTAAGAAAGTTGTATGAATCAAAAGCAACAAACACATAGCTGAACAAACTGGAACCACCTAATTTGCTTAATCACATCATGTAGATGATGAAGAAGTCAAGCAACAGTTTTGGCAGTCGACTCTGAAATGGTCATATCAGAATATAAAAAGAAAACCAACCAAGTAAGTTTCACATAGACTATAGGTGGAGTATACATGTATATTGGTAAAGGAAGTTGTACTTGCGTTTGCAGGATGTTAGACTAACCATGTCCATAAAGTCTTGCTGCCAATTAATAACTGCAAGGGGTAAATGAAGCAAACATCATGCAATAACTTATACAATATCCTTTCCCCCAATCCCACAGACATATAATTATAATAGGCAACTCTATATGTTCGTTTAACCAAAACAATAGTGTAGTTGATGGATCAAGTGACTACCGCAATATATTTCTTTCATGGGAGAAAAAATGCACTAAATATTAATAGGGTGCCCCTTAAAAATGATCTGGTACGATCCAGAAAACAAATGCAGCATATGGCGAAAATAGACGGGAGCTTTGAAGTCAAGATGAAGCTAGCAATCTGCAGCCACAGTTACATTATTAGGTAATCTCTAGTATTGACAAAAATTACTGTGTGAAGGAATTATCGTCAGTGACCTGCTGTTTACTGAAAGCATTGCGCCTATCAAATTCCTGGATAAGAATGTCCTCACGTTGTGAGATCTCCCATATGTTTCCATCCTGACATTTCCATCCTGACATCTCAACGTAGTTTCCCAACCATCAGGCTTGGTTTTCATCTGACCAATGCTTGGAATCTTTGAATCACCAAAATCAGTGTTGCCAGATTATATGAAGTTTCGTACTTCATAGATTAGTTATCTATGAGCTCTATATGGTTTTGTAAATCATAGAGGCCACCATCTGTAAGCCTATAACAGGACTATGTAGATAATGAACTGCGGATCATGGCATAATAGCCAATAGATAATGAACTGCGGATTATAACGTATTATGACATATTGATTGAACAGAAGAGATAACTTCATGTAGTCAACTATTAAGAAGCATATACCTGGAGGAAAAAATAGACATCTTCTCAAAATCTCAAATAGCACACGCAGATGAACTCATGTATATAACAATATTGAAACTACCCGATAATAGTTAAGAAATGTGAATTTGACACTGAATCCTAATGGGCTCATGAAAACCAAAAGCAAAATTTATCAGTTTACCTTACTGTTGGTGTGAGTTTGCATGTAACCTTATAATTTGAAGGATCACATTATTGAGCTTGACTTTATACTTTTGTAAATAGAAAAGAAATCAACAAAGATTAGGACCAGAAGTAAGTTCATACGTCAGTTTTAAATTGCTAGTCTATGCAGTGCCCCAGAAGTATATTTTGCAACAAAGTATCTATATATTTCTATAATTTGAAGGATCACATTATAGAGCTCGAATTTGTACTATGTAAATAAATGGAAAATCAACAAAGATTAGGACCAGAACAAAGTTCATATGCCAGTTTTAAAGTATCAGTGCAATGCAGTGCCATGAAGTATATTCTGCAACATAGTATATTATATATTTCTTTAGAAGGAAAATCATATACTATCTAAAAATTGGTTAGGAAAATATTATCCTCGTTAGCAATTACGATAAAAACTCCAAACTTACTATATATGATATTTCTGTTACAATCACCAAAAATTAAATTCGCTAACCATAAGCACAATCACCAAATTCTCGGTTGCTTCTACTAACGGAGAAAGTTGCATGTTACTACACAATGTACGCTTAGTATAACCAATCCATCAGAAGTTGCGTTGCTTCAGGAAAGCTGCTAGATGGAGTAGAGCGTCAACACAATATGTTACTTAATGAAGTTCACTTCAGCCCAACACAATATGTTACTTAATGTAATATGTTGTAACCTTGCAATGCTAGAAGAAAACTATGGTTCAGTTATGGAAGCAGTGGCACACGCTTTATAATTTATTATTATCTATAATCCTAATAGCGTTCAAGATTTATATAGTTAATGTAAAAGCTAAATTCAGAAATACTTTCATTGTGTTTGCTTCTATGCAATCCGAATGTACTCTGAAAAAATTCATTGACAGTCAGCAAACGAAAAAATAAATGAATCTGCATGCTTAAACACAATGTGATGCTTGAGCGAATAAATACCTTATTTCAAAAACATAGCAACGGAGTGATGAGCAGCATCTATGAAATAATCATTGTGAATGTACTAAAGCTGAACCTAGAAAGGACCATTGCACTTATCGTATGTTGATCTTCCGAACACCAAATGAACTTCAGATGATGTACATGAGTCCAAAAATCATCTTTAACCTACATATATAGATTCATTAATAATCAGAGGAGTAAACCATTTGAACCATGTTGCTGAAAAAATCTAGACCGTCAGTTAATTTTATTTTGAACTTTCCTGCTAGAATAGGATACACAATATGATCTATGCTAATAAGCATTGTAAACGGGAAATACAACTATATTGAAAAAAAGAGTATTAGCTACTACCAGGATAATGTGTATTCAATATGGTACTAACATGTGTGAGGGAAAGACATTAGGCAGGCAAGTATATAGACGATTCCCAGCGCTCTGCTCCGAAAATATATGGTCTAAGATGCATTGTTAGATAAGTTTAAACATGAAATTTGTGGAAAATAGATATTGATAGTGCCATATTCTTTAATTCAGAAATTAAAATAGTAGTAATGCCATTAACATGAAACATGAAGTGTAAGAAAAGAGGTCAGTATGTGTGCATCCGTACATACCTAGTCCAAATGAATGAGTTTCTCAACGATTGCAAGCCAACCTGACATAACACCAAGGATATTAAAAGAGGAAAAATAGGCCACACGCAGAACTTAAGAATGAAATTAAGAGAGCTAATAAAAGCTTGTGGAATTGACACCAAATCATCTGATGACTCAAGGTAGGAGCGGCAGCGCACATGCATGTAAAATATTCTCAACCTGACCGCTGCCCTCTCTGCCTCTTTTTAATCCTTACGACCCAAAGAACAAACCCAACGCATTAGTAGTCTGCTTAATTACAGTGATTTGTGGCAGATCGATCTGTAGACTTGGGCCACGGTAGAAGCAGAGGAACAAAGAATAGAGGCCGACCTGCAGGTTCTTCCGCTCTTTGGCTCTGCAGTGTGAGGTGCAGCTCGCGTGGATGGATCTGAAGCCGTCGCAGCCATGGCCTCCAGCTCCGTCTCGTCTTCAAGCTCTGGAATCCCCTGCACATACTTCATCTCAGCGTAGACAACGACCCAGACGCGGATGGCGGGTGGGTCGACAGGGTCGTATTGGAGGACCGTGACCGCCATGAATCGACGTAGCGAGTCCCCGACACGGCCGACCAGCAGTAGGCTGCGTGCATCGCCGCGAGCGACCGCGGACCAGATCAGCGCCGCGCGCTCCCGCCGGAGGTGAGACGTCTCACAGCGGAGGTGGTAGGAGAGCTTGGTCAGGGGGAGCCAGCCGGGTCGAGGAGGATACGGATGGGGAGGCGGCGGGGTGGCAGTGAGAGCGGGAGGCAGCTGCCTCGGGGAGGAGACAGATGGGGGCGAAAATGAGGAGAGACGATCGCGGCGGAGAAGCGTAGGGACTAGGGAGGAGGGAAGCCGGTGGACGATGCGGAGGGCCAGCGAGGCATGGCGGCGAGGCGGAGAGGCCGGCGCAACAGATAGAGTCGCGAGACGCACCGAAGGACCGAGAAGTCCGGAGGGGATCGTGCGGAAAAGAAAGGGAAAGGAAAGAGCGAGGCGACAGAGAGGATGAAACAACGGCACGTATACCTGGACGGCAGGAACCAAGTCCCCGGAATCAGCGAAGCAAACACGATTAAACACTGTTTGTAACTGTTCACGTGAACAGTAGTCGGATCGATGCCAGCGCGAGAATATGAGCGCTCTTTTATATATAGGGGTAATGCTATTGCTACATGTTGAAATAAAGTGCCATGTTATTTATGTACCTTGTGCTGAAGGATGGATTCTGTTAAGCGTGATGAGCAGCCTAGTCGACAATGTATCATACCGATTTTTATGGCTATGATAAGGGTATACATGTGTATAGCTATCATCAGTGGCGGAGGACGGAAAAAAATTTAGGTAGGGCGAACTGTAAAGAAAATGTGAAGAGAGAAATAATGTCAAAACATGCACACCGTCTATGATTTATTATTGTTGGATAAATAGACGTATAAAGTGTTAAATATAATAAAATCTGAAACATGCTAATTACAAAACTCTACTTCTTTTCTCATACTCAATTTAGCACCTTATCAACTCATCAATAAGCCATTGTGAACATCTTCTTACACAACGGTGTTGATGCTCTTTATTTTGTAGAGACCCTTTCAACTACGAAGATTACTCATCTAACTAATGATCAAAATCGATAGTAACATAGTCTATAGCAATATAGAAGACGTCCAAACTGTAAAATAATCAACGGTGACATGATGTTTTATCTGTAGAAATACTACACATGACATTATTTAGAGTCGTATTTAGTTAGATTGAGTTAGCTAATGTGAAGAGAAAGAGTTGGAGTCCTAATTTTTTTATTTCAGAATCGGTTTCACTAAAATAAGCATAACTTTCTCATACGGAGGTCGTTTTTTACGTTCAACCACTCAAATCGTTCAGGACAAACACATGCATATGAATATGGTTGCCAAAAATTAAGGTAGGGCGGCAGCCCTGCCTTGCCCTAAGGGGAGCTCCGCCCCTGGCTATCATGCATTCATGCTTCTAATTTCTGTTCTTTATAATCTGAAGATCTTGGTACTTACTTTAAACTTCAGAAGCATGATATTTAAGTGTTAGCAGTTGTAAATTATCTTCTATTTCACATGGTTGTTGGTAAACTACGAAAACATGTTTGTTTTATATGATCATACATTTGTACCCTAGATTTTGCAATACCAACAACCAGTCTTGTTATTTCATTTGATGCAACATACTCACTCTCTTACTTTCACTACTTAAGTTTCATAGGTCACGTATACCAGCAGGTATGGTGTCTTACACATGCTTGTATGAAGGAGGCATATCTAATAAATTATGCCTGAAATCTCTTGAGAGAGGCATATCTACACACTAAAGCATTTCTAGATACATGCAAATTTAGATAACGCAGGCGTGATGGATAGGTGGATGTCGGGGCGGCGGCTCCGAGAGTTCTACAACATCGAGGGTGCTCCACCTTGTGTCAAGTGGATTGCACAGGGCGTGATGGATAGGTCGATGTCGGGGCGGCAGCTCCGAGAGTTCGACAACATCGAGGGTGCTCCACCTTGTGTCGTGTGGGCGACAAGGTTGCTTACGGTGTTGGTCGTCGTCGAGGCTCCTGGGTGGATTGATTGCTTTCATCTGCGTTGGAGAGTCCCGTATCTGCTCTTCCCATAGCAACTACGACTTCTTCTCTCCGGCAAAGGTGGTGGGCTGTCGGCTTGCTGTGGAGTGGTGTTTAGAGCTTGGCTCTTGAGTTTCCCGAGGTTGTGTGGTTGTGTGGGCTTCGCCCCTGTGGTGTTGGGTTGTATGGTTTTCGTCCGGTTTCTTTCGTTAATAAACCGGGCACCTTCTTCTTAATAAATCGATAAGACAAAGCTTTTGCCTTCGCTTAAAAAAAATTAGATAACGTTGAGACATCTGACATCTTTTATGGACAGAGGGAGTAGATTACAAGTTCAGTATTACTTTACGATGCTCTAATTAAATGAGAATATCGCTGAAACGGATGGCCATGAGCCCGCGACACACCATGGCTCCGGTGACACTTCAGTTCCACCAAACTGAGAATCTGAAATTTTGCTTGAGTTAAATGAAAATATCGCTGACCATAGTTTTCTAGCTATTGCTATGGGAGATGTTTGCAGAGCAAGCAGAGAATGACTACATAGTTGACTCTAACTTTTCTTCAGCTAAGCATTGTTGCATGGAAACAATTATGGAGGACTGGTATGCCTGAACCGTTACACAAAATGTTTCAATATTCATGAATCTTTTCAATTTGATTGGATTTATAACTAATGATATGCATTGGACTTGTCCAGCGCATGCATTGTCGACTCTGGTGCTTAACAATGGAAGAACTCCCATGCATCGGTTAATGATTTGTGGACAAAACAAGTGGCTGTAGTTGAAGCACTTGTCAGGCAAGTAAATTTGCTCGCTGTAACTTGTCAGGCCTGTTTGGCTCTAGGTGCTCTTCCACTGTATATAGACATATAAGTCAAATTGCTTTAGAATATACTCCCTCCGTTCCTAAATATAAGATGTTTAAGCATTTGTCCACATTCACATGTATGCAAATGTATCTAGACATATTTTAGTTGGAATGTTCACTCATTTTAGTGTGTATGTATACAATATGTTGAGTACCTAAAACGTCATATATTTGGAAACGGAGGGAGTATATGACTGGGTGATGCCTAGGTACCTCATCCAACATTCGGTTTTTCAGATCATGTAAGTGTTCATCTCTTTTTATATGAGAAGAGAGGTATATTATTAAGCCAAGAGTGACAAGGCTTTTATAGTAGTTTACAACCAAACAGTATCTGGTACTGAACCCTGTCAATCAACAAAAGGTTTATATTGTTGGGATTTATGGCGTCGTTCTGAGTATGAGCATAGTTTCTGAAAAAACTGTCTGACTCTTGATATTTCAACTCATCTGTATACTACGAATTAGTGTACCATTTAAATGGTGATTGTTTTCTTTCTATCCTTAGCGGCCAAAACTAAATAAAATTGTTTGTGTTCCTAAAGTTTGCTGGATAACATGCCTATAATTTGTTTAGGGTCCTAGAATTAATCAATACCCTTTCGATAATCGGACACTTCTGAGATACATTTGGTATGACACAGTCAATTGCTTAAGATGCCACAAACTATGTTGTTAATGGGGATTTTCTCAATGATTTATTATCATTTGGAATCAATTGGGTCTCGCTTGCCATCATGTTTGCGAAATTTATTTTGCAGGCTCATGACCAAAAAGAACATGACAAGTATTAGGGAAACTTTTGATCGCCACACAATCATTGGATTTTTCCTCATCGAGATCTTATCATCGGAATTGATTGGGGGCGGAGAGGACCGGCCAGGAGGCGCCCCAGCCTTGGAGTATAAGAGCATGTACATTGGGAGGCGCTAAGGGAGGCGCTAGGCTAAAATTCCTGGCCGTTATGGCTGGATCCTGATCAATCCCGGGATTTTTCCTCGCGCTTCCCTGGCATCGACGCTAGGACTTGCGTCGGGCGCTAAGCTGATTTCTTCCCGCAGGAGGCTTGCTCCAGAGACTCGTACGACTTGTGTAAGCGACCGATCAAGAGTCCCGCGTTGCAGCAAGGACGCTTACCAAATAATCGGATTTCTTTGTCTTTATTTTCTTTTCCTTAAGCGCCCTTTTAAGCGCTCCCCAATGTACATGCTCTAAGGGGCTGACAGCATCGTTCTTGCAGGTTATAAGTTTGCTATTGCTAGGAAGCAACCAGCTTCCCAAGTTAAATCTATGACATTAATGGTAACATAACAAGAAATCCATACAGCAAGGCAAGCTCTAAACGTTTCGCTACCTCACTCTGTTTCTGTCACTACATCTGGTTTCTCTCTCTGAAAGAACAGAGGCCAAGATGAGGCGATAACGCCCTGTCTACTATTGCTGATTTTGGCAGAACACTCGGCCCCCTTGAATGTCACTATATGCTACATTCTGTTGCTGTCACTATATGCTACAGCTGGTTTCTTTGCTGATTTAGGCGATAAGGCGAAACCCTCGCCCCCCTTGGTGGTTGATAGGCATGATGGCTGAAGAGTTTGCTTTGTGATGTATGGGTTTCTGGTCTTCTGTACTGCATTTGTTTCGATCAAAACTATTCCAACATTTTTGTCTTTGCTTGGCTGATAATTAATTTGCCTACTTTCGATTCAATCAGATCTCACTTTCCAATAATTTACTTTCCTGCAGCCCTTGAGCTTCGCTAGCGAGAATAGAGAGGGCTTGGTACTGAACACTCGGATGCGGCGTCCAGGCTTCTTCTCGGGCGCTGGCAACAAGCCGTAGCGGCGACACGGGAAGCTCGACGAAAACCAGGCCGCCCCCGCCTTCCAAACCGAAACAAATCCTGTCGCCGCCTTGAGTTTGCCACGTCCCTGAGTTTACAGGTTACGCACGAAGATCCGAACTGTCGGCCGGTTGTCCTTCATGCTGCACATTCGAGTGGGAGATACCACTCTGATGCAGTTTCCCATCACATTCAGTCATAAGGATTTGGCATCTACACTCTCGTACATGGTTACAGGCAGGTCTTTTGGTACAGGGCTATAGGCAAGATAGATGTGGATATTCCGGTCGGTAACATGGAGCTGTGTATCAGAAACCACTTGCCTGAAAGAAACGAGTTGAGGGATGAACGACAATACAAGAACTAGCTTAGGAGGAGTTAGGATAAGAGGTTATACATACTATTTAGCTACTGCACGAGTGCAATAGCCTAATTAATATCCCTTTGTGAACTTTGGGTGGAACTTCGACCTTAAAAATAGTACACAACAAGTCTGTAGATATAGCTAAACAGCCAGCTGAAAATTCTTCCATGCCAATAAGTTATACAGTCTGCTCCCATGTCATGTTCCTATATATGTAGGGAATCGACCATGATCAACCACTGATTCATGTGCCTCAAAATAGTAGGTATTGCAAGTATTTGATATATTTGTTGAATTCCTAATTGGGACCTCATCAATAGTAAAGAATTGTGTCGAAAATTTTCTAGATTTTTCAAAGACCACAACGACAAACAAATGAGGAGGTAAGATGCTAGGGATAAATTGTGAAGATATTGCTTCGCTGGAAGAGTGGCAACAATGCGCGTAGATGCATCACCTGGAGTGTTCAAATAAGTGCTAAATTACCAAAGTATTCTATTTGATCTTCTATAAAAGTAAGGTAGGTAATTGCGTACTCTCAAAAAAAAGTATTTTATTTGACAACGAGGAGTCGAGGATAAAATTTACCTACCGTAGCAACACACAAACAATCAACTAGTATATAAAGATACGAGGAGTGGTGAGTGTAGAGGTGAAAATTGTAACGGCCAAGAACATGGGCACAAAATTTGCTATAGCTAGGAAGCAGCCAGCTGCCCAAAAATTGCTATTGCTAGGAACTAGCCAGCTAGCCCAGCCTCTAGTGGAGTAGCGTCGTTCTTGCAGGTAAGTTTGCTATTGCTAGGAAGCAGCCAGCTGCCCAAGTTAAAAATATGGCAATAATGATAACATAACAAGAAATCCATACAGCAAGGCAAGCTCTACACGTTTCCCTACCTCACTCTGTTTCTGTCACTACAGGCGATAACGCCCTGCCTATTATTTCTGATTTAGGCAGAACACTCGGCCCCTTGATGGTTGATACGTATAATGGCCTGATCATTCTGTTGATGTCACTATATGCTACAGCTGGTTTCTTTCTCTGAAAACAACCTGTCTGCTATTGCTGATTTAGGCGAAACCCTCGCCCCCTTGGTGGTTGATAGGCATGATAGCTGAAGAGCTTGCTTTGTGCTGTATGGGTTTCTGGTCTTCTGTATTGCCTTTGTTTCGATCAAGATTAACTACATCGTGGAACGCTATTCCAACATTTTTGTCTTTGCTTGAATGATAATTCATTTGCCTACTTTCGATTCAATCAGATCTCAATTTCTAATAATTTACTTTCCTGCAGCCCTTGAGCTTCTCCTCTAGCGAGAATTAGTATCAGGAAAGTACCAAGGCCTCATTCCGGACGAGTTATCATCCAAATCGTGCAAGCATACAAACATCATCATTTTTTTCTCTCAGCGCAATGGAGCGAATTCAGAGCCCGGAGGCTCGTTTGGTTTGTCCACCTCCACCCGACCTTGATTCCTTGTCCCTTGACAAACAACATGAAATGTTCAGTGATCTTCACCGTTGCACGACACCCAAATTTCAGGGCCGAGCCACCGAAGCGAAACTCTAAAATGGGGCCCTATATGAGTGGAAATAAAAGAACTAACCAGTATATGACATAATATCTTGCATAACAATTGACTATATAATAAATCATACCTATTCAACTCATGGTTGCATAATACTTATTTGAACATCATTATTCTTTTAGTAATTATGAAAACAAAATCTTCAATATTTCAAAACCTCTGCAGCGGGTGAACTATTCAATTTAACACTAATATGATCTTCATTTGTCACTATCTAACCATCTTTAAAATCATTATAGAAGATGATTGTAAGTATAAGAGTAGAAGGATCACCATCAACTTATTAATTATCGAAAGACACTTGTGATAATGTTATTATAAAGCTGTCCAAAACTCTTTGAGAATGAATAGAATCATTTTTTCGTTTTTGGTCACCGGATTGATGCTTTCCCATAATGATTTAAAAAAAGACGCACACACACCAGGGCAGCAAAATAACACGCCGTGTGCCTACCTGTTTGGATTCCATTCGCGGTTTTCTAATCGGATGTCACACGTGTGCACGAAGGCGTAGAGAAACACTGGTGGCCGACTCGCCAGAAGGAAGAGGCCCGACGAAGGCCTCGCCTACAGGTTTACGAATCGTGAAATTTGCTAATTGCTTCTAGCGCTAATCAAGAGGTAGCGGACGTGACGATTCATCCATGTGGATCAATCGATCGTGTTCCGGTCATATGCTGAGCGCTGAGTTGACGAGGGAGTAAGTTGCGGTGTTGCTTCTTCCTTCTCCAGCAACGGCGACAGAAAAAGTCTTGTTATCCTGAGATGGATGTTAGGTTTAGACTTCAAGTGCAGAATGTGTAGTAGCAGAAGACTCTTTCCCAGGATGGGAATTCTAATCACCCTAGTATTGATAAATCAGAGTATAGCTTTAAGTTCAATGACATGAAGTTAAAATAAGAACATGCTAGATCTAGTCATGAAAAAGTGGTAATGGTCACACCAAATCTCTGTTAACATAGTATTTGTTTTATCCCTAGTGAGGCAACAAAGTAAGGTAAACACCCAAGTGAATCACGAGATTAAGTTGTCATCTTCCTGTTACCCACACCCGGTTACTCCAACTAATGTGTGATACGTCTCAAACGTATCTATAATTTCATATATTTTATGCTTATATTATACCAAATGCTACATGTTTTATATACACTTTATATAGTTTTTATGTATTTTCTGGGACTAACATATTAACAAGATGCTACAGTGAAAGTTCCCTGTTTCCTGTTGTTTTTTGATTCAGAAAAGTTGTTAAGGAAATATTCTCGGAATCGCACGAAACAAAAGCCAAAGTCCCTATTTTTTCCGGAAGGATCTAGAAGACCGGAGAGGAGTTGAAGAGGGGCCACAGGGCGCCCACACCTGGTGGAGGCGCGGTTCCCCCCTCTGCCTCGCTGATACGTCCAAAACATATCTATAATTTTTGATTGTTTCATGCCATTTTATGCTTTTAGCACTTGTTTTATATAAGGTTTATGATTTATTTGGACTAACCAACCAATAGTTGCAAAAGTGCACAATGTTCTTGTTTTACTCTTTGATGTGTAGAAATTATCAAGAATACAAGAGGAAACCTTTTTGGACTCGAATTGTGACTTTCCTGAAATCTGTCTGAGAACGTTTTATAGAGATCGTCAATTTGACCCCCGAAGACAACGTCAAATCGAAATCCAAATAACTAGAAAGTTGTCACAAATTTCCATATGAAGAGTTTAATCCCAAAATGATCCCAATCGGAGTTCGGACACGACCTGGAGGCCCAATATGATGAAACCCTAAAAGGAGGTGACATAAATCCGAGAAGTTATATAAAGAAAGAAAACCAAACTCGACCAGAACTCCTCCACCCACGAACTTCCAGCCACCATGGATCCCATCTCCATGGGGGAGGGCTCCCAAGAAGCCATGAAGGAGGGAGGCTAAGGGGCGGCGCTCCCCCATGATGCCGGCGGCAGGGAAGGAGTCCCCCGCGCCGTCGCTGCCCTGCGCTCCTCGATGTCCTCTCCGCCGTCTTCACCGCCATCTCCATCACCAACTCCTCCTTGTATTTAGTAGTTCATCCTCCCACAAACCTCTGTACCGTCCTATGTGAACATGGTGTTTGATGCTATAATATTTATCCTATGATTTATGACATGTTTGCGTAGTTATTTGTCTTTTGATTGCTTTGTTGAATGCATGAGGTTCATTAGAGTTCTATGTTGATATGGTACTGTCCTTTGGTGTCCATTATATTTGTGCGCGCATGGATCAACACCCTAGGGTTAGTAGTATGTGCAAAGGAAGGGGGTAGTTCTGCCGGAGTAACAGAAACCTGAGTACTCAAACCGGTTAGTTGCACGTATGGGAGTAAGAGGACCATTGAGATTAAGGCTATGGTTGGGAAAACCTTAATGCATTGTTAGTATTTAGGATGTTTGCTAACAATCCAGCCATATA
This sequence comes from Poa annua, assembly GCA_026929855.1. NCBI lineage: Eukaryota > Viridiplantae > Streptophyta > Magnoliopsida > Poales > Poaceae > Poa > Poa annua. The sequence goes on from CM049436.1 coordinate 11,047,566, forward strand.
GTACTTGTAATCCCAAGTAGTGGAGTGCATGTATATTTAGCCTCTCCCACTTAGAAAACTGCATCGAAGACAATGAAACCAATATCTTCACTAATTAATCTTGGACAAAGCCACCACAATTAACACCACTTTTCCACACTCATGGTACTATTAGTTTATGGTTACTTAGTATATCTTATTGCTGCAGCACTAATATTTACTTTCTTATATTTATTATCTTACAAGACTATCTCTCATACCCGTATTATTACTCTAGTTTTATTTTCTAGATAATGCAAACGTTTGGTGTGCTTAGAGTTTTATCAGTGGTTGATAGAACTTGAGAGAACATTCATCCTACCTTTAGCTCCTCGTTGGGTTCGACACTCTTACTTATCGAAAAGGCTACACATGATCCCCTATACTTGTGGGATATCACTCGCCGCCATATGGTGTGGGGCCCACGGCCCTCCACCGACGTTGCCCTTTCGCCTATTTAATCCTCTGACGAGAAAACCTAAAGTACCCGAGCAATTTTCCACGAAAAGTTCCAGAGTCGCCGCCGTCATCAACCCTAGTTCGGGAGGGTTCAGAAGCTCTTCCCGGCACCCTGCCGGAGAGGGGAATCATCACCATGCCCGCTGATACGTCTCCAACGTATCCATAATTTCTTGTGTTCCATGCTATGTTATATCATGTTATTACATGTTTTATATGCATTTTATATAGTTTTATTCATTTTCTGGGACTAACCTATTAACAAGATGCCATAGTGCCAGTTCCCTGTTTTCTGCTGTTCTTGGTTTCAGAAAAGCTCTTAAGGAAATATCCGCCAAATTGGAAACAAGCCAACCAGTATTTATTTTTGGAATATTTGCGAACAGAGGAACCGAAGACGAGACGAAGACGGACCCCAAGGGGCCCACACCGCCTCGTGGCGTGGGCCCCATGCTGGCCGCGCCGGGAGGTGGTGTGGCACCCTCGGGCGCCCACCGACCTAGGTCTTTCATCCATAAATACCTGCCTGACCTAAAAACTCGACACGATTAATCACTTTTTCCTCCACGGGTCCCGAGCCGCCGCCGTCGCCGCCACCACTTCGGGAGAGATCAGAACTGCTCCCCGGCACCCTGCCGGGAGGGGGAATCGTCCCCGGAGGCTTCTACGTCGTCATGACCGCCTCCGGACTGATGCGTGAGTAGTCTACCTTGGAGTACGGGTCCATAGCAGTAGCTAGATGGTTGTCTTCTCCTCTTTTGCTATCATGTTTAGATCTTGTGAGCTGCCTATCATGATCAAGATCATCTTTATGTAATTCTCCATGTTGTGTTTGCTGGGACCCGATGAATATTGAGTACTAAAGTTATTGCTTCATAATATATCATGTGTGTGATATTTAATGATCTTGCATTCTCTCTGTTACTTGTGTATGCTCTGGCCAAGTAGATGCTCGTAACTCCAAGAGGGGGTATTTATGCTCGATAGTAGGTTCATGTCTCTATTTAATCTGGGGCAGTGACAGAAAACTCTAAGGTTGTAGATGTATTATTGCTACTAGGGATAAAACAGTAGTACTTTGTCTAAGGATGATGTTACTTACTTACTTTACACACAGTGCTTAAGGCGATAATCTGTTGCATGCAACTTAATACTGAAAGGGGTGCGGACGCTAACCGGAAGGTGGATTATTAGTCATATATGAGGTTGGAACGGTCTATGTATATATGTATATTGTTGTAATGCCCGAATGAATCTCACACTAGACACCATATCATTAGTATATGCATTGGGTTGCTTATCATTATTCTGTCAATTGCCTAGCTGTAATTTGTTTACCACGCATGGATGAATGTTATTATTATTTATGGAGAGACACCACTAGTGAACTGTGGACCCCGGTCCTTCTCATTAATCTGATAAAACCACAACTGTAAACCTATTACTTTCTGCAAACAAACATCTTTCTTCCACACATACGTTTAATCCTTTTGTTACGGCAAGCCGGTGGGATTGACACCCTCACCGTTGAGTTGGGGCAAAATACTTTTATTGTGTTGTGTGCAGATTCCACGTCAACTACGTCAAGCTCTTTTCTGGCGCTGTTGATACCTCGAGGGAATTCTTCATCTCCGACTGGTTCGATAACCTTGGTTTCATAACTGAGGGAAATTTGCTTCTGCACTACTTCATACCTTCCTCTTGGGGTCTCCCAACAACACACCCACCGTGTGCATCACCCATCTCCGGACTGATGCGTGAGTAGTTCATCCTTGGACTACGGGTCCATAGCAGTAGCTAGATGGTTGTCTTCTCCTTATGTGCTACCATGTTTAGATCTTGTGAGCTGTTTATCATGATCAAGATCATCTTTATGTAATGCAACATGTTGCGTTTGCTGGGATCCGATGAATATTGAGTACTATGTCATTTGCTTCCTAATATATTATGTGTGTGTTATTTATGATCTTACATGCTCTCCGTTTCTACTGGATGCTTTGGCCAAGTAGATGCTTGTGACTCGAAGATGGAGTATTTATGCTCGATAGTGGGTTCTTGTCTTCATTTAATCTGAGGTAGTGACAACAACCTCTAAGATTGTGAATGTACTGTTACTACTAGGGATAAAACAGTAGTGATTTGTCTAAGGATAATTTCATTACTTACATTACACACTTTGCTTAATGCAATAATCTGTTGCTTGCAACTTAATACTGAAAGGGGTGCGGACGCTAACCGGAAGGTGCATTATTAGTCATAGATGCGGTTGGAACTGTCTATGTATATTGTTGTAATGCCCAAATGAATCTCATACTAGACACCATGACAAATATATGCATCATTATGCAGTTCTTTATTTTGTCAATTATCCAACTGTAATTTGTTTAGCCGCATGTATGTTATTATTTATTTATGTATACACACCACTAGTGAACTATGGACCCCGGTCCATTCTTTTACATTGATAATACAACCTACTGCAAACATGTTCTTTTCATTCTCTGCAAACAAATATCATTTTTCACACATGTTTAACTCTTTGTTTACAGCAAGCCAGTGAGATTGACACCCTCACTATTTCGTTGGGGCAAAGTAGTTTGATTTTGTTGCGTGTAGGTTCCACAATTGTTGCTGACACCGGTGTGGCGCCGTGCCAAAAGTCAGCCACCAACAACCTTCAGAAGAGCCTTCATCTCCTACTGGTTCGATAAACCTTGGTTTCGTAACTGAGGGAAAACTTGCTGCTGCACTCATCACACCTTCCTCTTGGGGTTTCCCAACTATTGAGAAGAAGAACATCACCACCTCAACCAGCATCAAGAATTTCTGGCGCCGTTGCCGGGGAGAAGGAGCTCCTTTGTTTAGAAGACTTTGACCCTCCCTCGTCAACTACATGCCATCAAGAATTTCTAGCGCCGTTGTTGGGGAGTTGGAGCACTTCTGCAAGGGGAGTCTCTCATTTCCAATTTCTTTACTTTGTTTTTGTCTTGCTTAGTTTATTTTTTTTATTACTGTCTTTTTTGCTTCTTATTATTAAAAACAAAACAAAATAGTTACTTGCATTTCTATATTTTGGTTTTTATTTTAATTTGCTAAAATGGAAAGTCCTGAAGTTGAATTACGTTCGTTTAGGCAACAAGGAGGAGAAAGTTTAGAAGATGCTTGGTCTAGGATTAATGATGCTCAGCATAAATGTACAAAAAAATATTCCACCTTGATCCTTCGTAGAATTTTTTATGTTAGTATCAGTAGTTGGTATAGGTTTGTTCTCGATACTCTTACATCGGGTAATTTTCTAGGTACTCCTGCTTTGGAAGCTCGCAATTTAATTGAGAGTTGGTAGGATCACCACCACCTACTAAAGATACTAAAATTGAGATCACTCTAGAACATGTTATTAAAAAGTTGGATTCTCTGGAGATAGCAAATTTATTGATAATGCTAGTAAGATAAAAGAATCACTAGAAAATATTAATGAAAGAATCACTATCCTAAAAATAGTAACACTCATAATACCCAAGATCATAGGATTGGTGAGTTAGAGGAAGCTATGGGAACTTTAAGTTCAACTTTTTCCTATCTCAAAGCTAAGAAATAGAAAGCTTTCGTCGGAAAAGAGCAAAAATACATTTATATTCCCAAGGTGCCTAAACCAAAAATCCCCTAATGTGCTTAACATTGATAAAACTTTTGGTAATGATTATCACAATAGAACATCTTCATGGATACCTAAGGTATCTAATGGAACAAACCATGCTTTAGAGGAAATTATTGATTCGGATGCTTCTTCTCTTGGAAACAATTGAGTTTTACTTTCTGTGCCTAGCTGAAAGGCGTTAAAGAAAAGCGCTTATGGAAGACAACCCACTTTTGATTTATGTTATTTTTCTTATTTGCGTTAAGGAGCATGCTTACCTCTGTAACAACTCCTTTGTATCTTTATTTTATTGCATACTTGTGCCAAGTAAAGTTTCTAGTAGGAAGTTGATACTAGATTTGGATTCCTGCGTAGGAACAGTTTTCTGTTGTCCACCGTTTAATTCATAACTAATTGCAGAAAAATTGAAATGACCTGATATTTTCTGTGCGTGATCCTCGGATATGTACAAACTTTCATTAGTTTTGAGTTTTCTGATTTAAGCAAGTTAAGTGACTCAAAAAAATTCGTCTTTACGGACTGTTCTGCTTTTGACAGATTCTGCCATTTATTTTACATTGCCTATTTTGCCATTTATTTTGCATTGCCTCATTTTCTGGGTACTTCGCTTTGGACTAGTGGTGTTTTGGCAATTTTGGTTCTAACTAGTGTTATTTTGGCTATTCTCTCTTCATGCTTCCCTTCCCCCGCCACAGCCCGTGTGACCACCGCGGGCGGCACTGCGCCATTATCACAGATTATCGGGTCGAGCGAGCGGCCATGGTTCGAGCGAGCATACCATAGGTGGAAGTTGGACTACAAAGCGCGTACTCCCCTGAACTGCTATCTCCTTTCCCGTACTTCGATGGCGACCTGGATCTTCTCCACGTGGTTGGAGAGCAGATCGAGCAGCCGGCGCACAGGACACAAAAATCCAATCCTGGCACCTCTAATGGTGGGGAACGAGAAAGGGAACAAGGGGGCGAAGAGGGTAACGTGGCGACGCATGCACGATGTGGGGAAGCGATCTAGGGCACGTTTGGTAGCCTGGAAGACCTTTGGCTCGCATCGGGGGCGCACTTTTTGGGCCGTTTGGTTTCCTGGGCTCCTCCGCCTTGTTGCACAACACGATTCTTACCTCTGGGCCAGACCCAGGAGGAACGCTCAGATTGGCCGTTTCCAGAGAGCCACCCTCGTATCCGAAAATTCAGACAACGTGACGTTCCCATAGAGCCACCGAAGAGAGATGGCGCGATCTCGCGCGGAACGGCAAAATTTGGTGGGACGAATTCGGTCACCGCCCTCAGAATGTCACCACCGTATTTAGGGACGCCTCTCTTATTGCCAATTCCAAATTCCCCAATTCCCCCTCATTTTTAGCTCATCAAACCATCCCCGGTCTGCGTTATGGTGTGCTCCTCGTCATCCGCAACGTCGGAGCGGCTGTCGCCGGCGACGCCTGGCCACGGCTTGTCGTCTTCTTCCTCCGTGTCGATCCATCCGGTTGTTGTAACCTTCTCGAACACTAGCCTTAGAACTTGTATGCACACAGGTAGACCTGAGAGCCGCCGTTGTAGTCTGCTCCTTCGCCGCCGGTGACCGCGACAGGATCTCAGGCCCACAGTTGCACGGTGGTGATGGTTGGATCTGAGTCCAACACGGGGGCGTTTCTGCAAAGGGCTACTTCGCCAGGGACTCCTTCTTCCCCGACCTCAGTTCAGTGTGTGGCTCCATTGACTGTAAGGAGTAACCCTCTTTTGTGCCTGTATCAAATCGATGGTTCAGTGATGATGGAATTGCTTACCGATGTTCCTGTTGTAGTTTATTTTCCTTATTGATGTCCGTCTGGTACTTGTAATGTAGGCGATCAAACCACTGGGATTCCTAGAGCTGTCTGTTGCATCTGTGAATGCTCATGATCGCCGCCTGACCCAAAAACCTCTTATGATTTGGCGATCCGCAGTGTCCGAGTTTGTCTTGAACCGCTTGGTTCAGCTCGTCAATCAAGGTGTGTGCTTTACCATGAGATTCAAAGAAGGTAACTGATGATGTTCTTGCATTCATAAGCGTACATGTGAGCTACCGGAAGGTCTACAACCACATGAGAAGGTGGAGGACCAAGTGGGCCATAATAAGGAGGATGAAATTCGATGGAAAACTCGACTGAAACGAAGACTATTGTTGCTTCTGGCTTCTGGACGAACGGAGCCACCGAGAGTACCTGAAGGTAATAAGCTTCATTCAATTTCCTTTCTTGTTCTTACAGTACCTATGCAGACATCCGTCATGACAGCTGCTCTTTGTGAATTGCAGTGCTACCCAAGGCGTCATGAGTTCATCAATAACCCTATCATTTTGTATGCTCAGATGAAGATGATCTTCACGCCCCGGCTTGTCAGCCAGGAGCAGCTATACACACCAAGGTTGTTGGTCTGGGAACTCAACTTCATTGCTGACAACAGCGGCAGAGCTTAAGGCCGGCATGCCCGGGCAGCTCCGCTTCGTCCGGCAAGCCTGCAAAGATCATGTTATTGGGCGTTAATTAGCGGTTAGCTAGCTGCTTCACCATTGCTGCCAGGGCCCCTATTTTTTCCTGGCTCCGCCACTGGCTGACAACAAAGAAGAGCATGCCGAGTACCGGGCGCTGTAGGACATGGAGAGGAGGAGCTGGCTTAGGATCTGGCTTCGCAAGCAGATTGATGCAGGAGTCTAAGTGCCTCTTTCTTCATCTTCTCGACGATGCTCATGATCTGTTGTATATTTTGGGAGGTGGTCTCATAGCCCTCCATTAGTTAGGACTTGGGTAAACTTAATCCCCGGTCTGGATGATAAATTTGATCGAGGTGGTATATATATCCCACGATGGTTTACTCGTGATGCATCGCCAGTAGGTTAACTACTTGATGTGTATTACCAGCACCTTTTATATGAACTGAATGTTTCTGAATGTTTGCTGAATGTTGTTTAATGTGTTGTTATTCTGGGTAACCTCCCCACTCGAAAGGAAAAGGTTAGCAGAACACACTCACGTCTACAACCAAACAATGTGTTTGTTGCACCAACAGGGCAGAAAAACGCCAGTGCAGACATCCAAACAATGGGAGTTGTCTTCCCTCTCTGGTGCAGAAATGGCCTTCACGAGCAACCAAACCAAACGATAGGGATTTTCTGGCCTGTGGCCCGTTTCCAACGCACAGGTACATCCTTCTCTTTGCGCCAGGCATACCCAAAACGAGCCAAGCCTACCAAGCGCGCCCCTAGCGGCGGAGTGGGGTGGACAGTGGGCGGAGCAAAGCGACGTCGGAGCGCAAGGTGTGTCGGGATCCCGGAGAGGGACAAGAAGATGGTGGGGACTGCGGGTTTGGTTTGAAAATAAAGGAGGGCTAATTTGTAAAAAGGCCACCGCGACAATCAATTCCGAATTGATCGGAGGGAGTATCCAGCCCCCAACCGTGGCAATCCACCCCCCAAACGTCAACAATCAATTCCGATCTGAGGGGGACGGGTCCGATGAAGCCAAACATGTTAAAAAGAAAACTAAAATCCTTCTCGCACGTTACTACGTTAGGGGATACGGTCACACCCTCGAAGCCCTCTTTCTCTCGTTTTGGCACCTCCCACTCTCAACCCCTCGACCTGCCCGCCGCCGCCGCCACACTACAGCAGATCGCCGGCCACTCTGCAACTATGGCGGACGAATCGAGGGAGGGGGAGGTTAAGGCGGCGTCGAGTCCGCAAGAAGCGGCCATGCTGGCGCTGAGCATGGTGCTGGTGCAGTTGATCATGGTGGGGATGCTTGTTCTCTCCAAGTTGGCTCTCAATGCCGGCATGAGCCCCTTTGTCATCATTGTCTACAGAAATCTCATCGCCTCCGCCGTTGTCATACCACTTGCTCTCATCTTTGAGAGGTACGTGGAAAAAGGTGTGGGCTGTTGGGTGTTGGATTTTGTATATTACAGGTCATGTTCATAATTTTTCTTCCAAGTCTATCTATTGCAGGGAAATGTGGAAACAAGTGAACTGGGCTGTTGGGGGCTGGATTTTTGCAAATGCTGCATTTGGGTGTGTTCTCACTCTGCATTGGATTTTGGTAGTCATATTTTTTGATTATTCAGTGAACGTTAGAGGCAGTGATAAAAATAAGAGTATTTAGGAGCAACTATACATCTTTGCGCTACAAAGAAGAAAGGAACCCTAATTTGAGGTCACAACAAGTTCATTGTCCTAATCTAATCTAAATTTGCACTTTGTCGTCATATATAATTTCTGCATTCTGCACTTAATTTCATGGCACTGTCAAAGTGTGAACTATCTCCCACTGTCACCTTTATGCAGATTTAAAGTATATGTTAAATTTAGAAGCCATCTCTACATTTGGTTTATACCATTGTCACAGTCTGATTTCAGATTTCAACTACTACAGTACAAGTTTGTAATACCCCTCTTAGTATCGTGTGTAAATATTGACTATCAATTACTCCCTCTGGTCATCTTTAGATGACGTTTCCAGACAGCAGGTTTGACATGCATGTTCTACTTTGCTGTCTAAAACGACAAGAGGGAGTGATTACTTTGTAAAACCTCCCTTTTCCTGCAATGATGTTTCGATTATTTTTACTTCATCTATTTATACATAACATGTCACTGTTTTGCCTTTTGATACTAATATTGCCTCTTGTGTTTTAGAGACGTTCTGGCAATGGGGTTGTACTTTTACGGGCTGCGAATTACTAGTGCCACGTACTCTTCCATCTTCCTTAACCTGATCCCTATTGCCACCTTCATGATTGCCGTAGTGCTACGGTAGGTATATGATCGATGCATGAAACCACACAGTGTGATTGGCATATGTTAATATATTTGCATCTGCATATGTGTTTCAGGGCCGAGAAGCTGTCGCTGACAAAGTGGCCTGGCAAGATGATGTTGATGGGCGTGCTGCTGTGTGTGGGCGGGACTATGATGGTGAGCCTTTTGAAAGGCAGGCTTCTGCATCTATGGCCTGCGAACCTACTTAAATCCTACGCCCAGGCACCAGTGAATCCGGCCAGCGCTCACCAAGACATGGTCGTCGGTACACTTTGGTTGTGCGGCAGCTGCCTGAGCTACGCCCTGTACTTCATCGTACAGGTACTTGCTTGGAATCTAGATTTTCTGTGGTAAACTCAAATGTACAGTCTTGGTTCTCACTTGCCATTGCGTCGATTGCGAAGCTCCCCTTAGTGCAAGGTATTTTTGGCAAAAAAAATTGCATATATGTAGGCATTTTCGTATATGTTTCGTTAGTTTCTGTCTGTCTCTGAGAGAACAAAGGAAAACGAAGCCAATTTGGATTGCCTCGGCCGAGCTGTGCCTTCGTGGGCTGAGCGTGGGGAGCCTGAGGAGGGCCTTTTGGCCTCCTGCGCGTGACTGCGAGGTAATCAGGTCGATTCCCCTAAAAAAAAAGAATCAGGTCGATTCTGCGACAGGCAACAGCAGCATTGCAACAAGGAGCCGGCCAAGGACGTAACCCACCACGTTGTAGTACTTCGATTTTATATGTTGTTGTTACTACTGAACTGAGACAATTTTTTATGTGCTTCGCTACTGCATATTGCGAGCTGATGATAAGAAAATTTCAGGCAAGGCTTGTGAAGGTGTTCCCATCAACTTACTGGATGACGATGCTGACCTGCCTAGTGGGAAGCATGCAATCCTTAGTGGTGGCAGTCTTCGTCGTCCATGACAGAGCAGAATGGAGACTCAAGTGGGACCTTCAGCTCCTCACAGTCATCTACTCGGTAATTAGTTAGTGACAAGACCTCATGTCAATTGCCAATTGCGTGTAAGGTTTGAATTGTCACTGATGCACCCTTGATGTTTGTGTTCCATGTGATGATCAGGGCGTGCTAAACACGGGCCTTGCATTCTTGCTTATCACCTGGGTGATCAAACGGAGTGGACCGATCTACCCTCCGATGTTCAATTCTCTGTCCCTGATCCTCACCACCATCTTGGACTCAATGCTGCTCGGCACCAACATCTACCTTGGGAGGTGAGCAAGCTATAGATGGAACTCTTGATATGGTATTCTCGTGCAGTTGCGGGTCTCTCAATTTATTTACTTGAGATTAGCAGTGCTTGCGAATCTCTCTATACACATTGTGATGATGAATGTAGCAATGTATATCTGTATATGCAGCGTGCTGGGGACAGTTGTAGTTGTTGCGGGATTGTATGCGTTCCTTTGGGGCAAAGCCAAGGAGCTGAAGCTCGCTGCTGGTGCGGCTGCTGCACAAGCCAGGAGCAGCGAGGGTGGAGTATGATCGGCTCGCATAGGTAGCTAGCTAGCTAGGCAGCGAGGTGGAATGCCATGGCTTTCAAGAAGAGCTGGTGTAACAGTCATGAACCGAGTGGCAGATGTTCAGTATTTGGTGATCTGGTATGTTCGGTCATGCCATGGTTCAGTGTTTGTGATGAGCTATGGATTTCTGTTATATTTAGTGGCCTGTTCAAATCTGGAGTTTGAAAATGTAGACTGTGGGAGCATGAGCATATCTAGCTATTGAAATGGATTATTATTACTAGTTGAATTCGGCGCGGCGACACGCCGCGCCCTTTGTGAGAAATTATGTGTATGGTTTGTCAGGATGTCCGTTTATACTAACATGGAGTTGGCTAAATAAACAGACTGATGACATGTTTCCTTTAAAATGTTGTAGATTTGATAGCTCTGGGAAAATTACAACATGCAGACGCAGATTGTATTAGGATAAGCTTACTAAAGTCATTGTCATAAACCTTAAGTCACAAAATATTAAATGAAAATGAAACTATTTCTACAAACAACGTTTAGACACTGCCAAACACCTGACAATAAACTATATGCCTAGTTTCTGAGTGGGTTCTCCATTCTCGTCGAGAGCAAGCACCTTCAGGACCTCTTTTGATGCTGCTCGTGTGATACAGCTACGTAAAACTGACCATGAAAAAACACTGGCTTTGGCAAGTAAACGCCAACTCTATGAATTGTTTGTCCTTGGATAACCAAATTTCTTACGTAACCAAAGATCTTTAAATATATCAGAAAATAAATTTCACATATATCAGAAAGAACTTGCCAGATAAACATTCTGGTATGCAAGCTACAATTGTGATTTTTCTCTTTGAATCTATATGAAAACATGCATGCAAAAAAATTCAAGAGCACGATCTAAACCTGTTTTTTTGTAGTTGGTGTAAAAATGTACAACTGAATATATATACGTACAGGTGTGAATCGTGAAAAATATGGGAAATATTGTCTAGTATAATTTGACCGATCCTTTGTTTGAGCTAGAGCAAGGGATGATTAAATGTGTCATGAATCAAAAAAATATGCCACTAAATAAATTCAAATAGAACAAATCAAGTACTTCCGTTTCCTGAGAGGTAAATAAAAATAATTATGCCTTTTCTATTTTTCCTTGGCGGAGACAGATGGAATGAAAAAACAGCAGTGTGCCCACTCACCACCGACCTTTAATTTCTACATTCGAGCTCTACCATTCTCGGAATATGATAAGAAAAGCACATCACCACTCCTTCAACTGCTTGCATCTAAACTGCAACAGTCATTACTTTTCTGGTGCTATGATTCAGAATCTAAAAGGGCATCCGATGATGGCTCCTTGAAACAAAACCACACCATAATCAAGAAGGAATACTTTGTAATGACAAATAATTTATTCACAAAAGCTTCTAGTCTAATATCATATCATCTCATAGATTTTTATGGTAGACAATTATCTAGGAATCTAACCAATTAAGAGGAATTTTGTTCTAAAGTATAAATGATCTAGGTAGTTGAGGCTTTGATTTTTTTTGTCCAGTACTATGTGGTGCATCTAAGGTAATTGACCATTAAAAGACATTTGCATCAAACCATGGGTAACTATTTCAGTTAATGGTCTATGTTGTGCAATAATACATTCTCCACCAAATTACGACTCCACTTACCTATTTAGTTCTTCTTCTTCCACTTCCTGAGCAAGTAGCAAGTAGTTTTTGTACGTTGCTTCTTCAGAAAAAGCTTATAGTTTCAAGTGAGGAAAGTGAAGTCAAACTCTAGTATGTTCTTGCTGGGAAGCACGTTGGCGGTGCTGCGGCTCCTAGTCCCGACTCTTCTTCTTCGGTGTGTAGGCCTCTCCTCTATGTGTTGTGGTGAGACAGTGTGAACAGCTTCGCGGTCGTGCGCTGGGTGGTGGGTGGTTTGGTGGAGTGCTCCAGAGCGCCTGGGTGAGGCGGGGGGGGGGGGGGGGGGGATCGGGAGAAATCCTAGTCGGTATGTCCGAGGCCGGCGTGGTGGCGCCTGCGGGTGCCGCTAGTCCTTCCTGAAGGGCGACGGGTGGTCCCCTCTCCTCAATCGCGTACCGGGGGAAACCCTTGGCGGCAACATCGTCGCATCCCTTCTTGAAGGTGCTGTCGGGTATCGACGGTTTGGAGCACTAGGAACTTGGTGCGAGGCTTCGGTGGGCGTAGTGGTCTTGGAGCTTGTTCTCTTGTGTCGATCCGCCATTGTCGGCATTTTTTCTTCTTTTTTTCTCTTCTCTTTTATTTTGGGCGTGCTTGTGTTGTTTCCGCCCCAGCAGCTACTTTTGGGCGTTGTGCTGTCTGGCCTAGCAGCGGTCTCAATCTCAAACGGTGTGGCTTTATTTATAAAGCGGGGCGATATCCTGTTTTGAGGAGGAAGGCGGAGGCAAGGGAATACAATGGTACTCACGTAACAGCAGCATTTATCCATACTTACTTTTACTACCAAAATATTTTATGGTACATAATTACCACATGTTGACCGATTGAATACATGCATCTGAAATCACCTAGTAGCAAACTGATAAAAAGCACACAAAAATTGCATCTACCTTTTGACACATGACTATTTACCATTTCATAGTAAAATAAGAAGAAAATCACCTTTCTTGTACCAGCGAACCATATAATTTTCGATTGACACAGTACACTTAATTGCCCATTGAACATAAGCTTCACCCATTGAACATAAGCTTCAGAAATCTCAAAGCAACTTACTGTAATAGAGGAATTGTAAGAAGTCTGATTAGGTTATGAAAAGAGAAAAAGAAAGAAATACCTGGACAATTTTAGAGAGTCAGGAGATTCCCTACCAAGAATAGAGCTGAGAGGAAATCCTCAAATATTCAATAATATTTCTTGCATTATGAATCTTCTTATTGTTGCAGACATGGATATAATAGCAACCTTCTGGATTTAGAGTGCACACCCAAGATATAAATAAACAAAAATCTGTCGGTAACAATGGAGATTAAACATTAATGAACCAGAAGGTAGTCCAACCCACCATCTATATGTGCATAGGTAGAGAAAGTGCTCAGCTAGAAAAACAATCAAATCCAAAAAAGCCACACTGTCCAGTATGTCCAGTCATTTATTTGCTATAATTCATTTGTACCTACCACAATCCAGAAGAGCCAAGAGATAGATAGTGCCTTCTCTAGCTTGGTGCAAGTGTTTCACCTACTTCCATTTCATCCTTGATCATTCTAGTGTTACTTAAGTCATTTTGTTGCTTTATAATATTAGAATTTTGAAGATCACTAAGGTTGCTATGTTGGTGACTGAAAACATAAGCTAACATGTTCCATCGACAATGCATGAAGCACAATTAAGAGTACCACAATTTTAACTCGTGAGCTATTAGATTTTTATAGCAGAGCATATCAATTTAAGCAATGTACTCAGCTGTTAACTTGATAACTATGCTCTAAGAGTCAGCAATGGAGAAATTACCTTGACCTCCTCATAGAGCTTCTTTTCCCAAGCCATAAGCCGCTTCAATGTCGACCCATGGCTCTTCCCTTCATCTAAATCTCTACGCTTCCGAGAGAATTGTTGCTTTTTAGACGTGTCTTTGTATCCACCAGAATTGAATAAAATGATATTCTATTCACAGGCATTCGGATCTCATCAATAATTCCTACCATCCATGAACCTTCAACTACCCCAATCCTACAGGACATAATTTGAATCAAAATTAAGAAGAAAGACTCATGAAGCAAAAAAAACATCGGTATATCCGTTCATAAAACCAATATTACACCAAAGAATCTTCATTGACACAAAAACTAATAGTCTATGGATGCATGTTTAGCACATACAGTTGGAAGTTCCCGCGTCGCTTCTTTAAAAACAACAAAATTCAATTTAAATCCATTATGTTCAAATGAGGCAAAGGATAACTCAATGATGGCATATTATACCATCAGTCCATCATAGCATAAATCATGAATGAATACGAAAGTAAAGAAGTATATACTTATAAACCCTCTTTGTTAAAAAAAAAGAAATTCCCTCATGGCAGAAGAAGTGTTCTTATGGGTTCAGATCAATAAACAAACTATGGACGTTTATTCCTCCTACAAAAGAAAATGAAAATGCTAACCATTTAAATATGTTTGTGTTCCTACTCTGAAATGGTACGAAGCATATTTAAAATTTAATTTAATACAATGATATTTTCATACATCAATCAATTCTTTTTGTAGAAGATGTTATAAAATCAAGGATACACACATGCCCACGACCTTATTGGTACCATCAAGATAATACTCTCACATTTAAGCTTTTCGGGATGCTAAATTTGCTATAGGTAATGTATTCCCTGTTAAACTGTTAAAATATGAATACGTGTACAACTAGGAGTTAGAGATAGACTAGTATTAAAGTTTTTGTACTCCAAGTTTACCTCACTCGTTGTACCATTATATATACCCTATGAGGGTCATAGCAATACAACAACAAAGATTAGGGATTCTATATTTTCTACATGATATCACTATATCAGAGCGGTTAGTCTCACTACACCGATCGTAGGGTTCTAAATACTTCCGCATCGCGCCGCCCTCGAGGAGAGTAATATCTTCTCCTCGGAGGTGCGACACCCGGTCTCGATCAAAGATTGGATCGGTTGTTAGATTCAAATTTCAGTTTATAAAAAGATTAGATTAGATATTCGAAATTCCTATAGATTAGATCGTTAGCCACGAAATAAAGCCTTAAATCCTTCGTGATCCTATCCCGGCAAAATTCGTTGCTGCAAACTCCCGTGCGCACGGATCCCTGATCCGATCTGGTGTTCGAGGCACCGGCATCACGGCGGAAGCTGGCCGCCATGCACGTTCTGCCCACGAGCCGTCCAAGATTTGCATCGATCAAGAGCCAAGACACAGAGCTTGTCCAGGGTGCGTGCCCTTGCATACAGCAGTGCGTGCACTTCCTTTCATGCTGCTAGGAGCACGTCAAGCCCTCCCGTACGCAAAGGCGAGTTGACAAGGTTATACCAAACGGGTACCCCTCCGTGTGGATACCTGGTGCACGTAATGACTAAAACCTAATTGTCAACCGGTTGAGGAACACCATCAAGCGAAGCCCAAGTCAAAGATTTCTTACTATAGATAGCATAGTCGGTAATACTTTCCATACATGTAGTCATAGTCGGTTACAACCCGAGATCTGTACCCCTATATAAAGAACTGGAGGATGGTCGACTAGGGACACGCCCAACCAGAACCACAAAATGCTAGCAAGATCGACATCTTGCTAGACCCCTGTACTCGCCACATATACACAATCAATAACAGACAAGCAGGAATAAGGGTTTTACCTCACCCGAGGGCCCGAACCTCTGTAATTCTCGCTTGTCAGCCGACGAATCTACCAACACCACGCGTTCTCTACCTCATAACTCTTACACTAGTCTAGTAACCATGGGTATTGATGGGGACATCACTCGTCACGAGTCCAATAGGGGCTTAAACAGGCTTCAGCCTGCCCATGCGAAAATGTAATTTTTTTCTTTACTACTGCTAATCTAGGCCCATTAGCAGCTGAGTATGCCAGCCCAAGTAGCACATAGGACAGAGTCACAGAGTAATGCCTATCGATTATTGAACAGGCAACCCAACAGTCCAGCACGCCCAACTCGCACGCAGGCTCACGAGTCACGACACATGGAGTAGCAGCCGAACCAGCGCTCGGTGGCGCCGCGAGGCTGAGCGCCGAGGCGGCGGAGGCGACGCAGCAGCGGTGCATGCGCCGGCGGCGGGCGCAGGAGACGCGGCGGGGATTCGGGTGGATCATCGACGACCATCTTCTGAAGACGGAGCGATCGGCTGCAGGTTCACCTATCCCGCTTCCTCGCTCTAATCTCGCCTCGCTAGTCCTTGATTCACAGTATTGTGGGATGTATGGGAGGTTCATAATCATAGGGCGTGGGCCGATTAACTGATTAAGTTACTATCCAAATATAGAGGAACCGCGAAGGGTGCTGGATCTCATTTACTACAAAGGGTGTGGGGTGATTTTTGTCTCTGAATATCACAGATATTGCGGCACAGGCTGTAATGATGCAGCGTTTTGTCTCTGAATATCACAGATTCATATCTAATACAATTAAGTACTTAGATTAGTTAGATACGAAAACCGCAAAAAAGTACTTAGACACTAATACAATGTTTTGGTATGCGTTAACCTGAAAATTTGTGGTATTTGTCTAAAATAATTTTTTGTCTTATATATTGACTTATTTTTTACGGAAGTAGTTGTTTAGTAGTCGTCGTCAACTTTCAGCTTCCCCTGCAAATAATTCTTGGACTCGCCGTTGCCCGTACGACTACATCAAGCATCGTGTTATGGCAAAAAATATATGCCATCAGATCATCATAGTTCTGCAGGCTCCTCTGGCCAGGGCAGCTCGAGCCTCTGGCCAGTCCAGTTGGGCAGCTCCTAGGGAAGGTGGTATAAAAGTAAATGTCGATGCGGGATGGGACTATCTATCAAAAAAAAGCAGGCCTGGGAATTGTGGTTCATGATCATCTCGGACATCCTATTCTAACTGAATGGAAATATATTCCTGCGTGTGCTAGCGCCGAAGAAGCTGAGGTTTTGGCTTGCCTTGAAGGTCTGAAGCACCTGATCGAACTTCGACGGTGGCCTGCTATTCTTGAATCAGATTGTGACCGAGTGGTGCAAACCCTAGTAGGGGATGAGGTGGAACGTTCTTTTCTGTGGACGCTTTATAATGAAGGAAGAGAGTTTATGCGGATTTATCAAGATATCAAGATTCTGAAGATAGACAAGATTAGTAATGGGGTTGCTCATGCCTTGGGCCAAGTAGGCAAGGCTGGCTCTAGTGGTGTTTGTCGTGATTCAGCTCCGACCTGCGTGTTGGAGTTGATCACAACGGATTGTAATGATTTGTAACTGTGAAAAGACCGCAGGTTTCTTACGCACTCTTTTCCTTCCAGGGTACCTAAGGGGGCTGGAAGGTTTTTAATGAGGCAGATTGCGTGTCTACTTTTAGTGATTTTCAAAAAAAAAAACCGTTGTGTGCTTAGTGGGCTTCCTCTAGTTCTGGCAAAACTGGTGGTCTCACCAATAACCGTGTCCACGAGACACCCCGACAGTACCTTACAAGGTGCAAAACGTCGGCCTCAAGAATAAAACTGCAGCACCGTTCAAAAAAATACCGCGCAATTTTAGATTTTTGGGGGGTACTTATAGGCGAAAGGGCGAAGTCGGTGGAGGGCCGAGGGCCCGCCACCTGGTGCTCGCGCGGCCCCACTCCTGGTCGCGCCACCACGTGGTGGCGGCGCTTCGGTGCCCCCACTTCGTGTCCTCTTCGGTTTTCTGAAACGTTCCCGATGCAAAAATAATTACAGGATGTTTTTTGTCCAATTCCGAGAATATTTCCTTAAGTACTTTTCTGAAATAAAAAAACAGCATAAAATAGGGAACTGACACTGTGACATCTTGTTAATAGGTTAGTTCAAAAAATGCATAAAACTATATAAAATGTGTATAAAACATGTAATAACATGGTATAATATAGCATGGAACATAAGTCATTTCCTTGACTCTGTAATAATGAGAAGTTTTCGCCATGAGAAAAGAACAAAAATTAAGCTGCCAAAGTGCCATATTCCATTTTGAAATAGATGGATTAGCTGCATATGCTCTCCTCTAAGAAACTGCATATTCGAGTATTCCTAAAATCTCTAGAATGGGTATAATTGGCCCTCCTTTGGATCACTAGCTGCAGAGTCGAACCACAGCTATCGAGTTAAATCCAGTGTGCAAGACGCGAAAAGAACGGATTTGCTAAGTCCGAGTTGACTAATTTTTTTTAAAGTCTCGATCACTTTTTAGAAAGTGCAATTCGGAGTTCATACAAATGTGCAATTGCACTTATCTGGAAAAAAATGTGCAACTGGTACGTTTTTCTTTAAACAAACAGAACCTTTGGAAATGCAAAACCTTAAAACCTGTTTGCGGTTCACGAATTTCACATTTTTTTGATAAAAACAAGGGGCACCATAGCAGAAACCATAAACTCGAACCTTAACATATAATATTATGTGAATATCTCTCCGTCTTCTTCCTTCGTCTCCAAACTCTAGTCAGTCTCGCTCGCCCGCATCGGAACATGTCCATACCGAGAATCCCTCGAACCCTCGCCGACGACCATGGGGCAGGGCACGCCGGGCGGCATGGGCAAGCAGAGCGGCGCCCAGGGCGACTGCAACAAGTCTGGCGGCGACAACGACAAGAAGAACAAGAAGTACGAGCCATCGGAGGCGCCGTCCCGCGTCGGTCGCAAGCAGCGGCGGCAGCAGGGGTGAAAGTGCATGGTTGCCCCCATGCGTGGTTTTGGTAATTAATGACAATCCTTATGGACTAATGTTTACATTGAGATATTCTTATAGATCTTGTCCATGGGAAAATATAGGAGTTCATGTGTTGGACTCTTCAAGATGACATAATGACCAATGCTCTATTCAAGGGTTAATATGAAGAATGGTCATGTATAGAGTTGAGCTCATCGCAAGTATGGCTTGGAATAGAAGATTGAGTGAACAATCATGTTTACCCCCAAGCCATCATACATATCAAGAGAAGAAGATGAAGTGCAAGTTCAATATGATGCATCTCGGAAGATATCTTTTGATTGAAGCTTGCAAAAGAGACATGAAGACGAAGCTTAGCGAGGCCCTCCCATAATGGAGTATGGGGGAGCATTTGGAGAAGTCATCATCAAGCATGTGCTAGCAAGCACAATCAAGAAAGGTGTTTCAACTTGAGAGAGTCAAGATCGTAATCATCGAGCTCAAGTGGAATGCGCAAGGCAAAGGTATGATCTTGATAGGTTTTCTATTTTACCGGTCTCATGGTGTTAGGGGGAGACCGGGTTTTAGGATAGACGGCGTACTATCAAGAGGGGCTCTCGAGTGAGTAACTTGATCGCATCTTTGTGGAGAGCTCAAACCTTTACATGCTTGGCATATCATCTTTCTTGGTTCTTATTTGGTTTTTCTCCGTGTTGGGTTTCGGTCCTTGTCGTGATCTTCATGACAAGACCAAGTCCTTCGAAAATGGTTTTATTTTGGAAAACTTGTTGCCTTTTATCCATGTGAGGATTTAGAGCTTGGTTTATCTCCATACTAAGCTCTAGTTCATCAAAAACAGATTTCGTATGAATATCTTGTTGCGTTTTTTATGAAGGAGGTTTTACCGGTTTGCATTGTTTAGGAAAGTTCAACCTTTCCCCATTTGGTTTTATCCTCACATGATGGACTGTGATGTTTCTATGCACATTCAAGTACAGCTCGTTGTAACGATTCCAACGAGCCAAAAATCATCGAAAACGGAGTCCGGATGGAAAAGATATTGACGTTTTCGTGTTCGGTTTTGCTGCAGTTTTTACCTAGGCCGGAGTCTCCGGTCCTAGACCGGAGTCTCCGGTCCTCGCGAATCGATTTTTGTTCCAGCGGACGGCGCTTACGGTTTAGGGGTCCGGAGTAGGTCCGGAGTGACCCCGGAGTCTCTGGGGGGCCGGAGTCTCCGGCCTATGCGGTCCGGAGTCTCCGGTGTTTTTTTCCTGCGTCGACTTTTTCCCTGCTCTTTCGAGGCCGGAGTCTCCGGTCTCAGGGACCAGAGTCTCCGGCCAGGCCGGAGTCTCCGGCCTTCCAGACCGGAGTCTCCGGTCTAAGTGGACTGCAACGGCTCTTTTTCTGGGAGGGGTATAAATACCCCTCCACCTACCTCCAGCCACTTAGCTCTGCCCTCTAAGTTTTGATTTCTCTCTCCTCCATTGTTGCAAGCTCATTTCCTTGATATCTCCCAATCCCTCCACCCAAACTCTTTGATCTTTGGAGAATTGAAGGAGAAGACCTAGATCTACATTTCCACCAAACCATATCTTCTCTAAGTGAGGGGAACCCTTTCGATCTAGGTCTTGGAGTTCCATTTGTTGTGTTCTTCTTTGTTCTTCCTCTCTTCTCCCCCCATAAGCATTAGTTGCTTGTGGTGGGATTTGAGAGTGAAGGATTTGAGCACTTGTGCTCTTGCCTCTTGCATTTGGTGCATCGGTGTGCTCTCCACGAGGATTCGTGGAAGTTGAAAGCTTGTGAAGTTGTTACTCTTGGGTCCTTGGACCCTAGACGCCATTGTGGTGGTTGGACCCTTGTGTGGTCACTTGAAGCCGTTCGGGAGCCCCCAACCCATTGTGGGTTGTTCCCCGGATTGTTGTTGAAAGCCGTTCGGGAGCCCCCAATCCTTTTGTGGGTTGTGCCTCGGATTGTTGTTGAAAGGCTCCGGATTCCGCCTCGAAGGATTACCGATAGTGGAAGGTGAACCAAACCTTTGTGGTGCGGTTCATCGGAGAAGAGGGTGAAACCTTTGTGGTTGTTGAACCGTTGTGTCGGTTCACACCTCTCCAACGAGACGTACTCCCTTAACAAGGAGGAACTCGGGAATACATCCTCGTCTCCGCGTGACTCGGTTATTTCTATACCCGAGCTTTTACTTATGCACTTTACATTGTGATAGCCTTCGTGCTTGAAGTATTCTATATTGCTATCACCTTGTTGTTTGTCTTGCTTAGCATAAGTTGTTGGTGCACATAGGTGAGCCTAGTTTATTTAGGTTGCCGGCTTGTTAATTTAAACACCTAGTTTTATTCCGCAATTATCAAGCCTAAACCGGAAAAGTTTTAAACCGCCTATTCACCCCCCCCCCCCCTCTAGGCGACATCATTGTCCTTTCAAGGGGCCCGAGGCTTCCCCACGCTTGCCCCACGTCGCGCCGCTCTCCAAGTGGCGGCGCTGCTCTCCAACAAGCCTGGCGGCGACGGTGACAAGAAGGACAAGAAGTTCGAGCTCGTACACAGCCCCATGCTACCGTAGGATGGAGAAGACACGGTGGAGATCATATTTTGTAAGCATTGACCAGTTCTCATGTACCCTCAAAGAGATTCTAAAATAGCCTCTAAATCTGCGTATTCACAAGTTGTGGCTATGAATTCCCAGTCCCCGTTAAATATTTTACGGGTTTGGCCACTTTTAAGAGCTCTATTCGGGGCTTTTTTTACAACAAAAATTGTAAAAGTCCAATTTTTAAGAGTTTAACTATTTTTAAGGGCTCTGTTAGAAATGCTCTTAGCATCGAAACCGGAGGCAGTTCGGAGGACCCTGCATGCAAAGAGTTTTCCATACTTTTACACTTTACAGTGTTGCGGACAGAGGCGCTAAACTCGTATTATATATTTTGTAGTATGATTTTTTTCTTAAGCGTGTGTGTAGGTGACCTCCATTTTAAGCACCCCCGTTCAGATCAGTAGCTGCTATTTTATACTCGTAGCAGCTAACATTTCGTTGAGGTGATTCAAACAGGCTATATATAATTGGTCGCCGTAGAAACGCAGGAGGATAGCATCCATGATGACATGAAGTGACAATTCTTTTTTTTTCTGAAGAAGAAAATTTTCAAGAATGCAATTTGACATAAGTCAACAATTTCAGGGAGCTGAATATAATCCATAAGTTCTTCTTGCGGTTGTCACATGCTTGGAAATCGGAGTGGTGTGATGAAAAGCATCACTCGTAGTCGTGAGATAGGGGTAGCCAAAGGCGTATCCTGATAAGCCATGGTGGCAATAAGGGTGAGAGAGACATCCAATGCAGACGCAAGAGGTGAGAAAATATATTAAAACAACTTATGTCACGTGGGGGTGCCAATAAATATAATTAATTACAATAGATGTAAATCCTTGACTTTATTTGGATCCGGTCGGCAGGGTAACCTTCTTCGGGACTAAACCTTTCCGACTTATTAACCAAAGTCCTAAGATCTACTAACTATATAGAGAGTTAGCAAACACGACTGGAACACGAGCGCCCCCCACATGCTATTTATTACGACCCTTCATTATTCATGGAAGAACCTCAATGATAGACAGCGGGCCCAGTATCGGCATGATTCTGTAATCACTGAATCCTGCCTGCAAAACAATTTGCTTCCATTGGTTCTCATCTCGCTCAAACCCAATGCCTCGCATCATATACATGTCAAGCAACACCTGGGCCTCTTTGACGGCCTTCTCTTCCGCTGACCCATGTCCAACCACCATATTTATAATAATTATTTTCCCTCCGCCGGCTTCTCTTGTCGGGATTGATCGCTTGCACTGTTCAAGTATCTTGACGCAGGATTCGTCGTCCCAGGAATTCAAAACAGCCTAAGATATACAGAAGGCATTAACGCTAAGTCAGGAGCAGTGTTATATTCAAAAGGAAAGCTGAGTAATATGAATTGAAAGAATGATGTAATGACCAAAGACTACCTTCAGTAAAACAGCATCAGCATGAGGAATATGCTCAAACATGTCACCAACGATGTAATTCACCGCGCCATAGCGAGGTGCATTTGTGATGACTTGTTCTAAGTCCAGTACGCTGCAGGTGATTTGTGGGAACTCCTTAGCAATGGCTACAGCAGCAATGCCATGGCCTCCACCGACATCTATCAGCGAGCTTAGCCCGTGGAAGATGTCACGAGCCTCTTTCACTATAATACCCATGACAAGGTTGCTGTCCGCAACACATGCTTGGTTCATGGCATCATTATATGATGCATTAATCTTGGTTAGGTCCCATGGGGACATGCCGTGCGCCATCTCGAAAGGTGTGTTGGTAGTGGTATCATCTCTGAACCAGTTTTCCAGGCCGAAGAAAATGGAAACAGTTGTCTCGGGGCGCGTCATGAGTAGCAGAAGCGCAGAAATGTCGCATGAAGTTGACTCGTTGTTGACGAGGAGGCGAGATAACGGCGTGAGCTTGTAGACCATATGATTGTCACCAACGTGCGATGATTCTTCAAAAATGCCACAAACTGTAAGTGCACGCATAAGCCGTTGGAGATACGGGAGCTTGGCCGTGTGGAGCCCGGTCTCCGCAATGATGTCCGAGATAGTCGCTGCTCCGCCACGACGGTCGATGGCGCTTGGGATGCCCAGGCCTACAGCGCACCTGAGCGCCGATGACTTCAGGTGAGCAAGCCCATAGCGGTGGAGTTCCGTGTACCCTTGCACCTTCTCGGTGTTCATCATTTCGCTACACATGACACACTGCATCAAAAACCAGGGTGAGACATCAGCAGGCATGGGCTGATTTAGAATTTGACAATAAGGGGCGGGGGCTGAAAAATGAAATGACCTCGGAACAATTAGGAGAACACATGAATATGTATGCCTATAATATCTATCGATCTATCTATTATATACTAAAAGAAAAATAAAAATGTCTAAACAAGATTTAATAAAATATTATTTGGCACCAAGACACGCACTTCCGTCTGACACGTATGGACTCCCGTAATGGTTCGTACATGCGTGAGGGCCCAAGGATTTTTTTTTAACGTGGACTCCTTTGACTATATATCTTTTCAAGACTATTAGAGTCAGTTCGAAAAAAAATCTTCTTAGGAGTTAGGCAATAATCAAATCCGTTCCAAAAAAAACCTTTGTGCTGTTTACCGGGAACTCTCGCGTGCACATGTAACCTACGGGAAAGGAATACATAGCTCATGCGTATGAGCCAACACATCTATTTAAAACAAGACCATTGGTATTCAAGATGGAGAAGATAATTAACCAATATAATGCCCAGCTCATGGATACGAATGAGTTCGTTTTGTATACACCATAATAGGTACAAACTAACAAAAGTGTGATCTACGAAGAGGCAAATTGATAGGTTATAAACGAGTTTCATTAAATCTAATCATGCATTCATTATCAATTAAGAATACGGATACTAAATTAAGAAGTTCATGGAGGATTGAAGTACATATTCCATGCCAATAAAAATCGATGGTTGCTAGCACCAAAAAATTAAGATGCGTAAGTTGAATCCGTTCAGAAAAAAAAAACTGTGTACCCTAGCTAGCTAAACTGTTGTTGCAAGAAATTATAAAGTATAAACTGGAAGTGTTGTGCCAGGGTTCAATGTACTGATCCACACGTATGCATGAGTTATGAGTACAACTCCTTTTGCCTACTTACAGAAGTATAGTTCAACTATATATATACATACAAGCACAAGTATTGAGTGGTACGTTACACCAAAAGGATAGGACGATATATGTCATATTTTCTCTATCTTTATGAGTTACTATTGTGTCAAGTGAATACACTGAGATATTTCATATTTTGTATAAATTGTCACGGCAATTTATTTATTTAGAGGATATAACATGTACAATTTAAATATTTCGGAATTGCTCCAATGGATATTATTTGGTTTGGATGAGAGCATGTATCATTTCATTTGCTTAAAATAAAGTCAACAATTGGTGGTGAAACTATACCAAGCAATGTCATGTTAAATTACACAACAAATACATTTAAATGAGTATCTTGAATTGTTAGATTGAAGATCGAGATAGCATGAAGACATTCTAAAAAATCTATAAAAAAATTGGAAAAGATGCATCCAAGAAAAAGGTAATAATAAATGAAAGGAAGAAACTTAGAATGAGACAATAGTGCTCACTGTTTAGTTGGCTTACCTAACTTAACATCAGATAAAAACTATAGTTCCATTTTATAAGCTAATATCATTTACAAAACATGCGTGGGTGTTTTCATAAATGATGGCATAATCATTCGTCCATGCTTTTAATATATTTACATACGTTCCTGACATGTCTGATATTATTTTACTACTAAAACATTTGTGATAGTCATAGAACAATACTGTTTCTTATCCTGTGATAGTCCTTGAGACTGTACTTTATTTCACAAACCCTTTTAACACATTTAAAAGATGATGTCCTCGCAATATCTCACTTCTAGGTTGAAAACTTGAGAATAATGTAAACTAAATTTGATAGAAGTGAACCCCACTTGCATCTGTAATCATATAATGTAAACTAAATTTGACAGAAGTTTTTCTATTGGTGTCGTGATTATTTTTTTAGCAACATGAGTCTAAATAACCTGACATCAAAGCAATTAGGTTTATCTTTACAACTAAAGGGGAGCTGGCGGCGAGTTAGGCTCTACGTACGTTGGTACGTCACCCCCGAGACCCCTACTCTACGATACGTACGTTGGGTCTTGCCGAGAACAAAGCACAATTAAAAGTTAAAACAGAGAACAAAAATCACGACTACAGTTGGGACAAGATATTTGGCGCATGAGGAAGAAATATCACATTTACGAGGAGCAAAAAATTCAATTACGAGGAAGAAAAATTGTATGCAAGAGGAACAAATATGTGTAACAAATGGAAGAAAATCGGGAGTACAGTTGAGACAAGTTTAGTGTCGCACGAGCAAAAATCAGAGGGAACAAAACAATACATCCCATGGAACAAAACCGTAAGTGCAGATGCGTGTTTGTGAGCATTGTGTTACGCGCTGAAGGGGCCGAGCCTAGGAAATTGTTTCTTCTCTGAACTGCTCGGCTCGGACAATACGGAGGAGTTTCCTAAAAGACGCTATATTATTGCTGCTATTAGTTCATCCGAAGGGGAGGGGATTACCGCAAATCACACAAAGAAGAAGGGGCAGGGCAGTTGCTCGGCCGTGGGGATGCTCGTCCGCAGCGGCAGGGCAGGGCAGGGCAGGGCAGGGCAGCTGCTCGGCCGTGGTGATGCTCGTCCGCAGCGGCAGGGGCGCAGGGCTGGGCAGCTGCTCGGAACGTTGGTTCTCTTGTGCTCTCACTCTCTTTCAGTTTGGCCGTCACGGAAGATTGGGCCTCTATTTATAGGGGACAACTGCAGGGAGAGGGATGAGTCGACCTGGCACGATGGCTGCCAAAAGACATGTCCTAAACGTCAGCTTTCTCTTAACATTAACATGTAGGATATTTATCAGAGAATGAAGAAAGGGTAGGCTGCCTTCCCTTAGCTAAGATGATCCCTCACAAAATAAAAAGGCTAGTTTCATCATTGTATCATTTGTCTTCCCTTATAAATTTAATTTTTTACTAAAATATAATTTATTATTATTAATTGTTATGGATAACAATAAGAGATAATGCAATGTATAATTTTAATTTTGTCTTCGCTAAATGACTTTATGGCTAAGAGAAGACATGTCTTCTCCACCATTGTACATGCCCCTCGGATGTTAAACTGAACTAAGAGATTTGCAAAAGCTATACCTAGCCGCCAGGCGTAGGAAGAGCGACTCCACTCCTCTGAGCTCCACTAACGAAGAGGCTGGTCCCCTCTTCCTCCGCTTGCTGCTCCGATTGCAGGAGGGAGGAGAGCCCGTTTCCTCCGTTCCGGCATGAAAGTTAGGGTTAGACAAATTTGGTGTGGTGAGAGCGGTGTCCGGGCAAATAAATTCATCTCAACACCAATCTCACACCAACGTTGTCCTTCATGGCGGCGTCTTGGAGTAGATGGCATTGTGTGCTTATCGATTGTTCAGATTAGTGGCTTTAGGTTTGTTGGACAGGGACGACGAAGCGGCAGCGGCGATTCCATCAGATGGGGCTTTCCTCCTGCTTTGTCATGTGGCGCTGTCTCCGACAGCGATCCAAATGGCGTAGTCCCCCGTGTTGTCGATGGTGGTTGTGCATCGGGCTCAACCAACCTGAGCTGCCGCAGCAGAGAAGAAGGACATGATCATGTTTTCAGCTTTTTATTCTAAGGTCTTTCTTGTAAACTTTCTGGGCCTTATGGTATTTCTTGTATCTACCAGGGGCATGTATGTAATTGCTCCCGCTGTTTAATGAAATGTTAAGCTTCGACGATTTGGACGATAACTCGTCCGGAATGCGGCCTTGGTACTTTCCTGGTACTAATTCTCGTCAGTGGAGAAGCTCAAGGGCTGCAGGAAAGTAAATTATTAGAAATTGAGATCTGATTGAATCGAAAGTAGGCAAATGAATTATCATTCAAGCAAAGACAAAAATGTTGGAATAGCGTTCCACGATGTAGTTAATCTTGATCGAAACAAAGGCAGTACAGAAGACCAGAAACCCATACAGCACAAAGCAAGCTCTTCAGCTATCATGCCTATCAACCACCAAGGGGGCGAGGGTTTCGCCTAAATCAGCAATAGCAGACAGGTTGTTTTCAGAGAAAGAAACCAGCTGTAGCATATAGTGACAGCAACAGAATGATCAGGCCATTATACGTATCAACCATCAAGGGGCCGAGTGTTCTGCCTAAATCAGAAATAATAGGCAGGGCGTTATCACCTGTAGTGACAGAAACAGAGTGAGGTAGGGAAACGTGTAGAGCTTGCCTTGCTGTATGGATTTCTTGTTATGTTATCATTAATGCCATATTTTTAACTTGGGCAGCTGGCTGCTTCCTAGCAATAGCAAACTTACCTGCAAGAACGACGCTACTCCACTAGAGGCTGGGCTAGCTGGCTAGTTCCTAGCAATAGCAATTTTTGGGCAGCTGGCTGCTTCCTAGCTATAGCAAATTTTATGCCCATGTTCTTGGCCGTTACAATTTTCACCTCTACACTCACCACTCCTCGTATCTTTATATACTAGTTGATTGTTTGTGTGTTGCTACGGTAGGTAAATTTTATCCTCGACTCCTCGTTGTCAAATAAAATACTTTTTTTCGAGAGTACGCAATTACCTACCTTACTTTTATAGAAGATCAAATAGAATACTTTGGTAATTTAGCACTTATTTGAACACTCCAGGTGATGCATCTACGCGCATTGTTGCCACTCTTCCAGCGAAGCAATATCTTCACAATTTATCCCTAGCATCTTACCTCCTCATTTGTTTGTCGTTGTGGTCTTTGAAAAATCTAGAAAATTTTCGACACAATTCTTTACTATTGATGAGGTCCCAATTAGGAATTCAACAAATATATCAAATACTTGCAATACCTACTATTTTGAGGCACATGAATCAGTGGTTGATCATGGTCGATTCCCTACATATATAGGAACATGACATGGGAGCAGACTGTATAACTTATTGGCATGGAAGAATTTTCAGCTGGCTGTTTAGCTATATCTACAGACTTGTTGTGTACTATTTTTAAGGTCGAAGTTCCACCCAAAGTTCACAAAGGGATATTAATTAGGCTATTGCACTCGTGCAGTAGCTAAATAGTATGTATAACCTCTTATCCTAACTCCTCCTAAGCTAGTTCTTGTATTGTCGTTCATCCCTCAACTCGTTTCTTTCAGGCAAGTGGTTTCTGATACACAGCTCCATGTTACCGACCGGAATATCCACATCTATCTTGCCTATAGCCCTGTACCAAAAGACCTGCCTGTAACCATGTACGAGAGTGTAGATGCCAAATCCTTATGACTGAATGTGATGGGAAACTGCATCAGAGTGGTATCTCCCACTCGAATGTGCAGCATGAAGGACAACCGGCCGACAGTTCGGATCTTCGTGCGTAACCTGTAAACTCAGGGACGTGGCAAACTCAAGGCGGCGACAGGATTTGTTTCGGTTTGGAAGGCGGGGGAGTAACCCTCTTTTGTGCCTGTATCAAATCGATGGTTCAGTGATGATGGAATTGCTTACCGATGTTCCTGTTGTAGTTTATTTTCCTTATTGATGTCCGTCTGGTACTTGTAATGTAGGCGATCAAACCACTGGGATTCCTAGAGCTGTCTGTTGCATCTGTGAATGCTCATGATCGCCGCCTGACCCAAAAACCTCTTATGATTTGGCGATCCGCAGTGTCCGAGTTTGTCTTGAACCGCTTGGTTCAGCTCGTCAATCAAGGTGTGTGCTTTACCATGAGATTCAAAGAAGGTAACTGATGATGTTCTTGCATTCATAAGCGTACATGTGAGCTACCGGAAGGTCTACAACCACATGAGAAGGTGGAGGACCAAGTGGGCCATAATAAGGAGGATGAAATTCGATGGAAAACTCGACTGAAACGAAGACTATTGTTGCTTCTGGCTTCTGGACGAACGGAGCCACCGAGAGTACCTGAAGGTAATAAGCTTCATTCAATTTCCTTTCTTGTTCTTACAGTACCTATGCAGACATCCGTCATGACAGCTGCTCTTTGTGAATTGCAGTGCTACCCAAGGCGTCATGAGTTCATCAATAACCCTATCATTTTGTATGCTCAGATGAAGATGATCTTCACGCCCCGGCTTGTCAGCCAGGAGCAGCTATACACACCAAGGTTGTTGGTCTGGGAACTCAACTTCATTGCTGACAACAGCGGCAGAGCTTAAGGCCGGCATGCCCGGGCAGCTCCGCTTCGTCCGGCAAGCCTGCAAAGATCATGTTATTGGGCGTTAATTAGCGGTTAGCTAGCTGCTTCACCATTGCTGCCAGGGCCCCTATTTTTTCCTGGCTCCGCCACTGGCTGACAACAAAGAAGAGCATGCCGAGTACCGGGCGCTGTAGGACATGGAGAGGAGGAGCTGGCTTAGGATCTGGCTTCGCAAGCAGATTGATGCAGGAGTCTAAGTGCCTCTTTCTTCATCTTCTCGACGATGCTCATGATCTGTTGTATATTTTGGGAGGTGGTCTCATAGCCCTCCATTAGTTAGGACTTGGGTAAACTTAATCCCCGGTCTGGATGATAAATTTGATCGAGGTGGTATATATATCCCACGATGGTTTACTCGTGATGCATCGCCAGTAGGTTAACTACTTGATGTGTATTACCAGCACCTTTTATATGAACTGAATGTTTCTGAATGTTTGCTGAATGTTGTTTAATGTGTTGTTATTCTGGGTAACCTCCCCACTCGAAAGGAAAAGGTTAGCAGAACACACTCACGTCTACAACCAAACAATGTGTTTGTTGCACCAACAGGGCAGAAAAACGCCAGTGCAGACATCCAAACAATGGGAGTTGTCTTCCCTCTCTGGTGCAGAAATGGCCTTCACGAGCAACCAAACCAAACGATAGGGATTTTCTGGCCTGTGGCCCGTTTCCAACGCACAGGTACATCCTTCTCTTTGCGCCAGGCATACCCAAAACGAGCCAAGCCTACCAAGCGCGCCCCTAGCGGCGGAGTGGGGTGGACAGTGGGCGGAGCAAAGCGACGTCGGAGCGCAAGGTGTGTCGGGATCCCGGAGAGGGACAAGAAGATGGTGGGGACTGCGGGTTTGGTTTGAAAATAAAGGAGGGCTAATTTGTAAAAAGGCCACCGCGACAATCAATTCCGAATTGATCGGAGGGAGTATCCAGCCCCCAACCGTGGCAATCCACCCCCCAAACGTCAACAATCAATTCCGATCTGAGGGGGACGGGTCCGATGAAGCCAAACATGTTAAAAAGAAAACTAAAATCCTTCTCGCACGTTACTACGTTAGGGGATACGGTCACACCCTCGAAGCCCTCTTTCTCTCGTTTTGGCACCTCCCACTCTCAACCCCTCGACCTGCCCGCCGCCGCCGCCACACTACAGCAGATCGCCGGCCACTCTGCAACTATGGCGGACGAATCGAGGGAGGGGGAGGTTAAGGCGGCGTCGAGTCCGCAAGAAGCGGCCATGCTGGCGCTGAGCATGGTGCTGGTGCAGTTGATCATGGTGGGGATGCTTGTTCTCTCCAAGTTGGCTCTCAATGCCGGCATGAGCCCCTTTGTCATCATTGTCTACAGAAATCTCATCGCCTCCGCCGTTGTCATACCACTTGCTCTCATCTTTGAGAGGTACGTGGAAAAAGGTGTGGGCTGTTGGGTGTTGGATTTTGTATATTACAGGTCATGTTCATAATTTTTCTTCCAAGTCTATCTATTGCAGGGAAATGTGGAAACAAGTGAACTGGGCTGTTGGGGGCTGGATTTTTGCAAATGCTGCATTTGGGTGTGTTCTCACTCTGCATTGGATTTTGGTAGTCATATTTTTTGATTATTCAGTGAACGTTAGAGGCAGTGATAAAAATAAGAGTATTTAGGAGCAACTATACATCTTTGCGCTACAAAGAAGAAAGGAACCCTAATTTGAGGTCACAACAAGTTCATTGTCCTAATCTAATCTAAATTTGCACTTTGTCGTCATATATAATTTCTGCATTCTGCACTTAATTTCATGGCACTGTCAAAGTGTGAACTATCTCCCACTGTCACCTTTATGCAGATTTAAAGTATATGTTAAATTTAGAAGCCATCTCTACATTTGGTTTATACCATTGTCACAGTCTGATTTCAGATTTCAACTACTACAGTACAAGTTTGTAATACCCCTCTTAGTATCGTGTGTAAATATTGACTATCAATTACTCCCTCTGGTCATCTTTAGATGACGTTTCCAGACAGCAGGTTTGACATGCATGTTCTACTTTGCTGTCTAAAACGACAAGAGGGAGTGATTACTTTGTAAAACCTCCCTTTTCCTGCAATGATGTTTCGATTATTTTTACTTCATCTATTTATACATAACATGTCACTGTTTTGCCTTTTGATACTAATATTGCCTCTTGTGTTTTAGAGACGTTCTGGCAATGGGGTTGTACTTTTACGGGCTGCGAATTACTAGTGCCACGTACTCTTCCATCTTCCTTAACCTGATCCCTATTGCCACCTTCATGATTGCCGTAGTGCTACGGTAGGTATATGATCGATGCATGAAACCACACAGTGTGATTGGCATATGTTAATATATTTGCATCTGCATATGTGTTTCAGGGCCGAGAAGCTGTCGCTGACAAAGTGGCCTGGCAAGATGATGTTGATGGGCGTGCTGCTGTGTGTGGGCGGGACTATGATGGTGAGCCTTTTGAAAGGCAGGCTTCTGCATCTATGGCCTGCGAACCTACTTAAATCCTACGCCCAGGCACCAGTGAATCCGGCCAGCGCTCACCAAGACATGGTCGTCGGTACACTTTGGTTGTGCGGCAGCTGCCTGAGCTACGCCCTGTACTTCATCGTACAGGTACTTGCTTGGAATCTAGATTTTCTGTGGTAAACTCAAATGTACAGTCTTGGTTCTCACTTGCCATTGCGTCGATTGCGAAGCTCCCCTTAGTGCAAGGTATTTTTGGCAAAAAAAATTGCATATATGTAGGCATTTTCGTATATGTTTCGTTAGTTTCTGTCTGTCTCTGAGAGAACAAAGGAAAACGAAGCCAATTTGGATTGCCTCGGCCGAGCTGTGCCTTCGTGGGCTGAGCGTGGGGAGCCTGAGGAGGGCCTTTTGGCCTCCTGCGCGTGACTGCGAGGTAATCAGGTCGATTCCCCTAAAAAAAAAGAATCAGGTCGATTCTGCGACAGGCAACAGCAGCATTGCAACAAGGAGCCGGCCAAGGACGTAACCCACCACGTTGTAGTACTTCGATTTTATATGTTGTTGTTACTACTGAACTGAGACAATTTTTTATGTGCTTCGCTACTGCATATTGCGAGCTGATGATAAGAAAATTTCAGGCAAGGCTTGTGAAGGTGTTCCCATCAACTTACTGGATGACGATGCTGACCTGCCTAGTGGGAAGCATGCAATCCTTAGTGGTGGCAGTCTTCGTCGTCCATGACAGAGCAGAATGGAGACTCAAGTGGGACCTTCAGCTCCTCACAGTCATCTACTCGGTAATTAGTTAGTGACAAGACCTCATGTCAATTGCCAATTGCGTGTAAGGTTTGAATTGTCACTGATGCACCCTTGATGTTTGTGTTCCATGTGATGATCAGGGCGTGCTAAACACGGGCCTTGCATTCTTGCTTATCACCTGGGTGATCAAACGGAGTGGACCGATCTACCCTCCGATGTTCAATTCTCTGTCCCTGATCCTCACCACCATCTTGGACTCAATGCTGCTCGGCACCAACATCTACCTTGGGAGGTGAGCAAGCTATAGATGGAACTCTTGATATGGTATTCTCGTGCAGTTGCGGGTCTCTCAATTTATTTACTTGAGATTAGCAGTGCTTGCGAATCTCTCTATACACATTGTGATGATGAATGTAGCAATGTATATCTGTATATGCAGCGTGCTGGGGACAGTTGTAGTTGTTGCGGGATTGTATGCGTTCCTTTGGGGCAAAGCCAAGGAGCTGAAGCTCGCTGCTGGTGCGGCTGCTGCACAAGCCAGGAGCAGCGAGGGTGGAGTATGATCGGCTCGCATAGGTAGCTAGCTAGCTAGGCAGCGAGGTGGAATGCCATGGCTTTCAAGAAGAGCTGGTGTAACAGTCATGAACCGAGTGGCAGATGTTCAGTATTTGGTGATCTGGTATGTTCGGTCATGCCATGGTTCAGTGTTTGTGATGAGCTATGGATTTCTGTTATATTTAGTGGCCTGTTCAAATCTGGAGTTTGAAAATGTAGACTGTGGGAGCATGAGCATATCTAGCTATTGAAATGGATTATTATTACTAGTTGAATTCGGCGCGGCGACACGCCGCGCCCTTTATGAGAAATTATGTGTATGGTTTGTCAGGATGTCCGTTTATACTAACATGGAGTTGGCTAAATAAACAGACTGATGACATGTTTCCTTTAAAATGTTGTAGATTTGATAGCTCTGGGAAAATTACAACATGCAGACGCAGATTGTATTAGGATAAGCTTACTAAAGTCATTGTCATAAACCTTAAGTCACAAAATATTAAATGAAAATGAAACTATTTCTACAAACAACGTTCAGACACTGCCAAACACCTGACAATAAACTATATGCCTAGTTTCTGAGTGGGTTCTCCATTCTCGTCGAGAGCAAGCACCTTCAGGACCTCTTTTGATGCTGCTCGTGTGATACAGCTACGTAAAACTGACCATGAAAAAACACTGGCTTTGGCAAGTAAACGCCAACTCTATGAATTGTTTGACCTTGGATAACCAAATTTCTTACGTAACCAAAGATCTTTAAATATATCAGAAAATAAATTTCACATATATCAGAAAGAACTTGCCAGATAAACATTCTGGTATGCAAGCTACAATTGTGATTTTTCTGTTTGAATCTATATGAAAACATGCATGCAAAAAAATTCAAGAGCACGATCTAAACCTGTTTTTTTGTAGTTGGTGTAAAAATGTACAACTGAATATATATACGTACAGGTGTGAATCGTGAAAAATATGGGAAATATTGTCTAGTATAATTTGACCGATCCTTTGTTTGAGCTAGAGCAAGGGATGATTAAATGTGTCATGAATCAAAAAAATATGCCACTAAATAAATTCAAATAGAACAAATCAAGTACTTCCGTTCCCTGAGAGGTAAATAAAAATAATTATGCCTTTTCTATTTTTCCTTGGCGGAGACAGATGGAATGAAAAAACAGCAGTGTGCCCACTCACCACCGACCTTTAATTTCTACATTTGAGCTCTACCATTCTCGGAATATGATAAGAAAAGCACATCACCACTCCTTCAACTGCTTGCATCTAAACTGCAACAGTCATTACTTTTCTGGTGCTATGATTCAGAATCTAAAAGGGCATCCGATGATGGCTCCTTGAAACAAAACCACACCATAATCAAGAAGGAATACTTTGTAATGACAAATAATTTATTCACAAAAGCTTCTAGTCTAATATCATATCATCTCATAGATTTTTATGGTAGACAATTATCTAGGAATCTAACCAATTAAGAGGAATTTTGTTCTAAAGTATAAATGATCTAGGTAGTTGAGGCTTTGATTTTTTTTGTCCAGTACTATGTGGTGCATCTAAGGTAATTGAACATTAAAAGACATTTGCATCAAACCATGGGTAACTATTTCAGTTAATGGTCTATGTTGTGCAATATTACATTCTCCACCAAATTACGACTCCACTTACCTATTTAGTTCTTCTTCTTCCACTTCCTGAGCAAGTAGCAAGTAGTTTTTGTACGTTGCTTCTTCAGAAAAAGCTTATAGTTTCAAGTGAGGAAAGTGAAGTCAAACTCTAGTATGTTCTTGCTGGGAAGCACGTTGGCGGTGCTGCGGCTCCTAGTCCCGACTCTTCTTCTTCGGTGTGTAGGCCTCTCCTCTATGTGTTGTGGTGAGACAGTGTGAACAGCTTCGCGGTCGTGCGCTGGGTGGTGGGTGGTTTGGTGGAGTGCTCCAGAGCGCCTGGGTGAGGCGGGGGGGGGGGGGGGGGGGGGGGTGAAAGTGCATGGTTGCCCCCATGCATGGTTTTGGTAATTAATGACAATCCTTATGGACTAATGTTTGCTTTGAGATATACTTGTAGATCTTGTCCATAGGAAAAGATTGGAGTTCATGTGTTGGACTCTAGTAGATTACATGATGATCAATGCTCTACTCAAGGGTTTATATGAAGAATGGTCATGTGTAGAGTTGAGCTCATTGCAAGTATGGCTTGGAATAGAAGATTGAGTGAACAATCATGTTTACCCCCAAGCCATCATACATATCAAGAGAAGAAGATGAAGTGCAAGATCAATACGATGCATCTCGGAAGATATCTTTTGACTGAATCTTGCAAAGGAGACATGAAGACGAAGCTTGGCGAGGCCCTCCCATAATGGAGTATGGGGGAGCATTTGGAGAAGTCTTCATCAAGCATGTGCTAGCAAGCACAATCAAGAAAGGTGTTTCAACTTGAGAGAGTCAAGATCGTCATCATCGAGCTCAAGTGGAATGCGCAAGGCAAAGGTATGATCTTGATAGGTTTTCTATTTTACCGGTCTCATGGTGTTAGTGGGAGATCGGGTTTTAGGATAGATGGCGTACTATCAAGAGGGGCTCTCGAGTGAGTAACTTGATCGCATCTTTGTGGAGAGCTCAAACCTTTGCATGCTTGGCATATCATCTTTCTTGGTTCTTATTTGGTTTTTCTCCGTGTTGGGTTTCGGTCCTTGTCGTGATCTTCATGACAAGACCAAGTCCTTCGAAGATGGTTTTACTTGGGAAAACTTATTGCCTTTTATCCATGTGAGGATTTAGAGCTTAGTTTATCTCCATACTAAGCTCTAGTTCATCAAAAACAGATTTCGTATGAATATCTTGTTGCGTTTTTGATGAAGGAGGTTTTACCGGTTTGCATTGTTTAGGAAAGTTCAATCTTTCCCAATTTGGTTTTATCCTCACATGATGGACTATGATGTTTCTATGCACATTCAAGTAGAGCTCGTTGTAACGATTCCAACGAGCCAAAAATCATCGAAAACGGAGTCCGGATGGAAAAGATATTGACGTTTTCGTTATCGGTTTTGCTGCAGTTTTTGCTAGGCCGGAGTCTCCGGTCTCAGGGACCAGAGTCTCCGGCCAGGCCGGAGTCTCCGGTCCTAGACCGGAGTCTCCGGTCCTCGCGATCCGTTTTTTGTTCCTCCGGTCGGCACTCTCTGTATGGGGGTCCGGAGTAGGTCCGGAGTGACCCCGGAGTCTCTGGGGGGGCCGGAGTCTCCGGCCTACGCGGTCCGGAGTCTCCGGTGTTTGTTTCCTGCGTCGACTTTTTTCCTGATCTTTCGAGGCCGGAGTCTCCGGTCTCAGGGACCGGAGTCTCCGGCCAGGCCGGAGTCTCCGGCCTTCCAGACCGGAGTCTCCGGTCTAAGTGGCTGCAACGGCTCTTTTTCTGGGAGGGGTATAAATACCCCTCCACCTACCTCCAGCCACTCAGCTCTTCCAAGCACGAATTTTTCCCCTCTCTCACCTCCATTGTTGACCTTGGAAAGCTTGCCCCTCTCTCATTTCCTCCCATGATTCTTGCATATCTTTGAGGGATTTGAGAGAGGAGATCTAGATCTACATTTCCACCAATCCATCTCTCCTCTAAGTGAGGGGAACCTAGTAGATCTTGATCTTGGAGTTCTTGGTGCATCTCCTCTTTGTTCTTCCTCTCTTATTCCCCCATAAGCATTTGTTGCTTTGTTGGAATTCGAGAGTGAAGGATTTGAGCACTTGTGCTCTTGCCTTTTGCATTTGGTGCATCGGTGTGCTCTCCACGAGGATTCGTGGAAGTTGAAAGTTTGTGAGCTTGTTACTCTTGGGTCCTTGGACCCTAGACGCCTTTGTGGTGGTTGGACCCTTGTGTGGTCACTTGAAGCCGTTCGGGAGCCCCCAATCCCATTGTGGGTTGTGCCCCGGATTGTTGTTGGAGGCCGTTCGGGAGCCCCCAATCCCATTGTGGGTTGTGCCCCGGATTGTTGTTGAAAGGCTCCGGATTCCGCCTCGAAGGAATTCCGATAGTGGAAGGTGAACCAAGCCTTTGTGGTGCGGTTCATCGGAGAAGAAGGTGAAACCTTTGTGGTTGTTGAACCGTTGTGTCGGTTCACACCTCTCCAACGAGACGTACTCCCTTAACAAGGAGGAACTCGGGAATACATCCTCGTCTCCGCGTGCCTCGGTTATTTCTATACCCGAGCTTTTACTTATGCACTTTACATTGTGATAGCCTTCGTGCTTGAAGTATTCTATATTGCTATCACCTTGTTGTTTGTCTTGCTTAGCATAAGTTGTTGGTGCACATAGGTGAGCCTAGTTTATTTAGGTTGTCGGCTTGTTAATTTAAACATCTAGTTTTATTCCGCAATTATCAAGCCTAAACCGGAAAAGTTTTAAACCGCCTATTCACCCCCCCCCTCTAGGCGACATCATTGTCCTTTCAATTGGTATCAGAGCCAGGGCTCTCTTGTTGGGCTTTACCGCCTAGAGAGTAAAAGATGTCGTTTAGAGAATTAGTGCACGATCCCACTTTCATATTCGATGGCACAAATTATGATGTTTGGAAAATTCGCATGCTTAATCTTTTTAGGGCCATGGGTCCAAATTATATGAAGAGGATTGTAGATGTGAGTTTATCTCCTCCAAAGGATTCCCAAGAATTATCTTTAGAGGATGAGATAAACTCTCATCTCGAGACTCAAGTTACTAATGGTCTTATATGTGCTTTGACCGATGTAGTTCTTGCTTCAATCATGCCTTTTCGAAATGCACATGAGCTTTGGACCAAGCTTCAAGATATATATGAAGTGTCCAAAATTATTGAGGATGATTGTTTTCCCTCCACCTCCGGCCGTGATGAGTTCACAACTTCTTCCACTCCACCAACATGTGATTTGTCACAAGATAATGATATGGTGAGTGGTGATAGAAATTGCATTGGTGATGGTAAACTTACTATTGATTATACCTCTTCTCTATCACATTGCAATGTTCTATCTTTGGATCTAAACTCTTCTAGCACTCCAAATGTCATACATGCTAGAGTTGATGGTCCTTGCATATCAAGTAATAGTTGCTTAGCTAAATATAATAATGATATGCTCTCTATGTCTTGTTGTCATGAAAATAATGCTTCCATATCCTCTAGTATTTGCATGATTAACAATGTAGAGGAATCCCAACATTTGTTGGAACAAGACATGGACCCCAATGGTGCTTCAAGTAATTCTTCATCCTCCTCACCCATTAATCATGTTTGCCTCATGGCTAAGGATTCCAAGGTAACTTCTACCTCGAATCCCGAGATATGTGATGATGTGGTTGAGGATGCTCATGGAGAAGATTTTGACATTGAAACCTTAACCAAGAAGGGTGAGATTGTTCTTGGTGCTCTTCCCAAAGGTAGTGAAGCTATCTCTTCTCTATGTGAAATTGTTGCTCATGGTATTAAATGTATAGAAACCATTGAGGATTTGGATACTCAATTTGAGCAAAAATGTAAAATTGAGAGAGAAGATGCTATTGAAAAAGCATCCTTAGAGAATGCCCTTAACGAAGAGCAAGAGCTTCGAGTGTCTATTGAGGAGAGACTCGAATCTCTTGATGAATCAAATGATCTTATCATTACTAAAATCATTAAGGAAAGAGATCATGCTATTGCTAAATATAAAGTGTTTAAAAAGGAAAAAGTTGAATTTGGTGTTGGCAATGCTAGACTAAGTGAGGACATAGAGAAACTTGACAAAGCTCACAAGGCTTTAGAAAGTGAACACTCTCTCCTCATCAAGTCTCATGATCAACTCCAAACTCAACTATCTAATAATGATAAGCTTGCAAAATTGTGTTCTTCCATTTCTAATGATAATGATGCTTGTGCTACTAACTCCACTTCTTGTGAAGCATCTATTTTGAAGGAGAATGTTGAGCTAAGGGCTCAACTTGAGTTGCTATCTAGTAAGTATGGGAAATTGGAAGAAAGTCATGAAAAGCTTTCTACCTCTAATGATGATCTTCTAGCATCCCATGCTAGGCTAAAGTTAGCTCATGAGGCTATCTCTACAAAGGTAACATCTTGTGAGCCTCATGTGGATATTGGCACAACTTCTTCTAGAAATGCCTTATTGCCATGTGCTAGTCCGAGTGATTCATCCACTCACAATGCTTCTACATCTTGTGATGAATTACTTTCCATACCTTGTTGCTCTAACAATGAAGCGTCTACTTCCTCTAGTGTTTTTGTTGATACTAACCATGTAGAGGAATTAAATGAGCTCAAGGCCCAAGTCACTTCTTTGAAGAAAGACTTGGAAAAGCGTCATGTTGGGAAGTCCACACTTGACAATATGTTGAGTGTTCAAAGACGCCCCAATGATAAGAGTGGACTTGGATTCAACTCAAACAACAAGAACAAGTCCAAGATCATTAAGAAGAAAAAGGGCCAAGAACAAGTCAAAGACTCGGCCAAGATTGTTTGCTTCAAGTGCAAAGTTGAAGGGCACCATGTTAGATCTTGCCCTTTGAAGAAGAAGGCTCTTACTGAGAAGCAACAAGGGAAGAAGTCTCAAGTTCAAACTCAAGCTCCTCAAGTTGAAGAACGGTCTCTTCCCAAGAAGAATCAAGCTACCCCTCCTCAAGTCAAGACTCCAACTAAGAAGAGAGGAGGAAGTCGATGTTGCTACCTATGCCGTGAGAAGGGTCACCTTGCTTCTTCATGCACAAATGGTACCTTATCCAACCCCATTATAGTTGATGATGTTTATTCTCTTCGGAAGGATAAGGTTGGCAATGTGTTTGCCAAATATGCTGGTACTCAAAGTGGTGTCAAGAAAAGAACCATTTGGGTTACCAAACCTATTGTGACTAACCTCTTAGGACCCAACGTGGTTGGGGACCAACAAGCTAAAACTTGATCAATAGGTGTTGTTGGAGGACATTGGAGACTTGGCTACACTATGAAGAATTAAGGGATCTTCATCAATTATATTCTCTCAAGTCAAGTCATATGGATTATATTGTTCTATCTCATATCCAATGTTCCTCCTTGCGGTAACTTTTATTTAAATCATATATATATTGAAAGTTGCTTGCACCCTTGCATGTGTTAGGTTTTGTACCTTGCTAGTGTTTGTATGTGTTGTGCTCTCTACTTACTTATCTTGAGAAATCAAGTATGTGTATTTTGGTTTGCACACCATCTACTTGTTTTGAGCCCTATTGCTTTTATTTGCTATCTTATCTTGTTGGCTCTCTTTGAGAGATAAATGGACTATCCACTTTTGGAGAGTGATATGCTTCGTGCACTTTACAATCCTAAAAATGTGTGTACATGAGGAATACCACTTAGTGTTGATATATCAATATTATCTATTCTCTTTGTGGTATGTCATGCTCATGAGAAATTCAAATTATATAATGTCCATTAATTTCTCTAGTTGTTTTTGTTTGCCTCTTGTGTTAAAATAAATGGATTATCACATTATGGGGGAGTAATAAGCTATGTGCATATTACAAGCCTAGAAAATGTGAAAATGTGAGGTTTTGCCACCTAGAATTGATATTGCTAATTATCTTGTTCCTATGTGGCATGTTGCTCAAACAAGTTCCCATTTACTTAAATGCTCTTTGTCTCTCACTCTTTTGGATCTTGTTTGTGGAGGATGTTCTTGATATGGCTTTCCCTAAATATGTTCTCATATATCTTTTTGGGAAGCCAATTGATTCAAGCTACTCCTTGGAGTTGCTTTGCATTATCACATGATTTGTGAATCTATCAAGAATATCTATCTAAGCATGGCTTTTAATTCCTATTCTTTGCCTCATGCTTATGTTTTGTGAATATGATCTTGAATATATTCATGCAATCCACCACCGAGAAATATCTCCATACATTACTTGTCTTGACAAGTAATAATCATATTTGGGGGTAAATATGTTGATCATATTCACTTTGGTTCTTACTTTGTATTGACTTATTTGATTGCCAAGGATTTGTTCTTGATCTAACTCTTATTTGTCTTCCTTGTATCTTTTGGATCCTTTATTGCTCTACTTGAAATTTGTTTTGTGCTTCCTTGAGTTGGGAAAAGCAATGATCCAATTCTTGTGCGTTGACATTCAAAAGTCATACTTTTTGATAATGCACTATTCTTTGGGAAGCTATCCTACTTTGAGTGGAACATCATTATTTAGATTGGTATTGCAATTTCTTGCCTTTCTTGAATATGACTAGTGTTTATATATATGGAGAGTGATGATCTCATTTGTGTGCATTTTGTATTCAAATGCAAGATCATAAATAATGCACACATCTTGGGGGAGCAATCCTATATGCTTTCGAACATTAGTTGTCTTCATTTGGTATTTGATCCCGATGACGTGTCTCTTTGGAAGACAAACATTTTTCGTCTTGGCACTTTGTGCCATCATGAAAAGTGTAGAGGGTTTGGTTTAATATTTGATGGTATTTTCTTCAATTGGTTTCTTGCTTTCATTTGTTATCTTTTCAAAGTGGTTTCTTCAATCATGTGTTGATTTGGGTCTTTGATATAATTTGGACAATTCCTTTTCTTGTCACACTTGTGTGTGATTTCATGGTTTAATTGGTGTTTTTCCAAATTATATCTCATTTGGTTCTTGAAAGTCTTGTGCATGCATACTTACTATATGTATATCTTATGGCATGCGTACTTTCGTTGATCCAATATATAGAATAAACTCCATCAAATCCTAAATGGCTAAGATGTGTATGAAATTCAATTTCATATCAATATGCACATATTTATGTGGAGTTTGTCCTATGTATTGTAGTTGCTCTAACTACTTTGGACCCAATGAGTTTGGGTACCTTTTTGTACTTGAATTTGTTTTAGGTATATTGGAGATGCATTGGAAGCTTGTCTCATCTAAAAGGAAGGTGTTGTCACCATGTGCTTATTGGAGCCAAGCTTGGATGATCATGAGCTCTTATCTTCTACATCACCAATGCTATCTCGGTAACAAGTATCTATCTCATGCATACTTTTCTAGCTTTCAACCTTGTGTAGGTTGATTTCATGGCATGAATCTCTTTGGTTGCAATTCTTTTGATTCTTGCAAAACGTCTTTATTGCAAATGTGAGTAAGCCGGGATGATTACATATCAAGGGAGGAATATATATAATCATTTTCATGATTCACCAATCCCAAATATGTTAATCTAGCACTTTCTACTCTATGTCTCGCATATGTAATATTGATGTGTTTCAAAATCATTTGCCTTTTGTGAGACTTGTTATCTTACTCGGAGCATCCCGTTTATCACCTTATCCCTTGTGGATACGTTTGATGCTATGATGAGTGTGTGTTTGAAGTTCATCTATATCCCTTTAAGATAAAATTGATCTTTGTGCTATGCTTTTAAGCAAAGATCTTATTGGTGTATTTATGACTTCCTCTTGGATATCATGACCTCTACCTTTGTATCTATCGTGTGTGTACATGTTTATTTGTAGACCCATATCTTAGTGATTCGTGTCTACTTAGAAACTTATACACATGAAAATAGTACATCTTTATTTGGTATTCCAATTCCTTAGTGACCACCTCTTATTGCTTTTGTTTCTTTGGTGGTTTCTAATTAAAGGCACAAGCTTTATTTTCATGTGTTATGCTTTTTGAGTTTTAATAAGCTTGTGGAGCTACTTGCTATATCTCCGTTGGTGTGTGAGTATGGGGAAGACATGATATGCACCATGTGCAACTCTTTTTGAAAGACTATGTTGATGTGTTTGCTCATCCTTGTATTAGTCTCATAAAATGTCTTTATATCTCACACCCATCCTTTTATTTGCCGCTCCTTGCTCATGTTGCAAAACATTTTATCTGTTGCAAATTGTTTTGCTTCTTTTCTCATTTATATTCTCTTGCATGTGCTTGTGTTCGATTTTATGTAGGAGGGAATGAGGATTCCATGTTGTGCACACTATATTGAAATACAAATCCTATTTGTGCACGTACCTTGGGGAGTTCCCTCTTGATATTTAGAACATTTTTTTTTTTGATCTTTTTGATTGCTTGCTTCTTTTGTTGAAGTATCTTTCTCTTTGATATTCTTTTGCAATCTTTGGATCCTCAATATAGTTTGATCTCCTTTCCAACTATTCGTTATTGGATATGTGCATTTGATTTCACTCATATTATGAGAAATGCACACATTATGGGGGAGCTCTTACTATATTGGCCTTCTAGATTTTCCTCCCATTTCGGCAATCGATGCCAATGGGGGAGAAGTTTAGAGGGTTTAAATTGCCAATGCGGTTATCTTGCATCCTTACTCTTTGTGTTGCATGGATGCTTAAATTCATTATATAAACCCTCGTAAAAGGGATTGTCATCAATTACCAAAATGGGGGAGATTGAAAGTGCATGGTTGCCCCCATGCATGGTTTTGGTAATTAATGACAATCCTTATGGACTAATGTTTGCTTTGAGATATACTTGTAGATCTTGTCCATAGGAAAAGATTGGAGTTCATGTGTTGGACTCTAGTAGATTACATGATGATCAATGCTCTACTCAAGGGTTTATATGAAGAATGGTCATGTGTAGAGTTGAGCTCATTGCAAGTATGGCTTGGAATAGAAGATTGAGTGAACAATCATGTTTACCCCCAAGCCATCATACATATCAAGAGAAGAAGATGAAGTGCAAGATCAATACGATGCATCTCGGAAGATATCTTTTGACTGAATCTTGCAAAGGAGACATGAAGACGAAGCTTGGCGAGGCCCTCCCATAATGGAGTATGGGGGAGCATTTGGAGAAGTCTTCATCAAGCATGTGCTAGCAAGCACAATCAAGAAAGGTGTTTCAACTTGAGAGAGTCAAGATCGTCATCATCGAGCTCAAGTGGAATGCGCAAGGCAAAGGTATGATCTTGATAGGTTTTCTATTTTACCGGTCTCATGGTGTTAGTGGGAGATCGGGTTTTAGGATAGATGGCGTACTATCAAGAGGGGCTCTCGAGTGAGTAACTTGATCGCATCTTTGTGGAGAGCTCAAACCTTTGCATGCTTGGCATATCATCTTTCTTGGTTCTTATTTGGTTTTTCTCCGTGTTGGGTTTCGGTCCTTGTCGTGATCTTCATGACAAGACCAAGTCCTTCGAAGATGGTTTTACTTGGGAAAACTTATTGCCTTT
The DNA here is from genome assembly GCA_026929855.1 of Poa annua. Classification (NCBI taxonomy): domain Eukaryota; kingdom Viridiplantae; phylum Streptophyta; class Magnoliopsida; order Poales; family Poaceae; genus Poa; species Poa annua. The sequence goes on from CM049436.1 coordinate 11,092,216, forward strand.
TATCCATGTGAGGATTTAGAGCTTAGTTTATCTCCATACTAAGCTCTAGTTCATCAAAAACAGATTTCGTATGAATATCTTGTTGCGTTTTTGATGAAGGAGGTTTTACCGGTTTGCATTGTTTAGGAAAGTTCAATCTTTCCCAATTTGGTTTTATCCTCACATGATGGACTATGATGTTTCTATGCACATTCAAGTAGAGCTCGTTGTAACGATTCCAACGAGCCAAAAATCATCGAAAACGGAGTCCGGATGGAAAAGATATTGACGTTTTCGTTATCGGTTTTGCTGCAGTTTTTGCTAGGCCGGAGTCTCCGGTCTCAGGGACCAGAGTCTCCGGCCAGGCCGGAGTCTCCGGTCCTAGACCGGAGTCTCCGGTCCTCGCGATCCGTTTTTTGTTCCTCCGGTCGGCACTCTCTGTATGGGGGTCCGGAGTAGGTCCGGAGTGACCCCGGAGTCTCTGGGGGGGCCGGAGTCTCCGGCCTACGCGGTCCGGAGTCTCCGGTGTTTGTTTCCTGCGTCGACTTTTTTCCTGATCTTTCGAGGCCGGAGTCTCCGGTCTCAGGGACCGGAGTCTCCGGCCAGGCCGGAGTCTCCGGCCTTCCAGACCGGAGTCTCCGGTCTAAGTGGCTGCAACGGCTCTTTTTCTGGGAGGGGTATAAATACCCCTCCACCTACCTCCAGCCACTCAGCTCTTCCAAGCACGAATTTTTCCCCTCTCTCACCTCCATTGTTGACCTTGGAAAGCTTGCCCCTCTCTCATTTCCTCCCATGATTCTTGCATATCTTTGAGGGATTTGAGAGAGGAGATCTAGATCTACATTTCCACCAATCCATCTCTCCTCTAAGTGAGGGGAACCTAGTAGATCTTGATCTTGGAGTTCTTGGTGCATCTCCTCTTTGTTCTTCCTCTCTTATTCCCCCATAAGCATTTGTTGCTTTGTTGGAATTCGAGAGTGAAGGATTTGAGCACTTGTGCTCTTGCCTTTTGCATTTGGTGCATCGGTGTGCTCTCCACGAGGATTCGTGGAAGTTGAAAGTTTGTGAGCTTGTTACTCTTGGGTCCTTGGACCCTAGACGCCTTTGTGGTGGTTGGACCCTTGTGTGGTCACTTGAAGCCGTTCGGGAGCCCCCAATCCCATTGTGGGTTGTGCCCCGGATTGTTGTTGGAGGCCGTTCGGGAGCCCCCAATCCCATTGTGGGTTGTGCCCCGGATTGTTGTTGAAAGGCTCCGGATTCCGCCTCGAAGGAATTCCGATAGTGGAAGGTGAACCAAGCCTTTGTGGTGCGGTTCATCGGAGAAGAAGGTGAAACCTTTGTGGTTGTTGAACCGTTGTGTCGGTTCACACCTCTCCAACGAGACGTACTCCCTTAACAAGGAGGAACTCGGGAATACATCCTCGTCTCCGCGTGCCTCGGTTATTTCTATACCCGAGCTTTTACTTATGCACTTTACATTGTGATAGCCTTCGTGCTTGAAGTATTCTATATTGCTATCACCTTGTTGTTTGTCTTGCTTAGCATAAGTTGTTGGTGCACATAGGTGAGCCTAGTTTATTTAGGTTGTCGGCTTGTTAATTTAAACATCTAGTTTTATTCCGCAATTATCAAGCCTAAACCGGAAAAGTTTTAAACCGCCTATTCACCCCCCCCCCCCCTCTAGGCGACATCATTGTCCTTTCAGGGGGGATCGGGAGAAATCCTAGTCGGTATGTCCGACGCCGGCGTGGTGGCGCCTGCGGGTGCCGCTAGTCCTTCCTGAAGGGCGACGGGTGGTCCCCTCTCCTCAATCGCGTACCGGGGGAAACCCTTGGCGGCAACATCGTCGCATCCCTTCTTGAAGGTTCTGTTGGGTATCGATGGTTTGGAGCACTAGGAACTTGGTGCGAGGCTTCGGTGGGCGTAGTGGTCTTGGAGCTTGTTCTCTTGTGTCGATCCGCCGTTGTCGGCATTTTTTCTTCTTTTTTTCTCTTCTCTTTTATTTTGGGCGTGCTTGTGTTGTTTCCGCCCCAGCAGCTACTTTTGGGCGTTGTGATGTCTGACCCAGCAGCGGTCTCAATCTCAAACGGTGTGGCTTTATTTATAAAGCGGGGCGATATCCTGTTTTGAGGAGGAAGGCGGAGGCAAGGGAATACAATGGTACTCACGTAACAGCAGCATTTATCCATACTTACTTTTACTACCAAAATATTTTATGGTACATAATTACCACATGTTGACCGATTGAATACATGCATCTGAAATCACCTAGTAGCAAACTGATAAAAAGCACACAAAAATTGCATCTACCTTTTGACACATGACTATTTACCATTTCATAGTAAAATAAGAAGAAAATCACCTTTCTTGTACCAGCGAACCATATAATTTTCGATTGACACAGTACACTTAATTGCCCATTGAACATAAGCTTCACCCATTGAACATAAGCTTCAGAAATCTCAAAGCAACTTACTGTAATAGAGGAATTGTAAGAAGTCTGATTAGGTTATGAAAAGAGAAAAAGAAAGAAATACCTGGACAATTTTAGAGAGTCAGGAGATTCCCTACCAAGAATAGAGCTGAGAGGAAATCCTCAAATATTCAATAATATTTCTTGCATTATGAATCTTCTTATTGTTGCAGACATGGATATAATAGCAACCTTCTGGATTTAGAGTGCACACCCAAGATATAAATAAACAAAAATCTGTCGGCAACAATGGAGATTAAACATTAATGAACCAGAAGGTAGTCCAACCCACCATCTATATGTGCATAGGTAGAGAAAGTGCTCAGCTAGAAAAACAATCAAATCCAAAAAAGCCACACTGTCCAGTATGTCCAGTCATTTATTTGCTATAATTCATTTGTACCTACCACAATCCAGAAGAGCCAAGAGATAGATAGTGCCTTCTCTAGCTTGGTGCAAGTGTTTCACCTACTTCCATTTCATCCTTGATCATTCTAGTGTTACTTAATTCATTTTGTTGCTTTATAATATTAGAATTTTGAAGATCACTAAGGTTGCTATGTTGGTGACTGAAAACATAAGCTAACATGTTCCATCGACAATGCATGAAGCACAATTAAGAGTACCACAATTTTAACTCGTGAGCTATTAGATTTTTATAGCAGAGCATATCAATTTGAGCAATGTACTCAGCTGTTAACTTGATAACTATGCTCTAAGAGTCAGCAATGGAGAAATTACCTTGACCTCCTCATAGAGCTTCTTTTCCCAAGCCATAAGCCGCTTCAATGTCGACCCATGGCTCTTCCCTTCATCTAAATCTCTACGCTTCCGAGAGAATTGTTGCTTTTTAGACGTGTCTTTGTATCCACCAGAATTGAATAAAATGATATTCTATTCACATGCATTCGGATCTCATCAATAATTCCTACCATCCATGAACCTTCAACTACCCCAATCCTACAGGACATAATTTGAATCAAAATTAAGAAGAAAGACTCATGAAGCAAAAAAAACATCGGTATATCCGTTCATAAAACCAATATTACACCAAAGAATCTTCATTGACACAAAAACTAATAGTCTATGGATGCATGTTTAGCACATACAGTTGGAAGTTCCCGCGTCGCTTCTTTAAAAACAACAAAATTCAATTTAAATCCATTATGTTCAAATGAGGCAAAGGATAACTCAATGATGGCATATTATACCATCAGTCCATCATAGCATAAATCATGAATGAATACGAAAGTAAAGAAGTATATACTTATAAACCCTCTTTGTTAAAAAAAAAGAAATTCCCTCATGGCAGAAGAAGTGTTCTTATGGGTTCAGATCAATAAACAAACTATGGACGTTTATTCCTCCTACAAAAGAAAATGAAAATGCTAACCATTTAAATATGTTTGTGTTCCTACTCTGAAATGGTACGAAGCATATTTAAAATTTAATTTAATACAATGATATTTTCATACATCAATCAATTCTTTTTGTAGAAGATGTTATAAAATCAAGGATACACACATGCCCACGACCTTATTGGTACCATCAAGATAATACTCTCACATTTAAGCTTTTCGGGATGCTAAATTTGCTATAGGTAATGTATTCCCTGTTAAACTGTTAAAATATGAATACGTGTACAACTAGGAGTTAGAGATAGACTAGTATTAAAGTTTTTGTACTCCAAGTTTACCTCACTCGTTGTACCATTATATATACCCTATGAGGGTCATAGCAATACAATAACAAAGATTAGGGATTCTATATTTTCTACATGATATCACTATATCAGAGCGGTTAGTCTCACTACATCGATCGTAGGGTTCTAAATACTTCCGCATCGCGCCGCCCTCGAGGAGAGTAATATCTTCTCCTCGGAGGTGCGACACCCGGTCTCGATCAAAGATTGGATCGGTTGTTAGATTCAAATTTCAGTTTATAAAAAGATTAGATTAGATATTCGAAATTCCTATAGATTAGATCGTTAGCCACGAAATAAAGCCTTAAATCCTTCGTGATCCTATCCCGGCAAAATTCGTTGCTGCAAACTCCCGTGCGCACGGATCCCTGATCCGATCTGGTGTTCGAGGCACCGGCATCACGGCGGAAACTGGCCGCCATGCACGTTCTGCCCACAAGCTGCACGAGCCGTCCAAGATTCGCATCGATCAAGAGCCAAGACACAGAGCTTGTCCAGGGTGCGTGCCCTTGCATGCAGCAGTGCGTGCACTTCCTTTCATGCTGCTAGGAGCACGTCAAGCCCTCCCGTACGCAAAGGCGAGTTGACAAGGTTATACCAAACGGGTACCCCTCCGTGTGGATACCTGGTGCACGTAATGACTAAAACCTAATTGTCAACCGGTTGAGGAACACCATCAAGCGAAGCCCAAGTCAAAGATTTCTTACTATAGATAGCATAGTCGGTAATACTTTCCATACATGTAGTCATAGTCGGTTACAACCCGAGATCTGTACCCCTATATAAAGAACTGGAGGATGGTCGACTAGGGACACGCCCAACCAGAACCACAAAATGCTAGCAAGATCGACATCTTGCTAGACCCCTGTACTCGCCACATATACACAATCAATAACAGACAAGCAGGAATAAGGGTTTTACCTCACCCGAGGGCCCGAACCTCTGTAATTCTCGCTTGTCAGCCGACGAATCTACCAACACCACGCGTTCTCTACCTCATAACTCTTACACTAGTCTAGTAACCATGGGTATTGATGGGGACATCACTCGTCACGAGTCCAATAGGGGCTTAAACAGGCTTCAGCCTGCCCATGCGAAATTTAATTTTTTTCTTTACTACTGCTAATCTAGGCCCATTAGCAGCTGAGTATGCCAGCCCAAGTAGCACATAGGACAGAGTCACAGAGTAATGCCTATCGATTATTGAACAGGCAACCCAACAGTCCAGCACGCCCAACTCGCACGCAGGCTCACGAGTCACGACACATGGAGTAGCAGCCGAACCAGCGCTCGGTGGCGCCGCGAGGCTGAGCGCCGAGGCGGCGGAGGCGACGCAGCAGCGGTGCATGCGCCGGCGGCGGGCGCAGGAGACGCGGCGGGGATTCGGGTGGATCATCGACGACCATCTTCTGAAGACGGAGCGATCGGCTGCAGGTTCACCTATCCCGCTTCCTCGCTCTAATCTCGCCTCGCTAGTCCTTGATTCACAGTATTGTGGGATGTATGGGAGGTTCATAATCATAGGGCGTGGGCCGATTAACTGATTAAGTTACTATCCAAATATAGAGGAACCGCGAAGGGTGCTGGATCTCATTTACTACAAAGGGTGTGGGGTGATTTTTGTCTCTGAATATCACAGATATTGCGGCACAGGCTGTAATGATGCAGCGTTTTGTCTCTGAATATCACAGATTCATATCTAATACAATTAAGTACTTAGATTAGTTAGATACGAAAACCGCAAAAAAGTACTTAGACACTAATACAATGTTTTGGTATGCGTTAACCTGAAAATTTGTGGTATTTGTCTAAAATAATTTTTTGTCTTATATATTGACTTATTTTTTACGGAAGTAGTTGTTTAGTAGTCGTCGTCAACTTTCAGCTTCCCCTGCAAATAATTCTTGGACTCGCCGTTGCCCGTACGACTACATCAAGCATCGCGTTATGGCAAAAAATATATGCCATCAGATCATCATAGTTCTGCAGGCTCCTCTGGCCAGGGCAGCTCGAGCCTCTGGCCAGTCCAGTTGGGCAGCTCCTAGGGAAGGTGGTATAAAAGTAAATGTCGATGCGGGATGGGACTATCTATCAAAAAAAAGCAGGCCTGGGAATTGTGGTTCATGATCATCTCGGACATCCTATTCTAACTGAATGGAAATATATTCCTGCGTGTGCTAGCGCCGAAGAAGCTGAGGTTTTGGCTTGCCTTGAAGGTCTGAAGCACCTGATCGAACTTCGACGGTGGCCTGCTATTCTTGAATCAGATTGTGACCGAGTGGTGCAAACCCTAGTAGGGGATGAGGTGGAACGTTCTTTTCTGTGGACGCTTTATAATGAAGGAAGAGAGTTTATGCGGATTTATCAAGATATCAAGATTCTGAAGATAGACAAGATTAGTAATGGGGTTGCTCATGCCTTGGGCCAAGTAGGCAAGGCTGGCTCTAGTGGTGTTTGTCGTGATTCAGCTCCGACCTGCGTGTTGGAGTTGATCACAACGGATTGTAATGATTTGTAACTGTGAAAAGACCGCAGGTTTCTTACGCACTCTTTTCCTTCCAGGGTACCTAAGGGGGCTGGAAGGTTTTTAATGAGGCAGATTGCGTGTCTACTTTTAGTGATTTTCAAAAAAAAAAAACCGTTGTGTGCTTAGTGGGCTTCCTCTAGTTCTGGCAAAACTGGTGGTCTCACCAATAACCGTGTCCACGAGACACCCCGACAGTACCTTACAAGGTGCAAAACGTCGGCCTCAAGAATAAAACTGCAGCCCCGTTCAAAAAAATACCGCGCAATTTTAGATTTTTGGGGGGTACTTATAGGCGAAAGGGCGAAGTCGGTGGAGGGCCGAGGGCCCGCCACCTGGTGCTCGCGCGGCCCCACTCCTGGTCGCGCCACCACGTGGTGGCGGCGCTTCGGTGCCCCCACTTCGTGTCCTCTTCGGTTTTCTGAAACGTTCCCGATGCAAAAATAATTACAGGATGTTTTTTGTCCAATTCCGAGAATATTTCCTTAAGTACTTTTCTGAAATAAAAAAACAGCATAAAATAGGGAACTGACACTGTGACATCTTGTTAATAGGTTAGTTCAAAAAATGCATAAAACTATATAAAATGTGTATAAAACATGTAATAACATGGTATAATATAGCATGGAACATAAGTCATTTCCTTGACTCTGTAATAATGAGAAGTTTTCGCCATGAGAAAAGAACAAAAATTAAGCTGCCAAAGTGCCATATTCCATTTTGAAATAGATGGATTAGCTGCATATGCTCTCCTCTAAGAAACTGCATATTCAAGTATTCCTAAAATCTCTAGAATGGGTATAATTGGCCCTCCTTTGGATCACTAGCTGCAGAGTCGAACCACAGCTATCGAGTTAAATCCAGTGTGCAAGACGCGAAAAGAACGGATTTGCTAAGTCCGAGTTGACTATTTTTTTTTAAAGTCTCGGTCACTTTTTAGAAAGTGCAATTCGGAGTTCATACAAATGTGCAATTGCACTTATCTGGAAAAAAATGTGCAACTGGTACGTTTTTCTTTAAACAAACAGAACCTTTGGAAATGCAAAACCTTAAAACCTGTTTGCGGTTCACGAATTTCACATTTTTTTGATAAAAACAAGGGGCACCATAGCAGAAACCATAAACTCGAACCTTAACATATAATATTATGTGAATATCTCTCCGTCTTCTTCCTTCGTCTCCAAACTCTAGTCAGTCTCGCTCGCCCGCATCGGAACATGTCCATACCGAGAATCCCTCGAACCCTCGCCGACGACCATGGGGCAGGGCACGCCGGGCGGCATGGGCAAGCAGAGCGGCGCCCAGGGCGACTGCAACAAGTCTGGCGGCGACAACGACAAGAAGAACAAGAAGTACGAGCCATCGGAGGCGCCGTCCCGCGTCGGTCGCAAGCAGCGGCGGCAGCAGGGGCACGAGGCTTCCCCACGCTTGCCCCACGTCGCGCCGCTCTCCAAGTGGCGGCGCTGCTCTCCAACAAGCCTGGCGGCGACGGTGACAAGAAGGACAAGAAGTTCGAGCTCGTACACAGCCCCATGCTACCGTAGGATGGAGAAGACACGGTGGAGATCATATTTTGTAAGCATTGACCAGTTCTCATGTACCCTCAAAGAGATTCTAAAATAGCCTCTAAATCTGCGTATTCACAAGTTGTGGCTATGAATTCCCAGTCCCCGTTAAATATTTTACGGGTTTGGCCACTTTTAAGAGCTCTATTCGGGGCTTTTTTTACAACAAAAATTGTAAAAGTCCAATTTTTAAGAGTTTAACTATTTTTAAGGGCTCTGTTAGAAATGCTCTTAGCATCGAAACCGGAGGCAGTTCGGAGGACCCTGCATGCAAAGAGTTTTCCATACTTTTACACTTTACAGTGTTGCGGACAGAGGCGCTAAACTCGTATTATATATTTTGTAGTATGATTTTTTTCTTAAGCGTGTGTGTAGGTGACCTCCATTTTAAGCACCCCCGTTCAGATCAGTAGCTGCTATTTTATACTCGTAGCAGCTAACATTTCGTTGAGGTGATTCAAACAGGCTATATATAATTGGTCGCCGTAGAAACGCAGGAGGATAGCATCCATGATGACATGAAGTGACAATTCTTTTTTTTTCTGAAGAAGAAAATTTTCAAGAATGCAATTTGACATAAGTCAACAATTTCAGGGAGCTGAATATAATCCATAAGTTCTTCTTGCGGTTGTCACATGCTTGGAAATCGGAGTGGTGTGATGAAAAGCATCACTCGTAGTCGTGAGATAGGGGTAGCCAAAGGCGTATCCTGATAAGCCATGGTGGCAATAAGGGTGAGAGAGACATCCAATGCAGACGCAAGAGGTGAGAAAATATATTAAAACAACTTATGTCACGTGGGGGTGCCAATAAATATAATTAATTACAATAGATGTAAATCCTTGACTTTATTTGGATCCGGTCGGCAGGGTAACCTTCTTCGGGACTAAACCTTTCCGACTTATTAACCAAAGTCCTAAGATCTACTAACTATATAGAGAGTTAGCAAACACGACTGGAACACGAGCGCCCCCCACATGCTATTTATTACGACCCTTCATTATTCATGGAAGAACCTCAATGATAGACAGCGGGCCCAGTATCGGCATGATTCTGTAATCACTGAATCCTGCCTGCAAAACAATTTGCTTCCATTGGTTCTCATCTCGCTCAAACCCAATGCCTCGCATCATATACATGTCAAGCAACACCTGGGCCTCTTTGACGGCCTTCTCTTCCGCTGACCCATGTCCAACCACCATATTTATAATAATTATTTTCCCTCCGCCGGCTTCTCTTGTCGGGATTGATCGCTTGCACTGTTCAAGTATCTTGACGCAGGATTCGTCGTCCCAGGAATTCAAAACAGCCTAAGATATACAGAAGGCATTAACGCTAAGTCAGGAGCAGTGTTATATTCAAAAGGAAAGCTGAGTAATATGAATTGAAAGAATGATGTAATGACCAAAGACTACCTTCAGTAAAACAGCATCAGCATGAGGAATATGCTCAAACATGTCACCAACGATGTAATTCACCGCGCCATAGCGAGGTGCATTTGTGATGACTTGTTCTAAGTCCAGTACGCTGCAGGTGATTTGTGGGAACTCCTTAGCAATGGCTACAGCAGCAATGCCATGGCCTCCACCTGAAAACCACACAGATTAACCAACTGTTCAGACAAATCAATGGCAACTCACCTCTCCCTTGATCTTGAGACGAAGAACAACTTCCAAGCCATCTTTCCCGGAGTTTCCCCACGGATCAGTTCCACCAGACACCGCCGAGCAGGTGACCCACACTCCTCGCACCTGCCCCAACAGCTATAGGCTCTGCTTGGGACCTCCGCTAGGCCGAAGAAAGTCACGCATCTCTGCAACAACAGCAATCTACCGATATACAATCAACAATATACTAATCCCCCAAACGTTAACTTCCAATATAAGCGTAGACGCCCTACTCAACCATTGCATTCTGTACCCAAAAACAGATAAGTTATTTATTTATTTTAAACGGATAAGTTAGTGGAGGATGATACTTGTATTTTCCTAGGAGCACTGCTAGAGGAAGTAACTACATGGCTCAGAGTACCCCACAGTAAGCACAAAATCTACCGACCTGTACATCAAATAGATAAGCATATGCACGTTACACACAAACAAAAATTGATAGGCCAGCTGCATCCAACTCTTAGTATTTGCACAGATGAAAACATCCAGCCTTCCAGTTATTGATGGATAAAAAACAGGAGCTGGCAATCAATCTCTCCTAACTAATGTATACCTTAACTTACACAATAACCAACTTGTATACCCGGAAAGAAGCTAATTAAGAAACACAACTTAAACGTATCTTAGTTTTAATTTGTCGCCATCCATCCAAAAAAAACAGAAGAAAAATGGTGAGTGTCAGCTACCTCCGGGTGGTAATGTAGTCCATAGAACCGCTTCAGCCGATGTTCGAAGGCGGCAATCGTGCCCTGCACGCGTGTGCGGCGACCTCCAACCTCTCAGACAGCCTGACCACCTCGTCGCCATAGCTCATCCACACCTTCTGTCGCTTCTCCACCTCCCTGTCGCCATAAAGCGCTGAAGCCGGCGTGGCCACTTCCACCTCCATATTGCCGTACTCCTGCCGCTCCCCGGGCTCGACGGCACCACCCAGGGCTGCACGAGAAGCTGCATCCCGTAGAAGACACCGAGGTGCGCACCCACGTCGGCGGTGAAGTCGAGGAATCCAGCAGGGAAGGAGGGCGTGCACGTCACATGGACGGAGTGGGGTCCGGCGGAGAGTATAACGGGAATCGTCTTGGATAGCTGGAACCGTACTATGCAGCCAATGTAAGCAATATGTGAATTTTAAGCTAATTGGCTCCTAAAAAGGAAGAATGTTTGACTCTAATAAGACTAACTATTATATAAGCAACTTACCAAGGTGATAAGTCTTGGTGGCTGGCAGTACTGATGAAACTTTGTCAGCAAGATCTCAGAATTGGAACAACCTGTTAGACATGCTAATGAAAAGACTAAATATACTCTTAGCCACTACAAGTGCCAAATACAGTATCTAATGTTTGAGAAATAGACTTACCATAGTCCATAATATGCTCCCTTGGATCAATAAATTCAACACTTGAAACAGCCACAGGTCTTTGGATCTCTCCTGTGATTGTAGGCTGCAAGGGTTTAAAACAGTTTATGAGCAGACACTACTGGCATTCACCATTCAACCAGGTATATATCAATGCCAATGCCAATGCCATTTCAAAAAAAAATATCAATGCCAATGCCATTTCACAATTTTACAGACTGAAGGTGACTAACGAAAAACGGTCAGCCATGCAAGGTTTCCAGTGACCAGCCAATCCCTGGAGGCTTCGTATATGAGCAGATGGCCAAGCTCTGCCATAGCACTCCCTACATCAAGTTACTGTACTGCTGGTTTCATTTTTCCCTGCTTAATGGAACCGGGGAAGGGGTCCCTGTTTATCTAAAAAAAACATCAAGTTACTGTTAGGAATATGCAACTTGTATTCAATGGGGGCTAAAGGCCACAATATATAGTACATGTGACTTGGGGGACATGAAAGTAAATCTAGTCTTATACGGACTCTTAGACCAATACTAATACTCGTTAACAGTTACAACAACTATCTCAATTTAGAGCTGTCAAGCTAACTTACATATCTAGCCAGCTCCTCCAACCCATGGCCAATATCGTCTTTGCTGCGCAGTAAATTGCCACCAGCTGATTAGGTTCAATTGCTACCACTATGCAACTCGGAAGGCGTAACACATTCAGAAACACTCACTGAAGACTGCGCAGGGCGTCCGCTCGTTGCGCAGGACGGAGACCCAGTGCTTTATTAGCGGGTGCGGCGGAACGAACACCTGCGGAACAAACACACGACAATCAGACGAAGCCACGTAAGCGCGCACGCAATCAGAATCATCGCCGCCGTGAGGGGTCAGATCCGAACCAGCATCTGGCCTCCGGAGACGGGCGACTGCGCTGTGGCGGCATCGGGGCTCGCCGCCTTCGCTACCGCCAGAGAAGGCCGGGGCGTGTTGACGAGCAGCGGGGACGCCGCGGTGTGGCGCGCTGATTTGACGAGCGCGCGGGACGGGGGAGAGCAAGAGGCTGGGGAGATGCGGCGCGGCGCACATGGGCGGCGATGGAGAGCCGCTCCCGCGGCCGAGCTGCTGGAGGCGGCGGGTGACGAGGTGGGTGTAGTGCGAGACGAAGTCGACGATGAGGATCAGGTTCTCCCGGAGGAACCAGATGTGTGAAAGCATCTCTAACAGAGAACTCAAACCCACGAAAAACCTTAAAACTCCGACGAGTTTAAGTGTGTTGTAATTTTTTGGCCCATAACAGAGTTCGTGAACGCAAACCGGCACTCAAGCGCAATAAGGGCGACCGTAGATTTCCTCCACGAGTCGGTATATATGTTGCGATCCCCGCGTTTCGCAGTTCGTAAACCCTATCCGCCGCCGCCGCCGAGCAATCTGCGCCCCCCCTCCCACCTTCTTCTACGGCGAGCAATACTCCGCAGCCGGAGAAGCTCCACCGCCTCCTCCGCGATAGCCCCCAAGCGTGAGAGCTCCACCCCACCGCGGGATGGAGACCCTTTCGACGGCGACTACTCCGAGGAGCGTCGCAAGAAAGCAGTGCCCAGCGACGGCAGCCGGAAGCGCGGAGCGCGCCGCTTCAGCAACCGGAACATGCCGGTGTCGAGGGGCTTCTATCGGCGCGAAGTCGAGAAGTTCGACAGACTCCGCGCCGAGCAACGGCACCCTATCCGCCGCCGCACCACGATGCCCTACGGCGAGGGCAGCTCAAGCGGCGACGCGAGCTCCTCCTCCGCGCTCCAAACTCTCCCGCCTGCGGAGGAATACGACGGCGCCGCCTTCGGGACCGCCGTAGCGCCTGAGGACTTCGTCGCCGACGAAGCATTCGAGGCCGCGACGGCACAAGTGCTTCTGCGGTCCCTGCGCGCGAGGCGGAGGAGCAGAAGGTTCAGCTCGACCGCGATGAGGAGCTCGACCAGATCCTCCTCCACCTCGCCCGGAAGAGGAGGGCGTACTGGGAGGAGGACGCGGAGGCGGTGATCAAACTCGTCTCCGACGAGGAATGAGCTCCTCCGCATAGACATCATCGCCGCCGCACCCGATGCTCTGGTGAGCCGCTTTTGGGTACTGGGGTTAGGGCGTCGACGATTTAGCTTTTAGTACTAATGTGTAGAATCGATGATGCACTCATGTATGCTATGGATCGACGATGAACTCTTGTTTCGTTCCCACCTTAATCAAAAATTTGCAGTTTCGGTTAAGGTTTCTGCTATGGCCCGAACATATTGGAGAGCAAGATTTTCAAAAAACGTGATCTGTAAATCTAGTTTGAGGTTCCACTTTTGAGGGCCCTATTAGAGATGATTTGAGGCCTAAACTACAGATTTCAGAAGAACCGGGAAGAACTTGACTCGAACTGGGAAGCTTTACTCATAGACTAGATCAGCGTTGCCGCGTCCGTCCATTAGACTCATGAAATGTCAGAGTTTTATGAAACTATATTTTAAATTTGACTAAGAAGCTTGATATACTTTGAAGTGTAGTTTGAGTAAATTTAAGCTGACTAGGATGCGGTGAGGTGGGTGTCCAGGCCTCGGGGACGTTTTTAGTTTAAATGATTTTAAAAATTTATATCATGTAATTGCCTTCCATGCCGAACTATCTATGAATTTCGCTTAAGTTTATCAAATTTCTGTTAATTTAACATTTTAAATTGTGGAATGGGGGGCACGGTTGGGAGCCGGTCCGCCCCCATTTTGTCGAATGGGCCGGCACCCCCAATACGGGCTAAAAAATGCCGTATTGGGGGGATCGAGTGGGGATGCTCTAAGTATGATCTGAATTTTGGCCGACTCCTGTTTGTATTGTTGCCTCCAGTATTTACCTAAAATATCAAGATTTGGGGATCAAGTTCATGAAATATCTTACATATATACTGATGGTGCTATTCGTATTCGTTTTTTTTTGATATATTTAGTTCAGGAAGTCCTTGACAGATAGTATGTCTACATTATTAGACATATAAATTGTTAGTATGCATTGTAGATGGGAAAGAGCATTGTAGAAACTGATTGTATATCTACATATAAATTATTTATGTGCATTGTAGATGAAATCCTTGACAGACGTATGTCTAAATTATAATATTTATTGCTGACAATATAAACGAAATGCTGTCAATTTTTCAGTTAATATGGTGCTATAAATACACATATGGGTGGTAAGCTAAGCTCACTATATCCATCAATAAGGTGAGCAGAAGCCAATTCTAGCCGTTCCATTCTTCCAACCAAACACAGAACAAAGCCATTAATGACATTTTTTTGATCATAACCAAACACAAAAATAAAAGGGTTGCGTTACATTCCACTCCATCTCAAAACCAAACACATCCTAAGGGCCTATTTGATTCAAAGGATAGGAAAAACACAGGAATAGGAATTTCGCAGGAATGGAATGTCATGCCACTTGAAATAATATAGGACACAAAAATGCAGGAATTAGTTGCAGATGTTGTTCGATTGCTCCGCAGGAAATATGCAGGAAGTTGTAAAGAGATTGAGTGTATGTCATAGTTGTCATAGACACATAGGAATTTTTCCAAGAGGTCTCACCTCTTGTTAGAAATCCTATAGAATCGTAGGGCCTCTTTGGTTCACAGGATTTGAAAACCACAGGAATAGGAAAAACGTAGAAATAGAATGTCATGCCATGTGAAATCCTACAGGAATTGAAAATGCAGGAATTGGTCATACTATTTGTTTGGTTGTAGCACATGAAAAACACATGAATTTTTTATAGACTTGGCTACAAGTCATAGTTGTCATCGACTCATAGGAATTTTTTCATGAGGTCTAACCTCTTGCTAGAAGTCCTATGAAATTGTAGTGTAGGAAAGCATTCCATATGAATTTTGGAGGATTCATTCCTTTAAACCAAATGGACTCCATAGGAAATATTCCTATGGATTAAAATCCTATGAAATTTCTTTGAAAATCCTTTGAACCAAAAAGGCCCTAGTGTTGGAAAGAAATCGATAGGAATTTTATAGGATTCAATCCTTCGAATCAAATGGACTCTATAGGAAAAATTCGTATAGGTATGAATCCTATGTTTTCAAAATCCTTTGAATCCTTTAAAGTCCATAGTTCTGTTCTTCCTCAAAAACTCACTCCAGTATCCGCAAAATCTATGTCTTCGCTACTTCGTGCCTCAACTTGGAATGGAGGTCTAGCTACCTATCCGTCTCTACCTCTTGCAATAGATCTATCCCACTTTGTCCAAGCAGTCGAGTTTCGATTCTTTCCAGTAAGTCAGTCGATCTTGATTTCTTCTCCTCTCCCTTTCGGTGGAAATAAGAACTCTATGATTCGATTCTTTATTTTTATTTTCACTAGTTAAATGCCCGTGCGTTGCAACGGGTAATAAATATTTTAAATATTTTAATGGTTCCACACTAACTGTGTGAAATATGTAATTTTAAAATTCTAGTGCACATCAAACATCATTGCTGAAATTTCAGATAAGGCTGCATCCCACAAAGTATGATCGTTTTTAATTTAGAACGAATATTAACAATACATCATTTTTA
The DNA here is from genome assembly GCA_026929855.1 of Poa annua. Classification (NCBI taxonomy): domain Eukaryota; kingdom Viridiplantae; phylum Streptophyta; class Magnoliopsida; order Poales; family Poaceae; genus Poa; species Poa annua. The sequence goes on from CM049436.1 coordinate 11,108,061, forward strand.
AATATCATTATCCCAAATCCAAGATGAGCTACAAGTTAATGTCTAATAAGGGTTCCTATTTTCAAATATATATCAGATTAGAGAATGGAACATGATTGGTGCAAATAATAACTTTTCCAGTTTTGACCCAACATATTCAGAAGTAATACTCACTGAGTTGTGGAGTTCACATTATTCTGGTCTATATCTAGAAGGTTGATTTCCTCCCATCTATAGGCACGAAACAGACATACTTTTTGTGGACGGATTTCAGACTATATTAAGTTATACAAATACTTCATGCTCATTTATGTACTCACCCTGGAGTCAACACGAATTCAACAAAACGGCTGGAAGAAATTCACACAAATTACATAAGAAACATGAGAATTTTTCTTGACAAAAAAAATCGCTCATCCCATAAAACCATACGTTCAACACAACATTTTCAGTTTAACAACTTCAAAATTTTGCAATTTCTGTGCACCTAGAAGTAGCTGTGCATGGCCTATTGCAACTCGGACATCCGCATAAGCTTCTGGATGCAACAACCCGCCACCGCCGCATCTAGAGAAGCAAAAACGTACCTAGAAAATTACCTGTGTCGGAGGGCAAATAGGTCTCATCAATTTGTAAAACTGTGGTAGAACCAGATCTGCAAAATTTGAGCCACCAAGTAGAGTTTTTTAAAAAGATCTTTCCTACTGCTCCTAAACCAAAAGTTCCATGGCACAAACAACTGAATGGATTCAACACAATTCAGTCTTCCCACTACCAAAGCAATAGAATTTACAGCATAGCAATAAACAATAATTATTATAAATCAAACTGTAATAAAGAGCACCAACTAACCACGAGCCAGGGTAAAATGAAAGAAAAAAAGGCAACTCCATCTTTACCTGACTCCTGCATCACGGACGATGACAAAGCCCATGCTGGCAGCGAGCCTACACGACTTTGAAGCCTCCCTAATGTATCAGGGCCGCTCAATAGTATACCAGGGCCTGTACGATGAGCCAACCTGACAGAGAAACCAACCCACCTCCTAACTCTGTCATAATGCGAACTTTGAAGCCTCCCTAATGTATCTTGAAGGTCTTTCCTAGCTTCCAGTCAGGAAACATAAGTAATTTCAATGACAACATAAGCTAACTGCAATATTGTGTGTCATCAAGGAAATTCTTTTAGATGAAGACAATGCACACTAACTACTACCTTTGCTCTCGCCATTATTAACATACCATCTCGGTTAATGATGATCACTGCCGCTCTGAGCTCCACATCGTGGTTAAGACATCTTGCAAGCTATTAATGATTTCCTCGTGTTAGTCTACAAATGCATGTATCTGCAAACAAATTATACAGGCAGCCTATGTATACTGCAGTGTATAGTTTACCTCAATTTATACAGAGGTAGCCGATGTATACCACATACTCATGGTGTAATAGGCATAGTCGTTGAGCAAGTGGAGCTTGTCGAGGAGGTGGTGCCCTATGCTTTGATTCAGAGCTCTGTCTGCAAGTTGACCAAGATAAATAAGCATATCATCTCACAAAATCATGTCAACCTTCTCAAACAAAAAAATGGCGAGGGACTAAGAAAATTAACCAATTTGTCGGTGGTGAAGATGGTATTCGCGCTCAGCGATTTCCTCCATAGCTCTGACCAGAACCCTTAAGTCACCGGTGTTGCCGCCTTATCTTTAGAAAAAACAGAGGTGCTTGGCATGGTCGCTTGTTAAGATGAACATCAATGTTTTGACATTGTTGCTTGTTACAGTAATTGCAGGAGCTGATTAAGCTCCTGATTCATCCATTCGGGCACACCCAAAGGTATCATGATTCGCACACCCAAAGGTATCCAACAGTTGGCGCTTGTAGTTACACGACCTCATTATCTTCTTCTCTGGAATTCCTGCATTAATCTGAGCAGACAAAAATGACATGGATGAAAATAAGCCTTCAAGCAATAAATCAAATCAAGAGACCAGCCTGTTAGGGAAAATAGACCAAGATACGAAATATACAGAACCGGTAGGGAAAAAGACGTACACACGGTTGCTCGATGGGGAGGTGGAGGAGGCGTCACCGGCAACCGTCGTGGAGCCAAAGCGGACGCTCAATGGGGCAGGGAAGAAGAGAGGGCTCAGAGCGGCGGCTGGCATTAACGGAGGCTTCCGGACCAGGCGCTCGATCTCACAAATGGAACAACCAGCGAGGGCGATATGGTGCACGGCGGCGGCGGCCTCGTCAGGGAACGACGGGGGACGGCGGCGGGAAACCCTGATACTGCCTCTCTTTCTTCCCTTGGTGCGGTAGACTTTGCCTCCACCTGTCTTTCTGTCTTTCTCCACTGTGTTGTCGGGTGACTGGTGTAGGGGCGATGGGACGACGTGCGGCCGAAGCTGCAGGCAGGCTGTTGGATCGCTCACCGTGGCACGGTCATCCACGGCGGCGGATCGAGGCGAAGAAGAGGGGGTCGCGACTCGCGAAGGGACGTTAAGTTGGGCCTCAGCCCATGCGTGGGTGCGAAGGTTCGGTGGAAACTTTTCACTTTTCGGTTAAACCTACGTACGAACTCCCATTTAATAGTAAAGATATCGTCTTTTATTTTTTTAAATGTATTTTGTATAACATGTGTCTATTTGAATAATTATATAGCACACAGTAAGAGGAAAAAGTAGCTAATATGTTGTAAATTTGTCGCATCAGCATAGAACTTTTAAAAACCTGGAAACAGGCTAAAATTTTCATTAAAATGTACTAATAAAATGTATTGCCCGTTTTTTTTCTCCTTTTCTACAAAATAAAATGGGGACGTGTTTGGTTTATTTTCTGTCATGCTTAGCGCCTTAGCCAGGTTAAATTTGCACATGTTTCTTATTCTCACAACACGGGTCTTCCAATTGTATTTTTGTTTTTATCATGGGCAGCACCGCTAATGACCTCCGGAGCCTGCAAGTTCACAGCAAAATCAACGAACGAAGTTTGCAGATCAACTAACGAAGCCTCCGGAGCCACGCCTTGGTTAGTCCTGCGAGTAGCTCCGCCGCTAGATCGATGACTGCAATGCCGGCCTGGCTGCTCGCGGGAGGAGGAAACATCGAATCGTTCGGTGCACGACGTTTTCTTTTCTTTCTGACGCGTAGGCGAGGAACAAACTGATGAACGAAGCCTGTCGGAGGAACGAACAAGAAACAGACTTCCTCTGCTCTGGCCACTACGACTTCCTCTCCTTCCCTCCATCACCATGCTTGATGCTCCTTGCTCCGACATTCCACGGGTCAAGCCGACGCGGGAGACAAGTCCCCGACAGCCACCATGCCCGGGAGCACGGCCACGCATGAGTGCGCCGGAAAAATCCGTCTTCAAACTTGGCAGGAAAATCCAGTGAATCTTCAAATTGTAATCCCAAATACACCAATCTGCGCACAAAAGCAGGGAGGCTGGCCCGTAGAAGATTGGCCGCTGCAATCATGGAGACATCTTCTCCAGCCGGTGGTCTCAGATCTCAGATCTCGGTCCAGGGCAAAAGGTTTGGACAAATTCGCGTCTAGGAAGGTGAGACATCGACGTCTGGACGGGGGGGGGGTCATGTTCCTAACGGCGGAGGAGGGCGGGTAAGGTGAGACGTCGAGGTCGGGACGGGTTTCCGTTCCTACTTCCGGAGGAGGGAGGCGACGGAGGAGAAGGCCCCAGTTCGACCAGGCGGGGAGTTGAGTCCATGGAGGCAGGGAGCTCGGTCTGGATCCATGGTGTCAGGGAGATGGCCCCGAGATCCGTGGCGGTGGTAAACAACATCGCCGGGGCTTTCTGGGCGGTGCACTTGTAGGGAGGTGGCGCCGACAGGGGCGGCACGGGAGTCGCCATGGACACAATGGGAGGTTGCTCTAAAAAAAAGAAACGAAGCGGTACCGAACTTACCGATGGCAGTGGTGGGTAATATCACCGATCACGCAGAGCAAAACGGTCTAAAAAAAAAGGGTCAACGAAAATTTTGACAGAAACCTTACTGCTTTTATTATTAGGTATATATAGATATAAATATAGATATAGATATAGATATAGATATAGAGATAGAGGTATAGATTTTTTTTTACAAATAACTCAAAGAGGCCCTAAATGTCGCACGACCCAGGTCAGACTCGTCCGTTCGCTCGTCTCCTCGTTCAGATCTCCCGAAGCACGCCCCCTCCGGCGGCGGCGACCAGAGCACGGCCGGTAGAGCAGGTACACCACATTTCCTATCCCCCCCCCCCCCCCCCCCCCCCTTCTCTTCTCCTCGTATGCCCCAGAACGTTAGTGTATACATTTCTTGGAAACTCTAGGTCTGAGAGGTGAAATTTCTCCGCAACTGAGAGGGGTTGAGGGAGCGAAGATGGAATCGATCAATAGCTAGCTTATTTTTATGGAATAGTTGAGAGAGGGTAGAAGTAAAATGAGTAGAATGGAGCTCGCCGGAGGTGCAGGCAGCAGCCTGCGTGTTTGGGAGGCCTCCCGCTGCAGGCGGCGGAGTGAAAAAATTGTACGACATAAATACTTATTAGATAACATACCCCTCTGTGTTAAGGTAGCATTTTTACCCTACTATCTCTGACATTATGTGGTGATTAAATTGGGATTGCGAAGGACTTGCTGATACATGTTGGCCATTGCCATGAGAAGACCGATGCTCCTGTTATTTTGCACATTTCCTTCCTAGGTTAAATAACAGTCGTATATGTATAAACTTTTCGATGCATGTAAATGCAAGAGTATGTTTACTGATGATGCGGTCATGCATCATGTGGATGAGTGTATGTTGGAATTTTAATTCCTGTTATGCTAGTGAGTTAGCTATAGATTAATCGACACATGTCAATATGGGTCATATGAGTTTGATTTACAGTTCACTATCTTGCTTTGTTTGGCGTCTATTCTCCTTTAATGAACCTCGGTTATACTACATCAGATGATATCCGGTTTTTTTTTTCAGATTTCACGCACAATGAATGAGATAAGCAGGAAGCACAGGATTCTTATGGTTTCCGACTTTTTCTTCCCAAACTTTGGTGGTGTGGAAAGCCACATCTATTATCTATCGCAATGCCTGCTGAAGCTTGGCCATAAGGTATTTCCCGAATAAACCTTTTACTATCCTGCTCTGCTACTCATTTTATTGTTCACGGATGTTAGATGAGTTACTTGATATGCATTTAATACACCCAATCTCATCAGTCTGCAGTCTACCCATAAATACATTGTTTATGCTTAATTGTGGACTGTGCACATAGTTCCTGTTTGAGGATCCACTGCTTTGTAGATCTTACCTTTTAATGAACACAACGAGCATAATAAGTTTGTACACACTACAAAGTAACTTAGGATACCAATATCTGTGTTACCTTTTGAACAAATTCAGTGTTCTGTTCTGTAGGTTGTTGTCATGACACATGCATATGGAAATCGTTCTGGAGTACGATATGTTACCGGCGGATTGAAGGTTTATTATGTGCCGTGGAGGCCATTCCTGATGCAGAATACACTACCAACATTATTCCTGACGTTTCCAATTATAAGGACCATTCTTATTCGTGAGAGGATTTCTGTTGTGCATGGACATCAGGCCTTTTCAACACTGTGCCATGAAGCATTGATGCATGCTAGGACGATGGGGTACAAAGTCGTTTTCACAGACCACTCGCTGTATGGTTTCGCTGACGTTGGAAGCATTCACATGAATAAGGTGCTGCAGTTTACTCTTGCAGATATTGATCAGGCCATATGTGTGTCTCACACAAGCAAAGAGAACACTGTGTTGAGGTCAGGGATATCTCCAGAGAAGGTTTTCATGGTCCCTAATGCTGTGGATACTGCAATGTTTACTCCCTCCCCCAACCGCTTAAGCCGTGATGAAATCATCATTGTTGTGATAAGTAGATTGGTGTATCGAAAAGGTGCTGACCTTCTTGTTGAAGTCATTCCAGAAGTATGCCGTCTGTTTCCAAAGGTGGGTTATAACGACAGCTTCTCTTTGCATGACCAATGCATGAAACAAGAGTGGTGAATGTACTAAGGTCAAACAGATTAGTTATTCAGCACATAGAAAATACTGTTTCGATCAGTGTCATCCTTTCTGGTCTGATCCGTGTAATAAATTGTGTGTTCAGTTCTTCATAAAATGTTTTTCTTTCTACATTATCATGTTGCACCTTACTTTCTTAATAAATCTATGGATTTGTCAGGTTCGCTTTATTGTTGGAGGTGATGGTCCAAAACGTGTGCGGCTTGAAGAGATGAGGGAGAAGTTCTCCCTTCATGATAGAGTTGAGATGTTAGGGGCTGTACCTCATGCACAAGTACGATCTGTTCTGATATCTGGTCATATATTTCTTAACAGGTAGCTTTCTGAATTTCCTTCGTTTTATGTTTAAATATAGTGTCTTCCATCCATTTATCCCTCTTCATCTGGATTGTTGTGATACGTGAACTTTTTTTTTCTGTTCTTCTGTATGGCTATTTTTCCGTTGATTATTGTATGATACCAGGTGTGTTGCAGTAGTCATGTGTGTTTCAGTTTTCAGTTTGTATTGCGACATAGAGAATTCCTTTTACTAAACTTGTCCGTTGAATTCTCAAAAACTCAAGGCTTCTGTGGAAACCATTAGCAGGGTAGCTAAAATTGTTGTATTTGAATGATTGGAATGCTAAGCGTGCTGCGTGCTCCTTGAACAGATAAGCCACACCGGATCCAGTGAATCCTTTCTGCGCTTGGTCAATTTTGTACCAGATTATTGAATCGTTATTGTGAACATCTGGTTCTTCAAACATGTACTTAGACTATCATATAATTTGAGCTTACTAATGTTCAAGGAATATTTCTTCTGATTCTTCAAACAGAAAGAAAAGAGCATTTCCGTTCCGTTTCATTTTCACTTTAAGCATATAGTGCTATTTGGGAAACTAGAAGGTGGATAAATTAACCTTGTTTATGACAGTTGAGCAGAGTGCACTTGTTAACCATAGTAGACTGAAACTTGGCCTTTCCCTATTGTAGTTCGCTTACAGAAGCATTTTGCATAGCCATTTTGGAGGCAGCAAGCTGTGGACTGCTGACAGTAAGCACTAGAGTCGGAGGGGTTCCTGAGGTATATGTCCTTTACGATTTAAAAAGTTTTCTTTTGTCGACAGCCATAAATCTCAGCTAGTTGGGCACTTTGCAGCTCCCTATAAGCGACTCTTTTTACAGGTTCTACCAGATGACATGATAGTACTTGCAGAACCAGATCCAGAAGACATGGTGCGAGCTGTTAGGAAAGCTATTGACATACTTCCTGGCATAGATCCCCAAGCTATGCATCTTCGGGTGAGTTTTGACTCTATACACCTCGCTTGAGACCTTATTGTGCATTGGACCATTTACAGAAATGGGTATCCCGCATCAGCTTTTTCCTCTAGTACAAACTTGATATTCGATTTGTTTCATGCTTATTCAAGCTATTGCTCCTCTTAGATGAAAAGACTCTACAGTTGGGATGATGTGGCCAAAAGAACAGAGATCGTGTATGACCGTGCAATGCAGTCTACAGATACAATTTTGCTAGACCGTCTTCCCCAGTGAGTATAAAGGGGAACACTGACTTTTCTGGCATTTTAGAAAAAGTAGTTGTAGCTGAAACAATACTTTTCCCTTTTGATCTTTCTTACCGTAGCTGAATATATTGTCCTTGTTGCTGTCAACTATTTTATACTATGATTCATATAATGATTAAGTTCTGCAAGTCAATGTTGCATTTTATAACAACATCAAACATAAGTAAAAATAAAGCAACTAATATCTGTGTTTCTGTAATGGCGTAGATACCTGGCATGTGGAGCTTGGGCAGGCAAACTGTTTTGCCTTGTGATGATCATAAACTACCTCGTATGGTGCGTCCTAAAATTTCTGCAGGTATAATTTATTTACCCATGTTTTATCTCATTTTTCTCTGGAGATTTGGCAAAATTGTAATAGAGTTTTTCGGCTCCTCTCAGCCAACCGAATATATCGAAGAAGTGCCAGATATAACAGGGCCACTACAGAGTCAGTTACATTCAGTCGACGATGACTAGCCTGAAGCGCGAGGGAATACGACCTGGGTTGCCATTTTCCAACCATTTTGGCCTGGAGGTCACGGTATGTCCATTTTAGGCTGGCTCCCTCTCTTCTGGTGTTTCCTGGTCCTGTAGTGACTGAAAGAGAATAGGTTTTCGCACTTTTCTCTTTACTAGTGAAGCTGTAGTGACTGAATTACCCAAAATTAGCAAGTGCTCATTCATCCAGAAGGTTATTTGGCACTGCTGCATCGACTGCCCTGAAGATATTGAAGCGCGCATGATGACCAGAATGATAATAGTTTAATAGTAGCCATTTTCATCCGTTGAAAGATTCCAACCAACTACAATGATTCTGGAGAGATAGTAGTACCATTAGGGAGGCCTTGAGCTAAAGTAATGCCTTCTGTGGAGATGAAGCTTCTCAGATATAAGGAGATGTTTACCTGGTTCTGTTGTTCCCACTGCGATTAATGAGTGCTCGATCAGTGTTTGGCTACTGCGATGTCATCTCACTGTCTATGCAAAACTGCTGTTTTCTGCTTGACGTATCTTTTGGGCATGGGCCTTAGATGTGCAAAGTATGTTATATTTGGCATAATCATACAGATGTAATGTTGTAGGCCTGTTGCAAAAACAGCTCTAATTTTGTGCGTCTTTCACTGGTTGGTTGTGTAGGCATGCAGATGCAGAACAGATAATCCAAAGTGTTCCGGTATCCTTGATATAACTAGCATGTATGCTTTCTTCTTTCATGAGATCAGCAAAATGTGTTAGTACCAAAAGTCTTCTTTCATGAGATCAGCAAAATGTGTTAGTACCAAAAGCAAACGGAAACTGCAAATGGCTCCCGGTCTATAGGGAGCCTGCTTTTTGATATATATTTTTTTAAATCGGCACTTTTGAGTTTCCTAAATTCAAAAAGAAATTCCCATATGAAGATAGATTCTGGGCTGAGCGAAAATCACAAATGTGTGGATCTAGGGGTTGAACAGTAAGCAGATTGAAAATTTTGAAAAACTGCACGGTTTGTCTTTTATGTGGAGCCCATACTACAATGAATATTGAGTTGAAATTTGGCATGCTTGTAGATCTTTGACAGTATCCACATCTAAGATTTTTCTTCTGATTTTTGGATACTAAAATTTGCGGATTTTGAATTTTTTGGAAAAACGAGCTACATGTAGCTCGGGCTCCATTTACACTTTTTGAGTATTATACATGCTATATTGGTCACAAATTTGTGTTTTTTTCCTTGAAATCAACAAGGATCATTTCTTCGACAACTTCAACATCTTCAATTCCCAACAAATCTTTGATCTTTCTTTGTACTACTAATTATTTTGCCGCATATAAAGTACACTGATTCCCTGAAGCCAAAAATTCCCATCCCTCCGCATGTATTGTAAGAAAAACTATGACCTATTTAATCGACAGTACTCCCTCTGTCGAATGTGATAACACATTTTTGGCTTAGTGTTATCATGCTCTTGTAAAGTAACAAAATTGCTCTATTGGAGTACTTCCTAGTATGTGTTTCAAAAGCTCGTTGTATTTTTAGAAAAAAATGACCATCTATTAAATCAACAAAATATCAAGCCCTCCTAGCCAAGATATGACATGGCCTTCATCAATAAGGGGTGAAAACGGATGCGGATAGTACCATTCCCACGTTTGTTTTCATATTTTACAAATAAATATAAATACAAGTACATATGTTGTGGGATACGAATGCGGAGCGCGGATTGGATGTTTTCTCAATTCGGAAAGGAAACAAATATTGCGAAATAATAGACTCGTGTCTTATAAACGAGTTAACTATAAAACATGCAATGAAAAATATATCCATATAATACACACTAGTTCAAAGTTTAATCGTTGAAAAGTATATTTGACCACTTTGTTATTCCTTCTAACAAAAATTTATCCAGATACAAATATATCCATTTCCATATTCATATTTGTTTTAAAATGCAATACTATATTGTTTTGTGTTTGTAAAAAGCGAATCCGGATAATTACCATTTCTATTTCGTTCAAAATTAAAAAATACCACTTCCATTTCAAGTTCTCTCGGATGATTCTGATTATCCACTACCGGTTCCCGCCCCTGTTCACCATGCTCTCCCATGGCCGGACAGGTGAAAAATATACTTACTGGTTTCTACACTTTTCATCTTAACTATTTTAGATTTGGACATTCCCGTGATGGGAATTTTTTGTAAAGGCTTGTTTTTGTTATGCAGCATAAATAATTTTGGGCACTGTTTATAGAGATACTGTTTTCCCCCAAATTGCCCTAAAAAATTAGTTTTCCGGGCCCTCCCCAAACCCGAAGGCCCAAACGTCGGCACTCCAGGGGTAGCGGCGCGGGGGCCGGCGGCGATGGTTCTGGAGCACTTCTTCGGGGCAAGGTTCGCCGGAAACGCCACTCTCCTCGTAACCTACGGTCTCGTTAATTTCCTCTTCCTCCTCCACCACCGTGCTGGGAAGGCCTGACGGCCGTGTTTGCGTTTTCTGTCGCCAATGCAGCGGCACGGGGCCAAGAAGGCGATGCGGGAGCTGGAGATCTCCCTGCGCGCCAAGGTTCGTCGCACAAGTGCTGATCTTGTTACTGCTGGTCGTGTCGTCGCGGCGGGTTCCTGATTTGGGGGTAATGCTGCTCCTGCAGGACCCGGCGACCCCGGTGGAGGATACCCAGCTCTAGGCGACCCCGGTGGAGAACCGAGGCTTGGCCCGGATGGCTACCAGGTGTTGATACCTGTGATGCCCGACCGCACGAGTTCGAGCCCCAGCGCTCGCTGGCGGGTGCGTACTCACCGATGGCACTTCTGTGCGCTGAAAGCTTAATATAAAACCGCCAAGGGCTAGTCCTGGCTGGTCTCTCTTTTTTTTTTTTTTTTTTTTTTTTTTTTTTCCGACCACCATCAAAGGAAACGTGGTCTTTCTCCTCAACTTTGCGGCGTCAGGAACCCTTGTGTGGTTTGCAACAAGGAAAGGTACAATTTGGCACCATTTTGAAGATCTATTATACAGTATTAGAAGTACAAATTCAAGTATTGGTAAACATATTTTTTGTCCTAGTTCATACTTGTTAGGCGAATACCCCACACATTTAGTATGCTGTTAGGACACCACTATTATTCAGCTTGCAAACTTACTGTGCTTTTGCTTCTGAATTAAAGGATGTAAACAGGGATCTGTATTCAGGTATTTCAAGAAACTTAGAAGGTGTTTGCCATTTAATTCTTGCTTGACTTAGAGTAAAATGCTCAAGCAAACATTTGCGCTGCCAAGTACTCCGAGAAATTATTGCCCAAAACTTTATATTGCTGACAAACAATTCAGCAACCATGTTCTTCATGCCCAAAGAATATCAATACAAACTCCATTCTGTTTGAACCTCGCACAAGTCGCACCATGAGGTCGATGACATACACTCCGCTTGCCGACCTTGGTTGACTGCAGCTCAGCAGCTTCAGTAACAACACGTGCCTTCTAGCACCTTGACAAACATTTCAACAAACAGGTTTTGTCAAAGCATATCTGTAGCTAATATGATTTTTTTGTGTCATGCACAAGGCTGCATGTATGTCCTGTTTGTTGTTGCGCCTAGTATGGAGTGATGCTGCAGCATGGAAGGTGTATGCAAGCGCTTGGACGTCCACATAAGCCACCTTAAGAACGTCGGGCTGTTGGTGCGTCAGTCTCAGCCTCGCTGTACTGACTGTCATAGTGCCATCCCTACTCTTTTCTTGTTTATTCTTTGTTTTCTCGGCTGTGAAAGTTTAGTTTCGAGCACACACTAATCTTATAAAGCTGTATAAGTGACTACCTGTACACAAAACAGAATTACAAAGCACAAAGCACAATAGAACAGACAGATGAATAATGGGGCATTGTACAAAAGATAATAAACATAATACTTATATAGCACGGACTATATATATGATTTACTTCAATATAACGCCCATTTATTTTGAGGCAGAAAGAAACAAATCATCTTGAGTGCAAAAGTGTTGTATAGAGTAGCAAAGCCATCCTTGTTGAGTTTGATGCTGCAGCGACTATTTGTCGGTATCATACACATGGTAACTTTTACTCTTTTGTGCAGCTCCTAAGTTTTTCAGGATTCCACCTCTGGATAGATCATTGTCAACCATCTATGCTTTGGGTAATTCTCAAGGCTTTTCACATGCTACTGATACCTGTAAATATTGATAATGACATATAAGGGATATGCATGCTTTGTATCTCTTGATGTTGAAATATTATTCTGAAAATATATCCTAGTCGCTGTGGTACCACCTGGGCTAATTCAGCTGAGCACTGGTAAAAAGGCAGGTTGCACCAATCTGCTCCTTCCGCACTTGGGACCCACACCACTTGTGCGATCATTATTCCACCTAGATACATCTCATCAGTCAGCGCTCCCTGATCATGGTGATAAATCCAGCACCCTCAGACGGATGTAGCGTGCTATTTTTCAGGGGATTAAGATCTTTAGAGAACATTTTAAAACCCATGCTTGTGTATTTTTTTCATATAAATACAATTTAGACGTTTAGGTTTGCAATATCTATTTCGAAATGAGCTCCACATAGTTGAATAGTTAGATACACTGAGAAGTAGATGACCGTTCATTTTTAGATTTAAATTAAACCTGCTGGTATGTTCCTCGTAGTTTGTGATGGAAAGACGCGATCAGTGACAGGAACCTTGGACACAACCTTAGAAATTACTCCATGGTCTGACTTTTGTATACGGAGCCCATTTGTCGAAGTTTTAACTTTTTTCCTTAGAAGTGTTAATTTGGTCAAAGTTATATTACAGGCTGTGCTTCACTTTTCGGGGATATGAGGCATTATGAGTTCTATCATAGGTCCGCCAGAGATGTTTTGGAAGGTGGAGAAGAACACGTGAAGATGGAGCTAACTAAAATGTGTTTTTTGTGAACCGATGATACTTTCTTCCTTTTCAATATCAGTCCCAGCTTAGGTGTTTCAACTGACAATTTGTTTCATTCACAGAATACTGAATAACCATAGTACTGATAACTCACTGGTTGAAGTTGTAAAAAGGCATTTCATAGCTGAGAATCTGTTGAGTGATCAGCATCTAGAACAACCACTTTTCATGTGGCGGCAGCGTAATTCATACGTGGACTACACTTTCAGTGAAAGGATCAAAGAGTCTGAAGCAAACAACTCGAACAACAACGATGAGGCTAAATCAAGTGTAAACACTGTAAGTTCAACTAATATTAGATACATGGAGTCTAGTAGAAGTGGCCATTTCTATGGCCTGAATTACCACAATAGCTGAAAGCAAAAAAAAAAAGACGTGTTTTAGAGAAAGAAACATCAGTTCACCCATTTTTATGTTTATGTTCACAGAGAAAATTTGAGGAGGACTCTCTGGCTTGTATACTTGGCACTCGAAACGACAACATGGAGATCACCAAGCCCCCTGAGCACACAGGAGGCACTGTCCTTACGAGACGAGAGCTGCAAGTCCACCGGAGAAGTCACCGGCATCGGCGTCACCGTCATGCTGACAAAACTGCTGTATTATGATCAAGTAAACCTTTATCAAGTAATCCATATAGGGCTGTAATTTTGGCGTCACCCCTGAAAACAGCGACCTGCAGTTTCGTTCAGAAAATAATTTATCAGGTAAACATTCACTCAAATATCTGCAAGTTGATTTGATGAAATCGATAGGCATGTAGATAATTCCTTAATCAATCTTCTCCTTGATGAAATGCCTATCATTTCAATATGTTCTGTGCGGTTGTGCTGGACAAGATTAGATGCAATGCCAAATCCTGCTTTATTAGCAAAATATAGCATTAATGGTTTTGATTCAAACAATCCAAACTCCCTTCAAAGAATTCTCAACCACAACTCCATGCAGCATAGACCTGAGCTCTCCTTCAGCCGTAGAACGCACCACCACACTTTGCTTCTTGCTGCGCCAGGTTACTAAATTTCCTCCAACAAAAACATGGTATCTTGATGTTGATTGTCTATAATCTAACTCACCAGCCCGATAAGCATCTGCGTAACATTTCTCTTATAATTAAAACAAAATATTTTGCTTATAAATTGTAGGGGTTGATTCAAACCATATTCATGGTATCTCATTGCTCCAACCAAATAACATAATATGGTTGGACATATTATGTGTTATCCCATTACACCTCAAATACATGAATACCTAGAAGAGTAGTGGACACCAGTACGAAGATAGAACCATAACATTTGAAACCATCAAGTCATTTCCACGTTAAATTTCTAACTCAACCTAGATATGATTATGATACGAAACAAATACATAACAAGGACCTGTTACATATCATGTCTCGGGGAGTCGGTGTGTCTGCATTTTGCGACCATTGACACATTGCGTGTATGCATCACGCTCGACGGTAGTGTTAGCACAACATGGCGTGGATGAGATTTGTGCGTAGAACCAAAATTTTCATGAAAAAGCATGAATGAGCACAAGACACAAAGCTTCATAATAAAATAATTTGATTACATTATGAGATTGAATAACAAATAAATTGATCAAAATCAAATCATAGAATGGATAAAAACATGTTTTTTTCTTCCAACCAAATGGAACAAAAAGAACATCACGAGTTACAGTGACCTCAACAGACTCACGATTAATCAATGAACTAAAGAAATAAATTAACTCAAATATGATGTAAAGTGTTATTACTCTCCAAAAAAGCATGCCCGTTAACACCTTGGCATGCCTGGAGGACGACGCATCATCTTAGCCTGTGGAGTCTTGCCATCCTTCACAATGAACACAGTATCCATCCCCAACTCCGAATGGCGCTCAAAGTGACAATGCATGAACCACACACCTATGAAAATAGAATAAGCACAAAGTTATAGAAACGTTGCATATATTTCTAAGGCCTGGTCTAGGATTACTGCCTGAAAGATAAATTAACTCACCAGGATTTGCAGCTCGGAAGCGGATTGCGGCCCAACCAGCCTTGGGCACGGTGACAGTGTTCTGGAACGGTGGGTCGACCAAGTTATAGCTGGCTGGGTCTGTGGTCTCGTTGAAGTTTCCGAACCCAGTGCCTAGCACATAGAAGGCGAAGCCGTGCAGGTGCATGGGGTGGTTCTCTGCGCCAAGGATGGCTGTGTCCTGGAACACCACCTCCACGACGGCGCCGTACTCCAGGACCTTCACCTTGGTGCCACGCTTCGTGAACCAGCGCTCTGTGGGAACGTTTTCGTCGGTGTCGGTGAAGTTGAAGACGAATGGCGGCTTGTTGGGGAAGTCTGCCTCGTAGATGCCGCGGACAGATGCGTAGTATGCGTCTAGGATGTCGACGGAGGGGAGGTGGAAGCTGACGTTGTTGAGGCTCGCCGCGAGGCGGTTGCCCTCTGGACCCACGCACGTTCCGTTGCCGGTTTCACAGTGGAGCACGTTGACGGCGATGGTGATAAGCATGTATTCGTCGACGAGCTCCGGCACTTCTACCGGGTGGTCCTCGCTGCCCAGTGACCGGAGCTGCGCCGTGTACGCCATGGAGGCGTTCAGGTCGTTGAAGGCCGGGAGGTTGGGAAAGTCTGGCGTCCCAGCAGCCCGTGCGTCGGCGTACTCTAGGATGGCCGTAGCGGTACTGTTGTTGAATTCGATGTCGGTGTTGGACGCGAACGTCCGGGCTGCCATGTAGTACCTGCCGTTGGATGAGGCATGGTCAGCCTCGAGGAGCGCGTCAACAGTCTGTCCCGGCGAGATCATGATGTGATCGACGGTGAAAGGCTTGCTGTAGTGGGCATCGGTGCCGACCACGGTGAGACGATGCCCTGCGACGCCGAAGAAGAAATCGTTGGTGAGCCCGGCGTTGATGATCCGGAGCAGGTACGTCTTGCCACTCTCCACACGTGCCCTGAAGATGCCCTTCTGTGAACACGGGAAGAGGTCTCCCGGCTGGCCGTTGATGGTGTTAGCGTCTGAGATATTGACCTCGCCGCCGATCTTCCTGGCCTCCTCAAGTAGATGGTTCACGTCCGCATTCCACCACTCACCTGCGAATCAGAATTAAGTAAGTAATTGCACTGTTTAAATTAGTATACAACATGTTGCATGCATCATATCTAAACCAAATGTAAGTAAGTGTAAGATCCATACTGAGGATGACGGGTATCTCCTTGTGTGGCTTCTTGAAAGGGAAGGTGGTGCCGAGCTTGGGGTGGATGACGATGGCGCCATGGATGGTGGTGCGGTCGTAGTCACTGTGCGCGTGCCACCAGAGTGTGCCCTCTTCCTCGGACAGAATGATGGTGTAGGTGAGGTTGGCGCCGGGCTGGATGGGGCACTGGGTTATGTACTCCGGCCCGTCGTACCATGGATTCCGAGGTTGGTCCACGCCGTGCCTGCGGATGCCATTTGAAGGATAATCAATCGGCAGCTAGGAGATGAAGATTTCATTGGTACGACATGACATGGTGAAGATCATCAAACTTACCAGTGGATGGTGATGTTTTTATCCCCTTGGTTGTAGACATTGACGAGGACGACATCACCCTTCCGCGTGAAGATGGTCGGACCGGGGAACTGGCCGTTCACAGTGAGGATGGTCTTCTCGTGGCAGAGCCTCGTGTGGTTAGCCTCCTTAATCTGTAGAAGATCACACGTTACGTTAGAGGTCACTTTCGTGCATGCATGCAGTGCAGGTACAATACTATATACGTTATAAGTTTACAAAAATCTATAAATATACTGGAAAATGGAAATTAAGATGGACTTACGAAGAAATCGTAGTGGTGTTTCTTGGAGCCCTCAGCCGGGCCAACTACAGCTCCAAGTGTTAGCAGCACACCAAGTAACCAAATCACCACACCCATTGCCGTAAGAGCTCGTCAAGTGCTATGGATGGATCGAGCTAGCTATATATGCAATGCAATGTACGTACGTGTAGTGCTGACTGCTGTCTGGACAAACTTGGAATGCGATTAGTATGTGTGATGGCCATTGGAGGCAGATGCAGGAGGTACTTATAGGAGTTGAGAAAGAGAAGGAGCACCGAGTCCTGCAGTTCATATGAATATTGCTGGCTGGTCGAGTCGTGTTCTTCTTCAATTCAACGATAAATTGGCCCGAGCAGCCGCGCGCGGCGATGTGGAATGCATGCTTAGCGTGCTCGCGTTGATTTAATCTGGTGCCCTTTTTGCTGGACGACGACATAAGAACCCCTTCGAGGAAACCAACGACGCTGATGCTTTAATCTGGTGGCTTTGTTCCAGCATAAATGCAAATAATGAAATGAGAGAACGGGTCAAGCTTATTAGCTTTATTAGTCGATCGAGTTAAATTAGATTACATCTTCATGCATGAGAGACCGCATGTGCATCCGCCGGATTCTCCTTGACCTGATCATTATGACTTGTACGTTCTAGTAGCTGGAAAGCTGAGAGTAGCTGCTAATTTGACACTGCTATATGAACTGAGGCTGACATTTGAACTACCTACGTCCTACGTACCTACGCATGAAATCAAAGGAAATACCGAATAAATCCATTACCCTGTGTTCTGGCAAGGCAATGGGGCACGGGCGCACGGCGCAGACAACCAGGCATAATCTCAGGGCAGCACATGACTACATGAGCAAGAACCTGGGGTAGGGGTATACGTGAACTTCTGAGACCTAGACATTGTACATAACACGGTGGAAGAATAGCCATAATCTCTAATGTGATACGTACTATGCACCACAAGAGGTGGGATTAAAATTTAGTGATGCAACTCGCAATCTCTATGTCTAGTACCTCTACTACTTAAAAACGACATGAGGTGGGACTATATATTTTTAGTCCCACCTCTAGTGTCTATCTCTATCTCTATAAATCGTTAATTTCTAGTTTCTTTTACGTTCGAGCGACATAAAGTAAGTTGGTTACAGAAAACACTCAGCTTTCCAGATGACCGGGTGGCGGTATATTTCGAAATATATCCTAGGCGTAATGAATGGTATTAAAACAACTGAAGCAAACAAAAATATCTTGGCACACTAACTATGCTATATATATTGTGTGAAGACAGTGAACCGAAAACCTTCACAGGCAACTCGAGTTACATCAGACTACCCAAAGATAACTTCAACTAAAACAAGACAGAAAGAGCTGGCCACTGACGGCACGGATATTTGAGGAGCCTCAACCTTGTGGGAAGAACAACGACACACCCCTTGTGGAAAGAGCTAGCCACTGACGGCATGGAAGCCCTCAAATGATGAATGGACATTGTTCAATACCATTACACTGATTCTTGGTAGGTTAGCTGAGGTGCCCACTGCATTCTCTGGCTCTAAATATCCTACTTCCAATATATTTTATCCTCACATTGTCAATGTCTATATAGCACTTAGAGAGGTTCGTGGTTCCACCAATCCAAAGCTGAAAGTTATGGGGGATGTGATGATGGACAAATTCAACAAGTATTGGGATGAGCCCAACAATGTCATGGTCATTGCTACCATTCTTGATCCAAGGTACAAGCTGAGATACATTTGTTGGTGTTTCAAGAGGATTTATGATGATGAGAAAGCTAGGGCTGAATATAATTTGATAGATGTAGAGCTAGCAAAATTGTATGAGACTTATGATATGCATCACCGACATGAGAAGGCTGATTCTTTTAGAGCAAATGCATCCTCCTCTATAGTTGTAGATACAAGTTCCTCTCTACCTTCAAGTGCTAGCGAGTTTACCAACTTCTTGAGCGCATCTTCTGTGGAGACATCAAAGAATGAGCTTGGCAAGTATCTTGATGAGGAGAATGAGAGCTTGCGAAATACAAACTTTGATGTCCTATTGTGGTGGAAGCTGAATGCACATAGATACCTTGTGATATCAAAGATGGCAAATAATTTCTTGAGTATACCGGCCACCTCCATTTCTTCGGAATCAACTTTTAGCACCGGGGGTCGAGTTCTTGATGACTATAGGAGTTCTCTAAAACCAACCATGGTTGAGGCATTGGTGTGTTCTTCTAGCTGGATTAAAGGTTCGATACCAAAGTTTCAATGGATGTGGTATGTGCTATTGTTATATATACATATGTTTCTCTGTTTTGTTGTATTTCTTATGCTCATGCAACTTACTTTTTGTTCTCTCTTTTAGGAGCCAGATAATGATGATGATGTTAAGACCATCCCTTTTCCAAAAAGTGTGGTGGGGAGCAACTGATAAGCTCTTATACTTATCAAAATCGAGCAACTGTATATACTTGCTGGAATTTTTATGCAGCCAAAAACGTGAAGCAACTAGTGCAAATGATGTTTATTTGTTGTATATTCTTGCTGGAATTTTTTATGCAGCCAAAAAATGTGAAACAACTAGTGCAAATGATGTTTATTTGTTGTATATACTTGCTGGAATTTTTTATGCAGCCAAAAAACGTGAAACAACTAGTGCAAATGATGTTTATTTGTTGATATGCTTGCTGAAATTTTTTATGCAGCCAAAAAACGTGAAACAACTATGGCAAATAGTGCGTTTGATTGCTGAAATTTTGTTTGTTTGTATTACAGATTTGACATGGCCTCTTACAAGTGACAAACAACGACGAGAAGAAGATGGAATGATGGCGCAATGGTCCTTTCGTGGTTAAACTTTATGTTAAATTGTTAAGACTTGTGTTCGGATCGAGTTACAACTCATGTTGTGATCTATTTAATGAACTTAGTTCACTCGTGTTCGTTATGTATGAGATTATTGGATCTATTTGTGTGGTGGACTTCTCATTTATGAGCCTGTTATGTTTAGTTGATATATATTCATGCTCTCTTGTTGATTATAATTGTCAAATGTTGCAATTTTAGCATAGGTCATGTCAATTTTTTTTATTTCATCGAGCCTTCAAGCCGGCTTGCGAGCCTTGAGCCCTCCTCCGAAGGTTTGGCCTTGGCTTGCCCGACCTTCGAGCCGAGCCAAGCCCGAGCCGAGCCTCGAGCTTCAAGTCCACCCCTAGCCGTACTGCTTCCGGGCCTTAGGGAAGTAGGTTGAAGAGGAGATCAAAAAGTCTAAGATATCCCTCACGCTATCGTACGAGGGTCTTCACTCTCAGCACAACCAACATTCACTCTCTTGGTTGCTTTTTTGAACGCAGTAGGGTCCTCTTGAGACTGTTTCTGATTGGCCTCCTTCGGAGATGCATCATCCGGTTTCTCCACAGGTTGTTCAGAATCCAATGTGCACCCTTCTTCTTCTTCCCAGCTTGTTTCCATAAAATCACCTTGTATCGTGGGATTAGTAGGATCCAATGCATGATGAGGAGACTTCAACATGGGTGAGAACCTCTCATCTTCGCTAAGATCGATCTCAGCAACAGAATGTTCGTTGAACGTTATCTTTACCACCTGGTCATCATCAGTGCGTCCCTCATCGGATTCATCTCCTTGCAGTAAAAGAGCCAACCCTTCCTTATTTGTTAACTTCCTTTTCGGTACACCATTTGGCAGAGACTCGTCACCGGAATCGCTTACACCATCATCATCATCATCATCTGCGATGTCGACATAATCATCATAGGGGAGGATAACTTTGCTGTGCTGCAAAGCAGGAAACGTAAATTCAGGCCCCTTGTAACTCGGGGGTGTCTCCGTCGCTACATCATGGGCGGGATATATGAACTCAAGAACTCAGATCCATCAAGTGTGGTGTATAGGTGATCTGCGGTTTCTCTGGAGTCACACACCACAGTCCACAACGGTCGTGAGCGCTGCAACAGCTCCTCGCGTCGCTCCCTAGGCGACGCTGGGGGCGAAACCCTAGCCGCCGCCCCTAGAAAAATCCCCACCGCACGCAGCTGCCGCCGGCCCTTGCCGCGGTGGCGGCGGGCCCCACTCTCCAAAGGAGGGTGGGGGATTCCCTGCAGCATCCAAAGGAGGGTGGCGGCCGGCCCGTGTGGGGCGACGCCGGCGGGGAGAGCGGACGCCGGGGCGGCGGCCCCGGGAAGTAGCGCGGAGCTTCTGGAGGTTGAGGGAGGTGCGGTCGTGGGGCGGGATGCGACAGGACGCGCGCCGCGCGGTTGGGTCCGATCTGGGACCGGCTCCTGGTTTCTCGTCGCTGTGCGAGCTCGCTTGGTGGCTCTGCGCTGCTGCTGTGGAGGTCGGGGCTGCTGCGGTGGTGGCACGCTTGCTGAGTGGAGGTGGTGGTGTGGGGGTGGGCGTTGCTGTGAGTTTGTTGCCCGGCGGCTTGGTATTTTGCATGTGCGGCGGCGCTAGCTCCACCCGTCTTGGCGTCTGGCGGACTCCAGCAGGAGGTCTCCGGCGACTAATGCTCGGTGGAGAGGTGGAAGCCATGGCCCTCGTCTCGCCAGATGAAGTTTAGGTATGGAGACCCTGCACGTATACAAGTTTGGTGGCGGTGGCGGATTTGGGTGCTTCAAGCGAAAGCTTTGTACAGAATTTGTTGGTACCGACGACGTCGACGCTCGTGAGCGCCGTCTTCCTCCTTGGAGGCGTCTGTCGAGAAGCTCTTGCCCGTCCACCCTAAGAGTACTCCTCGCGAAAGCCACAGGTCTTGTTAGATCAGATGACGGCGGCGTCTTCGACGTCGTCACCTCCTTGGAGGCGTCATCTTGGAGCCACCAAAACCTTGTGGATTGTTTTGTGTCTCCTGTCCTAGGTTGATGGCCGGTACGAGGAGTCGAGGACCGTGGGTGTTTTCAGGCGGCGGAAGGAGGTGGTCGGCCGGGCAGAGGTGTGTTGTTTGGTCTCGCTGGTCACCAAGTTTTTGGAAGATACCGAAGCTCTCATCGGAAGCCGGGTTAGCGAGTTGATCCATCGTGGAACAACTTGTTCTCGTTCGACACCCCTCCCCCTCTTTGGGGGTGTTGGCGGGTGGCAGCCAGACGGCCAAGTTTATAGCGTCTTGCTTGGTCAGATGAAGATGGAAGTCGAGATCCTTCTCCGTGTTGGGTTGTTCAGTGCAGACCATTGTGGTGTTGTTTGGGTTGTATTGTTGTTGTTGTTGTGGTGTTGCTCCAAGCATGTGCTGCTGGCCTAGCGCTGCTAGGTGTTTATATGGTTTTCCGGCCTGGTTTCCCTTATAAGCCGAGCCATTGGCTATCAGCCTTTCTTCTACATATATATGAAAAACAGCTCCTACTGGTTTTTCAGTCAAAAAAAAAAGTAGTACCTCAGTCTGTTTGGCCCATCGTCAGTGTCAGACTCAAGGTGACGCTCTTCTTCGCCATAGTCGTTGTTATCATAATCAGCATCAGCAGCACCAATAAGAGAAGAAGGAGGGCTTTGAGTTGTCTCAGCGTCCATGCACTTGTTGAGTCCATATTCTGATGGATACACCGAAACTGACAGAACTCGCGCACCTTTCGGGACACAAGATGCCAGCACCATGTACAAGTCCACTGCCCTGATGCGATCCCCAGTCCATATCAACAGCAGCAAGCCTGTGAGTTCTCACGTCAATCGTAGGTGTTAGGTAATGAACGATGTCACTGCCGACAGAGTATTGGTCATCATCCTCGTCGTCATTGCTGCTAGAACTCCCTTCGTCTTCCCCATCCTCTTCTTCCAGCTCGCTATCCTTCTCTTCACGAATCGGCTTCTTTTCCTTGTCCTTCCCATCCATCTCCTCTTCTTGGTTGAGATAGTAACGCAGCATGGCGCTCGTCTTGCGGCGCCTGCCCACCGGCGCCTCCGATGAATCGAGCATGGGATCGAGGGCCTCCTTCCGCCGCATCGGTCGGAACCTCGGGTCTGTAGTCCGCGCCGCCGCTAAACGCTCGTCATCCATCGCCCGCCGCCAGTCCGCCACAGCCTCGCTAGGGTTTTGCCCGCCCGCATCCATCCCTGCCGCCACTAGCCCCCCGACTAGGGTTTTGCCAACTGAAACAATCTTTGCGACGTTTATGTACCAGTTTGCTTTCTGGTGACGAAGTCTCCACAGGCATCTCGTTGTCGATGGGAAACGTCGCCTCCCATTAGAATATTCCGAATAAATGAGAAACACCAGCATCAAACCTGAAATTTGAACTCAGGTGGGTACAACCACCCTCCTAACCATTTTGTCACAATCAAGTTCTCGACTTCTTTCTTTTCCCTTTTCCTTGTGAGCTACTCCCTCAGTTTTAAATTATTTAACTTCCATTTGTCAAGTCTAGATACATACTCTTTTTGACAAATAAAAGTCATTTAATTTGGAACGGAGTGAGTAGTATATATGTATTGTACTATACAAGAGGTCATCGAGAAACATTGACGTCGCAACTCAACATATTGTCGAAACCATTTTAGGGTGCATATATAGCTGTTGTGGTTCAGATATCTAGGTTCATGGCACCGTCGGAGATTAAATTTTCTTAGCTTCATCGTTTACACCTGCCTTATAACATCCTGCCACTCTCCTTCAAGCCCCTTCCGGTGTCGAGCCTCCATCCTTTGTACGGTCTTCCCTCTTCATCATGATGCAATGCAATGCAATCTTTGTGAATTCTCAATCAGAGAGAAAAAAGGTGAAAGGTTTAGGCTTCAAACTTTTCGGTGACAAATAATGAACTGTATATGATCATATCATGTAACTGAGAGATGCACTAATGCAGCTGGTATTTAGCCCTTGTTGACCTGACATGACCCTCACGCACTGCGTACATGGAAGAACAGACAGACTATAGACTCAACAGACAGTCTGTAAAATTTATTTATCCCAGACCAGCGGTGTCTCATTCTTAGAGAGCACGGATCTCTCCAACAAGTATGAGGCATTATTGCATCATGATGCAACGGAAGCTTTCAGGTATCAAACACTAACCTGGATAGATAACACAGCTCCTGGTGAATGAAAGAAACGTAAATGACGGAATAGAAAATAAACAAGAGATGAAATAAGTTGCCAGGTGAATTAAACCTCCTACGGTCACAGCGAACAAGGTTACAATGGACAACAGCATTGCATATAAAGTTAACTACTACTTTGAATGAAAATTTCTACTACTTTCAATGAAATTTCCAATGAATAATCAATCCGACGACCAGCATTGCTCCCTTTTCCGCACAAAGAGGACGGTAACAGCTTCCCGTGGCTTTAATGCCAGAGGTCCATGCAGAAACCAGAAGGTACTGAAGTTGGCCTCTTATTGTAGATAGCGTCGGCGAAAGTATCAGAGAGCTGGCCAGAAAGGCTCAAAGGATCCTCCATGAGTGTATCCACATAGACACTAACTATTTTCCGCTCGTGCGGAGTAGCACGCAGGCTGTACCACGTCAAAAACTTCACTCTGAAGTTGGTCTCAATATATCCTTCACACTCGAGCCACCTGACAACCTTCACACAGTACTCATAAGATGCTTCAGGGCATCCATCCTTGTGATCGTTGTCTTCGAATTTACCTGACCTTTTGTTTGATGAATTCCCTGGTTCTCTTTCAGGCTTTGATGAGCCATTATGAAGCATGTTATCAGCAGGTTTTTTGTTCAAGCTCCTTCCACCAATCTCCTTACCATTTTCCATAACTCTCGGTGCAGTAGGTGGCATAGAGGCAGAGAATCGAGGTGGAGGAATCACCAACTCATTTACAGCAATTGCATTTGATGCATCCTGTGATAAAGGAACTTCTGTTCTTGGAATCTGCTCTATCGAGTTTGAAGACTCCCTGGGTAGAGCAGTTTGAACTGTTGAATTGGGCTCCTCATCCAGAGCTGACGCTGAAAGACCAGGAGCTTCCTCCAGTTCAATCACCTCTGTTACCCTAGCTGCAACCATCTCTGTATCTCGCAAGTTATCAGTAGGCTCATTGGGGTGATGAGATGCTTTATCTGAATCAAGGTTCTCAGGATTTACACAGTATTCAAAATCACTTTCTGGTGACTTGTTCAGATCAGCATACACTGTGGTATTATTGTTTGAGTCCACACCCTCTGAAGAACGATCAGATTGACCACCACTATTTGTCTTTGGGCTCCCATTATGTTGTTCTCCAGCACCACCTAGCACAGAAACCTTTGGTTCGTCTTCTCTCTGACAGCTTGTCTTTAGTCTGACTTCCCAGGACCCTAACTCGTTGGAGTTGCTGTATGCAGCTACCTTAAAGATATAGCTTGTAGCAGGCGTAAGTTCTGAAACAGTAAATGTTTTTGGTGGTGCGAGTACGATGCCAGTTGGATTAAACAAGTAAAATCCTGTACCAGCCACACGGTGCCATATGTTAAAGCCAGTTACGCTTTGGGCAATTGTAGGGCACTGACCCAAATCAAAAACTACAGTGACAGATGTTTGGGTTATAGGTTCAAACTTTATGAAGTTCAGTGGTATCATACTGGCTCCTGAAAATGCAAACATGCACACAAGTCAATATCAGTTGCAGTTGTGAATAAAATATGAAGGACCTCGAAGCTTACGTTGAAATTGCGAGAAGTACAAAGATTCCATAGCATCTAGTGCTTGAGCACAAAGTGTTTGAACTTCAGCACCACAAGTAAGACGACTGACAATTCCACGACCTATATTTCCAACACCGACAATCGGTCCGACCTCAGCCTCCAGCTTCTTCATTGCTGTGTCAACAATTTCATGCAAGACCAAGTATTTCTCTGTGGAGAGTAAGACCTTGTGACTCAAAAAAATCCGATAACACAATACATCCAACCGCCGAGCATCTTTAGCTATCACTAGTTGCTTCTTCCAGGATCTGAAACAAGAGCATTAAACAGTCGTGTCATTGCTCAGCAAGCTGATTGATCAAAAGGATTCTATTATTTATGGTTTGAATATTCAAACAAGAAGAAGTAGAGCAATTCCAACAGAAATAGACCACAACTCTTGAGAGGAGCTGCGCTTGAAAAACGAACCATTACACTACATGCATGCCAATATATGATAAAGATGACATTCAAGATTGCTAAGAAGTCAATTCATACAAAAAAAAATCCTGTACAGATACTTCCAAGAAACACAATAATAATGATCTAGCATATTCATTGTCAATATATGCATTTACAGAAGATGGAAAAATGAAGTTGTCAAAAATATTATACCCGGTCGAAAGGAATGCACCGACCTATCATAATAGCATAAAGTTCAAAAGGGCAGCAGCAAGCTATTCAAAAGATGCCAATGTGAAATATGCATTGTATGTTTTAGAAAAATGACAGTTTACTTCTTTTCTTGCAACAGTTAGATTATCTGTGCAATGAGGTCAAAAAGATGGCTAGAAACCAAGTGAACATGCAATTAACAAAGCCAGTAAGACCAAGTTTAACAATAACAAAACTAAGATGTTTCTAGTAGTTATCAGTGCAAGCAATGATGAGTAAACAGCTAAGGCAGTGAGCAGTAAGCAGTAAGCTTGGAAGCACAGAAATAAAAAAGGCAAAGTTACGCAGTAAATCTAAATCGCTACATTATTTGTAACTTGAGAACACACAATTGACTAAAAAAAGAAGTCCAAGAAAAAATACCCAAGCAAATCATTCTGTTTCAAACAGCGAGTGCAGTAATAACCACCATCAAGTTTCTTGCGCTGGCCACTCTGCAGAATTCCGGTTCTTCCATCCTTGAGGGCACATTCAAGATGGCATGAAAAACCACAAGAATCTTTTTGCATGAATTGTTCAGAACTACAGAACAACCATAGGCTAGGGTCCTTATTGTCATCATACTTGAAACATATACAGCATGAGCAGCGTTTGCAGAATTTATCTTCCAGTTTAAGAATTGCCCTGCATGCTAAATTCAGGCAGAATCGTGCATTACTTGGTGGCGCTGGTACATCAGTTGCTACCGGATTGCTGGCCACAACTGGTAATCGTGATGGATTCTCACTCTTCCTTTGTCGTTTCGCAGAGTGCTGGTGGTTACTTGTGTTGGAATCAGGAGTTGGAGATTTTTCTTGCACATGCACCGCAGGACTAGATGTTTTCCCATTCACCACCCTGAAGAGATAATCCAGCATTCTCTGCTTAGATAATCCAGTATATTTCCTTTCCCTTCCTAAATCAGCACAAAGAATCTCTACAATCTCACGGCGACTCCATGACTGTAGTTTATCCGGAGCACTTTCTGGATGCTTTGATAATGTGCGAACGAATTCTCTCTTCTCATCCACACTCATCAAATGACATTTAGCAGGTTCAATAGTAAGTCCTGGAGGAAGAGAACACTGAAATATATTAGTATCCAATTACTTGATACTGCAGTTTTTTTTTGCATCAGTAGATTTCACATGCATAATCAGATCTGCTTACAGGATCCAGAAGGTAATACGCACAAACCAAACAAATTATTATCCATGTTTTCAATAATGTAGCAGAGATGGTCAAGACAGGAATGAAACTTTAAACTTCATCGAGGGGTCAGGACTCGGGAGAGTTATATTATTTTAGGGCATCATTCAATTGAGATTATAGGAAATAGCGGAACAAATGAAAGATGGTATTTTTATGATGTCAGTTGGTACTAACGACCATAACAAATAAAATGCAAGTAAAATCTTAATGTAAGGCCTCAGAATCTTCATAATTGAAAGTAATCCATACATCGTTAAAATAGTTTGTTCATTACAAATAACATGGTTTAGTGGAAAGAGGGGCGCACAAGAACAATTCTCCTAACAAGAACACATCAAGCACCTTTACCAAATTCACTTTTAAACTTAAAAGGCAGCCAACAAAGTTAATATCTTTTCGGGCCCTTACGTAACTAGTAACACTGGGATTAGACTTTCCTTAAACAAAATTCAGAATTGGCTTTACACACGGGGACATTTAGTGGACCTATACATGCATTGTCCATTAGAAACGTTGCACAAAGAAAATAGCATGCAACCATGTAAACCAAGTTTTGGCCTAACATGACCAGAACAAGCGCCAGTAGACAGCAGCTTAACAGAACCCAAGGTACCACTCCCCTAACTCCTGACGGCTGACAGATCAATTCAGCTAACAGTGATTCTCACAAAATCCACGAAACAAGCAATAAGCACGCGTGGGAACAGAAACCCGGCTCAACACACCAGGTCCGTAGGAAGCGGCCCCCAGGAGTGAATCACTGGCCGAGCTGCGGGCGCTGACAACGATGTCATACATCCTCAAAAATACAACTACCGGTGATGTATCAAATATGAATGACACCCAATATTTTGAGAAGAAAACAAGACGGGAGGCTTCGAGGATGCGCTTATTGAAATTCACTTCCAAAACATGAAAAGCAGCCGACAAAGTTCAAATCTTTTGAGGCTCCTATGCAACCAGTAGCTCTGGGACAAAGAGTGGCCTTCAACAAAAATCAGAATTTGGCAACACACAAGGGCACATTCAGTGGAGCTATACGTGCATTGTACAAAATGAGCATTGCACACCTTAAGAAAATAACATCAACGGTGTAAACACAAGGTTGGCATAACATAACCGTCCACATGACATGCGCCAGTAGACGGCAGCTAGCTTGACATGGAACGCAAGGTAAGTACCAGTCCTGGCAGATCTAATCCTGCTAACTGTCATCCTTACAAAAAAAAATCCACGAAATAAACAATGAGCACGCACTGTACCAGGCCCCCAGGACGGAAATCACCGGCCTAGCCTTTCCCTCGGAAAACCGGACATCGACACGTAAATCCACCAGGAAAAGGACGTAAAGGCGGGGGGCCACAGCGGCCGGCGACTCCCGGCGAGAGAGGGGAGAGCGTAATGCGCGTAGCCATCGCCGCATGCAGCGCCGAATCTGCGCCGGCCGGCGCCGCCGAAATCTTTTCTACGGCCACTGCTCCTACTCCTCGCCCGCCCCCGGTCGGTCTTACCACCACCACCACCAACTACCCGTAGACGACTATCAACCACGCATCGGCGAAAGAAAATACCGGCGCGCCCATCGAATTACTTACCACGATGGAAAACAGCGCTGACCGGCGAGACGCGGTCGCGCGGATAAACCTCCCCGGAAGGAGGAGGCTAAATCTCGCGGACCGGATTCGTCGCCGCAGGACGCGCGGACCCGCGGAAATATCGGCGCCTCCCCTGACGTAAAGAACCCAATCAGCGCCGCCAGGACCGTGGATTCGACGGCCCGACGGACAGATCGACATTACCCGCCGGCCGCGGCGGCGCGCACGCACGCATCGACGGGCCCAGAAAAGAAACGAACGGAGAAAGAAAGACAGAAAGCGACGCAGGGAGCGGGAGGAGGCGGCGGCGCTGACCTGCGTCGGGGGGATCCATGGCGAGCCGGAGAGAGGGAGAGGGATCTCTCGCTCCTCCTCCTCCACCTCCGCTTGGCTCACGTGGACTATCCTCCTCTCTCTCCTCTGTCTATGCTCTGTTCTCTCTCTCTGAGCACGCGAAATTAACTCACGGCCGCACGGATATCAAAGCCTTCTAGCGCTTTTGCGTATGCGCCCCCGGATCCCCGCGTATTCGCAAATGACTCCTCTAAAACCTCGCCGAGCGTGAACGAGGAACGGTCAACACGGATACAGAGAGTAGTGGTAATTAAGTAGCTGGTTTTGGTTAGGCAGAAGCTTAACCACCGTGCCTACTTTCACACTTGGACTTGGACGTGCAGAATAACCTATGGATGAGAATGCACGACTGTATCCAGCAGTCCACATGCTCTGAGTATGAGGTAGTATAACCACAAGTTTACTTATATAAAAAGATCACATAAGGATGAATACATATGAGTAGAAGTTAAGTTGTCATGCATGCATTCGTCATTTCTCATAAAAAATAAACATATTTTTCTTCATGCTAAGAAATATTGTGTCGTACGTCATTGGGGGTGTTGGTCTATCTATAAGATAACTCGACAAAAAACAGTGAGGCAGTAGCGTGGCTCGTTATTACATGTGTCGTATTCAGCCGCGTGACGCTACCATATATACACGCAACTACGTGCGCATTGGCCCCGTCATCCATAGAACTTTTTAGTGCTCTTTATTTTTTTCATGATAAGAAATATTATCTCGTAATCTGTGCCGTCCATCTATCCACAAGATAACTCGACAAAAACAGTGAGGCTAGTGGCTCTCTATTACACATATGTCATATTCGGCCTCGCCGCCTCGGTGGCGCTATCGATATACACGGTTCTAGACTTCTCGCACGCAATTGTGTATTCTTCGCAAGGATCAAGAGATGATTGATCGCCGCTACACTCGTTTTTATTTCCTCTAAAGACTCACACACAGATAATCATCGTGGTGACCGTGACAGCTTGAGCCTATTGTCATCATTGACTTAGCTACATTGCTTCCGGAGGACCAAAGACAGAATAGGGAGGTGGTTGGAGGGTGCATCTGCTTAATTCCACACTAATCATCCTCACCCGTCACGGCTAATCATAATCAAATCCAAACAACCATGAAGATGAAGTACAGTAGAGTCTTTCCTGTAAACGAACGCTATCTTCGGTTTATATATTGGGGGACATGGCATGGTGGCTCGTTGCCTCGTTGCTTCAAGATCCGTGCGGCGGGCCAGTGGTGGTGGGCAGGCTCGTGCGCGGTCGCGTAGCTTGCTGTTGGTGCTGCCTGTGTGCGGCGAAATACGTTTTATTTTCTTTCTTGTGTTCCTTTTCTACCATGAAACAGGGTTTCGCCCCGTTTTATAAATAAAACCATAACGGCTGAACGACACAAGGTAGCGAGGCAACCCTCTTAAAAAGAAGATCCTAAGAAAACCGAGCTATAAAAGACACATCGAAAACGCTGAAAGCGAAACAACATGACTACGCAGCCGGACAAGCAAACCAGCTCCACGCTAAACCCTAACTCGCCTGAGCTCCACGACGACGCCCCCAAGAGGGTGACGGCGCAAAGCGTCGCCGCCGCCGAGTCCAAAAGGATTTGGGTTTTCACCCGGAACCCTGACACGAGGGAGATCACCAAGACGACGTCCTCAAGAGGAGAGCGGCACCCGCGGGCGTCGCCGTCGTCGGTGCCAAAGCACAGAGCTTTCGCTCGGTCACTCCCCCGTGACATAAAGAGGGTCGCAGGATGCAAGCGTAAGCACTCCAGATCCAGGCACCGCCGGAACGCGCCCGAGCCACCCACCGCTGCCCCCTTCACTGTCCACACAGCCAAACGATGCAGCCACCACCGTCACCATGGTGCTCGCCGGAGAGCAACCCATGTGACCCGCCACCCAGGGCCGCCGCCCCGGCATCCGCGCACTCCACCCTAGGACAGGGACAAACACACCGCAGGATCGACGGATCTGAGAGGGAAACCTAGCGCGCGTTAGCCCACTGGAGGGACCTCCCTCCACCGGAGCCGACCGGACACGGTAGCTGGATCAGCTCAGACCCGCCTGGCCCGTACCAATCCCACCGCCATGCTGGAGCCCGTAAGCCGTCGCCGCCGCAGAGTCTCCACCACGCCACCACCACTCGCCACGTGAGCACGCCGCCGGCCGCAGAGAGAAGCACGCCGTACCCGGATCGATGAAGAGGCTACGGGGGGAGGACGCCCGAAGGGTCGCGGTCCCAGCCGCAGCCGCGCACCATCCACCACCACTGGCCAAAGGCAGCAGCGCTGCACCACGCAGGCCGCCGCCCCGGCGTCCCCGAACACGAACCCGTTGAGCAGTAGACCACACGAGACCATTAACGGGCATGGTAGGTCGGCGGCCGGCTGGTGGTGGTTAGCGGGGTGCCGTTGATAGGTGGAGACGGCGCCTCCGTACCACCCACGGTCGCACCCCCGAGAACGGCGACACGCACAGACCCAGTAGGTACCCCTCCACCACCGGAGTGGTCGCCGACCAGATGCAGGTCACGGAGCCCCGGGCCCAGATGGGGTGCCGTTGTGTTCCTTTTCTCAATTTCCATTTCGAGCTACTAGACCCGGTAGTGCTGAGAATATATACTGCACTTTGTCGTGGACAGCGACGTGAAAATAGTAGTCTAGTCCCAGATTAAAAATTACATATCCATACCTTCTTCTTTCGGCATTCAGATGTCATAGAAAAGTCCCAGCACGCGAGTGTAGTGTACCCCATGGCACTGCCTACCACATCAGCAAAAGCTTTTACTCAACCCACTATTAGAGCTACTAATCGCGGTTATACATACGCACTTTATTCTCTCTAAAGCCATCACATACACAAAAATCATGTTGTGATCGTGACAGCTTGCGCATATATACGGTCATCATTTAGCTACGTACCATACATAACCGTGGACAAGAAAACGTAGTATTAGATACTTGCTCTGTTTGGTAATGTAAGTTTTTTTAACAAGCTGCACTAAATCTGAGTCAATTAATTTAGAACGGAGAGAGTAGTTAGTTTGTTAAAAAGACTTATATTATGGGACGGAGGGAGTAGCTTATAGCTGGAGGGCGTGTGCACCTAAAGAGCGAATCATGAACGAATGCATAGAGCAACAACCAACTAAATATTCAAGATATCGGACGGCTGTCCACACGCCACCTACGGCCGCTGAACAAAGATAGAAGAGGGGTAACGACGATTGCGGACACCAACCATAACTACCATATTGTTGCAGAGCGCATGCATCTACCTAAACCCCACACTAATCATCCTCATCACAGCACAACATACATACATAATCAAATCCAAGAACGATAAAGTATAGAAAACCTCCAATAAACCAACGCTACCTTCGCTGGATTCGTAGGGGTGCACGGGAGCTTGTTGTGGGAGTGAGCGTTGATTAATCAGCCAATTGCAGATTCCGATGGGATCGGACGGCCGGAGACGCTCGGAACGACGCCTCGAGAACGGTGAGGTTAGTGGAGTCCTCGTTCGGCCGTGCGCGGTCGCGTTGGTGGTTGTTGTTGCCCGCTTGCGTGGTCTTCCCCTCCGAGCTGTCCATCGTAGCCAACAATAACAACAAGTTAGCGTGCGGTGAAACATTTTTTTTTCCTTTTTATGCCTCCTTTGAAAGCACTAGCAAATATTGGAAAATGGATGCTTATAATAGCACCTATATATACAATTTAGCATGGCATGCATGATCTAGCCGCTATGACGCAATCCCATTCAAAGGTTTACAAAAATCATGAAAAACAACTAAGCAAATTAGGCATCAAATTGTCATATATGGTATATCATAGATCAAAACAACGAGAGAAGAGAAGAAGCTTGCCTCCCGCGGTCATCGTGGCGGCGCGGAGGCCAAGAATAATAGTTGCCGCCTCCTCCGTCTCGCGTTCCTCTCCGCCGGTCGCGGTGTTAGGCGACATCATCATGGGTCGCGGGCTCGCAGCCAATCGTCCGCAACGCTACTTGTCTTTCTCTCCGCCGCCGCCGCCAAACCTTTTTCTTAAGGCAGGGAGGTAGGGAATTGTTGGATTGATATAGGGGGTAGGGTTTTGGGTGGTATATATTCGGTCAGCGCGTGAAATCTATATGCCACACGCTTACTTTTTTACCCCTCCAAAAGTTGGGCCGATGGCAAGTTTATGTTTAATTGTTTGGCCCAATTAGCATTTTACCGGTAATTAGCATGCTATTAGTGATATATTTTTTTCATCACGGGAACGTGAAATACTAGTGTAGTCCCAGCTTCCCTTGAACCACTTCTGTATATAAAACAGCAAAACTATCGAGGCATATCCCCATGTTATCGGACACTGAAAAGGACAAAAACACAAGCAAGTGCACACATGTCACTATACATGTACAAAACTAGGGCGGTGAGGGAGGAGATTGTCGTGTTTAATAAAAATAGGGTGCAACAACACCAAAATTGTGAGTAATAAGGGCATCTCCAACGGCCCGACGCATTTTGGGAGCAAATCGTGTTCAATTTGGTCCATTTGCGTCGGGTCGCGGACACAAAATGGGCTATGTCCGCTCAAATGTCCGTTTGGGTCGCGCCCCAGCCCAGCGGCCCGACGCATTTTTTTTAGGACTTGGTAATATTAAAATATTTATATTACATATAGGGACTGAAAATAAAGACATAAATTAAAAACATAATTAAAAAAACCCTATCTAGGGCTTCCTCGGCCGCCGTCGGCGACTACTCCTCGTCGCTCTCGCCGGTGAGGTCGTAGAACGGCGGAGGGTCCCAGGGGAAGGACCACGCCGCCGCTGGTACCGGAGCTGGAGCGGAGGAGGAGGTGGCGGCGGCGCAGAAGATGACACATCCGGCCATGGCGCCCACTGGTTAGGAGACCGCGGTGGTGCCTGATCCTCCCACTCCTGCTTCGGAGGTGGCAACGGCGGCCCGCGGCTGCTGGAAGCGCCGTCGCTCGCGAGCACGGAGGCCCTCAGCGTTCCGGCGAGGCCAGGCCACCGATCGAGCTCCAACCGCTCGCTCTCGATCATGGCCTCGCGGAGAGCCTCCTCCTCCGTGAGCTCGGGTGGCTGGTACTCTGCGAGCGGGAGCTCGTCCACCGCCATGGCTAGCGGCCCGTCGTCCTCCGGCTCGTCCTCGTCTGGCTCCCACTCCGGCGGAGGTGGCGGCACCCAGACGGTGACGCCTCCGTAGTCGAAGTCCTGGTCGCCGAGGAGGCCGGCGCGTCTCCTCATGTCCCGCTCGAATCCCGGACGATCCCACCACCGGGAATCGGGGTGGAACGCGTCGTCGTCGCAGAGGTCCGCGGGGAGGAGACGGCGGCGGCGGATCTCCAGCATCCGCTCCTCGCCGCGTTTGGGCACCGGCGGGACTGGCACCCTCCTCGAGTTGAGGTGACAGTCGTTTGGGAGATGGACGTCGCCTGGCACCGCTGTGTTGGTGTTGTACAGACGTAGCGCCAGCGGGGCGCCCACGTAAGGGCGGTCCCTAGGCTTCTTCGGCGGCGGTGACGACCGGCGTGACGAGGAAGAGCCACCACCGCTACCGCTGCCGGGCTCCTTCTTGATCTTCTTGGTCGGCCACGGACCAGTCATGCTGGCAGTGGAAATGGAGAGGGAGAGCGTGGGAGGTCTGCCTACGGAGGTGGCCGCGGAGGCCTTTTAATGGCGGCCGAGGACGCGGTTATCATTAATGGCGGCGGGCAGCGGTGGGCAGCGAGGCGTCGCCATTGAAGGCGGCAAAGAAACTGGAGCGGCGGCGCGGCAGCCTTTGCCTCCTGGCCGTGGACGCCTCGGGAGACGAAGCGAAATGGTGCAGTCGCTGACGCGCGGGGCCCGGTCAAATGGCGCGCGGACAGCGCGGACCGTCCGCGGCGGCGCAAACCGAGCCCAAATTTGGGCCGCGTTTGCGTCTCCGCGGACGGTCCGGGCAAAATGCGTCGCCCCATTAGGCTGCGTTTTGCCCGGCCCCGGTCAAAAACGGACATAAACGGACCGTGGACGTCCGTTTGCGTCGGGCCGTTGGAGATGCCCTAACACTCAAAGTCGGATCATATGCCTTAGTTGTCCGCGCATATATATTTCTCTACCACTACGTCCGTCCCGACCTCGTCATATTTCTCTACCACTACGTCTGTTGAACTAACATTGATCTTACATAGGCCATGTTCGAGGACATGGCGAGTAGTGCCAGATTTAGGATCTGAACTACACATAGCTCTTTATTTTGAAATTTTGGAAAATCATGTTTGGAGTTTTAAAATATTTGAAAAAATCCCAAATGTAGATAATGTTGTTTTCTACCAACGTATAAAATCTCAAATACGAATATGTTGTATTTACCTGCGAGCTTAAACCGTGTCTGACTTTCGCAAAAAGAAATTGGACAAAGGTCACTTGGATATGGTCATATGGAATGCAATACGTAAATAGTGAGGTTGTATAAAGTGGACAAGTAGAAAGCCACTCTTTGTCATGTGTAACTGGTAAGATTGTATGAAAAAAAAATACATGTCTATACTTGCTCTGAGATATAAAGAACATGTTTACTCTAAATTACTCCCTCCGTATCATAATAAAATATTTTAGAGATCTAAGTACGTACTATATTCGGAGCAAAATAAATTAATCTACACACATATTGAAATATCTTTTTTTAGAACCATGCAGGAGTGTTGCATGTATTAATATAGATATAAAAAGAGAAAGCCAACGTATTGACTGAGGTAACAGAAATGGCCGAAGCCAAAGGAGAAAGAAATAAAAATTGCAAAAATGACCTTACAAGATCATACGACCAGGAGAAAACTAGGGTCCAAAAACTAAAGTCTAAAGACAAAATCCTTAGATAAGCTTCAGGCGACCTGCGCTGGTTAGAGCCCATTATTTGGCCTCAATCTTCATGTGCTCGATCAGTACATTTGCAGGCTTGACAATTTTGTCAAACACTCTCTGATTTCTTTCCCGCCACACCTCCCAAGCGACCAACACAATCATCATGTCCAACTTTCTTCTAGTGGTTCTAGTGAAAGATTCTCGGACATTTACCCATCATTCTCTTAAATTATCTTGGATGGAAGGTGCCGCCCCTGAATATAATGTTCATGACCGCACATCCCATAAAAAGGATGTTTTGCATTTTCTCCAACCATGCCACAAAAAGGTGCAACTGGCTGGATGAGGCAGACCCCTTTTTTGTATCCTATTGACATGCTAAACCCTCCCACAAATGAAGAACCACATGGCCAGGCTGCATTTCATCGGTGCCCAAGATCTCCTGATGGCTCCGGCTAGATCACAATAGTTTTTTTTGTTTTGAAATGTTCTTGGTACACCGAGCTTGTGGTGAACAATCATTTTGGATTCCACAACCATTCCCACTTGTCTTCGATGAGAGGTTATAGATTGACTCCTTGACACTCCTCCCATATACTCCCTCCGTTTCTTAATATAAGGTGTCTAAGGTTTTGAGAATTTTTTTAAAATATAAGGTGTATTCGATTTATAGACAATTTTACTCATCAAAAAATGAGTCACAATCCGGAATGGAGGGATTTAACCTATTGTTTTCAATTTATGACTATTATGGATTCCTCTCTCTCGAATGTCTTCAGGAAAAAATGTGTCCACCACATGTAAAATACTGATGTCTTAATATCCGTGCCAAAACCTTAGACACCTTATATTAAGGAATGGAGGGAGTATCAAGAACTTACATGAAAATATTAATTGTTACCGGGTTTTTATGTCCTCAATCCATATGTTCCATTGTTGAGAGCTTGTGCCACCGTTTCTCATAAAAAAGTACCTAATATGACCTCATGAAAGGAATAAACCAGTGGGAAAATGGGTTTAGTGTTATCCATTGTGGTTGCCAAACACTTGCCAGCCGTGATCATCTTTGAAGTGATTTAGACATTAAAAATTACAACAAAACAAAAGAGCATGCATGCAAATTCCTACGATCACCTAATCCACTGGATAAGACTATTGTCTGATTTTTAACGTTTTATAGCAGAGAAATGGCATGAAAGTCAACACGTGTACCATCATTGGCATTGTTGTCCATCCTTGGACTAGACATCTCGATAGATAAATACACGCCCGGGTGACGCAAGTGGTTATCCATTGTGGATGTCATTAATTCAGCATAGGTGTCTTCCCATTTGCATATCCATGGCGTCACCTACTATCCAAACAGGGTTCGCTTCTTCTCATTGTTAGAGCTAATAATCGCAGTTATATCCGTGTTTCTCTCCTCTTAGTAGACACAAAAAAAAAACAAGGCGTGCCCGTGCCAGCTCATTCCTATTGTCATCTTTTAGCAACCACACACGCACAACACTGTGAGCACGAGGCAAATACAAGATGGTTGGAGGGTGTGTCTGCTTAAAGCGATGCTAATCGATCATCCTCACCCGTACGTCATGGCAAACAATAATCAAGTCATACAAGTAAAATTATTTATACTTGTTGAACTGCATATATACAAGTACCAGAATGGAGCGTTGACGAATGAGCTGAAAGATTCCGCAAGATCGGACGGCCACGTTCGACTGCGGCGCCTCACGATTCGCGCCGCGCGGTCGACTACCATTCCATTCTGGTGCATGCAGCATGACCCATTCGAGCGGTGGAGAGCTGCCAATGATAAGAACGTAGCGTGCGGTGAAATATCAAATGCTAGGAGCGTATTTTTCTGAGCTTCCTTTTCCTTTTTGAACAGTGCTGGAAATACTTTTCCTTGGACGTACGACGACGACGACGTGAAAGTGACATGGGAAAAAAAATGTGCGACTAGTCTATCTAGGTGGAGTACGTACGTACTATTCGTGTTAGCGCGTGGTGCAAAATAGCGCACGAAAATATGCAAAGCTAGCATGAGAGCTCTTTATTATAGAAAAGATGTATCTAGACATGATCCATATGTGACCACATGTAAATTAACTAATTTACAATGGAGGGAGTAGATCCCACATATTGTATGGAGATTAAATGTATCATTGGTCACTGAATTTAGAAGAATGAGTACTTTGGTCACTGAACTCTCAAAACATTCTAAGCTGGTCACGTAACTTTCAAAGATGAGTATATTGATCACAATTTGTCCGGCGGAGCTGATTTTGTCCGACATGGCACGCTGATAGGAGATTTGACCAGTTGGGAAGACTATTTTTTATGCAAAACCCCCCTAAACAAATGTCTAGCCCACGTCTTTCTACTCACTAGTGGGCTCCACACGTCAGGAGCCTCTTCTTCTAGTTTGTTGCCTCTTCACGACCACGACGCTAGCATAGTTTCCAATCTACACGAACACACGGTAGCTAGAGAGGGTCAAATGCGGCCCAACACCATGCCGACACCAATGATAGCCAGGCTGCGGTTGCGTGCGACGAAGCGCATCGTGAAGCGTTCGAGTACATCGAGCGCGTCACGTCGTGTGCGGGGGAGACATAGCGACGCATATTGGCCGAGATCCTGAAGCATATGTATCTAGAGATGTTTAAATGCAAGATTTATATGAATCTTGCATAAAATATGTGTAGATACATGTGTCGAGAAAAATTAAAATATATTACAATTTAATACTAAGGGAATATGTTTTATATGTTTGACGTGTTATTTAGATGCACTGAACATGCTCAACATAAATATGTCCATATACATTTTTATACATGTAAATGTGAATAAACGTTAAAACATTTTATATTAAGAACGGAGGGAGTAGTATACGTACGCAATAGATGCAGTCTCGAATAGTACAGAACTAGTATGTGCTCGGACTGAGTCGCTCTCACTTACTCTCTCTGTTTCATAATATATGCCATCTCGCTAAAAGATGATATTTTAAACAGAGGTATGTCAAAGTGTCTAATTCATCATAGAAAATATAAACCAATAATTGAATGTGAAAAAGTCCAAAGTGAACCTTAAATTTGTAGTCAAAAGCTAAATCGAACCCTGAACCTGCAACCTCCGAGATTGACATTCTGAACTCTGCAATCACGGCCTATTTTTACCTAGACCCGATAGGCTCGTAATTTGTTTTTATAAATTCAATAGTCCGCTTACACTTCCCGGGTCTCCGGGCAGCGTCGCTGCTGGCAGCGGCGCCCTAGGCCGTGCACGTGCAGGGAAACAACCTGACGTCGGGGCGGATCTCGCGTGCCTCTTTGCGCTGCGGGGCTCGTTGGGCATGCGGGTCAGGACTGCAACTGTGCTCCGCGTGGGCCGGTGTGACTTGCCGCGGCGTTTCCCTCACGACGGGCTGCGCAATATCTCGCGGCTCGAGTCCTTCACTGACGTCGGGTTCGTGCTCCCGGCTTCATCCCACCGTGACTCCACGCGGGGCTGGGCCCTACCTTTCGGGCCCTCGACCTCTCCGCCTACACCGTCACTGGTGAGGTCGCCGCCTCGGCACTCGCTGGCCTCATCGCCTTCAACCTCGCCGGGAACCTGCTCTCGGGGCAGCCGTCGGCCGCCGCGCTGGCGGGGCTCACCAAGCTGACCACCCTCAACCTCTTCGGAAATGCATTCTTCGACGTCTTGCCTGACGCGGTGTGGTCGCTCCTGGAGCTCCGCTATAATTATGATGCCGTCGGCCGGCCTGCTGATGAGTAGCGAAAAGGAAAATGACACAGAAAGGTTATGGGATTTAGAGGAAAAACAAATGATTTTTTATTATGACATTTGGGTCCCACTGTAAGTGACACTAGCCTGCAATCTCGGAGAGAATTATTGCTTTTCTCGGTGCGCCAAATATGTATAGGGTTCAAAATAGACCGGGATGTGTTCAGAGTGTTAATTTCGAGGATTACGTACAAGTTTAGTGTTTGATTTAGCTTGAATACAAGTTCAAAATTTATTTTGGGTTGGATGTTCGGTTAAAGCATGGTTAAATTTTGGGTTGGATGTTCGGTTAAATTAAAGCACGGTTTCATAGATAGCCTAGTTGACAGATAGAGGGTAGTTTCTAGCATGGCATGAAGATTTTTCCCGTGAAGATGGGGGCTCGGCCGCCCGCTGCTCTCCCAGGGCGATGTCGTCTTCCATCGGCTGGGTCGATCCGATACGCCCAGATATAGAGAGTGCTCTCTCAGCGATGTGTGTGCGCAGAAAAAACTGCCGCCTTGTTCCGAGAAGGGTTCGGTTCGATACAGAAAGCGACGGCTGTATCATTCTCTCAGCAATGTACTGTATGTAGCCTAGCTAGGCTCGAGTCCCTCCACGGCTCCATTGCGGCCTTTCCGTTCTGGACGTGCCAACTTGTTTGCGGTGAAGTACTCAAGTTGATATGTCTGAACTCTGAAGGTGGCATTGTCCTAGGTAGGGCTCTCGCCATCGTTGCACGCTGCCTCTTTATGTTTCTCGAGGTCTCTCGAACGTATGTTTAGGACCTCTTTGGTTCGATCAAAGGGTTTTCAAAAGAATTGCATAGGATTTTCACCTATAGAAATTTTACTTTCCTTTAGAGTTCATTTGGTTCAAGGAGTTGAATCATCAAAGAATTTTAGGGCTCCCACTTCGTAGAAATTTCAAGAATTTGATCATATAGAATATGTTTTCTACGCTGGGCACTTGATTCCATAGGATTTTCTCCTACATGAATTTTACCCATAGAAATCATTGTACTATATCCCATAGGAATCTTTGTACCATTGACTCCAACCTTGTTTTACAATTACTTTGCTTTTTCGTGGGCTAGTGATCGGCCGCAAAGCACTAGGTCCCGGGTTTGAGTTCTCACTTCTGCCTTAATGACAAGCCGAGATGGTGACATGGTGTCTCCTCCTAGTGTCAAGTTCATGTGGTTTGCAAATCCTATAAGATTTAATTTGACGTGTCACTCCAATCCTACACATTCCTATGGTTTGCTTTCCTACGCTACGATCTTATAGTATTTCTAGCAAGAGGAGACCTTTTGGGAAAATTTCCTATGTGTTAATGATAATATGATATGCACTCAATTCCTCCGTTTTTTCGTGCGGTGTAACAAACAACATCTGCAACTGATGCATGTGTTTTTTTGGTTTCTGTAAAATTTCAGATGTCATGACATTTTATTGCTACAATCTTATTATTCCTGTATTTCTCAAATCATGCGAACCAAAGAGACTCTTACTGTCAAAGGTTGTCAAGGTGGGGTTGTTCATTCTTATTCATGTTTTAGTGGCATGATCGACATGTACTACTATAACTCTATAAGAACAGTGCTGCCACAACTTGCGACATGTTGGCCACGTCAATTTCAGCCCATCCCTTTCCACCTCAATTTTTTTGAGGCGCGAACCGTAGAACAATTGTTCTACGGTAATTTTCTATTAATAATATATATACAAAAGTTACAAAAGAAATAAAAAGAAAGATACAGCGCCTCAAAAAATGGGTATTACCCAATGCCAGTTCTATTTAACATGACAATCAAATGTTAGCTGAAGGGAGAACTGAATCAATCCAGTTCTTCAAGGTCTCTCTGTGCTTGATTTTAATACGATGGCTCAGTATGATCAGGTCATTGCGTAGCTGAATTTTCCAAGAGATAAGGGACTGATTTATGTTTCTGAAAATCTTATCATTTCTCTGTTTCCAGATATTCCAGCAAGCCATAATGAGGATATCCATAGCAATCTTATCAGGTAGCACTTTAGTGATGTGGTAGCTTTGATCAATAAGGGAAATTCCTCTGTTGTAATTCTGTGCAATTGAGTGCCAGCACTTGAAGGAGAACGGGCAGTCATAGAAGAGGTGGAGTGAAGTTTCCTCATTGACTTCGCCACATAACACACAGTTGTAGCTTGGCAAATGGAAAGATTTCCTAGACAAAAGGTTTCTCGTGTTCAATCTATCATGAAGAACCAGCCAGAAGAAGATCTTGTATCTCAAAATGGTCGATGATTTCCAAATCCTCTTGAATAACTCGTGTGCCTGTGCTCCTTGAGTGAGGAAATTGTAAGCCTTCATAGATGAGAAAGTATCACTGCTCCAAATGTAACTCCACTTGTCTTTCTCATTGTTAATCTGAATTTGCATGATCTCATTTTCTAGTAACTGAAATTGGCCAAAAGCTTGTGTGGAAAGTGGTAGCTGGAAATTATCACTCAGACTGGTATGCTCTGTGAAGTCTTTAACTGATTGATTCTCATTGAGACAGTATGAATACAGTTCAGGGTAGATATCCTTGCTGATGTTGTTATTCCAGTTATCTGTCCATAACATGACCGAGCTCCCATTATTAATTTCACATTTTGCCATGCTTTTATAATCATTGAGTAGTTTCAGGATACTTTTCCACCAGAAAGAGCCTACATGCCTAGAATCCACAGTTCTGCTTGTATAATAGCTCTCATGAACCAGTTTCACCCATGGTAGTTCATGACAGTTGAAGAATTTATGCCAGTGTTTCAGGAGCAACGCTTTATTCTGAATTTACAGATTTAAAATACCGAGTCCTCCTTGCTTTTTAGGCAGTGTAACTTTCTCCCATTTGACTAGTGCAGAGCCTCTATCTTCCATTCCATATTTTCTCCAAAAACACAATTTCAGGTATTTCTCAGCTTGTTGAATAACTGTGATAGGGATATTCAGGGTACTCATGTAGAAAATCGCGAGGCTAGATAGCACCGATTTAATCAGAATCAACTTCTCTCCATAGGACAGGAGCGTGGAACATCCAGATAGTCTATTACTGATGCGAGAGAGGAAGGTCATGTAATCACTCACTTTCGGCTTGGTCATTGTCAGAGGCAGGCCAAGATATGTGAAAGGCAAAGTGCCTACCGGACATCCCATCCTAAGAGAGATAGCTTGAGTGTTTTCCGTACTGACATTGATGGGAATCATCGATGATTTTCCATAGTTAACGTTCAATCCAGTGAATCCAGAGAACCTTAGGAGTAGTTCTTTAGCATGTTGGAGTTGGGAATTGCATGCCTTCATGATCACCAATGTGTCATCCGCATACTGGAGAATAGGGAAGTCAGGGCATACTTGAGAAGAGATAGGCGGAGTAATGACTTGGTTTCTCATGGCATCATTAAACAATGTTTGAAGCACATCGGCTGTCAATACAAAGATTAAAGGTGATAATGGGTCTCCTTGCCGAACACCTCTCTTACAGAGAAACTGTTTGCCCGGAATACCATTGAGTAATACAGACGAGAACCCTGTAGAATATATCATGTCGAACCATTTAATCCATTTGGGACCAAAACCTTTGGCAATGAGAATTTTCTTTATCGCTCTGTGATCCAACATA
This sequence comes from Poa annua, assembly GCA_026929855.1. NCBI lineage: Eukaryota > Viridiplantae > Streptophyta > Magnoliopsida > Poales > Poaceae > Poa > Poa annua. The sequence goes on from CM049436.1 coordinate 11,151,623, forward strand.
TCAAAAGCTTTTTCGAAGTCTAACTTTAAGATCACACTTTCAATGTTAGCCTGGTTGCATCGATGAATATACTCGTATGCCCATGGAAGACAGTCTTGAATAGATTTGGCTTTCAGAAAACCATATTGGTTAGAATGAATCAGTTTGTGCATCACCTTTTGCAATCTATTAGCCAACAGCTTTGTTATGATTTTCACAGTACAGTTCAGAAGTGAAATCGGCCTAAAGTCCGACGCATTCATGGGAGAATCCTTTTTGGGAATGAGGGTGATGAAAGAGGCGTTGATGCTCTGAATGTTGAGAGTGCCTTTGTAGAAATCATCGATCAACTTATAGAAGTCTCCTGAAATAATACTCGAGCATGCTTTAATGAAGTTCGTATTGAAACCATCCGGGCCAGGAGATTTGTCAGGCGGCAAATTTTTAACCACGTTGTCTATCTCTTCTTTAGTGAAGTTGGTTTCAAGTTCATGAAGTCCCTCAATTTCTGTGATGGTATCTATCAAATCATCAGTACTAATAGAATCATTGGCAGTCCCCATTCTATCCTTGAAAGCTCTGTGTAAAATAGCAGCTTTGGCTTGGTGTTCAGTATGTTCTGCGCCCTGTTCATCTTGGAGAGAGGCAATGAAATTTCTCCTGTATTTAATCGTTGCCTTGGAATGAAAAAACTTAGAGTTTACTTCTCCAAACTTCGCCCACCTAATAGTGGCTCGTTGTTTCCAATATGAACTCTGGTTAGCAAGCAATTTCAGCAGGTGCGCTTTAAGAATATTTCTCCCATTTTCCTCTGTAGGTGAAAGATCTCTGAATTCCTCAATGGTATCAAAGAAAAGAATTACTTCATTGGTATTCTTAATCAGATTTGCTAGTTGAGAGATTCATTTGGACCATATCTTAAGGCCTTTCCTAAGTCTCTTGAATTTTGCTGTGATTGTTTTGGCACTGTCTGCTTCCTGGACATCTTGATCCCAGATGTTCTGTACCACTTGTTTGAAATCCTGATGATTCAGCCAAAAGTTCTCGAATCTGAAAATTGTGGATCTAGGAATGGAGGTACCAATTTGGATAAGGCAGGGAATATGATCTGATATTGGTCTAGCCAATGGCATCACAGTAGTATTGGGATAAGAGTTAGTCCAAGATTCTGAAGAGAAAACCCAATCTAATTTTTCAAGCAGTGGTGCGTTCTGCATGTTACTCCATGTGAATTCTCTACCTTTAATAGGAATTTCCACAAGTGCCAAAGTGCTAATCGCTTCATTGAAAGATAGCATATCATTGATGTTTCCTCCTTCTCTATTTCTATTCTCTGGATGCCTGATGTAATTAAAATCCCCCACTATCAGCCAGTTCACATCATCTTGGACATCAATATTTTGAAACCAGTTGATAAATTCCAATCTTGGTTCAGGTTGACACGGGCCATAGATGTTGGTGAGTACCCAGAATTCAGATGTGTGAACCGATGTGAACTTGATCGATATGGAGAAAGTATTTTTAAAAAGGGTTTCACCTGTAAAGATTGATTCATTCCATGCCACAAATAGTCCACCAGATGCACCCACAGATGATACATAATCAAACTTATTGAATCTCCTGGGACAGAATTTTCTGGTGTAAATACTATTGAAAGACTCTCTCTTTGTCTCTTGAAGGCATACAATCGCACAATCAGACTCATTAATTTTATTATTCACAGCATTCCATTTTGAATCATCATTAATTCCTCTAATATTCCAGTCCAACACGCACCATGTTCTATTCATTAAGAAATATAGATACTTGAGTCCTTCCATTGTGTACCACAGAGCACACAACTGAAAAAGCGATAGCAAAAGTTGTCGCAGAGTAGGTAGAAAAACACATCATTACAGGCGGATACCACTGTCCTTGATATAATACAAAAGAGCTCGGTTGATTCATCACGTAACATAAAGGTTCTTGAATTAGGACTGATAAGAAGAGCTCCAGCGACTCATGCTGCCTCTTGATCCACCCTATCTTGGGCATTGCGGCTTGCTTCATTGTTGTCTTTCTTCCTCTTGTTGATCCCATTTAACTGATCATCTGAGCAGTCCTCTGGTGCAACCTCAGTGTCTACCTCAATTTGCGACAAATAAAGATAGCCGCACAAACGTCACACTCAGGACATACTAGTCTCCTACCTACTATATGCATATATATAAGCTTGGAGCTTCAAAGTTGGACGGCCATTCTCGTTTCAGCAAAAAATGTAGGACGGCCATTGGCTGGCCCCATCTTGATCTGCTAGGATCCCAGCAGCTAAACTGCAACCTCACTTAATCATACAGAGTCCATATCCAGGATATAAAGCAACAATAAACTCGTGATGTATCAGCCATGTCGTTTTCGAAATTTGTTCCGAGTTCAGTTGGCAGCCGGCCTTTCCAGCTACGTACTACTCCCTCCGTTCTGAATTAATTGACACAGATTTAGTTTAACTTGTACTAAATCTGAGTCAATTAATTCAGAACGGAGGGAGTAGATATGTATGGAAATAAACCAAAAAGTGACACTAGTGGTGGATCAGTCAAAAGATAGTAACTGATGAAGTTCGTCTGGAAGTTTCCCTGAGAGCACCCCAGAAGAAGACGATCACATATTTGCCTACTTTGCAGAGACAAGAAAAAGGATCATGGTTTGGAGCTTGGACGGCTGCACATAAGCGTCGGTAGCCATATTTTGTACGCTCTTAGTTAAGCGTGGAAGCTAGGGAAACTACCGGGATTGGCCAAAACGGCTAGGATTTAATCCCTAAAGTCTGCGCCTAAGCGCCCCATTGTAGATTCTCTGATGGATAGAGATTAGGAGTATGGTTTCTTAATAGCACATCTACTTTTTTACAATATTTTGTACTGATGTATTTAGAATATACATGAGGTAATATGTAGCTACAGTAAAGAAGCGTGTAGGGACGCGTTTGGTTAGCCGCATCATTTTTAGCGTACATTTATATGTGGCCTGCCAGGGCCTGGTTCTAAAAAGAGTGACCTGAACCATGTTGTGCACCTCATTTAGTTATTTGATTTGAGTTTTATCTGGGTATGTATAAACGTAAAAAAAATCGGTATTTGGTTATAAACATGTGCCCACTTATTTTAAAAAATGGTGTTTAGTTATAAACATGTGCCCACTTACTCTCACCTCTTACCACTTTGATGAACTTACCTCACATCACCACACTTGTAACAATATCTGTGTGATCTCGCGCAGCCAGCAAGACAATGGCGTGACACGGTGGAAGTGGCGGAGGATGGAGTAGGAGTTGCGCCTGGACCGGTAAAGGTTGCGGCGAAAGGGAACGGTGCAACGAGCAGAGACCACAGAGAGTTTCGAGGGGAGCTGAGACACACAAGCACACAATGAAAATGTTTACATGCTACCATGAACACGTCAGAGTTCATGCCGGCGTGTACAGAGGTTAGACGGAAATGACAAAGACGTTGATGAACACATGCATACCAAAAATAATAGTCTAAATATGTACACACGATTGTACAAGATTTACTCGTATATTTTCCTCAACACAGAAAATGTACAGCACAAAGTTGTGGGATACGGCGAGATAAATCTACTCGTCAAACAAAAACACAAATGGTTGACTGAGTGTGGTGAATCTGAGAAAATTCGTTCAAAAATGGCAAAAATCAATCTAAAATCGAGAAGTTAGACGCGACGAATTTAAAACCGAGAACGGGAACACACAATGGTTCGTGTATATTGGAGGGTAAAAATAAATGTTTAATTGTTAATTAATGATTACTTTAATCAATGTTTTTTCACTACCATGTACAAAACACGCACATTTTGTTTAATTTTGACTTGCTAGACTATTCATCATCAAGAACTAGTGCCATTTATACTCTACAAGTTTCTATAAAGATACTTACTTAATCATACACTAGAAAATGCTAGCTATTAGACGTTTTGCTAGGTCATAATATTTATGGATTTTTACTACAAATACTTTATAAATTGTATGGATAGAAATAATACTTTCAGAACAAGCTTTCTTATAGAATACAATTAAGTATCATTCAATGAATTTACTACAAAAAATATACACAAACTATTATTTAGTAACATTGCCAATTATGTGGTCAAATATGCGAAGAAATATATAATTATATTTGTAATGCTATAACATGCTAAAAAAAAGATTCCGATAAGTACAAAAGTTTAATATAAATTAGGACACCTTGGTCGCTGCTACACCTGCCACGGCCTCTTACAACATGACACTCTAGGCGGTGATCCACCAAGTGTCACCCATGGCACAACAACCGTTACGAGAGCACCAAACCCGCGCACCCGATGGCACCAAAGGACCGGTGGCTTCGTATGCGCGGTAATTCAGATGAGGATGATGGCGATGACTACTACACGACTGTTGCTCCTCGGGCAAAGAGAAAGTACGGAGAGTGCATGGGGTTCTTGATGTTGGAGCATGCGCACCGCACAAAGAACCGACCATCTGCCATGGATGTTTGCCTTCTTAATTTTCGCTAAAGTTTTTATTCTGCATGCTTTGTTGCCCAAATGTTTGTGATGTTGTCTATGTGTTTCTCTATTGTTGTGATTTAATTGTTAGGTCTAATTTGATGCATGGGAACATTAAGTCCTTGAGGGGTAAAATACCGACCTTCAGGCCAATTTATGTTTGTTGATATGTACCATATTGAATTAGATTTTGCATATGTAGGGTGAACAAAACATAACATTGATTTGTTGGATTGTTGAGAAAGTACTCAACTACCAATTAAAACAAAACTCTACCGGAAGATTCCTACCTCCCAACAAGCAAATCGGGACATTTGATTTACCATCACATATTGTTCTGTTCTATCTTGCCTTTTCTCTTGCCGTCTATGGCTTATGTTCCATTGTTTTTCATATGTTATGTATTATGTAACATGTCCTAAAGAGACTTGCATACGTGCTTACTCATGTGGTTACTATTGGTCGTGAAAAATGTGGTAGTATCGTAAACATTTTGAATAACTATACAACTTTTGTGAAAGATGACTAGGTACGCATTTGAATATTTTTAATTTTTTGGGGGGTAAGGAATTGGCATATCCTTTTCATAATCGAAACATGCCAATATGACTTGAATATTTCCTAGGGTTCCATGCTTGCCTAGGCAGAAGTGGATTCGCGCTGGTTTAACAAGCCAAATGATTTTGTGTCTAGTCTATATGCTATCTATACCGAACACATTCTTTCACATTGACATTTGAAATGAAAGGATAAAAAAATAACTCAGCCTTGTGGAGTTGTGTGATTGTGTTACCTTTCTACTCTATCATGTTCGTGTAGTATGGGTATGTCCATTATTGTTCTATGATTAGTTTCTTTAGCACTTGCAAACCACAATCAAATTTTTAGATATAGAAACCACAATCAAATGATATTCCTCTTTCGTACCATCTAATTTTAGGATCACAAAACCACCTTCCATCTACGATTGAAAATGGGCTGGTTCTGAAATTTTTACGGGGTTCCTCTGTGGTCGTCCAACTGTTAGTTGTTGGACATATCTGCCCCTTTTCCTCATGTAAATTACTTTCGATATGTGTTCTCAAGGAGTTTGCTTAACATGCCTGGACCGGATGCTCTAAGTAAGCATCATTTTTTTCTATACCATGTAACCCGAGAAAACACCCATGTTTTTGAGCTTTGATGTGACCAATATTGACCGAAACTTTGTTCTTTCGAGAATATTATTAACATAAAAAGATGTTCAAATTTCTTCTGCTACACACAACCTGATCATAAAAAGTATACATGTGCTATGGTGTAATTTGAATCTTGTGCCAAGCGCCCATACTGGGTAAGCGAGTTTGTGGCCTTTTTTTCCTTTTTTTTTAACAAATGTGTGGCCTTTTGAGTTTCATCCTCGAACAAAAAAATTCCAGGAGGATATGAAAAAAAACCAAGAACATGTGTGTCATGTCAAACATGAAGCAGCGTCTAGTTGCTTAAAAAAACCGGGTTATGGCCCGCCCAACCAGCAAACTTTGTTGTGTGTATTTCTAACTTCAGACCATCAACAGCCGTTTTTGCTCTCCTTTAGTGTATTGGTCCACTCAAAAAGAAAATTTGGCTAACTCAGTTTTTTTAGATAGAGAGAATTTATTGATATCAAGAGAGTACCAAATACACCCAGCCTCTGCAACAACGTAATGCCCTAACGGCTATACGGATGCACACAGCCAAAAAAGAAAAAAGAAATAAAAAACAAAAGTCCCGCTGCAGCGATCTACTCCTTAAGACAACAACACTAAAACTATTGCTCAAGGCCACGAAACACCCAGCCAATTCTTCGTCGCCACGAAGACACAAACTACCATTGCTAGTCCCCAGATCCCGCCTTCCATGTCATTCTCCGCCAGCACCATGGAACGAGAAAGCGTGTTCCATAGTATTAACAGCCAGCAGAGTTTCAAAGCGCTCCTTCTGAAAACAAACGGTCAGATAAAAATATGGGTGCGTCCGACCGAATACCACCCGAACCAGCAATCTCCAGGCATGAAACGCCCAATGGAGTTCACCGGCGGCGCCATCCGAAACACGACCGTCCAGCAAGTTCGATGGGGACCAACATCTGATAGATCTTCATCTTAGCGCGAATAAAAATCAAGGACTGCCGCCAAATGTTGATAGCTTCACACCCCGTCCGCCGCTGACCTCACGTCCTGGCCTTCTAGCCGCCGGCTTCCGACAACGTGGCCTCCAAATTTGGCCAGACGCCGGCTTTCCGATCGGAACCGCAGCTGGTCACAGGTCCAGACATTGCGGCCGGCTGTAGCAGCTTACCGATCTAGATCGGAGCTGGTCACCTGCCCCACGATCCGGCCGCCATCCTTGCCGGCCTGCCGAATTGGCAGTTCACTTGCCTTCCGTTGATGGACGGAGCAGACCTTGCACATGCGCACACAACAGCTAGCATGATCTGAGATGCATGCCAATATTCCTACGCGTGCGATCATGATCCGCATGATCGGTAGACAGCGTCCGGACGACGATCCAGGACTAGATCAGATCGGAGATGTGGGATTCGGAGAAGACTTCCGAACTTATTCAAAAGAAAAAAGGCAGAGTGCTCCGCCGCCGCCGTCCGTCGCCACGACCTCCTCCGGCGGAGGTAGAAGCAGCCGCCGCCAGGCCGGGAGACGCCACCCCCGACCACTGCCCGAGGCCATCACCGCCGACACCGCCCCAGCCGCACCGTCGGAGAGATCTCGGCGACCACCTCCCCTAGCACCGCTCGGAACCAGGGAGCCGCCGCCACCGCGGCCGGCGCCGGCGGCAGCGGCGGAGGGAAGGCAGGGAGAGGGGAGGGTGGTTGGCGATGGGATCGGGAGACCCCCGGCGGCGCCCTGGGAACCGATGATCTGAACTATTAGAGGACAAATAAATGATAAGAAATAGAATGATGAGAGGGCTTAAAGGCAAGAGATGCGCAAGGCAAGAGATGCTGCACCTCTTCCCTTGGCTAACTCAGTTGCATTTCGTTTTTCAAGACTGACCCTTTGTCAAATTGATGCTACATCTAGACTCTGAACCAGCCAAACTATTTGTAAATCTAACCCCCAAGAGGTTGACGCTAAGAAGGATGAACCCAAACTTATGCATGTCGGCGCCGAGACATTTCAACACTCATATAATCCGAGGGGTCAGCTCCAAGAAGCTCAGTGCCAACCTACACAATATTGGCTAGCTCCATCCTCTTTAACACTGACCTTGGAATCCAGATTTACAACTAATTTCGCCCGATGTCATATGAGGCATTAGTTTCGTCAAATGTCCAGAATTGGTAAGAAAAAACACGCTGCCGCTAAATGAAGAGATTATACTCCTACACTAGCTACACGCATCATCCTGGTGTTCTGTAGCTGCAGCAAAGCATCTGGATTGCGACCATGGTCTGTCCCCAGGAGAACCGAGTTTCCGAATCGATGGAGCCATCTACATGAACTACTAGTCTACTACTGTTACCCTAGACACTGCCACAAGTTGTCGGTTTACGGCGGTCCACGTCGAGCACAATTTGCGACAAAGATCGCCGCAGAAACGTCACACTCAGCACGTACGGCTAACTGCTGCTACTATATGGAGTGCATGGATAGGCTTCAAGCGACAAAGCAGGCCGGCCATTGGCTGGCCCCACCTTCTTCTCCAATCCCAGCAGCTAACTGCAACCGCACTTAATCATACGAATCCGTCTCACTCAACTACTCAAGGATATAAAAACCACAATAAACTCGTGATGTATATATCCACGTCGTTTTCCGTAGCTCAGTTGGCAGCCGGCCTTTCCAACTATAGCTATATATATCCTCTAGTATATGGCAAACAATCGCTCAAAGCCGAAGGTGGATCAGTCAAAAGGTCACTACTAATTACTAAAGCTGGTCTTAATCAGAGTATCACCTTTAACACCCTAGAAAAATATCAAATATTTGCTTTGCAGAGATGAAAAAAACCATCATGGTTCAGAACCCCAAAATAGATTCACATCTGGCCAAAAAAAATGTATCTAAAAATGTTTATGCCTAATCTCAGTCCTAGCTGTTTACTTCAGCAGAGAAAACAGTCTTCCTTCTGAGAGGTGATGAAACGGGAAGGAAATGGCAGTTGGAGTGAGAAAGGATACCACCACCTACCTCTATTTACACAGCGCGTACAGGGTAAACAAGTCACCAATGGGAAGCAACAGCTTCAGAGGTCCTCTTCGTTTCTCAGATTTCTAATCTCTAGCAGCAGACTGAAGCACAGCTCAGCGACTCCGGTTAAAAGTTTCATGTTTTACTTTGCGTAAAGAAAATTCAACGGTTCATCATGGATGGATAGTAGCAGTCCCGTTTCGCCACTCATGCACCCTTCAGCTTCAGCATGTTATCATCATCAGTAAGGTGGTCTTTTTTCATACGAACATCAGTGGACAAAAATTTCCTAGGTCGAGCGAGAAGCTGAGCTTGGCCATTCCAGATCCCTGTACTTCAGAACATCGATCTTGTCCAAGTCATACGCCTGGCAAATGGTGGAGATGGCGTCTAACTTAGAGCATCTTCATCTTCATCTTCTCCAATCAGCAGCTAACTACGACCGCACTTAATCATACGAGCCCGTCTAACTTAGAGCATCTCCACCGGGGCCTATAAATCGGTGTTCGACATACCTCAATTGGGCCTCCTTTCGGGGGTGCCGGACATGTGTCCGGTCAACATTTAGAGCCCGCCCACAGCGGCACTCCCTAACGACCCAACTCTCAAATGGCCCAAAATTTGAGCGAACTGTCGAAAACCTTGCGGGCGCAAGAACCGTCGCCGCGTAGCTCCGCATTACGGCGCTTCGTGTGGATTGCAACCACCGCCGCGTATATTCGGGTTGCGTTCGCACAGCTTGGCACCAATATAACAATCTCGCGGACGCACATCTATCTCATTCCTTCCGCCACAACTCGCTCGCCATGTCGTCGCCTGAGAAGAAGGCGGTGTTGCCCGATCAGGAGGAGAAGAAGGAGGCGGTGCTGCCCGATCAGCTCACCTCTGAACCCCGGAGCCGCGCTGGCTTCCAGATCCATGTAGCTTGGCTGAGGTTCGACCCAAGAATCGCACAACAATGGTGCGGCGACGAGTTGAGGGTGGGGGCTACATGGCTAGGGATCAGAGGTAGGAGAGGGTCGCGTGCGGCTGCGGGGGTAAGAAGGGCCGGTTATTCCCGTAGCATGGCATCATCTCCACGTCGGGCTGTGGCTGCTATTCGGTGTGGATGTTGGCGGCGCGGGGAGATCAGCAGAGGGGAACTCGGGGTCGGGGACTCGGTCCACCTACGCTGGACAGAGAGGACGGGAAGCAGATCGATCTGACCAGACCGAGAGCGCACGTACCTACACGTCGTCGACGCCGGCGATGTGGTGCGTCTCCATGAGGAGGCCGAACTCGTAGAACACGTCGGCAGCACGTGCGCGAGGGCGAGCTCCCCCTCGCGCGTGCGGTCGTGGATGGCGACCAGCGTGGCCGACTTGCTGGAGAAGAAGGCCTCGGAGTGGAGGGTGCCAGCGGAGGAGGGGGCGTGGGGGAAGGGGCGCGGGGCGAGCTCGAGCAAGCCGGCGGCGGCGGCGAGGCGGAGGAAAAGGGAGGAGGGTGGAGGGGGGATTGTGCGGGCATTTTTGCGGAAAAGTCTTTGAGGTTTTCATATTTTTGAATAGGTCCCTCGACGCGTTAAAAGTTGGACTGCGGGGCACGGGTTCGATTTGCGAGTGGTTTTTCTGCAAAACAGGCATGGTGACCAGCGGGGACCGGCGCGACCGGCCGGCGACCGGGCGACGTGTCGCACGACGATTGGTAGAAAGTCTCCTGCTACAGTAACTCACGATCTGGCGGCTGAGGTGGGTGCATCTGGGCCGTCCGTCGTTACGATCGGACGGCCAGCGTTCATCGGGCGACGTGGACGCGGGACAGGCAAGGAAAAAAATAGCGCGCGACAACAATATAGCGCGGACCTAAAAAATACGCTATTAGCATGCTATATCGTGCTATTTTGTGTTATAGCGCGCTATAATAAACAAATTGATATAGTGTGACCATCCTCAAAACGCTATAACGTGCTATTAGCGGCGATATAACGCGCTATTTTTTTCCTTGGGGACAGGACGTGAAATCCACCAACTTTCATATATAGGGTAATATACCCTCTAGTATATGGCAACCAATCACTCAAATCCGAAGGTAGATCATTCAAAAGGTCACTAGTAAAGCTGGTCATAACTCTCTAGTGGCAAAAATCAAATCTTGGCTTACAGAGATGGAAGAAACATCATGGTTCAGAACCCAGAAAGAGGTTCAGCTCTGCCAAAAATGGATATAAAATAAGTTTATGGTCAATCTCAGTCCAAGGTGTTCACTCGAGCACAGAACAATCTAGTGAGGGCTTGTTTGATTTGTGGGATAGGAAAGACATAGGAACAGGAAATGTATAGGATTGTTATGTCATGCCCACTCCAATCTTATAGGATTTGATTTATATCAAAGTTTGTTTGATTCCACCAAAGGAATTGTAAAAAGAGCTTGTAGTGGATGTTAGAAATTCTATAGGAAGTAGTACAAAGAGTCCTTTGAGAAAATTTACTATAGGAACTAATCCTATGAATCAAACGACTAACTAAGGAAAAATTCCTAAGGGATTAAATCCTACTCGCCTACTCATTTTTTATAGGCGCGCGAGCGAGTTAGCGAAGAGACTTAGGGATGAGGCTGCTTCAACTCATAACGAAGCTATTCCAGCACATAAGTCCGGGATGATCTGAGGTCGGTTCTTTCCTTCATCTTGTAAGCCACTAGTCCAATACAAGTGGACTGGGCACTGAAGCGTAGAGGAGTGGTTATGCTGGTTGTCGGGAGAATCCTATGAAGTTTCTTTGAATCAAAGAAGGCCTGAGAGGTTCTGAAACGGGAAAGAAAATGGCAGGTACAAAAGGTTACCACCACCTCTATGTACACAGCGGCGTACAGCGTAAACAAGCCATCATGGCAGCTACAGATTCAGAAGTCCTCTTCGTTTCTCAGCTTTCTAAATTAGCGGCAGACTCAGGCGGTCACAGCAACTCACGACGCTGTTTAAAATTTTCAAGTTGCAAACAAAAAATCACGCTTGATCACGGATGGATATTAGAGCATCGGCAGCGCGTGTCGGACCAAAAAACGCCACCACTCCTCGACATAAATAAAGCAACCACCGTTTGAGACCGCTGTTGGGCCAGACAGCACACCGCCCAAAAGGAAACGATAGAGAAAAAGAAAAAGAAGAGAAAACAAAGCCAACAACAGTGGCTCGACGAAGGGTGACCCGCGACCGCTGCGCCCTCCGGAGAAATCCCACCACGCTCCCAGCTCTCCAAAGCGCCACGTACCAAGCAACACCTCCAAAAAAGAAAGCGACGACGACGACGCTGCTACCCGGACAGGTCCTAGGGTTTCCCCCGGTACGATATGAGAGGTGGGGAGGAGATACACCCGACACCCTTCAAGAAGGTCGATGATACCCACAGGCGTCACCGTGCCGGTGTCAAACGACAAGGATTTCTCCCGTCCCCTCCAACATCACTCCCAGACGCTTCGTATGGCTCCACCAAGCTCGCCGCCCACCAGCATACGCCACCACGGTCATGTAGCCACCCACGTCTCACCGCGACACACGTTGCGAGACCGGTAAAGAGTAAAGGAAGAGACTTCGGCAAGGGTTTGCAAAGCAGGAGCACGCGGGAGGGAACTGCCTCCACCGCCTTCCAGCGATAGCCGACCGGATGCATCAGCAGGTCAAACCAGGCCACCTGGCCTAGCCGTGCCCGAATGGGCTCGTCAAGCCCCGCCGCCGCACTGCAGCAAGGGTGCTACCGTTGTGCCAGCCCAGCACTAGTCTCTACTCCTTTTACCAGAAGACCCAAAGGATCCCCGCCACCAAGTAGCAGCGTCGTCGCCCTCGTGTTCACCCGGGCCAGCCGGACCACAGCCGGTCTGAGGAACACCACACCAGCACACACAATCACCTAGCACACACGACCGGGAAGGCTAAGTAGCATCAGAGAGGACGCCGCCCGATCCGGGCCCACCTGGCCCAGATCCAGCCCGTACACGCACGACACCCCTCCGCCGCACTGCACAGCCACCACCACCTCGACGTCGGCCGGAGACGCCGCACCGGCCACGCCTGTTTCAGGAACGCAGCAGGCCCACCTGGCCCGCCGCGATCCAGATCTGGCCCCGCCCTGCGTCGCTGGACCGTCGCCGTCGGAGGTGGCGCTCGGCTCCGTCGTCTGCTTCCTGGAATCCGGCCCTGCTGCCCTGGAGATAACTGTGCCGGAGAGGAAGCCGCCCGCAGCCAGCAACCGCCCGACCTGGAGCCCGACCTGGAGGACTGCGCCAGACGAAGCCATGCGCGGCCCCATATAGAACTCCGACGCGTGGGGAAACCCTGTCATTGACACAACATATATCCATGTGTTATATCTCTCCTCCATCACCCCACTTCATTCCCCCGCTTTACTCGCCGCGATTTGGATGCCGCCATCCCCAGACATCCCTTCCATCTCCCCCGCCTTGCACCCGTGGACGTCGCGGTCCTCGCACTTCGCCGTGACTTGGCTTCCGCCGCCGGTGCTTGTCGGCTACTCCAGGCACAAGCCGCGCGCCTCGGTGACTTCGTGCGACCTGCCCTGCCTGCAAGTTGTTCGGCAGCAGTGGTTGCCCATGGTTTTGTTGTGGTTCTTCGTCTCCTTCTCCATCGGGGTCGTGGTCCCAAGAGGCATTCGCGTGGAATCTGCGCAGAGGACCTTCAGTCGCCCTTCGTCAAGACGAGGCTCGGATCATGGATCTCTCGGCCTTTACCGCGATGAAGAAGACGTAGTACCTCAAAAAGCAAAAATACTACATGGACCAAGATTGATAACACTCCGTCCTTTTAGCAATGTTGTATGCCTTATAAAAAAATATATCTGAATTAGCCTATTCTCTTGTTTTTATTGAATTTGGTTGTTCGAGCATACAGTTCACTTATTAGGTGTTGAATTATACTTGTGACATTATACTTCTGTCTTCGTTTTCTGAAATTTGATGGTTGCAAGTTGCACTTTTGAGCTGATAGGCAAGGCGGCAGATCTAAGCATACATTTGTCCAAAGTATACTCCCTCTGTTTCATAATAATACGTTTCATGATAATAGATGACTTTCATTTGTCTAAAAGTGGACATATCTAAACTTATAACATACCTAGATACATCCACATTTAGACAATGAAAGTCATCTCATTTAAAATAGAGAAGTACTACAACTCAATGCCCTAATGACATTATGGTTTCACCAACCGAACAATAGAAGAAGAAACTAAAAAATAAAATTCCCGTTACAGAGCTCCAGTCCTTACAACAATAGCACAACCATCACCAAGATAACGCCTGATGTCCATTTTTTTCAAAAACAAAGCCTTCAAGAAGGAAACAACGCACAAGCGACGTCGTCGGCCGTAGATTTTGAATTTTCACCCTGCAGATAGTCCCCGCTCTCAAAACAATATTTTCAACAAGGCCATTGTAAGGCATAACCAATTAAGATCAGACCTTGGGTTTCATCCTGAAAAGTAAGACTTGAAACTTCACTTGTATTGTGGCCCCCACTGTTGCTGCGATTCTTAGAACATCAAGCCATCAAGCCAGTTCTCATCGCCGTAAAGGCTCCAAACACCAATTGCTGTCCTCCAATCTTGACCCCCATGGCATTCTCCACCTCTGACGTCATCATAGTTTTCCCATGATGCCAACAAAAGAAAATCATCGCGCCGCTCCCTCTATTGCAACCGAACCCCATCCAACACTCTCTTGGCATAAAGTTCATGCGATTTCACCAGCGGAGCCTTCCAAAAACCGTCACTCCGGCCAGATTAAAAAGGACAGACATCAGACTGATCTTTGCCTTGACGCAATAGGAAACCTAGGACCACCACCTTTATTCAGGCAGAGCCCCACGCGAACAACCATCCCAGGCCTACCGCCGGTAGATCGAAACCCGACCCACCAGAAAATTCAGCCGCTCCACCCATCGGAAGACCGGCACATGGACAGAAGCCCTGGCCGCCACGCCCACGAATCGTAGCAGGCACGCCTCCGACCTCAGCGCCGCCGCCATGCTCACCATCTCACCGACGCAAACCGCCCAGCGTCCCCGCTCCACCCGAAGCTAGTCCACCGTGGTGCGCCCACCAACTCGCGTCACCTTCAATGGTCGAGGGACGTTGCCACCATCGGCGGCGCGACGGTAGCAGCGGCCAGGGAATCTCGACGGCGGTGGCTGCTGGCTAGGGTTTCAGCCGCCTCCAGAGTCGCCCGGACGAGGCGACCTGGGATGCCGAAACATTTTTAAGTTCTACAAACAAGAAAAACCGAGAAATACTACATCAGGTCGGGTGTCATGATTGTCCCTTGATTGTTATATCCATATCAACAACGGTTACATTCAGAAACTTGACTTGCTAAACTTTGCTTCGTTCAATTGACCTGCACAAGGATTTTCAGATGGCGCTACATCGCGCACCATGAGATTAAACTGAAGGATGTTGTGTACAACTGTATAAGAACTGGAAGGCGGACATTAGGCAGAACAATTAAAGGTATTATATTGTCACTAAAAAAATTAATACAGTATATGTCGTCACACTCAAAAAAGTTAGATAGCAAATTTGAACAACAATAAACACACAAGGGTAACACTAGCACAGATATTTCTGTATCTGGAGCAGCCCTATTAGCTAAAAACCCTCACAGACTACTCCATAATACCGTAGTTCCACCATTGAGTTTCTGGAGTTGCAGTGCTCCACGAGTAGGGCCCTAGTTTTAGTGTGAGGGCATGCTGCGAGGCCATAATTCAGGAGCACTGGACACCAGTATTGCAGTCAAGCGTAATACAATGAAAGTGGCTAGTGGTGTGCTGGCAACAATGGAAATGACGACGTAGGTAGGCCACCGCTCTTTGGGCTCTATGGTGATGTAGACGGCGGCCGCAAACGAGACAAGCATGGAGAGGCATGCAATGATGTTGCCTATAGAACCATACCCTGCCAGATCTTGTTTTTGTGTGAACACATCCTGCAAATTCAGAAGGTAGGACAGGAGGACAAACGTGGAGCTGCACATGGAGATTGTGTTGGAGAAGAGGAATGTCTTGAAGGCGGAAGAATGGCCATGGATGGCAGTGCCCTCGGTTTGGTCGTAACCACCGGGCATGGTGAAGATGGCGGCGAAGGAGACGGTGGCGACGAGTGTGGCGATGATGAGGTGGATGTCAGCACTCTGCTTATTGAAGTCCTCCTCACCTTGGTCCCTGCGGTGGCTGAAGGTTGCCGGCGGCACAGAGTACTGGTCGCAGCACCTCACTCGTTCCTTCTGTTTGAGTTCGTCCATAAGATAAGGTGAATTTTACGGTACCCTGGTACTCCTTGGAGAGTGGCGGGAGTACCATTAAAATCTGACCGTCTGTTTAAGAGGGTGGTTTAGTATTTTTCTCCCCATCCGATCTTGCCCACTCACGCACGTCGCCGTTTTCGTTCTGATCGAGCCTACGCCACCGCCCACGCCTAATACACAAAGTCATCGTTTGTTGCCGCTGATCTTTGGCGAGTTTCTTCTCCTTAACCTGTTTTCAACCCCCGCTGATGTTGCGGCACTCGCTGTTCTCTGACTGTGGGCGTATCTCTGTGTTGAAGCTTCCAGCAAGTCACACGGCCGCCGGCGGCGATGCGATGTGGTGCCGACCAGCGTGACATACCGGCGACTTCATGTGCTGATAATTGGCGAAATCGAAGTGTATGTTCGTTGGTAATGCCTTTGATCTAGAAGGTCGATCCGATCATATGTAGATGCGTGTCATGCGCACGCAGATGTGTTCTTGACATTGGGGTAATGGCGGATTTGTTAACCGCCGTTCGCTGTGATCATTCACCGTATGCGTTGAATCCATCCACCCAGTTTTTATCATCTGTTAGTCCCTTCGCAATTACGATTTTACCTCCAGGGACGAGGGTACTCCAGAATATTAGCCGGTAGTACTCGGTGGTACTCCGTAATCGTTATCTTGGAGTACCGGCAAAATCTGTCCATTAGATCCGAAGAAACAGACGGTCTACATTAATTTGTGGGTACTGTAAAAGGCCTCTAAGATAAATTTCGTTGACATCCATCTTACGGCCGGCCATGTTGATCTTGATAAGACCACGCGCGGTCTGGCCGTTGCGGTCCACAACGCAGGTGTCGACGTGCCTGTCTCTGATCAACAGCCGCGCGATTTGAACTAGTGACATCTTGACGGCTAGGTGCAGGGCGGTGTCGCCGTCCTTGTTAACGCGGTTGACCAACCCTGCGTGGTGGATGTGGCGGAGAAGGACACCGATGAGCTCCTTGGCTTGGGCGCTGTCAACCGCAACGTGGAAAACAGTTTGGCCGGCGTTGTCCACCATCTCAGCCACGTCCGGGCAGTGCAAGAGCAGGGTCTTGATGGCGTCCGTTGAGCCGTGGAGCGCGGCAATATGCAGCGGAGACTGTTGGTCGTGATTGCCCTTGTAGGCCAGCTCTTTGCTCTTGTTGAGCACCAACTCTACCGCACGGGTGTTGTCCTTCCGCGCCGCATAGTGCAGGACATTGTTGCCGTTGGAGTCGGTGAGGTCGACCAGCTCAGGGAACTTCTCCAGCAGAATCTCCAGGACACCTGAAGTATGAATGCAATTAGTCCACATTCTCTGCTCTTTTTTATCTCCTCCTAGCTAGTCGTGACCAAAACCCATATACAGTATCTAAGAAAACGAATCCCTACGCCGTCAACCCCCTCCCCACAAACTCACTCTGCCACCACCCACGACCTCGCCGTCGTGCACCTCTACGGATTTCCCTTTTTTGAGAGGTTATCTAATTTATTTTCTTGAAATACCCTAGTACTATCGATACTACTCAAGAATACTGGTGGTATTAGTGTAGGAAGGAAAGTAATCTGGATCATCGGATTCTAAATACCACGGTTTATATATTTGTGGTATTGTGCACTGTAAAACTTCTCAAACTTCTCTTGCTACACTAAATTATAAGATGAATTTTAGGGTGCACAATATGACAAGTACTATATACTAGCAATATTTCGAATTCGATCTACCCCTAATATAGTTCCCTTTCTACCTCTAATACCACTGTTTTTCCTGAGTATAGTATCAACAATATTTAAAAACTTGTACAAATACCGGGCGGTGGTGTGTGTAACTTACGAATATGCCCACCTAGCACGGCCTGGTGCAGAGCAGTACCATGGATGGAGGGGATGTGCCGCGAATGTACCCAAGGGACGTCGACGATCCTTTGGACGACTTGGACGAGTCCTTTGCGGGCGGCCATGTCCAGCGGTGACAGGCCCTGCAGGTTGCGGTCATGGCCGCGGTTGGGGTCGGCATCCAGAAGCAACAGCGCCATGGCGCTGCTGCAGTGCCGCACCTCCGCAGCTATCATGAACTTCACTCGCGGTTTCCAGAGCCGTATCGCCAGTGGTGAAGCTGGTGTAAAAAAAACGAATTCATCTCTTGTTATATAGTGTAGTATTTCAAAATTAGCAATATCAAGTGAAGGTTTGATAGGTTTTATTGGGTTCATGTGAAGCCAATGGTTCTATACCAACTCCGCCACTGCCTATCGACATCCAGGGCCAGGCCATCATGCAGGCTGCCAGGTGCAGCGGCGTATCGCCGTCGGCATTCCTGGTGTGGAGCAGCTCCTCTTTCGTTGCATTGATGATTTCGCGGGCGACGTCGGCGTGGCAATGCAAGGCGGCCAGGTGAAGCGCCGTGTTCTGCAGCGGCGTCGTGGATTCAAGGATTCTGGGGTTGGCAAACAAGAGCTGCCTCAGGATCTCAACGTTCCCCTGTGTCGCGGCCTTGTACAAGGACGGATCCATGCCTCCTTAGTCCTTCCTGAAACTGATGGATGTGGGATTAGCAACCTCTCGCTGTTCAATCAATCGTAGCCACAGAGCTTGTGGAGTTTACATGATTTGTTTTGCATATAGTTACCTGTTACAACTTACAAGTACGTAGAGAATGTGGATCGCTCGCCTGTTTGCTCCGCTCGGCTATGGGCCTCCTATGCTATATATACACATTGTAGGAACATGTATGTTAAACTAACGCGCTGCAGCCGAGAGTTGATCCCTGCTTACGCTCGGAACATGAATCAGACGGATTGCTTTCGATCGTAGCGCTCTTTAACACCTGAGCAAACGAGCCACGATACATGTTCCAGCTCCTGCGGACAAAGCTACTGGCTACGGACATGTGCTTTTCTGCCAAGCTTTTCTTTAGCATATTGTGAAAAAAGTACCATGGACGTGTCATGCACATTATGGAACATCGAAATTTACAAGAGAAAACCAAAATGACCACATGATTTGACGACATTACATGTAAAAAGGCACAAGGGTTATAAACCCCAACCTGCTCTCTGCTGTGACATCAGTTTTTTCACTTTCATCGAATAATTCATAGAAGAGTGCTAGAGGCTTGTTTGCAAACAAAAGATCTAATGGCTAAAATCGCTTTGTGATGATCATGGTTTTGGTTACCGGTTGGGAAATCCGGTCACCAGTCGATAACCGGATATCCCGAGCACCCCCGGAAAATGCTCATACCGGGCGAAAAATCCCAATTTTTTGAATTTTATGAAAAAAAATCAGAAAATGGTCAAACCGAGAACCAACAAATTTGAATTTTTAAATTTCAGATTTCAAATTCGTCCGGTAACCAGGGGGAAGTAGCAAGGATATACTGTAGGCCTGTAAGGCGTAGTTTGAGCACGAAAGCCAGTTCTTTTATGCAGTGATAAACACATGAGCATTTTATAAAGCATTTGATTAAAAAAATCAGAATTTATTAAGGAGGTTGTTTGGTCCTGGGGAAATAGTTCATCCCGCCAGTGCTCACAATTTTATGTTGTACTCCCTCTGTTTTATAACATAAGATTTTTTAGCTAGCTATTTCACATGTTATCTAGATGTGGAGTAAAATAAGTGCGCATACATACTAAAAGTGCATGTAAATCTGATGATGAGTAGCGCACAAGCCCGACAGCCTTCGGCTCATACTGCCGGATTATTCCACACAACTGACCCATGGCCATGCAGATAAGTTTAATTTGCTTCTGAATCATATCTACAGAACTCCAGGATTATACTACATTCTTTGGTTGCATACTTACCAGTTATTAGTACTGTACCATGGAGAAAGTGAATAGAGGTCGCAGCTTGCTCTGCTCGATCGGCCTCGGCCAGGCTGGCTCCGGATGGCCAACGCGAGGCACCGGGACCATTAGTGCAATATCTTCTACTCCTATATACAAACTAATAACATAAGTATAAAACAAAACGTCAAAAGGTAAATTAAGATGCTGCTCCCTGGAGCTCGAAACACAATCTGCTGATTGCTTTTGTAGCACTCAAAGACATCTTGCCAAAACCAACCAAGCTATATATTCCAGCACCTACGGACCAAGCTAGGCATATATGCTTTATGCGAGGCTTTAATTCCCTTTTCCTTTCTTTTTTTTTTGCAAAACATAGTACAGCCACATACTTTTATTTCGTATCAGATCCAGATTTGATATTGTGAAAAAGGCCATGGACATGCAAGTTATGAACGTCGAAATCTAGCAGAGAGAACCAAAATAACTACATGATCAACCAAATGATTTGATGAAGCAACCAATAATTTCTTTGACCACAGTGTGACCACTTTTAATAAAAAATCACAAGGGTGTATGTCAGTTTTGTTTTCCTTAACTTCGTCTGTGTCAACACACAGTTTAAAATACCCCTCCACATGTTCTTAAATTACCCAAACGCTGTTATAATGAAAAGATACCATAGAATACCCCTTCATATATTTTTTAAATTATCCATTGCCTAAAAACATATAGTCTTAAATACCCCTCCACATGTTTTATAAATTATCTATAACTGCCTTATGGAGAAATGGTGGTAGAAAATAAAAATGATAATGATAAGAGAAGAATAAATTAATGGGCCATTGAATGTAATATAAAACTAATCGGAATGTTGAAACTAACCACACAAATGAGCGGACTACCCTAGAAGTTAGGAGTATGAGCCAGACTAACACATCAATATATGAGTTGTTGTTGCCCGGCAATTCTTAATTTTGAAATCCACAGATTAAGGGAACATGAAATGTGTGAGTTATCTTATAAATTGTCTTTACTTGGTCCGATCTAAAAATCTGTCGTGATTTATACTGACCGGTTGTAAGTGATTAGTTCATTTTTACCGACACTTATAGGGAGTATATGTCATGCATGAGACGGACAGTCTGCAGAATCGAGTATCTTCCATGCCTATGTGGCCGAAATCTTATTATCGTTGTCCGCTCCTTCAGGGAAATCGAGCATGAGAGCACAAGATGTGGAGCACGAGGGTTTGGATAGCATGGTTCAGGGGCGGATCCAATGGGGGTGCCATGGCACCCCCTCCAAAATACAATGTTTTAATTAACTTACTAGTATTTGGCGGATCCTATGTCTATTCTTGGTTAAATGTGAATTTAGAAGCCTCATAATAAGTTTGGCACCCCCACTGATTTGATACTAGATCCGCCACTGGCATGGTTGATGGCTACACTCTACTACTACCTCTGGTCAGGTTTGATTGTCGGAGACTTTGCACTACAATAGTACAGAAACCAAGCTAGCTCGCGTCAATCATTAGCGATCGGAAGGAGTATGTGATAGCAGTGAGGGAAGGAGAAGAGAAGAAAAGAGTGAAGTGAACCGGACAACAAATATCCAGCAAAGCCGGCGTGAACCGGAGGGTGGACCACCAGCACTACAATAGTACAGAAACCAAGCTAGCAGGGTGGTTGTACCCTCAGCCCACCAGAGTTTAAACCCCAGGTTTGACGTCTGTGTGTTGCATTTAGGCGGAATATTCTTTCAGTGCGAGGCGACGTTCCCGTCGACAGCGAGGCGCCCGTGGTGTGACTTCGTCAATCTCAAGACTCGATCCGCCGGCTCAGTTTTTCGGAGGTGCTCATAGGGGTAGGGTGTGCGTGTGTATGTTCTTAGGGGTGAGTGTGCGAGTGTCTGCGTTTGTACTGTGTTTCTCAAAAAAAAACTAACTGGAAAAAATAATCCCAGCCGTATGGTGCGTGTTATTACTACCGGGACATGTAATGGTGAAAAATCACAAAATTAACCCTTCTGTTAAAGTTTAGCAAAAATTAACCCCTTTTCTATACTATTTCTAAAAATAACCTTTTTTGGCGGCGCTACCCTCTACATGATAGGGCCATGCGCCGGGGCGCTACAGTAGTGCCAGCGTGGCAAGCTGGATCCCAAATGCTTAAAGTGTAGCGCCGCGTCTCATGGCGCTACAAATCAATGCATAGCGACCTGCGGTGTGGCGCTATCGCGGTGCATGCAGCCAGCTGATCATCGTTCGTCTCCAAACAGAGTGTTGCATGTGCATGCATCCATGTGGGACCCAGCTCAAGAGCTTATGGTTAATAATCACTAGTAAGTACGTACTTTTTCTTTGATATTCACCGGATGTAGCATTTGGTTAGTTTTGTTACGGACTTAATGAAAAATTAGTGAGGAAAGCTAATACCTTCAAAGCGTTTTTAAATAAGAACTTTCTTACTTTATATTTTCACAAAGCAATAATTGAATCTATCGTATTTGAATGGTTTCCAAACTAACTTAGCATATACATTCAACCCAAACAAGTACATAAACTTAATGAATTATGTACCCACTCAATAAATAAATAAAAAATCTATGAACACTAGAAAGCAGATCGGACCCTAGCCATGGGCACCGCCCACGACTTGACCTTGTTATGATGCTCAACCATCCACCACCTGAATCCTACCTCGAGGCCTACACCATTGTTATCTTCCAAGTACAACCTTGCTTCAGTTGTCTACTCGCATGGTTCAACTACACTGACATTTGTTGCATTACACTCATTTCGAGCCATCTTGGTGTGTTGTTATTGTGCTTATTATGTGTTAGGAGATAGCTATTACAGACGATTTTGTGTGATGTCTCCTTGCCCCGTGTTATTAGTTTATGAAGAAAATGAAAATATTACCCGTTAGTTCGTGTGATGTTTTGTTGTCGCGAGCTGGTAGGGTCCTTATTTATGAAGGACAAAATCAAGAGAAAACGGAAGTGTTCGAAAGCTAATTTCATTCATTTGGTGAAACTAGGGACCATGGTCCGTGTAGACCGGGAGGCTCCCGCGGTGCATTGCACCGACGTCGGAGATGAATAGTCGGTACCGGATCTTCTTGGAGATTTTGTGCTCGCCGACAGACTGGTTGAGGCGGAGCTCCAACCAGAGAGGCCGACAGGGCCCACGATAGAACACCAGTTGTTGGCGGGAAGCCGATCGTAAGGCCGTGGTGGCAAAGCAGCGCATATTGGCGGCGGTATTTACCTTTTTTTGCAGTAACCGACCGTCTTCGTGTGTTATAATACTCTCTTTTATCCTACCCATTTATATTTTCCGGCCCATTTATGTTTTCGCATCATCTGTAATACAACACTCTTTTATCCAGTAAGTTGATGTGCTTGGGTTGAATGTATGTGCTAAGCTAGTTTGAAAACAATTCAAATACGGTAGTTTTAATCATTGTTTTCACTGCTCTGTGAAAATACTAAGAAGAAAGCTTTTTATTTAAAAACGTTTGGAAGGTATTAGCTTTCCTCACTAATTTTTAATTAAGTAGTAACAAAACTATTTTTTCACAGCAGATTTTTTTTTTGAAATTATTTTTTCACAGCAGATTATTACTGTAGAAGCTAGCAGATTCCCGTAGTGTATTTTTCACAACAGGTTGACCCCTGCTTTTGCCACGGTGAAAACCAAAATCTGTTGAAATTTACCCCTGGTAAGTGGATACCGGTTCGCTTCTTCTCTTTCTTTCCAGCGAGCACGGAAATCCTCTGTCCTTCGACCTTGCCGGCCAACACAAGAAAGAAGGAATTTCAAAAAAAAAAAAAACACAAGAAAGAAGGAGACGGACGTCCTAGGTCTCTGGCGCCGCCCGTCCGGTCAGCCCACCCTGGAGGCACTACGCCGCGCCTGATCCCATCGTGACTCCGCCAGTTCCTTGCGCCACTGCCCGCCTAGTTCGAGTTCGATGTGCCGCCGTAAAGCGTTTTCCCCCACCAACACCAGCCAAAAACCGCTGCATCAATCACCGCTCCATAAAGGCCAGCGGCGTGCGTGCCGACCGAACCATCTTCTTCCATAAATCCGTTGCCGCCAGAAGGTCTGGTGCGCGGAGCGCCTACACGGCTACACGTCCGCTGCGTACATCGATTTCTGCCACCGGCCGCCGCCCAGGTCCTGGTCCCTGTGATTGTTTCGGCCTCACGGCAGTGCACAATATATCTAGCCTTGAGACATTGACTAAGAAAAGCTAGCTAGCAACTCCATGTACGAATCTATCTTTGCGAGTTGGTACGTGGTTGTTTGATTAGTACCAGCACTTGGGTAACCTGAAAACGAGTTGCATAGGGATCTTCTTGTTTAGTACGCCAAGTTGCCAACTCCGCCGGCGAGATTCCGACGAGGTCTGGCCAACTTCTGGAAGGACCAAGGTGGTCGGTGATGGTCCGGCGACATGTTCCGGTGACGGTGGAGGTCTAGCACGACGGAGCTACGTGGACGCGGCGGTGCTAGGGGAACTTCGGCGAGGAACCTTTTTCTAGTGTGTTACTTTTTTCACAGATCAGTTGGCAGCCGGCCGTTCCAACTATACATCCTCTAGCATATATAGCAACCAATCACTCAAGGCTAAACGTTGAACAGTCATAAGGTCACTAGTAAAGCTGGTCTTCAATGTTTCGCCGTTAACACACTAGAAAAAGGTTACCTTTGCTCACTTTGCAGAGACGGAAAAAAAAGATCATGGCTCGGAACCCAGAAATAGATATTCAGATCTGCCCAAAAAAATGGATCTATGGTCAATCTCAGTCCTAGCTGTTTACTTGAGCAGAGAAAACAGTCTTCCTGCCGAGAGGTGCTGAAACGGAAAAGAAATGGCAGTTGGAGTGAGAAAGGTTACCACCACCTACCTCTATTTACACAGAGCGTACAGGGTAAGCGAAGTCACAAAATGGGAAGCTACAGTTTCAGAGGTCCTCTTCGTTTCTCAGCTTTCTAAACTACTAGCATCAGACTTGAGGTGGTCACAGCACAACTCAGCGATAATAAAATATGCATAACAAAACTTCCACAGTTCATCATGGATGGATAGTAGCAGTCCTGTTTCGTCACTCCTGCGCCCTTCAGCTTCAGCATGTTATCATCATCAGTAGAGGTGGTTTTTGCCATACGGACATCGGTGGACAAAAAATTCCTAGGTCGAGCGAGAAGCTGAGCTTGGCCATTCCAGATCCCTGTACTTCAGAACATCGATCTTGTCCAAGTCATACGCCTGGCAAATGGTGGAGATGGTGTCGCAGTCCAGACCTTCATCCAAGCCTCTCCTTTTGAGGAACATGGCAAGTTTCTTTGATGGCTGCAAATTCTGTTGAGGGGACAATGCAGTAAGCATTTTTACAAAGTGTGCGTACCAGAAATGAGATGCAGGGTACAAGTAACTGAAATATATTTCTAGTCACACGCGAGGCCACATGCTATTGATCAAACTGCTGCAACCATGCAAGCACAAGAACTTGATCCCCAAACCCAAAACATGTGAGACGATAGTACAGAATGAAAAACGAAGAGGCTAATGGTCATTGAAATCTAACAATCTCTTCCAAATAAACCTGAGGATATCCAACAGAAAGCAAGAAGACAAGTGTGCCTGGAAACCATTACCCAGGGAGCCACCTCTGAGTCACCATCCTTTCCTGAACTCGTTTCTTTTTTCTTATCAGCAAGCGTTTTCCACTGCCCTGGGCAATCAGAAACTAGCAACTGGAGCCTCTCACTTCCCTGCATCAAAACAAATAACAGATAAGCATATATTTGATTTCCCAGTTTGCTATGTCTAATGTCATCTCTAGCTCTGTACCAACAGCAAAGACGGCATCCCAATCTAGGTCCATCTAACAGTTAGCAAGTAGAAATTGTATCATCACCAACAACTCTTCTTAACAAACTTTTAACTCGCAACAACCAATTTGATTTGCATGTCCTCCATAGCTTGTATAATTTGGAAAATAAAGTTTGGCGTAAATTATAACCTATAACACTATACACCACAAACAGGTTTCGAGAATGAAGAAAAATAGGAAATCAATCAGAAAAAGTGCTGACTGCTGAGAGAGTAAGTTCACATGTTAAAATTTAAACAAACTAGAATAATGTTCGACATGCTTAGCATATCTACACCAAAATTGTATTGGAACCCTAAATTCGCCCTCTACTCCATTTCAACAAAAATTTAGAATTTGGATGGAACATCAGTGTATAGTTTCAACAGAACAACACAGAACTGGATTAATTCACGTACCTGCAGAGCTCTCCAATGAGAATAAGAACGAAATAGCATCCAAAAAAATGGTATGTTTGGTAAAGGCAGTACCTGCAGATGAACAAATGACGTTCTATTGTGAAAATTATTTACCTTATGTAGTACAACAGAGTACAACAATGCAACATACAATCAGATCCTTTGATTAACCAGATGATGATAAAGCCAGCAACAAGCATAATAAAATACGATAAGAGCACTATAAATGAAATACTAATCCATTAACTAGATAGGACAGACCATGCTTCCACAAGAACAATCATCGGATAATTCATGTGCCATGACTTCAACTTTCATTAACTGAATGAATGTTGTGAATATAAACCGCTGTAAATGAAATACTAATCCATTAACTAGATAGACAGACCATGCTTCCACAAAAACAATCATCGTACAATTCACGTGCCATGACTTCATCTTTCATTAACTGAATGAATGTTGTGAATATAAACTGTACTTCCACAAATCTAAGCCTGGTCCCTTAATCTTTAAATACACAAAATGAGCTTCTCAATTTTCTTTTCTCACTTCGGAGTACCAAGTCACAAATTAGAGCACACAAGCGAGTAGCTCCGAGGGCTAGAACACAGCAGCAACAAATCTTTAAATAATCCAACCATCACAAAAAAATATCAACATTTGGTGGCAAGAATATCAACGACATATATAAAATAAAAATATATTCAGAATCATTTAAGAAAATCCAATTAACACATTATCATCAATCATAACCGACACATTTTCAAAATGTCTTACCATGAACACGCTGGTGATAGGCAGCATGCATATTGAGCCATAAAGCAATTTCTTGTGAACTGCTGCACCCCTAACAGCAATGTGCCTCAACCGCCGACGCACAAGACGAGGATTTATACTGCAGTCACACATTTTGGTTTAGAATAACTGTAAAGTATGTTGACGACTTGAGACCAGATGTAAGCCCAAACTTAAATCATACGGAACCTATTTAGACATGCTCCAAAACATATCTATTTCTGTCTCCGACTCAATGTAGTTAACTAGTTCTATCATTTGTGACAATGCCTACATGCTGGTTATTGCTTGTGTACCTCCCAAGAGCAAAAACAAACTTAAATCGTAAGGAACCCAATATATATTCTGAAAAACACATATATTTCTGTCTCTGGTTGAGTGTAGTTAACTAGTTCTATCATTTGTGAATATGCCTACTTGTCGGTAGTGATATATCACTCGTGTAACTCCAAGAAATAAACAAACTTAAATCGTAAGCGTCCCACTTAGATATACTCAAAAACATGTCTATTTATGTCTGGTGCTCAGTGTAGTTAACTATTTCAATCATTCACGACAAAGCCTACTTGCTGGTAATGATATATCACTCATGTACATCCAATAACAAAAATGGATTTTACATTTAAAGGCACGGAAAATTTAAATACAAGACAAACTATTTCGACGTCTGAACTTCTATTTTGAAGAATGAAATTCGATAACCAAACTCAGCAAGCAGTAACACCTACCGGGCATTTTAACACCGACAAGACAAAAGAGAAACACTAGCACACCCCTGCCATTTGAACACCCAACAGACAAAACAAAACAAAACAAAACAAGGCGCATTGTACAGCTATGGAGGAACAGAAAGACAAGCTATCAGCACTCACCTCTCCGGATACACAATGTCGAGCTTGGTCACGTCCTTGGTCACCGACTTCAACAGCGTCTCCGACGGCCGCACCCGCGAAAGAAGTTTCAGCCCAAAGCTGTAAAACAGGCCAAAGCGAAAGGGCACACCCCAACGGGCTCAGCATCACGTCAACTTCCAACTCCACGCACCACACACGCCCAAACCTTAAACCCACCAACCAACGGACCTGTGGATCCGGCTCTTCACGGACCCCTCCGGCGCGCTCCCGAAACCAAGCCACGCACGGTTCATCTGCACGTACATACATCGGTTGCGTCCCAATCATACATCGAGGGTCCCCAAAGGTAACCAAATGAAACCACAGTGTCTGCCGCGAGAGATCAATACGGCGCGTGGGGTGGAGGGGGGAGGCATTTCATCGAGTACCTTGTCGGCGACAAAGTCGGCGACGGCCTCGGCGTTCTCCGGCGCGGTGCGTCCTCCCGCGGCGATCCCGCGCCACAGGTCCTTGAGCGAAGGCGGCGGAGGGAGGGGGCCGTGGCCCGCGGCGGAGGCGGAGGCGGAGGCGGCGGGGATGACGTCGCGCGGGCGGGCCAGGCACCAGGCGCGGCCCCTGATCGGGAAGACGACGACGCGGGCCTGCATGGTGGCGGCGGAGGAGGAAGCCTCAGAGGCCGGCGACGATACGGGCGGGCCGGGAGCGGCGGCGTCGTAGGCGGCGGGCGAGGTGGTCGAGTGGGAGGCTTGCGAGTGGGGGCAGAGTGGCGAGCCGGACTGTTTTGTTTTGGTGGCGCTGGGTCGCTCTGTCTCGGCCGTCCGATGCGGATCCAAAGGCGGGGAGAGGTTACTACAAGCTGTTTCCGTTTCTTTTCCTGGACACTGTCTGGGAGTGTGATAGGTTCGTTTTGACTTTGGGAACCGGTTCATTTATCCCTCCGTTACAAAATAAGTGTCTTAACTTTGATATAAAGTGGATGTATGTAGACGTGTCATATGTGCACGTGTCCCAAGACAAAAACAAGTCACGACTCTTTTTTTATTAGATGAGGCAAAAAAATACCATTTTTTTATTAATAGAGAAACAGTTTTAGAGGTTTTTAAAGTTTTAAATGCCTTGGACAGACTCTACGACTTAACACAAAAAAACCTTCTCTCCCGGCATAATGTTGCTCACGAAATAAGCCCCCACATTTCGGACTCCTTTCATCTTCATGATAACAACGTTGGTTGGCGACAGGGGCGTACTGGTGAAATTCTTCGTTAACCGTAGCAGCATTTACTCCCTCTATCCCAAAATAAGTGTCTCAGTTTTGATAGAAAATGGATGTATGGAGACATAGTACATTTACATTGTTTGACACTGTTGAGGACTGTAGCGGTGCAGTTGGCCCAGGGCGTGATTCCTGACTGGCTAAGCTACTGGTTGGCGAGGCGTGGTGTCGAATGACCATTGCATTGCCTTCCTTTCAAATCTCCAAGAAATAAGCATGGCAAGGGAGCCCACCTCGGTAGCTAATCTCGTCCACCAATCTTTTACACTATCGATGTTGTTCCAAGATAGTGGGGTGAATGTCATGGAGTCCGCGACAAGATAGGACACTTGACAAAATATGGGGGGGGGGAAAGCGGTATTTTGAGAGGAGGCGTGCCACCGATTCTTGGACTTGGTTACAAAGGGGGCGATTCCCACAATTTTGCCACCTCTTCTTTGAAGGCAGACACAACTCTGACTTGCAAGCATGGGCTTAACAAGTGGGTGATGGCATTTCCCAACAAGGTTCGTTGTTGGCATGAACAGATTCAGGCCGTACCAACGACAGAACAGCTGAGAGTGGCCAAACTGAAACTTCAGTGCAGATCGATCGGTGTGTGAGAATCGATTGCTGGAAAACGAAATTTCTACTAACTGACCTAGATCGACAACGAGAACCAGAACGGATCGACAGCATCGCATCAACAGGAACACCACCTGGCTTTGGTGCAGTGACTGGAGATCAGATAAAAAATGCTACCCAGAGAGTTGCAGAACACAAGTTCTACTCCAAGGGTTGCCCGTGTGCTCGGAACAAGGAACTGCCCTTGCTCAGGCACAAGCAGCACCAAGTGAGGTCCCAGGCTTCATGAGTTTCAGCAACCACAAAACAAGGTATAACAACTAGGCATCACAGCATTTCACAATACTGCTATCCAGCAACCAAGAAAGATCAAAGAGTCGAAACTAGTCTCGATATCACGGAAGGCAGCAATCCCATCTCCCAGAATGTACAGAGTTCGTCTGGAAGATGCATAGCGGCCCATCAGATCTAAAGACGGCTACTGTCAACCCTACCTACACCAAGTCAGGGCAGAGCAGAAAGGTTTTAGCACGGGCTGCTACGAGCGAAAGCTAGGCGGCATGTATGTACAGCAGTTCGTTTCTACACATTCTAAGCAATCACTAGGCCCACTTATCATCGTCGGCTCCTGCGCCCCATGCTGAATCTGGCTTCTCAGCCTCAGCCCACTTGTCGAGGGTCTCTGCGGGATGAGCCGCTGGAGTCTCTTCTTCTTGAGTCGCCGCTGGAGTCTCTTCTTCTTGAGTCACCTCTGGGGTCTCTCGCTGGGTCGGTGACGAAGAAGCTGGAGCCTCTTGTGAGGCTGTTTCTGCCGGTGGGGCTGGATCCTGTATCTGAGCATCCTCCTGTGCTGGAGCGGCCTGCGAGGTCTCGGCCGGAGTTGGGTGAGAAGCCTCGGCTGGAGTTCCTGGTGCTGTGCCTCCACCAGCTGCGGCTGGGACTTGATCACGGTTTCGCTTCATGAAGTACATCTGGGAGACTAGCTCTGCATGCTCTTCTGTGTAGTTCTTCCTAACGTAGTTGTCCATGCACTTGTTGTAGGAGAAGTCTGTTTGCGTTGCACCATCTGCTGACACCACATAGAAGCATCGACTATCCTCGAAGATGTGGTGCTTGTTAACCTGCCAAATCAAATGATTCCATCACACACACCATAAGAAAAGTATGATCTTTCGTACTTCATTATAGCGGATCTCGGTAGACAAAGAAAACTACTCCCTCCGTTCCAAATTAGATGACTTTCATTTGTCCACAAGTAGATGTACCTAGACTTGTCACATGTCTAGATACATCCACTTTTTGACAAATAGGAGTCACCTAATTTAGAACGGGGGAGTAAAAGTAGCACATGATTCCGTACCATTATTTGATCAGTTTCACTGGACGTCTTCTTTTCCTTTTCAGGGTGGTGCACCAGAATTTTTTCCTTGATGAACTTTTCATCGTCCAGCGAGAGTCTCACACCATCACTGCAACATTTTAAGATAAATAAAAGATAAGAATAAATATTTAAGAAGGTGTAAACAAAAGTTCTGCATAGGCATACTTCCATGCAGCATATATGAGTAAAACTTTTGATCTATAAGCAACTTGCATGCCATGAAGAACACAAAGCACAAGAAATCATGAGACAATTTACCATGATTCGCGGAAGATCTTTCTGACCATTGTTACAATAGGTTCAATTTCATGTATAATCTTTTTCGCCTCAGCTGGTAGTTCAAACCGTGGTCTTGGTGGCCTCTCAATAGGTCTCATTGGGGGCCTGCCGGGATTGTCTCTTTGGTCTCTCCGGTTTTCTTTGGCAGCCCATTCATCTGATTTCCAGCCTTTGCTGTTGATAGAAGCATTGTTCTTGTTCAAATTATCAGTACTGGAGTCCTGGGCTTGAGCAGAACCCCAGCCATCCCAAGAATCTGGCTCCTTCACATCTGAATTCTCGTTTCCTTGGGAAACTGGAGCAGCATTCCATGCCCCGTCAGACGCCGAAGCAGCCACATTATCCCAGGGCTCGTGCTGTGCAGTAGAAGTTTGAGCCTTAGCTGACACACTCCCCCAGGAATTCTTCTCTGCATCCATAGGCTCTGCAGAAGAAGTTTGAGCCTTGTCGCCCCATGTATTTCTTGACGGTGGCGCCGGCTTGTTTCCCCAAGAGGTCTGATCAACATTTTTCCTACAAGAGTTGGCTTGCTTTCCCCAGGTACCCTCATCATCACCTCCATCTGAATTCTTTTTGCCCCACGCACTGATTGATGGTGATGCTGGCATGTTGCCCCAAGAGTCCCCATCCAGTTTTTTCTCAGATTCTTCGCGAGGGTTCTGCTGCTTACCCCAGTTACCAGCACCTCCATCTGTATCCTTTGCCTTTTCAGTGCCCCAGCCCCCCCAATCAGCGGAATCATTCTCCACTGCTGCGGGCACATTCCAAGATGGATTGCCTTGATCTGCTGGCTGCTTCCCCCAGTTACCACCACCTCCATCCGTATCCTTCTTAGCACTCTGATCAGCCCAAGTATTGTGTTCAGCTGGTTCGTCGGGCACAGTCTTCTTATCCTTTGCCTTTTCGGTGTCCCAGCCCCCCCAATCAGCAGAATCATTCTCCACTGTCACGGGCACATTCCAAGATGGATTGCCTTGATCTGCTCTCTGCTTCCCCCAGTTACCACCATCTCCATCTGTATCCCTTTTAGCACTCTGATCAGCCCAAGTATCGGGTTTAGCTGCTTCCTCAGGCACGGTCTTCTTATCCTTTGCCTTTTCAGTGCTCCAGCCTCCCCAATCAGCAGAATCATTCTCCACTGTTGCCGGCACATTCCAAGATGAATTGCCTTGATCTGTTGGTTTTGCAGCTCCCGTGTCAGCAGCTGCAGTACTCCAGCCTCCCCAGTTATCAGAATCATTCCCAGCACTTGCATTTTGTTCCCAGCTTGCATTTGCCGTTGTGCCATTTTCCCATGAGCCGCCCTTCTCAGTAACTTGCTGTTCAAGACTATCTTCAAAAGTGGGCATACCAAGGGTCCCATCCAATTGAGGTGATAAGCAGATATCATCCATCGCGTTGTCTTCATCAAGGTAGTCCACATCGTCCAAGAATGTGTGTCTAGCCTTTTCTTGGTCAGTCCTCACCAAGGCCAGGAAATCATACAAGCCATCACCATACTCCTTGTTGCTTTTTAGCTGAAATGGTCAAATTAAGACATAAAAGTGCAATTTCACATGCTTAGACCACATCATGAAGTAGCACATCTTTATAGCAACATTCAGATCAAGTGTTGCAGTAAAACGATAATTCATTTGACTGGCCCTAACATCTTAAGACCTTTAAGCCCAGTTCATGGGATTAGTCCTCAGTAAATATTGCCTCAAGCTCCATAAATAATATGAACAGAAAGCTCCAGTTGGTTGAGAGATCAGGCTTACCTGATTTTCGTTCCAAAGAATCTCAAAAGATGACCCAGTGCCCAGTGCAGCATGCTTGCCCCATGAACATGATGAGACCACACAACCCAACGAATCAGAATGGCATTTTTCCGCAGCCTTTTCAAAGGTTTTCATTGGGGTCTACAAAAGAAACCAGGACATCAGCATAGTGTATGTTGTAGTAAAAACAAATCAAAAGATATTAGGAATAAACTTACAAGCAAGGTGGACTCTCTAAAAGGTACTTGAACTTTTAATGAGTTTATGTTGCAGTAAAAAAAAACAAAAGATATTAGAATAAACTTACAAGCAAGGTGGACTCTGTAAAAGGTACTTGAACTTTTAATGAACGGAAGGTCGCCTTATAACCAGCATAGTTGAACCCATTCAAGTTACCAGTGCATGTCATGCTGTTTGCCACAAGTACCAGATGGTCCTTAAGAATTCCTTTAGCAACCGTCTTCATAGTTGTCGAAAGGCGCTGCACAAATCATCAAGCAAAAAAATATCTATTGAAATAGGACGCGAAAATAAAAGTTGGCAAAAGGTGTGGCCCAAATCCACAACCACGAAACAGGAACATTTGTTTGTCATCATAGCATTACATAGCACATGAATCAAACAGGACGAAAGGTAAATTGATAAGTCCCAATACATCTCATAAGTAGCCTGCTGTGGTTAACTACACATTGATCTTAAAGATGCTACTATCTACTGCTGCCACAAAAATATTGAATGATAAATTAGCTAGTCCCTCCATTTACAAATGAATAATTAAGAGCGGTTAGTGATGTTTTTGGTTTACGACATAGTATTGAATCAAAAACCATATTGCCCTAGGTTAGTTCAGTATAAAACTGAAAAAAAAAACCAATAAAAACCATATTGGCCTAGGCTAGTTCAGTATAAAACCATATTGGCATTTACCTACCATTACTTGTTGATTCCAAATCCATGTGACGTGTGCTTATGCTTGCTGATCAAGCTGAGTAAAAAATCAATAAAAACCATATTGGCCTAGGCTAGTTCAGTATAAACCATATTGGCATTTACCTACCATCACATGTTGACTCCAAATCCATGTGTGACGTGTGCTTATGCTTGCTGATCAAGCTGAGTATGTGGGTCATTTCTTGGAAGTAAAAGGTTCAGCTATTTTTGCTGATTAATTTGACTGGAAATTCAGATATACAAACAAACATAATACAATGCCACAACATTTTTTAATTCGAATCAACTTTTTTTAGTACGATAATTACCAGTACCGACACGTATTTTGATTCAATACCTTATTTACTGTATTTACTGGAAAACTGTATTTAACAAACCAAAAAAATTGAACACTCACCCCTAATAAAATTAGGTAGTCCCTGTGGTACTGTACTGCCAATCAAATCTCTGACCAAACTACTGATAAAAGATATATACAAATATATGAATGCAGCAAAGAGGGCACTACTCTTTTTTTGCGGCATTAGTCCATGTGCACACAGCCAAGGATGCGCAAAATCCAGTAACAATTAAATAGAGATTGACCAGACTTGATGTTCCTAATATCTTAGAAGGAACCCCTAATAAAATTAGCTAGTCCCTGTGGTACATGTACTGCCAATCAAATCTGACCAAACATGGACTGCTAAAAGATATATACAAATAGATGATCGCAGCAAAGAGGGCGCTATTCTTTCTTCAGTATTAGTCCGTATGCACACAGACAAGGATACACAAAATCCAGTAACAATGTAATAGAGATTGACCAAACTTGATGTTGATGTTCCTAATATCTTAGAAGGAACCCCCTGATAACTTAATAACACTTGAGTACTTTAAACCATCATGCTGTGTCCAAAACAACTTCTCTTATAAACAGTTCGGGTCAGATTTTTTACTTTAAACCATCATGCAGTGTTCAAAACAACTTCATTTATAAACGGTTGGGGTCATTTTTTTTTCCTAATTATGAAGCTTTGAGTTAGTGGTTGTCCACCCACTTGGGCCATCCTTACGACAGAGCAAGACCAAACTTGATGTTCCCAATATCTTAGAAGGAACCCCCTGATAACTTAATAACACTTGATTACTTTAAACCATCATGCTGTGTCCAAAACAACTTCATTTCTAAACAGTTCGGGTCATATTTTTTACTTTAAACCATCATGCAGTGTCCAAAACAACTTCATTTATAAACGGTTGTGGTCATTTTTTTTCCTACTTATGAAGCTGTGAGTTAGTGGTTGTCCACTCCCTTGGGCCATCCTTACGCCAGAGTAAGACCAAACTTGATGTTCCTAATATCTTAGGAGTCCCCTGATAACTTAATAACACTTAATTACTTTAAACCATCATGCGGTGTCCAAAACAACTTCATTTATAAACGGTTGAAATCATATTTTTTACTTTAAACCACCATGATGTATTCAAAACAACTTCATTTATAAATGGTTGGGATTAAAAAAAAAATCCTACTTATGAAGCGTTGAGTTAGTGTTTGTCCACTCCCTTGTGCCATCCTTACGTCAGAGCAAGGCCCATGCCATTCAGGGGGTCATACCTCGTACACGATATTTGAAAGTAGCAATTTTATATAGCCAACTAGCTCAGCCCCATGTACCTCCTGGAAACTGAAGCAATAAACCTCGAAAAGAAGAGACGATGGCCAGCCAAGAAAGCCGACTCTATCCATAAACATGGATGCATGGGGCAGCTAGCTAGCTAGATTTCTTAATCGCCTAATTTCATTTGTGTTTTTTCCCATATGAACGACCAATCCCTGTGTGATTCTGTTTCATTTTCCCTTCTCGCAGTCACATTAATTACCAAAACAGAAACTTCTCATTGGAGCATAATAATGATGCTGATGAATAGCTAGTGTCTTAGCGTCCCTAAGAAAAAGCTGCTGTAGCAATGATTTTGTCGAAATTCGAAAAACTATTTAAGGTCATTTACAGCTTGCGAAAGAAAGATAGATTCACTTCCTCAATCCTGATCCACCGACTCCAAATCCAAAAAATACAAATATGTTGTGGTTCCCGCAGGCAACCCCTAGAAGATGGCTTGGAAAAGAGATGGGACACTGACGAGTGCAATGGAGCACAGCAACAATTGTTTGACATGCTGAGACGTAGCTAAGCACGGGTATTTAGCTAGTATTTACTAACAATGGACCAAGTATTACTACAAAGAAGGAGATCAAACTGTATCTGATTGCTGACTTATCCAGGGGGTATTGGTACTATTTTTATAAGACCATTCTAATTTACAAAAAAAAGGAGCCCTACCAAGGATTTGAAACCTTTGTCACCAAAGGGTGCATATGAAACAAAACACCTCTTCGGTTTTTACGAAAAATAAAATATCTCCAGTTTTTACAGAGGCAAGAAGACGAACCTGGACAACTTGATCAAATGAGCACGATATGCCAAGCAGTTCTCGCAATTGCTGGATACCATAAGGTATGGACCTTCGTGTGTCAATGAGGTTAATTACTGGTATGCATGCATCAAACGCTATTCTCCATGCGTCACCGTTCCGCAGAGCTTCATTCTTTTCAACAATAATTTCTACTGCCGGCTCACCCTTAGATAACTTCTTTGGGTGTTTGACCCAAGACGTTGCATCAGACCCAACCCATGTAATTTTAGCCTCTTGAATTCGAGGATCACCTGCAGAGCAAATGGGAAAAAAATAGTTCAGCTGAAAGTCCTTCGCAAACTCATCTGTTACACAACCTAAATTGTTAATTGAGAAGAATTATTGACCTGAAAAGAGTACAAAGATTAATTTCTTGAGCATAAAATGTACACGCAAAAACAGTGGAATCCTAAATGGAAAAGGAGGGAGATCAAACTGTATCTCTGTAGGTCCCTTTAAAAACACATAATGCAACTGGACACAAACTGTTTCTTTGTAGGCCCAGGATACGAATCATCTGTTTAATCACTATATATGTAAATGTTGCACCATATTCTCATCTATTACATTAAAAGATGCATATCATCATCAAAATGTGCCGGTATACATATAGGAGGACACCCAAAAGGAATAGACTTTAGTAATGAAAGAGTCTAAATTTACTGTTTTGTTTCTTCCATAGGTTCGGAGTTCAGTACCCCCTGATCATCATACGCACAGGAACTCAGAATACAAAGCCAAAGGCCAAGCCCAACAGTGGTACCATAAGAACAGGCATACACAACTACTGGTCCACAAAACAATAGGTTCATCCAGGAACACAATTATAGGCGACTACCGATGAAATTTTCAATTTTATATGCGAGTCAGTGCTGAAAAATTAAAAGGTATATTGCATAAAAAATATCCAATAATATAGGAGAACAAGATTATTTTCTAACAAAAGAATGATTGTAATCTGAAAATATCCAGTAAAAGAAAATTTTATTGAAGGAGACTAGTTTGAGCAGCTTACAATACCTTTAATAATTGTATCCAGAAGCACACCAGAGATAGAATCGGCTAACACATTCACAGCTTTCTCAACAGATTCAGACAACATAGGGATGTCCTCAGAAAAAGAGAATTGCAAACATGGAACCTTCCCATCAATCGGCTTTTGGGTGAAGGAACAATCACTGCCAAGATTGAGAAAAATTTACACATTAGATTACTCTAATAAATATCAATAACCAGAGATCATGTCGCATGAAACAGATAACAGTGAATCATATAAAAATGCCAGCACTGAACAGTATGCTAATGACAAAGAGTGATGATTCCCAGAACGATAATATTGATGCTCCTTGTGTCCAGACAAATCCCCATTATTCGATTAGTGAACTATGCTCCAGCCCCACGGGGTGCAGGGTACCAAATAATTACAATGAATACCTTCAAACTGATTTGGGATGCAAATAGAGATCAAATATTCTGCAACTGAAACATAGTACCATAACTCAAGCATGTTCTAGCATCATTACTACAGAGCAGGTAACCTCTAAACCTAGAACATGCAGAAAAAAACCTAGAACAGGCAGAAAACACTGTTCTCCCTCTGCTTGCAAATAAGCCAATGTAGACGAGAGAGGACAAATAGCTTTTAAGTTAACATTTGTCTTTTTGTGCAGTCCAAAATACAACGTATCTTAAGTTAACATTTTGCACGCTTGTAGATCTCGGCACTATCTACATCTAGGAAATTTTTTCTCGATTTTTTGAAACTCAAAAGTGTCGATTTCGATTTTTTTTCAAAAAAAGGAGTTGTTTGCAGTTTCTGAATGTAGACATTCTACATAACTGGTGATTATTCCATATATAAGTTGTTCAGTTAGTGGCACAGTTTACTCCTTCCTATTACACCCTTGGTGCCATGTTTTCAAGGTTGCAATTAATAATTTAATATTCAAACAACAAGAGAAAACTAAGTGTGTAAAAAAGCTAGCTTGTTTGGGATTCATAAAGGGCACTAAACTGATTTCATGTGTAACTTAATTCTTGTGCATAAAGCAAAAAAGGTTTCTACTATTTTCAGTTGGAGCGAGCATCAACCAGTTGTAGAACATTTTCATCGGTACAATATCACCTTCCCCTTCCTTTTGTTAAGGCATCAGTAGTCCATTCTGAGTTGGTTATAAATCATATAGGCCAACCCCAGCAGCCGCGCAGCTGGCAATTTTAACTCTCAGATGCATGCCGGCGGGTGGATTTTTTTTGTTTTACATAATAAGTACCACTAAAGAAAGGTAAGCAGTACCTCACATCCACAAGACGCCCCTCTCCCTAAGCACTTTACTTCCTAACATCTAGGGTATTCTTACCCTCTTTTGTCTCAGTATATGTTTGCAACAAAACACGCGTGCATGCTAGGAAGCATGCTAGAGAATCTATGTATAAAACATAAAAGGAAATAGCTACAAACAACATCAAATATTCAGCTCAATATCACCCGTCTTGATAAGGAACAACACAAGTTAAAAATACCCTAAAGGAAATTTATGGTCACCAACATCCAGCAACCGCTACCAGCTAGGCCTACCTCATTCCTGAGCAACAAGCATGGCATCTACGATGTAACACGAAAATCATTGCAGAGTAAAACATTACCAAGTAGAGAAAGTAATCTTTTTAAACAGGTGCCCAAGATTTCCTTTCTTCATCCCATGTTTCACAGAAACTTCTTGGCATTTCTGAAGAATATCCTCGGTGCTAATGTTTATCCTTTCTAAATGTGCCTGCAAGAAATACATAAATACATACATTAAAATGTATCATATACATTTAACGGAACAAGCTTCCCATGTGAAAAAGCTAGAAAATATCACAATACCTTTTGAAGGTGAATATGACCGACAAATGCTGGGGTGGCTTCTGAAGTTCCATCTAAACTTGTTTGCTTCTGATACCTTAAAATGAAAATGGCATATTCATGTCATAAAGGGCAAACGACAACAAATACACAAATACTAAAAACAATGCATGAAAGTAACTCTAGAATTGGCTGAAAAATGTACATACTCAATGCAGACATCAGTGGCACAATCCTCTAGAGTGACTCTCTTTAGACAACCCTGTACTGCAATAGCAGCCTTCTCTTTGCAGAACTTCTTGGGACAAGAGCAGTCATTCAGAAACAGGATAACTTTTCGATCTTTCGTATCGTTTTTATAGCTAACTTTTGTCTGGAGTACTTCCTGTTAGGTTAAGAACATGTTAAACAGTAGTTACGAAATAACTTGAGTTACCAATGCATATAATATTGACTCTACAATGATTTACAATGTTATTACCTTCATCAACTCCCATGAAGTATTATTACTCTGAGAAGCATCCAAGACAGCCTTATAGGCAGGGTCGGAGATAGCAGTGGCAGCTAAGACACCCACCGGTTCTCCAGGACTTATAGCACTTGGAAAGTCTGCGACATCATCTTCTTTGTACTTAAGTTGAATGATTGAATTGCTGCAGATGTTTCGCACGGTTCCATCATAGCATACAACTACATCACGCAAGATGGCCATTAGATTCTTGAACAGAGTTCCTGGTTCTGTCAAGCCTCTTGAGGAGCGGACAATAGTCTCTCTTGTAGAAATAGCATGTACCAGCTCTTCGTAAGGATTGAGACCATGGAAATATGAGCTTTGCACAAGGCCATAAGCCTCTGGAGGATGCTGAACTTCATTTCCAACTGGTGGGTGTCTATTCACAAAATTTGAGAAACAATCCTCCACTAGTCGGCTTGAGTAGAACTTTCCCTCACGGTAGAGCTGCAGACCAACATAACCAAGTTGTTGAACTACTTTTGACATCGAGGAGTCACTCTTTGGGTCAATAAGAAGACCAAGATGAGAGGATTTCACCACAAAATCTGAAATTTGTTGTTTGACGTCCTTCAGATTGTTGTCAACGCGCATTTCCACAAACTGGCCTTTTGAGCACCTCGATTGCTCCAGTACAGCAGACTGTTTTCTGATGCTTTCCTGTGCTTCTTCCAACAGAATCTTGGGCACGCTAAAATCTTGCAGACTTACACTAAAACCATCCAGAAGTAAAAATTCCATCAACAGGGGCTGCAGAGCATTCAAGAATTGGAGCGCATCTCCTGGACCCTTCACACCAAGAACGGAAGACACAAGATCCGAGAATGAGGCCTGAACGGATTCTTTGGCAAGATCAAGTTTTACGACAGTGCTGTCCTTGACTAGGAATCTGTCCCCTTCACAAGTCAATTCTGCTGGCAACGCACTTTGCAACACCTGTGAGATTGTCCAGTATGGCTTTGATTTCACCACAGCAGGGGCAGGAAGAGAAAGCGACAGCAGCATGGCCAGCTGGTTAGCTGATTCTTTGCTTAACATGGTTCTTACAGACATGTGCTTCAGAGCTAGCAAACTGTCATTAGAGAGCTGGAGGTTTACTTTCCCGTTGTGTGAATTTGTCAGTTGCTTCTCCACACTGAAAAGCTCCAAGGCTTCCGCTTTTGCAGCAAGTGACTGAGGATAATAAATATGCACACAATCACCGTCGAAATCTGCTGACAAAGGAGAGCATATAAGGGGATTGATTTTGATTGTATGATCATCGTGGATGTATACTTTAAATGCCTGGAGAGAATGCTTGTGAGTACTAGGTGGCCTGTTCAGGAAAACAACATCTCCATTAATGATTCTTCTACTGATCGTTTGACCCACTTTAAGTGTGGTATATCCTTTCGATCCTACAGTTATTGCGTATGTTGTTTGACCATCTCTATAGGTCAAACAGTCTCCCTTGTCAACAACCTCTTGCAATTTGTTAACGTTGATGTCTGTAACCTGTTCTTCAAAAGTTATTCTTTTTGCCACTTCAGACGGCAGTCCAACTACATCTATTCCAATGTAGGGATCTCCGGTAAGTACACTGCGTGATGAAAATCCTGACCCTTTGCTGATGAACAATGTCTTCATCTTATCTAGCCATTGTTTTGTTGATAAATGAGATGAATCGGTGCCAATTGCAAATCTCTTTGCATCTTGAGGACCCTTCAAAACAAAAAGAGTCAAGTTACCATGGAAAA
This sequence comes from Poa annua, assembly GCA_026929855.1. Classification (NCBI taxonomy): domain Eukaryota; kingdom Viridiplantae; phylum Streptophyta; class Magnoliopsida; order Poales; family Poaceae; genus Poa; species Poa annua. Next base: position 11,193,130 of record CM049436.1, read on the forward strand.
TAAGAAAACTAAACTATACACCACTGAATCTGATCAGAACACAAATGCAAATGGCGCTGATAAATTATTGTAAACAGAGCTTATTTGATCAACACACCAAGAACACTGCAAATGTGCATGAGTTTTCTAATTCTGATGGCTGGAAAAATATGCGGTCAGGTTGAAAAACTGAAAGAGTTTCAACAGAAAAAAAAAATGAAAGCAAGACATGTATCTGGGCCTTGAGTGCTCAGAAAATCTTCCCTGTGGTTGTCTGGAAAGTCATTTTGGAAGTTTTCAATGCTCAGATGACGATAGACACTATCATGTTGTCTACACTGCTAACTTATTCTGTCAACAAGCATCATGATGTTTAATGGAACCAATCATAATCCTAGCTCTTAACTAGGTGATAGTTTAAAAACAAGCTTGAACGGTCTTACTCAAGCTTGGTTCACTTGTGCTAGAGCTAGTTTGCAGCTAATTTGATTCATGCACCATGTTTTACCAGTAAACATTATTAATTAGGTTATTTACTTCGAAATCATGACACATACGGACATACCTTTGTAGTACCCCTGAGCTGTATATATTGGCCAATAGGAAGTTGTAAATCACTTGATTCAACATCATGTGATTCGAAGTTTGGGGAACCAGCTCTTGATTTTTTTATCTGCTCTATCTTTTGAAGTATCTTCTTCAACAAAGATACAGAGATGTCCTGAAACAAGAAGAAAATAAATATGGGATGTTATTTCTAGGTATTAACCGGTCAGTACAATATGAAGATTCAGTAAGTGCACAGAAGAAAACTCACGTAGGACATGATGCTTTGCCCATCTGTGAACTCTGGAATATAGAGGCAGTTAGGGGGTACTGGAAGGTATTTCATCACATATCCAGACTGAGCAATGTATCCCCGTGCAGCTAGTTTTTTTCTCGTGTCATCTGGAATCTTCTTTAATATATTCAGAGCCTGGCAAATAATACATGAATGAAATAGTAGATTGTTGGATGCAAAAGAAAAGTAAGTGAATTGGTAAAATAATCAAGGATTACTGTGAGCTCTTGGGGCTTGGGTACTGTGATCCTTGCTCTAGACAGTAGACAATGCCATGTTTTAGGGGTAATGAATGCATAACACCCATGAGACTAACATTCCAGGATATACCACCCTAAATACTGTAAGTGTAGAAATGCCATTTCTGAGAGATGACGGATTATTAATTTTCCATAAAATGAATGCATATTTCTTCTTGTTTCATCAACTAACATTAAACGTGCTCATTTGAAGGTAATTGACCTTAACTAGGGATGAACAAATTTCGCAACACAATAAGCCCTCATGTTTGTTGCAAATAATTGTTTCAACTAACTAATTTGTATTTGTGAACCATGAGGCAACCAAAGCATATGTTTGAACTAGATCTTCAAAAGTAAGCAGCAAAAATAAATCTCTCAAGAATTGAGCCGATATGAACCACCCTAGTTTTATCTAAGCCAGAGTCAAGAGGGAAAAAGGTTATTCATGCGGGAAAGATTTGTGGAAAAAACAGAAAATATATCCGAGGCACGTGCTCCAGGCTCCAGCTAGTCTTATCCCGTGAAGCTTCCCCAAACATCCAATCTGCTACGATCTGCAAACCGTTGGTGATTTGCATTTTTGTATTCATAAGGTATGGGAAAATTCCGTACTACTTGAGATAAGAATACCCGATACCCTCAAAACAACATGGCGACATGGGTACAGCTCCAGAGTCCAGAGATACAAAAAAAGGAACATAATATCAATTATATACTTCACATAAATTCAATAATGCTAGCCTCTTTTGAACACACAACAATTTTGGTACAGAAAATTCATGTGCACAATTGTACCATGATGTACTTCATCGCAAATTTCTTTAAATTTTTCTGTATGTTTCTAACAGCATGAAATTCTGCCCAAACTTTAAGCGTGTAGATAAATCCATGCTTACTGGATCTTTAGCATCAAAAGAAGTGACAATAGCATCTTCAAAATAGAACAAGATGAGATTATTACCTCTTCTGGAAGCAATGCCCTACAGTGGGAGGCTCCACCATAGTGAAATCCATATTTGTCAAGGAAGTTCCAAGAGTTCACGGACATATGTTTCTTAGGGGGTGCTTTCAGTTCTAAACGAAAAGCACCATCTGCCGTCTTGATTTCCTTCACAGATAGTGCTGGGACATCCTAAAGCAAGATGAGAAACATCAGTAGACACAGATAACACGTGTCAAAAGTGATAGTGCTGACACAAAACTAGCAGCAACAAAGGCTGTAAAGTAGGAAACCATCCACTGATTAACATATATAATGTTACTGATGATGGTCTCTGATGCCATGGTTAGGGTTGACAAATACCCGACAGGTGTGGCATGCCGTCACTGAGACATTTTCCCTCCCACTGCTCTGTTTGACCTGAGACATGGAATGTCTCGATTTAGATCAAAACGGTGAAATCTGTGTAGAAGACTGGCAGAGTAAGATTAAGCTATTTTAGCCTACACATACCTTTCCTTTCTTGATACGAAGGCACTTCAAACATACCAAGCTCAGTAGCTGCCTAAGTTCACTGACATGACTTGGATGATAGACAGGTACAGGCAGCTCAATGAACCCAAAATGCCCTAAAAGGTTGTATCGATTTTATTAGGAACCTGGCCACTAAAGGACACATTTGAGGCAACAAGAAAATCCAATCAGAAGTTGTTGCTTTAGAACCTTCGCACTTTCCGCTTTCCGAGGCACCACATGACTCACACTTGCCGCATTCCAGCGGTAAGCCAAGGAAAGGATTCCCAAGCTGACTAGGATGAGTGACGGGACAGTCATTAACTGAATACGTACACTGCAGAACATAAAAGGTTGCATATTAGTAATGTTTACAAATAACAAATACAGTGAGAAAAATTCAAACAAACTGTGCTCCCCTGAACTATGAAGCCACACGCTCAGCAAGAGAGAAAAAACATACTATCTCATCCTCGGTGGATAGGCTGAGCTTGATTTTCTTTATAGCCCCTTCAGCAACCAGCACTGCAGTTTGGTCCTCCTCCTCCATCGCTCTGCAACAGACAGGAGAAAGCAGTGTCACAGGCTACCTAAAGAACATAATTTCCATACCAAAAAAGCGGCCAAACTCGAACCAAAGCACCCTACGAAATAACTGATCTATCCCCCCAAGACTATTATGAATCAACATTACCCCGACATTGACCACCAAAAAAGGACAATTTTTTTGTACCGAAAGAAGATGATTTTACTAACCAAAACACTCCGAAACACGAACCCAAAGCACCCAAAGATACAATTGATCAATCCTCCCAAGACCAATACGAATCCCTATTCTCCCAACATGGACCGCCAAAAAAAGAAGATTTTTTTTCCTACCCACCTAAACACCGCAAACACCAGGCTAAGTACAACCCCAATCGCCAGTCAAGCAGTCAACCCACGCCCCTAAAACCCGAAAACCCCAAACCATAGCACACCATCCGACATTAAATCCGGCAAAAATGAAACCAAAAGCACCCAAAACAAGGCCGATTAATGGATCCTCCACGGATCATTCGTGAATCCTAGCGCCCAGCATAAAGGATGGATTTTTTTGCCCTTGCCGAGAAGGCGAGAACCATCCAAAACTCACAGAAACGAAACATAAAAAAGGCCTGCCAAAACCCGCCCCAAAAAGAAAACAAAAACCCCCATTTCCCAGCGGCAAAGCAGACCCGCCGCCCCGTCCCCCGGTCGCCGGAATCCAGCCCGCATTGCGGGTAACGGGATCGAAGCCCCGACCTCCGCAGGATACCAAGAGTCCGGGCGCTTACCAGCCGTAGGACCTCGCCGCCGCCGTCGCCGTCGCGCCCCTGGTCTCCGTCCAAAACCCTAGGCCCAGACCCAGAGGAGGAGGCGGCAGAGAGAGGGGACGGGCGGAGAGAGGGAGGGTTTTAGTGCGCCTCGGAGAGGCCGAGGAGGAGCGGTAGTGGAGGTGGGGTGGCGTTTGGTGTGTGTGGGGACTCTGTTCTTCCTTCGGGCAACAAATGGAAAGAGGAGGGGGAGGAGGGGAGCAGGTGAGGTTACCGCCCGCGCCCGTGGCGGCGGCGGCACCGGCGCTCGCGAGCGATCCTGCTCGCTGGCCGGTGGGGGCGGCGGAGGGGCGCGCCCGCCTGTCGGTGGGACGGCGGGTCGGGTCCGTCGATCTCGCACTGCGTTGGAGGACGGTCCAGCTTGGCTTGACCGGGGGCAGTGATTGATTCTCGCTCCGGCTCCACCATGTCCATGGTGAAAATGCGTGTCACAACGGACACGTATGTGGCGATTATGCGTGACGTGCTGTCACAACATTTTACGGTTGCAAATCGTGGTATTCATGTTGAAGAGATCTTCTTGAATCGATGGCCATCTCACGTAAATCTTCCCTTCTTCTGCGCCGTCTGATCTATGCACCTCTTCATCGGCGGCGGTGCTGGTGCGCTGGTCCTCTGGTGCCGTAGCACGACGATTTCCCGACTGTCTTTTACAACAAGATTCACCCGGCTCTGTTCATGGAGGGGTGATGGGCAGCGGCGCGCCTTTGGCTCGCTCTAGTGTCTGTAGTCGTCGCTAGGTGGTCCTCGGATCTAGATGTAATTCTTATTGCTTCGGGTGTTCTTTGTACCGTCTTGATTGTTGATGAATAAATTGGAAGTTTCTTCGCAAAAAAAAAGTAGCCAGTGGGAGTCTTCTAGTATATGGATCTATCCGGCAGCTTCAAATTCGTGTCCACCACCCTCAATTGTCGGGTCAAATAGAGAGTGATGCCCACAACGGCGCACCAAAATGAACATCCTAATTTTTTCCATTTGTTTCCGCACATATATTTCATTTGCCCAACATAAAACACTTACCGTTGAGGATTTTAAATATACGAAATCTAAATTCTAGTTGTTGCTACTACTACAAACTACAACTTGTAAGTAATGTCGAAGATCTTGATGAAGAAGCCGTAGTCGTCGTCGAACACGAAGCACAGCTGGTACCCGTGCTCAAGCTTGTACGCATCTGCGAAACTCTTCCATCCCTTGGTGAGGTACAAATCACACTCGTCACTGACGACCGTCTTCGCATCCTAGATGTCGTTCTTGTAGTCCTACATACCCAGATGCATTGCACGTGGCACCCTGTCTTTGAGCTTTTCCGAGAACGTCGTCGGGAGCCTCACGCATCCCTCGATGTCATTGTACATGGGAACCATGAACTCGAAGCCGCACAGCTCCGCGAGCAGGTCTTCAGTGGACGGTGAGGCATTAACGTTGCACCCCCTACCATGAACGACGCGGCCTCGTCCATTGTCGCGCCCTCTAGCCATGGAATTGGATGGCGCGGATCTGGCGAAGTTTGAAAAATGAGAGGCGCGCGAGTGGTATGGTGTGGGTGTGATGGCTGCATGACGGGGTGCTTTTTATAACCGGGTCGGGAGAAGGGTCGACGCTAGAAACGGAGGCGGGAAACGGTTGTGTTGGGTGGGAAGCGGTGGGTGGGTGAGCACACATCGAGTTGGAGTTAATGGCGGCAACACGTCTCTGTGGCGCAGGTGCTTAGGAAGCCAGGAAAGGTTGGAGCTCGCGTGGGACAGACGCTTCCCGTGCGGGCCACCCCTATCGGAGGGGGTGTCGAACTCATGTCCGACATGCCCGGTGCCAGACACAAAATGGCTCAGGTGAGGGTGCCGCTCGGGGTGTTTTTTGACGTCCAGACCCCTATTGGGTCTTTGGAGGGTGCGGGTGGAGATGCTTAAGATATCCATGGACGTGGTCAAAATAGATTTGAAAAAAGAAATAACATAAGTACACCCAATATAAACATTGAGCAGAGAAGATATTAGAAAACCCCACGCTTACAAGATACGTCACCTTGTCTGCCCTCGATATGGCACCCGCCTTATCACGATCTCTGAATCAGTACCCTAAAACCCTACCCCTAAAGAAGTGGATGGGCGGGAGAGAGTTTAGTTGATGCACAACAGAATAGACGAGGAGGCTGCTTTACTCTGAAAGAGTAGCAATGGAGAGGTCACATCATAGTGCGCGTGTGTAGAAGCTCTGTTTGGGTGCAAATGGGACGAGGAAGGGGGTGGGTGGCACTTCTATCTGTTCCCATGTGGAGCTCCTTATCCGATGTAGTGACGAGGAACTGGATACACCTCGCCGTGTGATAGTGGGAGAGTCAAGTTTGTCGTGATTAGTTCGCTCTCAATGTTGGACACGCACTAGGGCCATTGGTTCCGCTAGTCGACACCACCTTTTGTCTAATGTAACAAACAACACCACTTAAGAGTTTTCAGCATTACACCCGACCGCTGCATAACTGGGATACACACAGCCGCAACAAGTTCTCAACCGTAAATAAAAATAAAGGCGAAGTACGAAAAATCAACCGTAAATCCCCTAACACTAGGGAGATTTTTTTCCTCTTTCATACACATGCACCAACCTATTTCTGCATTCATGCATTCTAAGTAGTAAGGCAAACATAATTTCAAAAAAAAAAAGTAGTAAGGCAAACATAATGAGAGCATTAACTCCTTATGTTAGCATGTGACGGCATCATGGTGCATATGACAAGGAAGAAAAGGGGATTGGTTACGGAATAAGGACGGTAACTAACATGATCTATCAACAGAACTGTATCAAGACTCCAGAGCATAGAAATCAACTTTGACTGTTCTTTTACTCGAACACGCACCTAAATGCGTACCGTTTGTATTAGAAGGAGAGCACCAAAATGGTGTGAAGTTTAACAGCTAGCTCAGCAAAAAAATAAGGAAAGACAAACTGAAAATGCAAAAGAAGCGGAAAAACTGTACATCTAAGCTACAGGCCAATTTCCCCAAATGTGGCAGTCATCTTCTAAAAGTTCATTTAGACAAATGCCAGGGCAGTGTGTGAATTAGTTTTCAATTAAGTCCTTTTCAGTTCCGGGTATCCGGTCTCCAATTATGGATCAGAACCTTGAATGGGCCAGCAACTGAATACAGTGCATACTGATGCTTATTGCTTCACAGCAGTTGTTCTATCTACATCTCTGATATATTGGTCCGGGAAAAGGATGTACATGAGAAATAGGTGGAATATAGGGAGATGATAAGAGCATCTCTAGCAGACACTGCAAATAGTCCGGAACTGCAAAATTCTGGCGAGTTTGCGGGCCGGGCCCAGTTCCGTGTATAGAACAGACACTATAAAACTTCGTAAAACTGTAAACGTTTTGCAGGCCCCCGAAAACACAAGCGTCCAAACTCTATTTCTACCGTTTGGAGCGCACTATGCAGGTCACAAACTGGCCGGAATTCGTTGATTTCTCGCGGACGCCGCTGTCCATAACAGAGACTCCAGCCGTAAATTTCTCGTGACTCAGCCAAAATTTTAGATTGTCGTTCGGAGATTTGGACTCGCCACACACGTACAAGCGAGGCCGGGACGAACAAACGGAGCAAATCCGGCGGCGCCACGAATCTTGTCGCTGTGGTGGCCCAGCTTGTCACCGTCGGGAGCGTTGAAGAGGAGCTGCGCTGCGTTTGCGGCCGGAGCCTAGCGACGCTGCCCACACGCCTTCTCGCCGGCCGCGCTGGCGGACGCGTCGTCCCGGCCAGGCCCGACGCCGCCTCCCGCGCACGCGAATCTCCTGCCTAGCTAGCTACTCCATGTACAATCGATCGATTGGTTGGTTCAGTTTTGCTAGCTAGCTAGCTGGCTGAAAGATGCAACGAGGAAAGAGGAATATGCAACAATGGAGACATACAATTTTACGAAGGGGATTGAAAATATACAGTGATGCAAGAGGAAGAAGAATACTGCTAGGAATATTCTTTTATACAGTTCTGTTTAAGGTGTTTGTTCTGTCGCAGACAAAAATGGAACCGCAAATGCGTTTTTCGCGACCTGCATTTCGATTTTGCAGCTGGCGAAATGCGGTGTCTGCTAGAGATGCTCTAACTTCCTTCTGTAGACGCAGATGAAACATTGACGATAAAAAGAAAATTCACAATACACCTGCTTCCATTTCTAAAATGTGGAGCGTTCTCGCAAATACGAGACACAGTAAATCTGAACCCACCGAGGAACGGACAGCATTATGACTCTACACCAGATATATAGTTTGGACGAAGGACGCATGCATCGTTTCCACTGATGTACAATGCTTTTGCCTAACTCTTCAGCCCTCTTTCCCAAGGGCCACCGAACTTTGCTTGCGTTTTGGTTTTGCAAGAAATACATGTCAATCAAATTTTACCACACTATTCTTAGGTTTTGTGTTTCCAAGTGTTTGATCCAGACCACCAGATTTCTGAGTTAAGCTAGTTAATTAGTTTCCAAACTATGACACTCCGTATATGAACTTTTTTCCAATGGATCGTCAGGCAAATACTATCTACTAGCATATAGACAATGTAACCTGTCAAGTGTCCATGTCAACAGCCAGACCTTAAGACGTCACAGCGGTCAGCGGAGGCATGAAACCAGCCTGATTAGGCATGCATGGACGCGTGAAGCTTGCATGCATGCTTCTTCAGTTCTCTAGACGGCAGCTGTGGTACTGCCTACATATACACATCGCCCTTGTGTTCGTTCCGTAGCACATCAAGCAGCTCGACCACAGTCATCTTCCTGACCCTCAGCGTCCGCGCATCGATCAGTAACAATCAAGAATAAAAATGGAGTTCCAGAGCAAGGAGGTTGATGCCCTGGTCCAGAAGATCACCGGCCTCCACGCCGCCATCTCCAAGCTGCCGTCGCTCAGCCCGAGCCCGGACGTGAACGCGCTCTTCACCGACCTGGTCACCGCCTGCGTCCCACCGAGCCCCGTCGACGTGACCAAGCTCGGCCCGGAGGCGCAGAAGATGCGGGAGGGGCTCATCCGCCTCTGCTCCGAAGCCGAGGGAAAGCTGGAGGCGCACTACTCCGACATGCTCGCCGCCTTCGACAACCCGCTCGACCACCTCGGCATGTTCCCCTACTACAGCAACTACATCAACCTCAGCAAGCTGGAGTACGAGCTGCTGGCGCGCTACGTGCCCGGCGGCATCGCGCCGGCCCGCGTGGCCTTCATCGGGTCCGGCCCGCTGCCGTTCAGCTCCTTCGTCCTCGCCGCGCGCCATCTTCCCGACACAATGTTCGACAACTACGACCTGTGCGGCGCGGCCAACGACCGCGCCAGTAAGCTGTTTCGAGCGGACAAGGACCTAGGTGCCCGCATGTCGTTCCACACCGCCGACGTCGCCGACCTCACCGGCGAGCTCACCGCATACGATGTTGTGTTCCTGGCCGCGCTTGTGGGCATGGCCGCCGAGGAGAAGGCCAAGGTGATCGCCCACCTTGGCTCGCACATGGCCGACGGGGCGGCCCTCGTTGTGCGCAGCGCCCACGGAGCGCGCGGGTTCCTCTACCCGATCGTCGACCCCGAGGACATCGGCCGAGGTGGGTTTGAGGTGCTGGCCGTGTGCCACCCCGACGACGACGTCGTGAACTCCGTCATCATCGCGCGCAAGTCCAACGACGTGCATGCCGATGTGCTCCAGAACGGGCGTGGACGGTACGCGCGTGGCGCCGTGCCGGTGGTCAGCCCGCCGTGCAGGTTCGGTGAGATGGTGGCGGAGGTGAGCCAGAAGAGGGAGGAGTTTGCCAAAGCAGAAGTGGCCTTCTGATCCATGCCGACGATGCGAAGGATAATGGCGTGCATGGTCATCATCCGTATGCGCGTCAGTGCTTCATACATGGTACTGTGTTTCATAATGCTTCAGTGCTTCTTGTTGTCTACTTCTTGTCTGTGTCGTGTGTTGACTGTAATGTCCCCGAACGACTCGCCCAAAAAGGCAGAGTAGAGGACAGTGTGTGAAAGAAATAATATGTGTCCTTAAGAATAAGACGAATTTTCGTTCACAGTTCCAAGTATGAATGATAATGAAAATGGTAGCTTTTGCCTTGTTTCAAAAAAAAATGAAATTGGTGTTATACTAGAAGGCCCTTGAGCGCTTCCCCTCGCCGCGTGGTCGTATGAATCATACGATTTTTGGAGCAGTATGAAAACGCTTTGATGCCTTTTGGAGCAATATGGTTTTCAGAGCAATACACGCCTTAATTTGAACTAACGAGACTAGCTTAAAAGGTTTACAAGATACACCGGTATATGGTGGGATCATGGATGATAAGCTTCAAAGTACTAGGGAGAACAGTACATGGAAGTTTAATGATTAGGCAAAGGACAAACATCAGCTGATATTGGTGTCTAGTTTTTCCTCAATTAATGGACTCCAAATTTTTTCCTTTGGATAAAAATCATAAACACTGGATATGATAAATTCAGTTTTACTAGTTGCCTGTATTATGTCGCTCACATCATTCTTTACCATGCTAATGCAGGTGACCTGAAGCCTGACATTGAACCTCTTGGACCAATAGGCAAGGAATTGATCATGCCTAAAGACCCCGATGCTTAGGACAGGCTGCTGGTGACGATGGAGTCTTTGAGTTTTTGTTGCTTTTCCTATGCGAACATCTATGGTTTCATTAATGAAATCCGGGAGAAATCCCTTTTATCCAAAAATAAAATAAAGACCCCAATGCTACTATTATTATGGTATAAGCTTCAGTTCAATGCTTAATTAAATAATCCATCTATCACAAGATGATGGCCGATCAGAATTTTAGAAGTTGAAAGGTTTGCCACTTTATCGTTGTTGTACTAACTTGCCAAATAATGTTACAATAGTGTCTGATGAAATCTGTATGACCAGGTAAGGTTTGAAAAATCGTTGGAGGCACCATCTTGGTTGTTTCCCAAGATGTTAATGAATTCATAGATAAAAGTTATGCCAATAGGTTTTCATCAACCATAGTAAAGAGCACTCAACATTTTAGTATTTATGCAACAAGTAACATGCTTATTAGCATATTTTCCAGTGTAACTGAACATTATTCTGCATTTTGCCTTCTATCACTCTTGTTATCCATCTTCCATCTCCACCATGCATGTTCCTTATCCTCTATTTCCATAATCCAAGATTTTTTTAAATATAATTTGAATAGCAGGAAGAATTAGCAGGCTTTTGAAGCCATAAAGAGAGTGATTATTAAAGACAACACTAGCTGGTCTGGTTCCCGAGAAAGCAAAATGGAAGAGGAAAATGACGAGGAATGAAAGATCATGCTTGGAGCGATGAATAACCCCGTGAACATCCAATGAAGATAAGAAACAATACAGTGGAATATTAATGGACCACAATATCTAAGTTTGGACCTACACCGAGCACGCCTGACGCAAGACCGTCACCGCCATGGACGTCGTATACGCGCTCAAGCGACAGGGACGCACACTCTACGGCTTCGGTGGCTAGCCCTAGCCACGGATCCTGTTGTGTTGCTAGTAGTACCTCTGTTTAGGGTTTATTGGTCTCTTTGTGTAGGAGTTGCAGTATCTAGTTGTTGTTTGCTCTAGTCTTGTGGTGTTTGGATGTACCTAGGAATGATAGGACCAACTACTGACTGTCGGTTTGGTACAATGGAATGGAAATTTCCTACTTGGATTCTTGTAGATCTGCTGATACGGGATTGCGAGATGTTAATGCTCGCCAATGAGCTCTGGAATTTCTGATTCTCAGTGCCTGTATGAACCATATCCAAACCTGTCGTTGTTGGCTTCAATGTTGAGGACGACTGCATCTTATCTGTATCCAAGTTGTGTAGAGCACATCATAATATGGTTCCGAACTCGATTCAAAATCACTCTGAATACTTGCAGCAGGGGCTGAGCTGAGCTCAGAACTCAATTGGAAATCCCTCTGGATAGTTGCAGCAGGGGCTGAACTGAGCTCAATTGGAAATCACCTGCTCAATGAAGAGAGGAACTGAACTGTGTATTTGGCATCGATTCAGTGATATCCAAGGTGTGAGCTCCCCTAACCTCACTGAAGTCACAACATTGGCGTGGGTCCTTACATTGGCAGCGGCGCAACAAAAACATACTCCCTCCGTCTTAAAATAACTGTCTTAAGTTTGGACACACATGTTGGTAAGTTAGAAGCGTGTTCAAGATCTTCCTCGAGAACATGTTCGTAAGTTAGAAGCGTGTTGGTAAGGTGGCAGTTTATTGACCAAAATATGGCACAAATTGCAGGTACCCTCGGGACGGAAAATTCCTACTTGGTGGAATGCGTCGTGATGGAGCCTGACTCTTCTTCAGGTGATTGCTGATAATTCTGTGGTTTATTGTTTTGAATAAGAAGGTAGAGGCATCTCTACCTTATTCAAGACAGACCATTTGGTGGTTTATTGATCAAAATGCCGCACAAACTGCTGGTACACATAGGCCATGGAGCCGCCGCTGGGGACAGGGAAGTCCTACTTGGCGAAAGACGTCGAGACCGATGCTGACTCCATCTTCTTCAGGTGATTGCTTCTCGTCCCGTAAATCACTTGTAGTTCCAATCCTGTGTTCCAAGTTCTAATAGACATGTTGTATGAAGTATTCTGTTCCGGATCTAAAAAAAAGTACTGTATTTTCTTCCATAAAATATATGCTTAGTGAATCGTCTCTCAAAGATTAACTGCACATCCATATTCTTCCATAAAGCGCATCAAGTATTCAGCCAAAGCAATGGTTGGGGTCTAGATATACTGAGGCTCTGCGACTGGTAGAAGCTGATGTTGTGCTCAGGAGCACCTCCTCCAGCGTGCCGATGTTGTGCAAGTCGCTGAAGGATAAGGCCGCGGACTCGAGCCAGGTCACGGACCGGCAGTCGGTGCTCGCCATCTTGATCTCCGGGAACTGGCGGGCCATCATGGAGACGAGTGAGTTGCACGTGCCGAGGTACACAGCCAGGAACAGGGCTTCCTGTCCTTGCACTTTCACCCGTAGGGTGAGCTCGCCGGGGAGCGACGACCCGATGTTCTGCCATCTGATCAGGATGTCTACGGCGCCGTGGTCGAGCTTCTTCCCGATGCTGAACAGGGTCACCTCTGGTGGGACCTGCACGAGCTGGATCTTCCACGAGAGCACGCCGCCAAAGCTCCCGCCGCCGCCGCCTCGGATGGCCCAGAACAGCTCCTCCCCCATGCCGGCCCTGTCTAGGAGATCCCCTTTGGCATTGACCAACTTGGCGTCGAGTACATTGTCGACGGAGAGACCATATTTGCGCATCAGCATGCCGATGCCCCCGCCGCTGAAGTGGCCGCCCACGCCCACGGTCGGGCACTCACCAGCCGGGAACGCGATCCGGGAGTCGTTCTTCCCGATAGCGTAGTAGAGCTCGCCGATGGTTGCACCAGAATCGACCCAAGCCGTGGACTCCAATTGGTTGACGCTGATGGAGCGGAGGTTGGCGAGGTCGACCACCCCGAACACCTCATCGGGCCATGTCGACCGGTAGGACAAGCCCTCGTAGTCGTGGCCGCCGCTGCGCACACGGAGGCGCACGCCGTGTCGGCGGCCGCAGAGCACGGCGGCCTGGATGTGACAGGCGTCGGTCGGGGTCACGATGCAGAGCGGCCTCACCGAGTCACCGTGGTGTTGGCCAAGAACCTGGGGTTCCAGATGGAGGAGACCAGCACGTCGGTGAACTTGCTAGAGCCTTGCTCGTAAACGAACTCGCTGGGTATCTTCTCGCTTAGGCATTGGAGGAACTCATGAGAGGAAGGTGGGGAAGGAACCCAGATCAGGTACCACGAGAAGCAGCTCAGAACTAACGAGAGTACTAAGCGTTTGAGCATAGTCATCATTTCCTTCTGGCAGCAAGAGAGCTGTGCTTAAACTACATGGCTAAAGCTCAGATGTAAGTCGATGTGCTTGGTTCTCCTTCAGTCAGTCCCTAAATAAATGGCATGCTGCACATGGTTGCCATGATACACAAGTAGGAGTATTACATTGTTACATTTAGAGCATCTTCAACAGCCGTGCTAAATGGCTAAATGGAGCGTGCGCCCGAAAAACCGCCAGTTTACGCGGCGCGGTAGTTTTCACGCTCCAGCAGTGGCGCCAAAATGCAGCGGGCGCAAAAATGTTAGCGTCGGAAAATGCTGGATTAAGCGCGCGTGCGCTTTAAAACGCGCGGCCACGCGCGCTGCCAACCGTCCAACCGTCACCGCTTCCGCGCGCGCTCTCTGAATCCCCTCCTCTCCCGCCGTGTGTCTGCCGCTTGCGCGCCGCGCCGCTTCGCTGCCGGCACCGCGCCACCGTGGGAGCTCCGGGTACGTCAGCGTCCGCGAGCGCCTGAACGGCACGTTCTCCGCGGAGCTGCGCCGACGGACAGCGTCACGGCCTTGGCACGTTCGAGACCACGCACGAGGCGGCCCGTGCGTACGAAGCCACGGGGTGGCGCGTCAGCCGCCACCCGCGCGGACGATGAATTTTTCAAGACGCGCGCAACGTGCATCAGGCCGCCGACCTGGCGCCGCCTCCGCAGCTCGTGTCTGCGGAGGACCGCCGCCGCCACGCGCAGCAGCAGCGCCGCCTCGACATCGCCGCGCACGACGAGCGCGCCATGACGGCCTGGCGTGAGCGCTTCCCCCAGGACGTCGTCGACGAGTTGTCGTTCTTCGAGTAGCGGGCGGCGGAGCGGCGGAACACGAGGGAGCTCAAGCGAGCGAGGAAGCGCGCGGCGGAGGTGCTGATGGACACGGGGGAGGACTTCGACAGTAATCACCCACTGACGACCTCCGACGACACCGGTGACTCCGATTCCGAGCTATCTTACACCTGAGAATAAACCTTGGGACACGGTGCCATGCAAGGATGGTAATGTGCCGGTGCACTTGTTGAAGAATGGAGATTAGGAACGTATCAATGAGGTGGGACTCAATCGGTCACCATCAGATCTGGCAGCTACAGTCTACGGACATAAGTGTTTATGCATAACCCAATATACAGTGGCGGCGCCAGTAGGGGGTCGAGGGCACGCGGTCGACCCGGCTCACATTTGACGTTTTTTTTACCTAGTCTGCTACTCAGATCGATCAGCCCAAAGGCCCAAGCGAAAGTCAAACCGCGACCTAATCCCCTCACCCTCACGCAGTCACGCGAGTCGCGCCGCGCCGCCGCCACTCCCTGCCCTGCTCCAGTGCTCCTGCCCCAGCCGCCCAGGCCGTGCCGCCACCCAGTGGCGGCGCCAGTAGGGGGTCGAGGGCACGCGGTCGACCCGGCTCACATTTGACGTTTTTTTTACCTAGTCTGCTACTCAGATCGATCAGCCCAAAGGCCCAAGCGAAAGTCAAACCGCGACCTAATCCCCTCACCCTCACGCAGTCACGCGAGTCGCGCCGCCGCCACTCCCTGCCCTGCTCCAGTGCTCCTGCCCCAGCCGCCCAGGCCGTGCCGCCACCCCTTGCCGGCTGCCGGCCTGCCCTGCTCGGCTGCTCCAGCCCCAGCCCCCAGCCACCCCCGCGGGCCCCGCCCAGTGCTCCTGCCCTGCTCGGCTGCTCCTGCTCCCGGTGCTCCTGCAGTCCTGCGGCCTGCCCGGCTGCCCCAGGCCCCAGCCACCCCCTGAGCCCTGATGGACGCCGACGAGGAGCTCGAATGGATCCAGACCGAGGAGGAGGAAGAAGCTGCAGCAGCTCAAGAAGAAGAGGAGGCCACAATCTTGAGAAATCTCAAACGGGCACGCCATGGGCAGCAGGTTGATTTCCCCTTTTGATTTTAGATTTTAATTTAGATTTCTACTTGATAGTGTGTAGCAGATTGGTCAAAAGATTGATTTCAATTAGTATTTTGTAGGACACTCAAGAAGCAAATATTGCTGAAATCTTTGATCTAGCAAATGTTGTTGCCGATCCTGGAGTTCGGAGACCAATTGATGAATATGGTACCTCTGAAATCAGAGATCAGATGAGATGGGCATATTTATCGAGAGGCCGTAATCGTTTAGTTGGTCATACTTTCCCCAAAACAAAGTTTGGTCCGGATCAACGGTCATTTCTAGATGCATGGTATACCAAATATGATTGGTTAGAGTATAGTGTGGAGAAGGATGCTGCATTTTGTTTCTATTGTTTTCTTTTCAAATCTTCAAACAATAGTTCACATTTTGGGCATGATGTTTTTATAAAGACGGGGTTTAAAAATTGGAAGAAAGCATCGGAAAATTTCAAGTCTCATATAGGTGGACCAAGTAGCATTCACAACAATGCAAGAAATAGTTGTGAAGATTTCAGAAATAAAAAGCAAAGTGTGGCATATGCTATTGTCTGTCATGAAGAACAATTGCATATTGATTATGAAATTCGTTTGAGGGCTGTTGTGGGTGTTGTCAGATTTCTACTTGAACAAGGTCTTGCTTTTCGTGGGCATGACGAGTCTAGCACTTCCTTGAACAAGGGCAATTTTCGTCAGATGTTGGATTGGTATGGGGCAAGATGCAAGGATATAGCTAATGTGATTAATGAAAATGCTCCCGCAATTGTCAATTGACATCTCGTGAAATCCAACTTGATATAGTAAAAGCATGTGCAGAAGAGACTACACAAGTCATAATGAGTGAGCTTGGAAATGCATCTTTTTCTCTACTTGTCGATGAGTCTCGTGATGTATCAGTTAAAGAGCAAATGGCTGTGATCTTGAGGTTATTTCTTCTAATCTTATATTTTATCGACTAGTTTCTCTCTACCAATTTATTGTAATCTTATATGTTATTATCTTATTACTTGTAGGTTTGTGAACCAAAAGGGAGAGATAATGGAAAGATTTCTCGGTGTTGAGCATGTTCTTGATACTACATCGGCTTCTTTGAAAAGATATTTAGATGCAATGTTTGTTTCACACAATCTGTCCATGTCTAGATTAAGAGGACAAGGATATGATGGTGCCTCTAATATGCGTGGGGAGCTAAATGGTTTAAAAACATTGGTATTGGCCGACAACCCCCATGCTTTTTATGTGCATTGCTTTGCCCACCAACTTCAATTGGTTGTTGTGGCGGTTGTGAAAGGACTTCTACCAATTGGTCACTTCTTTGGTCACTTGAACAAGATTGTCAGTATGGTTAGTTTTTCTTGTACACAAATGCAAATAGTAGTCAATATTTATCTATATATCAATTCTAATTTCTACATGCACATTTCTTGTAGACCAGTGCCTCCTGTAAGAAGAAAGATGCATTGTTGCAATTGCATCATGACCGTTTGGTAGCACAGCTAGAGAGTGGGGAGATCTCATCGGGAAGAGGCCAAAATCAAGAGACAAGTTTAGCAAGACCAGGTGATACTCGTTGGGGGTCACACCATAGAACTCTAATTCGGATTCAGCAAATGTGGGATTCAATTGTTGAAGTGCTATGCAGTGTTTCTCATGATGGGACAGATGCTGAGGAGAGAGGTTTGGCTTCAGGTTATATAATAACCATGGAAAGTTTTGAGTTTGTTATTATCTTGCATTTGATGCTTCGAGTGCTTGGTTTAACAAATGGGTTGTCACAAGCATTGCAATCCAAGAATCAGAACATAGTGAGCGCTATGAATATGATTGTCTCAGTTAAAAGTCTATTGCAGAAATTGAGAGATGATGGATGGGAGCCTCTATTGCTTGCTGCTACTAACTTTTGCTGTGGAAGAAATATTATTGTACCGAATATGGATGACAATATTCCAGCTAGAGGTTATCCAAGAAGCTCACGCAAGACGGTTACTTGCTACCATCATTACAAGGTACAACTCTTTAATGAGGTGCTTGATAGAAATATAGTTGAGATGAATCACAGATTTTCTGAAACTTCTACACGCCTATTATTGTGCGTTGCATGCCTTGATCCTAGAGACTCATTTAGCAGTTTTGATAATGAGAAGCTAGTTGAGCTAGCAACTATGTACTCTGTTGATTTCTCTTCACATGATTGTTGTCTCTTGGTTGACGAACTGGACATATATGTTGATGTGATGAAGAGAAGTCCTGAGTTCATAACTTGTGATAGTCTCAGTGATCTTGCTCTCAAGTTGGTTCAGAAGAGACAACATTTGACTTTTCCATTGGTCTATCGCCTTATTACACTTGCATTGACATTACCTGTGGTAACATCATCAGTTGAGAGAGTTTTCTCGGCAATGCATATTATAAAGTCAGATCTTCGAAACAGGATTGGGGATGATTGGCTCAATAATTTGATGATTTACTATGTTGAGAAAGAGATATTTGTAAAAATTGATGATAAGAAGATTATGTTACGTTTCCATGGCTACAATGATCGTAGAGGTCACCTTCCTCGACATTTTCGTCTTGCCAATATGGATTCAACTTAATGGCAATATGGTATGATAATATCTTTTCACAATGTAGCACTATTTATATGTAGTTTCCTGTTTTTTGTTGTCAGCTTGTAATTGTACTTGATTAAATATGAAACTGAATCTGTTTGGGTCTTTGTTTTATTTAATGCACTTGCTTTTTTCGTGTAAAAAAAATTAGACCTTATTTGTTTGACCCTGCTCGGTTCAATTCCTGACTCCGCCACTGCCAATATATAGGTCCAGTCGGTCCCTGATGTTGAAATATTATCACCTCGATTTATGCCTCTAACCTCCCACGTGTAATACACTTGGCCATGTAGTTGTTCTCTGTGTTTCTTTTTAAAACTTTGAGTGAATTCCAGTTTCTACTCCCTAGTTTGAAATTTGTGACACTAATTTAACAACTTTTCACCCTACTCACCCCCATTTAACAGTTTTACCAACTCTTACCTCTTTTAAAGATTTCGACCAGTCCTACCCGTCAAATCCGCGTGGCCTGGCGTTCTTTTTTTTTTGAACGGTACAATGGGGGGCATCCACCTGAACATTTTTTCCATTGATCACAGCCCTGCTTTCGAGCCATACGACACCTGGTGCATGCGTCCGTACCGAATGAACGTCACGTTGGATCATCAAGGCAAAGTTTTGCTAGCTGGAGGTGCGGGTCATCGTGCCCGGGGATCTCAAGGACGACGACGGGACCTTCGACGTGACGAATATGAGTATGACGACGCTCAAACGGCCACCACTACGGGGAAACGCTAGCGACGCCTACGGCAAAAGCTACGCCAATCGTCATATGTCGGATCCGTCGGCGTACAGTATGAATGCCTACAGCTAAAAAATAACCTACGCAATGCCGTCGGCGTAGTTCTGTCAGAATTAGGCCGACGGCAATGCCGTCGGTGTAAGAAAGCCGTAGGCATAGCTCTTATTTTTCATTTTCTTCCAAATGACCAATCTATAGTCAGTATTATATCATAGTTTGTGATAAAATGGTCATATTTGGTACATATGTATGCCATGGTATGGGAAACAACGTCGCCGAAGCGATTTTCAAAATTCTTTTTAGAAATATCATTTTCCATTTTTTAAGTGCCAAAAATGACCTTTTTTGTGAAGCAAGTACATAAAATATGGTCCAAAATGATACCCATTTAATTTTAACAAAGAGTAGTACATATTTGATGGATAATACCTGAATATAAGGATTTTTCTTACTTTCTATCTAAATTCGCCTCTTTAATTAACTTTATGTCAATTTTCCGAAAGTAATTCAAATTTGAAGCTCTGAAATTCTTACAAAAATAATTTTAAGGTACACAAGTAGTGGTTACAACATAGAACCGTCAATAGTTTTGGAAAATTCGACCACTTTTGATGAATAGCCATGCTCTCCATTTTGACCGTTTTTTGAAAGAAATGAAAAAATATGAAAAAGTACCCAAAAAAGAAACTCATTGGCATGGAGTCCTTTTACGTGTACTAGTTTCTAGGAAAAATGATAAACTTGAGTTTTGGCAAACTTTTCAAAACAAAACTTCATAAAAATGTTAATCATCTACAAACATGCATAAGTTTCAAACCAAATGACCAATGTATGACCATTATCATGTCATAGTTTGTGATAAAGTGTTTATATTCAGCAAATATGTGTGCCATGGTATGGGAAACAACGTCGCCGAAGCGATTTTCAAAAGGTTTCAAATAAAGGTATGGCATTGATTATGAGGATACTTTTAGTCCAGTAGTGAAGATAGCAACTATCAGAACTGTTCCGACTCTCTCCGTTTCTCGTGGTTGGAGCCTACGGCAGCTAGATGTTAAGAACGCGTTTCTTCATGGTGTTCTGTAAGAGGAGGTATATATGAAACAACCTCCAGGCTTTGAAAATCCCCACCTTCCGCGTTATGTTTGCAAACTTGACAAAGCTCTTTATGGATTAAAACAAGCCCCTCGAGCATGCTATTGCAGGTTGAGTTCCAAGCTGTGTATGCTCGGCTTTACTCCATCTAAGGCTGATACATCTCTGTTTCTCTATAATAAATCTGGTATCATCGTGTTTGTCCTGATTTATGTTGATGATATTATAGTCACAAGCTCTTGTGATAATGCCATCTCTGCCTTACTTCGGGATCTCAATGATGATTTTGCTATAAAGGATTTGGGAGAGTTACATTTCTTCTTAGGCATTGAAGTGAAACAGATATCTGATGGTCTGCTCTTGACACAAGAAAAGTATGCAAATGAGTTGCTTGAGAAAGTAGGCATGCAAAATTGCAAATCAGCCCCTACACCATTGTCTTCTTCAGAACAGTTGTCTCTTATTGATGGGATACCTCTTGGTCCAAAAGATAGTACAAAGTATAGGAGTATAGTTGGAGCCTTACAATACCTGACTTTGACACGTCCAGATTTGTCCTTCTCAGTTAACAAGGTTTGTCAGTATCTTCATGCTCCAACTACAGCACACTGGACAGCTGCTAAACGTATTCTTCGATATGTTAAGGATACCGTGACACTTGGAACTACTTTTCTTAAGTCTTCTTCAATACTCTTGAGTGCCTTTTCAGATGCAGATTGGGCAGGATGTATGGATGATACACGATCAACAGGTGGTTTTGCCATATTTGTTGGTCCTAACCTAGTTTCCTGGAGTGCATGCAAACAAGCTACAGTTTCTCGATCCAGCACTGAGGCTGAGTACAAAGCTTTAGCAAATGCCACAGCTGAATTTATTTGGGTTGAAGCTCTCCTTGGTGAACTTGGAGTTAAGTTGAAGGAAAAACCTGTTCTCTGGTGTGACAACGTAGGTGCTACCTATTTATCTGCGAATCCAATGTTTCATGCCTACTAAGCATATTGAGATTGACTTTCACTTTATACGTGAAAGAGTTGCTAATAATGCTTTGGATATTCGTTTTGTCTCTAGCAAAGATCAAATTGCAGATGGCTTCACCAAGGCGCTTCCGGTCAAGAACTTAGATGAGTTTAAGCGTAATCTTAACCTCTCCAAAGTTTAGATTAAGGGGGGGTGTTAAACGATGTAAGACTCCTATTCTAGCACGTTACGGAGTTGTACTCCGATCGTGTCTAGGCTTCTTGTACGCCACGGTTGGGGGCTTTTCCCAACTCCATATAACATGAACCCAGGGCCTCGAACGAGGCAAGCCTGTTCCGCATAACTCTGAACATTGATACACCGGAGGCTCACGGCAAATGTGAACGATGTGCCGTGCGTTTTTTAGACCAAGCTCACGGCAAACTTGCATCGACGGTAAAAAGCCTTCCGGAGGGTTGACCATATTCTGACAATATTTTACCGTGCAACGTTCTCAGGGCTCACGGCAAAGCGTGTGCCGTGCAAGTTTTTTCCAAACACACGGCAAAGAAGCTTTGCCTACGCGTATTATGCCGTGCGGCGTTTGCCGTGTGAGGCAGAGTTCCGCGGGGTCTTTGCCGTGCAATTTGGCCGCACGGCAAATCTCAGATTTCTGGTAGTGCGACAAGTGCGGCGGCAAGCTTGCAAGCTAGATCGGCGGTGTCATGACTTGCTGACCGACTGCACTGGCCGTCCGTCTGTCTCGTTCCTGAATCTTTGTACGTACTCTCTTTGTTCTGTGTTACTACTATGCATATCCGCTTCAAGCGAAAAATTGTTTTACAACAGCTCTGTCTTGTAATACCTTGATATGTTCCTTATTGTTATTGCCACACAATTCAATGAGTTTACGGAAATTTTTGTTTGGGTACTCTAACTAATCCACGGATTAGCAAAACTAGTTTCTCGTACACCCGTCATTCCGCGTTTGGGGAAAATATGACTACCAGTTGTTTTTTTACCAAAACTGATTTGCCGTGAACGCAAGTAGCTGGACTGCTCTTCGCTGTCAAAAGCAAGTTCTGACGACTTCGGCGGCGCCGCCACTGTTGTCGAAGCAGAGCGCAAGGAAGGCGTTGGTGTAGAGGTGGACGACCAGAAGGAGTCCGTGTTGCCGTGGTGTCTCTTCTTGTCGTTGGTCGAAGTTGTGGTGGAGTCGTGACTCGTGAGTCGTCGACGGTGGTGAGGAGACAATGGACCTGGAGGCAGGAGTCAATGACCAAGCTCTGGACGTTGAGGGCATCAAGGTAGGTGCCTCTTCCGATGTTCGTCTGGGTGGCACTGGAATTGGGTGGTGGCCATTTGATACGGTGGTCGGAGGAAATTTTATGGATCGTTTTGTATTTCTCGATCTTTTAGAAATTTATCCGTAATTTCAGGATAATTATGTTATCCCGATATGTCTTTTAGTTTTCAGGTGTGCTGCTGCTTATTGTAACTTGATTTTTTATTAATTAAATATGTGGTTGCTCTAAAAGAAATACTATATATCGTGTAAATAAATTTTGAGCCCAAACAGTGTATTGTGTATTCCGTAAGGGAGTGCATATTTCTCAGTCGACTGATTTTTTCTTAACTATTGGTCATTTAAAAAAAACTGCAATCTTAGTGTAAGGAAATGTGCAATTGTACTTTTCTGAATAGAAAGTTTTCACGTGTGTTGCTTATTGTAACTTAATTTTCGATTAATGAAATATGCGGTTGCTCTAAAGGAAAGTACGGTATATCAGATGGAGCAGCAGTGTAAATTAATTTGAGTCCAAACAATGTGTTCTGCAAGGGAGTGCATATTTCTCAATTGACTGATTTTTTTTAAGCTGAGCTCAGAAAGGTGCAATTGCACATTTCTTTAACTACGATTGTACTTTTTAAAAAAGTGACCGGGACTTAACAAATTCTATTACGCAATCCCGTTTTAATAAAATAACAACTTAAAACTAGTTTTCTTATAGTTTTTCCTAAAACCGGTTTTACTAAAACTAGCTCCAAATGCGGGTTAACCAAACTATATATTTGACGGACGCACTGTGTTTAATCCCCTCAAACCAATCTCTATAAATGTCTACCAAATTGTTTAGAACCCTTATTCGGATACAACTGCCATATTTTTAAAAACAAACTATCAGGCTATCGACAAACAACTACGATATTGTTTAGATTATTCTGATATAGTTACTAGTTTTTTCAAAAAAAAAAACTACTAGGTTTGTTTTGATGTGGTTACCAGATTATCTACAAACTGCGTATCTACAAGCTGCTATCGGATTATTTATAACTCTTACCATGTTGTTCCGATACAGCTACAATATTTTTTAAAATCTCAACTATCCGATTTTTAAATTTCGATATAGGTGTAGGGTTATCAAAGATGTGCCCAACGATGTATTTAGAACCAACTTAAATTGAGATTGTCTTAAATGTCTAGTACGATGTTAGGTGTTGCTTATCATCACCATTAATATAAAACACCACAGAGGGTGTGATCCAAACAATCATGAACGTTAATCAAATATTTCGTTATTTTTTGTTCAAATACGTAAAATGTCTAAAAAATTGAATAAAATTCGTCGTATTTTAAGTTTACAAAATTTTAATTGGACGCTACAAATGGGCAGCTACGCCGCCTATTCTTATTCTACTTGTCCGGACGACACCCATTACCACTGTCCGGACAACCATTCAGGCGTTGTTCGAGTCGCGAGTCGAGATGCTCATCATGCACGAGTACCAGTAAAACAAAATCTCTAAATAGTAAAATAGTCTTGCATGCGAGCTTGTGAAAAGACTAAGAAGCACATGAAAAACTAAACGCGGATTGTTTTTAGACTTGTGCTGCAAGCAAAGATGTACTAGCGTGGCAGAAAAACGTACTGCTAGTTCATTGTAGCATATATAGCAGCAGAGGACTATAGCGGTGCAGGACCCCCTGCAGGACCTCAGCCAGCGTAAGGCCCTGAAGCCAGACGACGAAAGCAAGTAAGCAACGTTGCGACCTGAACGCAATGTATTCTGCAATCCAGTTTTAACAAAACAACAACTTAAAACTAGTTTTCCTATAATTCCTCTTATAACCGGTTTTACTAAAACCGGCTCCAAACACGGGTTAACCAAACTATATATGACGGACGCGCTGTGTTTAATCTCCTCAAACCAATCTCTATAAATGTCTACCAAATTGTTTAGAACCCTTATCAGGTTATTCGGATACAACTTCCATATTTTTTTAAAAGAAACTATCAGGTTATCGACAAACAACTACTAAACAACTACGATATTCTTTAGATTATTTTGATATAGTTACTAGATTTTTCAAAAAAAAAAAACTACTAGGTTTGTTTTGACGTGGCTACCAGATTATCTACAAACTGCTATCGGATTATTTATAACTCTTACCATGTTGTTCCGATACAGCTACAATAATTTCCAAAATCTCAACTATCCGATTTTCAAATTTTGATATAGGTGTAGGGTTATCAAAGATGTACCCAACGATTTATTTGGAACCAACTTAAACTGAGACTCTTTAAATGTCTAGCACGGTGTTAGGTGTTGCTTATCATCACCACTAATATAAAACACCCCAAAGGGTGTTGTGACAAAACAATTCTTAACGTTAATCAAATATTTCCTTATTTGTTCAAATACATAAAATTTCTAAAAATTTGAATAAAATTCGTCATATTTTATGCTTACGAAATTTTGACCGGACGCTATGAATGGGGAGCGACGCCGCCTATACTCGTCTGTACTGTACGGACGGCATCCGGACGCTATTTGGGTCGCGAGTGGAGATGCTCATCGTGCACGTTTACCCGTAAAACAAAATCTCTAAAGAGTATAGTCTTGCATGCGATGCAAGCTTGTGAAAAGAATAAGGACATGTACAATGGGTGACGTCAGACTTCTCTTAACGTTGCCACATAGGATATTTATCTAGTTAAAGGAGAGAGAATGCAAGAAGGGGAGACTGCCTTCACTTAGCTAAGAGATTGATCTCTTACGAAATAAGAGAAGGCTAATTTCATCATTATACCATTTACTTTCCCTTAGACATATAATTTCTTACCAAAATATCATTAATTATTAGGGATGGCAATAAGAGATAAAACATTGTACAACTTATTATGATTTTGCCTTCTCTAAATGACATGGATGGTTAAGAGAAGGCATGTTTTCTCTAACATTGTACATACCCTAAGAAGCACGTGAAAAACTAACGCTATTGTTTTTAGACTTGTGCTGCAAGCAAAGATGAACTAGCGTGGCAGAAAAACGTACTGCTAGTTCATCGTAGCATTGCAGCTAGGTAGCTAGACTTCCCCAACAATGTATTCTGCAATCCAGTTTTACCAAAACAACAACTTAAAACTGGTTTTCCTATAATTCCTCCCAAAACTGGCTCCAAATACGGGTTAATCAAGCAAACAACCAGGTAGAGGAAGACCTGACGCCGCTTGTGCTATATATATGACGGACGCAGCCGGCCCTAGCGCGCTGTGCTCAATCAATCCCCTCAAACCAATCTCTATCGTAGTACAGTATTATACTTCCGCTCACACCAGATCAGAAGCAAATGGGGGAGGACTACTCCGGTTACCTGGGCGTGAACAAGGCCAGCGGCGGGAACGGTAAGCGAACAGGCGGCGGGAACGTTAGCAAGGCTCACCACTACCACGCTCGCCCGGAGAAGAAGGCCGGAACATTGAGCAAGGAGGCGGAGAGGAGGCCCGAGCGATCGTCCTACAAGGTAATTAACCAAGCACTGCTTGATCGATCGTTCGCGGTTGCGTTAATCTGCTAGTATGTGTCTTGCGTGCCTACTGCATGCAGGTTCCGAATGACCCGCCGAGGCGCCCGGACTACGCCAAGAGCACTCGCGCCGAGGAGAAGCCGCCGCCGCCGGGCCGGGGAGACGTGCAGTACTTTCCCACCGGCGGCCCTTGGCTGACCCGCAACACGGTAACTGAGGCGAACTTACCGACCAAACCATTATTAAGCATTCTGTGTACTAGTAGCTAGTATGCTAATTAATTTGATGTTATGCGATTCTGGGACGATCTCTGTAGGATGAGGCGGACGCCACCGGCTCCGATGCGAAAGTGGACTACGGTTGCATAGGTGACTAGGAATAGTGCTGATCATGACTGGTGGTGGTGAACTAGTGATCGATCGAGGACTTGAGGAGTGTTGTGGCGTCGAGATGAAGTGCAGTTCTTCACCGAGTTTGCGTTTCTTATGTCATGTTAGCTTCGGCCTTTTGCATTTAGCGTTTGATGCAACCAAGAACATGAGTGTTGTTGATTTGAGACGTGCAAGGGTTATGTATCGACGTTGATGCGATTTATGTCAACTTCGATTGTGGCTATATCAAACCAGATCTTTAGAACCTTCTTTTGACTTGCGGATACTTAGAACTTGAATGAATGCAAACATTAATTGTTTCGCAAAATCTATTCCATGCCCGGACACTGTCTCGTCCTTAAAAAATGCTCACCGCTAATATAATCATTTCCATCTGGAGAAAAAACCAACACTCTCCTTATCCGTTCATCACATCCCCACCCCGTCTCCACCCCAGGGTTTAACATTTCGTTTTTAGTTTTTCTTCCGCCACTAATCGAGACCTGGTAAACAAATTCACCCCCGTGGACCAACTCCAGCAATTGTCACGTGGCATATGTGGCAGTTTAGATCTAAAAATAGGCAACCAGATTTTGTTCGTTTTCTCTCTCCAGGACACGTGTCAATTGCTGGAGTTGGTCTACAGGGATGAATTTGTAGTTCAGGTCTCATAAAATTATTTTCCATATCGACAAGGGTACTTCTTCGGACGAACGGGTCCACCACCTCGACTATCACCGACTCCGGCGCCCACAACATGCTCGACAAATCGTTGGAGAGGTAAAATTTGGTTTATATACTTAGTTTTTTTGGGTTGTTTGCATTCAATACCTTCCTCGTACGTGAGCATGTTGGAGGAGGCCGGGTTGCACATTGATGATGCACCCATTTGATCACGATTTTGATGAGGATGTGGAAAATGCTGAGGATTTGATTGATGTTTCCCAAGCAAAAGGATAATGGAAGATCGAAGGGGCACATGAATTACGAAGAAGTTGAGGATATTGTTTTGATGTGGGCATGGAAGGGTGTCATACTTGATCCCGGGACCAACAATGATCAAACCGGAAAGGCATATTAACAACTCGTACCGAGGACAGGTTTCATCGGTTGATGATGCAACCATGCCTTGCTCAATGAGATATCTACAAGGAGGATATGATATCCTCAAACAACCTTGCAGATGATGGAGTGTTTGTTTGGAGCAAGTGAGGAATGTCCTCCAAGTTGTTGCGCTATTGATGACTATGTGAGTTAATTGTCTATGTTACTTTTTCATATTTTTGTGAATGTCAATTTGAATGTGCTCGTACTTGTCTTCTTGCAATTTTGTCAATATAGGATCCCGCTGCACGAGAAATATGCAAGAAAATGGCCGTTAACAAAGGAAAATCATGTGTGCTCCAACATTTTTTTACGCTAGCTATTTTCATATGAAACGGAGATCAAAGAAAATTCACTATGCTTTACTTCGCTCAAATCATTTGAGCCAAACAAATGTATAGTGCATAGAAGGAAAAATTTCGATTTCATATACGCCTCCACTTTTCCTACAAATCAAAGAGGCCCTGAAGTGTTTGTGCCAGTTGCCCGTCATGTTTGATGCGTCCAATCCAACGGTTACAGTTGCTACTCCTCATTTCATTTTCTCACCAGTAATTCCAGTCTGATAGCACTGCTTAGCAAGGGGATTACACAGCAGGTTCTGTCTGTGAAAGTGAAACAGCTACTTGTCAATAAAAACAAAAGGCTACTAAAAACAGCCAACTACTGTGGTGCGAGCCCGCTGTCATAGTCGCTGCCTCTACGCGGCCCATTCTGCAAGTTCCTCTCAAACTCCCTCAGATAGTCCAGAAGCAAGACGATCACGAAGAGGATGAATCCACCGGAGGAGCTGCTCCCACCGCCGCCACCTCCACCGCCTCCTCCTCCAAAACGAAACGGCGGGAATCCAACGCCGCCGTCGTCAAGCCTCGGCTTCACCTTTTCTGTAATCAAACAAAGAAGCGAGTGACAAATGTCAGTGGAAGCACAGCTCTGTCAGCGCACTTCAACTGAACAGCAGTGTTGTGTGTGCCAGATGCAGATGCCTTCCATTACCTTTAACTGAACCTGATGGTGGAGAGGTTGGTCCTGAGAACGATTTGCGGGTGGCGGTCTGCGTCTGGTTAGCACAGCATGTTATGTTCTGCAGAAGAAGAAAAACGATCCCAGTGAGATGCTTTCCAGTTTGCTGGTAAAAAGATTTCCCTAGAACTAGATAGCATCACTTTGGTACGTATTATACAGACCAGTCAAGTGATTGCTGGATTTCAGATTTGCATAGAGAAACAAAACATTTTTTATAGAAACAAATGAATAAGCTGGTTCTGTATCGATTTTACGGCAGGTCAGGTTAACTCTGAAACTTAAAAAGTCACCAGGGCTCCAGATTTCGCCCTTTATTTGCATTCTTTTTGTCTACCTAGCACGAACTGTATGCATGGGAAATTGGATATGGATGACATTGACATAGTCTGAATACTAAGATTAGGATGCTTACACTATTGATTTTACAACTTTGTGGTGAATTTCTTACATAAAGACTTCTCCCTGCTGAATTATTTTGCAAGTCAACAAATCGTGGCTTCCACCAAAATCTGAAGGCCTTAAATCTGTAACATATTGCATTGATTTCTTTTTAATGATGCCTTTTTATGACTGATACTTATCTGATTTCTTTCTTCCTTTGCACGTCAAAACCTATTGGATTGCTTTATGGCCTTATGGGTACTTTAAAAACTGAACACAAGTTGTAAAAGCATTTGGCCAGATAAAATTTTAATGGCGAGAAAAGCAGACTTGTGAGCAAGTCATAGCAACGCACAAAAAATTAGGCACGTCTTACCGCTTTGGCAGAGATCATGTTGCTGAGTTTAATTCTCCGAGATTGTGAACCCGAGATAGATGGCTCTCCCCAATTTTGTCCTACACCAAATATTATATGTTATGCATGAGCTTCTAAACAAAAGCTGTGTCGTACTTGGCACTTGGCAGTAAGCACCACATGCACTACTGAATTACAATCACGAATGACCATCTTCCTTAATAAGGAAATCTTATCGGCAAAAACATCGGTGGGATAAACTTAACCTGACGTCAAAGCGCTGCATTCCAGCATAGATGCAACGCAAGTTAGTGTACCAAAAATATAGCAACAAACATTTCGAGGTGAAGTTGGGTAAGGTCAGTGTGCTGGAGTGCAAGAAACTCTTAGCTCCAGCTGAAATAATATTCCCTCCTGATTCTTAACACGAGCGGGAGGATGTTCAAACACAGAACCCCTACAATTCGACTCAACGTGCATGCAAGTATGAAATCACAGAATGGCAGCCATTTCTTTCCCTAAAAATATATATTTTTGTGAGAAGGAGGAAAAACTGAACGGCGGCAGTTATTGGATAAGGTAGATAGAGGCGGCGCAACGGATGGATGGTGGATGAGACGAGCGGCACCAACCTCTATTCCCCCCCATCCGCTGGTTGGCGGCCGGCCGCAAGAGAAGCGATCTCGGCGCGGACATTGTGGCGAGCGGAAGCATGGCGGCCGGCGGCGTGGACAGAGGGTGGTGAAGGCACTGGACAAGAAAATCAAAAGAGCATGGAGGATGGTGAGGAAGGAAGGAAGGAGGAGGAGGAAGAGCTCCAGATGAGAACGAGGCGGCGAGGTTACCTTACAGCAGCAGCAGCAGCAGCTCCAGATGAGAGCGCGGCGGCAATGGGGGTTGCGCTGTAGTCAGAGTGAGGGACGGCGACGAGCAGGGGAGCGTGGCATGCGGCCTGGGCAAAAGAAGGTTTATCCATTGGGGATTTTTTTCGTACAAATCTGAACTTTTGAAAAGGGTTTTTCTGAACTCAACGTTTAAAAGAGTTTGTAGTGTTAATTTTACGAAATCTTTTCTACAGAAGTTATTTGACTTGTTTTTTGGATTTTTGAGTCGCTCTACACATTCCAAAAAGAAACTTTGAATGATCCCACAATGATGAAATTACGAAACAAAAGTGCACTAGCATGTTGATAAAAATGAAATAGCTCACGATTTACACATTTTACTGTAGCTTAATCGTACACTCAGATCCATTCCGAAATACACAACATTTTAGATAATCGCCAAAAAGCCATCTTCCTCCGTCATTTCGAAGGCGTTGGGCATAGTTAAAAAAATAAAAAAAAGGGGAGAACGCGTTGTAAAGTCGCAACTTAATTTGGACTATTTTTTTTTATAGATGTGTGTTGGTTAAATTTATATTTCATAATAACTATTACTCCCTCTTATAAAGTGTATTATATAAATGTAAAAACATGCAAATAAATGACGTTAAATGGCTTGTCCTACTCAATCCTATAGAACTAAAAGCACACTTCTGCAATTTTTTTTTTGAAACGAGACATTTTTTTTGCCTTTATATTGATATAGAAGGAGCAAACAACACGGTCGAGGCCAAACAGAAAAAAGACTAGCTGAGGGCCCCAAAACGAGGCCCCAAAGACTAGCAAACAACACACTTCTGCGATATATTATCAGCGATGGTTACGTGAAGGACCAAAAACATGTAAGAAATTACAAGCAAACCCTTACACTTTATATTCAAGCCCTCCAAAGAAAATACAGAAACACAATCGAGGGCTTCATCTCCATCGATCGACACCAATGACCTCAAAGCTCGGAAGAACCAACTGCACTACCGGGGACTATACCACTTGGAGTACAACCGGCCATGAATCCTCCGCCGAGACCCAAGATCCTCGAGTCAAGGAGGAATAAGCTCGGGCTTGAGCGACAACGAGCACAGAGTGGCTCCCTTCACCTTCGCCACGAGTAGCTTCGGTAAAACGCGACCTCTGCCGATGGACTCCGCCGTAGACAACTGCTTCACGATCGTCAGACAACACCAGCGTTCCATCTTCCCGCGGCCGACACCGTCTTCGACGAGCTTCGCCCTTCCACCCTTCCTCCCTCTCTCCACGAGGGCCAATGCAGAGTAGGCAGGCCACACGCACATCGATTGGATTAGCAAATATCCCTAGATCTTGAGATCATTCTTCGAGCTTAAGGGGACGAAGATCCCACCCCCTTCGCATTCGGGTCATCCCATCGGAGCTCCAGAAGAGAAGAAACAACCAAATCCTCCGCGACATAACGCCAAACTCCACGGAGGAAACAGCCGGGAAAGCTACCCTACTACCACTATAAACAGAGAGGGGCCGACCCCCTCTCCCCTCCCCGCTCACCTGGAACCTTTTCTTTGGGAATTACATGGTTTTCTGCCATACTAAACTCCTCAAATTGTACTTTTACATGTCTTTAAGCATTGAATCTGATATGTTTGTAAACGGCATTTACAAATCATGGCCGTGGCATGGCATCCGGTTGGTAAACCCATGTCCATCAACGCAACAACAACTCAACAAGCAAAGCAGAAGAGACAAGACGAGAGGACGCAATTATGCTCGGGATCAAATCAAAATAATGTCGCCGGCGAAACGACATGGCGCTCACCCTTATTCAAAAGGTTCATCATCGTGCATGCACCCGTTCGTTCGCACCATTGCACATTCGCACGGACGTATGCAAAAGTACAGGATGACCGTGAACGCCGATGGATGAGTTCACGGTCAGAATTAGTTACACTCACCGCCGTGATTACTACTAGACGTTGACCGGCCGGCGGTGGCAAAGTTGCCGACCGCACGCCCGCAGGTCATCATGGTCAGTTCCGTCCTCAGTCGTCACCTTCGCTCACCCTTTTTCCGCCGTACTGCGCTCCCACTCGCCGCCCACTCCTCCCTCCCAAAGTCCACCCTTCCCTCCCTCCCTCTCTCGTCCGCCGCCCGCCATAAAGCTCAGCCCTCGTCGCGCCGCTCGCCCACCTAGCCCAGCCCAGCCCAGCCCAGCGCATCCCCCTCCCCACGCCGACGCAATGCAGCCCCGCCGCCGCCGCCGGGTCGCGTCCACCACGAGCCGTCAATTCCAGCTCCAGCAGTCCGTTTGCTAGGATCCAGGAGGCGGCTCCCGTGGAGCGAGCGGTTGCGTCAGAGTGGGAGCCCAGCCCGTCCATGCCGTGCGCGCGGGCCGAGGACGCGCTCCCGTCCGCCGCCGACAACATGGTCTCCGCATCAGTGTGGGTGTGATTGACCTGTTTCGCTACGTAGCTCTGACCGAACGAACCCCTGCTCTGAGCTCTGAACAACCGATGCGTGTCTCTGCGTTTCAGGGGCGGCCTGATCCAGAAGATGGTCGGCGGCGGCGGCGGCGGCCGGAGGTCGGTCGACTCGGGGCGCGCGCTCCACCGCGCGCCGCACGTGGTGGCGGCCGAGGACGAGGCGCCGGCAGCCAGCTGCTCCAACTCCAAGGTTAGCTTCCTGCTCCGTGCCACCTAGTACCACCGTCTCAGCGTCCAATCACGGCTTCACAGAAACCAATCTTCCTTTTGGATTGCGCGAATGGGTGGGGAACCGAAAAACTAAGTTGTTATTGGTAGAGAACAGCGAAATCTCAGCACCTACCGCCGCAAAATCGGTGTCTTTTTGCGGCGGTGCCGTCGTGCCCAGGGCGCTCTGTCGTCTTCGGTCCCGGGGGAGCTCAACTGTCCCGTGCCCCATTTGTCTCCACTTTCAGTTAATTATCTGTATGGTCAACCGGCAATCTTGTTGCTTAGTGCTTCATCCATTTCTTTATCTCCCTCTAGATTTGGCTAATTAATGGCGTTGTCTTTACTGAACTGTTTTTATCTCTGTTCTTCATCGTAGGATGATGGTAAGGGCAGTCGCAGCGGGAGGAGAGGAGAGAGCCGCAGGGGCAGGATGCGGAGCTACCGGTCGGAGCTCGAGCAGGAAGTGAGTGATCCATCACTCTTCTCTTCTTCCTTTCAATGCAGCGGCTGCCTGGAAGAAGCTGTTTTCGTTCTCATCCTGCAAGAAAATCTGTGCAGGTGAAGAAACTGCAGAGGCAGCTTGAGGAAGAGATCGAGTTGCATGTGGCGTTGGCGGAAGCCGTGGCGCAGAACGCGGCGAATCCTGCGTCCAACTCTTCTGTGAAGATTCCACAGGAGGTGCCGGAGCTATGCAACTCTACTTGTTTTCTTTGCTGTATGCATTATTATTATTTTCCCAGTCAGTCGATGCATTCGTTCATCCTGTTATAACCGTCCACTGCGCAGACGCATGAGCTGCTCATCAACATTGCGTCCCTGGAGAGCGCCGTTACGGACCTCGAGAAGGAGCTGGGTGATCTCTATTACCAGCTTTGTCATGAAAGGAATGAAAGGCTGCTTGCGGAAAACAATCCAAGATGCCTGCCGCCTGCATCCTCAGATGACCGTGCGTTGTCGACTTGCACGTGTACGTGGGAAGAAGTAAGTTTTATCTGACAAAGTTGTCTCAGCTAAGGTGCATTATTTCTGATACAGGTGATCTTGACGGTATCTTGTTTGTATTTCTCATCAGCACATATCATCACTGAGGGATTTGAAGTATGGAGGGTCTGAGTCAATGAGATCGATGCAAGAAGATTTATTCCCTGAGCTTGACTATGAGCAGGGTCTTGGAGAAGAGTCTGAAGATGGACAAATGGTTTCCCTAAATAGGCTGCTAGAAAAACACCGAGATATCTCTTTAAATGGATTGCTGGAAAAGCACCGTGATGAAGAGGTCCTTTTCATGCCTATTTGTGTATCGCTCATACCTATCAGTATAGTATCAAGGATTAATTTGTGTTTGTGCAGATGCAAGAGTCGTGCTCGGTGGAAAAGCATGACAAAGATGATGAACATGCTTTATCATTTGAACAGTCCATTCAAAAGATAACTAGCATGAAAGGAGGGAATCTTTGGAACTATCCAAATCAGCTCTCAGAGGAGATGGTGCGCTGCATGAGGAACATTTTCCTCCGTTTATCAGAATCCTCCAAGAGATCAGCAAAGGCATCTTCTGACTGTTCATCCTCATCTGCGGAGCGCCTATCTGGTTCTACATTGGCATCCTTCTCAGATTCATCCATAATACCTTCCATGCTACGGAGTTCTTCAGTCGACTCAAATCACAATGATGGGATGGTGAATCTAGCCATAAACTTAGATCCGTATAAAGTTAATGGAAAGGAAACCCGAAGAGATATTGGAAACTATTGTTCAGCAGCTGAAGTATCTTGGATGTCAGTTGGAAAGGAGCAACTTGAATATGCGTCTGAAGCTCTAAAGAAGTTCAGGTTTGCTGCTGCAACCTCAGCTGAACTTACCAATTGGGCTGTTGTATACTTACAAGTTACAAATATCACTACTGGCTTATGAAACAGTGGACTTTAGTTCATGTATATGAAACTGTTAGCATATGATCTTGCATTTTACCATTGATGCCCTAAGTGAATCTACAGATAACTGAACTAAGGGAAGAACAGCATACTCCATGTAATCTAAAGATATCAGAAAACATACTGAAGTATATAAAGAAATCAAGCTGCTTGTTAAGTCTATAAAAGATATCACAAGGACTCCCTGTTGGCATGCAATTTGTTTATATCTAAGCAAACACACTTTTGCATCTCCATTTCTTTTATTTATCCTCCATTTACAACCCCTAGATTTTGCTGAAGTGCTACTGAAACTTTAGTACATCTTAGAAATAAAAGAATTTCCAACATCTTACTAGAAACATTTTCTTTGCAGTTTCCTAGTTGGTGTTATTTCTGGAGCATGTTTAAGTTCTTACCATGTACATTGAATATGTTTTCTGATGCAGATTTCTCGTGGAGCAGCTATCGAAGGTTAACCCTGATTGTATGAACTCGGATGAGCGACTAGCCTTTTGGATTAACTTATATAATGCGTTGATAATGCATGTAAGTAATAGTTGTTACTGTATTGGTTTTGCAGACATCAATCGTACTTCAAAAGAATTTCATCAGTTCCCTGAATTTATATATCTACTTCAGTATTCCAATATTTAGTTAGAAAATAAGATCACTCGACATCTTTCTTCCAAAAAACCTTAATCTTCTTCAATTCTATATCACTTGCATGTTGAACCTTATGCACTAACATTTCTGCATTGGTGTCGACCAGTCATACCTAGCATATGGAGTTCCCCGGAATGACATCAAGCTTTTTTCTCTGATGCAAAAGGTTTGTCGAGTATCTATTCTCAACAAAAATGTATGCCATCTTTCTTCAATGAGGCTGTTGGTTAAAGCGTGCTAGTGATGCAGGCCTGTTACACAGTTG
This sequence comes from Poa annua, assembly GCA_026929855.1. Classification (NCBI taxonomy): domain Eukaryota; kingdom Viridiplantae; phylum Streptophyta; class Magnoliopsida; order Poales; family Poaceae; genus Poa; species Poa annua. The sequence goes on from CM049436.1 coordinate 11,228,635, forward strand.
GTGGGCAGTCGTTCAGCGCAGCTGAAATAGAGTTTGTAATTCTAAAAATGAAGACTCCGGTGCACCGCCCCCAACTTGTATAACTCTTTTTCTTGATCCATTTCTTTGCCCTTAGTCTGATTACATGCCACTTATTGTTGTTCCACCGTTTTAGTCTTTGATGTTGGCTCTTCAGAAGTTCAAAATTTCTGAGGGGCACAAGAAGTATTCAATTGATGAAGCTGAGCCCCTTCTGCTGTTTGGACTCAGTTGTGGAATGTTCTCTTCACCAGCTGTAAGTACATGGGATTGTCACGATTTTCTGGAAATGTATGTACATTGCTCAGTAAAATATTGCACCTGACAATTTTTCGCAAATACTACTTCTACTGCCTCCTTTGTTCTACTCCCCTAGCCTGTTATGCAATGCTTGTTCATTCAAACCTCACTTGTGTTCCATCATAACATATACTACCTAGGATATTTGAACATGTACATTGTTTTTACTGGTTGTAAGAATCATAAAGCATACCCTGCTGTCTGTCATACAGGTAAGAATTTTTACCGCGGCAAATGTCAGGAATGAGCTTCTGGAATCATTGAGAGACTACATCCAAGCGTCTGTTGGTATAAGTGACCGAGGGAAACTACTAATCCCAAAGTTACTGCAGAGCTACGCCAAAGGGGCCGTTGAAGATTCTCTCTTCACGGACTGGATCTGCCATCACCTCTTGCCTGACCAAGTTGCAGCAATCCGAGATTCTTCATCGCAGAGGAGGCAGCGTCTTCTTGGGGCACGCAGTTTTACCGTCGTCGCATTCGACTCAAAATTTCGGTATCTCTTCTTGCCTGACAGCGGCAGCTCCCACAACCACAAGTCACGACAACCCAAACAGGCTTCTTCTACGAACTGAGTATATTTGAGACACAGAAGAATTCTTCGCATACTGGAACTTGGGTTAGCTAGTTGTATATAATGTACATTTTCAGGAGGGACACATACGACAGAGCTCAGTGGCAGATTCAGCAAGGATATTTTGTTTTGCGAAGCTGGATTATCATCTCTAGGGAGTTCGAGGCAACAGAATGGCTGTGCTGGATCTCATATCGTTCCAGTACTGCCTTTCATGCTGGAGCTGATCTTTTGGTCTCCCTTCATATATTTCTCTTTTGTAAAGTTATTTTGTGCTGGTCAATTGATTTGTAAGTTGTGCACTAATAAATTGGGTGGTGAGGAAGTTCTTTTTTTCCCAATGAAACGTTGCTATAGCTGGAATGAATTGAGTATTGGATGCCTTTTGCAAATCTTACTGATACTGAATGCATTCAGAACAGAACAATAACTTGTGAAATGGCATGGTCTCCAAAACATGTCCTTGACCACTAATTTATACCCCAAAACATTGAGTTTCATTGAGTATATATTTATAGAACTCAATGAAACTTAGCTATAAGGGATTCACAAAGACAACCTTAAATATATTAATATTCAGAGTGTAGCTTGGTTGTCCTAAACAGGTCTATATCAAACCAAACACACTTTCCTTCTTGGTATCTTAGCAACAGGAATAGCAAATTGGCTTGGCCAAGATAAAGATTATAAAGGTTCTCCAAACTAGTTTTACGCCCGAGTCAGAGGAAAAATGCCAGGGGACTTTTCATTAGTTTTGCACTCCTGCAGCTCCCTTCTTGCAGAGGCGCCATGGTTGCCATGAGGTTTTCATCATGATCTGGACCATCAAGGCTGTAGAGAAAACTAATACACATTGAAGAAAGTATGAGAACAACAAAAATATGAGAATGCAACTGTGCTCGGTGGAACGCAGCAGCAGTAACGCAACATATGTACTACAAAGTTATATTGTGGAGTGTCTGCTTGACAATCACAGTTTCATTCATCAACAATAATACATAAGCATCCGAAAAAAATATTCAGAGGTGTAGGAAGTCATTCAAACGAAAAAAAAAAAGAAGTGACCACAGAGAGTTGGGCTAGCGTTGCTACAACTGCAAGATTTGATAACACAAGCATCAAAAAATCATAAGCAAAATGATATTTTGATCTCAGAATTAGCATCCATAGTTCCTTGATCTTTGGGACTAACAAAATTTAGAATTTAGGGGCATTACTCTGTGTCTAAGTTTTGCAGTAAGAACAATAATCTCAGAGCAGAGCAGAGCAGTACCTTGGGAGAAGCAGCAGCGCACGGCGCCTTCCTCACGCATACATCGTTGCCATTACAGACTCGACAACACGCAATATCCTGCAGTATTGGAAGAACAGAGCACTCTGCTTGCCCTGTAAACCATAGCGGTGGTGTCGGTTGCTGCCAGTGAGATTGTTGCAGGGGCTACCCCCAATCACCAAGTCAAAACCACCCAAGCTTCTAGTAAGTGATTCGATCATTTCATTGCTCAAATCCTCCACGTCTTCAAACTGATCAATCAACTCGCCATGCTGCTCCGTCTTGTCCCACCAACCTTTGAATATCCTCCTATTGACTTCAGATATCTCGACAGAAACAACTGCTTTCATGCGTATCCCAAGTCTGTGGAGAGCGACCTCTGCTCCTCCAATCCCAGTGAACAAGGACAACACTGTCATACCATTAGGAAACATATTTTTCAGCACAGACAAGTGATAAGTTACCGTGTCCACCTGGAAAGTGTTTCCAAGGGACTTGTACCTATCGGTATTGCCGAAACCTCTTGTGTGGCCACTTGGGAAGCCAAGCAGTTGCTCCATCTCATGTGGTTCCAGAGGAGTAGCCATATTCTTTCCAGTCCACACTAGGTTCCACTTGCTGCACTGGCGAGTAACCTGTTTCTGAATATTTGGAGGTGGTGGGCTGCTTGATTTTGAAAGAGTAATCTGAATCCACTCTGTCACCGTTGAGGGTGCCACAACAGTTTGTAAGCAGTTGAGTTTACTCCTCTTATCCCATGCAGGCCACCACTGCCTGTACTCAGGGAAGGTCTCAAGTATTGTGTTTGGAGGGAGGGGACGAAGAAACCTGTCCTCGATGGGGAGATTGTGGATGTAACCTCGTTTTCTCGCAGTGCGCATATATACTTTGAATCCACAAACTCTGGTTCGACTTCATACAAAGTATTGGAAATATCGATCCATGTGCCTTTAGGAGCTAGTGCCACATTCTCATAGTAGAAGAAAGGGCGTCCACTTGCTTCCTCGGGAAGTGTTCTGTTGACTGGCGGTAGTCTATGCCTATCAGTAGGCAGACTAAACCCAACCATTGGGTATGGAAGACGCATTGACCCATCCAAGCGGCGGCGGGATCGATTTCCTTGTGCTCCACCTCCATATAGCTTCCTCTTGTTTATTCTTTCGAAGATCTGTGCTTTTTTTCTCCCTCCAAGAGAATTAAAGCACCCCTGCAAAAAATTCTATATTAAATCCGTGCAAGAGCCGGCCTATGATCACTAAACCCATGATACATCGATCATGCATATGTTGGCTGCCTGTACATGCACTCCGGGAAAACTGATTGCCCCATTGCAGTTACGGTGGAGGTGTGCCATCTCCTCTCTATATTAACTTGAAGTTAAGTTTGCTTCCATCACCCGGAAGCACATAAGGAACAACACAGTTACACAAACATAGCATATGGATAAACTGGAATTCAAGCGCAAAGACAATATGGTTGTATGCCTTTGCACAACTGTAAGGCATCAGTCTAATAGCAACGGCGGTACTAACTTAGGTGAGCGGTGCAGCGTTGATGACAGGTTTATATCATGGATTCTTTTATGTAGCATGCATGGCGTTTCTTAGCAGGTCATATATTTAAAATTTAAAATCCGGGCGCTTCTAGATCTGCATATCATGAGCTAAACTAGTCACCCACATAGGAATTCCAGTTTTCTATTTCTTATATTTTGCAGTCTGGTATATCACACTACAAGGAAAACCATATCAGCATCAGAAACTAGAAGGCACATAATTCATCATTCTGTGATGTATACACACGGTAACAGACCGCTCACTCATACCTCTCATTCCATTCCGTGTCAGTTTTCTATCCTTCAATATTCCTCAAGTTAAGTTCTATATTCCATACCTCTTATTTGTGCTCCTTTTGCTCTGTTGGTGAAGCACGTAGAATTGCCGATCCAAAAGTTTATTTACAAGCATGTTATCACCTAGGTTTTGGAGGCTATTTGCGTAAGGAATCTGGGATGATACTTCAGATGTATGTACGGACTAAAAAATTAGGTCTCATGTTAATGTCATCCGGCATGTAGCATATAGTCCACAGAGAAAAGTCCTGAACTTTTTAAGTTAGTCCATTAATATCCGATAAGCTTCCTGAAGCTATTCTGATTTATGAATGATGAGCCAACACCAGATAATCAGCTAGGCCAATTCAACTGATCATATTGTATTTTATTTTCTCTTTTTTTATTGTTAACTCTAACTAATTACAACTGGCTACTGTGAGGTTGGCTATAGTTTTCCTTACTGGGTTGGTCCTACATTGCTACATACAGTATAACTAAATTTAAATTCAACTTATCTTCTGTTCTAGGGGTTGTTAGGAGAACTCAAGGAATGGATGAAAGAGGAAATACAAAAAAACTATGGATACTTAGTTATCCATTATTCAGTCCTAAGTATCAATTTACCAAGTGATACAATTCTCCACGCAAACAGATATACATAAAACTTCATTACATTTAAAATTATCTCTTTATTACCTTCTTTGTCATAAGATGAACTATTTATATTTTATGGGAATAAAATATGCCACAGACAAAAGAGTGGAGAAGTACCATTAGTTGTTACAGAGCATTTGAGGTTGAATGTGAAGTGCTTCGACTTTACTCCCATTGAAAATAATAATAACACTACTATTATATAACTGAGATTTCAAATTACTAGAATACAAAATTGCAATAAAGTTATTTCCCGTGTGTGGGCCATGGTGCTAGTTATATAAAGAATGTGTTTGCATCAAATGAAAAGAGCGAAACAATTTTCTTTTTCCGAAGTAGAGTCAAATGAGAAGCTACCTCATGTTGTGATGCAGATATTGAATCAACTAGTACATCAAAAGGGGCGCCCACACCTAAGAAAATATACAAAACATACAGAATAAGGTCCCTTTCATCAGAACATGATCAAATCAAGAAACTGGAAGAGAGAGCCAATACCACATCTCGTAACAGCCATATCTGCTTCATCTCCAGTAAAGCCCATTTTCTGTAAGGACCTGATCTTCTCATCCTTCTGTGCCATCTCTTGCAAGAAGTCCTGCAAAAAGGCACAACAAAAATATTTCATATTCAAATTGATAATAAAAGAAGATACAATAAGTTCTACCCAGTCATAATTTTTTTTAATCATCAAGATCAAAGATCAGGTCAGGAGGTATTGGTTTGATGGTAGTCAACCTCATTTTCTTATATAGTACTCCCTCTGTTCCTTATTATAAGATGTTTTAGATTTTTTTCTGTGTATTAAGACATGTTTTAGTGTGAAGGTGCACTCATTTTGGTCTGTATGTAGTCTGCAGTAAATATCTAAAACATCTTATATTTAGGAATGGAGGAAGTACACTATTGCATGATAAAAGGATGAAAGAATAGTTGGATGAAAGTAACTAGGTCTAAATTTCATGCTTGTATTTTTGTATAATGATACCAAGTAGAGAAATAGCTTCAGCTGCAGAGCATGAAATTCATGGACTGGTGACACATAGTAAGCACAACCTAATCAGATTTTACCTCTGAGTCAATGAGAAGGAAAAAACACACTTTACTCATGCCACAAAGAAAGATCTGCACCTCACAGACATTTAGATTGTTTCATGCCAGCTATCATGTTGTTTGTTTTTATTCATACAAACTAATACTTACACAAATAAACAGGGACAGTTTTTTCCCAAGTATAAATGTATAATCATACATATAATCCAAGAAAACTTAATTATCAAGATGAAGATACTGAATCATGTACCTCATCACCAGAGCTATCAGAGTTGGGCACCCTCCCACCAGCATCCACATCGCTATCCCGATCGTCATCAGGCCCCTGATTGTTATCTTGAACTCCCAGGAGGGCACCACCAGAAGTAGAGCAACTACCCACATCATCTAGGAGCTACATTTCACATGACCAATCGTAAGACAGCACGCCACTATGCAGCATGAGCATTATTGGATAAACTTAGAAACATAGCCACATGGAAAAATACCTTATATGTGAGAATGTGATTGAGCAATTCATCTCCATCATTGTACCCTGAAAGCATAATAATTTGTTAAAGCAGAAGACACAAAGACAAACACGAAAAATGAAATGAAATTGACTACAATAGTATTACCGATCTCTTTGATGCCCTTCAAGACATGCTTCTCCAGGAAACCCATTCCCACATACTTCTCAACCAAATCAGATGATGCTTTCTTGTTGACCAACACATTAGCATCCTTCATAAAGTATCATGACACCAAATCATAATCATAATAATAACAAGTTGAAACTCATATGCTAAATGACAAACTTTTATATCATTTACCACTCGCCGTACCCGCGTAGCATCTACAATCCTCATGGCCGGAGCCGACGAGGTCTCAGCCTCACCCTTCATGTCCCACTTAAACATATCACTATCATCGGTATCACTAATCCAGACATGTGACATGATTTAAGCATGCTTTGATCAGTATCAGTACAGAGAAGAAAACTGACCTATACAGAAGAAAAGTTCTCCCACTCCACGTCCTACCCATGATCTTCTCACGGTCCTCATGTCAAATCGATGCCTCTGTACATTTTTGTTATATAGATGTGCTTTTAAGAACAAATTGTGATGTTTACTTTTCTTCTGTGTAGGTCATTTTTCAATCTATTTATCTCCTGATTGATGCCGTACTTTACATGTTACAATTTAAAAAAGGTACGACACCTAATCAAATTGATGCCTTTACTTTTCTTCTGTATAGGCATCCATAAACAAATTAGTTTATGGATGTTTACTTTTCTTTTGTCTCACAGTTGAGCTTCTGTGGGTCGATGTTGTGTTCCCAGGATTAACCATAATGCTTTGGGAAGAAGTCCCAGTTGTTGTTTCTCAAGTTACCCTCTGCTTACCAAGTTTGATGATTACTCCATATGGAAATCTAAGATTTGTTGTCTATTCTTCTGGTAAGACAATTGAAACTATAGCCAAAAAATAGTAAGACACGTCGACACCTAATTAAAAACATGATTAGCTTTCTCTTCTGTTCTGCATCTCCATTTACTTACACAGTTTTGTATTTGGAAGCCATGCCCCCTTAAGTACAATTATACATATCATATTATCTGTTCTATCTCATGCTACCAACCTACTTCAGAGGTCAAGCACAAAAAGTTGTTATGGTTTTACCGACAGCTGAGTTTTCGTATCTTTTTCAGCTTGGTCTTTGCCATTATCTTCTACTCCCTCCGATCAGAAATGATTGACGTAGAATGTGTGCTACGCTAGTACAGTGCTCGCGTCAAACAAAGCTGACCGGAGGGAGTACTAGACTATTATGTAGCTATATTTCTGTACTGTGAACCACGAGGCTGAGCCAAGAGGAATTACACTGCTGTCAAAGGTACCTCTGAACGGATGCAGAGATTCCGCCCGGGCTCACGTGTCCTGGGCTTATCCCCACCTTCGACTGCCTTGGAGATAAGTGCTACCATGTTTTACAATTTTATCTTGTACATTGTGCATCTTTACATTACTATGGGAATGAAGGTGAACACTGCACACCTTATCCTGTACAATTTCATCCTGTAATATTTGTGTGATTATTTGCTTCCTGGTGGGAAACGAGATGAGAAAGAAGGGTTGCTAATTGGTGCATTTCCTAGATCTGATGTACATACAGAGAAACAAAAGTGAGAAAGTAATGAGTAGAAGAGGTGAACGATCCCTCGCGTCGCCCTGCCCTGGGGCGACCCGAGGGCTCCCCGCACCACGCCGCCGGGCCCTCCCACGCCGGCCTCCTCCTTGCCACCGCTGCCGCCGGCCAGGCCGCGGTGGCGGCGGACCCCTCGCTGCCACAAAGGTGGGGAGGGGCGGACTGGTTCGACGGCCTCGCCGTCTCAAGCGCGTGCGGCGCGGCAAGCCAGGGCGGCGGCCCTGGACTCCGGTGGTGGCCTGCAGGCTGAGGTGCGGCGAGGGCCGGGCGACCTGCAGCGGCGGCGGCGACGTCGAGACTTCGGGGCGTTGCGGGGCGATGGGCCTGTGCGGGCCGGATCTGGGCTCTGGCGGGCCTGCCGGCGGCGAGCTTCGATCTGGCGTGTTGAAGCTCGTGGCGTGCGTGCGGCGGGAGGTCTTTGCTCCTGCTCACGGTGGAGGAGGAGGCGTGGTCGCGAAGGCGGGGGTCGCCGGTGTGACGCGGTGCTGCTCGGGACGGCTCGGCTGCACCGGCGTGGGGTGCGTGCGGGCTGTGGCATGGCCGGGCAGCGGCACGGCGAGTCTCTGCAGGGGCGTGGCCGAAGTGGAGGAAGCCGGGGCGGCGGCCCCGGAGCTGCGGATGTGCGGCGGTCGGCGCGGCTGCTATGGGGCGGCGCGGCGGCCGGAGTTTGGAGGCGTCGGATCTCCTTCCGGCGTGGTGCTCGGAGGTGCCGTTCGTCTTTTTCTCGGTGTCTCCGCATGGTGCGGAGCTCCGGCTAAAAGATTGATGGTTCCTCGCCTCCAACTCTGGAGGTCGGGATGGCGTCGGCTACTGCGGAGCTGGACGAGAGGATGCCGGGGCGGCGGCCCCGGGACGTGGTTGGCGCGGTAGCTGCCGTGACTTGAGGTGATGCGGTGGCTGTGGCATGCGGTTTGGTGGACTGGTCGATCCTCGACGGGCGGTTGCGGGGTTTGCGACACACCGCCGGGCGAAAGTCTTGCCCTGGTTGGCCGACGACGGCGACTCCCTCGGGCGCCGCGTCCTTCTTGAAGGCGTCGTCGAGGTGGTGTTGTTGCTTCTCCACGCTGGGTTCTCCGGGGGAAACCCTAGACCCCACGCGGGGTCGGGCGAGGGCGGCGCTTCTGTGTCGCTTGCCTCTTGGGGCCTCGCTTTGGATGTTCCATCGGCTAGGGGGACTGGTGGAGGCTGTTGGTGGTCGGCGATGGCGAGTGTTCGTCTTCGGCTAGGTGGTGCGCGGCTCTGGAGCCGGCGTGGATGTCGGAGCGGCGGCTCCGGATTTCGTCTTGCGTTGAGGTCGACTCCGCCGTGCTAGTGTCGGTTGTGGTTGCTAGGGCAACATGGTCGTCGACTCGTTTTAGGGGCGTGGCCTTGGGGCCGGTGTGGATGTCGGAGCGGCGGCTCCGGGTTTTCTCCTTGCGTTGAGGTCGACTCCGCCGTGTTGGTGTCGGCCATGGTTTTGTTAGGGCAACATGGCCGTCGACCTGTTTTTTGGAGCGTGGCCTTGGGGCCGGCGTGGGGTGTTGTGTTGTATGGTTTTTGGACGGTTTTCCATATAAACCGTCCAACTTGTTCTTCTTCTTGTATATCAATATAAAGGCAAAGCTTTTGCCTCGTTTCAAAAAAAAAAGTGAGAAATAGTTTTCAAATCTGCTAACTGATGTACACAAAAAAAGGTCTGAACTGAAGTATTTCAACAACACTTTGCTAAGTGGAGTGGAATACCAGATAAAGAAAGTGTAAGGTGTGTCCTGCAATATGTGAGGGGTCTCTTAATGCAAAAATGGATTTAGTTGAGGGGCTTCGTTGCAACTTTACACACGTGTCAGGGAATGCTATGCTGACCAGGAGACGCACGTGGTCGGTCAAGATAGCCCGGGGTACACAACCCCGGGCAGTATTGCATTTTCGGCCTCTGAACAGATGTTTAACCACAGTGTTGCTTCAAGAGAGCAGCAATGCATTTTTTTTAATTGCTAGATATAGGTATTAACTATGATAAGTAGAAAAATAGGTTGCGGTATAGATACTGCACATCCTTTTGGTCTGCAACCTACTGCTATATCCTCGCTCCAATTCATGCCATTGGTTATTCATGGGTTTAACAAAGGTCTCATCATGGCAAGAGTACAGTTAAGTTATAAAGTCACAGTACAAGTTTTGCCACCTATTAATGCTACATCCATTATGCTATAGGGGTTGTATCTAGCACCCTTAATTTAGTGCTCTAATTCATGAAGTCGCGTTACAATCAATAGTTCATGTAGGCTGCATACTGTGCCAAAAGATTGCAAATTTCTTTATTTATGTGAAGACTAACTTGCCAATGCAGAAACCACGTTAAGCATGTCATCATTCAAATGTATTAGCCATTAGCTTCCTGACAAGCAGCAGCGAAGGTGCTACCGAGTTCATCGTTAATAAGTGCTACCTTCTCTGTAATTCTACTGTCAGTTTCTTGGAATAGTTGTCACAAACAGTCCAGAACTGCATACACAAAGTCACAAACAGTTGAGTTGTGGTCTTGTGGAGTCTGAGACGTATGGAATATCAAAGAGCTTTGACATCGGTATATCTGACAGTAGCAGATAGCTGCTACCCCCTCTCTCTCACCGACACTGGTCTAACTGCTCATTTAGTCATTTGCTGCGATCATGGTCCAATTTTACAGAGAAGAAATGGCCAACAGAGGGGACGGACAATTGCTCTACCGACGGAGTGATTTCTATGAACAAAAAAGGCAATTTCTGTACTAACTAATGGAACACCACCCCTCTCGTACAAAAAATATAAGGAATCAATTTGGAAAGCACGAATTTTTATTTATTTGTCACACGAGGAAGCGAAAATATAGTGCGAAACTGAGTAGCAGTTCGATTACGTACGGACACAATGCGGAGCGGAGAATCGAAGCTTACGACCATCGCGGGTGCAAGTGTTAGCAATAATAATCTTTTCATATTGTGTTGAGTCCAATTAGGAAATAGCTCAGTAATAGTATCGGCAAGCTTTGCCATACGTGTATATGCCCTAGTCTGATTCGGATACTACTAGTTTACTAGTTGAGTACGTACGAGGGTTAGTCCTAGCCTGGTTTGAACTGTTAGCTTATTAGGAAGGTTTGAGTCTGAGTAGAGTTAGTATACTACTCTAGTCCGTGTACGAGTTGAGTTGTGTGGCCTGTTGGTTCGTGTATACATACACGACTGGTTGTGTAAGAAGTTGTACCGTGAGCATTGAGAAGAAATAAAGAAAAAGAACGGACACGATACGTGCCCTTGGCGAAAGATTGTTCGTGCGTGTGTGTTCTTCTAGTTTGATGTGATCGATTCTGTGGGCGAAAACCCAACAATTGGTATCAGAGCCAGGTTGAATATTTGAAGTCACGCTTGCCACGGGGAGGCGACCCGACTAGCGTCTCGGGGCGGGCGACCGTGTAGAGACGGAGGGCATGATGTCGTCATCGAGGCGGCAGGCGATTGTCGTTCAGCGGAGCGACACGAAGGGACGGCTAAGGGCTGTCGTCGGCAAGATGGGTGACGGTGGACGATTTTTTTATGGGAGTGGTGGTATCGAGGTGCGGTGCTGGGAGTCTCGTCAAGATCGTCGCAGGAGGAGTTAAATGAGTCAAGGAGTCATGGACGTGCGAGTTGGCAGTCGTGGTTGTGTCCAAGTGCTCGTCTTGGTGAAAGCTCGTTACAGTTGAAGCGCGTCATGGATGAGGTGTGCACGGTGTTCCGTGAGTTGTGTCCATGTCCCCGTGGAGCGTCCTGGTTGCGGCCAGCGTGGATTCGGTGCGATGACCGAAGGCGGACGGTAGTAGTATGCTGCCGTAAAGCGAGGATGTGTGCGACCAGTAGAAGAAGAAGCTAGTGCAAGCAAGTACAAAGAAGTATGGTGCGAACCGAGTGCGAGGATGACTAGCAATGGCGGTGGCACAAGAGGTGCGAACGAGTGCAGGCAGGAGCCGAGCAATGGCGGTGGCAAAACATGACAGACCAAAGGTGGACTGCATGTTTCCTGTGTGGTCATACTTAATGTAAGGACATGACAGTCAATGTGTGACGTGAAGCTGCGGTGATGAGTCTAGATCATAGGGAGCACGAGGAGGCGACAAGTCAAGATTAAGGGGAGATTGTTAGCAATAATAATCTTTCCATATTGTGTTGAGTCCAATTAGGAAATAGATTAGTAATAGTATCGGCAAGCTTTGCCATACGTGTATATGCCCTAGTCTGATTCGGCTACTACTAGTTTACTAGTTGAGTACGTACGAGGGTTAGTCCTAGCCTGGTTTGAACTGTTAGCTTATTAGGAAGGTTTGAGTCTGAGTAGAGTTAGGATACTACTCTAGTCCGTGTACGAGTTGAGTTGTGTGGCCTGTTGGTTCGTGTATACATACACGACTGGTTGTGTAAGAAGTTGTACCGTGAGCATTGAGAAGAAATAAAGAAAAAGAACGGACATGATACGTGCCCTTGGTGAAAGATTGTTCGTGCGTGTGTGTTCTTCTAGTTTGATGTGATCGATTCTGTGGGCGAAAACCCAACAGCAAGAGGACGCGCCCCCTCCTCTCTCTCGCGCGCGTTCTCGGCGCGTCCGTGAGGACGAAGCGGTGGCGGAGGAGGAGGAGGGGGGGGGGGGGGGGGAGGGACGGCGGTGACGGCGCAGGAATGCAGGGTCCGCCGCCTTCAGACGAGAATGAGGAGCGCCCTCTGCGATGGTCACGAAGGCGGAGGTGGGGGAGAAGGAGAACAAGGGGGAGTGGTCGCTGGAGAGCCTCCTCCGTCGCCCCGCCCTACCAAGCTGGGGTTTTTGGGTTTCTTTCCGGAGAGCTCTTGCTCGGGTGCGTGTAGCAGCTACTCCAGCAAAGCTGAAGCGGTGACGCACTGACGCTCCTCTGCCTTCCAGAAAAAAAAACATTGTCCTCTCCTCTTGTGGGGCCGACGTGTCATCGTCGTGGGCTTCTGCATTTTTCCCCTTCTGCCTACTTCCCCCGCCTCTGCTGCTGTTGCGCCGGCGGCGAACGGCGGCGCCGCACCGTCTTCTCGCGACTGCGCGGGACAGAGATACCGATGCGAACGCGACTGCCAGGTGATCACCACACCTCGCCTCCTGTTCATTATTCTTACTCCTCGAGTTTGAAGATACTCCGTACATTTTACTCTGCTCGTTTCGCGGCGTGTCGCTGGAGCGATTCGCTGGCGCCGGCCTGCAGCCGCTGCTGCAAGTGTGCCTCCTGTAGTGAGAGAACCACCTTAGGTATGTATTGCTCAATGATTTGTTAGTCGGAGGCTCGGAGCCGGGCTCTCATGGCCGTATTCAGATTCCAGAAATAATTAGGTCACTGTTCTCAGTATGGAGGATGTGTTTGCGGGGTTTGCACATGCCTGGCCCTGCTAAGTTTTAGCATAAATCTGAAATCGGAAGAAAAAATCACCGCGTGGCCTTGCTGGTCGATTGGACGAAATAATTAGTTTTGACTGTCCTCTTTGCATAACCCATCAGGAGAAGGATGGAGACCCCATGAACCCCATAACCCCTATTTTTAAGAATTTCCTCTTTTGACACCTTTTCTATAACTCGTGCAATTTGGCAAAATCCATTCTTCAAATTATCATAACACTGAACATAATAATTGTGAGCAGAATTTGAACCTTTTCCCATATGACATATGAAGGCGCAATCTTTTCCATTATTCACCCTTTTCCATTTCTGAAATCCTTTCACTGTAAATGCATTGGATCCACATTTTCCTTTTGGTTTCTTTGAGAAAAGAAAGCATGGGAAACAAAACGCAGCATCCTTTATAGGTGAATATTCTAGCCATGAAAAAGCTCCAAACCAATGATACTGAAACCTGCGCTTGTGACCCTCTTGTCCAGAAGATGGATAAACATCTTTTTTTGGTTGATATGGTCCAAGCTGCATGTAAGCTCTTCTAATTTCATCTTTCTTATCAGCAGGACAAGCCCAAATTTGACGGCGTAAAGATGGGTCGCCTTTTACAAAATCCTTAACAGTAGAAGCAATTGATGCATCTTCAATTTCGTCTACATTTTCTACAGGAGCAATAGAAATAGGGTTGGAAAATTCCGGTTCATCTTGAGAAATAGACAGTGGAGTCACCACAATCAGCTGAGATGCATCAACAACAGAAGCTTGGTCTTTTTTTGTGAAAAAGGAATCGATTGTCTTTCTCTTAACCATGACTATCCTAGAGGAAAAATATAGATTATCTGAGTTTGTAGCTAATTTCGAAAATCTAGCAGCCAGAATACAAAGACATGAAGAACTGAACAAGTGAAGATATTGAAATTTTACCTACGCAAGCCGAACTGTAGGATTGGAGGAGGGGATTCAGATCTTCAAAGATCTGTTAACTTCTCACTTCTCAGTCCATTCCCAATTTCTTGATCTGATTATTGAGATCTTCGTTGCGGTGAGAGAGGGGAAAAGAAAAAGGTGAGAAGAAGTGAAGAACCGGAGACCTTTTTGCTTTTGGGTAGAGAGATGATGAGGTGATACGGTGAGAGCACATGGACACCAAAGTCAAAAAGTTCTGCTCCATGTCCATGCCTCATTGGGAATATAACTAGATCTTCTGTGCTCATATCTATCTAACTCAGTATACATATAAAACAATAGAGGGGGCCACACATATGAATTTGTAGCTCTACTCCACAAAAAATCAGTAGGGGTCTCGTAAATAATTTCAGCATGGGGGGAGCCATGGCCCCAGCTCGCCCCCCGCTGGCTCCGTCCCTGGTCGGAGCCGGGCTCTCATGGCCGTATTCAGATTCCAGAAATAATTAGGTCACTGTTCTCAGTATGGAGGATGTGTTTGCGGGGTTTGCACATGCCTGGCCCTGCTAAGTTTTAGCATAAATCTGAAATCGGAAGAAAAAATCACCGCGTGGCCTTGTTGGTCGATTGGACGAAATAATTAGTTTTGACCGTCCTCTTTGCATAACCCATCAGGAGAAGGATGGAGACCCCATGAACCCAGTGATGAATTACAAGTGTTCCTTGATCATGAGTGATGAATTACAAGAGTTCTGCAATTGCAGAGTTCTAAGGGTCTGTTTGTTTGGGCTGCAACTGTCTAGAAGCAGCTGTAGCTGGTGAGCTGTGAAAAAGCAGCTGTGAGAAGCTGATGTTGGAAGCTGAGATTTGATGTTTGACAGGTTGGGCTGCAGCTGTAGGTTCGGGATTGAAACGTCTGAAATATACTTTAGTGCTGAATTTTTTATAAATACTAACTTGAAACGAATTAGCTATTATTGAGAGCTGAATCCTCACTTTACCTTTATTAGGTAAAATTATTTGTAATATATTATGTATACAAATTATTTTAAATCAAAATATATTTGTGGGAGATGGAGTGTGGTTTGTAAAGCACGGAAAAAAGAAAGAAAGAAAAGGCGTAATGTGTAGGCATGCGAACTATGGATGCAGGTGGTACAGGTTCCGGCCGAAGTACACGAGCATGCCGCATGCGTTCAGGCTTGACTCACGGTGGCAGTCTCCTTGTAATTTCGAGCAACGACAGGGGCAATGAAGAACAACGTTTCGGCACTGAGAAGGAACTTGCGGGAAGCACCTCTCCCGCCGCTTCCGCTTCGCTTCAGGCACGCAGTGCATTTCCCCACGTCGCTCTTAGACAGCGCTTTTCTATTTCGTGCCGTTTGTTTGGGCTTCCGCTTTTAGAGCCCACAAGCAGAAGCGTAAGCCGAAACAAACAGGGCCTAAGTCTACCACATACACTTGTTGGTCGATTGGGCAACACATTTGGTGTTTTCAGTTCTAAACTGTCCTCTTTGAAGTGTTATTTTCATTTGTGATTAGTCTTATTTTTGCTCAGCCTTAATTGAGTAGGCACTTCTGTTTATGCCATGGTGCCCCTATAGTTGTCTTCTACTATAGTAGTACTGTAGTAGTAGTTAGTGCTGAAATACCTTCGACCTGCTGATGCTCTTTTAATGCACAATCCATAAGGAGAAAGATGGAGACCCATGAATAGTGTGACTCATAGTTATTGCTCATGAGTGATGAATTACAAGAGTTCCGCAACTGCGGCGTTCACAATCTGTACAAATAAACTAATGAGGCCAGTGAAAACAGAAATAGTAGCTCTTGCAAAAACTATACATCTTATCTGCGAACTGCAGTATAATTTGCTAATTAGTAATTACATCGTATGCTGACTGAATTTTGCTTCTGAAGTTTAGCGTCGACGCTGTTCAGGAAAGACACTACCTCCTGTATAGTTGGCCTCATGCAAGGACTACGGTTGACACACTGGCAAGCAGCTTCGAGCACTTCCAGCATCTGCTCTTCGTATCCCGTGCCCCGAAGCGTTGGATCCAGGACTTCAATCTGATTCCCGTTGGATCTCATCTCCTGTACCCACTGGACAAGCTCTTTTGACTCGGGACAGATCTGAACAGGCCGCCTCCCCGTTACCAGTTCAAGCAGTACCACTCCAAAACTGTACATATCACCTCTCAGTGTAGCCACCCATCCTTGCCCGTACTCAGGGGGGATGTAACCGAGAGTGCCAACCAACTCAGTTGTGACATGAGTTTTATTGGGAAAGATCAATCTGGCTAGCCCAAAGTCTGCAATATAAGCTTTGAATTCTTTGTCTAGTAAGATGTTGCTAGACTTAATGTCACGGTGAACAATGTGAGGCTTGCATACATTGTGGATGTAGGATAGACCTTGGCTTGCTCCTTGTGCAATCTTTAGCCGCATCGGCCAGTCAAGAAATGTGATAGCATCA
This sequence comes from Poa annua, assembly GCA_026929855.1. Lineage (NCBI taxonomy): Eukaryota > Viridiplantae > Streptophyta > Magnoliopsida > Poales > Poaceae > Poa > Poa annua. The sequence goes on from CM049436.1 coordinate 11,245,313, forward strand.
TCGTCCCTGTTGTGAAGCCAATCGTCCAGGCTACCGTTCTCCATGTAGGAGTATATCAGGAGTCTTGAATCTCCCTGTATGCAGTAACCCCAGAATGGTACAAGATTGTCATGCTGTGCCATGGAGAGTGCATCAACCTCTGCACTGAATTCCCGTTCCATCAGACACATGTCACTATGGAGCTTTTTAATGGCTACCTTTGACCCATCTGGTAGCTCAGCCTTGTAGACTAGGCCATAACCTCCACAGCCAATGATATGCTCCTTGTCAAAGTTCTTTGTAGCTTTCAGGAGATCGATGAGTGTCAGTTTGTTTTGTTCCCCCTTGCCTCGTGGAACCATAACCAAGGAGTATACTGAATTGAAGTTGGAAGATGTTGTTTCTATTTCATTGTTGTTGCTTCTCCTGTTTCTCTCCATGAAACTTGTGTCCTTGAATGCGACAACAAGCCAAGCTAGCAGGAAAAGGATGGCCACACCTCCGAAGAACACACCAAATGCAAGTGCAAAGACACCCTTTTTTTTCTGTCGTTTCTGGGTGATCAGAGATGCTTCAGCTGAACCACAATGATTTACAAGCATAGGACCACACAACTTTGGGTTGCCATCATAGCTAGTATTTGGAAATGTGCTAAGCTGGCCTACAGTTGGAATAGGCCCTTCCAGGTCATTATTGGAAATGTTGAACTTGGAAAGGAAGTTCAGCTTGTTCAGAGCATCTGGAATTGCACCAGTGAGATGATTGCCGGACAAGTCGAGCACCTGCAGGTTCGTGAGGTTGCAAATCGTTTCTGGGATCTCTCCGGTTAATTGGTTGGAGCTCAAGTTGAGGAAAATGAGTGCTTTCAACTCACCGATCTTCTCAGGTATCAGGCCAGTGAAGTTATTGATTCCTAGATTCAGTATTTTAGGAAAAGCACTGGGCATGAGGTACTGCATAGATGCAGTCTTACTGTAAACAGGCAGCTCAAAGACCTTTGGTGCCGTCTTGTTTGATTTTAACATTGGCATATCCATTAAGGAACTTGAAATTTCCCCTGTAAGGCTGTTGTTTGATATGTCTAGATAGAAGAGGAAGTTTAGGCTGCTGATCCAGTCAGGTATTGACCCAGTGAGTTGATTGTTGTATAACAGTAACATCTCCAAATTTGGTAGCTTTTGTAACCAATCAGGTATTTTTCCAGACAGTGAACAATCATTTATAGAAAGAACCTGGAGATTTTCGAAACCATCAATGCTGCCATCCTCTAGCATGGTCTCATGCAAGAAGTTGAACCCAATAAGAAGGGTAGTGAGGTTCCTGGAAGTCCTAAGGATCTGAAGTGTTCTTGTGAGGTTCGTAAGTGAGTTGTTAACAAGTGATAGGAATGAGAGGGACTTCAGATTGCCTATTTTTTCGGACAACTGGCCATGGAAATTGTTCTCAGATAGCCGTAGAGCAGTCAGATTGCTGCAGGAGTATATGGTTTCTGGTACTATGCCCGTGAAGTTGTTGTACAGAAGATCTAAAATTTTAAGGTTGGGCAGGCTTGAGAAGTTGACCTTGGTAAGTTCTCCACTGAATTGGTTGCTCTTGAGGTCAATTATCACGAGATTTGTGCAGTTGCTCAAAGCGGATGGTAGCTCCCCTGACATCTTATTGTTGTCCAAATGGAGCTCCTCCAATCTCTTCACCTCACCTATAGAACCAGGAATATTCCCGCTGAGCTCATTCACTCCAAGATCAAGGGTGACCAGATTTATGAGCTTGCTGATTCCATCGAGAGCTCCTTCTAACCGATTGCTACGTAATGACAGGTGCTCTAACGAGGTAACATGGAAAAGCTCCTCTGGAAGTGTCCCACTGAGGTTATTGTAGCCAGCGCTGATCAATTTCAGAACGGAGCAATTAGTGAGCCCTGGTGGGATGTTTCCACTGAATTGGTTAAAACTGAGTTCAAGCACAGCAAAAGATGGCGCGCTAGCACAGGGTGTAGTTGGTATCTGCCCAGTAAAACTGTTGCTGCTGGCATTGAGCACGACCAGACTCTTCATCACCTCCCATGTCGCCGTTGGAAACCTTCCTGAAAACAAGTTGCTCGAGATGTTTAGTACCTGAAGAGGCTGCGCAGGGGTTGATGATGGCAGCTCACTCAGGCCTCCTGTCAGGCGGTTGAAGCTGACGTCAAGGACAACGATGCTGTTGGATGACACCAATTCCAGTGGCAAGCCACCAGACAGAGAGTTGCGCGACAGGTTCAGGCGCAACAGACCGGTGAGGTTGGCAAGGAACGGCGAGATGGACCCCTCGAGCCCTCGAGAAGGGAGCGAAACATCGGTGACTGTCCTGTTGAGAACGCTGCAGGTGATCCCTTCCCAACTGCAGCAGTCCATGTCGCTCCGCCACAACGCCGTGAGGCCGCCATCCCGCGAGAGCCCCGCAAGGAGCTGGAGAAGGGAGCTCTTGTCCTGCTCCGTGCAGGCGCTGGCCGGAGAGGCCAAGGAGACCAGCAGCAGGAGTGCCAAGCCTAAAACTTGGCTCCTGTTTGAGCAATGGTGTGGCTGCATGGCTTTCGCAAGAAGCTAGCGAGGGAACCGATGGGCTGGTGAAGAAAGATCACCAGATGAATGCATCAGCCAGCTCATGTCTCTGTTTTGTTTGACCCCTTCAGGCTCATCATTCAAGAAAATAAAAACAGTTGGGTCAAGGATTGGCTGCTACTGCTTGTCTGCTATAACCATTTTTTGAGTTCACACCACGACAATTTATCCGGAGCACCATGCGGGTAGGTTGACTTTACACGTGTGGATTTGTGTGCTAATAGTTAGCCATAATCCATGATTAAGTCTTTAATGATCTGTTACAGGATGCATTTTATTTACTTGACCTGACATTACTTCTCTTACCGATTTCTCATTCCCTGCCTATTTTGTTATTTGGTGACAGAAACTAAGAAAATTCTCAAAGAAAGAAGGTGACCATTTAACAATATGTGTCAATGTTGCGTCAGATTCGAGCACAAGATTGGGAGACGACCAAGTTTATGTGAACATGATTTTTGGACAAGAGGAGCAAGTGGGGGGCAATATGTGAACATGATTTGTGGCGAAGAAGAGCGGAAGGGTTGCTGCTAAATATTAAATGTGTTTGTCTGTATTTTAGGTTAAGATATCGATGGAATAGCCATTCTTGTAGTTTAGAATATATCTTTATTGTCACTATGCTGTACAAGTAGCTGACACTCCAAATTGCAAGAAGCAAAAGATTACAGAAAATAGAGTCACAATTGTTTACGTAAGTGCATCTTCAAGGGTCTGACAAATAATTATCCAGGAAAAAAATTCACTTGTCCATTTTATCTTTTCTCACAACTAGGTAGCATGACCGGATGACAGTAGTAGGATCTAAAAACGACGACTCACACCTGCAAATACTATTTTACAGAAGACCAGGCTCAGAGCGCATATGGTTCTACAATCAAGAAAGATGCCTTGATCGCTTACAACATCACACTAGCTTGACGTCCTCATCTTTTTCGAAAATGTAACGTTTAGACTTGTGCTTGATCATCCGGAGACTACCTGCAGGGCCTGCACTGCGATCAAACTCCACGCCAGTGAGCACCGCAAAGTTGTCAACCTTGCCATGCCTTCCCCTCTTGAGGAAGAACCTCACGACGCACAACCTGCCGGAGCCCAGCGGCACGAGGTGCGCCGCCTTCGGGATCCACCGTCCCTGCGCCGGCAGCTCTTCCCAGGACTCCTGCTTCACCGGCGGCATCGTACTTCCCAGCGCCGCGAGGTCGGCCACACAGAGCTCTTGGCCATCACCCTCCGCAGAGAAGCCAAACCAGAGACCATGCTGTGTTATTTGTGCGCCGTGAGTGCATATATTTGTGTTGTGTTATTTCTTTTGATATATCATGCGACCACCATGTGAAATAACTATGTCCATATCTGGTTGATTTTTTAGGAATCACAAAAAGTAATAATCGAGCAAAATGGAGTCACCAAATGAAAGTACACCTCATTAGACTCCTAGCAGATTATGATGTGCCTGCTTTTCGAACACAAAATGCTTGGAGCACGGAGGCTTGGACACATATTGTTTCTCGACTGAATCAAAAGTTTGGTGTGTCATTTAGTGCTAAGCAAGTAAAACAGAAGGAGCAAGATCTGAAGAAAGACTACCGCAGTGTGAAAGATTTGCTGGATGAAAGTGGCTTCGGATGGGATAGTGAGAGAAATATGGTAGATGCACCAGATAGTGTTTGGGCTAGTTTTGCTGCTCGTAGGAACAGCAAGGATGCGCTCCAATGGAGAGACAAATCATTTCCATATTATGATGAATTAGTTCCACTCTATGAAGGTGATATTACCATACTTTACTTGCAGTCTACACTGTGTATGAAATGTTCATTTTTTAAACAAATATCCAAAACTTATTTTGTAGGCCGTTATGCTGAAGGGAGAACTCGTCAAGGTATGGACCATTATGCTAGCAAGGCCAAGAATGCACCGGTTCCGTCATCACAACCGACACAAGTGGCAGATTTCTACCAATCACACTCGCCTATTATGCCTGTCACGGGTCAGTCAGATATGCCGCCTACTTTTGGTGAAGAAGTGGAGGCTAGTTTGGATTCTCCCCCACATCTATCTACACCTCTGCAACATGTACACGCCCAACCAAGATCAACACAAACAGAGAAACATGACACTAGGCGTGGAAAAGGACATAAACGTAACCTTGATGATGGATTCCAGGAGCGATATCTAAAACTGAAGAAGGAAGAAATAGATCGATTTGCTGCCATCGAGGAGAAGAAGTTAGAGGACCCCTACAACATCAACTTGCTCTTCTACGGAGACATCTCTTCCGTCAACAAGGCGGTCTCTCTCGCGCAATTTCCCAACCAAAGCGTGAAAGATGTCAATCTCCATTCTGAAGTGCCTTTTGCATAGGTCTTCATGTCCATCTAAGATTTCACTTAAACGACGTGCACCTGTAAGTATTGATGTGTGCATCGCTCTTCTCAATGGTTGTGATGAGTTTTCTGCTAAGGTAGGAAGAACAAAAAGAGCAAACTCATCCTCATTTTGTGATCTGCGACGATAGCTCGGATCCATTGATGCAATGGCAAACAAGCCTACGGAAAATTACTAGGTTACATTATATTATGATCAGATATGTAATTACAACTATATTCGATCAATGTGATGTAATTCTACCATGCTACTCATTTAGCTGAACATAAAACGAAATTAAAACTGAAGATGCGCACCGGCCGGCCGGAAAACATCTACAGAACAAGAACTAACCTCAATTTGAAGACCTGGTCAATCAAGTACGAGGATAACTTCAGCTTGCACGACTTTGAAGTTCCAACTGACAGTACATGTATGAAGAATAGGCTGCAAATGTATGAAGAATATAGATCCTAAAGAAGAACGTTGTGTATATATATGATCCTAATCCCAACGGCTAGCTTACTGAACAACGGCTGGCAACGGCTACTTGTTTGAAAGCTCAAACTTCAAATAATAATAATATATTGGTCTTGGATTCCTGTGATTTCCTATACTGCCATCAAACGCCCACTCATACAAATTCCCATGGTTTCCATTCCCCGTAGGATTCAATGCACAATCCAAACCAATCCTTTACTTTTCCTATCCCTACATGTTTCCTATCCCTACTAATCAAACAAGCCCTCGAATTCTTGATGATGAGCTCCATCTCATCGAAAGTGAGCGGCGCGAAAGCATGCCAGAGCCAGTTCTTGGTAAAGAACAGAGCTTGGAGATGGTGCACCTGACGAAGCCTGCCGACCTCGCGCGTCATGACCAAGAGGAACTCGTCGCTTTCGCCAAAGGTGAGGGAGATGGAGCGGCCCCTGGCGCCTCCCATCTGGTTCATGGTCCTCACGGCGCCGACGGCGGCGTCGTAGAGGAGGGCGCGGCCCTCGTCGTCCACGGCGATGACGTCGTCGTTGAGGGCCATGAAATCCATCCACCCGTTCCGCGGGCAGAAGGATACGGCGGCGGGAGGCAGCTGAGCCGGACGCTCAGTTTACTCACCAGCAGATTCGCGAAACGGCGATTCATCGTTCCTCTATCGATCTCTGTCGGATGCGCGCGCCGTAGCTTCTGGCGGCCGAGGACGAGGCACGGCGGCACAAAGCTGCTCCGCGATTGTTCTTGAGAATTTGCGGTGAAGCTCCGTCCTCTGACTCTGCCTTTCAGGAAAACAAAGAAAGATGTTGCACGGCCCACGACCGGCCCACCAGAACAGACAATCGTCGTGGGCTTCTTCTGTTTGCCCTTTCTGTCTACTCCCCCCCGCCTCTGCAGCTCTCACGCCGGCGAACGGCGGCGCCGGGCCGTCGCCTCGCGGTCGCCCGGGACCGAGAGAACGACGCGACCGCGACTGCCAGGTGATCACCGTACATTGCCTCCTTTTCGTTATTCTTACTCCGCGAATTTTAAGTACCGTACAGTTTAGTTCGCTCGTTTCCCGGCTTGCTCGAGGGAGTGATTCGCCGCCCGCCGGCCTGCCTGCTGCCACCGCTGCAGGAGCGGTTTTATACGGTGGTAATGATGCCTATAGCAATCGAACCACCGCAGTTATGGATTGCCCAATAATTCGTTAGCGGGAGCCGAACTCTCATGCTGCCACTCAGATTTCTTGTATTTAGCATAATTAGGTTACAAAAGGATTAGACGCGCTTTGCTGCGCGCCCATTGTTTATTGCATCGCTTCGAGCCGGATTTTCTGTTTTCTACAGCTAGCTTCTTTTATTTTGAACCGGTAGAGTTTTGATTAGATAATAGATTCATTAAATAAGAAGTGATCAGGTCCTGCACGCAGGCAGGCACCAATCACAGCATCAGACCTTCATACACTCTTCCCTAGCTAGCTTAGCTAAAGCATGTGCAACTTCATTGCAGTTCCTAGGAACAAACTTTATACTCCCTATGGTCACTAATGTAAGACATTTTGGCTGCCAAACGTTTTACATTAGTGCACAGAGGAAGTAACAAAGATGGGACGCTCAGATAGTAGTTCAGCTGCTTCCCTGTACCTGTCCACGGAGGAGAACGATATTTTCTTGATAGCCGCCGCAGCATCTACACAATTAGTTTTGACAATGAACCCATTAGTGAAATGTTCAGTCATCAGGCGGATCCCAGACACGCAAGCGATGGTCTCTGCTTCTTCAGAACAGTCCGAGCTACCACTCCGCTTGACCTCCTCCTCTCAGGTTCAAACCTAGCATAAATATTTGCTTTGATCATTCCTTAGGGAGGGTTTGTCCAAACCTGAAAATTGTTTCTATTAGTGGCATAGTACTGATCATTTTATTCAATAGCAACCAGCTTCATTCATTTTTCATCCTCCTGGAAGTGGATGTTGTGACCTCTAAGTATAGTGTTCTTGTAGTTCCCCAGGAACTTCACTGAGACGGCGATTTCGTAGTCTCACTTCCCAAAGATCAAATCATTCATGTGGTGCCATGCACACCAGGTTAGGAACATAAGGTTGGTTTGTTCGTCTTTGAAGCTTCTATCCAGTAGCATTGAAAACCACTCATGCCCATACGGTATGATCACCTCCTCTTTGGCAGTTCCCAAATCTGTCCTAGAGCTTCTCTAAATTCTCTGGCTTTGGTGCATTGGAAGGTGGAAGGTGGCAGCTTATGTGTGTTAATCATTAGTACTGAGCAATAAGCAGTTAATCTGGCATACCTTACATATGCAACAAAAAAAAATTAAGTAGGTTCACATTTAGGTATGAGATATTAGAGAAATCACGGACATGAAAAGAAGGCACGTTGCAACTGGAACTGCAGTTTCCTTTTAGTGTAGGGCTCTATAGTCTGCAAAACTATGTACATGGTAGAAAAAGTAAAATATTTGAGAACAACTCTATGTTCAGTTTCATCCTTCCATGTATTTATAATCAATGTAAGAAAACCTGACATGATTTGCGCTTTTTTTTTGGGGGTCTGAAAGGACTAAATAGTGTGGTTCCTACATTCGGTTGGCTAAAATTAACCAGATTCAGATGTATCGTTAAACAAGTACTACCTCCGTTCCAATGAATAAGGCTTATATTATTTTGGAAAAGTCAATCCATGTAAAGTTTGACCAACTTTTTATGAAAAAATATTAACATGCAAAATATAAAACTAATGTCATTAGAAACATCATGAACTATATTTTCATATGATATCTATATAATATCTTTTTTATTGATAGATTTTTCTAAAAGTTTGGTCAAACTTTACTTGACTTGACTTTTACAAAAAAATATAGGCCTTATTCATCGGAACGGAGGGAGTAAGCAGTAAATAAGGTCCAAAAATGTGTGGATTAGCTGAGTATGGTTATTTGAGTTACAAGAATATAATTATTTTGTGAAATATCATAAATATTGGAGCAAATAGTGAAGATAAGGGGCAATCTGGCGTTCTCCGGCTCCCACAGATCTGATATGGTCAGGGTTGGATGAGAAAAAAAAGATAGCTGAAAGGGGCAAATCCAGTAAAAAAGAACTTAGAGAAGCCTAGAAAAGTAATAGTCACAAAAATCTTGTATATTAATATCTTGAAGGAAACCAAAAGTCTGGTTTCGGTTAACATGGAGCAGTAAGATGGTCACCAAATTAGTAGAAATATCATGAGACGGACATACCGAGTTGTTGTTTTCTTATGAATTACAAAAGTTAACAAGAGATAACAAATAGATACGGATCTGAACGAAATTCCCACAAAGTGGATATGTGCAAATTATTTTAACGGATAGTTCCTGGGGCAACTACGATGCTAATTGGAATTCTAGAGCTACGAATGCTAGTTATGGTTAATCTGGTTATAAAGATCATGGTCTGAAAGCATTGGAGTAAAACTTGGGTTTGTTTAGGTTCTAGAGTGCACAATGGACGCCTGCGACAGTTCTTTTGTCATACTACAGAATTCTAATGGTAACATAATGGGATCTCTAAGTTGATCATCTAATTTCTAGTTCCACCTAGTCTCACTTAGAGGCATAAGTTAGTTCTGACCATGGGCAGCTAGCCTAATGGTTTCCGGAACTCAGTTCTGTTACCGAAATCTGAGTATATGCTACAGTAATGTTGTTACTCCTCTGAAAGTGATTGACTAAGTGTATGTGCATGATTGATCTTTGATAGTTAGCACCTTCAGTTTTACCTCCGAGGGGCCGTCATACTTATGGTCAGATGTTTACCCAATTTAAAGGACCAGTTGGCTAGAATATACTTGTAGCAATTAGCTAAGCAAGAATTTTTCAGTTTCAGAACAATGCATAAAATAGTTTGCATATTTAGAAACGTGTGTTAATCAACTGGAACCGAGCCACTCATAATAATTATTTCTCATCAGTCTGTCATGGCACATGTAGTTTATGACTTTGTGTTGATCAGAGGAAGATGCATCACAATAGTCCAGAATAGCAGTGTGTCACAATCTGTAAAAAGTAACTAACGAGGCTAGTTCTTGGAAAAAAAACTATGCATCTAATCTGCACACTGCAGTATTATCTTCTATTTACATCGTATGCTGACTGAATTTTCCTTCTGAAGGTTAGCACCTACGCTGTTCAAGAAAGATACTACGTCTTGTATAGTTGGCCTCATGCCAGGATTGCGATTGACACACTGGCAAGCAGCTTCAAGCACCTCCAGCATTTGCTCTTTGTATCCTGTGCCTCGAAGTGTTGGATCCAGGACTTCAATCTGCTTCCCTTTGGATCTCATCTCCTGTACCCACTGGACAAGCTCTTTTGACTTGGGACAGATCTGAACAGGCCGCCTCCCTGTTACCAGTTCAAGCAGGACCACTCCAAAACTGTACACATCACCTCTCAGTGTAGCCACCCATTCTTGCCCGTACTCAGGGGGGATGTAACCAAGAGTACCAACCAACTCAGTTGTGACATGAGTATTGTTGGGAAACATCAATCTGGATAGCCCAAAGTCTGCAACATAAGCTTTGAATTCTTTGTCTAGTAAGATGTTGCTGGACTTAATGTCACGGTGAACAATGTGAGGCTTGCATACATTGTGGATGTAGGATAGACCCTGGCTTGCTCCTTGTGCAATCTTCAGCCGCATTGGCCAGTCAAGAAATGAACCGGCATTATCCTCTCTGTTGTGAAGCCAATCATCCAGGCTGCCATTCTCCATGTAGGAGTATATCAAGAGTCTTGAACTTCCCTGTATGCAGTAACCCCAGAATGGTACAAGATTGTCATGTTGTGCCATGGAAAGTGCATCAACCTCTGCACTGAATTCCCTTTCCATCAGACACATCTCACTGCTTAGCTTTTTTATAGCGACTTTTGAGCCATCAGGTAGCTCAGCCTTATAAACTAGGCCATAACCTCCACAGCCAATGATATTATCCTTGTCAAAGTTCTTTGTCGCCTTCAGGAGATCAGTTAGTTTGAGTTTGTTTTGGTCTCCCATGCCTAGTGGAACCATCACCAAGGAGTATTCTGAATTGAAGTTTGAGTATGTGTCTTCTATGTCATCGTTGCTTCTGCTCTTTTTGATGATGAAACTCCTGCCCCTGAACAAGACAAGAAGAGCTAGCAAGAAAAGGATGGCCAACCCTCCACAAAATACACCAAATGCAAGTGCAAGGACACCCTTCTTTTTCCGCCGTTTCTGGGCTATCAGAGGTGTTTCAGCTGAACCACAATGGTTTACAAGCATAGAACCACACAACTTTGGGTTGCCTTCATAGCTGGAATTAGGAAATGTGCTAAGCTGGCCTATAGTTGGAATAGGCCCTTCTAGGTCATTACTGGAAATGTTGAATTGGGAAAGGAAGTGCAGATTGTTCAGTGCAGCTGGAATTGTACCAATGAGATGATTGACGGACAAGTCGAGCACCTGCAGGTTTGTGAGGTTGCAAATCGGCTGTGGGATCGCTCCAGACAATCTGTTGGAGCTCAAATTGAGGGAAATGAGTGCTTTTAACAGACCAATTTTATCAGGTATCAAACCAGTGAAGTTATTGACACCTAGATTCAGTACTTTAGGAAAAGCACTGGGCATGAGGTATTGTTTGAATGGACTCTTCAGATAAACAGGCAGCTCAAACACCTTTGGTGCAGTCTTGTCTGATTCTAGCATTTGCATCTCCATTAAGGAAGTTGGAATTTCCCCTGTAAGGCTGTTGTTTGATACATCCAGATAAAAGAGGAAGTTTAGGCTGTTGATCCAGTCCGGTATTGTTCCGCTTAGTTGATTGTTGTGTAAAAATAACATCCCCAAATTTGTGAGCTTCGACAACCAATGAGGTATTGCTCCAGATAATGAACAATCATTCATTCCAAAAACCTGAAGATTCTCAAAGCCACCAATGGTGTCGTCCTCTGGCATGGTCTCATGCATGAAGTTGAACCCAATAAGAAGGGTGGTGAGATTCCTGCAACCCCTAAGGATCTGAAGGGTTCTTGTACTATTCGTAAGAGAAGTTTTAACAAGTGACAGGAATGAGAGGGACTCCAGATTGCCTATTTTTTCGGACAATTGACCAGTGAAGTGATTGCTAGATAGCCGTAGTGCACTCAGCTTGCTGCAGGAGTATATGCTTTCTGGAATAGTGCCTGTGAAGTTATTGTACACAAGATCTAAATTCTTTAGATTGGACAAGCTTGAGAAGTTGACCTTGGTAAGTTCTCCACTGAATTGGTTGCTCTTGAGGTCAATTATCACGAGATTTGTGCACTTACTCAGAGCGGATGGCAGCTGCCCTGACATCTTATTGCTGTCCAAATGGAGCTCCTCCAATCTCTTCAGCTCACCTATAGAATCTGGAATGTTACCGCTGAGCTCATTCACTCCAAGATCAAGGATGACCAGATTTGTTAGCTTGACGATGCCATTGAGCGCTCCTAGTAACCTATTGCTAGGTAATGAGAGGTGCTCTAACGAGGTAATCATGAAGAGTTCATCTGGAAGTGTTCCACTGAGGTCGTTGTAGCCAGCGCTGAGCAATTTCAGCATAGAGCAATTACTGAGCCCTGGTGGGATATTTCCATTGATTTGGTTAAAACTGAGTTCGAGAACAGCAAAAGATGGCGCGCTAGCACAGTATGTAGTTGGTATCTGCCCAGTAAAACCGTTGGTGCTGGCATTGAGCACGACCAGGCTCTTCATCGCCTTCCATATTTTTGTTGGAAACCTTCCTGAAAACAAGTTGCTCGAGATGTTCAGTACCTGCATAGGCCGCACAAGGGTTGAAGATGGCAGCTCACTCAGGCCTCCTGTCAGGCGGTTGAAGCTGACGTCAAGGACGACGATGCTGCTGGATGACAGCAACTCCAGCGGCAAGCCACCTGACAGCGAGTTGCGTGAGAGGTTGAGGCGCAACAAGCCGGTGAGGTTGCCAAGGAACGGCGAGATGGATCCCTCAAGACCTCGAGAAGCTAGCGAAACTTCAGTGACCGTCCTAGCAGGACCGCCGCAGGTGATCCCTTCCCATGTGCAGCAGTCTGTCTCGTTCCTCCATGACTCCTTGATGCCGCCGTCCCGTGAGAGCCCCACAAGGAGCTGAAGTAGGGAGTTCTTCTCCTGCACCGTGCAGGAGCTGGCTGTAGAGGCCAACGAGATCAGCAGCACGAGAGCAAAACTGAGAAAAAGCACGCAAAATCCGCTCCTGTTTGAGCAATGGTGTGGCTGCATGGCTTCCTCAGGAAGCTAGCAAGGGAACCAATGGGGCTGGTGAACAAAGAGAACGAGAAGGAGGAACAGTCAGCTCATGCCTCCGTTTTGTTTTATCCTTTCTTGTCATAGCCAGGAGAAGAAAAGAAAATAAATGGTTCAAGGATTGGCTGCTATTGCGGTATTGCCTATCCGTCACAACATTTTCTATGTTCACATGATGACATTTTCACCGGGCCGCCTGCCTGCTATCGCCTATTGGTAAGTTGACTTTGCATGCATGGATTGGTGTGCCGATACTTGGCAGTCATTTGTGCTGTAACAGCATGTATTTGGTAACTTGATCTGACATCACTTCCCTTACCTTCTCTACCATACCTTTTGCTATTTACCAAATAGAGAAATTCACCTGTTGTTACACTAAAAAAATTACCTGTTGCTGCACCCATTTCTCATGAGCAGGAGAATACGTGTTTAAGATCAAACCATTTACATTATGTGATCGAGGAGGAAGCAGCATCCCGAGGGACCGCGTAATTCAATGCCGTCGTCGATGTCGCGGTCAACTCGTGCACATGATTTGGGAGAAGAAGAGCAAGTGGAGGGAGGTTATGTGAACATGATTTTTGGAGAAGGGCAAGTGGAAGGCAACATGTGGACACGATCTTGTAGAAGAGCAAGTGGATGGCATGGCGACATGAACAGATTAATGGTAGGGTTGCTGTTAAGTATATCTCTCTCTACTTCGTAGAGTTTTGACTCAAAAACCTTTTTTTACAGGTTAATGGACTATCATGAGCTGTATTTATTAGTATATTTAGATTGAGATACTAGTATAGGCGTGTGTGTGGTATAAAAGTGGCTATTATTGTAGCTATCACAAGTCAGTGGTCAGAACTGTTAGCTGATACAATATCCTGTGCAATTATCTGGCGCTCATGTACGGACTAAAAGATTACAGATAACGCATAATAGTCGCAGTTATTAACATTGCAAAATGGCAGTCAGATATAATTGATGTGACTGATTAATTTGGTGAGTAGTTATTGGGCTGGGGCAGTTGTTTAATGTCAACTTGACCTGCTCCACGCTGCTTGCTCTTGTCTGAGATTGGCTCTGCGAACCGTATAGCTCTACTGTAAAATGCGAACCGTAAATCACCTAGTTCAGTTCACCGAAAACGCGTGTGCGGCTCGGTTTCTGCTGGCGCCGAGCAGTACTCGTAAACGTGGCCCTTAAAATCGAATATTCTCCTTTTCCCAATTCTCCTTCTTTCCCTCTTCCCCCCGCATGCGTCTCTTCCTCCGCCACTACGTGCCGCCCGTTTTTCCTCCTCCCCCGACTGTGTCTCTTCCTCCGCCGCCTCCCCCGCTCTCACCTAGTGTCAACATGAAGCGGGCCTCCTTTGCCCCCGACGAGGGGCAGGAAGCGCACGCGCTCGCGCGGCACGGCCGACGCGGAGATGGTGCGGGCGACGCGGTGGCGGACCTGTTGCTGGTCCGCACGGTCGCGCGGCTCACCTTCGAGGCGTACCTGTTGCTTGTCCGCACGGTTGCGCGGCTCACCTTCGAGGCGCTCCGCGGCCTCTACCACCGCTACACCCGCACCTCCTCGGGGCAGAGCCGAGCCGACGCCGGCCGCAACCGCACCGACATGCCTACCTACTGACAGCGCCGAAAACTGGGCAAAGACGAGAGCGGAATCGAAGCTTCGTATCTAAATCTTCAAACGGCGATACAAATTTTGGTCGGAGTCGCGAGCAATTAAGGGTCAGAGGCGATTGCACGGACGGCGGCGGGAGAAAAATCCGGCCAGTTCCGGTAAGTTTTGGACCCGCATACTTCCCTCGGAACCATACATATAATGGCCGAAGTCTCGTGTTTGTGGTGCCCCTTAAAACATTTTAAGGGCCGACCTGTTTTACGGGCACTTATCTATGCCAAAAAACGAACGAAAATTGTATGTCATCAGAAATTTTGACAGTTTACGGTAGCTGCTCAAAGGAAGAAAAAAAAAGTAGGGCTCGTTTATTAAAATAAACATAGGGTAGGACACGTACATACTGATGAAAATAATTCAGCACAGTGAGACACAAAACATCAAAATCTTTTAATTTGCTTCAACCTCTACTTTTAGAATATTTTTAAAAATTGCTTCAACCTCTTTAAAATTCATATAAATTTATAAAACCTCCAAGTACTACTCCATCTTGAAGACGATAAAACCATCACCTTAAAAACACTGGCAAAATAAAAAAATTCTGCTCCAGGAGATTTCATTTCAACTTCTTTGGCTTGAAATTGAAACTTCAACACACGCTTTGTAAGGGAAAAAAAGGAAGATAATGAAACTCTGATATGGGCACTTGTCGGGTTGCAGTTTTCTGCAATTGGGCCGTGCGGCTGTGGCCTGTGAATGTTGCCACTGGGTCTGGGCGCGAGGCGAACCCCACAAGCCAGAACCGGCGAGGCGGCGAACGGCGGCCGCCGCACTCTCTTCTCCGAGCATCCGCGCGGAGAGCGAAGGTCAGTGATCACCGCGCCGTCCCCTATGTCCGCTATAATTTCTTGTAGATGCTGATTACGCCTTGTAGCACGGACCATTTGTGGTTCGGGATGCTGCAATCTAGGATTAACCATTCTAGTCTGCTCAAGGATTAGGCCAAACCAAAAGCTCTCTTAATTTCGGACAACACGAATCGAAGCAAACACTCATGTAGGCTTCGATTCAGAAAAATACCATAGCAGGGTCAATTGGTCAGCTTCTTGTCATACCGCTATGTTTTTTCAGACCTAAGCCTGCTATGAACCCTAACATTTGGTGTCCTCTTAATTGGTCTCAGTATTGACTTTCTACGGAATCCCCATAACGTGTTGGGATTTGCACTCCCACTCAATACTATGTGGAGTTCTTAAGGTAACATAATATGGACTTATGGGGTAGTTCAAGAAAAAGTGGAAAAGGGTGCGAATTAGTAATTCAATTACATAACTTGTCAAAAATGGTGACCTGTCAGAATTTTTACAAAATAAGTACTCCCTGGGATCCGAAATAATTGTTGCTAGTTACGCTACCAAGTTCTACTTCCGTTGTTGTTTTCCATTGACATTAAAAACGATCGGAGGGAGTAGTATAAAATTGGTTAGTGCACTGCACTACAAGATAATCTTGACTAACCGCATTCTATCTTAAATGAATTTTGCATAAGCAGTTTGGCGTCTACACTCTCCAGGAAGGAGACTAGTTCCTGTATGGTTGGCCTCATGCAAGGATTACGGTTGACACACTTGCAAGCGACTTCAAGCACCTTCATCATCTGCTCTTCATACCCTGTGCCCAGAAGTGTAGGATCCAGGACCTCGAGCTGCTTCCCTTCTGATTTCATCTCTTGTACCCAGTTGACGAGTTCTTTTGATGAAGACAAGACCAGAACAGGACGTCTCCCTGTGAGCAGCTCCAGCAAGACCATGCCAAAACTGTACATGTCACCTCTCAGTGTGGCAACCCATCCTTGCCCGTACTCAGGCGGAATGTAGCCCAGAGTGCCAACTAGCTCGGTTGTGAAATGGGTTTTACTGTCGATCAATCTGGAGAGCCCAAAATCTGCAACATAAGCATTGAATTCTCTGTCAAGCAGGATGTTGCTGGACTTGATGTCACGGTGGACAATGTGAGGCTTGCAGACACCATGGATATAAGAAAGGCCCCGGCTTGCTCCTTGTGCGATCTTGAGCCGTGTCGGCCAGTCAAGAAATGAGTTGGCATCAACATCTCTGTTGTGAAGCCAGTCATCCAAACTGCCATTCTCCATGTAAGGATATATGAGGAACCTTGAATCTCCCTGTATGCCGTAACCCCAGAGTGGTACAAGGTTGTCATGCTGTGCCATTGAGAGCGCATCAACCTCTGCAGTGAATTCCCTGTCCATCAGACACATAGCATCATTAAGCTTCTTGATGGCCAGCTTGGCGCCATTGGGTAAGTCAGCCCTATAGACCAGCCCATAGCCTCCACAACCGATGATGTTCTCCTGGTGAAAGTTATTTGTAGCCTTCACGATGTCTGCGAATGTGAGGTTACTTTCTTCTCCCTTGCCCCGTGGCACTATTACTAATGATTCTTCTGAACCAGTCTCCAGTGAAGTTGCTTTCCCATCTCCATTGTTGCTGCTCTTGTGCTTGATTGTTGCAAGGAGACACCCAAGCAGAGAAAGAATAGCAGTTCCACCAAAGAATACACCGAATGTGATTGTAAAAATGGATTTCTTGGTCCATGGTTTTTTGAAGCTTGAAGGTCCTTCTGCTGAACCACAACTGTGATGGAGAACACGGCCACACAACTTTGGATTCCCTTGAAAGCTAGAACTTGGAAATGTACTTAGCTGGACTCCATCTGGAATTGGTCCTTCCAGGTTATTGTACGAAATGTTGAATGCTGAAAGGAAGTGCAGGTTCTTCAGCGCCGATGGGATCATGCCCGTGAGGTCGTTGCTGGACAAGTCCAGTGCCAGCAGATTTGTCAGGTTGCAGAGCTGCTGTGGTATCTCCCCTGATAAGCTATTGGAACTGAAGTTCAGTATAGCAAGCAAGTTCAACTGACCAATCTCCTCAGGGATCACACCGGTGAAGTTATTATTTCCTAAATTCAGCACTTTAGGGAAAGCACTGGTTATACGATATTGACGTGATGGAGCTGCGTAAACTGGCAGCTCAAAAGCTCTTGGGTCCAAACGGGGCGCAGTTGTCTTCTCTGAATTTAGCATTGACATCTCCATTAAGGCTCTTGGAATTTCTCCTGTAAGGCTATTATTTGATATGTCTAGATGGAAGAGTAAATTTAGTCGATTGATCCAGCCAGGTATTGGTCCACTGAGTTGGTTATTCTGCAAAAATAACATCTCCAACTTCTTCAGCTTTGATAGCCAAACAGGTATGTTTCCAGACAATGAGCAGCCAGCTATGGAAAGAACCTGAAGATTCTGAAAACCGTCAACTATTTCATCTTCTGGCATGGGTTCGCCCTTGAAGTTGGTCCCCCCTATAAGCAGGGAAGTGAGGTTCCTACAGTCCTTGAGTATCCGGAGCGTGTTTGTGATATTTGTAAAATTGTTGAAACCGAGTGATAGGAAAGTAAGGGATTTCAATCTGGCTATTCTTGGTGACAGCTGCCCATGCAAGTTGTTGCCAGATATGCGCAGTGCAGCCAGCTTGGTGCAAGAATATATGCTTTCTGGAATTGTGCCGGTGAAGTTGTTGTACAGAAGATCTAAATTCTTTAGATCGAGCAGGCTCGTGAAGTTGACCTTGGTAAGTTCTCCTTTGAAGTGGTTGCTCTTGAGGTCTAGTATTCTGAGTTTTGTGCAGTTGCTCAGAGATGTTGGCAGCTCCCCTGACATGTTGTTGTTGTCCAAATGCAGCTCCTCTAATCTCTTTAGCTGACCTATTGAACCGGGAATCTTGCCGCTGAAATTGTTCCCTCCAAGATCAATGGTAGTCAAATTTCGGAGCTTGATTATTTGTGCGCCATCGAGCACTCCATGTAAAACATTGTTAGGAAGCGAGAGGTACTCCAGTGAGGCAGCGTCGAAGAGTTCATTTGGGAGAGTACCGCTAAGGTTGTTGTGCCCAGCCTTGAGCACTCTGAGCATGGAGCAATTACCAAGCCCAGGAGGGATGCTGCCTGTAAATTGGTTGTAACAAAGTGCAACCACCGCTAACGACGGCGAGCCTCTGCAAAAATTACTTGGTATCTGCCCAGTGAAGGCTTTTTTTTATCAACTTGACTGTATTACAGTCTTTTTCTTATGCCATTTTATGGTTTACTATATCTTTTTTTTTACTAGCCCGCTCACTCTTTGTTGTATTTCATATGGACCAAGTTAATTTCTTTTTTTATATATATGGTTCTACTTGGTTTGCTCTTTGCCCGTGCTTGCGGTTGCTGCGCTAAGGGCCTTTTATTTCTGTAAGCAACAAATAGACAATAGTCTTAGTGTATTTCGGTTTACAGTCCGAGTTGGCAATAGGATGTTTTCTTTTTAATAAAGATGTTTTATGTCATTTCATTTTATTAGCAGTTGATTCTTTTTCTCTTGGTTGGCTGTCAATTCTGCGTGCTGAGTCTCTAATTTCTTGTAACCGCTACTCTGGGAGATAAATTTTTTATTTGGAATTATACTTAAGTACATAATGACATTCAAGTGGTACATTTTACATCCAGTAAGCACCAGATTGGCTGCCAGGCTGCCGCCTTAGCATGGGTGGAGTGCCTACGTGGCCACCTTGTGTACTACTGTACTAGTTTTTTTTAGTAAAATGTACTAACAGCTGCTTGCCCAGATCCTGGAATATAATTTTTTTTTTCAGCATCCACCTTGCCGCTCAGGCCTAAGGCCGAGCCAAAAGCCCATTTCCTTACCAATGGGGAAGAGCCTCCCACAGGCCACGGCATTCTTCTGCTTCCTCCAGTCCTACGCACGCCGCGATGCTCCTTCCACGCTCGCTTCCTCCCAACTGCGCGCCGGGGTTGACTATCCCTCTGCCGGCAATGCCGGTCCTGGGGAGCTGCCGACCTGCGGTATCGTCTAGCAGTGCAGCACTGTCGAGCTGTTCGGCGAAATGCCAACCCGGTCGCCTTTTTTTGCCTTCTGCGTGTATACACCGGATGGAGATTCTGCGCGCTGCAATGAAATGCAATGCAAGGTACGTCGTTTCTTGACCGGGCCAATCTTTTGACATGGTTGGAGCTTCTTGATCCCCATTCTTCTCTGTACATATAGTGGCTGTGTAATGTTAATCTGTTATCCGCCGTGGGTTTCTTATATTCCAAACACCGAAGCTGTATCACATCCTCAACTCATCAAGTCATCATTCCATTAATTCCCTGATTGGACCAAGCATCGGTAGTATCTACCGACCCAACTCCAACTGAGATGGACTGGTGGTTTCTACTTTCTGGTAATTCTGTTGATCCGGAAAAAAAAACCTTACACAGGACACATAGTATATGCACTTGAAGGGAGACCATTTTCACTATTTCACTGAGAGTACAAGGTTACAATTTCACTTCTTTATTCTTTTTCCCACTCCTGTGAAGCTTGAGCGTACATAATGCTTCAAGAAACATCGAGAAAGGAGGATAAACTAGAAAAAAGTTTCCTAAAAAGTGCATTAAGTTCAAAATCACAATATGTTGGGGCTGTAAAAAAACAAAAGTGAGGATCAGGATAGTCAGAAGTAGTACTTCTGTCAAGCTGGGTAAACTGAATATACCATGTGCACCAAACATGCAATGTTATCTACCATGTGATATTCATTCAATATTGGCTGGCTTTTATGTCTGTAGGTCAGTATCGATACTAGCCAGGCAGGAAACTATTTCCATGATAGCAGGCCTCCTGAATTGATTATGATCAACACACTTGCAAGCGATTTCGAGAACCTTCAGCATTTGCTCTTCATACCCTGTTCCTGTAAGTGTTGGATCCAGGACCTCAATCTGTTTACCCTCAGACCTCATCTGCAGAACCCATGGGACAAGTTCTTTTGATGTAGACATGACTGTAACAGGTCGTCTTCCTGTGAGCAGCTCCAGTAGGACTACTCCAAAACTGTATATATTGTTAGATGTATATGTTTACTGTTCATCATACATGTATAAGTAGTGGCCTTTGGCCCCCTGGAAATATAGTTGCTCACTTTGTGACATGGTATCAGAGCACACGGTTTGCTCTCCTCGCACCCCTCCTGGCACCCCCGGCCGCACGTAGCAACTCCACCGTCGCCGGCCTGCCGCGCCGCTGCCGCCGTCACCGGCCTGCAACGTCGCCGCCGCCGCTTCCGGCCGTCGGCTCCTCCGGCCTGCTCGCGCGCCGCCGTCTTCTTCGGCCTGTCTGCGCGCCGTCGTCTCCTCCGGCCTGCCCGCGCGCCGTCGTCTCCTCCGGCCTGCCCGCGCGCCGCCGCCTTCTCCGGCTGTCCGCGCGCCGCCACCTCCTCCGGCCAGGGCGCTGCCGTCGCCGCCGTCCTCCGGCCAGGGCGCTGCTCTCGCCGGCCAGGACGCTGCCTCCGGCCTCCTGCGTGCAGCACGCCTCCAGGCTTGCTTTGAAATCCCTCCCGTGCGTGCGTGCTTGCTGCAGCCCGTGCTTGCTGTACTGCTCGAGCTGCTAGATCTTCAGATCCAGTTTCTCTCTCCTTTGACTTCAAAAAAAAAAAAAAAAAAAAAAGTGCATCATGTCTTCTTCAGGCTATGTTGCCGTTCCTCGGTGCTCTCTGATCTTTGATGGCACCAACTACGCCGAGTTTGTGGGCTTTATGCGCATCCACATGCGCGGCCTCCTGTTGTGGGGCGTTCTCTCTGGCGAGATCTCCTGTCCGCCATGCCCCGTTGCTCCTGTGGCTCCTATTCCACCGGTACCACCCGCTCTTCCTGCTGATGCTTCTGAGGCTGATCGTGCTGCCGCCAAGGATGCTGATGATCTTGCAGTTCAAGCCTATGACCAGCAGGTATCGGATTACTCGGACTCTCTCTCTATTTATCGGGATGCTCTGTCTGTTTACACTCAGTGGTGCAATGATGATGCTCGTGCTGCTGCTGTCCTCACGGCTAGTGTTCTACCCCAGTTTGCTTCTGAGTTTATGGGATTGGGCACCACTGCTGCGATGTGGACTTATCTTTGCCAGCGCTATCAGCCCTCTGGTGATGCTCTCTACCTGTCTGTGGTGCGTCAGGAGCATGCTCTTCAGCAGGGTGACTCTACTGTTGATGAGTTCTACACACATTGCTCTGCCATCTGGCGTCAGCTTGACTCTCTGAGGACTGTTGTTTGTGGTACTTGTCGATGCTGTCAGACAGTGAGGTCAGACTTGGAGTTTCAGCGTGTCCATGAGTTCTTGTCTCGCCTGCGTTCTGAGTTTGAGCCTCGGCGTGCACACTTACTTGCCCGTGGTCGACGTGTTCCCATCTCAGAGGTACTTGCTGAGCTTCGCGCTGAGGAGACTCGACTCCGTTCTGCTGGCCTGCTTGTGGTTCCCACGGTGCTTGCTGCCCGTGCTCCGGTGTCGTCTGTTCCACCGCTGCTACCCACTCCTTCACGGGGGGTGGGCGGGCGGCCCTCTGGAGGGGGGGGTCGGCCTCGCTCTCACATGTTCTGCGACTACTGCAAGAAGCCCGGCCACCCAGAGTCTGATTGTTTCAAGAAGCAGCGTGACATGGGTCGCTCCTCTCCTGCAGTTCGTGCGCCTCCGTCTGCACAGTCCTTTACTGCCCAGGATATTGCCCAGCTCAAGCGTATGCTGGCTTCCTCTGGCTCTTCTTCGACGGGCACCGTTGCTTCGCTGACTGCTTCCACTACTGCTACTCCACCACCGCCGCCTTCACAGTCAGGTACATCTTCGTGGGTTCTGGATTCTGGAGCTTCTTTTCACATGTCTTCTGATGCTTCCGCTCTGTCTTCTCTTCGCCCTCTTGATTCTCCCGTCAATGTTCTTACTGCCGATGGCACACCTCTTCCTGTTGCTAGTCGTGGCATTCTTTCTACTCCATCATTTTCTGTTCCCAGTGTTTCTCATGTTCCCCGTCTTACCATGAATCTCTTTTCCGCTGCTCAACTTACTGATTCTGGCTGTCGTGTTATTCTTGATACCGACTCTTGCTCTGTTCAGGATCGTCGCACCCAGGTTCTGGTTGGAGCTGGCCCTCGACGCCGTGAGGCTCAGGGCCTTTGGGAGGTTGAGTGGCTTTGTGTTCCTTCCTCTGCCACCACATCCGCCAGCTCGCATGCTCTTGCTGTCTCCTCCTCTGCGTCCTTCCAACAGTGGCATCATCGACTTGGTCATATATGTGGCTCTCGCTTGTCCTCGCTAATGCATCAAGGTGTCTTAGGGTCTGTCTCTGGCGATGTATCTTTACATTGTAATGGTTGTAGACTTGGCAAACAGACTCAATTACCTTATCCTACGAGTGAGTCAGTCTCTCAGCGTCCTTTCGACTTAGTTCATTCTGATGTATGGGGTCCTGCTCCCTTTGATTCGAAAGGTGGTCATCGCTACTATGTTTTATTTATTGATGACTTCTCTCGCTACACTTGGCTCTATTGTATGAAATCTCGCAGCGAGGTCCTCCCTATATACAAGCGATTTGCTGCCATGGTGCACACCCAGTTTTCCACGCCCATTCGTGTCTTTCGTGCTGACTCGGCTGGTGAGTATATCTCCCAGATGTTGCGTGGTTTTCTTGCCGAACAGGGTACTCTCGCCCAGTTCTCTTGTCCTGGTGCTCACGCTCAGAATGGCGTTGCTGAGCGCAAGCATCGTCACCTTCTTGAGACGGCTCGTGCGATGATGATCGCCGCCTCTCTTCCACCCCACTTTTGGGCTGAGGCTATCTCCGCATCCACCTATCTCATCAATATCCAGCCTTCGGCTGCTTTGCAGGGTGGTATTCCTATGGAGCGTCTCTCTGGTCGTTCTCCTGACTACTCTGCTCTTCGAATGTTTGGGTGTGTGTGCTATGTTCTCCTTGCTCCCCGCGAACGCACCAAACTGACCGCTCAGTCGGTGGAGTGTGTTTTTCTTGGCTACAGTGATGAGCACAAGGGCTATCGATGTTGGGATCCTGTTAGTCGTCGGCTACGTATTTCCCGTGATGTGACTTTTGATGAGTCTCGTTCGTACTATCCGCGTCCTACTGCCTCGCCCTTCTCGGTTGAGGATATCTCCTTCCTTATTCTTCCCGACACCTCTCCCTCTGTGCCTCATGTTCCTCCTCCTCCACCTCCTCCTACGATGAGTCCCACTCTTCCTGATACTCCACCGACGCCACCCTCTCCACCTTCCTCCTCTCCTTCCTCGTCATCCACCTCTCCACCTTCCTCTCCGATACATCGTCCCCTCTCTCCTTTTCCTCTCCACTACACTCGTCGCCCTCGTGCTGTGGATGATCCTTCTGACGTGCCCTCCACTTCCAGTGCGCCTCCTTCCCCATGTACATCGGTTCATAACCTTCGTTCTCGGACCTCATTACGGTCTCCTGATCGCTATTCTCCTTCCCAGTACAGTCTTTCTGCTGTTGCCGAGCCCACTTCCTATCGGGATGCCATGGCTCAGTCTGAATGGCAGCTTGCGATGGCTGAGGAGATTGCTGCACTTGAGCGCACTGGCACATGGGATCTTGTTTACCCTCCTCCCGGTGTTCGTCCCATCACTTGCAAGTGGGTCTATAAGATCAAGACTCGTTCCGATGGCTCTCTTGAGCGTTACAAAGCTCGTCTTGTGGCTCGTGGCTTTCAGCAGGAGCAGGGACGTGATTATGATGAGACATTCGCTCCTGTTGCCCACATGACCACTGTTCGCACTCTTCTCGCTGTGGCTTCTGTTCGTCATTGGTCTGTGTCTCAGCTTGACGTCCAGAATGCCTTTCTCAATGGTGAGTTGCGTGAGGAGGTTTATATGCAACCACCACCGGGGTACTCTGTTCCTGATGGTATGGTTTGTCGTCTTCGGCGCTCTCTCTATGGCCTTAAACAAGCCCCTCGCGCCTGGTTTGAGCGTTTCGCCTCTGTGGTGACTGCCGCCGGTTTTGTGCCTAGCGACCATGACCCTGCGCTGTTTGTCCACACCTCACCTCGTGGTCGGACGCTCCTCCTCTTATATGTTGATGACATGATCATTACTGGCGATGACTCTGAGTATATTGCCTTTGTTAAGGCCCGCCTCCGTGAGCAGTTCCTGATGTCAGATCTTGGTCCTCTTCGCTATTTTCTTGGGATTGAGGTTTCTTCGACTTCTGATGGTTTCTACATCTCCCAAGAAAAATATATTCAGGATCTTCTTGCTCGCGCTGCTCTTGGTGATGAGTGCACTGCTGAGACTCCTATGGAGCTCAATGTTCAGCTTCGTGCTACCGATGGTGATCCCCTCACAGACCCGACACGCTATCGCCATCTTGTTGGGAGTCTTGTCTATCTGGCTGTCACTCGTCCAGACATATCATATCCTGTCCACATTCTGAGTCAGTTCGTCTCTGCTCCCAGTTCTGTCCACTATAGTCACCTTCTCCGTGTTCTACGATATCTTCGTGGCACGATCTCTCGCCGCCTTTTCTTTCCTCGCTCCAGCTCTCTCCAGCTCCAGGCCTACTCTGATGCTACGTGGGCCAGTGATCCTTCTGATCGCCGCTCGCTGTCTGCCTATTGTGTTTTTCTTGGAGGATCTCTCATTGCCTGGAAGACGAAGAAACAGAAGGCAGTTTCCCGCTCCAGTGCAGAGGCTGAGTTGCGAGCGATGGCTATGTTGACGGCTGAGGTGACCTGGTTGCGATGGTTGCTAGCAGATTTTGGTGTTTCTGCTGCTGCACCGACTTCTCTATTATCAGACAGTACTGGTGCCATCAGCATTGCGCGTGACCCGGTGAAGCATGAGCTCACCAAGCACATCGGCGTCGATGCCTCCTTTGTGCGTGCTGCTGTGCAGGATCAGATTCTTGCTCTTCACTATGTGCCCTCCGAGTTACAGCTAGCGGATTTCTTCACGAAGGCACAGACTCGAGCGCAGCATGGGTTCTTCCTCTCCAAACTCAGTGTCGTTGACCCACCATGAGTTTGAGGGGGGGTGTTAGATGTATATGTTTACTGTTCATCATACATGTATAAGTAGTGGCCTTTGGCCCCCTGGAAATATAGTTGCTCACTTTGTGACATATATCACCTCTCAATGTAGCAACCCATGCCTGCCCATACTCGGGGGGAATGTAACCCATAGTGCCGACAAGCTCGGTTGTGACATGAGTTTGGTTGGGAAGGATCAATCTGGCTAGCCCAAAATCTGCAACATAAGCTTTAAATTCTTTGTCCAGTAGGATGTTGTTAGATTTTATGTCACGGTGTACAATATGAGGCTTGCAGTCATCGTGGATATAAGAAAGACCCAGGCTTGCTCCTTGTGCAATCTTGAGCCTCATTGGCCAGTTTAGAAGTGAGCTACCATCATCATTCCTGTTATGAAGCCGATCATCCAGGCTGCCATTCTCCATGTAGGAATATATGAGGAGCCTTGTGTTTCCCTGGATACAGTAACCCCAGAGTGGTACAAGATTTTCATGCTGTGCCATGGAGAGTGCATCAACCTCTGCACTGAACTCCCTTTCCATCAGACACATTTCACCGTTGAGCTTTTTGATTGCCAGCTTGGAGCCATCATGTAGCTCTGCCTTGTAGACTAATCCATAACCTCCACATCCAATGATGTTTGCCTTGTCAAAGTTGTTTGTAGCTTTTAAAATGTCAGTCAATTTGAGGTTTTTTTCTTCTCCATTGCCTCGCGGCATCCGCATCACCACCACTGTTTGCTCTGAACTGGAGTAGAAGGAAGTTTCTTCAACATCACCAGTATTTTCCCTTCCTTTTTTTGTTGCAAAACCCTTCATCCTGAATGAGACAAGGAGATGCACCAGCAACAAAAGAACAGCGATGCCTCCAAAGAACACGCCAAATGCAATTGCAAAGACAGCCTTCTTATTATGCTGTTTTGTGTATGACGGAGGTACTGAAGGTGGACCACATTTGTGAGTGAGTATAGAGCCACACAGCTTTGGATTCCCAGCGAAACTAGAATTCTGAAATGTATTAAACTGGCCTCCAGATGGAATCGGCCCTTCTAGGTCATTGTTGGCAATGTTGAATGCTGAAAGGAAGTGTAGGCTGTTCAATGCAGCTGGGATAGCACCTGTGAGGTTGTTGCTTGACAAGTCTAGCACCTGCAAGTTTGTGAGGTTGCAAGTCGATTGTGGGATCTGTCCAGATAACTTGTTGAAACTGAAATCAAGTACGGCGAGCATTTTCAACTGTCCAATCTGTGTGGGAATCACACCTTCAAAGTTGTTGTGGCTTAGATTCAACACTGTTGGAAATGATGTAAGCACACGATATTGAAGTGATGGACTACTATAAACGGGTAGTTCAAAGACCCTTGGGTCCCAATCAGTTTCATTTTCCATTGACCTCAGCATTGGCATCTCCATCAAGGTTAACGGGATTTCTTCTGTGAATCCGTTGTTTGACAGATCGATAAAGAAGAGATGGCTTAGGGAGTTGATCCATGCTGGTATTGGTCCAGTGAGTTGATTGCTATTCAAAAGTAACATCTTCAAATTTGTGAGCCTTGATATCCATAAAGGTATTTTTCCTAATAACTGGCAATCTCCGATGTCCAAAACCTGAAGATTCTCAAAACCATCAATTATGTCATTCTCTGGCATGACCTCTTGCTTAAAGTTACCGCCGATGAGCAGGGTGGTAAGGTTCCTGAAGCTCCTAAGGATGTGCAGTGCATTTGTGATGTTTTTGAAAGAGTTTGAGGCAAGTGATAGGAAGTTGAGGTACTTCAGATCGCTTATTCTTGGTGAAAGCTGCCCATCTAATTTGTTGGTAGATAACCGCAGTGCCGTCAGATTGCTGCAAGAGTATAGGCTTTCTGGAACTGTGCCGTTGAACTGGTTAAAGTAAATATCTAAAGATTTTAGACTGGGCAGGTTGGAGAAATTGACCTTTGTAAGTTCTCCACTGAAATTGTTGTTCTTGAGGTCAATTGTTATCAAATTTGTGCAATTGCCCAAAGCTGATGGCAGCTCCCCTGACATGTTGTTGTTGTTGTTCAAATGCAGCTCCTCCAATTTCTTGAGCTGACCTATAGAATCTGGAATCTTGCCACTGAATTTGTTACCTCCAAGATCAAGGGTTACGAGATTTCTGAGGTTAGTCATGCGTGTACTATCAAGACGTCCATGTAAATCATTGTTAGGAAAAGACAGGTGCTCCAACAAGGTAGCATCAAATAAGTCATCTGGGAGGGTTCCACTGAGATGGTTGTAGCCGGCTCTGAGCTCTCTCAGCCTAGAGCAGTTACCAATTCCTGGTGGGATGTTGCCACTTAATTTGTTGAAACACAGATCAAGCACAGTGAGGGGTGAGGAGGTCTTGCAGACATCAGTTGGCATCGGCCCAGAAAAGCTGTTATTGCTGGCATTGAGTGCTCTCAGACTCTCCATTGATTTCCATGATGGAAACTGTCCTGCAAGTAAGTTGCTTGAGATGTTCAGTACCTGCAGAGTTCGGGCGAGGGTTGAAGATGGCAGCTTGTGGAGGGTTCCATTGAGCTGGTTAAAGCTGACATCAAGGATGGTGATGTTGCTGGACGACACCAATTCCAGCGGCAGACCACCAGACAGCGAGTTGTGAGAGAGGTTGAGGTACTGCAACCTGGTGAGGTTTCCAAGGGACTCGGAGATGCGCCCCTGAAGGCTCCTTGAAGCCAGCATGACATCAGTGACCATCATATCTTGGTCGCAGGTGATCCCTCCCCACTTGCAGCAATCCGTGCCATCCTTCCATGAAGCGGCGAGGCCATCATTGTGCGATAGACCTGCTAGGAACCGTAGAAGAGAGGTCTTCTCATGCTCCGTGCAAGAACTGACAGGAGAGCCCAAGGAGATCAGCAGCACAATTACAAGGCCAAGGGAAGGTATGTGCAATTTCTTGCTGCGTGTCTGGTCTGAAGACTGGAGCTTCTGCATGGTTTTCTGGTGAAACTAGCATGTAACCAGAGCGTAAGTTGTGCCCTGCCCGGATACAGGATCAATGGTGGTCTAATCATGAAAGGGTAGCAGGGGGAAAGATCTTGCTTTCATTTTGTTTTGTTGCTTGCAGTCGTAATCAGCACAAAGAAAAAAGTGGTAGGTTCACACTATGACGTCTCACTCATGGCTGCTTTGGTATAATCTATTGAGAAGTCAATTCCTCAATCTTAATGAAAACTAACAGTACAAAATATTGCATTGTAGTCATCCACTCATTTTCAACTCGGTCCATATCAAAATTTAACTACAACCTGACATCACTCCTCTTACCGGCTTATTGAAACAAATCTGACCTTTTCCCACTAATACAATTCTTGATGCATCCTTTGTTGAACAGGAAAAGGCGCGCATTCGAGAAAGAAACAGTAGGTGAAGATTTGAAGGAACAGGAAAAGGTGCACACTCGAGAAAGAAACAGTTGGTAAGATTTTGTGAAGATGCTATGGCAAGATAGTACACGGGAAGATCAAGCAGAAAGGCGGACGCGATCCAGAGCAATCATCAGCATCTCAGTTAGTGTGTAGACAAGGTCAAGTGGAAGGCAACAAGAAGTGCAATTTTCTAGCTTAATGGACGGGGTGGGTGATCTGTGCTCTCTTCCATCCTCTTGACAAGACCTGAGACGTTTACTTGCCCTTAGAGCATCTCTAACAGAGCCCTCAAACAGGCGCAAAAACGTAAAACGTCGGCGAGTTAACGGGCCGAGCCTTTTTTTCCGCGATAGCAGAGCCTGTAAACTCCGTGTGGCCCGTAAACGCGATAAGGGCGCCCGTAGAATTCCTCTTGTGACCGGTATATATGCTGGGATCTCGGCATTTCGCAGTTCCAAAACCCTATCCGCCGCCGACGAGCAATCCGCCTCCCGCTGCCTTCTTCTCCGACGAGAAATCCTCCGCAGCCGGAGAACCGCCACCGCCTCCGCCTTCTCCGCGATGGCCCCCAAGCGTGAGAGCTCCACTCCGCCGCAGGATGACGACCCTTTCGACGACGACTACTCCGAGGAGCGTCGCGCGAAAGCGGTGGCCAGCGACGTCGGCCGGAAGCGCGGAGCGCGCTACTTCAGCAACCGGAACATGCCGGTCCTGAGGGGGTTCTGGCGACGCGAGGTCGAGGAGTTCGACCGACTCCGCGCCGAGGAGCGGCACCCTATCCGCCGCCGCCGCGAGATGCTCAACGGCGAGGGAAGCTCAAGCGGCAGCGCGAGCTCCTCCTCCGCGCTCCAGGCTCTCCCTCCAGCGGAGGAATACGACGGCGCCGCCTACGGGTCCGCAGTGGCGCCGGAGGATTTCGTCGCCGACGAGATGCTTGAGTCCATAACGGCTCAAGTGTTGCTCCGGTCCGCGCGCGAGGAGGAGGAGAGGGCGGCGCAGCTCGCCCGCGAGGCAGAGATCGAGGAGATCTTCCTCCACCAAGGCCTCGAGGCAGACAGGCTCGCCGGGGAGCGGAAGGCGCTCTGGGCGACCTCGTCTCCGACGAGGACTGAAGGCGGCGCATCCGATACTTGTCGCCGCCGCATCCAGGGCTCCGGTGAGCCGAATTTTGGCAGTAGGATTAGGGCGGCGACAAGGTAGATGTAGTTTAGATTTTGGATTCGTAGTATTATGTAAAAAGTGTTCGGATCGGTGATGAAATCCTGGTCTGAAATGAATCGGGGCGAACACTAGTTTGTTCCCGTCAAAATTAAAATATTTACAGTTCTGTTTACGGTGTCTGCTATGCGTTGCTCGTTCTTCCGCGTAGAATTCTCAAAAAGGTGAACCTTAAACAAAAAATTGAGAGCTCTGTTAGAGATGCCTTATCATGCGATCTTTGCCTGATGCTTATCGTCTGCTGCTGTTTTCCATTGGCTCCACTGGCGCACTATTATGGACCATGGACAGCGACGCTTTGTGGCTATCATCTGAATTCTAAAGCAGTTCAAGTAAACTGGGTAGCGTGTGAAGGCTGGCCCTTGGTGACAGCCAGATGCGTGTGTGACATGCATGGTCTACAGAACTGTGAGGCAGAGCTGTTTGTTAATTAGTTTATCCGAGTATAATTGCTCGTTAGTAGGTATGGATGTATTCTACTCGAGACACTTGTTTTGGGACGGAGGGAGTAGTTTATTTTCCATTGTCCTATTTACTGTTTTTTCTAGATGTGGCTGATCGTATTCATGTTCTGACTTCTTTTGATATAATTGTTGTGATTGAGAAAATTTAGCACGAGGCTGGCACTCCTTATTTTGAGATTGACACCCTAGTCAGCACATAAAAATAAAAATATATTTACTAGAACAAAGGTTAAACTGAAGGAAATCTGAGATCAGAAAACATATTAGCAATTGAGGATTTTTTTTAAATTGTAAGCAATTCTACTTTGCAAAGTAAAAGTTTTCATTTTTTTTTTGTCCTATGTACATCTACAAGGAAAGACCACAGCAATAGAAGAATGAATAATTGTTTGGCAAATTTCAGAAAAGTCACAAACATTCTAGAAAAGTTTATCGAAACATATGAGAATAAAAAATGAGAAACATTAAGTTGTAAAAGGAAAAATATTTTGAAATTTATCAAGTTCTATGGTTTAATAGACGTGGCAGCCTAGTGAGCACAAATTGGAATCAAAAATAGAAAAGGGAAAATAAAGTTAATATTTTGAAAACTCAGCTACTGTTTCTTAAAGGATAATATAACATATAAAAAAAATGTGAGCAATATTTGTAGGAAGGTGAAATTTATCTTCGCAAACATTAGAATGTGATTTGACAAGGAAAACACAAAAATGAAAAAGGTAAATAGAAAATTGAGAAAATAATAAGTTATTTAGAAAAATAAATATTCAAGAAACGTTCTTAAAGATAATATAAATTCAATTTTTTAATATAAATTACAGATTTTGAATTTTCAATGACTTGGATGGAATATTCATGCAATTCTGTAAACTTAGTTTTACCCCATATTTTTCATTTTGATCTCTTTTTATTGGATTCCTATACGTTTGGCCTTTGTGCAACAGCCGGCTCTCTCTACTATAAACGAAGGAAACCATAGGCCAACACTAAATCTCCCGCTCCCTCCCCCTGTTCATATATAAGTGTGGGAGGGGGCATTTTCAACGTTGTTTGGGTCGTAAAAATGGCCCAACACGCTTATCTCTCGGATTTTTTCAGCTAGCAAGCTTATTCGGAATTTGCTAAAGATGCTCTTTGTCGCGCAATAGTTGCGTTCAAGGTTCAGAGATGCCGCCAGCAGGACCCAACTGAAGCTTACCAACTTTCTTTTTTTACACAAAGGGTGCCAATAGGCGTTGGAGCTTGGAAAGGGAATTGACGAATTGTAGGCTGCAGAGCGCAGCTGATTGTCTCGATATCATGGGCCAATAGAACTTGTTTTTTATTCCAAGTTCACCCGGGACGGGGAAAAGTGCGTGTATGTTTCTCACCCACCCGTGTCCGCGGTTCTAATTTCGATATACTAATTCTATTTTAAATATAAATCACTTAAAAAGTTTTAAATTTGTCTGCATCTAGATGTGTTTTAGTATGTTTGCTCATTTCAGTCTATATTTAATTCATATTAGAATATGTAAAACATATTATAATTAGAAATGGTGGGCGTACACATATTTCTTCCATCCAGAACTAAATTCATGTTTTTTGGGGCAAAAATTCGGAGTTTCGGTGAAAAGTTAAGACAATAACAGATTTTTAGCATAAAACGGCGGTGTTGTGTTATCTAAACTTGAGACCTCAAAGAAACAAACCCCAATGCCTCCATCACCGTGTTAGGCAGAAAACTCATTTGAAATTGTATAGAACAAATTCTAGACCGGTGCCAACTTCTATCGTAGAGGGAATTTCTTGGAAGTTAGGTTCCTTGCTGAACCCAACTCGCCAAGCAAATAGGAAGTGAGGAAAACAATTGTATGTCCAAATTTATAAAAATTCTGATAAAAATCAAGCACATAGATTATGGATTCAGGTGTGTACATGTAAGTTGGAAATTTAAACACGACCAATTTCTGATCCGAAGCACTCAGGCCGCATATTTAGTTCCAAGATCTTAGATATGTAACTTAAGCGTTTCATGAAGAAACTGAGAAACTGGGAGGTAGCCGGATAGGTGGTCTCGCCTGACCGAGACAAGGGTGAGAAATTGAGAACTGGGAGGTAGCAGGATAGGCGGGCTTCCCATGGATTTGTTGGGCTCGTCCCGTTAGACTCGTACGGGACAAGTGTGTATTTTAAGTGGAATAAATGGGCTATTTTTGGTGGGATGGGACGCGGGATTAGTGGGAAATCCCGTCCCACCTGAAACCGTAGTTTCTTCGGATCACATGATTGAAAAAAGAAAAAAAAATAGTAAACACAAAATCTCACATGTTAGCCATGCAAAACAGAACATTGTAAAATATAGGGAAATTGCACAAATATTCGTTTGGATGAAATGCAGAGGAACACACAGAAAATGTCTCGATGCCACAGACTTGAGTCTAAAAAAGAAGTTGAAGTGGATGTCTAAATGCCTATAAGATTGAGGTATAGGAATCCAAACCCTAGGAATTTTTCTGATCTAAATACAAGTCATAGAAAAAATATCTCTTAACCCATGAAGTTAAATATATCACATATGCATGGATCTCCAAAGAAATGAATGGTACAAATATTCGGAATCACGACGGTTGTGTCTAGATGATAATTCCTACTTCTCTCTCTTGCCATTGAGTTTTTCTATTTTTTGTAAATTTGGATGAAATTCTTCAAGACGTGTTTAGTAACCCCCCCTCCCCCTTCTCCCAACACTGTGCCTGTTTGCAGCATGAGTATTTCTTGGCTCACTTTTTGGTAGCTAGTGCACATTTGGCTAAAATACTAAAAGGAAAACTATCAATTCTTCCAAACAAACCCAAGACCTCTATGATAAGATGCACTTTCACCGCTACCCGTTCCATGGAGATTTCTAGACCCCGCTCTAATGTGGGTTGGAACATCATGACAGCGATTTCATCAATATATTTAACTGACGGTGAACACATTTCAAGAATATTTTCTTAAACCCGATAGTTCTATATGCCACAATTCGTTTTTACATGTTGTGTGAATATTTTATTTGACTCGCATGAATACTTTCCGTAGATGGTGGTACATATTTCAGAAAAAAATGTATATTAGAAATTTTATACACAATTTACAAATTACTCTATATTAGTTTTGAACATTTTACAAAATTTAGTGTTTTTTTTCTCTGTGATCAGTCGCAACTGCCGTCGGCTGGGCCGGACGCCCGTAAAATTACAACGATCAGATGAAAAAGGCCCGTCACGAATAGCCATGTCCGGCAATTACCCAAGAAGCCTCTCCGACGGCTTCTGCATTTATTCCCCAATCTATCGCCGGCGAGTCGCCGCTCTCACCGGAAGTGCCTTCTCCTCTGGTGCCACCGTACACGCACCGCGCCGTTCCGCGCGAGCGTTCCGGCATCTATTCATCCGACGCAATGCCCAGGCTGCTCGTCCCTGGTGTCGGTACTCGGCAGCAGCGTGCCCAGGCCGTTCGGCGAAATGCCGACACGGATGTTGATTCTCGAATGGCGCCTGGCAGCCGTGGTTGTCCGAAAGCTGGGTCGGGCTCATAACGCGCTTGGAGGCCTATGTGCAAGGCCCGTGGTTTCTTTGCCTCTGTACATCCTTCCACATAACATGGTAAGTAGATCACCGTTCTTCTCGTGTTCTACCTGTGCTGAATCATATACATTTGAGATATGGTAGTCGTGTTACATTCTCAATATTTTCATTACATTCCATTCGACGCTTGGACCAACCGTTTTGTTGTATCTGGTAATTGGGTAGTTCACCTCCTACTCTAGTGGGTTTCTAAAACCAGCTGATACGGAGAAAACACCTAATATCACATGATATCTGTACTTGAATGGAAATGATTTTCAAGAGTTCACTGAGAAAACAAGACAAATGTTTCAAATGTTAATACCCTTTCCTGTGCAAAAAAAAAGTCATCTAAAGGAATATGACAATCTTTCCTTAAAGAAATATGTAAAGCTCAAAATGGCAACCTGTTAGCGCTGTACAAAGTACAAAACAAACTGTAAGATATGAATAGTAGTCCTAGTGAAATATAGAAGTTACAAGTACATCGTGCACAAAAACACAAGACCGTCTACAATGTGTAGCTCATTGTACCTTGGCTGATCTTTGCAGCTGTGGGTCAGTGTCTACACTGGCCAGGAAGGAGACTACTTCCTTGACAGTTGGCCTCATGAACTGATTGCGGTTGACACATTTGCAAGCGGCTTCAAGAACCTTCAGCATTTGCTCTTCGCATTCTGTACCTCGAAGCGCTGGATCCAGGACCTCAACTTGCTTTCCCTCAGACCTCATCTCCAGCACCCATGGGACTAGTTCTTTTGATGTAGATAGGACTGGAACGGGTCGCATTCCAGTGAGCAGCTCAAGCAGGACTACTCCGAAACTGTACATATCGCCTCTCAATGTAGCCACCCATGCTTGCCCATACTCGGGGGGTATGTAACCCATAGTGCCAACCAGCTCAGTGGTGACATGGGTTTGATTGGGAAGCATCAATCTGGCTAGCCCAAAATCTGCAACATAAGCTTTAAAGTCTTGGTCGAGTAGAATGTTGCTAGATTTGATGTCACGGTGGATAATATGAGGTTTGCATACATCATGGATATAAGAAAGCCCCAGGCTTGCCCCCTGGGCGATCTTGAGTCGAGTAGGCCAGTCAAGAAATGAGCTAGCCTCATCGTCCCTATTGTGAAGCCAGTCATCCAGGCTTCCATTCTCCATGTAGGAATATATGAGGAGCCTTGTGTTCCCATGGATGCAGTAGCCCCACAGTGGTACAAGATTGTCATGCTGTGCCATGGAAAGTGCATCAACCTCTGCACTGAACTCCCTTTCCATAAGACACATTTCATCATAGAGCTTTTTGATTGCCAGCTTAGAACCATCAGGTAGCTCTGCCTTGTAGACTAATCCATAACCTCCACACCCAATGATGTTCGCCTTGTCAAAGTTGTTTGTAGCTTTTAAAATATCTGCGAATTTGAGCTTGTTTTCTTCTCCCCTGCCCTGGGGAATCCGTATCACCACTAACGAACTGGAGTAGAACGAAGTTGCTTCAACATCTCCATTATCATCCCTTCTATTTTTCGCTGTAACCTTCATCCTGATTAAGACAAGGAGACACACTAGCAACAAGAGAAAAGCAATACCTCCAAACAACACACCAAAGGTAAGTGCAAAAATAGCCTTCTTATCTTGCTGTTTTATGGAGGACGGAGTTAATGAAGCTGAGCCACATTTATGAGTGAGCATAGGGCCACACAGTTTTGGATTCCCATAGAAACTAGAACTCTGAAATGTATTGAACTGGCCTCCAGATGGAATAAGTCCTTCTAGGTCATTGTTCGAAATGTTGAATGCTGAGAGGAAGTACAGGCTGTTCAATGCAGCTGGGATAACACCTGTGAGATTGTTTCTGGACAAGTCTAGCACCCGCAAGTTTGTAAGGTTGCATATTGATTGTGGGATCTGTCCAGATAACTTGTTGAAGCTAAAATCAAGTACAACAAGCACTTCTAACTGGCCAATTTGTGGGGGAATCACACCTGTGATGTAGTTGTGGCTTAGATTCAACACTGTTGGGAAAGATGTAACACCACGGTATTGTAGGGATGGACCATTATAAACAGGAAGCTCAAAGACCCTTGGGTCCAAATGAGTTGCGTTCTCAGTTGATTTTAGCATTTGCATTTCCATCAAGGTTAATGGGATTTCTCCTGTAAGTCTGTTGTCTGACACATCCATATAGAACAAATGACCTAGGGAGTTAATCCAGCCTGGTATTGGTCCAGTGAGTTTGTTGCCATGTAGAAGTAACATCTCCAAATTTGTGAGCCTTGAAATCCATAGAGGTATTTTTCCGAACAATTGGCAATATTCGATGTCCAAAATCTGAAGTTTCTCAAATCCATCAGTTATGCCATCCTCTGGCATGAGTTCTCCCCTGAAGTTGTTCCCTATAAGCAGGGTGGTAAGGTTCTTGCAGCCCTGAAGGATGTGAAGTGCCTTTGTGATGTTTGTGAAATTGTTTTTACCAAGTGACAAGAAGGAGAGATACTTCAGATCACCTATGCTCGATGAGAGCATCCCATCTAAGTGGTTGCTAGATAACCGCAGTGCAGTCAGATTGCTGCATGAGTAAATGTTTTCTGGAACTGTACCGGTGAAGTTGTTTGACCAAAGATCTAAATTTCTTAGATTGGGCAGGTTGGAGAAATTGACATTGCTAAGTCCTCCATTGAAATTGTTGCTCTTGAGGTCAAGGGTTATCAGATTTGTGCAATTGCTCAGAGCTGATGGCAGCTCCCCTGTCATTTTGTTGTTGTTCAAATGTAACTCTTCTAGTCTCTTGAACTGACCTATATAATCTGGAATCTTGCCACTGAATTGGTTCCCTCCAAGGTCAAGGGTTATGAGATTTCTGATGTTAACTATGTGTGCACTATCTAGAATTCCACTTAAACCATTGTTTGGGAAAGACAGGTGTTCCAACGAGGTTATATTGAAGAGTTCATCTGGTAGTGTTCCACTGATGTTGTTGTTCCCAGCCCTGAGCTCTGTCAGCATGGAGCAATCACCAAGTCCTCTGGGGATGTTGCCACTTAATTTGTTAAAACACAGATCAAGCACAGCGAAGGATTGCGAAGTGTTACAGAAATGAGTCGGTATCTGCCCAGTAAACTTGTTATGGCTGGCATTGAGTATGGACAGATTCTCCATTGCTTTCCATGTGGTGGATGGTAACTGTCCTGCAAGCAAGTTGCTTGAGATGTTTAGTACCTGCAGAGGCCGGGCAGCAGTTGAAGATGCCAGCCCGTGGAGTGTTCCATTGAGCTGGTTAAAACTGACATCGAGGATGATGATGCTGCTGGATGATACTAGCTCCGGTGGCAGGTCACCGGACAGCGAGTTGTGAGAGAGGTCAAGGTACAGCAGCCCGGTGAGGATCCCAAGGGACGCTGAGATGCTCCCCTCGAGACCCTTTGAAGCCAGCAAGACATTGGTGACCGTCCTATCTGGGCTGCAGGTAATCCCTTCCCATTTGCAGCAATCTGTGCTCTTCCGCCATGAGGCGGCAAGACCACCGCCGTGTGAGAGCCCTTCTAAGAACTGTAGAAGGGAGGCCTTCTCCTGCTCCGTGCATGAACTGGTGGGAGAGGCCAAGGAAACCAGCAGCACAAGAGCAAGACCAAGGCAAGGTAATCTTCTATTGTATTTCATGCATGGAAAGTGGAGTGGCTGCATGGTTTTCTGATGAAGCTACTATGCAAACCAGATGCTTATGTTTGTGTCCTGGCTGGGTAAAGCATCAAGCAGTGGTCTAATCATGAAAGAGCACGGGGAAACAAACAAGCAGGTCTTGCTGCTCCCATTTTGTTTTGTCCCTTGTAGTTGTAGTCACCACGAAGAAAATTGGGGTCAAGAAAATTGGATTTTTTAATGTAACAAAATTGGATTTTACGCATCTGCCAGCAGCCCACCACAGCTTCCTAATTCACACTGACGCTTCAGTGTTTCATTATGGCTGCCTGCTACAATCTACTGACAAGTCAACTGCCAATCTTCCTTATTACTGGCCGTACAAGTATCTTTTGGTAGTCATCCCTGACTCTTCCTCTTACAGACTTTTTTACAGCATGCCATTAATTTACTTATCTCAATGCTTTCACGAAACAACTCTAACCTCTTCCCAGTAACACCTAGCCAAAATATCATTTCCTGATGCATCCTTTTGCCCTTTGGTGAACAGAAAAAAACGCGTATTTGTCTATTTGAGAAAGAAGAAATTTTCAAGTCCTCAATTTGCGAGAGTAATACACGCGCGGGGAGATCATTTCGAAAGGCGGCGCTTGGAATCTTGACCAGTCATCAGTGTCACAGTCAGTGTGTGGACAAGGCCAAGTGGAGGGATAGAAGATAGTGCAATCCTGTAGCCTAATGGATGTGCTGGAGTGGGTGGGTGACCTGGTGATGAGCTCTGTGCTCTCATCTCATCCATATCCTTGACCTGAGGGAGGCGTTTACTTCCTGTTATCACGCGAGCTTTGCCTGCTGGGTACGTTTGCTACTCTTTTTTTTTTTCATTTCCAACTGGCTCCACTGGCGCACTATTGTGGACCTTGGGGTGTGACTCGCCGACTCTGTAGTTATCTGAATTTTGAAGCGGCTAAGTGAACAGGGTATCGTGTGAGCTCTGGCAGTAGTAGCTTGGTTAGTTGGTCACTTGCCTCTGATGCTCGTGCCTTATGGGGATGGTCTCTGGAACGGAACCATCTGGTGAAAGGATTATTCAGTGTAGTCTTGTACTTCATCAGTTGAATAATTGCTGTCCAGAATCACATTTCCCTTTCGGTGAAGGTTTTGTTCTACTGTAGTCTCTTTAACGATATGTGCTGATGGCTCTGTAGTAGATGTAGCTACACCGTCTCACTATTATTTTTAGATGCCGCATTCTATCATTGATCATCAGACATGCGCGGTTCTGATTGAGACAAAAACGGCAAGTGGCTGGTACTCTACATGATTAAGGCTTACAGGAACTGCAGCGTTGGCACTGCATCTTTTTTGTTGTCTTGTTTAGGGCCTGTTCCGTAACACTCGACTCCAGTAATTTTTCACTGACCTCTCTGTGTCTGCTTCTGGGTGCAGGATTTGCACATGGTTTTCTTTATCAGGTACAGTGTCGATCGAAGAGCTTGTTGTGGGGAGGGGCAAAAAAGAACACAATACGAGCGGCCACCAACATGTGCCAGCTTGGGGATCAAGCGTGTGGTTTCAACATGTTGATATGGTCTTTGCACCTCGCTTTCACGCTCGGCCACTTTCCTTCAAGCTGCAAAGGCAAAGATTGCGGCGGGACTAGTCCACGAGATTCAAGCCGTTAATTGCTTGACGTGCTTGCACTTTGCCGCCAACACATGGATGATCCATCATCGTCTTCCTTGTCGTTGATGATTCGACAAGGCATCTCATATTTCTTGAACTTAATTGTATTTGTCTTCGTCCGAGCTCCGGATAATCCGAGGTTGAACCTGATGGGCACACGGTATGGGTATGACTTCTTGGATCAGTTTTTTAGTGAGCCCTTTTATAGTACCCTAAAATGAACCACATCCATTTATTTCCGTCAATCCAATGGCTAAAATCGTTTTATACTAGTGCTAATTTTTTTTTTTGAGACTATATACTAGTGCTAATACGAGCAGTAGTATAAGTCATACTAGTGGGAGCCTCCGATAGATGGGCTCTGGCCCAACAACGCAGAAGTGTGCTGGTCCAACAAAAGCCTCGTCTTTCGAGGAGGCGTGACTGCGACGGCACGGGAGACGTCCTTGCGGACGGCGGCGAGCGCAAAGCGCCGCAGAGCAGGGCCGTCCATGCGGCTGGATATCCACCAGAGCGCGCCACGGATGCCGGCCGGAGGCCTCGGCTGCCGCTGTCGCCGTGGGAACTGGGGACTCCGCCGCTCCACCCCCAAGTCACCCACCCAGATCAAGTGTCCGTCGGCCGCGCCTTCAACACCTCGCTCCGGACCGGGAAGCTCTTCCCGGGCCCGCACCTCTTCATCCGCGACGCCATCACCATGCTCTGGGTGGCCGCCGCAGCGCTGGTGCCCGCGACGCAAAAGAGACGACCATGAGCCCGTGAAGAGGAAAGTGGGGAGGATGAACGGAGCAGCGGCTATAGTGGAGATGGGTTGGGGGATGTGGTAAGAGCTTGAGGCGGCGACGGGAGGGTTCTGCGAGGCGAACGTGGTCGGGCTGGGAGGCTACAGAACAGTGTTCGCTCGACGATGGCGAGGTAGTCCCTAAAAAATATTTTGTAAGAAAATGAAAAGAATAGATAATAAAATTGCAAAAAAGGAGAACTAATTAAAAAGATTTGATTTTTCTTTTCCCACCCTCATGGCCTTTCTATCCTTCAGGACATGCTTGATCAGAAGTGAGTACATGTTCATCCTGTTGTCATTGTTGCCTTGTTGAATTTTGTTGAATAAGCTAGCTACTGCATCACGTGTAGTCTGTCAGTTTCGTTGTTCAGTTGTTAGGTCCAGACTAGGGGTTGTTAGCTGTTTGGTTTCAGTTAAGTTTCAGTTAGTGGTTCTTTTGCTCAGTAGGCGATCTGTGTGTCACGAGCGAGTTAATAGATCATGCTCCAGGTCTCGGGATGACTTTTGTTTTGCTTCTGAATAAATAGAGCAGAAAATCAACAGGCTGTACACTGCACCAAAAAAACAGCAGTTTGTGAGTTTTGGAAGAACAGATTTGAGTACTCTGATTCGCCCTGCTCCTAGACGGCCAAAATGAACTTGGTGCAAGCATGCCTTTGTTAAGCAGAAGATCCAATTTATCATTTTGCAAGTTATAAAGTTTTAAAAATTGGTGAAACTTTACATCAAGGCTCTAACTAAATACATATCAGGTACACTAGTTTGGGTTTCACGGATTATATACCTAGGTTGCACCGTATATCTACTATAGCTAGAGGAGAAATGAGTTTAACATATTTATAGGTTGCAAATAAAAAACATATGAACTGCGCATTTAGTAAGCCGTTGAAGTATTGAGTTGCAATAAGAGAATTTCTTTTTTTAAACGTGCATTTCTGAAATTGGGAGAAGCCTTTTCACTTATTTACTGAAGCAAACAGTAGGATAGGAAAAATAATGAGCAAATTGAGACAGTTGCATCCAAATACGCCGACTAAATTTGTAAATTGTACTTATTACATCAAATCCTTCAAATATGTACAGACGGCGGATTCGACCGCCTTAAACCTCAAAAAAAAAATCCTTCAAATATAGAAAATGTTTCAAAAACCTAAATTGTTCGACTATCAACCATTGAAGATAATAGATGTTTCAAAAACTAAATAGTGCGGCTGTCATCATCCTTTTTCGGGTCGTCATCTTTCTTGGGGTCGTCACCTTGTCATCCTTCTTGAGCCTTTAGCAAGATTGTTGAATGGCGACTTGATGAGGGTCACCGCGAGCTTTGGTCGAAATCTGTTGATCATTGCCTGCCAGATATAAAGTTAATCAATATGGCTGTTCATAAAGCTAACACTAGCTTGTTAGAAAGATTATGGCTGTAAGTACTGCATAATTCTTTTTCTTCCTCTATATGTCACTCTGTTCTTCTTTCTAGATGTCAAGTGTTAACTTTTGT
The DNA here is from genome assembly GCA_026929855.1 of Poa annua. Lineage (NCBI taxonomy): Eukaryota > Viridiplantae > Streptophyta > Magnoliopsida > Poales > Poaceae > Poa > Poa annua. Next base: position 11,286,865 of record CM049436.1, read on the forward strand.
TCTTTTATATGTTGTAGTTGCTAGATCAGCGACAGAACATGAACGTGTGGCGATATGTGCAGACAATGAATGGGTAAGTGGACATCATGCGCTTCTTTATTTCAATAACTGCAGTGTCAACTTAGTTCATAGCAAACTGAAGCAATTGCCACAATTTGTAGGAGATATGACTTGACAGAAGAGCTTTAGTGTAGAACCCTGATTTTTGTCGGCAAGAATTGAACTCCTAAGCCACTCCGCAGCACTCGTTAGAAAAGGACGTCGCTAGATCATGTGTGCTTGTCCATGCTACGGCATTGAGCTGAACCCACATATCATATAGCCGAGACTGAAGCACTAGCAGTGCACTATGGAGTTGGGTTCAGCTGAACCCAACGAAATTTATACTATATGCTCTAGTAAATCACTGGTTGTGAAAGAAAAAATAGTAATGATCCTATGTAATATATGAAATTGAACCCATCAAATATTTTGGCTAGCTTCACCCCTGAGCACCAGTCATCTGAAGCAGCTGGAGCCTGGAGAAGCTATCTCCCTCAGTCAGGAGAACTTTTTCTGGGCACTACCTACTGCTACCGGTGTAATATATTGGCCAGTTTTCTCCTTTTTGTACCCTTTGACGAACCTATGCACGACTAGCTCCCTGTAAGAGCAGTATCCATGTACTTCAATGTAAAAAAACAGGTTGTTTACCAGTGAATTAAAAAAGTTGTTTCTTTTGACATTTCCATCAAGAATATCAAAAATTATTCAGTATAAGACCCACACAGTTGTGCGCCTGGAACTTGAATGGGACCGGACATCATCCATGATTCATAAACGTAGCCATCACAACGTTGTATTGCCTAGTCTGTTAACCACAACTTCTGCTCATCCTCCCATCTAGGAGTAGACATCCATCACTCAGAAACTGAAGCTAGCTATTAGCATACACCCTGAGGTTCCTCAGATCACCAAGCACCTGGTTTAAAGAGAAGAAATACATTACATAAATTTTGACAGGAAAAACAATTTGACAGGAAAGCAAAACAGGAAACTTCAGGCACAAATGACTCTTCAGCTAAAGTTCTATGAATATAAGAACTGTATGTGCAACATGGAAACGAAATAACTTTTCAACAATTTCATTTTCTAACTGATGTACCAACGACATTTTTGCCTTTCTTTTTTTGCAGGGGATGACATTTCTGCTTGAATATGCATAGTGTTAAACTATTATATTTAGTTATTCTTTCCAGCACTCTAGTTGAGGAGACTCACCATATGTAAGAGTTAATTTTTTACAAGCAATCTGCCTAAACAACATCTAATTTCACTATAATATCCACCAAAGCATATCAATACTGAACCACACATATGTTCACTGTTTCCTACAAATTGAGCAATGAACAGAGGGCTTCCAAAGGATGACACTACTTCCTTACTTTTGATGGGCTTATCTTGTTACTTTAGCTGTCCCTCCATGGAGGTTATCACTAACTAACTGTTTTATAAAGCGAAAGAGACACTTAATAATAAGCATAACTTGTTAGGAAACATTAGCTAAATTCCGATAAAGAGCCACGATTCTATGACAGGTTACAGACAACAAGCACCAACTAGATTTTCGTCACAACATTGCAAAAGCTACAGCAAGTACAAATGACACATATCACCTGGTTCAGAATCAATCAAGAACGGAGTCTGCTTTCATCTCTGTTTTTTCTCATGTTGTCACACAATGTCACGTAGGCTACTTTGCTGATACAATGTCATGTGCTACTCTAGTTTTCATCCAGGAGTTGGACTGAACAACTATGATCACGGAGGTGCTTAATTCAATAGTCTAGCCTAAATGCTTAGTATTTGCTATTTGTTCCTAAGTGCAAACATATGAACAAACACATATTACTTGCTCACTGAAGATCGTCCGGACAATTAGGAAAAAACAGTGCATGCTATCTGCTCTTGGACAGCCGTCAGCATCCAACTCCGACGTGCCGTGTGGCGTCAGTTTGAAGGGTGAATTCAGCGGAGTAGGCGTACGGGATGGTGTCGGTGGCGGGAGGCATCCACCTCTATGTTACGTCTGGCGTCGCCTCGTCGTGTTCAGGGTGCAGTTGAGAGCCAGAGAGAGAGGGAGTCCGGCAGCGTGCGGGCGGGGTGGGGGCGTTTACATCGGGTGTGAGGCGGCGGCCTGCGGGGTGGAGGTGACGGTGCGGCGGCCGTGGCCTGCGGGGTGGAGGTGACGGCGCGGCGGCGGCGCACATGCAGGATGAGAAGGCAGCGAGGGCTTCAATGTTTTTTTTGTTCGTGAACGCCTTCTCGTCATTACTTTTCCATAAAATAAAAACTTCCTGGGCCTATTGGGCCAAATCTTTATCAGCCGTTAAATCAAACCATACTACTCTAGTCATATTTTAGGAGTGGTAAAAGGTACCTTAAAAGTTGCCTTTTTAGTACTTAAACATTCAAATAATTATTTCCTTTTAGGCCGCCGCTTGCAGGATGTGAGGATAAGGGTCTGACCAGTGTAGAGTGGATGAGATCAGGGGAGAGTGTGGACAAGAGCAGTTTGATTAGTCACCATCTCCTGTGGCTGTGGTCGACCATGACCATTCTGAACAATGAAGTGTGCAAAAGTCACCACATCAAACGAAGCGAATGACCCTTAGCAACCCCGCTGAGACACCAAGGAAGGAAAGTACTCAGTGAGAGAAATGGAGGCCGGCGAGAAGCCACACGTCGTCTGCCTGCCGGCCGCGGCGCAGGGGCACATAATCCCGATGCTCAAGCTGGCCAAGATACTCCACACTCGGGGCTTCTACGTCACCTTCGTCAACACCGAGTTCAACCACCGCCGGCTGCTCCGCTCGCGAGGACCCGCGGCGCTCGACGGCCTCCGAGACTTCCGGTTCGCCGCCATACCGGACGGGCTCCGGCCGTCCGATCCCGACGCCACCCAGGACATCGCCGAGCTATGCTACTCCATCAAGAGCGCCTTCCTCCCCCACTTCCGCACGCTTCTCGCCAAGCTCAACGACCCCGGCCGCTCCGGAGCTCCGCCTGTCACGTGCCTCGTCGTTGATGGCGTCATGTCGTTCGGCTACGACGCCGCGGAGGAGATCGGTGTGCCGTGCGCCGCGCTGTGGACGTCTAGCGCCTGCGGGTTCATGGGGTACCGCTGCTACCGTCAGCTCATGGAGCGGGGTCTCGTTCCTTTCAAAGTCTTGTGTGCAGATGAGGCACAGATCACTGACAATGGACACCTTGACACCGTCGTTGAGGGCATCGGCGGTCTGTGCGAGGGCATGCGGCTGCGTGACTTCCCAACCTATATACGCACCACAGACCGCGACGACATCATGATGAACTTCGTGTTGTACATAGCCGAGAGGCTGTCGCTCCCAGACGCAGTCTTGCTCAACACCTTCGACGAGCTCGAGGGGCCGGTCCTTGACGCCATGCGCACCATCCTCCCACCCTTGTACACGGTGGGCCCGCTCCATCTCCACGCAGGCCTCGTAGTTCCGGCTGGAACCTCGCTCGATGGCCTTGGATCCAACCTCTGGAAGGAGCAAGACGACGGCCTCGTCGAGTGGCTCGACGGACACGGCCCCAACTCCGTTGTGTACGTCAACTACGGCAGTACCACCGTCATGACAAACGAGCAGCTCGTCGAGTTCGCGTGGGGGCTTGCTAACAGCGGCTACCCATTCATATGGAACATCCGGCCAGACCTCGTTAAGGGTGACACGCCCGTTTTGCCGCCGGAGTTCATGTCCTTCATAAGCGGTCGCTCCATGCTCACCACATGGTGCTCTCAGGAGAAGGTGATTGCACACGAGGCGGTGGGGGTTTTCTTGACGCACTCCGGTTGGAACTCGACTCTAGAGAGCATCGGTGCCGGCGTGCCAATGCTGAGCTGGCCGTTCTTCGGTGAGCAGCAGACCAACTGCCGGTACAAGTGCACCGAATGGGGAATCGGGATGGAAATCGGCGGGGAGGTGAAAAGGAATGAGCTAGCATTGTTGATACGGGAGGCAATGGAGGGGGAGAAGGGGCAAGAGATGAGGAGGCGCGCGGCGGAGTGGAAGGGCATGGCCATGCGAGCAACTCTACCAGGTGGACCCTCGATATCCAATCTGGACGCAGTGATTCATGACATCCTTCTGGCAAGGTTTTACTCTTGTAATGACAGAAACAAGTAAGAACAGGTCACACCAAATTGAGTACAACTAGTCAATCTGTTTTGCACTGACGAAACGATTATTTATGCTGCAAGATGTCCCACTGAGGATTTAGGCATGAGGAGACCGAGAAAGACATCTTGTTAAGTTTGTTTGTTCTTCATTACAATGTATCGAAATGGAGACAATTGACGTTTGTGCGGAAAATTCTTATAAGAATGCCCACTCAGGTCCTCATATAGTGCCCAAGTGGTTTCCCATTTCGTTTGTTTGGTGTTCTTTGTCGACGGTTGTATGAGAAAATAGTGGTTTGACAAAGTGCCTTGCGAGGGAATACTGGCTATGATGAGAAAGGATAAGGCCTCCTTGTGCCTGAACCTAGCTACTGCTCCTCGTCTGCCCACTCAGGTCCTCATATAATAAGAAACTATGTGGTGAAAGATCAAGAAAGAGACAAAGCTCAAGAGTCACCAAACTTAAAGAGGGGGATGCCAACACGAGATACTTTCATCTCCGGATCAATGCAAGAAGGCGTAGAAACTTTATTCACCGGCTAAAGCACAATAATGGATGGGTAACCGGTCATGAGCAAAAGGGAGACATCATCCATGCGCACTTCAAGTCTATCATCAAAAGAGGCCCTCCACGCACCACTAACCTCAATTGGAACAACATTCCTCTCCCTCAATGTGACCTTGGTGGGATTGATGACCTTTTACGGAAGAGGAGGTGAAAGCCGCGGTGAACAATACTGCTAGTGATAAAGCCCCCGGTCCGGATGGCTTTACGGGAGCCTTCTTTAAGGCTTGTTGGAGCATTGTCAAAGATGATATCATGCATGTCATTAACCAATTCTCATCCCTCCACACCAACAACCTTCATTGGCTCAACTCCGCAAATATTGCACTCATCCCCAAGAAAGAGGGAGCGGAGGAGGTCACGGATTTTAGACCCATTAGCCTCATCCATGCGATTGCCAAGCTCATTTCCAAGATGATGGCATCTCGACTTGCGCCCCACATGAACAAGCTAGTCTCCAAGGCCCAAAGTGCGTTCATCAAGACAAGGAGCATACACGATAATTTCCTATACGTCAAGAACTTGGCTAGGAAGCTCCACAAGACAAGAACTCCCACTCTCCTCTTCAAGCTAGACATCAAGAAAGCTTTCGATTCCGTGAGGTGGGATTACTTGATGGACATGTTGCAACACTTGGGCTTCCCACCCAAATTTCGAGATTGGGTGTTGGCGCTCCTCTCCACCTCATCTTCGAGGGTGCTCCTCAATGGGGTGGCCGGTTCCCCTATAAAGCATGGAAGGGGCCTCCGGCAAGGGGACCCCCTATCGCCGCTCCTCTTTGTGATGGCTATTGATCCCTTGCACCATCTTCTTCAAAAGGCCACCGAGCAAGGACACCTCCAAAAGATCCGGGGAAGGACACCAACAATCCGTACCTCGCTCTATGCCGACGATGCCGCCATCTTCATGGCACCTAAGAAGGAGGATATTACGTTCTTGGCCACCACTTTGAACCATTTTGGTAATGTCACCGGGCTTGTCACAAATTGTTCAAAAAGTCAAGTGGCACCCATCAAATGCGAAGGAATAGATCTTGATGACATCTTACAAGCCTTTCCGGCAAGCCGCACAAGCTTCCCTATGAAATACCTTGGGCTCCCATTGTCGGTTAAGAGGCTCAAGAGGATCCATTTTCAACATTTGGAGGATAGGGTTGTCGGGAAGCTTCGACCTTGGGAGGGGAGGCATGCCACCATGGCCGGCCGTGCGGTCCTAGTGAAGTCGGTTCTCACTAGTGTTGTCATTTACTTCATTACCGTCCTTGAGGTGCCTTTGGAAACACTCTTGAAGATTGATAGCATCCGGCGTGCCTACCTTTGGGCGGCATGTGAGAAAGTCACCGGAGGAAAATGCAAGGTGAATTGGGAGATGGTTTGCAAACCAAAAGATTTAGGAGGATTAGGAATACTCAACTTAAAGAAATTCGCTTCGGCATTGCGGCTAAGATGGCTTTGGCAAGAATGGAATGAAGACAAAAAAGGCATGGGTGGACCTTGGGAACCCTTGCAACAACGACGACCGAGACCTCTTTGCGGCGGCTACGAATGTGACCATTGGAAACGGGGAGCGGGCTCTCTTTTGGGAATCCTCATGGCTACACCTACATGGGAGGAGGCCAAGAGACATAGATCCGTTGATCTTCGCCATCTCAAAAAAGAAGAACACCACGGTTCGGAAAGCCCTTGAGCAAGACTTTTGGATCACTCAAATAGACCATGAGGGAGGGTTAACCGTTGATCACATCACCCAATTTGCTCAACTTTGGGAAATGCTTCTCGGGGTTTCTCTAAACCCCGCTACTTCGGACACCATCACTTGGAAGCTCTCCAACAATGGAGCATACTCCGCCAAATCGACCTACAAGATGCAATTTTTGGGATACACAAACTCAACGATGCCTACACTTGTTTGGAAGGTTTGGGCACCGCCCAAATGCAAGTTTTTTGGTTGGTTGATTTTGCAAAACCGCGTTTGGACGGCGGATAGACTAGAGAGAAGGGGATGGCAAAATTGTGGCTTTTGTAAGTTGTGCAACCAAACTCAAGAGACGGCGGCACACCTCTTCTTCGAATGCCGATTCACTAGGAGGATATGGGCAGCTTTGAAAGCATGGTTGGGCCTTGTTGACATCGCTCCGAGTGATTGGATCGCCATTCCGAGCGTTAAGGATTGGTGGACGGAGGTAATACACAAGAGGGGGGAAGCAAGAAAGGCCCTCGCGTCGCTCGCCTTGCTTGTTTCGTGGGAAATTTGGTTGGAAAGAAATGCACGAGTCTTCCGGAATAAGTCTACGCCCGCCCCCATGCTCATCGACAAGATCAAAGAGGAGGCGAAAGTGTGGGGTTGGGCGGGGGCAAAAGCTCTTTGTAATATTATGCCGCGAGAGTGATTGGCACTGTCTTTTGGCCTTGGCATAGTTTGTCAAGGCGGTGATGTAACACTCTAAACTTCTCCCTTATTTAATAGAAAAGGCAAATCTTTTGCCACGTTTCAAAAAAAAAAACTATGTGGTCTCCTCGTGGTCCAGGTTGGCTTAAATTGAATGTTGATGCAAGCTTTAGGGCATCTCCAGTCGCCCCCCCCCCCCCCCCCCCCCAGCGCCCCCCCAGGAGGCCTTTTTGGCGCCGGCGGAAGCAAAAGGCGCCGTTTTTCTACCACTCGCCCCCCCCCCCCCCCCCCCCCAGAGGCCCAGTTAGCGCCGTTTCGGCGGAAATTAGCGCCGGCGCCCCCAGGCGAAACCCAGCCCACTGGGTTAGGCCTGGGGGGGTCGGCGGAAGGAAAAGCACGCGTGGGACAGGTCTGTCGGCGAGACACGGCTTTTTCTCTACCCCGGCTCGCTTTTCCCCGCCCCGGCTCGACGTCGCCACGCCGTCGCCGCCACCACCCCTCCTTGCGCCGCCGCACAGAAGCAGCTAGGAAGCCCGCCATCTAGCCCCGCCACGCCGCCGGCTCCGCCCACTACCTCCGCTGCGATCCCACCTCCGGGGAGATCCTCGGGGCGGAAGGGCATCCCCCCCGCCCGCAAGGTGTTCGATGAAAGACATGGACTCCGACGACGAGGAGATACTCGCCGAGCTCTTCGACGAGGAAGAGAAGGCCGACATCGACGACGAAGAACACGTCCTTGTCTTGGCCTCCCTCACCGGCTTGCTCGCCGCCAACGCTGGGTCGCGGCGGCGTGTTGGATCGACGCACGGTCGCCGCAAGAGCAAGTTGAGGCAGCGGTATGAGGGGTACTACATCCTCTACTCCGACTACTTCGCCGATGATCCCACCCAGGACGCGAAGGTGTTCCGGCGCCGTTTCAGGATGAACCGCAACCTCTTTCTCAAGATCATGGGCGAAATCCGGGAGTTCGACACCTACTTCAAATTGAAGAAGGACTGCACCGGCACGGTAGGGTTTACTTGTATTCAGAAGTGCACGATGGCCATGAGGTTCTTGCATATGGTGCCCCCGCAGATGCACAGGATGACTATCTGCGCATGGGCGAGTCCACGGCCATTGAGTGCTTGAACAAGTTCTGCCGGGCAGTGGTTGCAGTCTTCGGCCCAACGTACTTGCGATCACCCAATGCGCAAAACACTGCTCGCCTTCTTGCAGAGAATGAAGCAAGAGGCTTTCCTGGGATGCTTGGTAGCATCGACTGCATGCATTGGGCATGGAAGAACTGTCCATTTGATTGGCAGGGGATGTACAAGGGAAAGGAAGGAGAGTGCTCGGTGATTCTCGAGGCTGTGGCTTCATATGATCTATGGATTTGGCATTCATTTTTTGGTATGCCAGGAACTCACAACGACATCAATGTCTTGCAGTGCTCGGATGTCTTTGCTGATCTTGTCGAAGGCCATGCTCCCCCTGTGAACTATGAGATCAATGGACACCAGTACACAAAGGGCTACTATCTTGCAGATGGCATCTACCCCAAGTGGGCAACATTTGTGAAGAGCATCTCGAACCCTGTGCCAGGAAGCGCGAAAGGTTGGTTTTCCAAGTGCCAGGAGGCTTGCAGGAAGGATGTCGAGCGAGCATTTGGTGTGCTGCAGTCTCGATTTGCCGTTGTCCGGTACCCCGCGATGACTTGGTCGAAGTCCAACATGTGGGAGGTGATGCAGTGTTGTGTGATCTTGCACAACATGATCATTGAGAGTGAGCGGGATGACCCGGTGCCTATCAGTGAGGCAAGGGTACCATACTACCGTCAGGGTCCTCTTGCAGATGTTGATCACCAGGTGTCGGCATCATGGGCAGACTTCCTCGCCACGCGCCAGGAGATTCGAGACACTGCAACACATCAAGCTCTACAAAATGATCTGGTCCAGCACTTGTGGGCGCGCAAGGGTCATTTTTTTTTTTTTTTTGAAGCGGGGCAATTTGCCTTTTCATTGATATAGAAGAAAAGAATTGACCAGTTTATAAGGAAAACCGGCCGAAAACCGATACAAACACAAAACACAACACACCGGCCCCAAGGCCGCGCTCCAGACTAGTCGATGGCCATACCGCCCGAGCGGCCAAAACCAACACCCACACCCTCAACGCAACAAGACGGAGGAAACAAACCGGAGCCGCCGCTCCGACGCCCACGCCGGCTCCAGAGCCGCGCACCACCAAGCCGATGACGAGGAAGAGCTCGCCGCCGCCTACCACCAACACTCCTCGGGTCCCTCCGACCGGCGAAATATCCATGACGAGGTCTCAAGAGACAAAAACGACGCAGAAGCGCCGCCCCCGCCCGATCCGAAGGATCAAGGTTTCCCCGGAAGCTTCCGGGCGGAAATAAGGGATAAACATCACCTCAGCGACGTCTTTAAGAAGAAAGCGGCGCCCCGGGGCGTCGCCGCCGCCTGTCCTGGTCGGCTACCAGGGCAAGGCTTTCGCCCGATGATGAATCGCAAAGCTCCACCCGCCACAGGGACCGGCCAGACCACCGCCGCGCAAGGGTCATAGCAATGCTGATGCCTAGGACGATTTGTTTTTTTTTTTTGCATGGTAGGCCGGCGTTTTGGGCCCTGGGGGGGCGCAACGACTGGAGATGCCCTTAGCACTGATGCAGATAAAGGGTCCTGGGGTGCTGCACTTAGAGATGAGAATGGCCAGGTTGTTCTGTCAGCATGGGATTTACTGATGCCTGTAGCAACGTTGAGCTTGCGGAATCCATTGCTTGCCTGGAGGGTTGAACATAACTGAGCAACTCATATCTTTGCCTGTTGAATCTGACTGCTTATTGTTAGTAAATGAACTTTGTGCAGACAGGGCTCCAAATCAACAGTTTTTTTTTTGAAACTTACAAATCAACAGTTTGTGACATTGTCAAAGAGATCAAGCAACTAGGTGCGGCGTGACCGAGCGTGAAGTTTCAGAAAAATGGAAGAGAGGGCAATATGTTAGCTAATAGTTTAACTAGACGATATAGCTGGAGTATGAGAGGTGCTGGTGTGTTGCATGGATCGCTTCCAAACCTGTGGGTCTGATCCGGCTGCACGTAAATGTAACAGAACAATCTCTATAAGTTAATTCAATCCTAGTTTCAAAAATAAAATGCCTTGCTAGTTGCTAGGGGCTTGTTTAGTCATTTTAGGTTCCCACTCCTTGAGATTGGCGACTCCCCTCTTCGAAATCCTCGTGAGGGGTGCATATTCAACAAACTTAGGTTCTGACACTTTGGTGTGTAGCGATTTTTTAAACTCTATGGTCTTCTTTCCTTTCGCCATTGGAGATATTTGAGGAGCATCAAAATGAGAATGTGAACCTCGTTATGTTGTTTCGAAAGTAAACTGACAAGTTACTTTCGAAACTTGTCAGTTTTATTACTAGCCTGGCACGTCCAACCATTTTAGTTTCCACTCCTTGAGATGCGCGGTTTGCAGGGACGAAGATGGTAATTTCTTGGGTGCCTTGGCACCGGTTTACTAATGGTGTTACGGACCCGGTGACACCGGAAGCTATGGCCATCTCTGAAGGCTTAAACTACGCCAGCTTTGGATCATGTCCAACAAGTGTGTGTCGCTTTAGACAGCTTGGGAGCTGTTGCACAACGAACGCTCGGCTATGTAGGCAATGGAAATTATGCATAAAAGGAGGCATTCCAATGTGGAAGCTCACATCCTTGCTAAAAGTAGGGTTGATGAAGTTTCGGCTTTGGCTCGTACATGTAGATGCACCCATTAATCAAAAACCGCATCTTAAAATATCAAATTCAAACAAAAATTTCAGGTTTACAACCGGACATTTTGTGTTAGCATAAAAAAATTCGTAGAAAAGACACTTTTTATGGATTTTGTAAAAATGACAAAGTTCAGCGCTCCAAGAAGATTTTTTTCACTTATTCTAAAAAAAAAGAAATTTTCACGAGACATTTTTTGTCATTTTTATATAGGCAACATGCAATATTTTTTCACGTAAATTTATGGGTGGATATTGAATGTACGCATGCGGCAGTATGATTCAAAGCAGCGGCCCACCCGTAAACGGGCTTGAAAACTCCCGTCAGAAAAAACGGGCTTAAATACCCATATAGGAGTAGCCAACCCAAGTCTTCTCTGAAAAAAAGCCCCCAAAGCCAGAGAAGCCTCTCCATCTATCGCCCTCGCCGTCGCTGCTCGCTCTCGGCGACGGCGTCGCAAGTCCAACTGCTCGCACGCACCGGAAGCGCCTCCTCATCCCATGCCGTGTTACTCGTGCCGCATCCTTGATTCCACGTGGGAGCCGCCGGCACCTACCCCTCCGACGCAATGCCGGCCGTACGTGTCGGCAGCAGCGCAACCAGGCCTTTCGGCGAAATGCCGACCCGGATGGCGTTTCTTGAATCGCGGCCGTGGCCGCCCAGAAGTGGGTTGGGATCGTAGATCAGCCTTGTGACGCGTTTTGAGGCCGATGTGCCTGCGCCGGAGGGGCGAGCTGCAACGTGAGGTCCTGGTTTCTTCTTGGCGGCGTCGGTCCTTTGACCAACATGATATGTACGTAGGTGCTTCTGATCATCATTCCTCTCGTGTTATGCTAATGGTTGCACACTGATATACTTGATGAGTTATAAAGCATGGCTTTCGTATTACACTCTTAAATCCTTGTTCTGTTTATTCGACGTTTGGACCAACCAAGCATTTGCTGCATCTTGTAAATTCGGCGATGCACCTCCAACTCTGGTGATTTCTAAAATCAGATGATTCGGAGCAGAAAATCTAACAGACCATAATATCTGCACCTGAATGTCAACCATGTTCAATCTTTCACCGGGAAACAGAACAATAATTTCACATGTTTATACTTTTTCCAATGCTTGGTGAAGCTTAAGCTGCTAATTATATACCATAGTACTTTAAAAAACATCAAAGGAAGATGAATTTTCCAAAACTCTTACCCAATAGTAGTACGGAAAGCTCAAAATTGCAATATGTTAAATATAAGACTACGCATCATGTGCAGTTCATTGTATGTTTGCCGCTCTTTACATCCGCGTCTATACTAGCTAAGCAGGAGACCACTTCCATGATAGTTGGCCTCATGAATTGGTTATGGTCGACGCATTTGCAAGCGGCTTCAAATACCTTCAGCATTTGCTCTTCATACCCTGTGCCTCGAAGTGTTGGATCCAGGACCTCAACTTGCTTTCCCTCAGACCTCATATCCAACACCCATGGGACTAGTTCTTTTGATGTAGATAGAACTGGAAAAGGTCGCATTCCAGTGAGCAGCTCAAGCAGGACTACTCCGAAACTGTACATATCGCCTCTCAGTGTAGCGACCCATGCTTGCCCATACTCGGGGGGAATGTAACCCATAGTACCGACCAGCTCAGTTGTGACATGGGTTTTGTTGGGGAGGATCAATCTGGCTAGCCCAAAATCTGCAACGTAAGCTTTAAATTCTTTGTCCAGTAGGATGTTACTGGATTTGATGTCTCGGTGGACAATTTGAGGGTTGCATACATCATGGATATAAGAAAGTCCCAGGCTTGATCCTTGTGCGATCTTGAGCCGAGTCGGCCAGTCAAGAAATGAGCTAGCATCATCATACCTGTCATGAAGCCAATCATCCAGGCTGCCATTCTCCATGTAGGAATATACGAGAAACCTTGAGTTTCCCTGGATGCAGTAACCCCACAGCGGCACAAGATTTTCATGTTGTGCCATGGAGAGTGTATCAACCTCTGCGCTGAACTCCCTTTCCATCAGACACATTTCACTATTGAGCTTTTTGATTGCCAGCTTGGAGCCATCAGATAGCTCTGCCTTGTAGACTAATCCATAACCTCCGCATCCAATTACATTCTCCTTGTTGAAGTTATTCGTAGCTTTCAAAATATCTGCAAATTTGAGCTTGTTTGTGTCTCCCTTGCCATGTGGCATTCGCATCATCACTAATGTTTGTTCCGAACTAGAGTAGAATGATGCGTCAACATCTTCTTTGTTTTCCCTTTTACTTTTTGCTGTCAAACAATTCATCTTAACTGAGACAAGGAGAAGCCCCAGCAACAAAAGAAGAACAATGCCTCCAAAGAACACACCAAATGCAATTGCAAGAACTGCCTTCTTATCTCCCTGTTTCGTGGAGGGTGGAGGTATTGAGGATGAACCACATTTTTGAGTTAGGATAGAGCCACACAGCTTTGGATTCCCATCATAACTAGAATTGGAGAATGTATTAAACTGGCCTCCAGATGGAATAGGCCCTTCAAGGTCATTGTTCGAAATGTTGAATGCCGAAAGGAAGTGCAGGCTGTTTAATGCAGGTGGGATTGCTCCTGTGAGATCATTACTGGACAAGTCTAGCACCTGCAGACTTGTGAGATTGCATATTGATTGCGGGATCTGGCCTGTCAAGCTATTGTTGCTGAAATTGAGTGAAAAGAGCGCTTTCAGCTGACCGATTTCCAGAGGGATATGACCAGTGAATCTATTATTGCTTAGATCCAGCACTTTGGGGAAAGCAATGGGTACGCGATATTGAAGAGATGGACCTGTATAAACAGGTAGCTCGAAGACATTTGGGTCTAAATGGGCTTCAGTCTTCTCTGACTTTAGCATTGGCATATCCATCAGTGTAGGTTGAATCCCCCCTGTGAGGCTGTTGTTTGATATGTCCAGATAGAAGAGTTTGGTTAGGGTATTGATCCATGATGGTATTGATCCATTGAGTTGATTGTTAGATAGAATTAAAACCTCTAAATTTTCAAGCTTGGATATCCAAACAGGTATTTGTCCAAACAATTTGCATCCTCCGATACTCAAAACTTGAAGATTGTCAAAACCGTCAATTTTGTCATCTTTTGGCATGACTTCATGCTTGAAGTTTCGACCAATAAGAATGGTGGTGAGATTCTTGAAGCCCCTAAGTATCTGAAGTGCACTTGTCATATTTTTAAGAGAGCAATTAAAAAGTGATAGGAATGACAGGGACTTCAGATTGCCTATTCTTTCTGACAACTGGCCATGGAACTTATTGGAAGATAGTCGCAGTGCAATTAGATTTCTGCAGGAGTAGATGCTCTCTGGTATTGTGCCATTGAAGTTGTTCTGCATAAGATCTAAAGACACTAGATTGGGTAGGTTGGAAAAATTGACCTTGGTGAGCTGTCCGCTGAAATTGTTGCTGTTAAGGTTGATTGTTATGAGATTTGTGCAGTTGCTTAGAGTTGATGGCAGGTCCCCGAACATGTTATTGTTGTTCAAATGGAGCTCCTCCAATCTCTGAAGGTGGCCTACAGATTCTGGAATCTTGCCATGGAAATTATTCTCTCCAAGATCAAGGGTCATCAGATTAATCAGTTTGACAATGTGTGCATCTTCAAGTGTTCCCTGTAAACTATTCTTGGGAAGAGAGAGGCACTCCAACGAGCTAGCATTAAAAAGTTCAACTGGGAGAGTCCCACTGAGCTTGTTGTGGCCAACCTTCAGCACTATGAGCTTGGAACAACTACCAAGTCTAGGCGGAATTCTTCCACTGAACTGGTTGAAGCAGAGGTCAAGGACTGTTAATGATGGCGAGCTATTGCAGAATTCACTTGGTATTGACCCAGTAAAGCTGTTATTGCTGGCATTCAGTGCTATAAGATTCTCCATTGCCTTCCATGTGATGGATAGAAATGGTCCTGTAAGTGAGTTGCTTGAGATATTCAGTACCTGCAGAGGCCGGGGAGGCGTTGAAGACGACAACTCGTGCAGATCTCCTTTGAGGCGGTTAAAGCTGACATCTATGACAATCATGCTGCCGGATGACACTAACTCTGGTGGTAGGCTGCCAGATAGCTGATTGCTTGAAAGGTTTAGTCGCAGCAATCCAGTGAGGTTCCCAAGAGAAGGTGTGATGTGCCCATGAAGGCTCCTAGAATCCAGCAAGACATCAGTAACAACCCCATCTCTGCTGCATGTGATCCCTTCCCACTGGCAGCAATCCGTGCCATGCTGCCAGGACGCAGCGAGGTCACTGCTTTGTGAGAGCCCATCGAGGAACTGGAGGAGGGAGACCTTCTCCTGCTCCGTGCATGAGCTGCTAGGAGATGCCAAGGAGATCAGCAGCACAAGAGCAAGGCCAAGGGAAGGTATGTGCAATTTGCTGCTGTATATCTTGTGTGAAAAATGGAGTGGCTGCATAGTTCTGTGATGAAACTACCATGGAAACCAGAGCTCAAGTTTTCCTCTGACTGGGCAATGGTCTAATCAAGAAAGAGCACGGGTTGAGAGAAAGATGCTGCTCCTTCTCCATTTTATTTTGTCCCTTGTCGTAGTCACCATCAAGAAAATTGAAGTCAAGAGGATTTGATTTTACACTACTGCCCCAGCCCACCAGCAGCTTCCTTGTTCACACTACGACGTTTCAGTGTTTCAGAATGGGCAATTGGCCAGTTTTGCCTCAACACTGACGGTACAATTAGTGATCTTCGTAGTCATCCTTGGCTCTATTCTCATTTAGTTTTAACAGCATGCCTTAATTTACTTAATGACCTGACATCACCTCTTCCCACTAACACTGACAAAATAATATATTTGCCCTTTAGTGAACAGGCAAGAGCATGCATTTGAGAAAGAGAAGATTTGCAAGTACTCGATTTGGGAGATAGTACACGGGGATCGTCAGTGTGTGGGCAAGGCCAAGTGGAGGACAAGAAGAGATGCGATCCTCTAGCTTAATGCAAGTGGTGGAGTGGGTGCGTGACCTGGAGGATCAGATCTGTGACCTGAGGCCTGAGGCGTTTACTTCCTCTTATCATGCTAGCTTCGCCTGATGGTCACGTTTGCTGTTCTTTTCTGTTTCCCGGCTCCAATGGCGCACTATTGTGGACCATGGACGGTGAATATGTAGTTATCTGAATACAGTAGCAGTTAAGTAAACTGGGTAGCGTGTGAGTTCTGGCAGTATCAGGCTGGTCGATCAGTTGTCTCTGAGTCTGATGCTTGCGGGAATCCTTGTGTTGTGTGGGCATGGTCTTTGGGACGGAACAGAACCATGTGGTGATGGGATTGTTAATAAGTTTAATTTAGTACGTTTAGTTGAATAATTGGTGTGAAGAATTAGATTTCAATTTCGTTACAGGCTTAGCTATAGTATTATATATTCAGATAATGAGCTGATGCTCTGTACTACTCCCTCCGTTCCAAATTAATTGACTTCCATTTGTTCACATGACATACACATATGTGGGCAAATAGAAGTCAATTAATTTGGAACGGAGGGAGTAGGTGTCTAGGTGTAGCTGCACTGCATCGCTATAATTGTGTGCATGCTGTACACTATGCCATCGATCATTATACATGTGGTTAGTGCAGCACTCAATCATTGATCTTTTTTTGGAGAATATATATCATTGATCATTATACATGCGGTTCGTTGTTTCCCTGTTTAGTTTAGTAAATGCGTACTGCTGACCTCACTGTGTTTCTGCTGTCAAGCGCAGGATGTCTACATGTTTTTACTATCAGGTGCAGCGCCGATCGAGGACTTGTTAGCATGGGCATAGAAGGCAAATAACACAACACGACAGGCCACACGTTGTCCAATTTGGCTTGTCAGCCTGGTGTAGTCAACACGCCGATCGTGTCTACTAGACCATGGACGCGGTTCTTCGCCACCTCGCTTTCAGGCTCGGCCAGTTTCAAGTTGGCAATACAAAAATGGCGGCGAGACCCGACTGATTACTCCCACGGTGATTCAAACCGTTAATTACATGAACGGTTCTTCCTCGTCGTCGATGAATCCAAAAGGTGTATCGCTTTTCTTCCCGGAAGAAACCATAAGATGGCCTGTTTTGTTTTTTGTTTTGGCGTGAACAGTTAGGAGTTGGACTGATTAACACAATTTGAGAGAAGAATTAACAGAGTAGCTAGCCATGAATGGTTTGGATCTTAACTGACAAGTATGTACGTACTATTGCAAATTTACAATGACAGTTGCATGGGATCCCATTCATCACTCTAGGAGGTTCAGAAAGATGGTAGCACTTACAAGTTAGAGATACAGAGATCATTACTTGTAAATTATCACCAACTGAAGCTTACCACCAACTACCTTGTGCTTCCTGCAAAGATCATCGATTCTAGACCTCTTCTTCTTCTCTGAGAAGACTTATCATCTCCGCGTACCCTGGCGTGGCAGGCCTAACGCTGGCTCATATCCAGTGTCCACCAGGAGCGGCCCATGCTTCCCGGCCCACTTCAAGCGCCCGGCCGGGCCGTCGACGTTTGCGGGCGTGTTCCTTGGTTTCCTATGGCCGTTTATTATTATTAGTACCACACCGCGAACGTAGGTGAACAACTCGCGGGATAAAAGGTGGCGGTGGGGAGGCGTATCACACCGTGCGGCAAGCACGGTGCAAGCAGACTATCTAGACATGATCTCCACAAGGTAACTACTCGCTCTATGATTCTAAACAGCGGCCAAAACTGGTTAATTACGGAAGCTAACCACAGCAGCCCGTCGTCCTTGCAGGGGGCGGCCTTTTTGTTGCCGGCCGTGTGATGTGTTCTTATATCTCTGTTTGATGCTAGGGTCCTCGACTGATCACATGCATCTTCTATGTAGCTCGGTTTTTTGGGAAAAAACGAAATCTACAATTTTATGTCTCCAAAGTTCCATCTTTTTTCTAGTTGTAGACAATGTTGACTTCTACAATGAGCAAAATCGTAATGCAAATTTTGTTATATTTTGGCCCGAAGAAGAAATAGATAAATGTGTATATCTAGATCGGTGAACAATGTATGTCTCCAAAGTTCTACTACCCCCGATCCTAAAAAAGTGTCGTGGGCTGTACTAGCAAGTTTTACATGGTCAGTTCATTGTCTACGACACTTAAATAGGATATGAGGGAGTATCTTTTTTTCTAGTTATAGATAATGTCGAGATCTACAATGTGCAAAATCGTAACAAATATTTTGTTATATTTTGGCCCGAAGAAAACATAGACAAATGTGTATGTCTAGATCGGTGAACGGGGCACACATTCAAAATTTTGAAATCTCGCCAGATTTTTCATTTATGTGCAGCCTAAACTAATGGATTTTTTAATTGAGAATTCATGCAGTGATAGATCTCAAAAATTACATATAGCCTAAACTAATGTGTAGAATTTTTTATTCAAACTTTGGAGACGTTAAATTTCAGATTTTGAGTTTTTTTTTCAAAATATCGAGTTACATATAGCCCAACCTCCATTTTTTTGGGTAGAATTATAAACGTTCTAAACCATTTTCTATCAGTCCTCTGGTTCGGGATTCCTTGTTTTTTGGGGGTTAATTGGATTTATACCATTAGGCTATTCACGGACAGGATAATGCCATCTATAAAATCAAACTTAGAAATATGACACTCTAGTTTCTTCATACTTCTACCTATGCCATTCTATCGACTAAAGAAAAATAACGATTAAAAATGCATGTATTTGAGTGTATAGTGTTGTATTTACCATAGTACCAATGTGGCTAACTTTTGACGGCACTTCGAAAAATTCAATAAATCCAAACTTTGGCCAAAAGCTGAACTTCTCCCAAAAATCTAAAAAAATTACATAAAATGAAACGGCAATATGAGCATAATGTTCAAATATGGGGGAAAGTCTGGGGCACATATAGACAGTTAAACTAACATTTTTACGTCTGTAGTTTTTTTTAGAATTTTGGCCAAAAAATTGAACTTCTCATAAAACTATAAAAAAATATAGAAAAGCAAAAATATTTATAGTATACCGTTCAAGTTCTATCTAGAAACTTGTCAAACAATTCATTAGAAAATTTTGGCAACACTTCAATAGTACGTTCCATATCTTTGCAAGCACATTTGAACACAAATTTGCGAGCACAATCCAAATATGTCCATACATAGATCCACAATCATAATTTAAAGAGGTTAATGGCAAATAAAGGCCACGTAACAAGTACCAAAGGCAAACACCTAGTTGAGTCGCCCACTAGCCACCAAGCTAATGAACAAGGCTTCATTTTGCACCATATGGAGGCTGCACTACTTGAGTGGAAATAGAGGTATACCATGCGGGGATGGAATATTTTTCTTGGCCTTTTGGCCTTTAGATGTGGTCTTCTTTGGTGGGGTCTATTTCCTGGCCTTCTCTTGCGACATAGTTTTCTTTTCTACCGTGGTTTTCTTCTTGGCCTTATATGTAAGTATAACTACCGTATAAGGTTTGGTAATGAAGAAAATGGCATATGTAGTATGAAGAACTTAGAGTGACATTGATCTTGTTTACCTACTTTTTAAAATGTTCGTGGCGTTATTAATTTAACGTCGGGCTATGCCTTTTTTCTATAAAATCCAATTAACACTATTTTTTTTTAGAAAAACGCTAGCAACGCTTGGATTTTTGTTAGGTCTTTCACGTTCCGGTCAAAATATTCATCATATTCGGCCCCACTCTGAGTTCTATTCATCCGAATCCGGACAGATCTCCGATGATTTCATGAGGCTAAGTCACCGAGCGACTTAGGCCTCTCATCTACCCTCCGTTTTTGATCCTACGTATAAAATTGTCTTGAATTAGAAACTTATAATCAAAAGTATTCAGAAAAACTGAAAAAAATCCATTAAATCGAAATAGTTTTGCTATCTATTCTGCGAAAGTTTCAAATCAATTGGGCTAATGGTTTGTGAATACATAGGCATTAAAACCCATTTACTCATAAACCACTAATTGAAAAGGGATGAAACTCTCTCAGAATACACAATGAACCTATTTTTCGTCTAGTGAAACTTTTTCAATTTTTTCTGAACAGTTTTTATTTTAGTCTTTGAAATTTGATGTGGTATTGTACATAGGATGTAGAATAGACGGCAGATGATGATGCCAGGTCGCATGAAGTCAAAGCTGCGTTCTCCGCATCTAGTGCCCAGTGAGCCAGCCACACGGAAAATCAGGACACTCCCCGCACGCGGCGGCCGGCCGCTCGTCGTACCGGTGGTCTCACTCCAGCGAGGGATCGGTCCCGAGCGACGCATGGCTTGACCTGTGCCCCGCTCCCGCAATTTCCTCCCCATGGTGGCGAGGCAGCAATTCGCGTCTACTCGGCGGCCCGGAGCCGCTGGCGAACGGAGGCCAGGGCAGCTTTCCGGTGACGCGCTCGTCCGTCATACGGCGGCGGGGCCCGGTGTCTGGATGCCACGCATGTAGGGGGTCAGCTTTACTCTAGCCTCTGTCCTTATCAAATCTACTCCTATTTTCTATGGTGGTTGTTGTAGCGAACCCGTGAAGATTTTCTGACGGATTTTCGAAAGATTGTGATACTAGTGACTACATAGCCTACATCTCATCAAATTCATCTTGTCTACTACTCATGTACCTAATTATCCGGCATGGCCTCTCTAAGAAAAATAGAATGATTTGACATGATTCAACTGCCTAGTGTAGTGTTATTGCTTCCGACGCAATGTAAATTATGAAAATCGAAGTTGGTTACAGACTGACAGTTACAGTGCATGATTCTTTTTTCTGGAAGAAAAATAAATAAATGAGACTCCAACAAGATGATTTTTAACACACTTAGAATGTTTCAGTTCAAACATTCTTACATACTTTCAGATCACCACGAAATGCAATCACCCTTCTTACTAGAATATTACTGTAAACATACTTAGGATAATAAGATTCACACCAAGAGGAAGCTTGTTTAATGGACAGTTTGCTAAAACTTCATAGTAGCCTAATCTCGATGAAGCTGCGGTAAACTCGAGCTGCACTAGCCAAAATATCTTGATAAGATTGCCTGATCATACAACACCCCTACACCAAAGAACGCAGTGAAGGCAATCACAAAGGGGACCTTGTAGTCAGTTTGTTTGGATGCCACAATGGTGGCTGGAGGTGTAAAATCTGGACCACATTTCTTAGCGACCATTGAGCCACAGAGCTTTGGATTCCCAATAAAGCTAGAATTCGGAAATGTGTTGAACTGGCCGCCGGACGGAATAGGACCTTCGAGGTCATTGTTAGAAATGTTGAATGCTGAAAGGAAGTACAGGCTGTTCAATGCAGCTGGGATTGTACCAGTGAGCTTGTTGTTAGACAATTCTAGTACCTGCAGATTTGTGAGATTGCATACTGATATGGGGATGTGTCCTGTTAGGTCGTTGAAGCTCAGGTTGAGTGCAAAAAGGGATTTCAGCTGGCCGATCTCCTGCGGGATCTCACCAGTTAATTTATTGTTGCTTAGATCCAGCACCTTGGGGAAAGCAATGGGCATGCGGTACTGAAGTGATATACCCTTATAAACAGGTAATTCGAAGATCCTTGGGTCCACATGGGATTTTGTCATGTCTGACTGCAACATTGGCATATCCATCAGGTTTGTTGGAATCTCTCCAGTTAGGCTGTTGTTTGATATATCTAGATATAAGAGGTGCTTCAGGTCTTTGGTCCAGGCTGGTATTGATCCCGTGAGTTGATTGTTATATAAAATTAACATCTCTAAATTTGCTAGCTTCGATATCCAAAAAGGTATTTTACCGAACAAAGAGCAATCATTAAGGGCAAGAACTTGAAGATTTTCAAAACCATCAATGATGTCATCCTCTGTCATGAGCTCACCCCTGAAGCTGCGCCCCATAAGCAGCGTTTTAAGGTTTGTGCAGCTCTTAAGAATGTGAAGCGCATTTGTGATGTTTGCGAAAGAGTTCATAGCAAGTGAAAGGAAGGTGAGGTGCTTCAGATCGCCTAATCTTGGTGAGAGCTGGCCATGTAAGTTGTTGCCAGATAGCCGCAATGCAGTAAGATTGCTGCAAGTATACAAGCTTTCTGGAACTGTGCCGGAGAAGTTGTTGTACAGAAGATCTAGAGTTTTGAGCTTAGGTAGGGTGGAGAAGTTGACCTTGCTAAGTTCTCCATTGAAATGGTTGCTCTTCAAGTTAATTGTTATGAGATCTGTGCAGCTGCTGAGAGCTGGTGGCAGCTCCCCTGACATGTTGTTGTTGTTCAAGTGGAGCTCCTTCAGTCTCTTGAGCTCACCTGCGGAATCTGGGATAGTGCCACTTAGTTTGTTCCCTCCAAGGTCTAGGGTTACCAGATTTCTGAGCTTGATTATCTGAGCACCATCGAGTACTCCATCTATAACATTGTCAGGAAGTGAGAGGTGCTCCAGTAAGAAAGCATTGAAGAGTTCATCCGGGAGAGTCCCGTTGAGGTTGTTGTGTCCAGCCTTGAGCACTCTGAGCATGAGGCAGCTACCAATTCCTAGGGGGATGCTGCCTGTAAATTGATTGTACGAGAGATCAAGCACAGCGAGGTATTGTGAGCTGCTGCAGAAATGACTCGGTATCTGCCCAGTGAAGCTGTTATTGCTGGCGTTGAGTGCGACCAGATTGTTCATCACCTCCCATGTGGTGGATGATGGAAACTGTCCTGTTAACAAGTTGCTTGAGATGTTCAGTACCTGCAGAGGCCTAGCAGGGGTTGAGGATGACAGTTCTTGCATCTCTCCATCGAGTTGATTGAAGCTGACGTCGAGGACGATGATGCTACTGGAAGACACCAGTTCTAGCGGCAGGTCGCCCATCAGCAAGTTGTGGGACAGGTTGATGCGCAGAAGACCAGCAAGGTTGCCGAGGTACGGCGATATACGCCCCTTGAGGCCCTTCAAAGCCAACGAGACATCTGTGACTTCTCCATCCGCGCCACAGGTGATCCCTTCCCATGTGCAGCAGTCCGTGCCGTTCGGCTTCCACGACGCAGGGAGGCCACCGTCCTGTGACAGCCCAGAGAGGAACTGCAGGAGGGACTCCTTCTCCTGCTCAGTGCAAGAACTGGTGGGCCAGACCAAGGAGACCAGCAGCACGAGGGCAAAACTAAGAAAAAATAATTTTCTGCTGTACTTCATGTGCGGAAAATGGAGTGGCTGCATGGTTTCCTGCTGAAAGTAGTGTGGAAACCAGATGCTTAAGTTATGCTCTGGTTGGTAATGGTGCTTGAATGGTCTAATCATGAAAAAGCATGAGGGAAAGGAAGAAGCAGGTCTTGCCCCCATTTGTATTTGTTTCTACTAGTCTTAGTCTCTTAGTCATCACAAAAAATAGCGGTCAAGAAAATCAGATTTCACACAACTGCTATCAGCTCACCAGTTGCTTTCTAGCTTGTCATCGTTGACCCACTCCTTATTGTGTTTTAACAGCATATCTTATTTGTTTGACCAGGCTTGAGGCTTCACTTCGCTTAGAGCATGACCAATGCACAGACGCTTAAAATCCTGTCCATTGATTTGGTTATCACATTCACATGCAGCTACGGCCTACTGCCTGGGAGATGTAATTTACATGGATTATTCAAGCACATGTCTCCTAATTATTCATCGATGTCAAAAAGAAATTTGACAAGATCCTGTTGTCGACAGGGATAGCTGTGTTGATATGGGCGATCTGGAATACCAGAAACAAAGCCTGTGTCGATGGAGTTTTTTCACAGGATCTGTCTACGATTATATTTCAGATTTCTCACTATCTTTCATACTGGGCTGATTTACAGAGATTAAGTCTTCGAAGCTTCCAACGCAATTAGTGGACATGGTTTGGAGGACAGAACCTGCTGGTGATGTAGTGCACGGGTTGTTAACTGGTTTAGTTGAACAATTAGTGGCAAGAAATAAAAACCACATTTCCTTTTCGGTGCAGTGTTGTGTTAGTTTTGTTTTGAGCTGGTGTTGTGCTGATCCTCTCTAGTAGGTGTAGCTCTATCATTGTACTCATTTTCTGGTAGGGATTCTGATTGAGAAAGCCGGCGAGTGGTTGGCACTAAGACTTTGGGACACTGTAGTCGGCATGTATCCATTTCACAGCTCTGTTTGTGCATGTATCGTTGGTGTCTTTGACTCTGTATTCCGGTTAGCAGCTTAGGTAAAGTGAAATATCATTGTTAGATTTTGCATGAGAATACTTCATAATATATCCTTTTATAATTTTCTAGTAATATGTCCGCATAATATAAAAACCAAGCGGTACAACACTGGGACGGACAATCCGAACGACCAAGGTCAGATAATCCTAGGATGTTGCACGTTGCATAACTTAGTGATAGACCTGGAGCGCGAGGCAGGCAGGCCGACGGATCACAAGGTGAAGGTTGTGCGCCTGTTAGCGGATGGGGATAACTTGGCCAGAATGTTATCCGAATTTGGAGGTAAATTTTACGCAACTGCTCCTACAATTTAATTTGTTCAGTCAGGTTGTTCTCTTCACTTTTGTATGCTTTTTCTCTGACAGGAGTATGCTTAATTATTCTCCTCATGTTGATTCTACCTTTCATCCGCTTAGGCAATCTCACAGTGGGTGCAGAAGATGAACGACACAGTAGTTTGGTCCATCCTCAAGGGATGAAGATTAGGAATAAACAGGCAGAGAGCAAAGGAAGATAGACGATGCTTTGCTATCTACGGGATTCACTTAACTTGGTTATTGTTTTTCTTTAACATGGATCTTTAAGTTTCATTCATCACACATAAGTCAAGTTTTATGCACTATCCAGTATCCAACGCAATTAAAAATTTACATCGATGAAAAGGGCTACGAAATCCATATGGATTGTAACAGCCCCTCTCATGTTGTAACTTAGGACAGGACTAGAGGGAGACAAAACCTAGTCTCCCGGTTTGTAACTTAGGTATACATTCAAAATTATTTTCAGAATTTTTTGAAACATTAAAAATATGATTTTGGATCTCCTCCGTCTTTGTTCTCTTGTTCTTTGGGGCTTGGAGTTGGTGATGCCGGCGCCGTCGCCCGACGCCTGTTGCTGGAGCTTCTCCTCTGCATCGCGACGTAACCAGCAAAGCGTTGCACTCTTGTATTTTTTTTTCTGAGGAAAACAACATAGCGTGGGAAATATTGGCAACCCTATCTAGCGTAGCAACCGGAAATCCTTAGAAAAAGGCTTCCCTTCGTGAAGGTCCACGCGCAAGCGCTACTCAGCTGACACGTGTCGAAATTCCGTTCGCTCTCGCTCCCACCTCCTCTCCGTGCGTGACAAGTGGCGGCTCCCTGTTGGTGCACAGAGAGCTGCTTGCGCATTTATTTTGAGATTCGTTTTTTTAAAATGAAATATCTTGAGAACCGTTTATCCGAATTACGAACCGTTTTCACTTTTGAACTCCTCGCGTCGAGATCTTTCAAACTAGATCCAATGTTGATAGGTTTCGACAAAAAAAAAATTTGTACTTCGGATTATGTATAGTTCGTACAACCTGACATGTGTACTTGTACGTTCAAAGTGTAGTTGTACTACAACCTGATCTGTACAATCTGATGTGTGTAGTTGTACGTTCAACCTGATCTGTACAACCTGTTGTGTGTAGTTGTACGACCAGATCTGTACAATCTGATGTGTATAGTTGTACGTTTGACCTGATCTGTACAACCTGATCTTTAGTTGTACGACCAGATCTGTACAACCTGCTCTGTATAGTTGTACGTTCAACCAGATCTATACAACCTGATCTGTATAGTTGTACATCTCATCTGTACAACCAGATCTGGAATTTTGAATCTGGATCTGGCATGCGCGCGCGGGATTCGTTGGCTCGGACTTGCGTGTCCACGTGGCGGGATCTCGTTGCGCGCTGTCAGCGAAAATAGGCCTTCGCGAAGACCGACCTTTTTCTAGCGATACCCACCGAACAGGCCTACAACCTCCCGTGCTCTAGTCCAAGCCCACGAGGCTACAAGCCTACAACATGAGCCAGTGTTCACCGGTAGCCCAGGAAGCCCGGCCTGTCGACGTGCGCTCCTGCTTTTTTTTTTACTGGGTTGCCTCGATACCGTATCCATCAACGTTTTAGTCCCACACCGCCAACGTAGGTGAGCAATTTGCGGGATAAAAGGTGGCGGTCGGAAGGCGTATCACACAGCAGCCTACTCAGATAATATGATCTCCACAAGGTAACTACTCGCTCTATGATTCTAAACACCGGCCAAAACTGGTTAATTACGGAAGCTAACCAAAAACAGCCCGTCGTCCTTGCAGGGGGGCGGCCTTTTTTTGGCCACTTCATGTTTTAAATCTCTGTTTTGATGCTTCACAAATCACATACTAAATATAAAAATATTTATACTTCACACAGTAAATAACTGTTTTCAAAAAAAAAAAAGATCCGGAGCTCTCGCATCCGATAGTAGAACTTGAACTTTGACAAAAATAAAATAAAGTTTGCCCTGCACAAAAAAAGGAGCGCCATGGTTTTGTACCTATGTGTTCATTATTGTTTCTCCGAATGTTTAGGGACTTGAAGCGACATGCAATACTACTGTGTGGCCTTGCTACACTCCGCAAAGTCCTTGGATATGACCTGCACAAATATAAAAAGTATGGCTCTGATTTTCTAACTAAATCTCTTGGTTATCTCTCCCTCCAGATTTTGAGGAAGGTCGGTGACCATGATACGGCGTCCGACGGAGTTAGAGATGTCAACATATCTTCTCAACTTGATCATCTATGCTCAGGTATCGCATAGTTTATCCATACCTAAATAGGTACATAAACACACGTTGTCAAGTTATGTGAGCAGTTCGACAAACAATAAAAATGGAGAATAGTTATACAGTAAAATAGCTTTGTGCGATACTATTTTATATGCACAAGTGCCTCCGTCATTCTTTTGAAATTACATTACACGTGCAGAGATTATATCCTAACGTGTTAAGAAGTAGGACATGACTGCCATGCGTTGTATAATTGTTTCCTTTGGTGTTTAGCGGATCACATCATGCGTAAGATTCACATTTCAATGCCTTTCACTCTTATATGAACTGGTTTTCTACCCTTGCCAATGATCTAATTCTTAGTTTTGGGTTCAGAAGAATAAGGTCTGGAACCTTGCATGGAGGTGACGCATGAGCTGACGAGCGCAGACATTAGCGGCAAACAGATTATTTGTAATGATATAACACCAATCATCTTGGGCCCTTGAGATCATTTTTTTATAATGATCTTGCAAATTGCACGAAACACGAGTTATCATTTTTTTTAGATCAAGTGATTTAAAACCTCTGTTGCTCTGGAGAAAATGAGTGGGTTATCTTCTTCATATTGTTATTCGCACATTTTGTGTCACTGATATATGCTATTTTAATTTCTCATAAACTTCAATGTGTACATTTAACATGTTCCACTAACATTGCTTGATACACACAAGTATCGTTTGGATTGAAGATGCAAGTGAAAATATGTGTCTTTTTTGTATGGTTTAAGTGTTCAAGATGGATGTGGCGAAACAACAAAAAATTATGACTTGTCTTACTATCAAATATATATACAATAAATAAATAGTAATGTTTTGAGAGAACTGGCGAGATCTCAGAAAAGCCAAAATATTCCGTGAGGGAATAAGTCGTGTTTGCAAAGATACATAACATGAGAGGCCCCTATAGTTGTCGTCACAAATGAGATATGATTTTGACTTTGCCATACCAAAAATTCTGGACCGCCATCTGACATTTGATGGCGTTGGGGATGCCAAGTCTAACTGCACACCTAAGCAACGAGGACTTGAGGTGAGAGCACCCGTAGCTGTGGAGATCGACGTAACCTGGAAGTCATATGGGCTAAGAGATATAGGAAAACCTCTGCAACTAGTTTTATAGAGGATAGGGAGTAGCAGTGCCCATCAAATCAACCGTAGCATTGAAATGGACAAGACCGATATGCTATCGTGCAAAGTATAGGAAGATGACGAACATGGAATCAAAGGGATAGACTGGCATCGGGTGCTATTGGGCTCGAAGTGGCAGCATGTGGAATGGTTTCCCCTAGCCCTTTTCTTTTAGAATTTTATGGATTTTACGAATTTCAAAATTAGGAAAGATAGAAGGAGAGAGAAAAAGAGAGACACAAGGAGATGGAAATGAGGAAAACAAATTAGGGAAGAAAATAAATAAAAAGGGGCCAGACTTTGTAGACATTTTTCAAAAACTTTGGCAAATACTTCCAACTAATATCTTGAGATCAAAAAAGAGTAGAAGAGCAAAGTAATTTTCCAAGTACGTTTTATAGTATGGCCCTTAGACCCTTGTAGTGTTTCGCTGGTAGGGTAGTTGAAAAATCTACAAACAATGTGTCATGCAGGTAGGAATACCAGCTGTTTGGAGTATTTCTATTGGTCCTTTCATTCAATTGAGATTTTTTTCAACGCTAAGATCCGCATGTTTACATTTGGAGAGATTACAATGTGTTTGTCTATTCTCGAAACTTGGGAGAGCAACAAAGATATATGCCTATCATTTTTCTTTGATTTTCTTTGATAAATATGATATATGTCTATGCTAAGTTGTGACAGATAAATGCATCCGGTACATGAAAATTAAGACTTTTTAACTCGGCTTGGAGAGGCCACCCATAGTGGTTTCTCTGTATTTGGCTTGATAAAGGTTGTAGCAACCAATGATGTATTATTGACGTGCTTCTCTGAAGATGCTTCATATATCCATCCCATGCACCAAGCATCATTTTTCGCATAATCTCTGATTAAATTTCCCAATTATCATCCACCTTAAAGATGTACCACCCAATTCGAGGTTGCATGTCTCTTTTAATTGTTCTAAGGCAATACATATGCTTCCCAAAATACTCTTCTTCTCTCGTAGTAAATAATCTACTATGTCTATTTAATTTTAATAAGAAACAAGTTTTTCTTAAAAAAAAATACTTTGGTATAGACAGTGATTCAAATTACTTAGTATCAGTTTTGGTGGATGCTAATTACTAAATGGAAATACCTCTTTGATAGATATTATGAATTGGGCACAAGTAAAATAGACAATACGTGGGCCCAAGTCCATTCGTGGCCCGGCCTACTCTGCGGCCCAACCCCAATCTTCATCTCCGGCTCAGGCACTTCCCTCCTCGCCACCGGCATCGCCCGCTGCCTGCTCCCGACCCCCCGCCGGCGACCGCGGCCCAGCCTCTGGGATTCCTTCATGGCACCGTCAGCATCAACGGCGACACTCTCGTGCTACCCTTCTCCACTCCCCAGCACCCTGACCTCCGGCCTCAGCGCCACACGCCTCGCCCAATCCGCGTCCCGCTACCGCTACCGCCCACTTCGCGCCGCCACGGTCGGCGCCACCCTCCGCGAGGTATGCTCCGGCCGCGTCCCGGACCACGTCATCCAGAGGTAACAGACCGGAACCCCACCGCCACAGCTCCAGCCACCATCGGTCCCAATTTCTCACCGAAGAGAAGTTCCTGCCATCTCGCAGGGCCGAGGATGTAGGGTACGTCGAGCCCACCGAGGTGCAGGAGCAGTCCCTTCCGGTGCTGCTCTCCGGCCAGGACTGCATCCTCCACGCCCAGGTGGTCGTCGTAGCCCTCGAGCTCCGTCCGTCAGTTTCTTCAGACATTTCATATATAGTGTACAATGGCATGCAGTGTGAACTCAGCTTACATTTGTGTGTGGGGTTGGTTGTAGACAGGTTCTGGGAAGACGCTGGCCTACCTCCTGGCGGTCTTCTCGGCGATCGATGTCGGGCGGTCCTCCGTGCAGGCCCTGGTTATCGTCCCAACACGGGAGCTCGGCATTCAGGTGAGGTGATAGCTGTTAAATGTTCTTGATGCCTGTGTGGTGTGTACCTGGTGGCGAGGCCTGACTGGCGCGTTGCTGTTTGTGCGCGACTGCAAGGTCACCAAAGTTGCAAGGCTTCTCGCGGCGAAGACTTGCAACGTCATGGCTTTGCTTGATGGTGGGATGCTCAAGAGGCAAAAGAGCTGGGTGAAGGCAAGTAACCATCTTTTGGCAGATTTTGTGTCGATGCCGATGCATACTTAGTTGCAGAAACATTTTCTGCTACATTGTTCGATCTAGATCCCATGTCGATTAGTAAATTTGAGGTCCCTCTATTTCTGTATGATTGTATAACACAGGAAGTTATAATACAGGAAGGAAGTTTGAATTTGCAGATATACATATTTATGTATAATTTATTTGTAGTCGACATATGAAGAGTGCTGTTATTGATGTATTTCTCTTATCTCTTGTGCTGCCCCGCTGCTAACAATGTTGGCCTGTTTTCAGGCAGACCCCCCTGCAATAATTGTGGCTACTGTTGCAAGCTTGTGTCAAATGGTTGAAAAGCGTGCTTTCAGTCTGGGTTCCATCAAAATATTAGTTATTGATGAGGTGAACATTCTACATATTCTTCAGCTGCAAAACAAATTTGCTTATGCTGTATCTACATATCTTTTAAGATGTCATGCTTGTTTGCTTGTCATGCTTGTTAGTTTTGAAAGAGATTAGCTAATGTACATTCTTATTTTTTGTCAGGTTGATTTTATTTTTGGATCATCAAAGCAGGTGAACCCCCTCCGCAAAATATTGAATTCTTATACATCAGCTTCCAGTCGCCAAACCATATTTGCTAGTGCATCCATACCTCAGCACAACCGTTTTGTGCATGACTGTGTACAACATAAATGGACCAAGGTTAGCCTACAATCGGTTATTGACTGACTGCATTTTGAATTCGATGGAAACACAAACTTGTTTTCACATATTGAGCTCTTATCTTTGTGCAGAGCGATGTGGTTCATGTTCATGTCAACCCTGTACAACCCATGCCCTCACACCTACATCACACATACGTGGTGAGTATATCTTTCTAATGGATCACTTTTATCTTACAGTTCCTCACATATTTCCTGGAAGATACAGTTGAATTTTCTCATTTCTTTCCTCCCATAACCGTAGACACTTACCCACAGGCATGCCTAGAAAATTTGACAGTTCTACATTGTATGACTTTCCTTCCATACTCAGTACCTTCTGATCAACTAAGTGCACCAACCTCTTTGCTCCTGAAAGTTCTTTTATGACCTTGGTCTGATTCTTAATCTTTATGACAACCCAATCAATGTACAGGTCTGCAGTAAGAAGGAGAGGTTGCATGTTTTACTATCCTTGCTTGAGAGAGATGCACCAAAGTCTGTGATTATATTTGTCGCTCAACAGGTAACGGTATACATAAGTTCATTTTATGCCATTCCATGTTGATTAAGAAATTGCTCTTCCTGGGGTGCTAACTTATGAACTATCGTATGGGCCGCGTCATGTTTTCATTTTGTGCTTATGTATTGGCATGGTGCTATGATCAATTCCCAGAAAAAAAGTTATTATCCCTTTAATTAGTTTCATTCAAAAAATTATTTAATCGTATAACAGTTCACTAGTTCATCACTTAATTGCTGTGTTGCCAATTTCTTAGCACCTATGCTGATACTGACAGAGTCTTGACTAAAATTATCGTAGTGGTCTGAGATTAGAATTCTGTTTGATGACCGCTGCAACGTTTTTCAGTCCGAGAAATCAAAAAGGGCTGGAAACGCTCCTTCGTCCACACTTGTTGTTGAGTTTCTCAGAGCGGAGTACAAAGGTACCCTAGAGGTGCTTCTACTAGAAGAAGATATGAATTTCAACGCCCGGGCCACCTCATTCACTGTAAGTTCCCTCCTTCAATTTTGTGCCAAAACTCGCAGCATGTTGATTGAAGAACCATGCATCGATGTAATTTCTGCCTCCAGGAAGTGAAGGGAAAGGGTTTCCTGTTAGTTTCTACGGACATAGCAAGCAGAGGGTTTGATCTTCCGCAGATCAGCCACATATACAACTTTGACCTCCCAAAGACGGCGACTGACTATCTTCATCGAGCTGGAAGAACGGGGAGAGAACCGTTCTCCAAGTCGGAGTGCAGCGTGACGACTCTCATAACGGAGGATGAGCACTTCGTGCTACAGCGATTCCAGAACGAGCTGAAGTTCCACTCGCAGCAGCTGCCCTTAGAGTGGATGTTCACTTTTAGCCTCTGAGATTCACCTGGGCTCTGGATGTAAATAGTTTTCCCTCCCTGTTTTTATCTGGACTGGAACAGCTTTTCATGTACTATTTTCCTGGTCTACCTGTGTAAATAAATATGTTTAGAAGAAACAAACGTTCCTTAATCGTATTATAAGTTAGTCAGACTGGAGAGAACCATTCTCCAAGTCAGAGTGCAGAACAGAGGATGGGCACTTGATTCAGGTAACAGAGATCTCAAACA
The DNA here is from genome assembly GCA_026929855.1 of Poa annua. Classification (NCBI taxonomy): domain Eukaryota; kingdom Viridiplantae; phylum Streptophyta; class Magnoliopsida; order Poales; family Poaceae; genus Poa; species Poa annua. The sequence goes on from CM049436.1 coordinate 11,319,114, forward strand.
CGTCACATTCTACTCTTAGTTTCAGTCATCAACCAAGTTGTATTGTTGACAGAAAAGGTGTGAAATCACCGTTCCTTAAGCTTTGTACTAATATTGATGTAACTGTTTGGTACGGGTGGCAACATGCCACGATCTTCACCTTGCTGATATTCTGTGAGTGTCCTCGTTCCTGAACTTCGCATCTCTGACGCTGAGTATATGCGGAGATATACCCTGCTAAGACAAGAAGAGAAGTGCGAATTACAATCGATGAGTGGATGTAAATAGTGATTACAGGTTGCAATACTATTGTATCATGAAATTTCAGCACGAAGCGTAGTAAATGCGATATAAACTCAAAACAAGTAGGAGTAGTTGAAATACTATGCGCAGGCAGGGAGAGCTTGAGATGCCGGTATTGGCAGAGGGCAATGTTCTGAAATTTGACTGAAATATTAAAGAGGCGTTTGAGTAGGGGCGTAAATGGATAGAATAATATTTGCACCGTATTCGATTTCGAAACCATTTTAAAGAATCGATGTACAGTTTGAAGGAATCCAAACGAATCCGAACTTTACGTCCGGGATACGCTATAGGATATGGTATGTCAAATAGCACCGAATATAAATTATCTGAAATTAAATAGAATTATCTGAGGGGTTTAGTCCATATAATCTGAGTTTGTACCGAAATATCTAACATAATAGAGCATAATGGAGCATAGTTTGTAGAGTTGCTGGGTTCGTAACAACTCATTTACATAGTAATATAAATTTGTTAGGTTACTAGGTTAGTGAAAATATTTTTGGTTGTATGCTTTGATGATGTATATATGTGCTTAGCTATGCGATTAAGTTTGTTTTCGTCTCGTTTCCATTCCGAGATCACATATATCCGCCTCCAAATTTACAACCAATCATTATCCGAATCCGGTAAAAAATATGACAGAGGATATAATAGGAGACAAAATCCGATTCAATCATTTACATCCATGTTGCTTTAAATTTATGTAAATATAATTAAGATTTAAATAAATGAAAACTAGATGAAAACGGCACCTTAACCCATTTGGGCATTCAAAATTCGAAGGGATGAATAATACATGAGCTGTAAGCAATTTATATACTCCATTTATATGCGTAGCGTATGGCGTTTACGTGTCACGATCGCTACCCAACCAAGTGACAAATTTGCATTCGTGGCGAAAAAACCAAGACAAGAAACAAGGGGGAATGAAGCTGCTACCTGCCATGGCCATGGCGTCCTCCGCCTCCTGCTGCTTCTCCCATGGCCGCCCCCACCCCCTCCACGCCCACCTCCCGACCACAAGTACTCCCGCGCGCCTCCGTCTCCGCCTCGTCTCCACATCCGGCCCATCCCGGAAACCCCGCCCGATCTCCTCCTCGCCCTCGCCACCGGCGGCCGCCGCCGACGAGGAGCACTGCGAAGACATGGAGGAGGAGGAGCAGGAGGACCGAGACGAGCGGTACGGGTTCGAGATGGAGGTCCGTAAGCTGCCGGGGAAGAAGAACCGGCGGGTGGTGCGCGCGCGGGTCCGCGTCGGCGCGCCGCTGGAGGCCGTGTGGGCCACGCTCACCGACTACGAGGGCCTCGCGGGATTCATCCCGGGACTCTCCGAGTGCCGCCTCCTCCGCCAGGACGCCGCCTTCGCCCGCCTCTACCAGGTCCGCATTCCGTCGAGCAGGTTTCGTTGGATGATGTGTGTGCGCGCGTGCGTGCGTGAGCTGTTGTGATGGATGGGCAGCTTGGTCTGTGCAGGTCGGGGAGCAGGATCTGGCGCTCGGGTTCAAGTTCAACGCCAAGGGCACCATAGACTGCTACGAGGGGGAGATGGAGGCGCTCGCGGCCGGGGCCAGGAGAAGGGAGATCGCCTTCAACATGGTCGACGGCGATTTCAAGGTCTTCGAGGGTAAATGGTGCGTCGAGGAGGTAACCATGCTCATACCCTGTTTTTCTTGCTCAAGATTCCATGTTCCAAATTTGCCTTTCGCAAGAAAAGAAGAAGACTAATTGTAGTCCTACATTCCGCGATGCGATCAGGGCAGCCACGCAGGAGTTCAGTTTGATGATACTCTAGTAGTATCCTAGGTTCATTGGCATTTGGAAAACAGCCACTTTACTTGCTCATAGGATCACTTGATCGAGTAGCTATATTCGATCCACGTTGAGAAGATGTGAGTGTTGATGGTACATTCAGAACCAGATTTGCTTGTAACAATACAAAGGGTCTTGGATATCATACTTAGGTGGTAGGATTCTAGATGCAGGCTAGGCAATATGGTTTCTCCATTGATGTTTGTGACTTTGTGTAGATTTGATGACTAGTGAAAACTTCGGGGCTGCATTTTTTGTAGAAGGCAGCAAGGTAATTTTTGTTACCACTTCTATCTCGTGTAGGCTGATGACAGTAATCATGATGGGGAAATTTCGGCGAGCCAGGAATTTCATACTACACTTTCGTATGTGGTAGAGCTGGAGCCTAAGCTCTGGGTTCCAGTTAGGCTACTGGAAGGAAGGATTTGCAAAGAGATCAAAACCAACCTTGTTTGTATCAGGCAAGAAGCAGAGAGGATTCAGAGATTACAGGGCTAGGTAACTGTAACCGACCGAGCTGGCCAATTTTTTGTTCTGACATATGCAAGGCATTTTTATTGTGTTTAGTCTATCTTCTACTCCCTCCGTAACAATATGCAAGACGTTCTGTGAAGCTACTTAAGCTTATCTAAACGTCTTATATAAATATACAGAGGAAGTTATAATACAAGAATTTTAAGAACCAACATGAACATTTAACATTGGAATGTTTACTTTTCTATTTTATTCCCTATTCTTCTTGGAACCACTTCCATTGTTTCTGCTTCACTGTTGCCGTATTGTTCTTCATTTCAGTTTCAGTGATAACTTGACATAAACGTTGAAGGCGTTCTTGCAACAACATTCTTAAATTGCTCCCTCCGATAGGATATGATTGACACAGATTTGTCAAAATACGGATGTATCTAGACGTATTTTGTTGTGTAGATACATCTGATTGGAGGGAGTACTGTTCAGTGCCCGCTCCTTCAAATTTAGGATTTAAATGTTTACTTTTCTATTCTATTCCATTTTTTCTTCTGCTTCTATTTGTTCTTTCAGTCATGTCCTATTTTGTCTCCTGCTTCCATTTTTTCTTTCACTCATGTCCTATTGTTCCTCATTACAGTGATAACTTGGGATGAATGCTGAAGGCTTTTTTTTAACATCTCCTTTCTTGACTGGTGTTCAGACCCCCCAGTCCTTAACAGAGGTATATTATCTCAACTTCAGTTATGCTTCTGGATCCTTGTGATTGAAATGCCGTGAGCCTTATAGGTTGCAATTCTTAGAGGGAATTAGGTAAACGAACTGGCATGCTTCTTGCATCGACGTCAGGGAACGGCACCCAAACATGCTGACATGGCAGGATGACAAATGGAGGGAACGCACCTGAACACAATCACGCAGTTTAGGATTTCGTTTTGTTACTTAACCGAAGAGCTGAATGACGAGTATATATTTACATGATTGGGCTAGAAGATCTTAAGTTGCTGGTTTGTTCGATGTGATGTGTAGACAACAAACGATGCCCAGCTTCCATGTTTATGCAAATTCATTCTGTAACAGTACGATACAGCTGGTAAATATCAAATTCCGTTGATATGATTGATAAAATAGTTTGATAAGATTCTGTAAAATATAAACGTTCTGTGCGGAGCACGGCGCGACTTAGAGCATCTCTAACAGAGCCCCCAAACATGCGGAAAACCGTAAAACTCCGGCGAGTTAACGGGCCGAGACTTTTTTTGCGCGATAGCAGAGCCTGTAAACACCACTCGGCCCGTAAACTGGATACAGGTGCCCGTAGATTCGGACGCCCGAACGGTATTTATGTCGGGTTTCGCACATTTCCCCGTTCGTAACCCTCATCCGCCGCCGCCGCCGACGAGCAATCCGCCCCTGCAACCTTCTTCTCTGACGAGCAATCCGCGGCCGGTGTCGTAGATCGGCCGCCGCCGCCGCCGCGGGATGGCACCAAAGAGGCCGAGCTCGAATCTGCGGGGGCGCGGCGACCGGTTCGGCGATTTCTCCGACAAGATTCGGAAGAAACTCGTCCGCGCCGACGCCGGTCGGAAGCGGCTAATCAAAAAATTCACCAAGGGGGCCCGGTCCCGGTGGCGTGCTACAGGAGCGAGGTGGAGGAGTTCGACCGCGAGAAGAAGCGCCGCCTCCTTGCACAGAGCTCGAGTGTCGCCGTCTCGCGCCTCGACCTTCTCGAGCGGACGCTTGATCTTCTTCAACCGGACGCTCTCGACCTTCTCGAGTCGCTCCCCGTCGAGATGGTGGGCGGCGTCATCTCCCTCGTCCTGCTACGAGAGGAGAAGAAGAAGGCAGAGCAGAGCAGAGCCCGCGACGAGGACGGAAGCTCGGCGTCGACCTCGTCGCCACCGCACCTGAGGCTCCGGTGAGCCAAGTTTTGGCAGTAGGGTAGGGCGGCGACGAGATAGGAGTAGGTTACTTTTGGAGTATATGTACATTACGTGTGAATTGGTGATGAACTCCTCCGTGAAGAAATGGCGATGAAAACTAGTTCGTCCGCGCCCAAATTCGCCCTTTTACAGATCCGTTTGAGCTTTCTGCTATCGTGCGCGAGCAGTTGCGACGAGATTTGGCAAAAACGTCGAACTATAAAATATAAACTTATTTTGAGGTTCCCATTTTAAGAGCTCTGTTAGAGATGCTCTTACCTCTCAGCCCTTAACCAGCACGACATTATGCCACGTCGAACTGACGGGGAAGAACCTCACACAGCCGACGTGGACGAATGTGGATGATGCAGGGGCGACTCCTTGCGGAATATCCACGGCAACAACGCCTATGTGGTCATCTTGAGAAATAAATAACGACAAGAGATGCCCTAACCGGACCGGGGTTTTTTCTCCTGCTCTGTCCCCGTTTGTGGCGTTTTCTCTGGCGTCATATTGGAGAAGAGGGGATTTGTCCAGAAGTACGTGCAGACTGCTGTCTGTGTTGGTGACAGCTGGAAGATGATACACCTTATACTGGATTCGTGGTTGGAGTTGACGGTTCTGGTTCCTACTCCGAGACGTTGTTGTGCGGGGTGCCGGTTCTGAATTTCGATGGTGTGTCTGGGGTCGTGCTGTCCGGTCTGATTCTTTCAACGGTAATGATTTGTCCTATGACAAATTATTTTGGAGGTTCGAAAAGTTGTTGATAAGTGATGGAGCCGTGTTGAGATCGGGTGAATAGGTGATATATTTCACTTCACTTTAATGACTACTACGGTATTGTCAAAAAAGAGGAATGTTCGTTGGTTTATCACATAGGTTTATACTATCTTTACAGATCTACAGATCGCTGTGTACGTGTTTTGTATGTTGTAACGAGGAACGTATCTTCTATATCTAAATAGGAAAGCTTCACTAACTTATTTCTCTACACATGCAAGTTATCCACCTCATCAAGTATTTCTAAGCAATCTTAGCTTGCCACGTCACACACTCTGTCACGTGAGCATGCAATGCATGTTTTGACATTTAAGCTTTTATAGTTGTTAATAATCAACGATTGATTAATCAAGCTGTTACACTTCCAACAAAAAAAGGTCACGGTCATTAGACTTTGGCCTTTCAGGCTTCTGAAACAAATGTCGCTACCAACTTCAACTTCCTTTCACCGTGTCGCTTCGGTTCCTATTCAGTTTTACTACACGCCTATTAATCCACGCAATACAACGACTATCGATTCAGTTTTTCTCTAGGTTCATCTCTACACGCACTACATTTTGTAGCTGATAGGCTTCCTCTCTGTCCACCGGCTATGACGCTCCAAGCAGATTCAGTCCAGGCTTCGTATCCATCATCTCTTTCACATATGGTAATCTTCCTCCACCACAACTGGGCTCCAGCATCCTGCTCAACACCGGCACACTTGATTGGCAATACCTTACTCTTCTCCGTCCAGTACTGCTCGCTCAAGGCAGAGGTGCTAAACAACGTCGATGCAGGAATGAGGCTCAATAAAAAAAACGAGAGAGCTGCCAGAGCCTACACGCTTGGTGTAATTGAGGGGATACAATAGGTTAAGGATTTTATTTTCTTGGTGTTTATGCTACATGCAGTGGAGACCATATTGATAAGAGCATTCTTCTATACTTTTCATCAAAGTTCTGGTATAGATGCTCAATTATTTCCCTACACACCGGTACTGTACGCATCTCAATTTTCTGTTATGTCAACCACGTTCCTTTCCCTTATATGTTTTTTTTTTCATTTAAATTTTCGGTTGGTCTAGATCATTATTTCATATTTGTATCATTGTTTGCACCGGAGAGAGGTAAATAGATCAAATTCATCTGCTTTCTTAAGATTGATAATGCACTTAGTAATATTCCGCTTAATCTCACGGTGAGCTGCTATAATATCTTTTCCCATCATTTATTTTAATTTTTGATTTGGTTTTAAATCCAAGTCTTAGTACTGGTCTATAAGTTAAATATGAAGAGAAAAAGATAGCATACATGATGTTACATTTGCAAGGTCGTCATATTTGGTGGACTATCATGTTTTAAAAATGTCAATTATTCACAATAGCATTATTAAATATTTTTTGCTACAAATTTTAACCTAGAGTAAGCTTCTCTTGCAAGGTTTCTGTTTTTGCTACAAATTACTGCCGCAACGTGCGGGGCATCATCTAATTACGAAAAAACAGGAAGCACCGTGTTTTTTTTCCTTTCGAGCATTTTTATTATTTGAGATTTTTTCGAGCATAAGCTGGAAGACTGGAAGTACTACTCATGCAGTCATGCGGAGCCCAAAACTATCACATCCCTTCCGGTCAAAATATTTAGCCCAACTCCGAATTCTGCCCATTCCAGGGACCCAGCCCATCTCTATTCGCACAAAGAACAAGAAGACACTTTCCCCACGCGGTGCCCCGGCGGCCGGCGGCTCGCCGCGCCGGTAGCCCCATTCCAGCGAGAGATCGATCCAGAGTGCAGCGAGGCAGTTTCCTCCCTGAAAGCAGCGAGGCAGCAACTAGCGTCCACCCGGCGCAGCGGCGGCTAGGGGTCGCCGGCGAACGGATGCCGAAGGCTAGGGCAGCAATCCGGTGACGCACTCTTACGAGTACAGAGGTATCTCGCACGAAAAGTTAACTTCCTAGTAGTACAAAGTATCGGGCTGAGCACTAATTAGCGACTGCGGTCCTTCCAAAATCAGCTCAGCTGCTGCTGTTCTTTCTGTACCAACAACACATTATGGCTAGTGTCCGGGCTTTACGTTCCATCAATTCAAATTCTCTTAGTTACTCGTAAACCTGGAATTTAGCATGGTCCAACACTTCGACTTTTTAAGTTGAAATCGAAGTCTGTTGCTAAGAAATCAAGGATATATGATATCAGAGTTGTACGGTAGATTTTGTTTTCCAGAAGAGAAAAAAATGGAATTCCGACAAGATTGAGTTTGGGAGACATAGAGAATGCTTTGGTTCGAATCGTCTCATGTTATTACATAATTTTACATCTCCACAATTGGAGTCACTCTTCACCCTTGAATAATGCCATAAGGAACCTAATTGCAACCCACAGCTAGAAGATAAGCTTCTTCACTGGACATGTTGTTAAACATGACTAGCACGCTAATCTGAATAAAGTTGACATAAAAATATATGTAAACTGGATTAATACTAGCCAAAATATCTTGATAACACTACTTGATCATACAACACACCTACAACAAAGAATGCACTGAAAGCAATCATGAAGGCGATCTTATAGCTAGCTTCTTTTGTTGACAGAATGGTGGCTTGAGGTGCTTTTTCTGAAACACATTTGCGAATGAGCATAGAGCCACAGAGCTTTGTATTTCCATCGAAGCTGGAAGTGTCAAATGTGTTAAACTGGCCTCCAGATGGAACAGGACCTTCTAGGTCGTTGTTAGAAACATTGAATGCTGAAAGTGACTGCAGGGTGTTCAATGCCGATGGAATTGCACCTGTGAGATTGTTGTTGGACAAATCCAGTACCAGCAGTCTTGTGAGATTGCATATGGATTGTGGGAGCTGTCCCGTCAAGTCGTTTGAACTCAAATTGAGTGAAAGGAGGGATTTCAGCTTGCCAATCTCCTGGGGAATCTCGCCGATGAATTTATTGTTGCTTAAATCCAACACTTTGGGAAAACCAGTGGGTTGGCGGTATTGGCGTGATAGGCTACTATAAATAGGTAGTGTGAAGACCCTTGGATCTAAATGGGATTCAGTCGTCTCTGACTTCAGCATTGGCATATCCGTCAGTGCTGTTGGAATTTCTCCAGTGAGGTTGTTGTTTGATATGTCTAGATAGAACATGTACCTTGGGGCTTTGATCCAGGCTGGTATTGATCCAGTGAGTTGATTGCTAGATAGCATCAACATCTCTAAATTTGTTATCTTTGATAACCAAAGAGGTATATGACCCAACAATTAGCAATCCTCAATGGCCAGAACCCGAAGATTCTCAAAACCATCAATTATCTCATCCTCAGGCATGAGCTCTCCTTTGAAGTTATGCCCGATAAGCAGGATTGTAAGCTGCCTGCAGTTTTGTAGGATCTGAAGTGCATTTGTGATATTCTCGAAAGAGTTGAAAGCAAGTGAAAGGAAGGTGATGTGCTTCAGATGGCCTATTCGTGGTGAAAGTTGCCCATGTAAGTTGTTGGCAGATAGTCGAAGTGCAATCAGATTGCTGCAAGAGTATATGCTTTCTGGAATTGTTCCCGTGAAGTTGTTCAACAGCAAGTCTAAAGTTCTCAGATTAGGAAGTTTGGAGAAATCGACCTTGCTAAGTTCTCCACTGAATTTATTAATCTTGAGGTCGACTGTTCTAAGATTTGTGCAGTTACTGAGAGCTGATGGTAGCTCCCCTAACATGTTGTTGCTGTCAAAATAGAGCTTCTCCATTCTCTTTAGATGACCTATAGAATCTGGAATCTTGCCACTGAAGTTGTTCCTTCCAAGATTCAAGGTCACGAGATTTCCGAGGTTTATTATGTGTGCACCATCAAGTACTCCATGTAACTCATTGTTACGAAAAGACATGTACTCCAATGTGGTTGCATTGAAGAGTTCATTGGGGAGTGTCCCACTGAGATTGTTATAGCCAACATCGAGCACTCTTAGCATGGAACAATCACCAAGTCCCTGGGGAATGCTACCGCTAAATTTGTTGTAAGACAGATCAAGCAGCACAAAAGATGGAGAGCTGTCACAGAAGTGAGTTGGTATCTGTCCAGTGAAACTGTTATTGCTGGCATTGAGCGCAATCAGATTCTCCATTTCTTTCCCTACCGAGGACGGGAACTCTCCTGTAAATAAGTTGCTTGAGATATTCAGTACCTGCAGACGCAGAGGCATGGCAGCGGTTGAAGGTGGCAGCTTGGGCAGGGCTCCATAGAGGTAGTTAAAACTGACGTCCAGCACGGTGATGCTGTGGGATGACAGCAGTTCTCGCGGTAGGTCACCAGACAGGGAGTTGTGGGAGAGGTTAAGAAGCTTCAGGTTAGCGAGGTTGCCGAGGGACACCGAGATGCTCCCCTCGAGGTTCCTCAAAGCCAGCGAGACACCGGTGACCGTCCTATCGGTGCTGCAGGTGATCCCTTCCCACTTGCAGCAATCGTTGCCATCCCGCCACGCCGTTGCGAGGCCACCGTTGTACGAGAGCTCTCCGAGGAACTGCAGAAGCGAGCCCTTCTCCTGATCTGTGCAGGAACTGGTGGGAGAAACCAGGGATATGAGAAGCACGAAAGCAAGGCTGAGGGAAGGCATTGGTAAGTGTTTGCTGCCGTGTTTCATGTAAGAAAAGTGGTACAGTGTTCTGGTGAAACTGTTAGCTAGCATGAAGACCAGATGGTTAAATATTGTGCCCTCGCTGGGTAAACCATGAAATCCAATAGTCTAACGAAGAAAGAGCACGTGAGTTCTCACCAGGGATTTTCTGGATTGGATATTGATTCAAGTGAGCAGCGTGGCACGTGACGTGAGGAACTTATTTGACAAAATATCACTGATGCTTGTGCAGAACGGAGCCGGTTGAATTGAAACTTCAGCCTGAGTTTTCACATGATGTCGTTTTTTTGCACAACTGTAATTTCTCTCCAGTTTCCGTAGGAATAAATATAGGCTGAAAATTGTACCCTCCAGAAGAAGTATTATCACTGGCGCTGTGAACGCACACACGGTGGACTGTATTCGTTGCCGCTGAAAATTCCTTGTCGTTGATTCAGACTCGATCGGCTTCTAGCATTCAGCTTTAACTTTACTTTTTCCCTAGCGTATTTTTCAATGACATGTGTTCTCGGGTTCAGATTAAAAAACACTTCGCTTTCCATTACAACTATCCCTTTTCATGTACGGTGATTGGCACGGTACCAGGTGGTACCGTCGGTACCGTTAACTTCTATTTTTTTTAACCGTTGATTATGGACTAGTTATTTTTAGCCGTCGAATAAATCTTGATGAAGTCCATCGGTTCTTTTCTCTGAAACTAGTTCTCGACTGTTGAAAAACGTTTGACCCATCTGCCTCCGCGCTTACGGATCCCGCCGCCGCCGACTAGGGCTGTCGACGCCGCGGTGCCTCCTTGCGCTCACCACACCCGCGGCCAGCGGTCAGCAGCACGTCCAAATCCCTCCCTAACTAGGCACGACCGCACCAGGGCACGGATTGGATTTCGGCGGCTGGTGGCGCAGCGGGCGGCGTGGTCAGCGGTGGCGTGGTCTTGCCGTGGCTGCTTGTTCGGCAGCGGCATGGTATCGCGGTGGTACTGGCCTACAGGGTTGGAATCGGCTTCGATTGGTCGCGTGGCAATAGGTGGCAGCACACTGCAGGCAATCGAAGCCAGGACCATAATAGAGGTCGTTGAGGCCTGCCACTCTGCTCGCCGTCAAGGACGACGGCCTCTCTCTGCACGCCATCGATTTTGGGTTGTACATCTTCTTAAAGCTAGGTGAGCTGATGCTCCTGCAGAATCCTCTTTAAAGAAACATAGAGTAGTAAATATCATCTTCAGTTTCAGAGCAACTATTCGTTTTGGCTTCTACAAAAAAAGCTGCATTTTGTGAGCATATCGTTAACAAGTATTGTGGGTGTATCTTCAGTTCTTCTTTTCATCAGCTTGCCTTCCAAGTTGATTCGGACTGAAATGATATACTGCAGCCAGCTACCTTGTTCTGATAAGCAATTTGAGATTGCAAAGAACTGATGTATTGTAGTGTGCTTGTCTGAATGTTTTTGGTTTTCAGTTTTAGCGGGTAACATGATGTGCTTTGATGCTAATTGGAAGTACATGGATACATAATTAATTACACTCTATTGTCTTTTACACTGACATCCTCACATTGTACGATGGTGAGATTTTAATCACATGACCCGTTGCGAGTTCCAGTCAAGGATGGTGTTCCAGTCAATAGTTTAATTTATACAGTGTTGTATTTTTAGAATTTTGAAAAATTATAAGTAAATAATGCATTAGCTTGGTTTATACAGTGTTTGGTTCATGTGTAGCCTGATCGAAAATATAGTTTGTACAGTACATGTAAATAAGTTTCAGTGCATTAGCAGGATTTGTTTGTTGTTTTAAAGTTCTTGTTCAGCTCCTTTAAAATGAAATGTTCAGATATCAGGATCATGCCTTTTAAGTTTTCAAGATAGTCTTTCAGTTGTCCATTATATAGCAGCAATGTTCTTTCCTATAACTACAGCCAATGTTTTTCTCAACTAAATAATTTCTGTCTTACATTGTAATTTTGCCCTCAAGCAACAAGGTAGCTGGGCATCTTCTGATTTATTTGATTCAAAGAATACTTGAAATCTTGTGTTAATCTCAAATTTTCTATGTCAAGACATAAAGCTATTTATTGTGAAAATAGGGGCCTGGGGATTTTTTTTTGTTCAAGAGTCAAGACCTATTCTGTATATAATGTTGCAGGTCCGGTTTTACTGTCAAGACATAAAGCTTTCAGCACTATGAACAGCATTTTATATAATGTTGCAGGTCCAGTTTTCCTAGCACGTAAAATGGAAAGGTTTGCTGCTTGGCCTGTTTCTTTTTTGCTTTTTTTGCACCGTGCTGATTGCATATTGGAGCTTCTGCTTTCAGTTTTCTTCATGATCCCATGCATCCTGCTGTTATTCTTACAATTATGCTAAACACACAAGCAGGATATCCTCCTTTTCAGCCAAACGGATGCTTGTCTATTTGGACTGGCTGGAACAAGTGAAGCGTGAGGAGGAAAAGCTCAAGGCCATGCTGAAGGTTTCAAGGGATTCAGGAAAACACCGGCAGACATCAAGGGTCATTTTGGCTCATCTACGGAATAGTTTGGAGTTGGACTAGTCTCATGAACTTAGAAACCATATTTTATGGTAACTATACCTAGCTATGTTATTGTATTGTTGTGTCAGTTATATCTCTTGGTAAGGTGTTGTACTCTTGAGGGCACACCATCAGTCTTGAAAACAATCGCTCCAGTATATATAACCATCAGGACGCAAAATAAAACTAGAGATGTGGACTTTGGCAGATCTACTAAAACCTCCATTAAACTTTACTAGACTTGAAATGATGTCAAGTCCTAGCAAATATAATGATCACAGATAATTCTTGTTCATCGATCACTACAAGTTCTTAAGTGAAGTTCAGACTTAAAGGGTACTGAAGAACTTTTATAAACCATCAAGGTTCTTAAGTTCTTTATACGTGCCGAATGATCAGGCGCTCACATTCTCGTCGCCGCTGCCAAAATTTACAATATGCTTGGGATTGTTAAGTGTAGGTTGCTTCATGCTTGGCGATGACCAATACTGATCCGAGTCCCTGTCGTCGTCCGAGTCCCTATCGCGCCTGTAGTCACACTTTTATACATCCAGCCAATGGTCAAGAAGACGGCGTAAAACCACACAGTGGCGACCGACATTATGACGGCGAACAGCTCGAACGCAGTCCCCAGCAAAGGCACCAGGTTGGGTATGTACTGCAGAAAAAATTGCACAGCCACCATAAGGGTCGGATATCGTTTTAGAAATACAATCACACAACAGTCATCCTGATGGTCGAGAGATGCCTGTACCTGGGATATGTGAAAGAGCAATCTCAATGCATTTCGCAACCTACACAAGAATTCATAGAGTTACGTTATCCCCACGATGTAAAAATACAGACAGACATAATGCAGAAGTATAGATTCCTGTATGCAGAAACATGAGTCTTACCAATCAGCACCAAAATATTCGGACCAGAACACAACAGAAGGCACACTACTGTTGAGTTCAACACTGAAATTGGCATGACCTGAGAACGATGCGTCAGAGGCCACTGAATCCCATGATGATCTAGAGCGTGGAGGCAACGATGAGGGCGCCCTGGGCGCACCGCATCCGCATGGTGCAGATGAACCTCTCGTGTGGGTCAGCGATCCCGGAGTAACACGCGGCGAGGACGATGGAGATGGAGGAACCTCTCGTGCCTGATGAATATGAGCCTCTACATTAGATAGACGCAGCTCAATACTACACAAACAGAACAAGGCAATTAGATCGAAAAGACAAAAGCTTTCAATCAGGCCAAGGTGGAATAATGCAAGGCTCGACGGATCGAGAGGATGACTTCGGAGAGGGAGAGGGAGAGCGACAGGAGAAGGGTGGGGAGCGAGCGAACCAGGCGCAGGTTGTGGATGATGAAGCGGATACATACGAGTGTGGCCACGTCTGCGGCCGGATGCTGCTGCTGCTGATACTTGGGAGGTGGGGGGAGGCCGGCGACGGCGCCCACGGCCGGCTCCTGCTGCTGGAGGGGAGGTGGAGGAGGCCGGCGACGGCACCCGCGTCCGCGGTCGGCTCCGGTTGCTGAAGGGGAGGTGCAGGAGACTGTAGACGGCGCCCGCTGCTGGAGGTGGGGGAGGAAAAGGCCGGCGATGGCGCCCGCTGCTCGAGGCGAGGTGTAGGAGGCCGGCGACGGCAGTGGAGAGTCGGTGGTTCAAGGTGGAAGTGAAGGAGATATGCCCTGGAGGCACTTAATAAATATAGTTTATTCGTCATATCTCAATTGTTCATTATATGTTTTATACCATGCTATAACTGTATTAAGCGGAAACATTAATACACGTGTGGTAGATAAACAACCAGGTCCCTAGTAGCCCCTATCTAACTAGTTCATTGGGCAATTGATGATCGAGGTTTCCCGATCATGTGACATTTATGTCAGTTGACAATGGAGTCATGTCATTGGGAGAATGACGTGATGGACATACCCAATATTTGTAGGACGTAGTCATTACGCCTTTGACCGTGAGATCTACTCTTATTGCTATTCCTGGAAGACACTTTGATTGCATCAAACGTCATATCTTACAAAGTGTGACAATAAAGGTGTCCCTCTCGGGTGTCGGAAAAGAGTATGTTGAGACGGGGGATCAAGAGCGGGATTTGCCAGTCCGCATAGCAGGATAGATACTCTAGGGCCCACTCGGTGAGATTATGTCAAACGAGCTTGCAAGCGTGTGACTAGGTCACCAGGACATAATATCATGTACGAGTAGAAGTTAGCAGTGTCGGTAACGAGATCAAGCTAGGTATGGAGATATCTATGAACGAGTCTCGGACGCGCTAAGTATCGCATGGTAAAAGGTTTAAAACTCAGACGTCTAGGTTCGAACGGTAAAGTATTCGTTATCTCGCAGGGATTAATTCTGGGTATCCTCGGTCCACGAATTAGTCATTGATCGGAGAGGAGTCTCGATCATGTCTGGTGAGATAATCGAACCGCTAGGGTAACACACTTAAGGGGAGTCGACATTTAGACCGGAAGAGAAAATAGGAAAAGCGAGCACCGGGAACGTCCCGGGAATGATCCAATGGAGATCGGGCAGCGACGAAATAGTTTTCGGAGCCGGAATAAATTATGTAATATATATTTAATATTAATTAGTGTAATTAATAGTTAAATATATTTTTATTTAATTTTCCTGAATTTTTAAAGGCAAAAAACCCTAAATGGGCCTTTTTAGGCAAAAGGGCCCATGAAGGGGGGGAGGAGTCTCGGCCGGCCCTAGGTGGGCCACATGGGGCCCACCTAGGCCGGCGCACCAGCCATGGCCGGTTGGGGTGTGGGATTAGTCCCACACCGCCAGCCTGGCAGGTTGGGCAGCCCCTGGCCTCCTATATATATGGGGGTACCCATGGCCTTTAAATTACACACCAATTCTCTCTCTCTCCTTGGATCCCGTGACTCCCTAGTTTGGAGTTGCGCCGAGGATAAGTTTTCTCTGCCATACGCACGCCGCCGTGCTGCTGGTCTCCCGGTACCAGTCTTCCGCTGCTTCGTCCCTGGATCGGAGCCCGGAGGCAGTCGGCTTTACCGTATGTGTGTAACGCCCTGCGAGGTGCCACGCTAGTGGTGCTGGAGGTCTGCTTCCTCTACACGGCCTCGAGGTCGTCGTCGGTTTCATCGACAACGCCGCGTCATCGTCTTCTTCGTCGCGCCAAGTTCTCCGCGACCTTGAGGTCGGCTACGGCGTCTACGTCAGCAACGCTTGTGCGGGAGCGTAATCCCCGCTTTTCGGTTTACAAGGTTATGTATACCGATCTCCTCCGTATTACTATATCTGTATAGTATAGATCCTGGCTAGTTTAAGGTTATCGCTGTTAGGAATTTTTTTGTTTTCTGCCTACGATCACCTTCAGTGGTATCAGAGCCGATCTATGCGTAGATATAGCTGTACGCTTTTAGAACCCGTGTTTATCACGGGGCATCGTTCTTTTATTTGCTACCCTCTCGCGTGCACTTGCAATGTCGGCAGCATTGAGTTGATGAAGCGGTCCGTACCGACTTTACGCGTACACTTACGCGAGACTGGTTCCACTACTGACATACGGCTGGTACCGTATATGTGGCTGGCGGGTGTCTGTCTCTCTCTCTTTAGTTGGCTTTGCATTTTCAATGGAGGGCCCGAAAGGGATGAATAAATATGCAATTATTTGATCGTTGTTGTGGTCATAGGTTCGTAGGTATGAAGCGGTTCTATCTACGACAGCCCCAAGCCACGTAAAATATGCAAAAGATAAAGTAGAACGCGTCTAACTTTATTTTGCAGGGGCAATGTGATATGGTCAAGGTAGGTTTATTAAATTGTTTATAAACTGTGGGCGCGAAGGAGACCATCGGCGCAAGGACCATGTCACGTCGCATTACATATTGATGTTTTGTGTGCATCTTATATTGTGTGTGTATATATATAGTTATATATTAGTCACACGACGGTAGTAATATAAGATGATCCCTCCAAAATACCATTAGTATTCTCCCTTCGACGTGCACCACCAAGAAAGTTCTACGTTATGAGACAGGCCGTGACGATCGGGTGTCAGACATATCGTCGTTCGCATACAGTGGGTGTAAGCCATGTTGCACAAGCGTATACGTTGAAAGTTATTATGGCGAGCCTAGCATGTACAGACATGGCCTCGGAACGCGGAGACCGAAAGGTCGAGCATGAGTCACAAAGTTGTTGTGATTGACATATCGATGTCTACCTTTGAAGTTATGTTGCCGGTTCTGACGATGAGGGGTTGCATAATGGATGAGGATCGTGTAATCACTAAAACGATTAGAGTGATATTCGTTTTGAGTGGGAGTTCTGGTAGTTTTATTTTATTAAAACTTGAACCCTATTTTATAATGAACAAAGTCTTTATGCTTTGCAAAACCTTTGTAGATATTAACCAATGTAATAGCCTTCTTTAAAAATAGGTGCAATCCTACGATTGAGAAACTTAAAAGGTTGGGTCCAAACTTCATAGTTTTATACTTTAGTTTGAGGATACTCCTTGTTTAAACCATTAGCTCTTTGTGATACAATACCCGATAGGAGATAAACCCGGAGATTCCGCTAACAAAAGGATAATTTGGATTATCAAGTTTTTGTGCGGATAATATCATCATAGTCCAGTGTATGCTATGATCTCTGCCATAGAGAATTTACGGTGGGTACGAGTTGTTAGATCGCGAACATATGAGATGATTGCTAAACTCAGGATACACTTAAAGTTGGGTTGATGAAGTTTATCAGTACGTTGACTGTTTTACTTCTCAACCAAGATGGAAGAGAATACACGCATTGAAGGAGCACGTGGCAGTCATACTTGATGACACTGGTCATACTCGATGACAATTCTCATACTTGATGACATTGAGACGCCTCGCTCAGCTCGATCACTGGATGACAGCCAACGTTGGCAGATGCAAATGCTTTGTCATAGACTATGTCATGCAAGGGGAATCGTTCACATTCATGGTTCTTGATTGCGTTGGAAGAATCAAGAAGATGAAACAGATCGCCGGGAAGTCATCGATGATGATGGTGTATATATGATATACACGTTATGAATGTTTTACCTAAGCAAGTACTCGCAGTAGTGACTAAGTTTTTGATACTAGTCATGTTTTATGAAAACCAGATTTACTGCTTGAGTAGCTTGGAAGGATGAGGCGACAATGTGTGTTGATGATGGCAGACAAAATGTTGTGATGTCCATAGACACTCTCCCTCTAGATCTACCATTTGAATAAATTCTTTTATGATCGTCTGTTAGTATGATCGTTATAAGTATGTCTTCTCTAGCAAGACAATTATTCATACATGTTAGTGACAAAATCGTTGTCCTATATTTATGAAGTAACGATCATAAGCCGATTTGAATTTAGATGGTAGAGCTCCCACATTCATAATATTAATGCCAAAGGATACAAACTTAATAAAGACACCACATTCGTGTGGCACTACCGTTTAAGTCATGTCAATGTTATAGTCAATGAACAAGCTCCATACGGATGGATCTACAAGTATTTAGATTTGATCTTTTGACACTTGCAAGATAACTAAGACACCGTTTTTGAAAAGCGGTCATATGACTTATTGATAATCATGCATATAGATGTATGTGGATCAATGAAGTAATTAACGTGTAGTGGAGACCTTTATTTCGTAAACTTCACTGAGCGTTTTGAGTATCACTTGTTGAGAATCATGCATATGGGTGTATGTGAATCAATGAAGTACTTTAACGTATAGTGGAAGTCTTTATTTCATAGACTTCATGAATATTCCGAATAGATATATGGATATCCACTTAGGGAATGTTAATCTGGAAATTTTGATTCGATCAAACAAGTTCAGAATGAAGTAGGAAATAAATGTAACAAGAAAATCAAATTTCTACGATACAGATCGAGAAATAAAGATTTGAGTTATAATGTTGGCATATCATTGGAAGACTTGTGAGAAGAGTTCCACAAATTACGTCGCATGGAACACCATAGTGTTATGGTATGTTAGTACGTCGTAATCGCACCCTATCGGATAGTGTGTGGTAAATAAATCTCTTATCAAATTATTGTGATCATTGGAGTCATATGGTAGAAACATAACATTCACGTTAGATAATAGGGAAACCATTTAAATCCATGGAGACAATACCATATGAGTGATGGCATGGCTTTTAGCCTGGATTGTCGTTTCAGCAATTTAGTGTTTCGATGTGATCAAACCTAAAATGGATAAATCTTTGTAGTGTACCGTACCTAAAGAATTAGTTGGGTACATGTCTCACGACATAGGCAAAAACGTTGCCGGAATATACCTTGCAAAAGAAATAGTTTCTTGTCCAAGGGTATAAGTGGGAAAGAAAGTAGAGCAAGACGAAGTTAATGAACTTCCTCTCCAAACATCAGAGTGGCGTAACGGAAAGTGTTTCCGATGTTATGCTCCTCAACTGGAAAGAAGCTGATGATAAAGATCGTGATGCTCTGAGCTCATACTAAGAACGTAGGCGTACGAGGTTGTGTTCCACACTGTCTGGTACGACAATCTTGTTATGAAGGTCATGTTAATGGAATATGACAGACCTACGAACTACGAAGAAGAGATGGTAGACCTAAGTCCGAGAAATGGCTATGAGTCATATATGATCCGAGATAAAATCCATGTACGATTACCAGGTAATGACTTGGGAGATCTTCTTGAAGGCATCTAAGTTGTTAATAGAATATGGAATTTTATGAGAGAGTAGACACTGATAAGGATCGATTTGTCGTGAAACAGTTCCGAAAGATTCAAAAGTTGACCACAACGAGATTTTGTCTCAAGTGGTGAAGCCTAAGTCTATTCGGGATCGTTTAGCAATTACTATAAATTCAAATTGAGAAATTGATAGATGGATAAGGAAACCATGTTTCTTAATGGTATCATTAAGAAAGAGTTGTAATTAGTACAATGAAATGGTTTGGTGATCCTGAGTATGCTAAACATGTATGCAAACTTCAGCTGTCCATTCATGGGCTGAAGCAAGCATATTGGAGCTGGAATCTTCACTTTGATGATGTGATCAAAGGATTTTGGAGTTGTCCAAAATAGTTGAAGAAACTTGCATTTGAAAAGAAGTGAGTGGGAGCCAAGTAGCTTTTCTTGATCTTATATGTGAATGGCATATTTGAGTGGGAGGTAAAAGAAATTCCTGTTCTTATATACGGATGGCGTATTTAAGTGGGAGCTAAGTGTCATTCCTGATTTTATGTAACGACATATTGAGAATGATACAGATCCTCCAGCAAAGTATAAAGGATTATTTAAGTGATTAAATTTTCTATGAATGAAGTTAGAAGTATTAGGCATCCGATCTATAATTGTATAGATCAAAAAGGGGCTTAATAACATTAGGTCGGAATATTTTCCTAAGTTAAGATTCTGAAGTGTTTCAGAATAGAACAAGCGAAGAAAAAAGTTCTTGCTTGTATGACTAGGTAAAATATTAAGTTTATCTTGGCATTTTCAGTGATAGAAAATGATGTTCGACATTCTCTATGCCTCAGACATAGATTCTATCAGACTGAAATCTCGACTTGGTGTGACCCAAGTTCTTGGTTGAAGAATGGGTTCTAGAGTGATCTTTGTGTGGATCAATGAACAAATGTTAAGTATATTATTCAGTGTCTGTGAGAACTGAAGATATGTTTTCTGATAAAGGGTAAGAGTGGAAGGACAACTTGCCGTAAAACGGTTACAATGATGCAAGTTATGACACTGACCCATACGACTAGAAATCTCATATAGGAGATGGCCTTTGTTTTGAAGAAAGACATGGTTAGCTTGCGAAGTCGCATATGAATGCACTGTCGCATAATCTACATAATAGGTATAGAAATATATGGCAACTTCAGAAGTAGCAAGTGTGATTGGACTGAGCGGTTTTCCGAGCATATGTGGTCCCCCTTAATAGATCTCTTAGACTTTTAAGGCCCATGCTACGCGAAAGGTTCGAGTCTCACTCCATCGACTAAGATATATTTCGCCGTCATCGTAAGATGCGGGATGATGTCAAACTAGGTGACATAGAAGTGTTGCAAAGCACATATAGGTCTCAATGTGTGAGATCTGTTGACTGTATTCCTCTTCCACGAGACAAGCATGCACCAAGTTGCTATGGGTGTTGAGCTTTTACCAAGTTGTAAACTAGATTAAGTGTGACTCTAGTGCAAGTGGGAGATTGAAGGAAATATGCCCTAGAGGCACTTAATAAATATAGTTTATTCGTCATATCTCAATTGTTCATTATATGTTTTATACCATGCTATAACTGTATTAAGCGGAAACATTAATACACGTGTGGTAGATAAACAATCAGGTCCCTAGTAGCCTCTATCTAACTAGTTCATTGGGCAATTGATGATCGAGGTTTCCCGATCATGTGACATTTATGTCAGTTGACAATGGAGTCATGTCATTGGGAGAATGACGTGATGGACATACCCAATATTTGTAGGACGTAGTCATTACGCCTTTGACCATGAGATCTACTCTTATTGCTATTCCTGGAAGACACTTTGATTGCATCAAACGTCATATCTTACAAAGTGTGACAATAAAGGTGTCCCTCTCGGGTGTCGGAAAGGAGTATGTTGAGACGGGGGATCAAGAGCGGGATTTGCTAGTCCGCATACCAGGATAGATACTCTAGGGCCCACTCGGTGAGATTATGTCAAACGAGCTTGTAAGCGTGTGACTAGGTCACCAGGACATAATATCATGGACGAGTAGAAGTTAGCAGTGTCGGTAACGAGATCAAGCTAGGTATGGAGATATCTATGAACGAGTCTCGGACGCGCTAAGTATCGCATGGCAAAAAGTTTAAGACTCAGACGTCTAGGTTCGAACGGTAAAGTATTCGTTATCTCGCAGGGATTAATTCTGGGTATCCTCAGTCCACGAATTAGTCATTGATCGGAGAGGAGTCTCGATCATGTCTGCTGAGATAATCGAACCGCTAGGGTAACACACTTAAGGGGAGTCGACATTTAGACCGGAAGAGAAAATAGGAAAAGAGAGCACCGGGAACGTCCCGGGAAAGATCCAATGGAGATCGGGCAGCGACAAAATAGTTTTCGGAGCCGGAATAAATTATGTAATATGTATTTAATATTAATTAGTGTAATTAATAGTTAAATATATTTTTATTTAATTGTTCCTGAATTTTTAAAGGCAAAAACCCCTAAATGGGCCTTTTTAGGCAAAAGGGCCCATGAAGGGGGGGAGGAGTCCCTCCAAGGGAGGGAGCCTGGTTCGGCCGGCCCTAGGTGGGCCACATGGGGCCCACCTAGGCCGGCGCACCAGCCATGGCCGGCTGGGGTGTGGGATTAGTCCCACACCGCCAGCCTGGCAGGTTGGGCAGCCCCTGGCCTCCTTTATATATGGGGTACCCATGGCCTTTAAATTACACACCAATTCTCTCTCTCTCTCCTTGGATCCCGTGACTCCCTAATTTGGAGTTGCGCCGAGGATAAGTTTTCTCCACCATATGCACGCCGCCGTGCTGCTGGTCTCCCGGTTCCAGTCTTCCGCTGCTTCGTCCCTGGATCGGAGCCCGGAGGCAGTCGGCTTCACCGTATGTGTGTAACGCCCTGCGAGGTGCCACGCTAGTGGTGCTGGAGGTCTGCTTCCTCTACACGGCCTCGAGGTCGTCGTCGGTTTCATCGACATCGCCGCGTCATCGTCTTCTTCGTCGCGCCAAGTTCTCCGCGACCTTGAGCTCGGTTACGGCGTCTACGTCAGCAACGCTTGTGCGGGAGCGTAATCCCCGCTTTTCGGTCTACAAGGGTATGTATACCGATCTCCTCCGTATTACTATATCTGTATAGTATAGATCCTGGCTAGTTTAAGGTTATCGCTGTTTGGAAAATTTTTGTTTTCTGCCTGCGATCCCCTTCAGGAAGACAGTGCGATGAGGCAAATGCCAAATTTACCTTTTAAAATAAATAAAAAATAATTACATACATATAATTTTGCTACTGGTCCCATGTAATTTTAGTACCGGTCCCACATAAATTTTGGTACCACGGTACCGTTCGATACCGTCAGTCTGGTACCGTCCATTTTTACACCGTTGGATCAGGGAGGATTAACAGTTCTTAAAAATGCCAACGACCCTAAAACTTATATTAATAATTATGGTTGTGTTTCGGGTGGAGTAGAATAATATCGTTTGCACTGTCCGCATTATCTATTTTAGTGTTCGTTTGTCCCATTTTCAACACTTTTGTGAATATTTGTCTATAGTATATTATAAAATAAACACAAATTACACTTTAGAAATTGAGCATATGTACGCAATATTTTTTTAAGGGCTTCCCTCTATATGTTAATAAAAACCCGGGCCGCCAAAGGTACCCATGAATAACTGTTTGGGACGGTATATTACAATTAAACTGCTCAGAAAAAAAGGTGGACAATCAAACAACAAAGATGGAGTGGAGATTTCTGGCTCCCAAACAGTGCTCCCTCCTATTTAAAAAAAAATTCGCAAATCATATTTGAAGTTTAAAAATTCTGAAACAACCCGGAGACAGCCAATGATATATCCCACGAATGTGCCAAATATCAACTTAAAATACTATGTTGTAGTTTAAGCTACACAAAAATGATAAAATTGTGGATCTGAGTTTGCATGTTTTTGAATCTCTAAGTTTAATCAGATTTGTTATTTTTGTGTAGCCCAATGTATAGAGTATTTCCAATTGAAAATCTGCACGTTCATGGGATATATCATTGTCTACATCCGTATTTGCTTTTCGGAATTTTTTGAAACTTACAAATATGATTTTCGAATTTTTTAAATAGGAGAGCTAAACCAGTATTAGACTAGAGAGTTTTTTTTTGAAAGAGGCAAAAGCTTTGTCTGTTATATTGATAATAATGGAGTTACAACATCAAACAGAGCGGCGGAGGCTGCCTGTTCGGGGACGACTCCCGCCAGAATTACATAATATTCCGTCAATTTTTTAATGTAAAATATTTTAGCTTTTGCCTAGGCTCATATTGTGCATGTTCACTCATCTAAATGTGCATATAATCAATATGTGCAATGTCTAAAACATCTTATATTTAAAAACTGAGTGAGTACTAAGGATCAAACCACCTAGGACGCTAGCGCCCGTGGCGCCCCAGGCCCTTGCCCATCTCTAATAAACTCAATAAGAATCGGCGTCACCGCCTTGTTCTAAAATATTCTCAAATTGCGATATTTCCACATCTGCCACACGACGAGTGTGATTAGGGAACGCAATCCCTTTCCTTTACGACTACTAGCTGTCGTCACCAGGTTCCAACATTCATGTGTTGATACCAGACCCAATGTTTGTCCAAAGAAGAGCACATAGAATCAATGGATCACGAGCTGACAATCACTCCAACTTCACGTCGTGAAGTTCACGTCAACACATCTCACTACAAGATGTCAATGATTGTCGAATAGAGAAAAAAACCGGCCAAACTCAAGGGCAACACAAATAAGAGGGAACGGCACTCCACCGTGGACCGATCATGATGGATTTGGGGTTTCTCATGGAGGGGAGCATGATGGAGGAGGCATAGCGTATGCAACAACGCCTCTAGGAAGGGACATGAGGACTTCTACATTGCGGGCAATGGCGGAATACAAGTTTTATCATGGTTGGTTAATTTAGCAATCGTCGATCAAGTCAATCCAACGGTCTGAAAGTTAGGAAGTACTGGAAAGTACTAGAAAGGAAGTACTGGAAAGTACTGATTTACTAACACTAAATTAATGATTTATTATTTTTTCAAAAGGGTAGATCGGTAGTTTCAAAGATGGCCCCATCAATCACACACTCTCTCATCTCATTCGATTGGACAGACCCGAAGCTCCCCAAAATTCCCCTTTCTGGCTGCTGCCGACGCGCCGGCGAGCTCCTCCCCAAGCACGCTTGCCCACCACCTCCACCAGGGCGGCCACTGCAGGGCCACGCTGCCAAGGGGTTGCACCCTCAGCGAGATACTTCTAAATTCTAACAGGCGGCGACATGTACGCATGTCATGGCAACTTGTCCGGCCTCCTAACCGGCGGCGACATGGACGCATGTCATGGTAACCTGTCCGGCCTTCTGATAGTGGCCGGTGGGTGAGCGCCACTAGGGGTACCAGCTACCTGATGTTCAATGGTGGACGCTATGGCGCCATTGCTCGTCACGCGACTCGAATTGGTCACTGGAATACCGAGTTCTGTGAATACTTCATGCATTTCAATGGAGCACATAAGGTTCTCGGTGCTCTTGAATCTAACTAACCAGCATTAAACGTTTTGGCATTAAAATCAATAAAAGAGGATCCAGCTATGTATAAACGCTGCACTTCATCTGTTCAGCATAAATCAATCCAGCAATCGGAACCAACCGAACCACATCCATGTCCAAATGCATCCGAGCTCATTGGATTATAAATAGGGCGATCGACTGCGATGGGAGACTGGGCAAGGACAGAGACAACGGGATCATTCAGCACTAGGAGTCTCCGACGGCTGATGCCCGATGGCGCCATGGCGGAGGAAGAGTTCAGGGAGGCAGATTAGAGGAGAGGACGGCGGCGCTGGGGTACTGGGTAGGTCGTGCGGGGTGGTTACACCATAACTCTCTTGATTAACTTGATTAATTTGATAGTAATTAGTTGTGCTGATCGGATGGACGGAATTAATTCCACCGGGAGTACTGGGAAGTACTCGAAAGTACATGCCAATCACCGTAAAAGAGCTCATGGCGAAAATAGGAAAGACTTTTGCCTGGATCCCTTACCCAACCTCTCTCGTGCCTTAAACAACTTTTTCCCACCACTATTTGCATTAATTAATTGCTTATTAGAAATACAAAAGTTTGTCACAAAACAATTAAAAGAAGATGGAAAAACTGGGGATAGCAAGTTGGCACACTTTTCATACATGTGTAGGAAAAGTTGCATCTAAACATCACAAGCGGCGATGCCCGAGCTACTGCAGGGAGGAGCTAATAGACACTAGTCGTGTTGCTAACAGATAGTCGGTTGTGGTGAGAGCTTGCCAACGTGAAGTCTCTGCATCAGCCAGCAGCTGGAGCGTCTTGTGGCTTCGAGGACCCGGAGAAGAACTCCCAATTAGGCGCAGCAAGCATCCCGTCCACGAACCGACGGCGTAGCAGTTCTGCGTCACCTCCCCTTCCGTGAAGGTCTTCGTCTTGGGGTCGTATATCTGTGGCATACCGTCGTGGGACGATCCATCCGTCGTCGTCGACGAGGACCAGACAAGGATCCTCCCGTCTTCCAGCACCCGCAATGGCTTCTCGAACTGGAATCGAGAACGAGAAGCTCCATGGTCCGGCATGGCGATCGTGTACAGCAGGGACCACTTGACAGTCACCTCGGTTCTTTCCATCTGGAACCACAGCTTGACAGCAGACGAGGCCCCGCCGTGTCTGCGGTGGTGAGCTGCGACGAGGAAATCGTTGACCTCAGCCAGGCTCATGTCGCTTTGGCCGACGTCCTCGTGTGCCGGGGGGCCGCGATAGGCACCCGGCAGCCATTGTTCGGTGTCGAGATCGAACTCCACGATCACGTGCTCGTCTTGTTCATGGCCGCCTAGACATGATTTCATGGAGAAGCAGGCGACCCCCTTGACGACGGCCACGTCGCTGTGGCGCCGCCGTAGCATCGACGGAGGGCTTTCAGCTACTCTCCACTGGCCGCCGCCGTTGCTTCCGAGGGTGAGCACCATGGCCGTCTGCTCGTGCCAGACTTCGCCCCAGCTCTTGTGCCTTTTGGTGACGATGGTCAGAACCTTGTACTCTCCAGTGGAGGGCACCCTCCCGAGCGTGCACGTCAGCGCCCCGCGAGGCCGCGGCGGGAAATCGGCGACGGCGGAGGTAGCCATGTCGAGCACGCGGAGACGCCGGTCCGTCCCGACGAGGCAGGCCAGCTCGCGGTGCACGCACATGCCGTACAGAGAGCAGCCGGTCACGGCGGCGTGGCTCCGTATCTTCTTGACCACGTTGCCGGACGCGTCCAGGAGGTTGACGCCCATCACCATGCCGTCGCTGCGTCCCACGCGCACGGTGGCGGCGATGAGCGGGGCCGGCGGGTGGCGGGCCCTGTGGGCGGCGATGAAGTTTGCGTGGCGGAGGAGGGATCGCCACGAGGTGGAGACGCAGCGGAAGCGGCAGATCGACGTGGCCGACGGGACGCGTAGCAGGATCTCGCACGTCACGTCCAGAGGGAAGACGCCGTCGTTGGAGGTGGCGGCGAGGTCGATACGGAGCATTGTCGATATGCCGACGACGTCTTCTGTTGCGGCACCGTCGTCCATGCCGTGTTTGGGGGCGGCGAGGTCGATGCCGAGGCCGAGCATTGTCGATGTGCCGCCGTGGTCTGTGGCGGTACCGTACATGCCGTGTTTGGACGCGGCGACGAGAGCACGCTCTTCATCGTAGCTCAGATCGGGGTTGTCGTCGTCGCTGTCTGTGTCGATGGCGATGAGAGATCCACTTGCTAGCAAATCCAGGGGCAGGAGGTCGTCGTTGTCGCCAGTAATGGCGGCGACGTCCAGGGGCAGGACGCCGTCGTCGATGACGGTAGCAACTTGGACTTGGACATCGTCGTCAATGGCGGTGGCGACGTCCACAGGCAGGAGGAGGTCAGCGTCCCCATCGACGTCGTTGGTTTCGGCGCCTCGCACGTCCAGGGCCAAAACGCCCTCTTCGATGGCGCCGAGAAGATGATCCATCGATGAAATAGCCGATCGGGTCGAGCAACGGAAACAATTTTTCGGGGCGCGAGCGCGCTTTTCTTCTTTGCACGTGTTGATCACACATCAACTTTTATACAAGGGCCTATAGGCTACAGCATATACAAGCCGGACGGCGGACACGTATGGTGACTCCTGTAGAAACTGTTCACGTGCAAACTCCAACTCGAGGTGGACACTATGGTAAGTCGGTAGCCGGACATCCTGAATATGTATCCAACTCTGTGCAGTCTGAGACAAATTCAAATTCATGCAGTATGACACGGAGATACAAAGAGTCAAAGACTATTTCCAACACTAAGAACATGTACTAGAACGTACGTGATGTCCTTAGTATCCCGAAGCAATGGGAATCACGTACTAGAACCCTTGATCTAGCCTTCGGACTAATGACGTTCGTACTTCAAAACCTTTGTTAGAAGCTTTACTTCAGGGGGTAACAGTCTCATGTTTGACCTTTTGGTTGGATATGTAACATCAGCGACAGCATACGAGCGGCGATTCTTGAAGGCTATATACTCATTCACAAACATTTAGCCACCAGTCTGCTAAGAGCATCTCCAGCAGCAGCGCTATTCGCAGCGCGCGCACAAAAAACCGCTAGTTTAGCGCGCGGGGTGGCGAAAACAACGCTCCAGCAGCGGCTGTAAAATCGTTCGCGCGCAATAAAAAAGTTGAGCGTGCTGTATATGCCCAATCTAAGACGCCAAATCTGGGGCGTGGGGAACAGCGTGCTGCAAAGTCGAGTGCACGCGCGAAAGCTCCAACTGCCGCCCGGAAGTTTCACCCACCGCTTCTTGCCGTCGCCATGTATGGGGCGGAGGTTGCCGCCCGCCAGAATCGCGCCCAGCGCGGCCGCGCCTCCCTCCCAGCGGCCGCAAATCCGCCACCACGTGCTGCTCCCGCCCCCAAGACTCCCCCGACCTCCTTCCTCGATCGATCGAGCGCCCGCTACCGGATTTCCGCCGGCTGCATGGGGAAGCCGGTGAGGATGAAGCCTGGTGCGAGCTCAGCCTCGCTCTGTCTGGACGGGCTCACCTCGCTCTGTCCGTGAGATCCGGAAGCCGGCGAGGACGCAGCCTGGTGCGAGCTCAGCCTGAGGACTTTCAGTGTTGTCCGTTCGCGCTCAGCTGCTCCTGGTGCGAGCTTCCAGTACCAGGCACCAGTACTGCTTCTCGTGGTTCAGGTTGTCTTCAGCGGCCGACAACCATGCGACACCCACGGGAAGCGGCAGGGGACGGCGAGCGGGAGGTATGGGGCGGCCACGGCGAGCGGCAGCGTGGAGGTCGCCGCCAGCCTTCTGCTCGCCGCCGACCGCCCCTCGCCCTCGTCCTCCACGCGAGCGCCCATCGCGCGGCCAGCAGCCGGACACGGATGCGAGCAGCCGGCAGCTGGTTCTCCTCGGCTCCGTCGTCGTTGGCTGGTGCCTGGTGGACACGGATGTGAGCAAGCTAGCTTTGCTCCAAGGCTTCAACGATTGGGGATATAATTGCTTTTTTCTTTATTTTGGATTTATTTTGTCCGATCTTCTTTTTTTTATCCATGTGTGTGTAGAAAGTTGTTTTTGGCGCTGCAACGCGGCCGCACGCAAAAGACCGCTTCCAGCGCGCGCGATAGTGCTTTTACAGCGCCACTGCTGGAGATGCTCTAAAAGCATCTCTAACAGAGCACTCAAACCGCAGAACCTTAAAACTATTATAATGTTCACAAATGGAGCATTTTTATTGCGAAAACGACGCGCGCCATAGCAGTACCCTTAAACAGATCCTCAAAAAAAAAATCGGTGCAAATCCCTTTCCATCTAGAATTCCCCTTCACCTGCTCGAGCTCAACGGCGCCGCCGGCTCTCATCCCTGCCTCGTCCAGCTCTCCGACCACGCCCCTTCCCTCCAACCTCTGCCGCGGAGCCTAGGTCGACGAGCGGCCAGCGAGGGCAGCAGCGGCGAACGGCAGGCCGGCGAGCTGCGGGCGAACAGGCTGGACGACAACAGCAGCCGCGGAGGCTAGGTCGGCGAGCCGCGGGTCAGCAGGGCGGGCGACAGCAAAAGCCCGCGGGCTAGCAGGTCGGGTGACGGTAGCGGCCCGCGGGGGCGGCGGCGGCTACGGCACGGCGAGCGGCCCCTGCAGCGCGGCCGGCCGGCGGCGGCCCCTGCAACGCGGCGAGCGTCCCGCGGCCGGCCCCTGCAGCGCGGCGAGGCGGCGGCGAGCCGGCGGCCGATTCTTGCGGTCCTCCGGCGAGTTCCGTGCCGGAAGTTCACCGGCTCGTTCTGAATATTTCCTCCCGCCAACTGCTTTTCTAGTATACGGGGACCCTTCAGTTTGGCTGTGAAAACTTCATGTTAACAGTTCCGCGGGGCGAATTCCCGGGCACCATCAAAATTGTTTACGGGTCAACGACTTTTATGGGTTCTGCTGTATCCGTTTTTTAGATTTCGAAACTGTATTTGGCGGTTATTTTAAGGTTTCAGGTCTTTTAAGGGCTCTGTTAGAGATGCTCTGACAGAACAAACTGGCAATACGACTGCCCTCCTCATTGCTTTGGGTCCATTCTTTGTTGCAGGCGTGATGTATGATCAGATAGTGTTATCAAGATATTTTGGTTACTTTACATGCATATTTATGTCAATTTTGTTCAGATTAGGCTGCTGTTCATGTTCAGCAACATGTCCATTAAAGAAGCTTTATCCTCTAGCTCTAGGTGTGGGTCATAACTAGATTTGTAAGGAAATACTGAAGGGTGAAGATTAACTCTGATTTCATATATCATTTGATTTCTTAATCAAAAAGTTTAGTCATGATCAATTTTCAGGTGTGGGAGTATCAAAACTAGTTGAAGTGGTGAAACGTACGTAAGCCTCAAGCACTAGCAGACACTAGCCATAATGTTCAGAACAGGAGCAACTTGAGCAGATTTTGTTACTGCCTTGACGCCGTCAGGTGGAAACAGAGGGAGCAGCGCACAGGTCAAGCGACGAGAAACAACAGGAGCAGAGAACATGTTAGGTCTGACTTGACTCCACCTCTACGCCCACTGCGGCATGAGATGGAATGTTATTTCTGCCGCAAAAAGAAGTATAACTCCCAAGTATGAGCCGCCAGCTAACTAGGCAACGACATGAGATGGTACACATATGAATGTCGTAAAGAGTGGAATGACTACTCAAAAATCATCAGACAAATGCCAAGTACTGCTATAGATGTATATATATATATACATATAATCTAGCATAGGTCATCACACAAGTTCCGAGAACTGCTACCACAACACTACCACATATTCAGGTGGTTAGCATGACTCATACTAGCAACTAGGATACAGGATGCCAAGGGCATTCTGCATCCCTCAAGAGATCAGTTGGATGATCCAATCATAACCATCTCTGCTTTGTTTCAAAAAAAAAATTTACTTTGTTTCAAAAAAAAAATAGCCATCTCTGCCCTGAGAGTACAGGACGTTCCTACAAGATAGCCTCTCGACGGGTCGAAGAGCGTCGTGAGCGGTATGAACTGGGACCATCCCCAATGACACTTACCAACAAACACCACGAGACCTGCAATTGCGACAACATACGTGAGAAAAGCTGCAAACAGGAGATAGCAGCCACTTCATGGTGCAGTTATAGCTGCTAATTAAGTAGAGTTGACTGAACCTTGACATTTCCTGGTGAAGTGTTCCCCATGTTTTTTGTCCAGGATGGATAGGGTCAGTTCGACCAGCTTTCCATACTCGTGAGGGGCCTCGTCGGAGCCATCAAGGTGTAAGAACAATGAGAGGCAATTGTTGCTGTACCGGTTACCACACGGGTAGACGCCAAAGTACCTGGGAACATAAAATATATGCAGGGTCATCAGAAAAATGTGAATATGATGTCAAAAAGGTCAACTGAAGCTCAAATATAACCAAGTATCCAAGATGAATGTGTCCATTATTTGGCGCTTCTAGCTATTGTGAATTAGTTTTGTGAAATGGTGTGGAAAGTTGAAGGATACATATACCCTTAATGGTCTAAAAATTCATTCATATGATCTTTCTGAACAATTTACTATGTAACTGCAGCAAAAGAGTACCAGTTTTGGCCATCAAGTTCAAATTTAGAAATGATGAATCTCTCATTGAACTGTTCAAGAAAGTTGCCGATGGTCACGGTGTAGCTCCATTTGTTGTATGGAAGTTTCTCGATATAGAGGTTCTGAACTGCAGCAGCATTCTTCTGGACCACAATCGACATCTCTTCGGGGAAAATGACATCAATTTTCAGTATGTCCACACCAAAGACACAACAATCATCAGCAAAAAAATCAGGTGACTTCAGTAGGGTTTTAAGAGGAATCAAGCATTCTTTCTTCGAGTATATATGCTCGACATCAAAGATGTGTTTAGCTGCAATGTAGAAGAGCGTTAAAAAAAATATAAATGAATAACATCAGATGCAAACAAAAAAATACAACATATATGAAAAGACCCTACGGAGAGACTAGTTTATGTAACAAGGACTGGATCATATTTCAATGTTTATATATTGAAATTTAATGATGCCATTTAGATATTTTACTGATGTAAAATCCATAGCCTTTTGAATCTGAATTTTTACTTATGTAGATATTTTACTGATGTAGATATCCATAGCCTTTTCAAGAATACAGTGGATCCATCTACATCTACCCTCCATCCTACTTCCAATTATCCAAATTCCAGCATCACTCTGATTCGCTGGTCCATTTTACCACGAACCAGTCTCCGTGTCATAACTCAGAACCAGCAAAGAACACGTACAATCTGTCTGAAAACTGGAAACCTTCTTTACATCCGTCGCATCTCTCCTTGCTTTCATCTCTCAACATGGTGGACTACTCCTCAAATAAAACAGCTAGGCATTTTTTTCGGCATAAACTAGGCCCATGGTATATGGAGTCCTAAACTAACGCGAGGCCCGCAAAAATAAATGAAGTCTGAACGATCATTTGTGTTTATTCTTGCGGAAACTCAAGGTCTTCTATAAGTCCAGAGATAGACAGATAGTTAGCGAACTATGAGCATCCTACGTATTGGGAGTTGGGGACACATATATTGTACGATTGCACTGAAACATAATTGGATACAGCTTACGAGTCATGTTTAACATATGAGCTCTTTTATGGTGCTTGTTGAAACTACCTGGGTAGTTTTGGGTAGTTTCCGTTCTAAAAAAAAATCAACCGTTGATTTGATCTCCTTCATCTCTAGATTATACTAACCATTCAAGCACCGATTTTTTCCCCCAAGAAGTCAGGGCCTGGAAACGAACCCCAGCAGCGTCTCCTCGGTCTCCTCGGCGTACAGCACCACGTCGCCGCCGTGCCCGCCCATGGGGAGCGACACCGACCCGTCGTAGTTCCGCTTGTAGGACACCTTCTTCCCACTGCCCTTCATTCCCTTTCTCTTGTCGACCCTGCCGCCGCCGCCGCGGGATTTCGGGGTGGCGTCCATGGAGGGGCCGGGCGGCATGTTGAGGACGGCGCCGTGGCCGCCGTCGCCCGCGCGCACGCTGACGCCCGCCCGGCACGCGACCGCGATCGGCCTGGGCCTCCTGCTCGCGGCGCCGCGCGGGGCCCCGCCGAGGAGGTCCCGTGGGATTAAGTCATGTCCGCGTCGACCAGCGCGTGTGTGCGTGGGTGTCGAGCTGTTGGCGTAGGTAGCTGTGGCCGTTGTGATCAGTTGGAGCTGACCGCGCCGATGCATGCGCGTAGTGGCTGTTAGTGCGTGCGTGTGTGCTAGGTAGTGTGTGTATGCAGCTGTCTATAAAGCCTACACATCTGCTGCTGAGTACTGCGAACTAAACGTGAAAGATAGTCGGGCGTCAGAGCGCCCGCGGCATGGACGGATGTGTGAACTAAACGTGGATGGACGGTGGGTAAATACCAAGTATGGTAAAACTTGTATTAACACATATCCAACTTTAGGGAGTTTGTAGCTGCCAAGTGGAAATATGATGGATGGATGTGTGCTTCCAGGAAACTACCTTTGCATCCATAGTACGCACGATCCGAATGATTGTAAATGGAGAACTCAAAGACTACAGCCATGCTGACACCTGGCTCCAAGCCCAAGCATCCCCGACCTCGGGCAATCCCAAGAGAAAGAGCAACATACGGAACTGTGAAAAAGGGCACTGTTCTATGCATCGGAGACAACTGAAGGAACCTGGTAAATGGATCGAGGGAGCAACAGGTCACAACTGAAGTAGTATATAAGAATTAATGAAGTCTAGAGTAACAGCGATGCCAGATGGGTACGTACCACCTGTAGTCCTAGAAGACAAAAGGTGCACAATTGGTCGGCAGATCTCCCATCGGCATTGCTGCGAAGTCGTGGATCTTCCACTTGAAGCATGGATCGTGGGTTTCTCCCAGCAGCGTAGGAGCTGAACAGGCAGCGAAGGTGTTGCCCATAGCTACTGCCCCTTCCTAGCTTCCTCTAGTCTCCTCTGTGGTGTCTGCAGATGAGATTAACGATCGTGAAGCGGTGAGAGTGAAAAACGTAAATAATCTGGAATTCTGGATCATAGAATAACTGGGGCGTGTGAAAACCAAAAATTTATAATTAATGCCATAATGCAGAGCGTAGATCAAACAAAGCAAGAGAGGAGGAGATCGTTGCACCTAGCTAGTGCTGCCAGCGGAGCCGCCGACAAATTTGTTACCGCCCGCCGCCTCCCCAAACAGAGAACACAACGCAATCGCTTGGAGGAGAGAATATAGGGATATCAAAGTAGTTTAGGCTTTTCCAGTTAAATCGCATATCACGAGAGTACAAGTGGGCTTAACCCAAACGGCCCGATGGAATCGCCCAATCTGTCCGCGACGACCAAAAGCTGTAGGTCATCATCACGCAAACCCCATACTTGGGGTCCTGGTCAGGGCGTCAACATGTGGCGTCCTGAGTCCTGAGTCCTGACGGTTGTGCTCATACCTCTGTTTTCTGAGTGTCGAGCTCGTCAATAACGGAGTGTGTGAATTTAATCGTTTACACTAAGGATTTTTATAAGCCTATAGCACGAATACATATGCCACTTGAAATTTGAAATCTCACATCACAAGCATAAAAATGATAGCAAATTAATATAACGTAGTATATTAAATATCACCAATACATTGCATCTCAAGATGAAAAATTACACTTATCTTCTTATCTTCATTGTCATGCCTCGCTAAATCAATCTTTGACATGCCTAACTAAATTTATCATTATCATACCTCACTAAACTTATCCTTGTCATTCCTAATAAAACTTATCTTCATGACTTGTTACCTTTGTCTCACAACCGTGGCAAGTTCATGAATTTGACCCTTTCTTGGACGGTGTCGCCGAAATATAATATCGTCACCTCTATGGACATTTCAGCCACACTGTACAAGACACTCTTAACTAAAAAATCTTTTATACAGTGTAACGAAACGTCACAGTAGCGACGATTCACGGATATGATCTCACTTTGTATTTAGCTCATTTAAAACTCGTTTGGATCAACATGGTGCTCGTGCATAAAAAATACATGGATGAACAGTAATAAAAATAACTAAATATGATGCTACATGACATACATACATACATTTTAAGATGAACACAGTTTACACATTAAGGGCCTATATTTGTGAGCTTACTGTCCTTAGGAAACGATTTGAAAGTAGAACTTCAAGGCCATGATTCTTTCAACAACCTCACCATTTTTATTTTTTATGCATTGTCACCGAAACATACCATTACTTCATACACTTGCAACTTGCAAGTTAGGTACACAAACCACAAAACGATAATGCGAACTCAAATCAATTTAATGTATAACCCTTAGACATAACCATACTAGACTTTAAACAAAGTGTAAGATCTAGGGTCTAGGTCGCTGAATATAATGTGATTATAAAAAAATCATTGACCCTAAACTTTAAACTTGTGAGGGATGTATTCATCATTGCCAGTACTAGAAATATACTAAATTAGTTATACTACAAAGATTTGAAATTAAACATGCTAAAACAGAGGCAACAAAATACTAGACAAATTTTCTATGCTACTTTCAGTGGATGTAGAACAATACAAAATATGCAAGTTTCAAGTTTGACGAACATACTAAGAGACCAACGGATCCAGAGTAATGGTGGCGCCGATCAGGGAAGATGCACGACGGTGATGTGGGTCGCGCCACTCGGGAATCTGCACGACGGTGATGCGGGTCGTACCGCTCATAGAAGATGAGCGGCGGCGATGCCGGCCGCGCCACTGAGATCTTGGATATAAGTGTTAGATCTGACGCTGCTTGGAGCCTCTGCCACACTGTAAGAGTGCGAGTGAAATGTTAGGGTTGTCAGAATAGCACATTTATAGCACAAGTACAACATCTGTAACAAAGGCGACAAATAACCGTATCCTTTAAGTTGTTCACTAACCGGCTGGGGCTATTTATGAAGGATGCATAACAAGATAATAATTTATAGAAGACACTGAACTAACTATCTACTCTATTTGTTCTTCTTCCTCCCTTCCTCCAGGCAATTGTCATCCTCGACGTGTCGTCGCTTCTTGCCGGTTTCCTTCTCCTCTGGTGCATGCTTCTCCTCCTCTGGCGCCTCCTTCTCCGGCACGTGCTCCTCCTCCTCCGACGCCTCCTTCTCCGCCGCGTGCTCCTCCTTCTTGTCAGAGTCGTCTTCTTCCTTGCTAGAATACGGCTCCGACAGATCCTCCTCCTCAGGCACCTCCTTCTCGTCGGAGTCATCTTCTCCTTCGCTCCAAGAAGGCGGGTCCGACCCGTCGCGGTCCAAGTCCGACAACGTGTCTTGATCCCACCACGGACGTGGCCGGCGTCTTCACCGCTCGTGTCGTCGCTCGGGACTTCCTTGTTCTGCCACCAGTTGTCCTACATTGTGATTGGGCTAGTCTGGCAGAGAACGTGAGTTGGAGAGAACGAATAGGAGAATGCAAGAACTACCTAGCTACGTGCCGTTCCAATCCCCGAGTAAGTGGTTCCAGTCCCTCGTCAATTAAGCCACATTGATAAGGCGCGCTTCCAGTTTTCCAATGCAATTTCTCAAGCATATCACAAACAGACATCCTTTCATAATAGTAGCTATAGTGTACAATATCGAAAACGAAGGTAAATTTCGACCGTTGCCTATATCATGGATGACAGAGTTCATAAATTCTTTGTACCAAATGTTGAGGGGCTAGCCGCGACCCAGTTCTATCAAGCCTTGTCAGAAATGGTAAAATCATGATTTTCCGTCGGTTAAATCGTGTCGTTTCTATAGAGAGGTATCCGATGTGTCATTGTGTACCGGGAAGGGGAAGCACGAGTTTTTTTTTGTTGCCTAAGGATTGGCACTTACACAATTCGAAGCCCGTGATAAGTCGTCCCACACTCTTAACCTCCAAGCCCAAACACTAATGCCCTATGGGCTATGGCCCAACTAATTGCGCCGGCGGGCAGTGGTTTGACGCGCCGCCGCCGCACCGGTGTTCCCCATCTGGTGGACGGAGGCCAGACAGGAACAGGATAAGGTCCGCGGGGCACATCCCTCGACGTGTGCCCTGCGCCTGAAGTTCCCCGGCGACGGGGATGCAGCAACTCGCGGCGACGTGGCCCAGTGGCGGCTCCTAGTTCGCAAGCGTGCCGGCGGACGAACGTACTGTGGAAAATTGGGCGCGTGATTAATATTCAGTTGTTGTGGCAGGTATTGTTTTCTCGTTTTTGTGGACGTGCTGCTTTGCACGCTGCAACTGACCGTGACCAGTGTTATCCATGTACCTCAGATTTCAACATGCCTCAACTGCGTAGTACTTTTGTGCTGGAAGCAATGACAAGGTACATATTGTTTCTCCTGAAATATGTTATATGTCATGCTGATAGGAGTATTTTTTGGTCAAGACGAAGTGAGATGCATGTTAATACTGCAGCTACAACAGCTAAAATACAGTCAAGTATGGTCTGTTGATATAGAGAGCGCAAAATATGGATTTCAGTTCCTGGAACTGGTGAGAGAGGATTAAACCAATGAAAGATTGCTCCCGGTGCAATATGCTGTGAGATAATCTCTCAGATAGGTTAAGCAAGCTCTTATGCTTCATATTTCCTTTGCATAGCACACATTATGAGCATTTTGCACAACCGTTCTGTTAAATTCTCTTACATAATCCAGTGAACTACTTTTGACAGGTAGGTAAAGGAGAGGGTCGGGGTGAAGATGAGGTAGATCTGGCCTCTCCTGGGCTTGCCTCCGCAGAATCTGGTATCCCTCTACCACTTTGGATGCCAAGCAAGGTGATGGCGAGCGGGAGCGAGACGTCATCCACGAGCGTCACCGGTACATCGGAGTATCTCTCTTCCTCTCACACCACTCTTGGTGGAGCTCATTGTCCGCTTAGCCAAGAACCAGGCACAACCGATGCTGTTTTTAGAAGGATAATTGCAGCGTATACACGCGTGCATTATTTTGTATTGTTCAGTCATCATAGTTGCCAATGTTTTTTACCTGTTTTTACTTTTTCCTCAAATACTCATATGTTCAGCAGAAAAATATATTCTCCTCTGAGTTTCATTACATTGAACTCTAAGTATATTTCTTAGTGTTTTGTTACTTGTAGGCAGAAACATGAGCGTGCATGTATAGGAGTTAGCAAGAAGGCATTAATTGAGTGATCTGATGATGACAATGCAGTGAATCTCTTTTATATATTGCTGCCCACTGTCATAAACTAAATAAATGACACTTCTATTTTGTTGCCCGTTGATCGATGCTAATTAGATGGCACGATCTCAAGAATTATATTCACCTTTTGAGTTGATTTCATGCTTTAAGCTGCAAAACCACCGATCTGTTTAAAATTGGTCTTTTTATCCCAAATAGAAGCTCCTATGTACATATAGGAAATTTGGTTGTGAGACCGACCACACTTAGCTTCTATGTACATCTGTGCAGACGTTGATTCAACTTTCTGTGTTGATGTACCAATATTCAAGTAGTTTGCTGTCAATTCTTTTGGAAAACTTGTTCTAACTTATTTTTCTACATTTCTATTTGCATTGTAATATATTCTCATTTTGTTGTGGTAGTTTTTCATAACCCAGATGGTTGGATGGTGGTGATCTTTTTGTACAGATGGGACCCTACAATGGATTTGGAACATTTGGACCACACCTTTCGGAGTTGTCCTATAATTGAACCTCTTAGATGATTGGAGTATGTTAGAACCGTGAACCATAGGTCATGAAAGGTGGACATGAAAGGCGTCTCCATGAGCTAATGCAGCACGATATGAGAGTGCATGGCTAGCTCTGTCTGCATCTTTAGATCGATGTATCAATCAAAGATAGTAAATTGTAAACAAAATCTATGAACTGTAAACAAGATCTATGAAATTCTGTAAGTTTTGAGTACCTATCAATCAAGGTACTATCTTCTTTGTGAGATTAGTGCCAAGATCCATCAATTTCTGATACTTTTGTGCCTATTTGAACATATGAGCCCATGGTAATTGGCAATTTAAATTTAACTCTGGTGGTTTCTAAACGATCTTGCATATCAACACACAAGCAATTTCTGTTACTTTGGTGCCTATTTGAGCATGATATGAGCGCATACAAATTGGCAAATTAAATTTAGCGATTTTTAAACAATATTGCATATCAATACGCAAGGTTAGACAATATAGGTAAAATATACAAATTTTATTTGTTGAAAGAATTTGACTGTTAAGTTTTTTACTTGTATTTTTTCGAGCCATTGTGTATGACGAGAAGGGTAAATGTTACACAATTTGTGTTGAACAAAGTAGAATATGTATAACCCGTTGCAACACACGGGCAATTAACTAGTCAGTATTAAATTTACTTTTTGTTGGGGAGGATCTACCATGGTAGCTTGCTAGTGTGGCCCTCACGTGTGGTCTGGGTCTTGCACTACTGCCCAGGCTTGGTGCACCCCAACCAAATCATGAAAGCAGTTTTGTTTGGTTTATACTGTAACATCAGGAGGAATTGTTAAATCTTGGATGCTAGTTCTCTTTTGGCAAACCATGTGTACTGCATGTTGTGGTGATGCCTCCATCTACACTACAAAATACGTGACTGAAAACAGGTGAACAAAGATATCTTGTTTCCTTTGATTGCAAATCAAATAAATTTAGTAAATTTTCAGATTAAACTCGAAATTTGAGCAAACTCCAAATCATACCGCAGTGGAATTGGAGTAGGGGCTGTTCCCATGGAATCAGCGCGTAGCCTCCAACCTCCGGCTGCTGTGCAGCCATCGCTTGCCTTTAGCAGCTGGCGCTGACGAGATCGTTTTACAGGTTGGGCGAACCTGGTGCCATGGGTCACGTTCCGGGCCTTCCGGCCACCCACCCGTGTCATTCTGTACCT
This sequence comes from Poa annua, assembly GCA_026929855.1. Taxonomy (NCBI): domain Eukaryota; kingdom Viridiplantae; phylum Streptophyta; class Magnoliopsida; order Poales; family Poaceae; genus Poa; species Poa annua. The sequence continues at coordinate 11,358,686 of CM049436.1, forward strand.
CGACCCTGACCCTTGATCCTGGCCAGGTCATCAGGGAACGCGGCATGGTTCCGCGTTTCGAGCTTCTAGGACATCATATACTTTTGAAAAGAGGTTGTAGTAGACTGAGTCAAATAGTAAGTCAAGTCAAGAGACATATTTGAGATAAGGAGATGTTTCTGCCTCACATGTCACTGTGAACTCCCAAGAAAATATCAGTCCCTTCACTCTCAGCTATGACTAGTCTGTTTGGTTGGAAGCGGATTATTTCTAAGAGAATCTGAAAAGTGAAGAGAAAAGAGATTACATGGTGCAGTGTTAACTTGTTAGTTTCTGGGTTTTGTGGCAGCACTCTCGGTTAATTTGTTTATTCTTGCAGTTTTGGTGTCCATGGCGACAAGTGTACTGCTTGCGCCCCTCATTTCCATGGTGAACCAGAAGGTATCCAATTATCTTGTTCGGCAATACCATGAGATGGATGGTATGGAGGAGCAGCTTGCTGTTCTGGAGCGCAAGCTGCCAGCCATATTAGACGTCATAATTGACGCGGAGGAGCAGGGTACTCACCGCCCTGGGGTGAGTGCTTGGCTCAAAGCACTCAAGGCTGTTGCGTACAAAGCTAACGATTTGTTTGATGAATTCAAGTATGAAGCACTGCGCCGTGAAGCCAAGAGGAAAGGGCAACATACAAATTTCAGCACTGATGCAGTAAGGCTCCGTGTGGTTCACAATCCTATTTTGTTTCGTTACAAGATGGGCAAGAAGCTGCACAAGATTGTGCATACCATAGAGGTTCTTGTAGCGGAGATGAATGCCTTTGGGTTCAAATATCGACCACCAAGGGCAACATCCAAGCAGTGGCGACAGACAGATTCGATCATCGTTGACTCTGAGAATATTGTTAGCAGAGAGGCAGAGAAGCGGCAGATTGTCGACATATTGCTTGCTCGTTCTACAAACAAGGACCTATTGGTCCTTCCAATTGTTGGAATGGGTGGTTTGGGGAAGACCACTTTTGCACAGATAATTTACAATGACCCTGAGATCCAAAAGCATTTCCAGCTCCGAAGGTGGGTGTGTGTTTTGGATGATTTTGATGTCACAAGCATTGCTAATAAGATCAGCATGTCAACCGAGAAAGACAGTGAAAGTGCATTGGGAAAGCTCCAGCAAGAAGTCAGCGGAAGGAGGTACCTCCTTGTTCTGGATGATGTATGGAATCGTGATGCTGATAAGTGGGCAAAGCTGAAATATTGTCTTCAACAGTGTGGTGGTTCTGGGAGTGCAATAGTGATGACAACTCGTGATGAAAGAGTAGCTCAAATCATGGGAACAGCTCAAGCCCATCAACTGGTAAAGATGGACAAAACTGATTTGCTCGCAATATTTGAGAAAAGAGCATTCGGATTGGATGAACAAAAGCCTGATGAGTTGGTTCAGATTGGCAAGGAGATCGTGGACAGGTGCCATGGGTCCCCTTTAGCTGCAAAAGCCTTGGGCTCTGTGTTAAGCACCCAAAAGAGTGTGGAAGAGTGGGGAGCTGTATTAAAGAAAAGCAGCATATGTGACGAAGAGAGTGGGATTTTACCTATACTCAAGCTCAGCTACGATGATTTACCCGCATACATGAAGCAATGCTTTGCCTTTTGTGCCGTATTTCCAAAAAATTATGTGATTAATGTGGAAAAGCTGATACAGTTATGGATGGCAAACGACTTCATTCCGTTAGAAGATGCAATCCGTCCAGAAACGAAAGGTAAACAAATATTCAATGAGCTTGCCTCAAGGTCATTCTTTCAAGATGTAAACCAGGTGCCAGCCGTCCACGAGGATGGAGGTGGAAACAACTATATGACTATATGTACTGTCCATGATCTTATGCACGATGTTGCACTGTGTGTGATGGGAAAAGAATGTCTTACTATAGACCTGAGGATGAACTCTATGGAAATTTTGCCATACAGTGCTCGCCATTTGTTCTTGTCATCATATGGTCCAGGAACCTTCTTGAGAGTGTCACCGAAGAAAAAATGTCCAGGTATCCAGACACTGTTGGGCAGTATTAATACTAGTGATTCAGTACAAGAAATATCAAAATGCACTTCTCTTCGAGCGCTGCAGCTCTGTTACAGCAGACTGAGTCGACTTCCATTTGGACCAAAGCACCTGAAGCATCTCAGGTATCTCGACCTCTCAGGCAACTGTCTTATCAAAGCACTTCCTGAAGAAATTTGCATCATGTATAACCTCCAGACGTTGAACCTTTCTGGTTGTGAACGTCTTGCTGAACTTCCGAAGGATATGAAGTACATGACTGGCCTTCGGCACCTATATACTGATGGATGTTTATCCTTAAAGTGCATGCCTCCAAATCTTGGACAGTTAACTTCCCTACAGACGCTAACATATTTTGTTGTCGGCTGTAGCTCCAGTTGTAGTAGCATTGGAGAACTCAGGCACATGAACCTTCGAGGTCAACTACAGCTATGCCATCTGGAAAATGTAACAGAAGCAGATATAACAATGGGTAACCATGGGGGTAAAAAGGACATCACTCAGCTATCCTTTGCATGGAAGAATGATTGCACTGAGGTCGATTTTCATGAGAAGGTCCTAGATGCTTTTACTCCTAACCGTGGTCTTCAGGTTCTACGGGTGGATTCTTATAGAAGCATTAGGTTTCCAACTTGGATGACAAACCATAATGTAATGCAAGACCTAGTCAAGTTGGGCCTAGTCAGTTGCACAATGTGTGACAGGCTTCCTCAGTTGTGGAAATTTCCAGCTCTTCAAGTTCTTCATTTGGAAAGGCTGGACAGGCTGCAATGCCTATGCATCAGTGATGGCGACACTTTAACATCCTCGACATTTCCAAAATTGAGGGAACTGCTGTTATTTGATTTGAAGAGCTTGAGTGAATGGTGGGAAGTAAAAGGAAGGTATGGACAGCAATTGGTGTTTCCCCTTCTAGAGGAACTATCAATTTGGAGTTGCAATAAGCTTACAAACTTACCAGAACCACCAAGCCTTGAAGCATCTACTAGCCATGGTGGCAATAAGACAGGCTCAGCATTTCCAGCATTAAAGAAACTCATGTTACATGGTTTGAAGAGTTTGAGCAGATGGGGGACAAAGGAAGAAATACATAGAGAACAACCAACATTTCCACTGCTTGAGGATACCAATATTGTAGATTGTCCAGAGCTATCGACTCTACCTGAAGCGCCAAGGCTTAAAGCGTTAGTGTTTCCAGAAGACAGGTCACTGATGTGGTTATCCATAGCCAGATACATGGCTGCATTCTCCAATGTGAGATTGAAATTCACACCTTCTTCTCCCTCACACGTACGATGCTCAATTCAGCATGTAGATTGTAAGGCGGAATGGAATCATGGAACTTATCATGCTGCTATGGAGCTATGTGGAAATTATTTCTTTCACACGAGTTGGAAATGTTTTGTTAACCTTGACTATCTAGAAATCATTTCTTGTGATGAGCTCATCTACTGGCCACTAAAAGAGTTCCAATGCTTGGTATCCTTGAAGAGATTAACAATTGATTGTTGCAATAATCTTACTGGACCTGCAAAGTTTCTTGAAGAAGTACCATCGGAAAGAAACCAGCCCCTACCATGTCTCCAATCTTTGGAAATAAGAAGCTGCCCAAACTTGGTTGAGGTTCTCAGCCTTCCTCCATCACTGAAGAAAATATATATTGAGAGATGCAGTAAGCTCAAGCTCATATGGGGTAAGCAGGGTACTGGAAGTCAGAATTGGAATGTTCAACACGTAGATGACTTGACAATATCTGAATCTTGTAATGGCCTTACAGCCTCTTCAATTGCCCAAGATCCTTTGTTGCCGTCAAGAAATCATTCTCTTCCATGTATCGACTCTATAACACTAATAAGTTGTCAAAGTTTGGTAGAGCTTCTCAATTTTCCGTTGTATATCAAGGAAGTACACATTTGGAGCTGCCCTAACCTTGAGTTTATATGGGAAAAGCAGGATAGAAAAATGAGGGGCCAGTATTTTCAACAGCAGAATAACCTGGAAATATTGGAATTTTGCAATGAATTTACTGCATCTACAACTATACCAGGTCCATTGCCATCAACATCGAATCACCATCTATCATATTTAGAATATCTTTGGATAGCATATTGTGAAAGCTTGTTAGGAATTACTGATCTCCCATCATCTGTGAGGACAATAATCATTACGGACTGCCCTAAACTTGAAGTCTTGTCAGGGCAACTTCATAAACTTGGTCATCTGGATATTCAATTCTGTGACAACTTGAGGTTAGTAGAGTCCTATCAGGGAGACTTCTCATCATTGGAAACCCTCTCCATTGTTGGCTGCGAGGCTTTGAAATGGTTACCCAATAAGCCTGCACATACATAGGGAATTGTTTATGAAGTTGGAGTCTGTGGAACAGCATATTCACTTCTGAGATGTAGATATGTGGCGATATCTTCTCACAACTGGCCTATCACTCGCCGGTCAGTATCTTCAAAGCTCTGGGCTCTGGAGGGAGACAGAATGAAGATGCCAGGGTTAGCTACTATCATGAATTCTTGAATTTATTTGAATAATCTACAAGCTTCTTCTATATAAGTGCTCAGTTTTATGTATATATAGAGCCACATTATGGACTTGATTCATATACATTCATATGATGCAGAGGTAGCTTATTATACGATCATGTTCACAGACTTTGCTCGAGATTATGATCATGGTACATGGAAGCTGATTTTCTTACATAACTTAAATTGTGTTTTTACATAGTTTGGAGTAGAGCTATTACTTTACATATATTCATTAGCAATTCACTGAATTACTTCAGTTTTGTTTTTTCAATGGTAAGCTTTTGTAGATAAGGGGACTGTTGAGCTGTGAGACGTTCAATTAGCTTCAATGCACCAAGTTCCTAGTCCCAAGCAGCAGAATGGATTTAAAATTTGCTTGAGCTGTGTTTCTATATTACATTAGTTGATTTATAAGTTCGGTGATATGATCTCAAGAGCGCATTTTTTGTTTTGTGTTCAACCCAGTTTAGCCTATTTGCTTGAGTTGCTCTGCAAGTGCTGAATAGGAACACCCGATTAAGGATCGATCGATCTAAAGCTGAGTTATTGTATAGTGCCCACTTCGCGTTGCTGATGGGCTGCTACGCTCCTTGCTATTCATTATTAGCTGATGGACAGCTTGCTTACTAGAAGGGGTTAATTCTCAATGAAGGAAAAAAAAGACAGAAAGCAAGCGAGCTTTGCCCATTTGCCATCACCAGTTCGCTGCTGGAAAGCATCTTCCGCCTGATGCGCGGGGCCTGGGCAATAGGGGCGCTGTGTCCGCCCATGGCTAAGGGCCTTTCTGATTTGACAGATTCTAGAATTGAATTGTGGCGAGATTTTTAGCAGAAAATACAGTCGGATTTGTCACACTGAGGTTACCTTTTACGCATCAGGAAAGGCGCATAATCTTCTCAAAAGGTTGGGGTCATGAAAAATTCCCAAGGAATGCCGTGCAACCAAATCTGAAGTAAGGTTTTCTTTTTGTTACAATCCTACGAATCAAATAACATACATAGGAAATATTCATATGGTTTTAAATCCTTCTACTTTCTTTGAAAAATCCTTGAATCAAAGTGTCCGACAGTGTCCTTTTTCGGTACTTTTTAATTTCACGTACTGCTGTATGTTGGTACTTTAGAAACTAGATTTCCCAACATGTGAAAACCAGTGCTTCGTTTTGCTTCGTCTCTGCTTAGATGGGCATAGCCTTGGATGTAATTGATTGAAACTTGTTCATTATGTTGTTCATGAATTGCTTTCCAGTTTTGTTGTTGTCGGGGTTGTTGCAGGAGAAAGTAGCATTGATCAGCGTAAATTTCTTTGCATTTAACCCTAGGCATATCATCAAATGTATTCACTTGGGGGACTGAGCTAGCTGCACCAAGAATTTCACATATTTTGGGGGAATCATCCTTTTTCCCTTCCTACTCTTCTGAGTGAGACCAGAATCCAAGTGGCTGGTAACCTGTCACTAGGCCTCCTTGTGTGTAGTACACGTTGAATTGAGCTGACATGAACTTGCCGGAGTAGCCACCATGAATTGAAGAGGATAAAATATGTCAAGATATGTAAAACTATACAGCAATTCAGTGAATATGCTTTCAGAACCCCGCACTTGTAGATAACCAAATAGTAATATTTATCCACCATAGCCAAACCTGAATTAAGAATTCATATGAGGTCGTTGAGAAAGTAGCTCGACTATGTTAGATTCAGCGTTACTACTAGTGGAATAACTAAACTGACGGCTCCACATCTCCTGATCTAAGTCTCTTGCAGGACCTTCCCCTCATCTCCACAAATGCATCTAGTAAGATAGATGCACCGGTTCTCTTGAGATCCACGTACCCTTGGGTTGCCACCAGATTATCCATGGTATACTTAAAGACGAGATAAATTCGATGCAAGCATCCTTAAGGATATCACAGTGATGTTGGTCGGCTAAAGCCAAGGTAGTCGCCACATTCTGCACATCAAGATTCTCAGAAAGGAAGCTTTGACATACCAGCTTTAGCCTCTCCATAGCATATCGATTCGCGGCCACAAGTAAGTGCCGAATCATTTCACTATGATAATTTCCCTCCAGATCATCAATGACATCCAATGAATCGGTATAGAAAAATTGTAGGAGGACCTTGAAAACATTAGGATGATATCTTCTATCAGTATGGTCTGCCCTCCCGTCCATCTCATCGGCCCATAAAACTCTGCTTTGAACACGGGCGACCGCATGGCGAGGATGATCTTGTGTGCAGCAAAAGTCTCTTCTCCCACACTGAATATGATATCTGCTGTTTCTTTTGCTTCCGACAGCTTGCCGAGATGTTCCGTAATGTCAGACGGTGGCACATCTACTTTAGGGCATGATCTGGTTTCAGACACACGTGCTTCTTTCATGACAGTGACGACACACTCGACCGCAAGGTTATCATCCCGAAGGTACGTGGATGCTTCGAACTCACTCCTTTTCTTAAAGAATCCATGTAATGGAGCAAATCTGGTGTTATCTTTTTGATTGAACACCCTCGGAGCTGTCATGTCCACGGATGAAGAGAGCCCGGTGGTCTGGTCGATCAGCCTCAGGTCACAGGACGCGTGCACCTTGGCGTCCTTGCTCAAGAGCTCGAGATAAACTTTGATGTGATCTGTGGAGGTTTCGGAAATACCATTAGGGTAGAAGCGGATGGCCCATTCGTATTCTCCAACGGCAAAGGCACCGGACCTGACGAACTTGCCGACGCCATCGCCCCTAAGCTTGATGTACCCGAAGATGCTGAACACATGGCTGCCCTTCACGTTCTCTGACGTGCAGCTCGAGGCCGTCTTTGTCACCGCCGTTTGGTGAGGCATCGACGACGGACTAGCAGGAGAGCTAGCTAGCGGAGGCCAGAGAATCACCACCACGGCAGCCCCTGAATCGGCGTCCAGTCTTTGTCAGAAGAGATTGCGGCGAGAATAGCAGATTAAACAATCGATCGAACCATAATTAAGTAGATGATGACCTGACAAAGATGCGGCAGCGTAAGAGAAGACGAGGAAACCCTTGATGCATAACTACATGTACTGTATGTACTGTAGTCTCGTGGGGTTTGGTCTTTGGTCTCTGTGGGGCTGCAGGCTGCAGCACACATGGTCCTTGTAGGATAGCTGTTAGGACTGGCTGTTAGGACAGCATCACCCTTGACTAGCTTTAGACTAGCATCTTAGACTAGCATCTAGCATATTCGCCTATAAGTATGTAACCCAACCTCTCAGGTTGAGTATGACATTGTGTGAGAAATAAACCAACGAAAATTGCCCCAACTCTCCTAGTGCCATCCTCTCTCAATGAGAGTAAAACTGAGACAACTAACAAGTGGTATCAGAGCCAGGTTGTCTTGTAGTTTGAGTGTTTCCTGCCATCCCCTTTCTCCGGGAGCAGAGAAGCCCCAGCCGGTAGCAACTCCGACTGTCCCTGGTTACCTTCCTCCCTTCGGGTTGTCGAGCAGCAGCTCGTCAGAAACAGCCTGCAGCCCCCCAGCAGCGAGCCATGTCCACAGGTCTCTCTCAGCACACGGCTACCTCGAGCATGCGGCGTCGGCAGGAGGCCGAGCGCGCAGAGGCAGAGGAGCGTGAACGAGAGACTGCGGCAACCGCTGCAGCAGCGGCAAGGGCGTCAAGGCTGGCAGCTGCGGAGCTGGCAGCAGCCAGAGCGGAGGTAGAAGCAGCAGCGACGGCGGAGGCAGCACGTCTGGCTGCAGCGGAGGCTAAGGCGTTGCGTGGCAGCGCCAAGAGCTCCGAGTCCGCTGAAGGCAGCGTCGACGCAGACCGCGACGGCGCGGCGCAAGAGCGGGCGGCGCAGTGGGCAGCCGAGCACGCTCGCGGTGGCGCTCCTAGAGGAGGCGCGCACGGCGACGGCGGCTGGGATGACCAAGGCCGAGGCCTCCACGGGGTCCGGACTGTGGTCAGGGACGTTGGTCCCAGTGTGGGGTGGCCTACCCTCACCAAAACCAACTACGTCGAGTGGGCCGCGATCATGAGGGTCAGGCTCCAGGTGCGGCACATGTGGGAGGCGGTCCAGGACGACGCCGTCGACCAGCATGAGGATCGACGGGCGCTGGACGCCCTCATCGCCGCAGTCCCGCCCGAGATGCAGTTCTCGCTCTCCAACAAGCGGACTGCCAACGAGGCGTGGGACGCCATCGCCGCAGCACGCATCGGCAGCGACCGTGCCCGCAAATCCACCCTGCAAGCACTTCGCAAGGAGTGGGAGAACCTGGCCTTCAAGCCAGGTGAGGACGTTGATGATTTTGCTCTCCGTCTCAACACTCTGTTGCAGAAAATGGTGCAGTTCGGCGATGCTACCTACGACGAGGAGAGGGCTGTCGAGAAGCTCTTTCGGTGCATCCCCGAGAAGTACAAGCAGGTGGCTCGCTCTATCGAGTCTCTGCTGGACCTCTCCACGATGACGATCGAGGAGGCGATAGGTCGCCTCAAGGTCGTCGACACCGACGAGCCACAGCCTCTCTCGGGGCCCATCACCACCGGTGGGAAACTGCTCCTGAGATGCCGGCCTCGGCAACGGGAAGAAGGCTTACAACGGGCAGCCGCAGGCGTGGCAAGCCGCGCAGGGGGCGCGGTGATGCTCGTGGAGGTGCCCGAGGAGGCGCAGCCGGTAGGCCCAAGCCGGCACAGGATGACGGCTGCCACAACTGCGGCCGCCTTGGCCACTGGGCCAGGGAGTGCAAACAGCCAGGACGTGGCCAAGCCCATGTCGCACAGGCTGCAGAGGTCAACGTGGCACAGGCTGCAGAGGCCCACGTCGCACAGGCTGCAGAGGACGCAGCTCTGTTCATGACGCATGCCAGCGTCGAACTATCCCCTACGGCACCGCCCGCAGCAGCTCTCCTCCACCTGGACGAGCCAAAGGCGCACGCCCTCCTCGGCGATGGCTTTGGCAGCGACAAGACTGGCGGGTGGTGCCTCGACACCGGCGCCACCCACCACATGACTGGTCGACGAGAGTTCTTCGCCGAGCTCGACTCCGACGTACGAGGCTCCGTCAAGTTCGGGGATGCCTCCGCCGTAGAGATCATGGGCGTCGGCTCCGTCATCTTCATCACCAAGACCGGTGAGCACCGGCTGCTCACCGGTGTCTACTACATCCCTGCGCTGAGGAACTCCATCATCAGCTTGGGACAGCTGGACGAGAACGGCTCGCGCGTGCTGATCAAGCATGGGATCCTACGCATCTGGGATCGTCATCATCGCCTTCTTGCTAAGGTAACCCGAGGCGCAAACCGGCTCTACGTCCTTGATGTGCAGGTGGCACAACCTATCTGTCTCGCAGCTCGTCGGGACGACGAGGCGTGGCAGTGGCACGAGCGCTTCGGGCACCTTCATTTTGAGGCCCTGAAGCGGCTCAGTGCCAAGGAGATGGTACGAGGCCTGCCATGCCTCGACCATGTGGAGCAGTTCTGCGACGTCTGTGTGTTGACGAAGCACAGACGACACCCTTTTCCCCAGCAGGCGAGCTTCAGAGCCAAGGAGAAGCTCGAGCTCGTGCATGGGGATCTGTGTGGCCCGGTGACACCGGCCACACCAGGAGGACGGTGCTACTTCTTGCTGCTCGTCGACGATCTCTCCCGCTACATGTGGGTGGTGATCCTCGGCAGCAAGGGGGAGGCAGCCGACGCCATCAGGCGTGTGCAGGTTGCTGCAGAGGCTGAGTGTGGCCGCAAGCTGCGTGTGCCGCGCACCGACAACGGCGGCGAATTCACAGCAGCTAAATTCGCGTCGTATTGCGCTGATAGAGGCATCCAGCGCCACTACTCCGCGCCGTGCAGCCCACAGCAGAACGGCGTCGTCGAACGGCGCAACCAGACGGTCGTGGGGATGACTCGGGCCCTCCTCAAGCAGAGAGGGATGCCGGCTGTCTTCTGGGGAGAGGCGGTGCTGACAGCCGTCTACATCCTCAACTGCTCTCCTACCAAGGCGCTCGATGGCAGGACGTCGTATGAGGCTTGGCATGGACGAAAGCCGGCGGTCTCCCACCTGCGGGTCTTCGGCTGCCTCGCGTTCGCCAAGGAGCTCGGCCACACCGGTAAGCTTGACGACAGGAGCACTCCGGGAGTGTTCATCGGCTACTCGGCAGGCTCGAAGGCCTACCGCATCCTCGACCCCAAGACACAGCGTGTGCGCACGGGCGCGAGACGTCGTGTTCGACGAAGGGCGAGGATGGGCGTGGGGTAAGGCGGTGGACGACGGCTCGACCCCGACATGTGACAACCTCATCATCGAGTACGTCCAGTTCGAGGAGGCTGGGGGAGCAGGCAGCTCCTCTTCGCTGTGCACGTCTACTTCGGCCCCCAAGACTCCATCGACCCCGGTGTTGGCTACACCGACGGCACCTCAGCCAGCGACGCCACATACTCCAGCACCGGCAGCCACTCCTCCGGGCACGTCTACATCACCACCAGCGCACAGCCCGGTGGAGTTCGCATCCCCGCTCCCTCACGACGAGGAGCGCATTGATGCGTATCATGACGATGAGCCACTGCGGTACCGTACGGTGGAGAACCTACTCGGTGACCAGCCGGTGCCGGGACTAGTGCCGCGCGACTTGGAGGCACAGCTGCAGCTTGCGCATGACGACGGTGAGCCTCACTCTTTTGCAGAGGCTGATAGAGACGCATCATGGCGCGCTGCGATGCAGATGGAGATGGATGCGGTCAAGGAGAACCGCACTTGGGAACCTGCTGATCTCCCTCGTGGTCATTGCGCGATCACCCTGAAATGGGTGTTCAAGCTGAAGAGGGATGAGGCCGGCGCCATCGTCAAGCACAAGGCTCGCTTGGTGGCGCGAGGTTTCTTGCAGCGGGAAGGGGTCGACTTTGACGACGCTTTCGCTCCTGTGGCACGGATGGAGTCCGTGCGGCTCATCCTTGCACTAGCTGCCCAGGAGGGCTGGTGTGTCCACCACATGGACGTCAAGTCGGCCTTCCTCAACGGCGAATTGAAGGAGGAGGTCTACGTGCAGCAGCCGCCGTGTTTTGTGATCCCCGGCAAGGAGGGCAAGGTACTCCGACTGCACAAGGCTCTCTATGGCCTCCGACAGGCACCAAGGGCGTGGAATGGCAAGCTCGACTCCACGCTGAAGACGATGGGCTTCAAGCAAAGCCCGCACGAGGCGGCCGTCTACCGACGGGGCAGCGGAGGAAATGCCCTGTTGGTGGGCGTCTATGTCGATGACTTGGTGATCACCGGCATCAAGGATGCAGAGGTGGCTGCGTTCAAGGAGGAGATGAAAGCTGCCTTCCAGATGAGTGATCTGGGGCTCCTCTCCTTCTATCTGGGGATCGAGGTGCACCAGGATCACTCCGGGATCACGCTTCGACAGACCGTCTACGCCAAGCGCATCGTTGAGCTAGCTCAGCTCATGGACTGCAACCCAGCTCTCTCCCCGATGGAGGAGAGGCTGAAACTGAGCCGTGACAGCACGACGAAGGAAGTGGACGCTACACAGTACCGGCGTCTTGTGGGGAGCCTTCGTTACCTCGCCCACACTCGGCCGGACTTGGCGTTCTCCGTCGGCTACGTTAGTCGCTTCATGCAGCGGCCGACGACGGAGCATGAGCAGGCTGTGAAGAGGATCATCCGCTACGTTGCGGGGACTCTCGACCATGGCCTTCACTACCCTAGAGGTCCTGGGGCGACAGACTTCATCGGGTACAGCGACAGCGACCACGCCGGCGACATCGACACCAGCAAAAGCACTAGCGGGATCATGTTCTTCCTCGGCAAGTGCCTCGTGAGCTGGCAGTCGGTCAAGCAACAGGTGGTTGCCTTGTCCGGCTGCAAGGCCGAGTACATGGCGGCCTCCACAGCCTGCACGCAGGCCCTCTGGCTGGCTCGACTGCTTGGAGATCTCCTCGGCCGAGAAGCTCGAGCAGTGCAGCTGATGGTGGACAGCAAGTCCGCTCTGGCCCTGGCAAAGAACCCCGTTTTTCATGAACGGAGCAAGCACATCCGGCTGAGACATCGTTTCATCCGAAGCTGTTTGGAGGAAGGAAGCATCAAGGCGAGCTACGTCAACACCACGGACCAGCTCGCTGATCTACTCACCAAGCCTCTTGGGAGGATCAAGTTCCTTGACCTCTGCTCCAGGATTGGGATGGCTCAGCCCGTCCACAAGACAACGCACAAGACTTAGGGGGAGAATGATGGATAAGTCTATGTACTGTAGTCTTGTGGGGTTTGGTCTTTGGTCTTTGGTCTCTGTGGGGCTGCAAGCTGCAGGCTGCAGCACACATGGTCCTTGTACTAAGGACAGGCAGTTAGGATAGGATAGCTGTTAGGACTGGCTGTTAGGACAGCATCACCCTTGATTAGCTTTAGACTAGCATCTTAGACTAGCATCTAGCATATTCGTGGCTGGCTAGCAGCATATAAGTATGTAACCCAACCTCTCAGGTTGAGTATGACATTGTGTGAGAAATAAACTAACGAAAATTGCCCCAACTCTTCTAGTGCCATACTCTCTCAATGAGAGTAAGACTGAGACAACTAACAACCCTTCCGTGGGACGGATATTGTTGTTTCCAATCTTGTTGCTAGAGTTTGAGTAGGATTAGAAGTAAAATTGAATCCCTAGGAGTAGAATTAGAATTTCTAGTCGTACGTAGTCCAGCGTTGCCTCTCGGGTAGCACCCGAACGCCGCCACAAGCTTCGCCCCATTGGACGGCTGCAATGCTCTCCCGTCCTTCTCTTTTCCTCCTCCGTGCCCCTACCGTCCTACTACATGTGCGGCCGTCGCGAGTTTCTTGGCATGAGGGAGTCCGGCACCGGCAAGAGCGTGCGCTGGTGGTAAACCCTGTCTTCGCGTCTTCCCTCGTATGCACTTGTTAGAGCAAGTATAATAGGTCCTACTCAGCAGGCTATAACACTTGCCACGTCATAAAAATCCTAGGTGGAAGAGAGAGAAAAGAGGAGGGAGAGCACAGCCGGCGCTACAGCAAGCGCCCGCTGCAGCACAGCGTACGAGGCATCAGCAGCTCGCTTGCAGCCAGCGTAGCTAGCTGCATGCTGCCTTTTAGCTTTTCCTCCAATCATAGTGCGCTCCTAGCATACAAGAGCAGTAATTGTTTTTTAACAAAGACACATTAGCAGCCGGCTTAAAAGCTCACCTATTATATGGTGCCGGCTTTATGAAGACTATTAGTGACGTGGCATAGCTATAGAGCCAGCAGTCGGCTCTCTTATTATCCTTGCTCTTAAGCCCATGACAGTATTGCTGGCCCTTGGCACCTGATTCTATGTTATTGCTGGCACTTGCAGCTCTCCCAGAATTCATATCCTAGCTTGGATGATTGGATCAAGTCAAGTGCAATTGTGGAAGAACATGTATAAAACAGGTCAAGTGGACGCAAGTTATTGTTGGATCCTTGGCTTTCTTGTTTTTTTTCACGAGTAATGAGGCTTCCTAATTCACATCGCTCATGAGATTGAGAATTATTATCGTCTAGAGTGTATCAACGAATCCAAATCGTATTGGCTATGCAGCGATTTAACTTCAACAACTTGATGCAAAATGCTTGGTTCCTTCATTTAGCAAAACCTTTATTGTAATCGACTCTTAATAAATTAATAAAGGCCGTATGCATCAATCGATCCAGAGGCCGGGACTCCCCTTTTTCTAAAAAAAAAACTCAAATGTGGTGATAAAACCAAGTATGGACTCAAGCGTCATGCAAATGTTAAACTGATAAAACAATATGTGAAGTGAGAAAAATCGCAAGCAAAGATAGAAAATTCTGATGTCTGAATAAATGAACTTAGGTACCAAAAAAGGGCATCCCAGAAACGCTGAGAGTACTTGATTTGTAAACTACTCTCTATGTTTTTTAATATAAGATGTTTTAGCTATTACAAATGTTGTCTAGATACACACAAAAATGAGTGGATATGTACACTAAAACATATCTAGATACAAGTTTGGACATGTGAATGTGGAAAAAAGCTGAAACATCTTATATTAAAAAACAGAGGTAGTAAAACTATGTGTGCTCTTTCATCATAATAGTCTGTCTTCAAGTAACACTGTTTTTCTACAGTATACTGTTAGATAAAAAAATTGAGGACATACTCACGAGATCAGAACAAGTCATAATTATGTGTGGCAGAGCTAAGTTGGAATAAAACGCAACTAAGAGAGATATAGATTGTACTCCTGATTTTGTCGATTTGAGCGTTATAAAACATCGACTAAAGGGGGGACGGATCCATCCCTTGGCTATATGTTCTAAGGTAGATGATGAGGCCTCTCCAGCAGCGGATTTATATGCGTTGGATAGCACACCGTTTTTAGTTCGGTTCCGCTCCCGAACCCGGTGGGCTGGGCACACACTCACAACCTCTGCCACTGAGCTAGCCTTGTATTATTTTGTAGGTTAGACACTGAAGCTGTTGGAATAATCGGTCCTCCGGCGACTGACAAATCAATTATTTGAAGGTTATGGCCAGCCTTTTAGCTCCTGACAGGGTTATCACGCTTTCTTAATTTATCTCTATTTCTCCGATAGTTTCGACAAGGTCCACATTTGGTGTGATACTGGTTGTAATTGTTTATGATTATTTTATGCAAAGTTTTACAAAGTGTTGCTTTGTTTGATTCTCTTAATGTTCATGAAAATGTTGGATTTCTTTTGTAAGGAACTGCCTTCCCAGATTCTTAGAGGAACACTTAGTTTGGAAGATTGATCTGACGTCTGTTTTAGAAAAGGTACACTACGGCACGACGTGCTCACCGGGAAGGCAGAAGAGGGATCGAGGAATCTAGAGGGGGCGTGAGGAAGACAGCACGGTCATCCACGGTGGCGATCAGAGCGAAGAGGAATGGTGATGGTGGCGATCGAGGAAAGGCGGATCCTCGAGAGGGTGGTGGCGGCTTCGGGCGAGCACCTTGGAGCATATTGAGTCGATGGTGGTGTCATATCGGAGGGGGATAAGACAACCACCGTGTCAATGAATCAGAATATCGGTGGCGGTTCCACACATAACAGAGTATCGGTGATTCCACACATAATAGGAAGGATAGTATGAGCAAACACCAAAAAAAATTAGTTGTATGTTAGATAGACCATTTTGTTGTTGTACGTAGCTTAATCCTTGTAAATGGGCACACCTTTTCTTCTTGTATTGGATGTTTTGATAGATTGACTGTAATAATACTGTACAGTGCAAAAGCTCTCGTCTGCTTACAGATATTTCATTTGGTCGCAGGATCTTCCTATTATAATGTGGGATTTAGAAGCTGATACATGCTACAACTTTTTTCTAACACGCTCTTGACATCCGAGTATCAGAACATTTCAACTATCCAGAAATAATTTTACTAATAATTTGATGTGTTTCCGTAGCAATCGCACGGCCATATAATAAAATCTGGAAGGCGCAAGTTAAAGCGCGGGTAAGTGGGAGGTGTTTTCCCTTTTTTTTACAAACTTAGAGTCAGGATTGAGAGAACTGGGCTCAGTTTCTTGGCCCATTTGCCATTCGACAAAGCAACTAGGTCACCAGCGGGCCGAGGCAAGAGCTGGCTTCTTTCTCCCGCATCAAACACCGCCGCCGCCCCGCCCACGCACAGCCGCCACGTCCAATCTCGCTCGCGACTCCGGCCGCCGCCGCCCACGCTCGTACTCGCCATCCCCGGATTCCTGTTCCACCGCCGACGTATCTCCGGCGAGCAATTCCGGCCGCTCCAGCGCCTCCCCGGCCACGATGACCGTGAATCGGGCTTCCACACTTCCTTGCGACTTTCCCCTGCGTACTTCTCGACGTCCGTGACCACGGGAGCTTCGCTTCCGCCATCTTTACCACCTGTCTTCCCCTCCTCCGTCCAGCCTAGCGAGCCACCCGAGCCTCATCGAGTTTCTTCAAATCCCGAGTCATCCTCTCCACAGCGGCTCGTCTTCTCCCCCTGAGCCAAGCCAGCTCGCCTCCAGCCTTAAATGGCGGCGGCAAAGTCATCCTCGACCTGCACCGCGGAGCACGTGCAGGGTAGCCATGTGTACAGCATCTTCGGGTACAGCAAGCTCAGGGGCGCCGGCATCGGCACATTCTTCAGGTCCGGTGCCTTTTCCGTCGCAGGACACGAATGGTCCATCCGCTTCTACCCTGATGGATGTTCCGAAACCTGCAAAGATCAAATCTCTGTTTATCTCGAGCTCTTGAGCAAGGACGCCAAGGTGCCCGCGTCCTGTGACCTGAGGCTAGTCGACCAGAGCACAGGGCTCTCCTCATCTGTGAATATGACAACGCCGAGGGTGTTCAATCCAAAAGATGCCAGCAGATTTGCTCCACAACATGGTAAGTTTAAGAAAAGGAGTGAGTTCGAAGCGTCCGCTTACCTTCGGGATGATAACCTTGCTATCGAATGCGTCATCGGTGTCATGAAAGAAGCACGCGTATCTGAAACCAAATCATGCGCTAAAGTAGATGTGCCACCGTCTGACATTACGGCACATCTCGGCAAGCTGTTGGAAGCAAAAGAGACAGCAGATGTCATATTCAGCGTGGGAGAAGAGACTTTTGCTGCACACAAGATCATCCTCGCCATGCGGTCACCTGTATTCAAAGCAGAGTTCTATGGGCAGATGAGGGAGACAGGAGAGCACACTGTACTGATAAAACACATGCAGCCTAATGTCTTCAAGGTCCTCCTACATTTTTTCTATACGGATTCCTTGCATATCATTGATGATCTCGAGGGAGGTGATCGTAGTGAAATGATTCAGCACTTACTTGTGGCCGCGGATCGATATGCTATGGAGAGGCTAAAGCTGGTATGTCAAAGCTTCCTTTCTGAGAATCTTGATGTGCAGAATGTGGCGACTACCTTGGCTTTAGCCGACCAACATCATTGTGATATTCTTAAGGAGGCGTGCATTGAATTTATCTCGTCTTTAAATACCATGGATAATCTGGTGGCAACCGAAGGGTACGTGAATCTCAAGAGAACTGGTGCATCTATCTTACTAGATGCATTTGTGGAGATGAGGGGGAGGTCCTGCAAGAGACTTAGATCAGCAGCACCGTGAAACCGTCCGTTTAGTTATTCCACTAGTAGAATTCTACAACAGTTTCATGTTAACGCTGAATCTAATGTAGTGGAGCTACTCTCTCAATCACCTCACATGAATTGTTAATTCAGGTTTGGCTATGGTGGATAAATATTACTCCCTCCGTTCCTTGATAGTTGATATAAGTTGTATAGTTTTTTAAAGAAAATTTCAAAATATAAGGTGTATTTGCTATTTATGGATAACTTGACCCATCAAAAAATGAGACCTAGTCTCAAAAGAGCGATTTAACGGATTGTATTCATTTTATACCAATTAAGAACTCATCTCTCGTCATTTTTTCCAAAAAAAAATTTGTACACTATGTACAAAATAGCTTGTCTTAATATTCGTGCAGGAAACTTATACACCCTACATTCAGGAACAGAGGGAGTACTATTTTGTTATCTACAAGCTCGGTGTTCTGAAAACATATTCAACGAATCGCTGTTTAGTTTTACATAATTTTAAGTTTTTTATCCTCTTCAATTCATGGTTGGTTAAATATTGGATGTCCAGAAGCTAAACATTGTCATGCCAATTTCTGACGAGACGTACACATTGTGGCAGTATTAGTGGCGTTTCTTAGACATGAAGAGGTTAAGCCATCCCTTTACAACACAAATATGTTCCGTTTCGTTTAAGAAAAACATTAGTGCCACTACTGCTTTTATATTTGCAGTCGTGAGCATTCCAAGTAGTTAATTCTGCAATACACCACTTTAAGTTCCTATTTCTATGCTCCGCTCTTTAGCCTAATGATGCTTTAGATCATCTAGCAAAAGAGTTTTTTCATCGCACCTATCGTTAAATGTTGTTTCTCAGTAGTGGTGTAGGTCATTCACAGTTCATTGCAACATTTGATCAGGTTCCGCATGCCTATGTCTCCTTTTAATCAGTTGGTTGAGTTTCCTCCTAAGTAATCTTGCACATGTTATTTGATGATTCAGATTTAATCTATCGCAGGCTAATGAGATGTAAGCTGCTACCCATACATTCTAAGACTTCACTGCTGAATTACCTTGCAAAGTTCTCTTTTAAAGGAATGACATTAAAAATCACTTACTGATTTTACAATAACTGACATTTGATATTATGTTGGTCTGTTCACCTTTGATGAAGTGGGTTTCTCATTTCTTGACATATCAAACGAAGCTTCATGCGTAGTCTGAACTGGATCTCTACATATAATTTAAGGAGAAAAGTTTCATAAACTGGATCGGTACCTTTCCTCTGTTCATTCCCTTTTTGCTGAGAGCTCCATTCTAATCATTGCCCCTTAATTGTAGCAAATATCACTGGTTATGTATGATTGTCGATTTGTGCATCCCACCTAATTCTAGCAAATATCACCAGTTATGTATGATTATCATTGATGATCTTGAGGGAAATGATCATAGTGAAATGATTCGGCACTTGTGGCCCCGGATCGATATGCTATGGAGAGGCTAAAGTTGGTCTAACAAAGCTTCCTTTGTGAGAACCTTGATGTGCACAATGTGGCTACTACCTTGGCTTTAGCCGACCAACATCATTGTGATATACTTAAGGATGCTTGCATCAAATTTATCTCGTCTTTAAATACCATCGATGATCTGGTGGCAACCCAAGGGTACGGGGATCTCAGGAGAACTGGTGCATCTATCTTACTAGATGCATTTATGGAGATCAGGGGGAGGTCCTACAGGCGACTTAGATAAGCAGAATAGTTCATCCTAATTAACTACAGTTGTCGAGCTATTTTCTCAATCACCTCATACGAAATGTTAATTCAGGTTTGGCTAGGGTGATCAATATTACTATTTGGTTTCTACGAGTTCATTGTTCTGAATGCATACTTACTATCTAGTTTTACATAATTTTACTTTATTTATCTTCTTCAATTCATGGTTGGTTAAATATTGGATGTCCAAAAGGTAAACATTGTCAGGCCAACTTCTGACATTAAAACAGAACAAAAACACTGCAAGTGTTCGAGAGAATGTAGAAGAGGCATAGACATTGTCAGGCTGTTTCTTTGAAACTGAGCTCTGCACAGTTCAAAATCGAGAAAAGCAGGAATACGATCTATATCTCTCTGTATTTAGTTGCTTTAAGAAAAACTGAGCTCCTATGAATCTACAGTGGTTGAGCTACTTTATCAATCACCTCATATGAATTGTTAATTCAGGTTTGGATAGGGTGGATAAATATTACTATTTGGTTATCTACAAGCTAAGTGTTCTGAAAGCATACTTACTATTGAGTTTTACATAATTTTACGTTTTTATCTTCTCTCCTATGAATCTACAGTGGTTGAGCTACTTTATCAATCACCTCATATGAATTGTTAATTCAGGTTTGGATAGGGTGGATAAATATTACTATTTGGTTATCTACAAGCTAAGTGTTCTGAAAGCATACTTACTATTGAGTTTTACATAATTTTACGTTTTTATCTTCTTCAATTCATTGTTGGTTAAATATTGGATGTCCACAAGCTAAACATTGTCATGTCAACTTCTGACATTGAAACAAGTGTCCTAGAGGAACTAATGTATTCGGTAAGCGTATTCTGATCTCGTGAGTATGTCCTCATTGTTTGATCTATTATTTAGAACAACCTGTGGGGAATCGAGTCAGGCCCGCGGGGTGTTCTCTGCGCCAGAAGTTCAGGGGATGCGGTGGGCAACCCGGCGCAGCGGCAGGCCGTCGGCTCTGTATTCGGTAAGCGCACCGGGGGACGGGCGCTGGAAGCTAGAGGCTAGGCCAGCAGGTTAGCTGCCTAATTGTTGCTCAATTTTGATGCATGTTTGGGCGCGCTGCAACAAATTATGGCTAGTAGAATAGTAGTGCTTGCATTATGTTTTTAGTTACTTAGGTACCTGACGAATTGGCATGACTCAGCTTCGTAGTATCATTGTGCATGAAGCTAAGGAAACGTTGAAAATTAAGTTAATATTCCATATTCTGTTGTCCTGGAATATGTTATATACAATGCTGACAAGGTTGAGTTTTCGACAGAATTATGCATGCTTAAGCTCAAATCATCTTGCACTGTTACATACTTTTACATGTCCATACATGAAATCACTCTTCACCCTAGAATATTCTTTGCAAACCTAATACTGGACTGACACATATAGGAGAAGATTGTTCGCTGGAAAGGTAGCTAAATCAGAGTAGCATCCTTAATATGCACAAGTCTTCATAAACCGAAGTACACTGATGTAACCAAAATACCTTGATAAGACTAATTGATCATACAGCACTCCTACGCCAAAGAACGCACTGAAGGCAATCACAAAGGCCACCTTGTAGTCAGTTTGTTTACTTGGCAGAATGACTGCTTGATGTGCTTTTGCAGAATTACATTTGTGAGTGAGCATAGAGCCACATAGCTTTGGGTTCCCATCGAAACTAGAATTTGGAAATGTATTAAACTGGCCTCCAGATGGAATAGGCCCTTCTAGATCATTGTTTGAAACGCTGAATGCTGAAAGGAAGTTCAGGCTGTTCAATCCAGCTGGGATTGTGCCTCTCAGATGGTTGCTGGAAAAGTCTAGCACCTGCAAGTTTGTGAGGTCGCATGTCGATTCTGGGATCCATCCAGATAGCCTGTTGAAACTCAAATCAAGTATAACAAGCATTTTCAACTGACCAATCTGTGGCGGAATCACACCTGTGAAGTAGTTGTAGCTTAGATTCATCATTGTCGGGAAAGATGTAACCACACGGTATTGAAGTGATGGACCATGTGTTAGAGGCAGCTCAAAGACCCTTGGGTCCAAACGACTTGCATTCTCAGTTGATTTTAGCATTGACATCTCCATCAAGGTTAGTGGGATTTCACCTGTAAGTTTGTTGTCTGCCACATCCATAAAAAAGAGATAACTTAGGGAGTTGATCCAGCCTGGTATTGGTCCCGTGAGTTGGTTGCTATTTAATGATAACATCTCCAAATTTGTGAGCCTTGATATCCATAGAGGTATTTTCCCTGACAATTGGCAGTTTTCGATGTTCAAAACCTGAAGATACTCAAATCCATCAATTATGTCATCCTCTGGCATGAGTTCTCCCCTGAAGTTGTGCCCTATAAGTAGGGTGGTGAGGTTCTTGCTGCTCTTAAGGATGTGAAGTGCATTTGTGATGTTTGTGAAATTGTTTTCACCAAGTGACAAGAAGGAGAGATACTTCAGATTGCCTATGCTCGACGAGAGCTGCCCATGTAAGTTGTTGCTTGATAACCGCAGTGCAGTCAGATTACTGCATGAGTAAATGCTTTCTGGAACTATACCGGTGAAGTTGTTAAACCAAAGATCTATATTTCTTAGATTGGGCAGGTTGGAGAAATTTACATTGCTAAGTTCTCCACTGAAACCATTGCTTTTGAGGTCAATCGTTATCAGATTTGTGCAATTGCTCAGAGCTGATGGTAGCCCCCCTGTCATGTTGTTGTTGTTCAAATGAAAACCTTCTAGTCTCTTGAGCTGACCTATATTTTCTGGAATCTTGCCACTGAATTGATTCCCTCCAAGATCAAAGGTCACGAGATTTCTGAGGTTGGCTATGCTTGCAGTATCAAGAATTCCATGTAAACCATTGTTCGGCAAAGACAGGTATTCCAACGAGGCTGCATTGAAAAGTTCATCTGGGAGTGTTCCACTGAGATTGTTGTTGCCGGCCCTGAGTACTTTCAGCATGGAGCAATTACCAAGCCCTGCGGGGATGCTGCCACTGAATTTGTTGAAACAGAGCTCAAGCACAGTGAGGAATGGCGAGCTGTTGCAGAAATCTGTCGGTATCTTCCCAATGAACTGGTTATTGCTGGCATTAAGTGCGACCAGATTCTCCATTGCTTTCCCTATGCTGGATGGGAACTCTCCTGTAAATAAATTTCTCGAGATATTCAGTACCTGCAGAGGCAGGTCAGGGGTTGAAGATGGCAGCTCGTCGAGTGCTCCATTGAGCTGGTTAAAGCTGAGATCAAGGATGGTGATGCTGCTGGAAGACACCAATTCCATCGGCAGACCACCTGACAGCGAGTTGTGAGAGAGGTCAAGGTGTTGCAGCATGTTGAGGATCCCAAGAGACGGTGAGATGTACCCCTCAAGGCCCTTCGAAGCAAGCAGGACATCGGTGACCATCCTGTCTTGCCTGCAGGTGATCCCTTCCCACTGGCAGCAATCTGTGCCGTCCTGCCATGAGGCTGCGAGACCACCATCATGTGAGAGCCCCGCAAGGAACTTGAGTAGGGAGGTCTTCTCATGCTCTGTGCAGGAACTTGTGGGAGAGAGAAAAGGGATCAGCAGTACAAGAGCTAGGCCAAGGGAAGGCATGTGAAATTTGATGTTGTGTGTCTTATATGAAAAAAGGAGTGGCTGCATGGTTTCTGATGAAACTATCATGAAATCCTGATTCTTGAGTGGTGCACTGGCTTCTTGGTAAGGTATGGATGGTCTTATGAAGAAGGAAAATGAGATGAACAAAGAAATCTTGCTTCCATAATATGTTTTCTCTCGCAGTCGTAGTCACCACAAGGAAGATTGGGTCAAGGATTTTGTCTGCTGTTGTTTTCAGTTAATTATACCGTGTGGGCATCTTAACAGGTGCATTATCAAGGACGTTGACTGGGATTTGTGGTTACCGTGGAAGGTGGGGAATTGTAGTTGCAAGTGTCTTAAAGGTTTAGTTGAATAGTTTCGTATCTAGTTTCGATGCTCATTATGATGTTTAGTTGTGCTTCAATTCCTTTCTAGTCCATGTATGTTTATTTGCCGTTGACATGTTCGCATTTGACCTGAAGCCTATCATCATTAGTTTAATTAAACTACTCTACATGTTTAACCAAATTTCCCACTTTGCTACAGATAAAACGTGGAATCACGGCGGGTGGTCCATGACGATGTGGACGGCGTGATGTGCCAATGAATAACGAAGGTGTGTCGCAGGGAATGCCATAGTAGGGCGGGGAGACTAACAGGCCGTCTTCTGTGGAGCTGCTGTCGGAGTGGAGGCCATAGTAGGGCCTCGGAGATTAATAAGATGTGGTGGACCGTGGAAAGGACCTGGTGCACTAATCACGGGCGGGCCATGCATGGATTGTGGCCTCAAGAGGACTTGCAGTAGCTGGATGATTGCGATGGAATGGAATTATATGCTTAGTAGCTTTGCCAGTTTAAGCTGAATAGCTGGTGTTAGGAATTGTGTTAGATGATGTCGTTTTGACACCCTACAGCTGCACTACACGTCTAGATTTGTCCAGAGTTTGTTTATCTGATATACTACCTGATATATAAGTTATACGCAAAGTGTTCTCGGACTGGCAAAATTACTGATGTGTTTTCTTCGAATATGAAAATGTAGCCAACACTTTGAGTACCTTAATTAATTATATAGGCATGAATGAGCTAAGTACCTTAATTAGTCGCACTTCTTCTGTTGTGTGCTTCCTCATCTTCTGTGTGTGCCTGAAGATGTACTTGGTAACTTGTGTCCTTCGTCAAAGCTCCATAGATCAGCAGCCACCACATACATACCACTCGCATTGTACTGTTTCTGAAAAATAAATAGGAATGACATTCTTTTTTTTTGAGGTAGGAATGACATTCTCAGTGATATATTTTTGTAGCAAGTCGTCTCCGTGTCTCACGTTGCACGGACAAATGCTGAATACTATCGACCCCGCGGCCCGGCCCAGTTCCGATGTCCAGTCCATCTCCTATTGCCAGGAGCCCCGGAGCTAGTCCACGCTCGGCGACGCGGCACGCAGCTAGGCGGCGGCGAGAAATATGTGTCAAAACTACCTCTTCGTCTTCGTAGCGCTCTCGCGACGCAAAGGCGACTAGGGTTTCGGCAATACATCGGCGGCGATCGATCTGATCTCCGGCGAGAAGTCATCTAATCCCACCATGATCGCGCCATCTTCCTCTCCTATCGAAGGAGTTGCTCGGGCTGATTAAGGGGTCAGCTGGTCTGACTGCCCGGCCTTGGCAACTTCTGACTTAGGGGTGTAGATCGGATCGATCATGGCGGCGGCGCGGAAGCAGGGAGAGGCCAGCGCCTCCACGGAGCAGGCCCCTACCGAACCAACACTGGATGAGCTGCTGAGTAGTCTGAACCTCAAGGGCGAAGACATTGGCGGTGTTTTTGTTCCAAAGGAAGAAGTCGAATCCTTAAAGGAGGAGACGAAGTGGATGGCAGTCATGCGGGTGCTCACTTCGAGGCCGTTTAGCGCTACCTCGCTGAAGAAAACGCTGATGTTCGCATGGACGCCGGCGCAAGAGGTCACTTTCGGGACCTCGAGAACAATAGGTTTGTGATCCAGGCCAAATGTCTAGGCGACTGGCAGAGAATTACCGAGCAAGGGCCATGGATTTTCAGGGATCAGGGATTGCTGATTGAGAAATATGATGGGAGCTGCAAGGCCTCAATGGTGGAGTTGAATCGTATACATGCATGGATCCAAATCCATGACGTACCGTAAGAAGCAGATCATCTCCGATCTCGCATCCAATGTGGGAGAGGTTGTCTCAGTTGACCTCAACAGCTCAAAATCTGAGAGCGGAGTTTTTGTCAGGGCTCGCGTCTGGCTAGATGTGACGAAGGAACTGACAAGGTTCGTAGCTATCACCCCGGAGGGTCTTCCTCTGGTGATAATGCGCGTGAAGTATGAGAAGGTGCCGCGCTTTTGTGCGGTGTGTGGACTCCTTGGACACGTACAAGAGGAGTGTGGCTCGGGTGTACACGCTCCTGGGCAGATTATGTTTGGCACGTGGATGCTCGCTGATACACCATGGAATAGAAGCCAGACCTCGGGAATGCGTTTACACAACAGAACAGGGCTCCACCTGGAAATCCTCCCTCCCGAGGTCGTGGTGCAGGCCGCTCAGGACGTGGTGCTCGCACGGGAGGCCGCGATGGTGGTCGGGGTTGTGGTTTTGGCCGCGGTGGCGATCCCTTGCCTGATTCCCGGAAACAGAGCTCTGCGGCAGCGTTGCTAACTGATGTTAGTCCTGCAAAGGCTCCAGCTGATACTTCTGCGGCACCTCTGATGCTGGAATGGAAACAAAAGGGAGTCGTTGAACCAGTCGAGGGTTCAACAGCGTGCAAGCAGCTGAACTTCGAGGGCGAGGAGGCGGGCAAGTCTTATGTGCCACGCTCGGGTACCCCCCCCCCCCCCCCCCCACCGTCAGCTAGGGAAGTTAAAAGGCCCAAGAAAGCATCAACACCGAAGAAAGGAAAGGATATGCAATCATTGGCGGGCTCCGGCGAGGAGCACCGCCGGGACCAATGAGTACTTTCTTCCTGAACTGTCACGGGCTGGGCAGCGACGCGACAGTTCATGAACTTCGCGACTTCGTGAAGGAATGTGCGCCTACCATCCTCTGTCTAGACGAGACTCAGCTACAAAAGGCTAGGGTGGAGTGTTTAGCGGGAACCTTGGGCTTTGACCAAGGTTTTGCTGTTAGTAGTACTGGCCGCAGTGGCGGCTTAGCTATCTTTTGGAATAATGAAATAAAGATAGATATTTTACCTTACTCTCAGTACCATATTGATGCGGCTGTTTTCCCTCCTGGTGAGGAACCATGGCGGCTAACATGTGTCTACGGAGAGGCCCAAGTCAGGCATCGTCATAAGACATGGGACATGTTAAAATTCATCAAGTCCGCATCGCCGCTCCCATGGTTGTGCATTGGTGATTTTAATGAAGTACTCCTACGGGAGGAGCATATGGGTGTGCATGAGAGAAGCAATACTCAGATCAGGCGTTTCGGGAGACTGTGGATGTTTGTGAACTCATGGACCTTGGTTTTTCTGGTACACCATGGACTTTCGAGAGAAGGGTCGCTGGTGGCACTTTCTGCCGGGTACGGCTTGATAGAGCGCTCGCTTCGGCTAGCTGGAGCTGCCATTTCCCTTTGGCTACTTTGCAACATCTGACGACAGCGGTGTCAGATCATTCGCCGATCCTCCTTCGGCACACTCCAGCGGAACCGCAGACTCGGGTACCCCGTACCTTCCGCTACGAGGCGATGTGGGAATCACATCAAGAGTTCAAGCCACTGGTCGAGGTGACGTGGAAGGCGGACACATGCAATACTGTGCATGATATGCATGGGAAGTTGAAGGATCTCTCTCACTCCATGTCCTCGTGGGGGCGGGAAACCTTTGGAAGTGTTAGAAAAGAACTTAAGATCCTTCGTGCTAAACTATCAGAGCTTCGGGCGTTGCCAGACAGGGTCGGTCCGAGCTATGAGGAGATAAAAGTCGTGGAGCGGCTAGTTGAACTCCAACACAGGGAGGAGGTTATGTGGAGACAGCGATCACACATACAATAGTTATCTGAAGGAGATCGTAACACAAAGTTTTTCCACCTGCGAGCTAGCCGGCGTAAAAAGAAGAACCGGATTAGCCGCTTGTTGAGACCGGATGGAACTGCATCGGAGGATCAGCAGGAACTCGGGCAGATGGCTCAGGATTTCTACTCCAACCTGTATACGGCAGAGGGTACCACAGGGATGGACGAGGTGTTGTCAAGTGTACCGGTAACGGTTACGGCAGCTATGAATGAGATGCTACTATCATCATACAAGGATGAGGAAGTTAAGGTAGCTCTCTTTCAGATGTTCCCTCTGAAAGCGCCGGGGCCCGATGGATTTCCAGCTCAGTTCTTTCAGAAACACTGGGACCTGTGTGGGGAGGAAGTCACGACTGTAGTTTTGCGTATTCTGCGCGGTGTGGAGAGCCCAGAAGTTATAAACAAGACGTTCATTGTTCTAATTCCTAAGGTTGCATCACCAGAGGAGCTTGGGCAGTTTCAGCCGATTAGTTTGTGCAATGTTATGTACAAGATCGCTTCCAAAGTCTTGGCAAACCGACTGAAGTTGATCTTGCCAGAGATTATATCCGAGGAGCAATCAGCATTTGTTCCCGGAAGGTTGATAACGGATAATATCATTACAACATATGAGTGTCTTCATTTCATGAAGAGGAATAGTGCTAGGAGGAATCAATTCTGCGCACTGAAACTAGATATGCGTAAGGCCTATGACCGAGTTGAGTGGAACTACTTGAAGGCGATCATGTCGCGGATGGACTTCCACCAACAATGGGTTAGTTTGATTATGAGACTTGTCTCATCGGTATCCTTTTCGGTACTTTTTAATGGAGTACCTCTAGAGGAGTTTCGTCCATCCAGGGGTCTACGCCAAGGCGACCCCATATCCCCCTATTTATTTTTACTTGCAGCAGAGGGCCTCTCGGGCCTCCTAAAACAAAGTCGTCGATCATCGCAACTTGAAGGAATTAAGGTGGCTCCGACAGCTCCAGCTGTTAATCACCTTCTTTTCGCGGATGATAGCCTGTTGTTCGTTAAAGCCAATGTGGTGGGAGCTACTGAGGTTAATGCAATTCTTGAGAAATATTGCAATGCCTCAGGCCAACGTGTGAATCTGGATAAATCTTCGGTCTTCTTCAGCATAGGATGCTCAGAGGGCTGTAGGCAAAATGTGAAGGACATTCTCAATGTTCCAAATGAAACCTTGAACGAGAAATACCTTGGAATGCCTTCTGATATTGGGCGATCCACGTGTGGGGCGTTCAAGTATTTAAAAGACAGAATCTGGAAAAGAATTCAAGGGTGGCTTGAGAAGACTTTGGCATCGGGCGGGAAAGAGGTTTTGATCAAATCAGTTGCCCAGGCAATTCCTGCCTTCTCCATGTCCTGCTTCAAATTACCGAGAGGATTGTGTAAAGCAATTAACGCCATGCTTCGTGACTTCTGGTGGGGAAGTAAAGATGGTAATCGCAAACCATGTTGGGTCTCTTGGGAATCAATGTGCTCTCCGAAATTTTCTGGTGGCATGGGCTTCAGAGACATTGAGTTATTTAACTTGGCGATGTTGGCACGCCAAGCATGGTGAATTCTGCAAAACCCCGAGACTCTTAGCGCGAGGGTTTTGAAGGCTGTCTATTTTCCTGAGGTGGACTTCCTGGATGCAACTTTGGGGTCTGCTCCCTCCCATGTGTGGAGGGCTATGGTTGAAGGAAGAGACATGATGAAACAAGGTTTAATCCGTCGGATTGGTACTGGAGAAGGCACTCATGCGTGGAATCATAATTGGCTACCACGAGATTTTCTCCTACGGCCAGTTGCCTGTGTGAAGGATGATGCGCCTTCCACTGTGGCCGAGTTTATCGACAACACCTCGGCCTCCTGGAGAACTGATCTTCTTGATGAATTCTTTCTTCAAATGAATGCGGAGGTTATTAAATCCATCCCGCTTAGCACGAGGGGAATGGAGGATCACTGGGCTTGGCATTATGAGAAGTCAGGGATCCTAACTGTCCGATCTGCTTACCGCTTGCTGATTATGACCAAGATGCGTCGGGAGGACTGGCTCGACGGCAGATCAGCGGGATCACATACAATCACGGAATAGAAAGCGTGGCAACGCCTCTGGAAAAGACGGAGGTTCCCTCCAAGTTGCGTGTTTTCTTGTGGAGATTGGCCAAACAATCGTTGCCTACGGGGGATGTGCGGCATGGCAGGCACATGGCTACGACAAGAGCTTGCTCGATCTGTGGGGCGGAGGATTCTTGGAGACATTCACTGCTAGATTGTGTAGTGGCTCGGTCGGTTTGGGCTCTCGCCGACGAAGACGTGGCGGAGCATGTTAGTCTGAACGAAGCGGCCTCGGCAAAGCAATGGCTGTTCGCGATGATGGGGACATTATCCAGGGATGATTTTGCTAGAGTGGCTGTCACCCTGTGGGCTATCTGGTACGCGCGACGAAAGATAATACATGATGAAGAATTCCAGAGTCCGTTGTCCACGCACCTCTTCATCGAAAATTACCTGCGGGATCTCTCGGTGTTGAGCTCACAGAGACCAACAGAGAGAAAAGGACTTCGCCCAGCACACCCGCGGTGGATCCCTCCGGTGCAGGGTTGTGCGAAGATGAATGTTGATGCTGCCATGGCCAAGGAGAGGCCAGGAGGAGTGATGCACTCGGTGTGGTGTTGTTGGGAAACCTCAAGAGGAAGGTATGAAGTAGTGCAGCAGCGAGTTTTCCCTCAGTTGTGAAACCAAGGTTTATCGAACCAGTAGGAAACTAGAGATCTCCCGGAGGTTGTTGGTGGCGCCGTTTACGATAACCAACGTGGAGCCTGCACACAAAACAATCAAGATACTTTGCCCCAACTTAACAGTGAGGTTGTCAATCTCACTGGCTTGCTGTAACAAAGGATTAAACGTATGTGTGGAAAATGATGTTTGTTTGCAGAGAATGAAAGTAACAGGATTGCAGTAGGATTGTTTATCAGTTTGAGGAAAAAGGACCGGGGTCCACAGTTCACTAGTGGTGTCTCTCCATAAATAATAATAGCATGCATGCGGGTAAACAAATTACAGCTGGGCAATTGACAAAATAAAGAAGTGCATAATGATACATATACTATAGTTATGATGGCTAGTGTGATATTCATTTGGGCATTACAACAATATACATAGACCGTTCCAACCGCATCTATGACTAATAATCCGTTAGCGTCCGCACCCCTTTCAGTATTAAGTTGCAAGCAACAGATAATTGCATTAGGCAATGTGTGTAATGTAAGTGATACAAATACCCTTACATAAAGTACCACTGTTTTATCCCTAGTAGCAACAGTACATCTACAACCTTAGAGCTAGCTGTCACCACCCCAGATTAAATAGAGACATGAACCTACTATCGAGCATAAATACCCCCTCTTGGAGTCACAAGCATCTACTTGGCCAGAGCATCTAATAGCAACGGAGAGCATGCAAGATCATAACCAACGCTCTCACAAGATATATTATGAAGCAATAACATATTACTCAATATTAATCGGATCCCAGCAAACACAACATGTAGCATTACATAAAGATGATCTTGATCATGTTAGGCAGCTCACAAGATCTAAACATGGTAGCACAAGAGGAGAAGACAACCATCTAGCTACTGCTATGGACCCGTAGTCCAAGGATGAACTACTCACGCATCAGTCCGGAGGCGGGCATGGTGATGTAGAGCCCTCCGGTGATGATTCCCCTCCCCGGCAGGGTGCCGGGAGGAGCTTCTGAACCCTCCCGATCTAGGGTTGACGACGGCGGCGGCTCTGAACTTCGTGGAGGAAAAAGGTGCATGTCCTAGGTCTTAGATATCCGAGGGGTATAAGTAGGCGAAAGGGCGAAGGCGGCGGGGCCTCGAGGGCCCCACACCCTGTGCTCGCGCGGCCAAGGGGGGAGCCGCGCCGGGAGGGGGTGTGGGCCCCTCGGGGTCCACCTCCGTGTCCTCTTCGGTGTTCTGGAACCTCCCGGGGAATATAAGCACTTTGACGTTTCGTTTGTCCAATTCCGAGAATATTTCCTTAACAACTTTTTTGAAACCAAAAACAGCAGAAAACAGGCAACTGGCACTGTGGCATCTTGTTAATAGGTTAGTCCCAGAAAATGCATAAAATGATATAAAAGTGTATATAAAACATGTAGAAATTGGCATAATATAAGCATGGAACATAAGAAATTATAGATACGTTTGAGACGTATCAAGCATCCCCAAGCTTAGTTCTACTCGTCCCGAGTAGGTAAAACGATAACAAGAATAATTTCTGAAGTGACATGCTTAACACAATCTTGATCATATAATAACGTAAGGCTCATGTTATGAATGAAGTGATTCAAAGCAATGGTTTATAGTTTGCTAACAAATAGACAAGGAGTAAACAATTACATCATATAAGCAAAAACTTTTCATGGATAGTACTTTCAAACAAGCATCAAAATGATTCACATGAAAGTTAACTCATAAAGCAATAGTCTCTAAGTAAAAGAGTATTGAAGCAACACAAAGGAAGATATAAGTTTAAGCATTGGCTTTCAACTTGTAACATGTATATCATATAGATAGTTGTCAACACAAAGGAATATAACAAGTGCAATAAGTAAGCATATAAGAATTGTTGCACACAGTTGACACAAGTGTTTGCTTCTAAGACAGAAAGAAGTAGGTAAACTGACTCAACATAATAGTAAAAGAAAGGCCCTTCGCAGAGGGAAGCAGGGATACAAACATGTGCTAGAGCTTTTTAGTTTTATAGGTTTTTGAAATCATATAGAGACCATAAAAGTAAGTTTTGAGAGGTGTTTGTTGTTGTCAACGAATGGTAATGGGCACTCTACCCCCCTTGTCAACCAGACTTTCAAGAGCGGCTCCCATTGAAGTACGTTATTTGTACCAGCAAGGTAGATCATCCCTCTTATTCTCTTTTGTTTACACATGTATATTTTAAAAAACTTGTTTGACACTCCTCCCCACCAATGCATACACAATCCATGGCTAACCGAATCCTCGGGTGCCTTCCAACAATCACATACCATGGAGGAGTGTCTATATTAAATTGTGTAACACTTTGAAGCATAATGAATTTTTGCAAAACCATGTGAAGAGAATGATGATGAAAGTTGTAATTAATTGGGACTGGGCATCCCATTTGCCAGCTCTTTTTGCAAAGTTAATGGATAAGCGGATGTATATGCCACTAGTCCGGTTGTGAAAGTCTGTCTAAAAGCAAATGAAGGGGATGCACGATATGCAGTTTCAATTGTTATTGTACGCGCGCGAGTCCACAACAAACGGAAATGGTCAACCCACCCTAAGAAAAAGAAATCTCTAACAACCCTATTGTTAGCCATTGTAACTTGAAAGCCCTATTGTTTCTTTCTAACCAAATGGAACACAATACCAGCAGCACCAACGATCAAATTTTGGGTGCCTTCTTAGCCGCTGGTGGCCCGAGGTGGGGCGGCCGCCCCCCCTCAACTTTTGCTAATTTTTTGACTATACGTATTCAGTAGGTATCTACGCTCCATATACGTGAAAGGGAGGGATAAAAAAACAAAAAAAACAGGCAGAACGAGCAGTTACGAGCAGTCGCACGTAGGTGGTCGCACGAGTCACGACTCACGACCGTGGTCGACGCCTCGCTTGATCCCCAATCCCAGCCTCGCTCCGCTTGTTCTCGATCCGTCGCCGGCCGGGCCGCCCCTCGTTGCTCCCTGCTCGATCCGCCGCCCTGGAGCCGCCGCCGTTCCGTGCCTCGTTGTTCCCTGCTCCATGCTCGATCCGCTCGTTGCTCCCTGCTCAATCCAATCCCAGGTTCGTAATCCCATCCTTTCCTGCCCTATTCCCCAATCCCATCCGCGCCGCCCCCCGCTTTCCCTGCTTGATTCACCACTTCCCATCGAGACTACCAGGGTCAAGCTCGAACTACGTCGCCGTCAGGCCATGGACGGAGATGAGGAGCTGGATTGGGAAGCTATTTTAGCACAGATGGATGCCGGAGATGGGGAGCCGGATTGGGATTCTATTGGAGCACGGTTGGATGCATTTGACTTGGAGGATGCAGAGAATGCAGAGGAAGTTGCAGCGCCGGCATCTCGAAACTGCAGGCGGAGGCGCGATGACACAAATGACCAACAACGACAGGGACAAGAAGAGCAGGTTCTTTCTCCCTCTTTTTCAAAATTCAGTTTTGATGTCTATTGTTGTAGCAAAATACTTGAATTTTGATGTCTACTTGTATTACAGGAAACTCCAGAAGCTATTGTTCATGAAGTTTTTGATCTATCAAATGTTGTTGCTGATCCTGCACTTCGGAGACCAATTTAATATTGTGAGGCTTCGACTTATTTACATTGTTCCTTCCATACAATTGGGGATTTCATGTGTTGTCAAAAAAAAAATCGCCGGTGGCACACCTTTTACTGTTCGCCCCCCCTCGTTTCAATTCCTGGCTCCGCCACTGCGGCCAATGCAAGTCCACCTTCATCCACCATTCCTCCAGTCCATAGCCGAAAGGGCGAGCCGCCTCAGAGAACTTATATTTCAGTGCTTTGCAATCTCAAATCACCACATGAGGGGTCAAAACGTGCGACCCTCAAAGAAGGCCAAGTAAGCCGAACATGCTGAAAAGACCTTGTTGGAAGTCCATTTTTCCACACTAAGGAGTTTGCTGTCTATGAAAGCCAAGGCCTAAGGAGGGTGTTCCACATAAGCAAATATTGTGCTAGGGCCATAGCTGACAGTCCCCCAACAATATCACGCATCAAAGTTAAGATTAAGCCCTTGTTCAAAAGTGCGACATTTTTTAGTTTTGGGGTCAACCAAGCATACCAGATCAGGTGCAATCATTGGAACATTTTTCTTACCAGTACACTTATCAGTCCAGAAAAGGCAGCTCTTGTTACCAAGGATAATATCCACTGAGGCGTCGAACATGACTACAGTTGAGTTGGTCGAACAGGAGATTCGCGACCCAACCACAGTTTGTCACTGTCGGCACGACACAACCAAAGCCACTTCATCCTCAATGCATAATTGAGGATGTAGAGACTGCGAATGCCAAGCCCACCCTAGCGAGATGGCAAGCACACAAGATGCCACGCAATGGGGCAACACCCCTCTTTGGCCGAGGCCTTTCCACACCATAAGAAGCCACGTCAAACCTTTTCAAAGGCCTCATACCCCATCGTGGATCTCTACAGCCATAAACAAGTAAATCGACATCGCCATGTGCACCGCCTTGACGAGGACCGACCTACCTGGCTCGGCCAAGAGGGAACCTGTCGTGGGATTGTCACGGCAGATGTTTCCGGGTGGAAACTTGAGTATGGGGACATGGCGACTTCTGACATCGGGAGCTTGTCTAGCACGGCGTGGGGAAACAAGGGTTTACCCAGGTTCGGCCCCTCGTCTTGAGGTAAAGACCTACTTCCTGCTGCTGCTTTATTGATATGGGTTTCGAGGACTCGGCGCCTTAGCTTCCGGGTCTCGAGATTACAATGGTGGTATTTGCGATCTGGAAAAAGATTAACCTTCTAGGAACCAGGAGACCCCCTTATATAGGCGACGGGTCTCGCTGGGCGTACAAGTGGGATCCGGGTTACAATCGTACCCGGACTCTACTCTAAGTCCTTTAAGTCTTTGTCTTCATAATCGGGACTCCGTCTTGTACTAGGTCTCTCGTCTTCTAGATCCTCCTTGACTTGTGGGCCAAGACACACGCGGCGCACCGGCTCACGTGAGACCCGGCCCATATCTTCATACTTGACCCGGCCCAGTTCCTTACCAGGCCGGCTTATCTTCTAGGTCGGTAGGCCTACCGGGTTATGATCTCCCCAACAGTAGCCCCCAGGATAACTTGGACATCGGAATTGACTCACTTCACCTTCATGCTCTTGGGCTCAATCTTTGGGGAAGCCGTCATTCCTTTTGTCCGGGTTATCATCTGAAAAACAATAAACAACTTATTAAGCAAGCGGGCACACGGGCGTCAGTTTGGCCGGCTCTTGCTGGCGGCCCGTTCCTAACCCGGCCATCGCCTGCCGACTTTTACTTCCAGACTTGCAATTTTCCAACTTTCTTGATCCTCCTCGAGGATGACGGTCAACCTCCTGGGTCAACGATATTTTTTATACTTATCTCTTCGCGAGAATCGAGGAGTCGAGCGGCTATCTCGGGAACCCAAGATCCTGTCAGTTTGAGTATCTGACATCCCAGATTTTGTTCTCCTGGGCCATCATTACGTCCGCCTTTTTCCGATTATACCCCTAGGTCAACTCCCACTGAGCTATAAGTAAGTGGGAACGGGGAAACACAATCATTTTCCCCCGTGCACCCCCACTTCGTCTTCCTCCTCCAGCTCCTCCACTGCGTCTCTCCAGCCCGAGCTCTGCAACTCCTCGCCGGAGCTAGCTTGCGCCACCGCTTTCTCGCTTCATCCGTCTGCAACCACCGCTGCGCCGCATCCATCCCCGCAGCCATTTTCTCCTTCCCCATTTTTAGATCTAGATCTCACACCCTACTTCCATGGGGAAGAAAGTAGCGAGTAAGGGCCCCGCCGCGGCCGCCGCGGCCGCCGCCGTCAAGGCCAACCTGAAGAAGTCCAAGATGACCGCCGGTGCCTCCGCTTCTGGTGCCGCCGCCGCAGCATCCCCCTCCGGGAACTGGACTGGTTCATCTGTTTCCATCGCGAAATTGCAGGACTTGGTCGATTCCGGTGACCTCCAAGCCCAAAACATCATCCACTGGCGTGCTCCCGACGACGAGGTCGTACCGGCTCCTCGAGAAAGTGAGGTAATAGTGTTTGCCGATCACCTCAGTCGCGGCTTTAAGCCTCCGGGTTCCCTCTTCTTCCGAACTTTGCTTTCCTACTATGGCCTCAGGCCCCAAGACTTGGCCCCAAATTCGATTCTTTCCATCTCAAACTTCACTGTTCTATGCGAAGATTATCTTCAAATGGAACCCTCCATCGACCTCTTTCTGGAGTTCTTCTATTGCAATCCACAGCGCTCCTCCGCCACTCTTCCTTTAAACATCTGCGGAGGAGTCGCGATCCAACGGCGCCGAGACTCCCTTTTTCCGGCTCTAAAGCTTAACAGCCACCCTCGGGCTTGGCAATCGACTTTCTTCTACTGCAAGGACACTTCTCCCAAAGGCCAACCCAAACTGCCGGGTTTCCGAGCTGAGCCCCTCGTGCTGGGAGAGTCGACCAACTCTTACGCCCAAGATCGTGCTGCCTTGACCCCCATTCTTTCTAGGATCCGGGCTCTCAAGGCCCATGGTCTTAAAGGCACCGATCTGGTCAAATGCTGGGTCGGATGGTGTATAAAGCCACTGTCCATCCGGCCCAAGCTCATTTCCGACTACTCAAACATTCCCTCTGATCCTCTCCGGTTCACTTCTCAAGAACCGGAAGATGAAGAAATTATCCGGGCTTCAAAGAAGCTTTTGTCCGAGTCTATCGCCGCGATAACACTCGACGGGCTCCTCCCCTTCTGTTCCGAGAACCCGGCTCCCAAGGTACTTAACTTGCTCCTTTTTATCTCTTTTCTTTTCTTTTTATCCTGTCCGTATCCTTGCATCTTTTCATGAATGTCTTTTATCCGTTATTAGGCCACTGAAGACTGGTGGAACGCCACCGAAGAAACTCCCGCCTCCTCCGACCAAGAAGAAGAGTCGGCACAAAACTCAGAGGGAGAAGATGAAGCGGGCGAAGGTGAGCCCGACTCCATGGACCGGCTTTTGCAGAACCTCATAGAAGTCGATCATGAAAACAATACCTCTGCTTATGCTCCCCGCATTCCAGGTCAAGTCGACCAAGACTCTACCAAGGTCCCAGCGCCTCCTTCTCCACCGGCTCGAGCGAAGCGAGCCCGCAACGCGGTACGACTGATACCACGCTCTCGTTTCCTCGATCTAGAAGCTTCCGGCTCTCAAACTTGTCCGTCTGCGCAGGACAAGAACGAGGCGACGCCTAAACGGCGAAGGACCCGTTCTTCCACCTCTTCCGAAGAGCTTTCCTCAGGTATCCCAAACAGTTCTTCTCCTCGTAGAAGAAACGCTCATCAAACTTCCCCTGATGCACGTTATCCATTGGCGGGCCAACTCCGGGTTGCTAAATCCCGGTCTATGTCCTGCTCTTCAGGTTCCGGCTCCGAGACTCTCCCCTCCGACTTTTTCATCAACAAGGGGTAAGTCCCGGCTTTCTTCGCCATGTCTTTATTTTGGCCCGCTTGCTGTTCATTACTCACGCAATTTATATTCTGTCAGAGCCCAAGCCGTCCTTAGTGACGAGGAGGCCCCTGAAACTGTTGCGACTCCTCCAGCTGAGCCTGAGATCGAGGAGACCCAGGCTGAGATGCCGATTGACCCAGTTCGTCCTGACCCGGACTCCTCTTCGCCTCCGAAGGCCGACCTTCCAGTCATTCCGGAAGAGCCGGATGTCATTGTGACTGGAACCGGATTCCAAAATCCTGATGCGCCTTCGTCTTCCGTGGCGAAGGTCCTGGAGCCGGAACCTAAGGCTGAGGAAGGGCCTGCTGCCCGAGCTACGGGCAAGGGACAAGTCCAAGAAGCAGAGGACTCGGATTCTGAAGACGAAGCTCCTTACAACACCTTGGAGTTTCCAGAACTTTTTGAGAGGATCCATGCTCGACTCTCCAGGGTGCGAAAAGAGGAGTCTCAACTGCGGAACTATCTGCACTTTCGTTATCAGGTATGTTCCCTACTAGTAGTCCCCAAGTGCTTAGTTTTTACTCGGGTAAATGCTTAGTACTTGGATCATAGGGAACCCGTCTCTTTTGTACGAATGATTCTTTGTAGTAGTCCTCAAGAGTCGGAACAGTAGCCTGCTACGCTCCGGGTCTTTCTTGCTAGTGAAACTTTAGTAATCAGTAGTCCCCAAGAGTCGGAACAGTAGCCTGCTATGCTCCGGGTCTTTCTTGCGGAAGAAACTTTTGTAATGAGTAGTCCCCAAGAGTCGGAGCAGTAGCCTGCTACGCTCCGGGTCTTCTTTGAGATACTGACTTAACTTTATAAGCCGCTTCTTGATCTTTTTGTCACTGTCTTGCTAAATATTTGTTCCCTCTGCAGGAGTTTTCAAAGGCCAACGCCGAGAGCACCAGCGAAACACGCCATCAACTTGCGCGGGAAACCGGCCTCCGCGAAAAGGCGGAGGAGCAGCTGAAGATGCAGGGGGAAACACTGAGTCGGCTTCAAGCTGACAACGAGACCCTGCGGAAGAAGGTCCACGAACAGGAGCTCGCCATACAAGTGAAAGCTCTTGAGCTGCAAAAAGTGGTCTCCGAGCTGGAGAGGATAAAGAAGCTCGTCCATAACTTAGCTGTTGCCGTCTTCGGTGAGTCTTCTTATTCCCTTTACTTTCCTCCATTGCTTTGTCTTCTCAGGTGTTCTTATCCTTCGTCCGCCTCCTGCCAGGTCCGGCTCAAGGGGTAACTATAAAGGGGACACTTGACAAAATTCAAGCCATATACGGCGTCACCCGACGGCTCTACTTCGGCTGTGCCGAAATGATCAAGACGTCTTCTTCCTCTGGGGAATGTCCACCGGGTCTCCCGGATTTTCTCGCCGCCACCTCTGTTGTGCCTGTGCTTATGGAACGATGGAAGGCGTCTTCGTGTCGCAAGGGCGCTATCCGCGCGCTTGCGCTGGCCAAGGCGTACTATCCAAACCTTGACCCGGTCAAGCTCACCAAGGGCTTCCCCGAGTTTCAACCTGACGGCACCGAGACGGCGAAGATATATGGAAAGCTTGTGAAGTCGGTTCGGCGTCCAGCTTGTCAAATTTCTGATGGGCTGGCGCTGGACGAATTCCAAGCTGCCTATGACGAAGGTAACCATGCCATCAAGGAAGTCCCGCCGGAGCCGGTGAGTCTATGGAAGCCGGTGGAGGAGGCGCCGCAACTTTTCACGCCCTTCACAACAAGTGCGAACCCCTCAAGCTCAACTCCTGATGTTCCAGCTCCTTCTCGCCCTTCCGATCTTAACGGCTTTGAGGCCTTGGCTTCGGTCGTTTTGCAGAAGCCACGAAGCGAAACTACAAGGGGTACGAAGGACCCTGGGCAAGGATCTGCAGCGGCTCCTCCACACCAATAGATCGTCCGGATGTTCCAAACGCCGACTCTTGTACCGGCTTACAAACTTTTGGCTTGCCTTGAATTCCTGAAACATTATATTGGCCTTCGTGGCCTGTAATAGGTTAGATGTAAATACTTGCTATACCTTGTGATGCGCCTTCGTGCGCTGATGCTGTAATATAGTCTATCTTTATAAAGGTCTTGGTTTTTCGGTTTCATTCACCCTTTTGGTTCCTTTAGCTCTTTGCAAAGCCGGTTTTCTCGTGACTTCTGTGTCTGAAAACCCGGAGCGATCAGGGTCTGCTAAGTCCCCATGGGCCTCATAGTCAGATTGAAAGCTGGTATTTTAGCATCTGGTCGTGTATGAGAATAACATCAAGCTAGCAGGCAAGGAACCAAGAATAATTGTGGCTTCTCTGCCGGGTCCTGAGTTTGCAACCTACAACTTTCTTAGTTGGTAAGCCCCCAAGCCCCTGATCGTATGAAAAATAAGGAACTGCAAATACAATACTCTTTCTTTTTAGAGGTGCCTTCCTCATTTCATTGATCATATAATATGTACATAGCTAGCAAGCCGCCTCATTAAAAACCTTCCAGTCCCCTTAGGTACCCTGGTAAGGAAAAGAGCGCGTCTGAAACCTGCTGCTTTTAAACTAGAAAGATACAAAAAGGTGGAGCCCGTCTCATCCGGGGGCTCACAAAACCTAAGTGTAGTA
Source organism: Poa annua (assembly GCA_026929855.1). Taxonomy (NCBI): domain Eukaryota; kingdom Viridiplantae; phylum Streptophyta; class Magnoliopsida; order Poales; family Poaceae; genus Poa; species Poa annua. The sequence goes on from CM049436.1 coordinate 11,398,500, forward strand.
TGGTCTAAGCTCTGCTATATTCCAGGGCCTATCGTTCTCCGTCAACGGGTTCCTTGTATGGTCTGTATTGTTTCCTGTTTTTGTAGCTTGCTCTCTAGCATCCACCAGGTAATATGACCCGTTGTGCAAGTTCCGGCTTACCACGAAGGGGCCTTCCCATGGGGGAGTTAACTTGTGGAAGCCGGTCTTGTTCTGGGCTAGCCTTAGGACTAAGTCTCCCTCCTGAAAAGTCCTCGATCTGACCCGGCGGCTGTGATAACGCCTCAGGTCTTGCTGGTATATGGCTGATCTTTCCAGGGCGAGCTCTCTTGCTTCCTCTAGCATGTCTACCGAGTTTTGCCGAGCTTGCTCGTTCTCAGTTTCGACATAGTTTGCAACTCTTGGAGAATCATGGATGATGTCGCTGGGTAACACGGCTTCTGCCCCGTAGACCATGAAGAAGGGAGTGAAGTCTGTTGATCTGTTCGGAGTTGTGTTTATGCTCCAGACAACTGATGGCAGCTCTTCTTCCCAGCACCCGGCGGCTCTGATTAATGGAACCCGGAGTCTTGGTTTGATACCTCTTAACAGCTCCTGATTTGTCCTCTCTACTTGGCCGTTCGACTGAGGGTGCGAAACTGAAGCAAGGTCAAGCCGGATGCCGTTCTCTTTGCAAAATATCTGCATCTCTCCAAGTGAGAAGTTTGTCCCGTTATCGGTGATGATGCTGTGAGGGTATCCAAAACGATATATGATCTTCTTCAAGAACTTGACTGCCGTTGCTGCTGTACAGCTGTTGACGGCTTGAACTTCCACCCACTTTGTGAACTTGTCCACTGCGACCGGTAGGTGGGTCTTCTTATTGGGTGAAGTCTGGAAAGGTCCTACCATGTCCATGCCCCAAACTGCAAAGGGCCATGTTATTGGGATGGTCTTCAAGTCTTGAGCCGGAACATGAATCTGTCTTGCGTATTGCTGGCATCCATCGCAAACCCGGGCTATATTTTCTGCGTCAGCCAAAGCCGTCAACCAAAAGAATCCGTGCCTGTATGCTTTGGCGACCATTGATCTTGTAGACGCATGATGTCCGCAGTCCCCTGCGTGAATCTCCTGGAGAATTTTCCGGCCTTCCTCTGGTGAGACACAACGTAAGAATACTCCAGACGTGCTCCTCTTGTGTAACTCCCCGTTGATGATGACGCATACCTTAGCCCGGCGCACAATCTGTCGTGCCAGTACTTCATCTTGTGGTAGCTCTTCTCTCTGTAGGTAAGCCAGATACGGCTCTGTCCATGACGGAGTTTGATGTACGGCCGCGACTAACTGTGATTCCGGGTCATCAGGGTTTGCTAACTCTTCTTCTGTTGGAAGCTTGACTGAGGGGTGATGTAACTCGGCGAGGAAAACGTTTGGAGGTACCGGCTCTCTACTAGAGCCGAGTCTTGATAAGGCATCAGCTGCCTCGTTCTTTCGTCTGTCGATGTGCTCAACTTGGTAGCCGGAGAAGAAGCCGGCAACACGGTCTACTTCTCTCCTGTATGCTGCCATGTTGGCATCTTTTCTATCCCAGGTTCCTGAAACTTGCTGAGCGACTAGGTCGGAGTCTCCATAGCACATGATTCTTTTGATGTTCATCTCTCTGGCGATTTTCAGACCGTGTAACAAGGCCTCATACTCCGCGACGTTATTGGTGCATGGTTCGAAATGTATCTGCAGGACGTAACTCAACTTGTCTCCTTTTGGCGAAGTTAGTACGACGCCGGCTCCCGATCCTTCCAGCTGCTTTGACCCGTCGAAGTGCATAATCCAATGTTTGGCGCTTGGAGGCGGTGGTAGGGGGTCATACTCTGTCCAATCATTGACGAAATCGACCAAGGCCTGTGACTTGATTGTTGTCCTTGGCTCGTAGTTGATATGATAAGGCCCCATCTCAATGGCCCACTTTGCAATCCTGCCAGTAGCTTCTCTATTTCTGATGATTTCCGCTAAGGGAGCAGAACTCACCACGGTGATGGGGTGTTCCTGAAAATAGTGTGGCATCTTCCGGGTTGCCATAAACACGCCGTAGACCAATTTCTGCCACTGCGGGTACCTCTGTTTGGATTCTGTTAGAGCTTCACTAACATAGTAGACCGGCCTTTGAATTGGGTACTCCTTTCCTTCTTCCTTGCGCTCCACCACGACCACGGCACTGACGGCTCTGGAATTTGCAGAGACGTACAACAACATCGGCTCCTTGCTCGTGGGAGCTGCTAGCACTGGAGCTGTGGACAATGTCTTCTTTAGGTCTTCGAACGCGTCATCTGCTTCCTGGCCCCAAACAAACTTGTCTGACTTCTTCAACAGCTTATACAGCGGAAGGGCTTTCTCTCCCATCCTTGCAATGAACCGGCTCAGGGCTGTGACACACCCTGTCAGCTTCTGGACGTCATTGACACACTCCGGCTTCTTAAGGTTCATGATGGCCTTAATTTTAACCGGGTTAGCTTCTATCCCTCTCTCTGAGACTATGAAACCCAGCAACATGCTAGCCGGAACTCCGAACACGCACTTGGTCGGGTTTAACTTCATCTGATACTTGCGCAGGTTAACGAAGGTCTCTTTTAGGTCATCCAGGAGTGACCCGGCTTTCTGTGACTTGATTACGACATCGTCGACATAGGCGTGCACGTTGCGACCGATTTGATTCTGGAAACAATTCTGGATGCACCTTTGATAAGTGGCACCTGCATTCTTGAGGCCAAAAGTCATGGTTTTGTAGCAAAAAGCACCGAAGGGGGTGATGAACGAGGTCTTCTCCTGGTCGTCCACATTGAGCTTGATCTGATGATACCCGGAATATGCATCCAGGAAACACAACAACTCGCTGCCGGCTGTGGCATCGATAATCTGATCTATACGAGGCAATGCAAAGGGGTCTTTGGGGCAGACTTTATTCAAGCTGGTATAGTCAATGCACATGCGCCACTCTCCGTTTTTCTTCAGAACTAGGACCGGGTTAGCCAGCCACTTGGGATGGTAGACTTCCATGATAAACCCGGCTGCAAGCAGACGAGCTATTTCTTCTCCGACGATCTTTTTCCTCTCTGCGTTGAGGCGACGTAGTCCTTGCTTTACTGGCTTTGCTTTTGGATCAACATGTAAGCTGTGCTCAGCAAGTTCACTCGGTACACCCGGCATGTCTGAAGGAGACCATGCGAAGATATCCCGATTCTCACGGATGAACTTGATGAGCTCGCTTTCCTATTTTGGGTCCATGTGGGCCCCCACCGAGAACTGCTTGGAAGAGTCCCCCTCTTCGAAATCAACCATCTTTGTATCTTGAGCTGACTTGAATTTTTTCTTCTCTTCCTCATGAGCCGGCTTTTCCAGCACACGCTTATCTGTCGGGTCTACTTGAGACTTGTAGTACTTGAGCTCTTCTTCTGAGCAAGCCTGCTCTGCCATGATAGCATCCCCATTGTCACACTCTGCAGCCATAGTCTTGCTTCCTTCCACTGTGATTATTCCCTGGGGTCCTGGCATCTTCAGTTTGAGGTACACATAACAGGGCCGAGTCATGAACTTGGCATAAGCCGGCCTCCCGAACAAAGCATGATACGGACTTTTTAGATCAACAACCTCAAACGTCAGGAACTCCGACCTGAATTGCTCCTTGCTCACTCCGAATGCCACCTCTAGGCTGATCTGGCCAATGGGATGTGCCGACTTCCCTGGAACTATGCCATGGAAGATTGTCGATGTCGGGGTAAGGCGGTCTTGGGTTAAACCCATCCTTCTGAATGTGTCGAGATATAGGATATTGATGCTGCTGCCTCCATCCATCAAGACTTTATTCAAGGAGAACCCGTCCACCTGTGGCGCAACGACAAGAGCCAAGAGACCCGGATGCTCCACTGCTGGCGGGTGATCTTCTCTACTCCAAGTTATAGTTTGTTCTGACCACTTCAAGAATCTTGGAACGGCTGATGCTACTGCATTAACGGCTCTTGCTTTTAACTTCCTGTCCCTCCTGGACGTGCTTGTGGTGAAGACATGGTACTGACCTTGACTATGAAGCTCCTTCGGGTTCTGCTGATACCCGGTTGTGACTTGATTCTGTTGCTGACTAGACCCGGCGTTAGTGTTTGGCGGTCCGTTAGACCCAGCCCCCTGTCCGGGTCCCATCGAGTTGTCGTTTCCATTGAAGTTGCCGTTACCTCCGAAGTTCCCTTGACTCCTCTGGCTTTCCTGCTCATGTCTCATCCAGGCTCTGATGTCTGCACATTGAGCTAGCGAGTGATTTGATGGTCTCCCATTCTTGCTGTGTTTTGGACACGGCATGCTGTACATCTCACTGAAGTTCGGATTTCTCGGAGGTCCTCCTCTAAAGTTACCACCGGGTCTTGGCCACCTGTAACCCGTTGTCTGGGTTGTGCCTACGAACTCGAAATTTCCGCCCTCATAAGGACGCTTGTTATTCCCATTCTGATTGCCGTTGTTCTGACTTAGGTTCGGGTTACGGCCTCCACTGACCCGGTTATTCCTCTGTTGTTCCTCTGTCTCCCCCGGCCTTTTATCCGTGGCTGCATACTTGTTTGCCGTTGTTACCACCTCTCCTATTGAAATATCCCTACAGGCCGGGTCTTCCCTCATACGTCCGAGCTTGTGCGTCAGCGGCTCAAAACCGCTGTTTTTCTCCATGTACGATATAGCTGTGTGTGCCGAGATGTTGAGGGATGATTGTAAAATTTCTGTAACCCGGCCCATCCATTGTCTGGCTGACTCAGTTTTTCTCATGACACATCGATCCAGATCCGCCTCGGTGTACTGTTTCTTGCAAGTTCCAGCGAAGTTCTTGATGAACGCCGCCTTTAGCTCCTCCCACGAATTGATACTGCGCGGTGGAAGTCGGTCTAGCCAAATTTTGGGTGCTCCTTCTGCTAACATAAGATACATGTAACGCGCGCACAGATTCGGTGATGCATTCTTCATGTCCATGGCCATGCCATAACTGCTCAACCATGTCTCTGGGTTCATGCTCGGCTCATAATTGCATACTTTGGTCGGCTCTTTGAATTTTTCTGGAAACGGCTCCGCTCTGATAGCATCTGACAGACACTTTGGTCCTGTCAAGTTTGAAGACGAGCCCCCTGCGGGACCCGGCGCAGGCGAAGATGCAGCGGGTCTAGCGGGGGTCACTACTCCGACTCCTGGTGCTCCAGCTGCTCCGGCTCCGGCTGCCAGTGGTGCTATCGCCGCGGCTGCGCGTCTTGCTCTCGAGCTATTGACTATTGACTGTGCCGCGGACACGGCCGGCTGTGGCGGCTGGATTACTTGTTGATTTTGTTCCTGGACTTGCTGGTTTACCGGCCCGAGCCGGTTCTGGATGGATCTTGCTGCCGCCGGCTCTCCATGCCGGCTTCTGGTGCGACTCCTTTGTGGCTCTGAATTGAATGCTTGCGATCCGCGCGGATTGTTGTTCTGTTGGACCACTGCGGTGCGTAACAAGTCAATGGCCCTCCGGGCTTCGATGCCGGCTGGTGAGTTGTCGAACGGGATTTGCTGTAGGGTATGTGCGGCTGCAAAAACATTGTCAACTGGATTATTGTAATGACCCGGGGGAGTAGTAAACCTGGGGGGTGGCGGAGGTAGTTGTTCTGTGGCTGCTTCTCCGGCTCTGGCTCCTCCCGCCGGACTTCCCGCTCCTCGCAACTCGGCCTGCGGCGCGCCGGCTCCCATCACCGTGTTAGCTGCCGCTATGGGCGCATTGGCTGGCGTCGTATGATAACCGGTCGGCAAAGGTAACCGGCTTCCGCGCCTTCTGCTCTGCACCGCGGTTAACTCGTCCCTTCTCCTCTGGAGGGCGTTTCTTTCGTCTTGTAGCATCTGCTCCTGCTGGGCCAAAGATCGTTCCTTTTCCGCTACGCGCCGGGCTTCGTCCGCGCGCTCTTGGTTCGCCCTGGCCATGGCTCGCCTTAGATCTTCCAACTCCCTTTGCATGGCTGAATTGGTGTTTGTTACTTCCCCCAAGTTCTGTGCCGGGTTCCCTGACACGCCGGCTCTCGTCTGATCGTTCGCCGTCGTCATAATCGGGTTTGTGAACGCCGTCCCGGGTGCCGGTGTGTGCACCGGCGCTACTGCACCCAGAGTCGGCAAAACCGGCCCGGTACTGGGGTTGGGCGGAGGGTATGCTGCTGGCGGCATGCCAAGGTTGGTCCGCTCCCAAATTTCTCGGTCCTGTCGGGCGGTTCTTTCTGCACTTGTCTCGTCACTTACGGATGCTTCCATCCCGTCGGTCTGCTGAGCCGCTGTTACCACGTGAACCGTCATGTGTCGCGCGGGTCCTGGGGACACCAGGTGATCTTCCTCTTCGACTCCAAATCCCCACCGATCTTCAAACAGTGGCAGAATTGACTCGGTATCTGTGTCCAGATCTGACACGTTTGTTGGTGTTTCGACGGAATCCTGTAGTGCTTGAATTGTCGCCTCTTCCTCGATAGACATGACTTCGCACTCTGGCGATCCAACAGATTCCTCTCCATCCGACTGAGCCATGGTAGCTGACCCGGATTCTGACTCGTACTCCGGCTCATACTGATCTGAGTCGGCTCCTGTGGTCTGGATCACGCCGACGAAAACGTTGATCTGACCAAAGATGATCATAGACCCGGTTTCCAGCTGATCTGCTTCTTCCTTCCAACCAAAGTCATCCACGATCTGCTCCCCTCCTGGAAGCGTGTAGATCTGGCCGATAGCTAGGTTTTCCATACCACGCCGCGCTTCTCCACAAATCATGATGTTCTTGGCCGCATGCCCCACGGCGGGCGCCAACTGTCGTGGGATTGTCACGGCAGATGTTTCCGGGTGGAAACTTGAGTATGGGGACATGGCGACTTCTGACATCGGGAGCTTGTCTAGCACGGCGTGGGGAAACAAGGGTTTACCCAGGTTCGGCCCCTCGTCTTGAGGTAAAGACCTACTTCCTGCTGCTGCTTTATTGATATGGGTTTCGAGGACTCGGCGCCTTAGCTTCCGGGTCTCGAGATTACAATGGTGGTATTTGCGATCTGGAAAAAGCTTAACCTTCTAGGAACCAGGAGACCCCCTTATATAGGCGACAGGTCTCGCTGGGCGTACAAGTGGGATCCGGGTTACAATCGTACCCGGACTCTACTCTAAATCCTTTTAAGTCTTTGTCTTCATAATCGGGACTCCGTCTTGTACTAGGTCTCTCGTCTTCTAGATCCTCCTTGACTTGTGGGCCAAGACACACGCGGCGCACCGGCTCACGTGAGACCCGGCCCATATCTTCATACTTGACCCGGCCCAGTTCCTTACCAGGCCGGCTTATCTTCTAGGTCGGTAGGCCTACCGGGTTATGATCTCCCCAACAGAACCCGTCCACGTAGGCAGGCGGCGCACAAGCTTATCCACATAAGGTTGGAGTTGTTGTTTAGTGATTGCGTAGGAGCAAGAGGGAGCCCAAGATAGGTACAGGGAAATTCCACCAGACCACAAGGTTAACAGTGGCTGCATAGCCTCCACAACAGGAGTTTTGCAACGAATCAACCCGAGGCGGTGGCAGAGCCAGGAATTGAAGTGAGCCGGGTCGAACAAATAAGATCTAAAAAAATTTAGACATAAAAACAAGTGTGTTCAATAAAAAAAGGGTCCAAACTAATTCAATTTCATATTTCATGAAACACAACAAACTGGCTACAAAGAACAAGAAAATTAGATAAAATAGTGTTACATTTTGATAAATAGTATCATACCATTAAGTTAGTATGACGAAACTGTCAAGGTAAATGACCTCTACGGTTAACTTTAGGAATGGAAACATAGCATACTATTTTTGTCATTAAGTTTGTAAATATATCTTTCTCAATGTAGCAAATCATCAAATCACTGAGCTTGATGTTCTCTCCTAAGTACTCCCTCCGTTCTAAATTAGATGACTTCTATTTGGACAAAAGTGGTACATCGACTTTTTGACAAAAGAAAGTCATCTAATATGGACGTGGAACGGAGGGAGTATGTGTTTTGCATGGCCAATAGGGCGTCTTCTATGCTTATTCTTAAATATTTTTTTTGACGGTTAACGGGCAGGAGCTCTGCCATTTCATTATAGAGGGAAAGAATTACAACAAAATGTAAGAATTGTGAGCGTAGCCGATCAGGAAAGATCAGCACGAAGAGACAAGGAAAAAAGGACTACTCCCAAAACACCTCGCTAATGAGGGAAGAGACTATTCTTAAATTTGACATAAGCTGAGGTCCACCAAATTAGTATGGCTTAGCAAAATTCTCACAGACCACTTTGGGCCTTAAGGTGGAGCCCGTATATCTGACAATCTCCTAACCGCTAACCCTCTCACGTGGCTCTAAAACGAGAAAATCCCTATTTTTCTTGCTCATCCTCTTCCTTGCGTATCCTTAAATCTGCTCCAAAATTGATGATGTCCATTACACTAGCAGCAGTAACCAGAGCCTCTGGCGACCGGATCTCCCTGTCCCTGCGCCATTTCCCCGTTTCACCAGCACAAAGAGGTCGCGGAAAGGACATCCAACCGGAGCCGGAGGCACACGGCGTTGATTTGCTCCACCAGCAGGTCGCGGCTATGTCTCCCCTTTGCTCTGAGTTGCAGGACCTCAAGACCTCGCAGTGGAGGCGGCGGGGCGTGGGACGGCCGTGAGCGGAGGCGACAGGACAGCCGTCTCGGCCATGATTTTCAGGCGTCCGAGCCTTCGAGTCCTTCACCCGTGCGTCAGCCTCCTCCGTGTTGGGCATCGTTGCCCATGGTCTCCACCGCCTCAGTGTCGGCGTCGGCGCCGCTGTCCCCGTCGTTTTGGTGCTCGCGCCCCGTGACCTCCCGCGCTGCGGTAATGGGCGCTTTCACGGTCTTACCTCAGTCGTGCCACCTGATATTTTTCCCTTCGATCTGAGCCGGGTCGACCGACCCTCCTCGACCCCCTACTGGCGTCGGACGGACCTCTGACTCTGACTCCACAGGCCGGATCAACAAAGTCACTTCATTAGCAAATAAGGAGAGGCGGAATTTGACATCCAACGGTGCCATGGAGTGACAGAGTCCACTTTGGTCGGCCCACTCGAAGAGCGCCACCGACGCCTCCATGACCAACACGAATATCAACGGAGAAAGAGGGCCTCCTTGGTGCAAGCCCCTCCTGTTCCACAATCTGGCCATGGCATGCTCATTTACCAGGATTTTGGATCAGTTCTTATTGTAGCAGTCACTTTCTCTCCTTTTATACCTGAGAAGATATGTTTGATGAAGTTTTGGACTTGCTGATATATGCTCCAGATTCTGGCTAGTAGTGCTAACATGTTACATCATACATGTCATCTTAGTTATTCATACCTGAAAAATTAGCATGCTCAACTTCCTATTTTGGCGTCTGCCGGCTTGGCGCACTGATGGTCCCGTGTCCGTTGGCTGGAAACCAGGTGGGAAGGGGATCGACACAGGCCTGACAGGTACATCCTATTACTCGCACTGCTTTTCCGTGGTAAATGCCTTCATTCTTTTTCTCCATGGAGGTAAATGCCCCCAATTAAAGTTCTGTAGAAAATCACGGAGCAGCTTCTTAATTCGTGCGACGTTGTAGCATCATCTCTCATCTCTGTTTGATAAATTTTGTGTGTATTTCTCTTTTTTTCCCCTCAGCATGTGTTGTCTGCTAGAATAAGAGTTAGATGTCAACTGGATTGAACTTTACGGTTCTGTCTTATTTCGCTCTTAAGTATAATCTATGAACGCTACAGTCTCGCTTTAATTAGTTAAATCCGTTAACTTTGTTCGTGGAGCTCTAAAATCTCAATCTCGTATGAGTGTGCTAGACTGCAGATTGCTCATGTGTCCCTGGTGATTTTGTATATGGGGACCAACATTCATCACCCTTTGCATGTCTATTGAAGTAGATTCTGAGCAAATGGTTAATTAGTTACATATTCTGTAAGAACAATATGCTTACACACTGTTGACGTTGCTCACTCGTAAACCATTTTCCTATTACACAGGGTACAGAGTGAATGTCACCGACTCAAGATACCAGGTTTACAAGGGATGCTGATCTTGCCGGGAATAGTTTAGCCAACATATCTGGTCAAGATTATCTGATCATATAGGACTCCTACTACAAAGAAAGCACCAAAGGCGATCGCAAAGATGACCGCAGTGTCAATCTCTTTTGTTGAGACTATGGAGACTGGACCTGCTTCTGTTGGATCACAATGGTTTACAATCATAGGGCCACACAATTTGGGGTTTCCATCAAAGCTAGAATTTGGAAACGTGCTAAGCTGGCCCACAGTTGGAATAGGTCCTTCTAGGTCATTATTGGAAATGTTGAATCTGGAAAGGAAGTGCAGATTATTGAGTGCAGCTGGTATTTTGCCGGTGAGACGGTTGTTAGACACGTCGAGCACCTGCAGATTCTTGAGGGTGCAGAGCAATTCTGGGATCTCTCCAGATAATTTGTTGGAGCTCAAATTTAGTGAAAGGATTGTTTGCAACTTACCGATATCTTTGGGGATCACACCAGCGAAGTTATTCATGCCTAGATTCAACACTTTTGGAAAAGCGCCAGGTCTGAGGTACTGGAGCGATGAAATCTTATCATAAACAGGAAGCTCAAAGACGTTTGGTGCAATGTTGTCTGATCTTAGCATTGGCATGTCCATTAAGGCTGGTGGAATTGTCCCTGTAAGGCTGTTATTTGATATGTCTAGACAGAAGAGGAAGTTTAGGCTGCTGATCCAGTCAGGAATCGGTCCTGTGAGTTGATTGTTTAGTAAAAATAACATCCTCAAATTTATGAGCTTTGATAACCACTGAGGTATGTTTCCAGACAATGAACAATCATTTAATGCTAGAACTTGAAGATTCTCAAAACCTTCAATAGTATAATCATCTGGCATGGTCTCATGCATGAAGTTGAACCCAAGAAAAAGGGTTGTGAGGCTCCTGGAAGCACTAAGAATTTGAAGTGTTCTTGTGATATTTGTAAAAGAGCTGTTAACAAGTGATAAGAATGAGAGAGACTTCATATTCCCTATTCTTTCTGACAATTGGCCATGGAATTGGTTGTAAGATAGCCGTAGTGCAGTCAGCTTACTGCAGGAGTATATGCTCTCTGGAATGTTGCCGGTGAAGTTATTGTAAAGAAGATCTAATTTCTTTAGATTGGGCAAGTTTGAGAAGTTGACCTTGGTAAGCTCTCCACTCAAGTAGTTGCTCTTGAGGTCAATTGTTATGAGATCTATGCAGTTGCTCAGACCTGATGGCAGCTCCCCTGACATGTTGTTGTGGTCCAAATGCAGCTCCTCCAGTCTCCTGAGCTCACCTATTGAACCTGGAATGTTACCGTTGAGCCTATTTCCTCCAAGATCAAGGGTGACCAGATTTTTGAGCTTCATTATGCCATTGAGCGGTCCTTCCAAACGATTGGCAGGTAAAGAGAGGTGCTCTAACGAGGTAACATCAAAGAGCTCATCCGGAAGAATTCCACTGAGCTGGTTGCGGCCAACACTGAGCAATGTCAACTTGGAGCAATTGCTGAGCCCTGGAGGGATATTTCCACTGAATTTGTTAAAACTGAGATCAAGCACAGCAAAATCTGGTGCGCTAACACATGGTATAGCCGGTATCTGCCCAGTAAAACTGTTTGTGCTAGCATTAAGAACGACCAGGCTCTTCATTACCTCCCATGTTGTGGATGGAAACCTTCCTGTAAACAAGTTGCTGGAGATGTTCAGTACCTGCAGAGGCTGTGCAGGGGTTGAAGATGGCAGCTCGCTCAGATCTCCTGTCAGGCAGTTGAAGCTGACATCAACAACAACAATGCTGCTGGACTGCACCAATTCAAGCGGCAAGCCACCAGACAGCGAGTTGTGGGACAGGTTGAGTCGCAGCAAGGAGGTAAGGTTGCCCAGGAATGGCGAGATGGACCCTTCAAGGCGTCGAGAAGCCAGCGAAACATCAGTGACCTTTCTATCTTGGTTGCAGATGATCCCTTCCCACGTGCAGCAGTCAGTGTTGCCCTGCCATGATACCGTGAGGCCGAGCTCGGCCAGGATCTGGACAAGGGTGCCCCTCTCCCGGTGTGTGCAGCAGCCTGTTGGAGAAACCAATGAGATCAGCAGCACAAAGGCAAGGCCAAGTGAAGGCATGTGAAATTTCTTGGTGTACTTGCTATATGAAAAATAGAGTGGCTGCATGGTATTGTGATGAAAGTAAGCATAGAAACCAGATGCGTAAGTTGTGCACTGACTGGGTAAAGCGTGGTCTAATAGACTAATACAGAAATAGCACGTGCAAGAAATTGTCTATTCTGATGCAAGTAAACCGCACATGCTGAAATGGAAATGGTGGCAGTGGTAATCCGATTGAGATGCTTATGCTGAACTAAGTCAAAGTCAGTAAATGAGCAGTTCAGTTGAATTAGTCTTGTATTGGCCATGTTGGTCATATGGTGATCCTTCAGTTGTGTAGAAAGAAGCTGAGTAGTCTTGTTTGAATTTTTAGGTGATGCCGTTTTACTTACGGTACCCAAAGTAACATGACCCTCCATTTCGTGTGATCCAACGGATTAGGTTAAAAGGTACTCCGATCCAATTAACATGGATACTGTCACCTTCCCCTAAATATGGAGTATTGGGTACCCTAAGCATGCTCTTCACATTATACAAATTTGATGTTGTTTACGTTGATATTTTTTTAGTATGTGTAGTGCATACATATTAGTTATTCAGGGTGAAAGTTTAGCAGAATAGTTTTGTGTCCAGTTTTGATGTTCTTAGTATGTGTTGCTGCACTTCAATTTCTTTGCTGTCGCTGTACTATTATTTGACATTGATCGATGTGTTTGCATTTGGCTTGAGTCATATCATCTTAGTTTCATAAAACCACATGTTTAACTAATATTTTCATTAATGCATCCAGGTGTACGTGTCAAGTATCAAGGAGGGTGTGTGGCATGGTCATCAGGGCATGACCCAGCGTCCCAGCCCATGCTCGAGCGTCCTGAGCGCTGGGGTGACTAACAGGTCGTTGCGGGTGCAAGCCTGGTAGTGTGTTATGACTTGCAAGGTAGGATAGCTGGTTGCGATAGAATGGAATCATGCTAGCGTGCTTTGCCAGTTTAGATGAATTGCTGGTGTTCTAATGGACTAAACTCATAGGTGTGCATTACAAATCTTGATTTCTTCACAGTTTGTTCATATGTCATCCATCACTGTAGAGAGGTTCTTGTTATGACTTGCAGGGTAGGATAGCTGGTTGCGATAGAATGGAATCATGCTAGTGTGCTTTGCCAGTTTAGATGAATTGCTGGTGTTCTAATGGACTAAACTCATAGGTGTGCATTACAAATCTTGATTTCTTCACAGTTTGTTCATATGTCATCCATCACTGTAGAGAGGTTCTTGTTATGACTTGCAGGGTAGGATAGCTGGTTGCGATAGAATGGAATCATGCTAGTGTGCTTTGCCAGTTTAGATGAATTGCTGGTGTTCTAATGGACTAAACTCATAGGTGTGCATTACAAATCTTGATTTCTTCAGTTTGTTCATATGTCATCCATCACTGTAGAGAGGTTCAGTTCGAAGGTGGATTTTTTTATCAATTACATGTGGCTGATAGTACTTGTGTTCCGATTGAGAGAAAACGAGGTGTGGCTGGCACGCTGTAGTCTTGTGAATAGGGCATGTTGTATCTTAAATTTGATTGACTGGTCCAGTTTCACATCTTGTTCCTATAATTAGACTGTTTGAAGCCAACATTCTCTGATTACCTTAATTAAACATGATTACGCTCCTGAATGGATTAACTACATGAGGCTGCACTGAAATCCTTGACATCTCACTGGGCATCTCATCTGCATCACACAATGTCTACATCTCAAGTATTCTAGCATATATGCAGTCTAGTACTATTACGATTTGCACTTATTTTCTTTTTCTTCTGCAGAGAAAGAATGCTGATTCCGCAGGTTGCAAAGTCTCCGATCGTCGTTCTTTGCAACTTTCAAAAGATGATTAGAATCATTAGCCTTTTTATCATACTGGTCGCGACTCGCGAGGATCACACTGTAGTCCAATGTAGAATGGCTCGGTAAATATTATAATCCCTAATCTTTTCCATGAGCTTGAACAACTGTTGCTTGTTCCTATAGTAAGGGCGAAAATGGTATGGATTATTCTCGGACCGACCGTCCAACCAAAGGCTAATGAAATGTAAATATGGATTCGATCGGATAGTTGATGGATACGGTTAATATAAATAGTTGTTTTAAAACCGTGAAATAAATTATAGAAATGGATTATATTGTGTCTTGTGCACCCATACAATTTAGGGTTTTGCTATTTCTCAATCGAGTGAGGATTAAGTTAGAGCTCACCCAACTCTAATTTCGTTAGATTTGCATCGTGATTCGGGTGGGATATGAGTTGCACATGGTTATATATAGTTGCAACTGGATTACACATGAGTTGAAACTAAAACTGCTTGGTTACACATGAATTACGAATGAGTTTCATATGAACTGGATGACGTATGCAACTGGATGACGTCGTCTAAGTGCAAAACTCGAGTGAGCCCTAGTCACTCCCATTTTTAAAACTCCAAAGTAGGGCAGCGTGCAAATAGTTGCAAAATATTCATTCTTGCTCTCTCTTGTTTTCTTTATCTTCCTCGTCTAGTAGTTTTCTACGGAATACTCATCTTCCTCCCGATTCCCCCTGCGCGCGCTTGGACCCTCCTGCGGCGGTCGTACCCCTGCTCTGCTTTGAATCCGCCCACGGCCAGCCTGCCACTGCGCTCGCAGCCTCCACGGCCAGGAGCAACTAGCTCGCGCGGCTCACGGCCAAGGGCAGCTTTGGCCCGAAGTTCACAGGATGCAGGAACTCATGGCGACCCAGCGCAGCGGCAGGTCGTCGCCCATCAGCTCCGTGTTCGCTAAGCGAGCCGGCTGAAGAACGCTGGAGGCTAGGGCAGGAGGTACAGCGTCGTGCGCTCCCGAGGTTGGCCGCCTGATTATTGTTCAATTGTGATGGATCTTTGGGCGTCTTGCTTTCTCTGCTGCGACTAATTATGTACTAGTGCTTGCATCTTACATTATGTTTTTAGTTACTCATGAACCTGCCGACTTCGCATGGCTCAACTGCCTAGTATCATTGTGCAGGAAGCTAATGAAACGTTGAAAATTAAGTTAATATGCAATGCGGGCATGATTGAGTTTTTGACAGAATCATGTATGCTTCAGCTCAAATCATATTAAAATGTTACAGACTTTTACATGTCCATAGAATGAAATCACTCTTCACCCTAGATTTTTTTTTGAGGCTTAAGGCGGTCGATTCCGCCGTCCGATTAGATAGAATAGATAGTTATGTACAACATTTTGGGTTAGGGAAAACTCACTCTACATGCAAAAACAGAAAATAAAGTCCCCCGGATCATTTTTTTTTTGAAACGATTTTTTTTTTGAAACGAGGCAAAAGCTTTGGCTTTATATTGATAAAGAAGAAGAAGAACAAGTTGAACGGTTTATGAGGTTAACAAGTCCCCCGGATCATGCATGTGGGCGAAAGCCCGCAACGCCATCTCTTCCCACACCAAATCTACCACCTCCGTCGAAGGGATCCCCGCGCCGCAGAAAAACCTCCGGTTCCTCTCCTTCCATGTGCAAGCCTAATACCGGACTCACATCTATATTAGAAACTTCTTCGCTGGAAAGATAGCTAAATCTGAGTTGCATCCTAATATGTACAAGTCTTCATAAACCGAAGTACACTGAGGTAACCAAAATACCTTGATATGACTAATTGATCATACAGACCCACTTTGCCAAAGAACGCATCGAAGGCAATCACAAAGGCCACCTTGTAGTCAGTTTGTTTACTTGACAGAATGACTGCTTGATGTGCTTTTGTAGAGTCGCATTTGTGAGTGAGCATAGAGCCACATAGCTTTGGGTTCCCATTAAAACTAGAATTTTGAAATGTATTAAACTGGCCTCCAAATGGAATAGCGAAATGGTGAATGCTGAAAGGAAGTTCAGGATGTTCAATGCAGCTGGGATTGCACCTGTGAGATGGTTGCTGGACAAGTCTAGCACCAGCAAGTTTGTGAGGTTACAAACCGATTGTGAGATCTGTCCAGATAACTTGTTGAAGCTGAAATCAAGCATAACAAGCATTCTCAATTGGCCAATCTGTGGGGGAATCGCGCCTGTGAAGTAATTGCTGCTTAGATTCAACATTATCCGGAAAGATGTAACCACACCGTATTGAAGTGATGGACCTTGCGTAAGAGGCGGTTCAAAGACCCTTGGGTCCAAACGAGTTGCATTCTCAGTTGATTTTAGCATTGGCATCTCCATCAAGGTTAATGGGATTTCTCCTGTAAGTCTGTTTTCTGACACATCCATTTCTTAGGCAGTTGATCCAGCCTGGTATTGGTCCAGTGAGTTGGTTGCTATTTAAAAATAAAATCTTCAGATTTGTGAGCCTTGACATCCATAGAGGTATTTTCCTGACAATTGGCTATGTGAGATGACCAAAACCCGGAGATTCTCAAAGCCAGCAATTATGTTATCCTCTGGCATGAGCTCTCCCATGAAGCTACCTCCGATAAGCAGGGTGGTAAGGTTCATAGAGCTCCGAAGGATGTGCAGTGCATTTGTGATGTTTCTGAAAGAGTTTGAGCCAACTGATAGGAAGTTGAGGTACTTCAAATTGCTTATTCTTGGTGAAAGCTGCCCATCTAATTTGTTGCCAGATACCCGTAGTGCAGTCAGATTGCTGAAAAAGTATATGCTCTCTGGAACTGTGCCGTTGAAGTGGTTGAACAAAAGGTCTAAATTTTTTAGACTGGGCATGTTGGAGAAATTTACCTTTGTAAGTTCTCCACTAAAATCGTTGCTCTTGAGGTCAATTGTTATCAGATTTGTGCATTTGCTCAGAGCTGATGGCAGCTCCCCTGTCATGTTGTTGTTGTTCAAATGGAGCTCTTCCAATTTCTTGAGCCGGCCAATAGAAAATGGAATTGCGCCACTGAATTTGTTCCCTCCAAGATCAAGGATTACAAGGTTTCGGAGGTTGGTTATGCGTGTACCATCAATGGCGCCATGCAATTCATTATTAGGAAAATACAGATACTCCAATGAGGTAGCATTGAAGAGTTCATCTGCAAGTATTCCACTGATGCTGTTGTACCCGACCCTGAGTCTCTCAGCATGGAGCAACGGCCAAGTCCTTGGGGGATGCTGCCACTGAATTTGTTGAAACTCAGATCCAGCACAGTGAAGGATGGCGAATTGTTACAGAAATGAGTTGGCATCTGCCCAGTAAAGCTGTTATTGCTGGCATTGAGCAATAACAGATTCTCCATTGCTTTCCATGGGGTGGATGGGAACTGTCCTGCAAATAAGTTGCTTGATATGTTTAGTACCTGCAGAGGCCCTGCAGGGGTTGAAGATGGCAGCTCGTGGATTGCTCCATTGAGCTGGTTAAAGCTGACATCAAGGATGATGATGCTGCTGGACGACACCAGTTCTAGTGGTAGGCCACCGGAGAGCGAGTTGTGAGAGAGGTTAAGGTACTGCAGTCCAGCGAGGTTCCCAAGGGACTGTGAGATGTGCCCCTCGAGGCCCTTTGAAGAAACCAAGACACTGGTGACCATCCTATCTTGTCTGCAGGTGATCCCTTCCCACTTGCAGCAATCTGCGCTATCCTGCCATGAGGCTGCGAGACCACCATCATGTGAGAGCCCCCCTAGGAACTGGAGAAGGGAGGCCTTCTCATGCTCCGTGCAGGAACTTGTTGGAGAGACCAAAGAGATCAGCAGCACAAGAGCAAGGCAAAGGGAAGGCATGCGCAATTTTTTGTTGTGTGTCTTGTATGAAACATGGAGTGACTGCATGCTTTCTAATGGAACTAGCATGGAATCCAGATCCTTGAGTTGTGTCCTGGCTTGTTGGTAAGCCATCAGTGGTCTTACGAAGAAAGAAAATGAGATGGACAAAGAAGTGGCTCCTGCTTCCATTATATGTTTTTTTTTCTGTTGCTATCGTAGTCACCACAAGATTGGGTCAAGGATTATGTCTTTTGTTGTTTTCAGTTAGTTATACTGTCTTGACATCTTCACCGGTGCATTATCAAGGTCGTTGGCTGGGATTTATGGTATCGGTGAATGTAGCCATCCTATCTTGGACCCGGTAGTGTGTGAGTGTGAGGAATGACAGTGGCAAGTGATTTAGGTCTTAAAGATTTAGTTGAATAGTTTTGTATCCAGTTTTGATGCACTTTATTATTAGTAGGTGAAGCTGCATGAGTGCAGTTCCCTTGTAGTCTCTGTATGAGTATTTTTCATTGATCGGTGTAGCCGTTTTTGCATTTAACCTGAAGCGTATTATTATTAGGTTCATAAAATGACATGTTTAACCAATATTCTCACTTTGCTACAGATAAGACGTGGAATCATGGCGGCTGGTCAATGCCTCCATGGCGACGTGGACGGCGTGCTGTGCCAATAAATGATTAAGGAAGGTATGTGGCAAGGGAATGCCCAGCTCATGCTAGAACGTCCTGAGCGCGGGCCTCAGAGTCGAGTTCATGGTAGGGCCTTGGAGGCAAGGTTAATAGGATGTGGTGAAGTCTTTCACGACCGCGCCTACCGACAACAATGCTGGAGCTATGCACACCTACCGACAACAGCAACATCATGTATATAGCTTGGGTTTATTGGGTTTGACTTGAAGTGGTCTGAACTTTTCGTATTTGATTACAGGAACGTCCTTACCCACTAGGTGCAATTGAATCCGCAGGGCGCTGAAATTGTTGCATCCGGTCAGTTCACTCATGCCTGCTCGTGCCATGCGGCAAACTGCCTCAGAGGCCTCAAAGACGAGTTCATCAACCTCCTGATCAACGAGATTCTTCCCTGGCGTAGTGCAGCCCCCAGATTTAATGGATTCTGGTGGACAGGTGATGCTTGTGTCCTGTGTGCACTTCCCTCTGATCATACGGACTTTCTTAGCTGCTCATCTTTGTCATTGATTAGTGTAAGATGGTTCAGTCTGAAGACAAAGAAAAAAAGAATATCACTGTGCATGTCGCTAGTAATACTTCTCTTGATCCAGGCTGAGATATGAATTCTCTCCTTTTCTTTTTCGAAATGAAGATATGATGATCTCTCGGATCAGCTGCCAGGTAGCAGCATTTTTTTTCTTTTTATAATCAAGGTGGCGGCGCAAGCAATACTGCTATGGACGTTACGAATCTATTGGGCCGTGGTGGCATTTGGGCCGCTACCGTTTCGTTGGGCTTAACGAGTCCAGATCAGATGAGGGAACCGGTAATGGAGATACGGAGACAGGTTTTCACCAGCGCAGGCAGCGACTTCGTTTCGTTTAGTCCCACCTCGCTCCCGGGGAGAGGAGAGGCGGTCGAGAGAGCCTATACAATGGGGCGGAGGCAGCCGTTAGAAGCATACCTTTCTCGGCCTTTTGGCTAAGATCAAGTGTAGTATCTGTTCTTATCAGTTTAATATCTGATATGTGAGCCATGTGCCCACAACGATATTAAATTTATTTTTTGTGGGGGAGGGCTCATCACAATGGCTTGCCACGGGGCTCTCAGGTGTTCCCCTGGTGTTGCACTACTGCCAGGGTGTGGCGCACCCCAACCAATACTAACTGAAATTTTGTGAGACTGAATAAGTGTTGTTTTGATTGAAGCATTTGGCAAAACTTGGCTGCATCGCAAAGTTAAAATGGGTATGATCGTCCAAACTTAGACAATCTGTACTTTTTACCTTTAATAATCACAGAAAAAACTGCAGTGTCAAATGCATTGATAACATTGAACCCATTCCGACACAGACCGAGGAAACATGTGTCACTTGTTTGAGAAAAAAGTAGATTGGTTAAATTTCTTTGATGTCAGTAACTCAATACAGCTCTAAAATCTCAGATTGCATGATCCTACTATGCTGAATTACAAAAAATACTACAGTGATGAACCCCTAGCTGAATCAAAATTACATTTATCTCTGCAACTTATATTCGATTTACACTAAATGCGTGGTGCATCGTTTCATTTTGTGTTTCTTCTATTTCTAATACTCTGAATACAAGTCCAGAGAACAGATCGAAGGTTACTGAAAAAACTAAACGGTGGTTCAACATACCAAGTTTGCCGGACCACGATCTTGCTAGGTTCTTTCTCAAGCGAGAACATATCATGGTTGTGGATGGTAAGACTTTGGTCGTTTGCTGCTAGATTCAGTCATTGTTTAGCTTGATCTAAAGTTTCCGGATGATTTTCCATAATCCTAGCAAATACGAAATACCCTTAGATGTTCGTACAGAAAAAGCAACAAAAACTCTAAGAATCCATCGTCATCAGCAGCCTTCTCTAAGCATTGGGATCTTTAGGCATGATCAATTCTGTGCCTAATGGTCCAAGCTGACATCAGCGTCAGGCTTCAGGTCACCTGCATTAGCATGGTAAAGAATGATGTGAGCGACATAATACAGGCAACTAGAAAAACTTAATATATCATATCCAGTGTTAATAAGTTTTATCCAAACAAAATTTGTTGGAGTCCATTAATTGAGGAAAAACTAGACACCAGGTGAGTGTGTTTTGCAAAACCTATACTGAACTGACTCTCCAAGTCTGAATCCTAGCAGATTCTTCAGAGGGAAGCCGGGATACTGCCAACATGTAAATTATGCAGAGATAATCTTTTTCGATTGCATTGGAAAATAGGAATAGGAAAACTAATATATTATATAAAAAGAACAAAATGAGTGTGCGCGCGTGTATGTGAGCGTCTACGTTTGTACTGTGTTTCTCAAAAAAAAAAAACCCCGATTCGCTACAAAACCTGAACTGAACTGGACACACTGAACTACTGAAGCCTTAATAATTTAGCAAGCAAAGAGTATCTGAAGGTAGCATTGTAGCTTAATATTAGACTGTATGGGTCATGGAGTTCAAGTTTGTTGGAAACAGAATTACGATGTTCCTACTTCCTAACTTGTTAAGAGCAATTATCACTGTGCATCCATAGCCAATATCACCTACAGTCCGTGTTTCAACTGCAGTTTGTCCTTTGCCTAATTTAACTTCCATGTACTATTCTCAATAGTATTTAGAAGCTTACCATCCCTGATCCCACCATATACCGGTATCAGGAATACAACCGGTATACCTCCGAAAACCAAAACCTGTACTATTCTCACTAGTATTCCCAGAAATGGGGCAATTTGAACAATTTGAACTGGGTGCCGACAGCTCCTTACTGGACGCAGGAGACGATTGATATTGCAATCTATCTCAAATTGTGTCACGATATTTTCTTGATATTGCAATCTATCTCAAATTGTTTCCTCAATTAATGGACTCCAATAAATTTCCTTTGGATACAAATCATAAACACTGGATATGATAAATTCAGTTTTACTAGTTGCATGTATTATGTCGCCCACATCATTCTTTACCATGCTAATGCAGGTGACCTGAAGCCTGACACTGATGTCAGCTTGGATCATTAGGCAAGGAATTGATCATGCCTAAAGACTCCAATGCTTAGGGCAGGCTGCTGGCGACGATGGAGTCTTTGAGTTTTTATTGCTTTTCCTGTACGAACATCTATGGACTCCTGGCTCGGTTCACGGCAACAATGATGTGCGACATGTTGAGGAGACACATGTGGAGCCTTGCGACGGCCTCTTTGGTACTGTTGCTCTAGGTGATGAGCAAGGCTGGGTGCAGGTGGGTCGGGGCGGCCGTCCCGGACGCGCGCCATCGTCTCCGCTTCGGGAAGAAGATCTCAACCGTAGTCTCGCCTTCAAGCGTTGGGCTCGAGGGAGATGTTTTCGGTGCCTCGAGCGTGGCCACCAGGTCAGCACATGTCATGTGCCCTTCAGATGCATCTGATGTCGTCGTCCTGGTCATCGGGAGCGTCTCTGCCGTGCGCGCTCTCCTGCTGCTCGTTCTTGCTCTCCACATGCTCGAGCTCGTTCTCCGGACGCTCGTGCTTCTTGCCATGAAAGCCCTCCTTGGTCCACTCAGCCCCTTCGTCCCACGTCACGGGCCGAGGTTGTGTGCCACTCGTCTACGGTGCTGCCAAGGCCCTCTCCTAGCTGTTGCGAGGAGTTCACCGACTCTGTCTTTCCATCCCACTTTGCCTTGCTGCTCATGGAGCTTCGTCAGCTGGTAACGGATCGCATGGAGGAGGCTTCTCGCCCTCTTCGAGAAGAGGTAGAAACTCTCAAGTTATTGTTGGCACGAGGTGGTGTTTCTTTGCCGCCGACAGAGGCATGTTCTTCTGGTGGCGTCGGGCTCGCACCTGTGAAGGCTTCATTTCCGATTGACTCCACTGAGCAGAAGTTGTTTGTGGTTGAGGAAGCACTTCACTTTGGTTGTTTCTCTCCTCGTGTCAGTCCCTGCCCGTCACCACAGTCGGTTGCGACAGCTACCTTTGAGAGCGAGGACATAGGTGGGACGATCTTGGCTCCGGTCTAGCGGATCATACCGAAACTTCAAGAGTCGTGTGGGGATTCTTCTATGGTGCTACCGATAGAGTTGGGTCTTCCGATGGAGTTGGACTCATCGGAGTCTTTGGCGGTGGACATGGGGCCATCACCACCTTCGTACTTGGAGCTTCATGAGTCGAGTGGGGATTCATCGGTGGTGGATCCAATGGAGTTGGCCTCGTCCGAGGCTTCGGCGGTGGTCTCAGCGCCCTCTGTGGGCAGTGGAGGAGTGTTGGTTCCTAACTCTGACGCCCTTTTTGCTAAAGAGCTTTGCGGCTTGATCGCCTGTTTAGAGGCGGCTAGTCCTGGTTATGACAAGGACATTGCTTGTGTCTTGGCAGGGAAGGCTTCCGAGGATGTAATAAAAAAGGTGGGGGAATCTCTCAGTACGGTTACTATTATTAGGGGCAAAAGAAGAAAAAGGAGAATAGCAAGAAAAGATTCGGCAGCTGCATGGTCCTAGAGTAGTTGTGAGTTTGTGGTTGCTTAGGTAGAATGAGGTTGTCGTTTTGGTTGTTGCTTGTTTTAGGTGTTGCCCGTTGTGGTTGTGTTGGCTCCTCCCGTGTTGTTGGTGTTTGTTGCCCCACAGTAAAAAAAAACCTGGGAGAAATCCCTGTTATCCGAAATAAAATAAAGACCCCAATGCTAATATTATGATGGTATAAGCTTCAGTTCAATGCTTAATTAAATAATCCATCTATCACAAGATGATGGCCGATCAGAATTTTAGAAGTTGAAAGGTTTGCCCCTTTATCGTTGTTGTACTAACTTGCCAAATAATGTTACAATAGTGTCTGATGAAATCTGTTAGACCAGGTAAGGTTCGCTTATTAAAAAAAACGTTGGAGGCACCATCTTGTATGTTTCCCAAGATGTTAATGAATTCATAGATAAAAAATATGCCAATAGGTTTTCATCAATAATAGTAAAGAGCACTCAACATTTTAGTATTTATGCAACAAGTAACATTCTTATTAGCATATTTTTCCAATGTAACTGAACATTACTCTGCATTTTGCCTTCTACCCCTCTTGTTATCCATCTTCCACCTCCACCATGCATGTTCCTTATCCTCTATTTCCATAATCCAGGATTTTTTATATATAATTTGATTAGCGGGAAGAATTGGCAGGATTTTGAAGCCGGTAAAGAGAGTGATTATTGAAGACAACACTAGCTGGTCTGTTTCCGAGGATGCAAAATGGGACAGGAAAATGACAAGGACCGAAAGATGATGCTTGGAGTGATGAATAACCCTGTGAACCTCCGATGCAGATAAGAGTCAAACTCGTTTAAAAAAATATAGATAAGACTCAAACAAGCATAGAAGGAACCTGTGTCTAAGACAATACACGCCTTAATTTGAACTGACGAGAAAATATAGATAAGAGAGACACTTGCATCAGCCATCAGCCATTTCAGAGCATATACACGCCTACATGGCCATCAACCATTTCAAAAGAGCTCTGACAACCTGTGTCTAACATATAGATAAGAAAAACACTTGCATCAACCATTAGCCATTTCTGGAAATCTTAGAAAGAGCAGGTGAATCAGGTTCTACGCTCCGTTGATAGAAATTTAAAGGGTACAAATAATATATTAAATAAATATGCTTAACATGCCTATAAATAGCCTCGTAAGAGTGATAATATATTGAAAAAACAGACACGTGACAGCATGTACTCATTTGTTAAGCTGACCGAGTATATGTGCAACATGCCTATACATATTCCGTCAATTCCTACAAATTACATCCGTTCATAAACCTCAACTCTGCCTAGGTACAAGTGAGCATATGATTATTTTTAAGAACATACAATTTTGAAAAGATAGACACGTAACACCTTCTCAGCAGGTCTTCGGGAAGACATTGACATAATTCTTTAGTTTCACATTCTTGCATATACTTGTTGTGGCGGCGCTCGTGTGTCCCTTAAGGTTCACGTCTTTCATCAATATGTCACGACATGGGACTGTGTCGCTGCAATCAAACTTGATAGCCTCTTTTGTATCACTTGTGCCTCATATATTTTTGAACCGGATGTTGCTGAGTTGCACTGCTGAAATTTGTTTCTCACATGCCTTCGGATTCAAAGGATCGGCTACCGTGCAGTAGTTCTGGTCAATGATAATAGGATGCTTGACTTTCGTCATGGTTATATCCTCAAACGTGATGTCCCTCGCGTATCCTCTTCCTCCCTGCCACGTCTTGATGCGTACACCATTAATTGCGTCAGAGAAGTGCGCCTTGTAGATTGTTATGTTGGAAACTCGAGCCTTTGAGTTGTGGTCACCTAAACTTCCCACACTTATTCCATGACCGGGTCCACAGCTTATTCTCGAAGCATACAAGTTCTGGGTACCTGTCTTGATCGATATGCAATCGTCTCCGGTCTTGATATTGCAATCTATCACTTGAATATCCTTGGTGCGAATAATGTGGATTCCGTCATTTTCTGGGCTATTGCTAGGCGCAGTTATCGTGATGTGGTTCAGAAGTACGTCTTTGCAATCTTGCACCGAGACGTGGATCTGTTGGGAGTTTGATATCTTCCACCTTGAGCTGATTGCACTTGCTAAACAAGAGCGCGATCGGAGCAAATGTGCTTTTGAGCTTCTTGTCGACTCGGCAAGAATTGTTCCACCATGCCTCGCCGTTTCCGTCTAGGGTCCCATCGCCGGTCACGGTTAGGCCGTCAACATTGTCAAACACGATCCACCTCGGCCGTGTCTCTGCTGGCCAACTAGATCTAGGGGGGAGCTACCAATTTTCCTTCAAGCCTGAACATAACGCTAGACTTGCATTTACCTTCTGAAACGCTGGCGTGTCATCTTGCTTGCCGTCGCCGACAGCTCCGTGGCTTGTCATGTCCACCTCGACGACGTTGTGTTCCGAAGGCTTACTCGTCTCTCCAAGTTTACGGCCATGGCCGTGCCCATGAACGTTGACCTCGGCCCTTTGATTGGGGTCGCTCTTGTGTCTTAACTGGCGGCGCACAGGGAAGTTGGCAGTGTCTGCGTGATCTCCCGCCGGCAGCAAGACCAAGAGGAGCAGTAGTATGCCGATGAGAAGTGCTCCGAGTACCATGCACGAGTGGACGCGATGGCATGTTGACTTGCACCAAGGAATAGCTAGGCTAGCTATATGCTTGAGATGAGCCTTAATTACGATTCTCGGTAGGTGTATTTGCGCTTGATGATTTGATTTGAGAAACAAAGCTGGGGATCCATGCACTTATATAGCGGGCGGAGAGGAGGTGTATGTGTATCCTATTCGGTATGTACGTTCAATCAATCAGCAGCCATGTGTGTACGTACGTTCGATTCGGAGTCCGACTCCGAATGCGGCTCGTGGTCAGCACGACTCGTCTCAGGTCTTGTCAAACAACCGTGTGTATGCGATCCGAGTCCAGCGTTAATTTGATCAAAGAGAACTAGCTACCAGATCGGACAGAGAGCACTGCTTCCAAACTCAAAGAAAAGAATAATGCGCGGCCGGCCGTCATCGTTGAGATCGATCGAAACGAAACGTACTGATTTTTCGGTTCGGTTTGCTTTTCTTGCTCGTGGTTTAGGGTTCCGTTTAATACGGAACGTATCGATCGATCGCCTGTGCGAGTTTCTTAAAAAAGAAAAAAACTTCCCTTCGCGAACGTCACCCCGCGCCCGCTCCGTAGCTGCCAAGTGTCGCAATTTCGTTCGCTTTCACTCCCTACCTTTTCTCCGCGCGTGACAAGTAGCGGCTTCCTGGTGGTGCGCAGAGTACGTGCATTTATTTTGAGATTCGTTTTTTAAAAATGAAATATCTTGAGAACCGTTTATCCGAATTACGAACCGTTTTCACTTTTGAACTACTCGCGTCGAGATATTCAAAACTAGATCCCATGTTGATAGGTTTCGACGAATTTTTTTTTTGTACTTCGGATTGTGTATAGTTCGTACAACCTGCTATGCGTAGTTGTACGTCCAACTGAACCTGAGTGTAGTTGTACGTACAACCTGATCTGTACAATCTGATTTGTGTAGTTGTACGTTCAACACTGATCTGTACAATCTGATCTGTATAGTTATACGACCTGATCTGTACAAACTGATCTGTGTAGTTGTACGTTCTACCTGATCTGTACAACCTTATCTTGTGTAGTTATACGACCTGATCTGTACAACGTGATGTGTGTAGTTGTACGTACAACCATGTCTGTGTAGTTGTACTAACTAAGTTTTTGTTTGTACATAGTGTTGTGTGTAGTTTGTATAAATCTGATATAGATCAGGATCTGGATCTGGATTTGGGGCGGACCCGCGCTTCGTACGACCACGTGGCGGATGAGAGACCGCGCGGGGCAAAATAGACCTCTGCGAAGGCTTCCCAAGAACCCTCGCCTGTGTACCCTGCCATGCATGGGCCGGGCTTTCTTTTTAATTCCATAGCTCTACACATGGACTGGGCTTCAAAGCTTCTCCTCGTTCCTTGAGGGACCAGCCATCGTTTGTTTTGCTCTTCTTTTCTTCACACGGTAAATGAAACGGGGTTCTGTGCTCGATCTCTTATCTATATGTCCTCACTAGTACTTCGAAGCTTACGATCCATGATCCCACCATATACCGGTGTATCTTGTGAACCTTTTAGCTAGTCTCGTCAGTTCAAATTAAGGCCTGTATTGCTCTGAAAACCATATTGCTCCAAAAAGCATCAAAGCGTTCATACTGTCCAAAAATCCTATGATTCAGACGACCACACCGCGAGGGAAAGCGCTCAAGGGCATTATAGTATAACACCAATTTCATTATCATTCATCTTATTCTCAACTCGTACGGACACATGTTATTTCTTTCGCACACTGTCCCCTACTCTGCCTTTCTGGGCGAGTTGTTCATGGACATTACAGTAAACACACGACACAGAAAAGAAATACTTACTAGACAACAAGAAGCACTGAAGCAGTATGAAACACAATACCATGTATGAAGCACTGACGCGCATACGGATGATGACCATGCACGCCATTATCCTTCGCATCGTCGGCATGGATCAGAAGGCCACTTCTGCTTTGGCAAACTCCTCCCTCTTCTGGGTCACCTCCGCCACCATCTCACCGAACCTGCACGGCGGGCTGACCACCGGCACGGCGCCACGCGCGTACCGTCCACGCCCGTTCTGGAGCACATCGGCATGCACGTCATTGGACTTGCGCGCGATGATGACGGAGTTCACGACGTCGTCGTCAGGGTGGCACACGGCCAGCACCTCAAACCCACCTCGGCCAATGTCCTCGGGGTCGACGATCGGGTAGAGGAACCCGCGCGCTCCGTGGGCGCTGCGCACAACGAGGGCCGCCCCGTCCGCCATGTGCGCGCCAAGGTGGGCGATCACATTGGCCTTCTCCTCCGCGGCCATGCCCACAAGCGCGGCCAGGAAGACAACATCGTATGTGGCGAGCTCGCCGGTGAGGTCGGCGACGTCGGCGGTGTGGAACGACATGCGGGCACCTAGGTCCTTGTCCGCTCGAAACAGCTTACTGGCGCGGTCGTTGGCCGCGCCGCACAGGTCGTAGTTGTCGAACATCGTGTCGGGAAGGTGGCGCGCGGCGAGGACGAAGGAGCTGAACGGCAGCGGGCCGGACCCGATGAAGGCCACGCGGGCCGGCGCGATGCCGCCGGGCACGTAGCGCGCCAGCAGCTCGTACTCCAGCTTGCTGAGGTTGATGTAGTTGCTGTAGTAGGGGAACATGCCGAGGTGGTCGAGCGGGTTGTCGAAGGCAGCGAGCATGTCGGAGTAGTGCGCCTCCAGCTTTCCCTCGGCTTCGGAGCAGAGGCGGATGAGCCCCTCCCGCATCTTCTGCGCCTCCGGGCCGAGCTTGGTCACGTCGACGGGGCTCGGTGGGACGCACGCGGTGACCAGGTCGGTGAAGAGCGCGTTTACGTCCGGGCTCGGGCTGAGCGACGGCAGCTTGGAGATGGCGGCGTGGAGGCCGGTGATCTTCTGGACCAGGGCATCAACCTCCTTGCTCTGGAACTCCATTTTTATTCTTGATTGTTACTGATCGATGCTTGATGAGCTACTGTACTTGATGACAGTGGTCGAGCTGCTTGATGTGCTACGAAACAGGCACTAGGATGTGTATATGTAGAGTTCCAGAGGACTGAAGAAGGTATGCAACATGCATGCAAGCTTCACGCGTCCATGCCCAATCAGGCTGGTTTCATGCCTCTGCTGTGTGTGGCTGTTGAAGTGGACAGGTCCATTTCCTTGGAATAAAGTGCATAACAAACGTCACAGTTGGAAACTAATTAAATAGCTTAATTCGGATAGTGTCTCTAAACCTAATATGGTGGTCTGCATCAAACACTTGGAAACACAAACCTAAAGAATATGGTGTGGCAAAATCTGGTGGACATGTATTTCTTGCTAAAAGCAAAGCGTAAGCAAAGTTCAGTGGGGTGCTGGGAAAGGCAGCCGATAGCAGCGGCATCGCCGCCTGCTGCGCTATTGCTCCAGAAGGGGGTCCCTGATGGCCGCGCTGCGCCGTGGATGGAGCTTGGAGGTTGGATACACCACAAAACATACTAGGTATGAACGGGAGCTTGGAGTTGGATTGGATTTGGGAATACCAAATCTGGATTGGTTTTGAATTGGTCTCCAATATCAAAGCTGTTGTTTGGATGTGTATGGTATTTACTTTAGAAATTGAAGGTTGGCATCCAATCTCCAAATCATGTCGTGCAGAGCACCTGGAACGCGGCGCCCACGCAGTTCGACCCGTTTCTGAGCCTACAGGGAAAGCTTACGGCAACGGCGCGTGCCCTTGCGAGCTGGAACGCCAAACTTTGCTCTGACATGGAGTTGCCTGCGGCGATAACAAGCGAGCTGATTCTGCGCCTTGACCAAGCCATGGACACGCGCCAGCTGACTGCCGCGGAGAGACAATTTCGCTCGATGCTGAAGATGAACAGGCTTGGTATAGAGGCGATTCAGAGATCAAAGTGGAGGCAAAGATCGCGAATTCAGTGGCTGCGCGAGGGCGATGCAAATACCCGTTTCTTCCATGCAAAGGCATCTGCGAGGCGCCGCAAGAGCTTCATCCACCGCGTGGAGTACAATGGAGCAGTGCACACCACGCAAGAGGAAAAGGAGGAGGCATTCTCTGATTATTTTCAGCATCTGCTCGGAGAAACAAAGGAACGCATGCACACGCTGAACCTTGCTGAGTTGGGCATTACACCCCAGCCCCTTGAGGAACAACACGCTCCTATCTCGGCGGCGGAGGTCAAGGCCGCGATCATGGACATGCCGAGCGACAAAGCCCCAGGGACGGACGGGTTCACGACGCTGTTCTTCAAGAAGTGCTGGCAGATCATCTCTGACGATGTCATGCGGGCGATCAATGCACTCCAAGCTTGCAATTCGAGACATCTCCATGTTGTCAATTCTGCTACCATGGTCTTGCTGCCCAAATCACCGGATGCAGCACACCCCAAGGACTACCGGCCAATTAGCCTTGTTCACTTCTTTGGGAAGCTCTTCACGAAGATCCTAGCACTGAGATTGCGTCCAAGGATGCACGAACTAGTAAATCCCAGCCAGAGCGCTTTCATTAAGGGCCGAGCCATCCATGATAACTTCGTGTTCGTGCGTGCACAAGCAAAACTGTTTCGTCAGCGAAAGATAC
Organism: Poa annua; assembly: GCA_026929855.1. Classification (NCBI taxonomy): domain Eukaryota; kingdom Viridiplantae; phylum Streptophyta; class Magnoliopsida; order Poales; family Poaceae; genus Poa; species Poa annua. The sequence goes on from CM049436.1 coordinate 11,428,703, forward strand.
CCGCGGTGCTCCTTAAACTGGACTTGCAGAAAGCCTTTGACTCTCTTTCTTGGGAATTTCTTCTTGAGGTGCTACAGGCAAAGGGGTTTGGTAGGCTGTGGCGCGATTGGATCGCTTGTATGCTCCGATCAACGTCAACTCAAATCCTAGTCAATGGTGAACTAACCACCCGCCTGATCCATCGCCGAGGCCTACGCCAAGGGGACCCTCTGTCGCCCCTCTTATTTGATCTTGCAACAGATGTGCTCGCAGAGGTGTTTGCGTTTGCTGACAGACGAGGTGCGCTCCATACCAACAGACTGCTAAGCCCAAAGAACAGAATTGCCATGTACGCCGACGACATTGTCATCTTTGCAGAGCCGAAAGAGGAGGAGATGCGCACCATCAAACTTATTCTACAGCTCTTCGGGGAGGCATCTGGCCTTCTCACTAATTACTCCAAAAGCGCCCTATTCGCGATCCAGTGCACGCAACTGGATGTTGCAGCGCTCGCGGCATGCCTCCAGTGCCCGCTGCAGCAATTCCCCTGCCAGTACCTTGGTCTACCTCTTTCCGATCAGAGGCTGCGTAAAGGAGATCTTCAGCCAGCAATTGACAAGCTGGCAGGCAAAGTTAAGGGATGGAACAAAGGGAATTTCTCCATCGACGCCCGCCTCCTCCTGGTCAAGCACGTACTCTCCGCCATGAATATCTATCAGCTACTGGTGATTGACCCCCCCAAGTGGTTAATCAAGGCAGTAAACAAGCTCCGCCGCGGTTTCCTTTGGTGCAACGATGAACTCGCCACAGGTGGGCGCTGTCTCGTGCGCTGGGATGTTATCTGCAGGCCACTAGAGTTTGGCGGGCTTGGCATCACGGACCTCGACCGCACGGCCACTGCGCTGCGCGTCCGATGGCTATGGCAGTCGTGGACGGAGCCCCTCAAGCCTTGGGCGAACCTGCCGCTCAACATCGACGTGCGGGCACGAGAACTCTTCAATGCGGCGGTCAGTTTCCAGCTTGGTGACGGCCGCAAGATCTCCTTCTGGAACGACCCGTGGCTAGATGGTCGTGCTCTCGCAAAGCTGCTGCCGGAACTCTTCAGTTTCTGCACCCTGCGCGCTGCAACGGTTGCGCAGGCCCTCACCGGCAAGAAGTGGATGCGACATTTCAAGCGTGACCTCACGACGGTGGCGCTCCATCAATTCCTGCAACTCCATGCCATGGTCGATGCGATACAACTTAACGACGACATACCGGACAAGATCACCTGGCGTTTGACGTCCAACGGAGTCTATTCGGCTACCTCAGCTTATGTGCTGCAATTCGAAGGTTCAACCAGATGCAATTTCCGCGAGCTCATTTGGAGCAGTGATGCCCCGCTGAGGTGCCGCATTTTCTCATGGCTTGCGGTCATCGGTAAATGCAACACTGCAGACAACCTACAGAAGAAGGGTTGGCCTCACAACGCGGCCTGCACCCTCTGCCTTTGTGACCAGGAAACACCACTACACCTCCTCGCAACGTGTCTGGTGACCATCAAATTATGGAAGAAGGTGCTCACCACGGCGCTTTTGCCCTGGACACTGGCTCCCTCGCCCAGCTCCCCTAGTCTGACGGACTGGCTAACATCAACATACTGCACGCAGCCCTCGGGTCTGCGGAAGGCTTGGACATCGCTGGTGCACTTAACTTGGTGGACTATCTGGAAAGAGAGGAATGCCAGAATTTTCCAAAACACTGCAATGTCGCTAGCCGCAATCCATGACAAGATTGTCGAAGAGGCGAAAATCTGGAAGGAAGCGGGCAAAACAAAGGCTGCTGATCTTATTTGCAGACCACGCGAACCAGACTGAGCTGTTCCTTTTACCAAGTTTTTTCTTTCTTTCTTTCTTGTTTTAGCCACTTCGGCTCTTGTTTCTTGAAGCTTTGGCTTCTCTTGTTCGCTCTTGTACACCTTGTACCCCCTACTTTTATAAATGAAAAGCAGGCCAGGCTGCCTTTTCAGTCAAAAATATACAAACTGTGGAGATGGATGGTTTGTTGAGTTTGGACAATATAAATTTGTCTACATTGATAGCAATGGATCCGACAGTTTAGCAGCCTGCTAATTAATCGTTTGTGTGACTGAGCTGATCTATTAGTACGAGAATCTGAAGATGCAGCCCAGTAATAGGACAAAGAGATATACCATAATCCACTTCGCTCAACCTGGACTATTCAAACTGCTAGCAGTATTGTTCCATTGACCCATGTTGGAAAATTCCCCCAAGGTGAACGTCCATCCATATCATCTTTTCTACACATGAGGAAAAACTACATTTGTTCTCTTAGAAAAAAAATATGTGTATATATCGTTTGTCCGTAAAGTGAAGTAGATGTACCGTTTAGCATGGGTACATCTGGTTCTAATTCAGAATCCAGAAATTGCGGTCATGCCGAACATGGCTGCAATTAGGTAAATTTTCAGAACGAATAGTTGTCATATATTTGCCACGATTACAAAACTACAAGTCATAGAGTGCCTTGTGTTTCATTGAAGAGACAATCTCAGTTAGCTGTGGACATGAATTGGTGGTGGTGGCAATTGGAGGTTGAGTGTATGAGCCTCTGAGCAGACCATCGGCAATGGCTTTGTATACAGCTTCTGTTGGATGGATGCCATCCCATGATCCGTACTTTTGTGGATCATCGCAAACCTTGTATTTTCCGTATCCACATCCTCCAGACACGCCATAAGATCCATCACCACAGCAAGCCACCAAAGGATACTCGATCCCTGAACAATAGTTATACCAATGCGGACAAGGGGTTAGGCAGGAATTTTTTTCCGCTTGATGATCCTATATGTGTGTTTTCTTTTCGAGCTTCAAAGGATTTTTATTGGTTTACCGAATAACTTGTTTGTCAGATCTGAAGGTCAATCCAAGCAACTAATGAAATAATTTATATGGCGTTATACAGGAAACAAAGTGATAACGGACTAGTACATTAGTACACTATGCCTATGTACAACCAGATTCAAGAGTCGATTCCTTGATATCTAATAAAATGACGTGACTGGCTGACTGCTATCACTCTGTCTTACCAAATGAAACTCAATTGTACGTGAAGTTATAATTAAAGTACCATACCTATGAAATATTTAGTTTTGCCAAGTGTTAATCGATAATGTGTTGTTGCTAAAATTCCAATTAACATGCTCCTCAAACGTACCTAGTATTTACAGTTTTCTCCCCATTCATGATTTCGCTATATATCTCTGTCTTTTCTAGAACCAGTGACGCAATGTTTGTTTCTCTAGTCATTTTGCATTGCACTACGAAGAAGTGGAAGAAAGAAAATAAAATATTTTTTTAGAAATTAGTCTACTAGTGATATTTAATGAAATGCAGAAATTCTGTCAACTATAACTAGAAATTAGTCCACCAGTGTTAACCTTAGTCAAGAAAAGAAAGTGTTGTCCTGGTAATAAGTTAAAAAAATAATGCTGAACTCGTGGGTTTGAGTCTTTTAGACCCATAGTTGGATAATTCTTGTTTTTCTTCTATTCAAAAACAAAAATAAAACATCCTATTTGCAAAATTTAGAAAGAGGTTTGGGAAGTTAACTGGACCGGGACTGGCATATATTGGTCAAAGCATTTTTCTATATACTGCATAGTGATTTTGTAGTAGATAGTAGATCTTTAACTCACCAAAATTTTCAGGAGAACGGTAGATCTCCATAGCAGCTCCATAGTAATCAGCGTAGATGATAGCCACGCTAGGATGACACTTTTGCAACTCTTCCAACTCGTCCACAAGAAGTTTGTTGTGGTATTGCGAGAACTCGTTCAACCAATGTATGCAACCGGTCTCTGACTCATAATCTTCTGCCTTGTCACTATTGAATTTCTTGAGGTACATTGGGACGCACCCAATTGGAAGGTTGCCAGGAACTAGCAACGTTTTGGCACCTATCCTTATCAATTCCTGAAATTCAGTTCATTTGTATACTAAGTATGTACTCCTTCACTATTTCTTGAATTGGGATTCAATAGTAACAAATTAAGGTAACATGATCTGGAGCATTAGCATATAACTCACTGTGATAGTAGAAGAAATTTTGGCAACAACACTCGGGGTGAAGTTGCGGATCGTCTCAAAGGGCACCCCGTCGAAAAAAGGTGTGTTGTAATCATTGCCCCCAATTTCACCAACCAAGAAGAGAGATTTGGTCATCATGTTGGCACAATCTGTTTAGTGAAGGTGATTATGATCATTTCGATATAGTCGAGGGGACAAAAAAAGAGGATGACATCGAGTTCACAAGTATTATGTTCAGAAAGTACCAAAAACAGTGTTCTTCATTAGTTAGAGAAACAGTAGCGGAACAGAAATAGGCTCGAATCAAGTTCGGCACAATTTTCATTTGTATACTAAGTAAAAGTTGGAGAAGTCTCTTGTGTAGTTGCAGTGCTTTTCGTGTTTTGTTCTGAGCTATTGTTAGCACTGATGTTGTGATCTTATAGAGGACAGTTCTGGGACTGTGCTTTTGTGTTTTCTAGAAATGGCTTATGTAATAAGTGGAGAAAAGGTCGGTGTGTGTTCTGAGAGAAAACTCAAAGCTCTGTTTTTTAAGTGGAAAAAGACAATATTGATAAAATACATACCGGTCAAATCGTTGGGGCAGAAGAGGTTGAGCAGGTCGCGGAACCAAAGCATCTCCATGTCGAGGTGCACCGTATTAGCAGGAATGGGCGCCCCATTCTCGCTGAAGAATGCCGGGCTCAGCGCCGTAGCGGCGCCGACGGCGAAGTTGGCCCCGCCGGCGAAGTCCTCCGCGGTCCGCCCGCCCAAGTACGGCGGCACGAACGGCAGCCCCAGCGCGTCCGCTACAAAAGAAAGCTCATCGGTCGCGAATTAGTACGTACCCCTGCTAGCTAGAAAGGAAAGCTCATTGGTCGCGAGAGTGGCTAGCTGTGGCGTACCAATGAAGTCGATGATGATGCGGCCGTCGCAGAAGCGGCCGGTGGACCTGTTGAAGTAGGTCTCGCCGTAGGGCAGGCTGAGCACGGCCGTGTGGGTTCTGTTGGGGTAGACGAAGCGGTAGTTGCCCGTGTCCGCCAGGGAATCCCCGAAGCTGAACATCCGCGTGTAGCACGCCGGATCCGCCCGCGCCGGTGGCGCCGCCGCTAGCACCACCAGTAGAGCCATTACCACCGGCATCGCCGTCCGGGAAGCAGACGAAGCCATGGCTTTGTTTTTCTCCAGTGGACACTGCGATCTCTGTTTGCTCGGGGTGGACTCCGAGCAGGGAGAAGGTGCTCCATCGCTGACCATCTCAATATTTGAGCTTACCGCTCTGTGATCGCTGACTCTCACCAACCCAACTGTCGCGAGATCTTTCACCGGCCACTGACAGCATAGAGTAGATTAATAACATGATGATCGATCTCTGGTTGGTGGACGTTAACTACGTAGGACCCTGCCGAATTCAGTGGCTTGGCTTCTCCAATCTCCATCATCCAGCGATCAAGTTGCAGGGAAGACGATACAGAATCCCCACGATATCCCTCGTTCATGTTTCTTTAATCAGAATCAAAGCAAGACACACAGCGGCAGGGACAGATCCGATCGAGCACGAAACAAATGGAGATCTGGATCTTTACTCTTTTTTTCTCTTAAAATCTACAGAACCAATGTTTTAACAGTTTTGCTATTAAAAATTTACGTTGTCCTTAGCCGTTGGATTTGCGTCGCGATCTCTTAGTTGCGTGTGGGTTGCAATGCTACTTAGATTTTTCGAATTGCACATGTGTTGCTACAAACAAAAAAATGTTCTAACAATGTAAGATCATTGTTTACAGAATACAAAATAATGATTCACCATTCAAAAAAATCTTCACACGTCATAAATCAGCCGGCCGAGATTTAGTCCACTAGACGCGTCCATTTCTTCAATATCTTTGAATCGAAACATGTGTGTTATAAAAAAATAACCACACAATTAATTAGGGACATCTCCATTTCCCCGCTACAATGCATTTGCCATTTTGGCAGTTGTAGCCGTAGTTCTACCGCAATCGCCGCACTACAGCTCACCGGCTATACATCGGCATGAATAAAGATTACACAGTTTGAATCATTCATTCGTTGTCTCTGTCGGTTATAATTTTGACATACAATATGTTCTATTATCACTCAGATATAAATAAGATTGTATATATTTTACAGATCCGTTAAAGATTTCCTATTGATTTTTTTTGTGTTTGTATATATTGACTTGTACGGAAGTCAATCTGATGTCCGTACACAATTGGCTTCATTGCATTGCTGATCCAAAGCATTATGTTTGAGTTATGCATGTTAATGAATTGCAATTTACCAGCTTCATGTTTGAGTCATGGATGCCGCATTACTTTCCCCTTTAATTGATGTGTGGATTTTCTCTCGGAATTTTCCATCTCCCCGTCTGCTTAAGTTTATAAGCTCTTCAGGAGTGTCAATCTCAGAACCAGAGCTTACATTAGTGAGCCCACATATTAGAGATCTATGTGGGGTACTAATGTTTGTTGATTGAGAAGTGTCTTTAACCCCCCACGAGGGTTCCATTCCTAGCCAGTTCGTTAAGTAATTGCATATATCAAACAAATATTATTTTCAGACATTGTTTATGAGGAGACTTCAATTAGAAAATAAAATGCTAGGAAATCAACTATTACTACATGTTCCTCCACATATCCACGTACGAAATAGGTACGGACTCTACATTTGAAATTCACAAATTTGCAACGCATTGCAAAGAACATGCCATATTCATTTACTAGATCTTAAAGTTGCTATACATAGTCCTTTTGTCTAGTTACAAATGTGCCCTAAAGGGTAGAGATACCAATAAAAACCACTCAAATCCCCGTCGAAAAAAGAGGGGAGCAGTGAGCAACAAAATAAAATAGAGGATAAATCCTCATATTCACTAAATGCAGGTCCAACTTTACGTTGAGAATATCAAGGTGTACGTGTGAATTCTTTTCTGAAATATTTTTCGGGTGACAGAACCATATGCTCCCATGTGCTAAAGTGTATTTCCGCTTCACGTCCTAGTATGTAAAAGAGTGAAACACATCAATTAGCTTTAGGAGGTGTAACATAATCCTCAAACTTGCAAAATGGTCCAGGCATAGTTTTTTGTACGTTGTTCCAATATCTAGGTCGTGTGGGGGCAATTTTCTCACAGTAGTTTTTATCATTTCCCATGCACCTTATTATCCAATCAAACCAATCACACTGAATCCCCAATATGTTATGTTCACTACAACAAACTCAGCACGTAGAGACGTGTTTCATTGGACGCATTCATGTTCGTCTTTACATTGTTAGTGCACCTATACGTAGGGACGTATCTTGAGACGCTCCATACAACGTCACATCATTTATTTTTAATAGACAACCAAATAAATAATATTGCTAATTTATGAACATTAAGGACGCACGTTTGAGACGCTTTAGAAAACGTGTCACCGGAAGCAGTAGAGAAGTGTAATATACGTAGACTTGTACCTTTATTATGAACAACTCTAAAATTTTACCTCCAAATAATTGATGTTGTCAGTATTTTTCTAAAAATGGAAGGACAAGAGTTGGATCCAAATACGAGAAGGTTACATGTTTTTTCTTTCTTTTTGTTCACGCTAAAGAGGTATTAAAAGAATTGGATCCAGATACGAACTATCTTCTCTCCCGTGAATCAAACAAACTCTGTACACACGTAAAAAAAAACTCAGTACACGCTATCCCAGCTACGCCAGGTCCAAAAAAAATTAGTTTTTCTTTTTTGGCAGAATCTGGACTCCTATTCAAAATAGTATTAAGAAATATTTGAATATCCCGACTTATTTTTTCATTTGGCGCTAACTTCCGAATAATTGTTTCTTGGCGCTAACCGCATTAGTTCTTTTTTTTTTACCGGATAACAACGTTAGTTTTACTGAAAAATATTGTGACTTATTTTTTCGTTTGGCGCTTCCTTTCCGAATTATTTTTTGTTTGGCGCTAACTTTGGTGGTGTTCCGCTTAAGAAAATAGTCCCGCTATTTTTTTTTATAGAAAAAGATTGGTGATATATATATGACCGCTTAATTTTTCCTCTCGCCCTCGTTTGTGGTTTAGACGAAGGGGAACCCTAGCACTGCATCTCACCAGCCGCCACATGAACTGATCATCAAAGATCGATCTGCTGCCGTGTGCCTCCGCCCAGGTTTGTGCTCTCCCGGATCTATCTAGTTTAGATTGTTGGAGTACTTTCTACTATTAAGTGAATCTATGGCCGGCCGGCGCCGACGTGCCTTCACGGACGACGGCGAAGAGGTAGGGGGGATGGCCGCCGCTTGTATGTGCGATGGGTGGGTACTAGGTGCAAGGGGTCTCGTGGATCAATCTCGTGAACAAGGCTGGTAGCATCCCAGAAATATATGCTAAAGAACTTCAAGGTTGTCTACCACGTGAGTAGGTTACTGAGAAGGTATATGCTACTGTGGGTGTGCATTTGGAATTGGTACGGCTGTAGTGTTTTCTATATGTAATATTACTGATTATTTATTTTCATTCACAATTGCAGCAACCGTGTCCTGAAAATTATGGCAAAGAGAGTTATGCCAATTCATCTTTATGATGTCGGCGCATAAATGCAATGGTGCAAAATAATTCACTCAATCATCAGACCATATAATTTTTTTATCTGTTATATGTTAACCTTACATGATCTTTGGCTGCAGAAAGCAAACAATGAGAAGTCCACTGAAGTTGATGAAGGTTGTGTTGTATCATCTTTGCCACATAAGCAACCTGTTAATAAGGTACACGCAACGAACCTATGTAAACCAACGCGGATTTGCTGTTCCATACATTCCCTTGTCAATTTTGATGCTTGGTTATTTTTTATAAACTTTGTGCTTTGTAGGTCAAAAGGAAGAAATCTAGCTCGAACCAGACAAATAACAGCCTGGTACATTACAATTTTCTGATACGGGTGTGCTTTGAGTCAACATTTAAATGTGTATTATGTATTGTGCCAGTACATAGGCAAAAGGATGCATGTTGTAGCCGGGGATAGTAGATTTTTGTCATGCCGAATTAGTCTTAGAGCCATATTTTATATTTTATCATAAAATAAACTTTTCATCTGTCCATGTAGTTGATTATTCCATAGAGTTTCTCATGTTCACTGTTACTTCATTTGCAGGTTAATTGTGGAGCTAAACGCCGTTAAAATGACTGAAAATGGATGGGATGAATCTTTAGTTTTCGCCTCGACAAAACTGTGAAGTGCTTTACTACCGGATTAGAAAGATAATGGACACAATATAGGATATTTTATGATTTTTTGCTTGTTCACGATCCTTTCCGGTGTATCTACAAATAATTAATATAATATTGAATTCAGTTCCAATTTTTTATTTGCTGCTATTTCATTTATTTCAGTCAGCTCTACAGTTTTCAGTATTCGCTCCTATGGTCCAGCCTTGTACGGTCCATGAAATTTTAAAATTATTTAAAAATATGTTTCCACCTAAATTTCTGAATAAAAGCGAATTATACCAGTATATCTCTTAAGACGCTTTATCAAAATGACAAATTAAATCACATATTTACACCTCGTCATAAATACGTATACATAATACATATAAGCATGATGTACGTCCTACATACGAAATACAGAAAACAACTCTAACCTTTGATGCAACGCAAATATGGCGTGTCTATTAGTAATAGAGACGTTACATTGCATATCTATAAAATCGTCTTTACGCGTGTAAACATGCTTTTAAACGTCTCAGAGAAGTGTCTTTACATATGTACACACGCTTGGGGAGCGTCTTTATATCGTTTGAGACGGTGCATAAGAAGACGTTTTAGCGACGCTTTATGGAAGCGGCTGTACAACCCTCTAGTGATGAAATATCGCGCCTCTAGCTCTAAATTTAGCGTCACTACGTGACTAGTGTGTTGTAGTGGTTCATTCGACAAAAATAAGGTTGAGTAGAGGCGATTAATTCAGTAGGCTTCGATTATCGGGTGTGTGAACAACACAATTCGAGGAGTGGGCAGCTGCCCATCTAGGGGAGGGGGAGGGGTGAGCATTGACGAGGAAAATGAGAAGTAGCTACAACAAGAAGAAGAGTTAGCATTGGTGCGTAGAATGATTGTGGCAGCGGGAATGATGAGCATTGGCGGGGATAGTGAGTGGTGGCAGGGAGGATGAAATTTAGGTACAGTGAGATGGGGCTGATTCCGACCATGAATTTTGAGTTAAGAATTAAATTCGGCAAGCTCGATGACTATTTCACTCAGATGTAGTACTCCCTCGGTCACAATATAGGTATGCACACAGTTTAAGAAAATCTTTGACCAATTAATTTGATCAAATTAAATCTAAATCATATTGAAAATAAGTTTATAATCTCATATAATTCTTGTGATATACAATTTATTTTTTTCAACTAAATTAATGGTCAAAATATGTTCTTAAACTACGTGTGTGCACTGTAAACCGTGACGGAGGGAGTAGCTAACTCCATTCCTCAAAAGAAGGGCCGATTCTGTGACAAAAACCAATCTTAGTAGATTTGATCAATCTTTTCAAAAAGTCCATTAACATGTACAATAAATGTAATATAGTTAGATACATCTTAAAATATATTTTCCATATCTTATCTTCTTAGTAGTTGTTTATACGGTTATAATGTTTTTGAAAATTTCAATTTGTAGTGTTCAACTTTTGCAAGTTATACAGCTTCTTTCGTGAAACAGAGTGAGTATAGGGTAGCCAGCTTCGAGAGTGGATTTCTGGAACATGGGGGCATATGAACCAAGTAAAAGGTTGTTTTTCCGTGAAACTTTATAGTCACCCATGGAACGTGCAGATGCACACGCGAACATTTTTTTCGGAACTTTTTTATGTTTAAAAAATGCATTTCCGAAACGGGTTCATATGCACCCATGTTCAACGTAGTATTTTCCAGCCAGCTTCATTCGCACCAAACGCTATCACAGCAGATTTGGACACGTGGCCGTGCACCTCTGGGTGTGAGATCAAAGCACTGGCTTGAGAAACCAGGCTTTCCCAGCTGTTGTGATACACTCAATGCGTGTAGCAGCGACATGGGAATTGAACGAGGAATCTGAGCAAGGAATACAGAGCAGGTAAAGGAGACCAAGAAACAGAAGCAAGGAATGAAGGATCGCAGTGCCACTTTTCTCCTGGGAGAAATTCTGAAACTTTTTACCGCAGAAGAACGTTTACAGTTCTCCGCTAGCTAGTGCCTAGTGCCTCCATGGATCCCATCCCCGACTGCGAAGCAAGCAAGCTGCTCGATCGTCATCCGCCACCTCGATCTTCCTCCCGCCTCACGTATTCGTGTTCCTTTCTTGATTCTTCTGCATGTACTTCCCCTCTGCCGATCGATGCTTCCCGCCATATTTATACCCGCGCGCGAAACTGCCATTTGCGCTTCGAAGTCCTGTCATCTATCTTGTGCTGGGTCTGGGTCTCTGGGAGCAGTGAAACATGATGGTAGGTTGCTCGCCGAGAGCCGCTGCGATGTTTGCTCTGGCTCTCATCTGCATCTTGTCAGGTATCTAGTTTATTTCACATACATTTGTCACGACCAATCTTTGGCGCCTCAAACTGACACTGTGCCACTGCGTACAGGTGCAGCGAGGCTCGCCGACTCGGCCAGGATGTTCACGATCATCAACAAGTGCGACACGACGGTCTGGCCGGCGATAACCCCGGGCGGCAGCTTCGGCAGCGGCGGCTTCGAGCTCAAGTCCGGCCAGTCCGTCGTCTACACCGCTCCGCCCGCGTGGTCGGGCCGCATCTGGGGCCGCACCGACTGCGCATTCGACGGGTCCGGCACGGGCAAGTGCGGCACCGGCTCCTGCGGCACGACGCTCCAGTGCGGCGCCTCGGGCGACCCGCCGGCGAGCCTCGCCGAGTTCACGCTCGCCTCCCCCGACTTCTACGACGTCTCCCTCGTCGACGGCTTCAACCTGCCCGTCACGGTGACGCCCATCAACGGCAGGGGCAACTGCTCCACGGCCGGGTGCGACGGCGACCTCCGCCAGACGTGCCCGCCCGAGCTCGCCGTCAAGGGCGCCGGCGGGAAGACCGTGGCGTGCCGGAGCGCCTGCGACGTCTTCAACACCGACCAGTACTGCTGCCGCGGCAAGTTCGGCGGCCCCTCCACCTGCCCGCCCACGCCCTACTCCAAGAAGTTCAAGGAGGCCTGCCCCACGGCCTACAGCTACGCCTACGACGACCCCAGCAGCCTCTTCCAGTGCTCCGGCGCAGACTACGTCATCACCTTCTGCTCAAACAGGTGACGCATGCATGTTAATTTCCTCAGTCTGCTGCGTCTGACTAACAAATTTACACTGAATATGTAGTACAAGTTTTTCAATTCTGATAGTGAGTTTGTTTACTCGTGTTTCAACAGGAACCAGTCGGTGTGCTCTTACCACAAAAACAAGCTCGTGTGCAGTGGCGCCAGCCGATACCTGTCTGCCGCCATGATGCTCCTCCTGCTTCTTATCGGCTCCGTGGCGCTACAGTTTTCGCTGTGATTCAGGAGGAAACCTTAAGTAGTCAACTTTTTTTAGCAGTGTTTTCAATCGCCTGTTCTTTGGTGTAAATGGTGTGAACGGAGGCATGGTTGATCGGCATGCAGTACGCTCGGTTTCTGTATAGCTTTTCATGCTGTTGTATGGAGACCTAATGTATTTTTTTCATAAGAGAATGACTAATGGAGTCGAGCATTGCCGGGGAAAATAAGCCGAGACAATGAGAACGAGAAGCATTGCCGGAGACTTGAGCAGTGGCAACATGGAGAATGAGCAACAGCAACAAAATGGACGAGCATTGGCGGGGGATTGTTTTAGAAATATGACCCCTTGCCGAATAGCATTTTTTTCAAATTTCATTGTTAAAAGTAGTCTGAAGAGTAAAAAAGACACGTGTATATCCCGTCAACCCAACCCACGTGGAGGTAAGTTACTTCCCTCCAATCCACACGGAGGGAAGTCCCTTACTTCCGAGGCTGGCAACGCCACCTTGTGCCACATGGAAGTACAGACGACTTTCCTCCACGTAGGTTGACGGGATGTACACTTGTCGTTTTTTCTTTCCCCGCCAGACTATTTTTGACAAGAAAAATTAAAAAAGGGGTCATTTTTTACAATACAATTCACAACTAGTGGTTGGCAGCAAGGAGGACAAGCATTGGCGGGGATAGTGAGTGGCACAACAGAGAGAACGGGCATTGGTGGGTATAGTGAGTGCTGACCGCAAGAAGGACGAGCATTTACGGGGATAAAATTTAGGTACAGTGAATTAGGGCTAAGTCGGACCATGAATTTAGGGTTGGGAATTCAATTTGGCAAGCACGATGACTATTTTCACTCATATTACTACTACCCTAGGCCCGCACGCAGTTTAAGAAAATGTTTGATCATTTATTTTGCTAAAAAAATGTAAGTTTGTATAAAAACATTATACCATTGAATTATATAAAAAAGTTTATAATAGTATAATTTTTGTGATCTAAAATTTAAATTTTATCAACTAAATTAGTGGTTCAAATATGTTCTTAAACTACTCGTGTGTGCTCTGTAAACTGAGATGGAGGGAGTAGCTAAATCCTTTCCTCAAAAGAAGGATGAATTCTTTGACAAAAGCAAACGTTACTAAATTTGATCGACTTTCCAAAAACCCATTCACATGTATAATAAATGTAATATGATTATATACATCTGAAAATATATTTCCATATAATATCTTCTTAGTATAGTTGTTTCTACATTTTAGTTTATAGTAAATCTTGTCGAAATTTCAATTTGTATTGTTCAAGTTTTGCAAGTTATACGGCTTCCTTCGTGAAATAGAGTGAGTAAAGGGTAGTCAGCTTCAGTCGCACGAAACACTATCACAGCAGGTTTGGACACGTGGCGGCGCACCACTGCGTGGGTGATCAAAGCACTGACTCAAGAGACCAGACTTTGCCCGCTGCTGTGTAGAAAAAAAGAAAAAATAGCAGCGTCGTGCGTGTAAGGGTGACGAAGAAATAGAAGCAAGGAATAATGAAGGACTGCAGTCCCACTTTTCTACTGGGAGAGCTTCTGAAACTTTTACCGCAGCAGAACAGAACAACGTAGGCTACAGTTCTTCTCCGCTAGCTAGTAGCTAACTAGCTAGTGCCTCCATGGATCCCATTCCCGCCGGCGAAGCAAGCAAGCTGCTCGCCATGATCCGCCATTCCTTTCTTGATTAATTCCTCTCCCTGTACCTCTCCTCCATTCTTTTATCATTTCAAACTCACGGGCCTCGCAGCCCCCTCTGCCGATCGATCCTTGCTTCCCGCCATATTTATACCCCATGCGCGCGCGCCGCCATATTTGCGCTTTGAAGTCCTGTTCATCTATATATTTTGTGCTCAAGCTGGGAGTAGCGAAGGATGATGGGTTGCTCGTCGAGAGCCGCTGCGATGCTCGCTCTGACGCTCATCTGCTTCTTTTCAGGTATTCATTTTATCACGGCAAATCGTTGCCGCCTCGACCACACTGTCAGTCGGTGACACGAACGCGCATTCGTGTTTACAGGTGCAGCGAGGCTCGCCGACTCGGCCGGGGTGTTCACGATCATCAACAAGTGCGACACGACGGTCTGGCCGGCGATAACCCCGGGCGACAGCTTCGAGTTCGACGGCGGCGGCCTCGAGCTCAAGTCCGGCCAGTCCGTCGCCTACATCGCTCCCCCCGCGTGGTCGGGCCGCATCTGGGGCCGCACCGACTGCGCCTTCGACGCGTCCGGCACGGGCAAGTGCGGCACCGGCTCCTGTGGCTCGGCCCTCAAGTGCGCCGGCGTCACGGGCGACCCGCCGGCGAGCCTCGCCGAGTTCACGCTCGCCTCCCCCGACGGCGACCCCGTCGACTTCTACGACGTCTCCCTCGTCGACGGCTTCAACCTGCCCGTCACGGTGACGCCCATGAACGGCAAGGGCAACTGCTCCACGGCCGGGTGCGACGGCGACCTCCGCCAGACGTGCCCGCCCGAGATCGCCGTCAAGGGAGCCGGCGGGAAGACCGTGGCGTGCCGGAGCGCCTGCGACGTCTTCAACACTGACCAGTACTGCTGCCGCGGCAACTTCAGCGGCTCCGCCTCCTGCCCGCCCACGGCCTACTCCAAGAAGTTCAAGGAGGCCTGCCCGACGGCATACACCTACGCCTACGATGACCCCAGCAGCCTCTTCGAGTGCTCCGGCGCCGACTATTATGTCACCTTCTGTTCAAACAGGTGACACAAGCTTACGTACACTGAATATCTACAAGGTTTTTGAGGTCATCAGATTGTGAGTCTGTTTACTTGTGTTTCATTCAGGAACGAGTCGGTGTGCTACTACCACAACAAGCTCCTGTGCAGTGGCGCCAGCCGATACCTGCCGGTCATGACTGGCGCTGCAGTTTTCGCTCTGATTGAGGAGGTCTAAGGGGTACAAAAGAAAACAGAGTTACTTTTGATCCAGCGGATTCGTCAGTTATGTGACATGTGGATGATATCAGAATTTCTTTAGAGATGAAACCTTAAGTAGTCATCTTTTTTAAGCAGTGTTTTCAATCGTCAGTTCTTTGGTGTAAACTGTGTGAACGGAGGCAATTCCTCCGCATGCAGTACGCCCGGTATGGAGACCTAATGTATTTGTTCGTCGAGAATGACTAATCATCGCACGCCCTTACAAAACCAAGCTTTCGCAAATTCTACATGTGGTGCTGTTTGCAAGCAAAATATCGCTGACACCACACATTTTTTCCAGTGCTGTTAGGAGGCGATGTCTGTGGATGAATTTCATCCCAGACTTTTAGAACCAATCTATGAGCGTGATTGTAATTCTGCTACTTAGGGCGCGTTTGGTAGGCTGAACTCCTCTTTTTTGCATTGGGGGTACGGAAAAGGTGTCCTTTGGTGACCTGAATTCTTCCGTGTTGTTGTATGAACAGGATATTAAAACACCTCCGGGCAAGTCCCGGAAGGAACAGCCAAATCGGCCGTTGTTGTGGAGTCTGGCCCGTTGTCTTCAGACGGTTGCACGTGTGAGCAAGCGAGAGCGAAACAACGCGTCGCTTCGAAAACACGCGACATAACTCGGCTCACCGCCCCCGCTCCTTCCTCTCACTCTGACCCTCCAAACTACCACATTGTCATGCCGGTTGCACTACCACCGACCAATCCGTCGCACCTCCGCAAGGAGGAGGAGCGGGACTGGAGGAGGAGGAGACGGGGACAACGACCGCGACCTCGGCCGCAACCTGCACCACGCGACAATGACCTGATACTCGAGTTCCGGCGCGATCTTGAGCTCCTCATCGACCTCAAAAATAGCGGTAAGCTCCAAATCCCCTTATCTTCGTCGTAGTTCAGAGACAACGCCCACCGCTGTGCCATTTCTTAGGACATGCAGATTGGATTTGTTAGGGTTTTCAGTAGGATACGTTTCCAACCGAGTTAGTTCGTTAGGATTGGATTGGATCTGCAAAAAGTTCGACCGACGTAGTTCGTGGTTGACGGTTGCGTTTTTTGCCCTCATCTGTTCGTTACGATTGTAGATCGGATTCAGATTTTCAGAACTGCCGCATTGTACTATAGATGCAAAGAGAAGAATGGGACTTTGCAGTAGTAGTCATATTGCTAGCTTGCTTTGGTGTGTTGTATTTTATGGTTCTTCTGAGTAGCCCTATTTTGTTCAGAACTGGCTGCAAGACGAACTGGATGAGTTGAAGAATCAGATTGTCATGCTGAAAAACATGCAGAGAACTCAAGCACAACTGTTGACGTCTAAGAAACATGAATATACACTAGCATTTGTCGTGTGCATGACTTTCTAGTCGTGTGTGTAATTCCTTGCACACTAGACTTTGTTTGCGGACCATCCCTTTGCCTGCCGTGTGACCCAATGTATGAGGACCCTAATTGATGTCCTCACATCTACTTGTTGTCCTTGTGAATGTAATTGTTGTCCATGTGCATCTAATTGTTGTCCCTGTGCATGTAATTCTTGTCCTTGTGCATCTAATGGCTTGTGTTCTTAATGCAAAGTCTGCCGATCGACCTAGGCGCACCTGCGGAGGTTCCCGGCGAGGTTGGATCGGTAAATGAAGCAGAAGAAGATCGATCTAAAGAAGCCTCAACCCTCGCTTCCCGAGTACTATGGAAGTACAGAGGATGACTTGAGGGCCTATTGCTCGACGGTCCAGGGTTTTCATCCAGAGGTGGATGACCGCATTCCTCAGGAGACTGACGAGGTTTCGTTAATCGTGTCAGGGCGCGGCAAGTAGCATGGCCGTTTGCGCATTCTTAATGTGGTGACTAAGTGTACCACGAGCGTCACGCGTATCCGAGCTACCCTCACCCCCGACGACCCCCTATCCCGCCTCCTCGCTGGCCTTCTCGACCACCGATGTAAGTTTTCTCATTTTCATCCTCTTCCGACAATCGTTCCTAAATGACTAAGTTGATGAGATTCAATATTATTTAAATTGTAGTCTAATTTCGAGGCGGCCTACAATTCCTCTTATGCGGAATATCATGCGAGTTTGCGGCATGGACGCTGAGGAGAGATGCCTATGAAGAGTACCAAGAGTTCATTGCTGATGTAAGTTTCAATCTTTATTTTGGCAAAAGATAAAAAGTCCCGCTTCCCCTAGTTTGAACCTTGATTTCTGCAACGCCTCACATCTAAATTATTTTACAGTCGTTTAGAACGTTTATGACTATAGGAGAGCGAGCCCTGGTACCAGAAGGGCCAGATAGGCCGGGAAGGTGCCAAGGTGCCCATCGAGGGAAGAATTCGCTCGCACATACTACTCAGAGACCTCGGTAAGTTCTTTGACAAACCACCTGTTACCGCTTTCCTATGCCTTGCAAGTTGCTAACCATTCCTCAAACATGTAGGGAATGAGATGTTCCGGGAACCAACCCTTTGGTCGTCATGCTTCTTACTCGTCGGGTTCGTCATGCGGGATCACACCGCTTCACATCGGTGGTGCTACTCGCAGTATTTCTCCTAGTGCTTCTCCTTCCCTTAGTGGTGGTGGTTCTTCCGGTGCTTTCACTCTCCGACGTCCGTCACCTCATCTCACGCCGAGAGATCTTTCGGGCCCAAGTATGTAGATGTAGATGACCATATGACTTGTATGATCACGATGATGGTGATACTATGTTGCTACATAATGATACTATGTAGATGTAGATGATCATATGGCTTGTATATATGACGATACATGTTATGCTGATTTCTGTGATGATGCATTGGTGTGTGAATTTCTGTGATTTTTTCGGGTGTAATTCGAATTTTAGAAGAAAAAAAACTAGCACTACCTATGCCGTCGCCGTCGGCGTAGACGTGACCATTTAATCAATTGGCAGAACTTTTGCCGACGGCAAATCCCTCTCTAAGAACGTCCTGGATCTGCCACACATCTAACTTTTATCGACGGCTTTATCGTCGGCGTAGCCTCTCTCTAGGAACGGCCATGTGCTTGCCATGTGGCAGATTGTTCCGACAGCTCTATGTTGGGGCTCATATTAGATACGCCGACGGCAAGGTATGTCGACGGCTAGATTTCGTCGTCGACCTGCATGCTACGTCAACAGCAAATCGTACTTCGACACTCCCGTGGCCTCAACCGACGCTCTGGTACGCCGACAGTGATACGCCCGACGGTTGCCCTGGAGCACTTTGAGCTACGCCGACGGGTCGTCTGCCCAGTTTCCTGTAGTGAATGGTTTTCCCTAAAAAATCAAATTGATTTGTTGTGCCATATGACTACCGGCGAGCAGAAGTGTTGCATAGATTTGTTTACATCTGGCTAATAGTGTCAGGCCCTGCCGCTTATATAAAGGCTGGACGTCACGCTATTTGCGTCCAGAATTTGTTTAATTAGTTGCTTAAGCACATGACAAGTTGTTCGAGCGCCATAGATACAACTTTTGTTAAAGTAGTTTCGATGGAAACAAACAAGCTTGGCAGCTTGGCAAACCACCATATGGCCAGCGAGGTGCACGTGCACCATGCATGGGGTCAACTGTCTTGGGAAAAACTATACTGGAATATCATATGTTACTGTAGCCTGTAGGATAGTAATATATGTGGTACTCCCTCCGTTTTTATTTAATTCGCATTTTGGATTTAATCAAAATCAAACTTTATCAAGTTTGATCAAGAATATAGAAAGAAAAATTTATATCTAAAATACTAAATGTATATAATATGAAAATATACTTAATAATGATTCTAAAACTATATATTTTATATTATGAATGTTGATACTTTTTTCAAAGTGTTTGATCAAAGTTAACAAAGTTTGCTTTGACCAAACGTAGAACGCAAACTAAATGAAACAGAGGGAGTATCATATAATTATACACTTATTACATCATAAATTTATATTGTATTGAAATCTATTATATTACGGTATCTATCTATGATATCATTATCACCTCTCTTCTTATTAATTACTTGCCACGTCACTATTTTTGTTTACATGGCATGTATGTTACTAGCTATGTTAATCCCACTATAAACAGGGAGGAGGTGCAACTAGACAATATGATTAGTCCTTTGCTATAAAACATGAGATTTTAGGGCATGAACAATGGTAGAAAAGACACGTCTTTTTAGCCATCCACACACCACATCATTTCACATCACTTAGAGAAGTCAAAATTATAAGTTCTACAATGCATTATCTCTTATCACATCCTTAACAATTTATGAGAATTAATTATATTTGGTATGAAATTATATTTCTAAGAGAAGACACATGATATAATGGTGAAATTAGACTTTTTATATTGTAAGAGATCATCTCTAGTTATGGGAAGATAGCCTCCCCTTTCTTCATTCCCTCTACTCCGACTAAGCAAATATCTTACGTGTCAACGCTAAGAGAATCCTGACATTACCGCATTTTACATGTCCTTATTTTATTTTATGAGAACAGGAACAATGCAGGTCAATTGACTGACTGTACATGAGGCTCCTCCTTGGCTAGCGAAAATCACACGGCCGATTCGTATCCTCGAGGCTCGGTGTTGTCTAACTGATGGTCTGCTCCTCCTTGGCCTGTACCGTTGTTGTACCTTTCACTGACGGAAGTTTCTGCGTAACTGCATCAGTTACCAAGTAAAGAAGATGGTCGTTATATTAGGGAGCAGGACAGAAGGTGCAACTGGAGAATTAGATTATGGATCTCACATGGCATTAGTAGGATCAGTAGCATCTGACGCTGGATGATCAGTGACTGTGAGCAGAATGGTTGCCGGCACGAGCACGCACAAGCGGTTGACGTGATCCTGCATGCCACGGAGCCGCGCCTCCATGCTCCTGCTGCTCTGGACGCGGCGCCAGAACGTGCTCCGGCGGTACGAGACGACGAGGCCGTCCGCTTCGACCAGCGTCTTGGCGGCCATCGCCAGAAGCTGCGTCGCCGCGTCGTCGAGGCAGTCTGCTTCGACCAGCGTCTCGGAGGCCAACGCCAGAAGCTGCGTCGCCATGTCGCCGCCAACCGCTTCCACAAGGGTCTCCGCGACCATCGCCAGTAGCTGCGTCGCCACGTCAAGGATGGGCGCTTGCGACTGTAAAAGCGCGCGGAGCTCCTGCGCGCAGTCCTCAAGCTTGGCGCACTCCTCCTTGCACTGCGGAATCCGCAGGAGATGGGCGGCCAACACGATGAGCATGATGGCGTGCAGCCCCGAGAGCTGGGAAACAAGCGCGATACCCTCCAGGACCCCCATCGTCGATCCTTGGGCTGCTGGCTCCTGTTGTTGCCTTGGATTAACCAGAGCCTGACCAGATTAAGTGGATCGGAAAAACCAAATTAGTCTTTTTTTTACTTGTGCGATTTTCCAGCTAAAATGAAATCCGAGATGGGAGGCAGGCTAGGGCTCCGGCGCGTGGTGGCCACCACTTGACACTAGCAATCACGGCCTCTAGAGCTGCAACTCAGGGTGGGAGGTTTATAGGTTATAGCAGAGCTTGTAGGAGAAAATGGCCAAGATGTGATCCATGGCCCAAGGAAGGGGCATCAAATCAAGGTTCAGCTTCGTGGCAATGAAGTTGTTGGAGACATGGAGGCTGAACTCGGTGCTGAGCGGCAGATGAACGATAGAGTTGATCGAGCAAGTGCAACAATACAGGAAAGCTCGTCTAATCTAAAGCTGATTCGGAGTCGGCTATTTATAAACGATCACTGATGAGGCTCATTAGTTAAGATGCTGTAGGATTACTCATCCAAAGTGTGCTCAATTAAGAACTCATCTAAACAAACAAGAACAATCAGATAAACGGATGGAATTTGGGACTCTAGTTCCAGTACATGCATGGCTATAGAATTACCTCAAGTTCCGTTTGAGAAACAACAATATACGATCACTACTGATGATTGCTGCGAGGATTAGTCGAGTGGTTGCTCTGCGAGGTTTAGTCCAGTGGTGAGCCTAAATAGGATTAGTCGGGTTTACTGTTTATATGCAGGTTTAGGGTCGGGCAATGGGAAAAAGGAAGGGAAAAGGTTGCTAATAATGTATGCAAGGAAAGACAAGTCCAGTATTTCCCTGGCATGTGACGGATTATGTTAGCTAGATTTCCGGGATTGAGTAGTTGCTGCTGGGATCATACTAGTGGTTCCGACGGCTAAAACTCCAAGTCTACAAACAGATACAACAGCTGATAGACTTAATGGGTGCAAGCTCCGTAGGCCGTAGTGGCACGATGCGTAGTTGTAGTAGCAGGTGCAGATGAGCACGACGGACGGTTGTACGTTAATGGGCTTGAGTGTAGGTATTCTGCTTAAGCGCCATACATTTGACCTAGTTCACTGTCACATTTGTATGTACCTACTCTCACACAACCATCCTTCCGAGGCCTTGTTTACCTTAAGTGTATTTTAGAGTGTATTTTAGAGGATGGGAGGGGATTATCCCGAATCCCGGAATATGCCCACTAGTCAGTTTAACTTTTAGTGTATTTTGGAGGATTAGAGGGGATAATCTCCAAATATCTCCAACCAAACACCACATTTTTGTCTAAAACAAAAACTCTAGTCCATGCTAGTGTATTGTAGGGGAATAGTATTTGTGGGGATTGGGTGTTCGCCAAATCCCCTCCTATCCCCACTCTTCCCATCTCCTAGAAAACCCTTGTAGTAAACAAGGCCTGATTGTGTCTTTCGCAAACTCCTCATCTCCTTTCGACGATACGATGACCACCACCTCATCCGCCCTGATCCTCTCCCTCCCACCGGAGCCTACCACCACCACACAGTTAGCAAGGGCAGCGGGAAGCTGCGGATAGGCCGGAAAGCACAATGGCGGTATAAGGCATGCATTTGGAGATTTTGGTTTTGCAAATTTACCGGTCCTGAATGAAATGGTCGAATTTTGGGAATTTTGGAAATTTCGGTGAAATTCCGGACAAAAGGCGGAACCAAAATTTGAAACTTAGAACGAAAATAACCAACATTTGATTTTTTTTCCAATCATATTTCATTTAAACGTGGATTTTTTGAATTTATCTTATCAAAACAAAAGATTTCCTCCGATAAATACTTTTACCGGTCCTGACCGAAATTGCTGGATTTCGATGGCTATAAGGCATTGAAGCAGCAAGGGGCAAGACTGGTGCGGGAAAAGGAGGAGGAAAATAACAAAGAGCCGGGAACTCGTCGAAATTGTTGGGCGAGGGAGAGGCGCTCCAGATGACACATTTTTCGTCGATGGCGGACGACGGAGAGGACCGAAGTGGGGATGCTCGGACTTGGTGGCAACACTTGGTTGACCGCGTGACAACAAATAACCTTAGGTCCGCCTTAGAAATGACTTCAGTGGTTATTATCTCTTGGTTAAACAGTTGGGAGGGAAAGCTACGAGCACTAGGTGGGAAATGGGTTCTCATTAATTCAGTACTAACTACTAAGTAGTATGGTATTGCATAAGATATGATCCTACCAGTTACCCAATGGGCTATTGCACAAATTGGTTTGTTTCCGACCAAGATTTTCTTTCAAAGAAGATAGTTGAAAAGAACAAATGTCGACTGCTTCGATGAGATGTCGTTTGTTGTCCTAAGGATCAGGTAGGGCATTAGTCCGTCAGATTAAAAACACAACTCTCCTTTGGCTTTTAAAATTACTAACCCAATACGGTGTGTGTCAAAATCTTACAAAATACATCTCACATGATCTGTCAAAGGTTTATGTGACATTAAATGTTATTTTTTGGTCTGCATTTTTTCGCTTTATCATTTAATATTAACGATGGGTCGGAAAATACATGAGAAGATGAATGGTTGGCAAATACTACGCTCCGAAAACAATATCTAGCTCAAGAAAAAAAAACTGTTACAAGAGCGATACACTATGTTCGGTTATGGACTCATCTCCAAAAATTTGACATTGCGACAGGATTTAATTAGACCCAAACTTGCAGTGTGTAATAGCCTATTAGGACGGTTGGCATCGGTCTAGCTGTTATAAGAATCTCATGAATTTCGCTGTAACTTACGTGATATTGGTTCTCAGTGAATTCCTTGTATGGAGCACTAGTTCATAATGAGATGTAATTGGTTGATGATAATAGGAAAAATTGAAAAATGAAGATGCCACTGAATAAAAAAATCGCATGGTATCTTAGCAGAGCGGTAGTCCTTATTAAGAACAACGCTTATAAACACACCTGACACCGGAAGTATAAAGTGTATTTTTATGATGAAGATGAAACAATTAAACCTTTTTCTTTCTGTGCAAGTTCGCCGCTCTATATGACCACTCATCTAACTTGTATCTAGCCTGCAGTAGTATTTATTTTCTTGGCAATTGCCTACTTGGCATGCATCATAAGTATGGGTTTTTCAGGTGGGGGCGCTTACAGTAATATGGTCATTTTTGTTATGAAGAAAAGATTTATACCCATGTCATTTACCAGGGCACACATATGATTCATTTATGGTCACCTTTTATAACAAGTGGAGTGATGAAACCAATTTACGGACGTTTTCACGGTTGGTGGATATGGGGATGGATATTTTTATCCCACATGGGTGGATGCATGATTCTAGGATTGGCCTTATGCTTTTTATTTTCTATTTCAAAAGGGGAGCAAAGTCCCAACCTCTGCATCGAAACGATGCATGGTTTTTTATTAATAAAAGAGAAAACAGGAAACCAAATCCTTACGAAGAAATACATTGATCATCCGAAGACCACTGTCCAAACGATAATTCACTGCACTTAAAATGTTGATAAAGGGGTGGACCGATCAGTTCCATGTGCCCGGAACTCACACACCTACGCACATCATCTAAATCTGATAGTCTCACCATGCCGCCAAACGGCTACTAAAACCCCGCTGCATCACGCCACTGAGACCCACCGTCGTCGACCCGTTAGATGAACATAACTCCACCAGCAGACCCGCACCAGGCATCTTGTGCTCCAAAACGATGCCCTCGAGAGGGAAAACAACACCAAAATGTCGCCATCGTCTGATCTAGGATTAACCGAGACCTAGGGTTTCCCTTGGAACATTAGGCATGAGGTGAGATTGTCGCAACGACACCTTCAACAAGGAAACCACGTCCGAGCACACCGCCATCATCGGCTCCGACTGCATCAAAGACCAGCTCTCACCGGCCAACCGCCCCGCCCCCAACTCGCGCGCCGTAGCCGGGGGCCGTGCCGCAAAAGAGGAATGCCACCCCCAACCGCCTTCGATATGCCCGAAGAGAAGTCTTCACGCCTTCGCCGGTGCCGCTGTGTTGTGACGCCCGGCCACGTCACAGCCAAGGCCACCTAGCTCGTCAACGCTGGCACCACCATGGTGCCAGGCAGCATTTGCTGCGAGGACGAACCGCCCCACGACTTATAGCCACTTGGCCTGGCCGCCGCCGCCACAGGCCGTAACTACACAGGGAAGCACCGAAGCACCACCGGGGAGAGGGATCCCATCACCGTCTTATGCGCCGAGATCGCCCCCCCGGATCGGTGGCACCACGCCACCGAAACCTGTCGGGTACTCGCCAGAGGCCGCCACCCGGTGAGAAGGCCCCGCTGTCGCGGTCTGCCGCGTGGGCTTTGTTTAGCAGCCTCCTCCGGTAGCGCGAGGAAGGATATGGGGCTGGTGGACGCTAGGGTTAGGGAGGGGTCGGCTTTGTGTAGCAGCCTCCTCCAGCTATTTAGGCGTTATACGACCTCTCAATAATTCTTGTATTTCGCCTCTTTCATACTTGTTTTTTTGATTTTGTTTTGGCTGTGTGGATTCTCCCTATGCAGAGGTTGGCTGTTTGGCACTTTGTATCCGGCCGTGTGATAACTTGAATATTAAAACGATCTTTATCCAAAAATACTCTTCAGAACGTGGGTCTTGGACCGTCTTGGCATTTTGTTCCGGAAACTCCGGCCATCTCCGATTTACCACTTATTTGACGTCACACAACATGAGGTATGAAGTCGTGACACTACCACCTGTCAGCATGACGCCCCGCAGCAGTCCAAAGTTCTACGAGTACAGTAGAACTTAGCCCTCACCTGTCAGCTAGTACACGTCGCAACAAAAACTGCACGTGCCGAAAAACAACATGGCTTATAATAAGCGCTGGGATTAGCGTCTGCGAGATTAAACAGTTCGGCGGTGTCTCGACTATACAATTCCGGCTTGTCTCCCCGGAGGAGAACAAGGTCCGTTATTCTTTGCCTCCCACTTTCATTCCCCCCAGCTCATAATATGGTTAATCATTCGTAGCGACCAGCGACCACCAAGGACAAGGCAGAACTAAATCCGTTGTAGATTGTGTGCTATTCATCCGAATCTGTTAAATTAAAAATTACAACGTCATTTCCTCAAAAATAACCTAAACACTTGACCAAATGTACAATTGAGGCCAAATTCAGTGGCATAAAGAGCGTGTTTTGCTCATGCAGTCTCCAGTGACGCACACATATCGCATACAGTAGTCAGTCAATTTTGTCGCTTGTCGATCTATATGATCAGTTTTCTAAGATTTTGTTGTAAGATTAATCCTTTTATCAAGTATACTGTATGCATCAATTGTTCGCATTGCTTCATCCATAAGCCATCTTGTTAAATATATCATAAAGATACACTCGCCTCGCAGTGGGACCTTTTAGAAAATCCCTACTATTAAACAAAGGATATTTGATGAATGAAATGTAAACAAAAGCGAGAAATGGAGAATTTGATTAGTCATAATAGTCAAATTTTAAATTTAACAAATATGAAATGTTCCTATATTTAACTGCTAAAATTGATGATGTGCAAAATTTTATGGCTAAACGAATTTGTAATGTGAATAGTTCATATGTATGGATGAATATCAGTAATAATAGGAAATAACATGGATAAATAAAAGAAGTCAGGAAAGCTACACTTTATCTACACACAATTTTCCGAGAGTTCGATTTTACCCTCGAGTCACCCTCGTGAGGAAAACCTGTCATGACCACTAATTTGTCTAAGGGTCCCTAGCTACAACAATCTCCTATTTGAATCCCAACGAGAAGGCGTGTTACAAGCCATCAAAGGGGTTTGTTCTGAGCCTAGCCCAAACTCAGAAAAGCTTGATTGAAAAAAGTGATTGAAAAAAGTTTGATTGAAAAAAGAGGTAAACCAACAGTAAAAACTGATTGTTACACATTGTGTCAAATACAATAACTAATCTGACAGGTTGATATGTTGAAAGAAGTTAAGTTGGGTAAAGGACAAGAGTTGAGACACATAATGAAGAAGATCAAGAGTTTGAAGCATCTATATCCCCTAAGAAAAGGAATGGAAGTGGGATTAGTTTCTCCAAACAGCTTTGACATGGCAGCGGAAGGTACAGTCCAGACCTCAAACCCAGATGAAATTGGGTTAGATGTACAACCTTTGCATGATTATGTGAGGTAATGATAAATCTGGTTCACAAGAAAACTACTATATTACCTAGACCAAGGGGTAGATTGACCAAGATGGGAAGTGCACAGGCCAAGTGCATTCCTTGGCGAAGAAATTGTGTAAGTGTTTCAGGCAAATGATAATCACTGATATGTCATATGTTGGTTGAAAGTACAGTTAGGGAAATGATAATCTTTGAAAATTTTATGCAGGATCTTCACTTGTCATTGTGCTTGAAAGAACTATGAGCCACATGAAAGTCAACTTGACAGGAAAAAAACTGGAGCTGCTACTACTAATACTGTTGCAGGCAAGAAAATGAGGACTTTAGGACCGTAGATGTATGTCAGTAAGTAAATGGGTACCAACTGGAGCTGTTGCTACTAATACTGTTGCTCATATACCAATAGAATGTTTTGCTCCTCCTATTGTCATATACCAACAGTAAGTAGTGAGGATACCATTAGATAGTTTCTTCTTGTTGCATTGACTGCAATATTTGAACCATGTTTGATTTAGGAAACATCATCGCTACTGTTGGAACTATCTGAATTGTACCCGTTGAATTGCTACTGTACTATTTGAATTGCTACTGTTGGAGCTACCGTACTATTTGAATTGCTACATGTTGGATTGCTCCTCTTGCTAGTTGCTACGGTACTGTTGTTACTGTACTATTTGAATTGCTACCTGTTGGATTGCTCCTCTTGCTACTGTTATTACTGTACTATTTGAATTATACCTGACATTTAGAGGCATTCCAAACAGTGCCTAAAATGCTACCATTTTGAGGCAGTAAATAGTGCCTCCAACTCCTAGCATTGGAGGCACTCAAAACTGCCTCTAATGCCACCATAAGAGGCAGTAAATATTGCCTCCAATTCCTAATATTTGTGGCACTCAAAAGTGCCTCTAATGGTAGCATTAAGACGCACTCAAAACTGTCTCTAATGCTACCATTTTGAGGCACTAAGTAATGCCTCCAAATCCTATTTTTGGTGGCACTAAAAACTGTCTCAAATAGTAGCATTTTGTGGCATTATTCAGAAATGTCACAAAAAATGTTTGCCAACCAGAGTGAATCCAGCATTATTTTTTGCCTAAAAAAACCTATTGAGGCACTTTTTATATTTTTGGAGTCATTTTTTTTTGCGATAGTCATTTGTTAGTGCCTCCGGATCGTTTACATGGTGTAGTGTCCATGCCGACGATGCGAAAGAAAATTGATAGCGGTCATCATCTGTATGCGCGTGCAAATCCTACATGGTATTGTGTTTCAAGGTTCAGTGCATCTTGTTGTCTAGTATTTCTTGTCTGTGTCGTGTGTAATGTCCCCGAACAACTCGCCCAGAAAGAAAGAGTTGAGGACACTGTGCGAAGGAAATAATATGTGTCCGTACGAGTTGAGAACAAGATAAATTTGTGTTCAGTCACAAGCATAAATCATAATGAAATTGGTGTTATACTAGAAGGCCCATGAACGCTTCCCCTCGCCGCTTGGTCGTCTGAATCATACGATTTTTGGAGCGGTATGAAAACGCCTTGATGCCTTTTGGAGCAATATGCATGGTTTGCAGAGCAATACACGCCTTAATTAGAACTCACGAGACTAGCTTAAAAGGTTTACAAGAAATACCGGTGTATGGATGGTAAGCTTCGAAGTACTAGTGAGAACAGAAACATGGAAGTTTAACTAGGTATTGCTAAAACATGGACTCTAGCTGATATTGGCTATGGATGCACATCGATAATGCTCTTAACAAGTTAGGAAGTAGGAAGACCGTAATTATGTTTCCAACAAGCTGGAACCCCTGGGTGTAGCCGCCTGGAATTGGTCGCGTCGGATCTATATTCCCAGTACAGCTGGCGTTCTGATTTGAGTATAGCATGTTGATGCAGAGCCACACCTTGATGTTCAGTTTACTCTTTAGTTGGTTGATTTTTGTCGCGACTTTGTGTGACCAGTGATGTAATTCGGTTGTAAGACAATTTTGTGTTAATAAATAAAGGCCGCATGCATCAATCGATGCAGAGGCCGGGACTGCACCGTTTTCTAAAAAAACAAGCTGGAACCCCATCACCCATACAGTCTAAGATTAAACTACAATGCTAGCTTCAGATACCCTTTGCTTGCTAAATTATTCAGGCTTCAGTAGTTCAGTGTGCCAAGTTCAGTTCAGGCTTTGTCGCTCAGAAATCCGAATCGGTTATTTTTGTTCTTTTTTATATAATATACTTGTTTTCTTAATCTTATTCTCCAGTGCAATCAAAAAAGTTTATCTATGCATAATTTAGAAGTTGGCGGTATCTCAGCTTCCCTCTGAAGAATCTGCTAGGATTGTTCAGTATAGGTTTTGCAAAACACACTCACCTGGTTTCTAGTTTTTCCTCAATTAATGGAGTCTAACAAAATTTGTTTGGATAAAACTTATTAACACTGGATATGAGAAATTAAGTTTTACGGGTTGTCTGTATTGTGTCGCTCACATCATTCTTTACCATGCTAATGCAAGTGACCTGAAGCCTGACGCTGATATCAGCCTGGACCATTAGGCACGGAATTGATCATGCCTAAAGACCCCAATGCTTAGGGCAGGCTGCAGATGACGATGGATTCTTAGAGTTTTTGTTGCTTTCGAACATCTATGGTTTCATTGATGAAATCCGCCACAAATCCCTTTCATAACCCCAATGCTACCATTATTATGGTAAGCTTTTCAATGCTTAATGAAATAATCCATGTATCACAAGATGATATCCGATCAGAATTTTAGAAGTTGAAAGGGTTTCCCCTTTATCGTTGGTGTACTAACTCTTCAAATAATGTTACAGTAGTGTGTGACGAAATCAGTATGACCAGGTAAGCTTTGCTTAGTAAAAAATTCGTTGGAGGCACTATCTTGTTTGTTTCCCAAAATGTTAAAGAATTCATACACAAAAATTATGCTAATAGGTTTTCATCAACGATAGTAAGAGCACTCAACATTTTAGTATTTATGCCACAATTAACATGTTTATTAACATATCAAGTAAAATAACATGTTTATTAGCATATTTTCCAATGTAACTGAACATTACTCTGCATTTTGCCTTCTACCACTCTTGTTATCCATCTTCCACCTCCACCTCCACTATGCATGTTCCTTATCCTCTGCTTCCATACTCCAGACATTTTTTTTATATAATTCAATAGAAGGAAGAATTGGCAGGCTTTTGAATCTGATAAAGAGAATCATTATTGAAGACAACACTACCTGGTCCAGTTCCGAGGATGCAAAATGGGAGAGAAAAATGACGAGGACTGAAAGATCAGCTTCGAGTTATGAATAACCCCGTGAACCTCCGATGAAGATAAGAGTCAACAATACAGTGTAAAATCAATGGACCACATTATCTAAGTTTGTACGATCAGCACCCTTTTACTCTTACTCTTGTAGCCAAGTTTTTCCAATTGCTTTCCTGTGTTGTTGTTTTTCCAATTTCCATGTTGTTCTAGGTTTCAAGCTAAACATCACTGCTTCAGGCTCACAAAGTTTCAGTTGGATTTGGTAGGGGTGCGCCACACCCAGGAAGTAGTGCAACGCCTGAAAAACACCTGAATAGCCAAAAGGCCCAGAAAACCTGGTGGTCGCAAGGCTCAAAGCTCCGCTGGCGATAGAACCAGGCTGAGGTGTTCTGATTTCAACTGGATCAACACCTGGACTACCACGGCTACCTCGGCGTATGGTGGTCGTGCGTCGATGGAGTACCTGAAGATGCACCCAGAGGAATCCGACGCGATCCATGTGGTCATGTGAAGGACGAGAAGACTCATCACGAAACTTCTTTCACATGTGTGTGGACTTTTTGAGACTTGTAATGATGCATTAAGCGATACTTACCTGTAGGGATGAGAAAACTTGCCTAGACTTAGAGGGTGGTAGCCGTTTTTTGAGATGCAATGAGTTGCAGGTGGTGGGGGCAGTGTAGTGCCCGTTTTGGTGCTAGGCTAGCCTTTTGGTGGTTTAGTTCCTGTTATTTTCTGCTGTTTACTTTCCGCTGAACTTGCCTCTGGCATGATGTCCTGTGCGTGGTTTCGTTATTCGTAATGGAATCGGGGAGGGGCTCCCTGTATTTCTGAAAAAAGGCCCAGAAAGGTATGCTTCGACACGTTGCCCTCCCCTCTCCTCTTCTAGCTCGCTTGACCGACTCTCCTCTCTCTCTCCGGGTCCGGGAGCTAGGTGGGACTAAAGGAACGAGCTGCCTGTGCAGTGCTGGTGAAAAACTTGTCTCCGTGTCTCCATGTACCACTTCCCTCCTCTGGACTCGTTAAGCCCAACGAGACGGTAGCAGCCCAAATGCCTGATAGGTTCATAACACACATGGGAATATTACTGGTGCCGGCACCTGATTCTGAAAACAAATTGCTGGCGCATTCGCGAATTCATATCTTCACATCTCGATCCATATCGCTAAGAGATATTCATAATTAGTACCGCCAAGAGCGCATACGGGAACCCATCGAAAAAGAGCACATACGGGAATTCAAATCTGAGCCTGAATTAGATTCAGTTGGATGTTTAGTTATTTGACTTCAACGTGCTGAGAAATGCTAGTCAAAAGAAATATTTGCCGTAATCTTCCCAACGTGGGGAGCTCTCTTTATATACACAAGAGGAGGTACAACGTACACGGCAAGGCACACATGAGATCACAACGATCTCAACCAGCTATACAGATAATCACAATCCCATATAATGAGGGATATCTAAACCAAACCGAACTTATCTCTAATACTCCCCCTCAATCTAAACCGACGTGTACAAGGTTAAGATTGGAACTAAAATGACGGAGTACAGGTTGTGTAACTGGTTTGGTGAAAACATCAGCAAGCTGGTCGCCAGAAGCGATGAAACGCACATCGAGGGCACCAGCGGCGACTCTCTCCCGAACAAAGTGAAAATCGATCTCGATATGCTTGGTGCGAGCATGGAAAACTGGGTTGGCTGACAGATAGGTGGCGCCAAGGTTATCACACCAAAGAACAGGAGGCCGGGACTGAGTAACGCCAAGCTCCGTAAGAAGGGACTGAATCCAAATCGCCTCGGCCGTGCCATTTGCCAACGCCTTATACTCAGCCTCAGTGCTGGAACGGGAGATCGTGGGTTGCTTGCGAGAACTCCAGGAGATG
The DNA here is from genome assembly GCA_026929855.1 of Poa annua. NCBI lineage: Eukaryota > Viridiplantae > Streptophyta > Magnoliopsida > Poales > Poaceae > Poa > Poa annua. Next base: position 11,460,834 of record CM049436.1, read on the forward strand.
AGATTTTGTCCAAAGAAGATAGCAAAACCACCGGTAGAACGACGATCATCCGAGCAGCCCGCCCAATCAGCATCAGTGTAGATGTTAAGCACCGAGGAGGGCGATGGCTGGATTCGAATACCAGTGGAGACTGTGCCCTGGACATATCGCAGAATGCGCTTGACGGCTTCATAGTGAACCGTGGTAGGCTGGGACAAGTATTGACAGACTTTGTTCACAGCAAAGGACAGATCCGGCCGCGTCAATGTGAGATACTGAAGACCGCCAACAAGACTCCTGTACCGGAGAGTATCATCAGTACCAAGAGGGTCACCAAGTGCACGAGATAACTTGTCAGTGGCGGACATAGGGGTGGGAACCGGTCGACAATTCTCCATCTCTGCTCGATGTAGTAAATCCAATGCATACTTATGCTGAGTAAGCACCATACCATCGGACTTATAGGCAGCCTCAATACCCAAAAAATACTCTAGCCGTTCAAGATCCTTGATAGGAAACGTACTGGACAGAGTCTGAACCAGACGCTCAACGACAGCAACAGAGGAGCCAGCTATCACAATATCATCAACATACACGAGCATATAAATGGTGACACCATGGCGATGATAAATGAAGAGAGAGGTGTCCGCCTTGCTGGAAACAAAACCAAGTTGAAGCAATCGGTCGCTAAGACGAGCATACCAGGCGCGGGGAGACTGCTTGAGTCCATAAAGAGCGCGCTGAAGATTGCAAACATGGTTAGGATGGCGAGAATCCTCAAATCCAGGCGGCTGCTGCATATAGACATCCTCCTCAAGGAAACCATGGAGGAAGGCATTGCTGACATCAATCTGACGAAGAGACCATCCTCGAGACACAGCCAAGGAGAGGACAAGACGGACAGTGACCGGCTTCACTACTGGACTGAAAGTATCATGATAATCGATGCCGTGCTGCTGAGTGAAACCACGAGCGACCAACCGAGCCTTGTGTTTATCCACAGAGCCATCCGGGCGAAACTTTGTTTTGAAGATCCACTTACTGCCAACAATATTAGTACCAGGAGGGCGAGGAACGAGCGACCAAGTCTGATTGCGCATAAGAGCATCAAATTCCTCTTCCATAGCAGTCCTCCATGCAGGCTCGGTCAAGGCAGTACGGTGAGATGACGGGATGGCTAGGAAGGCACCGCGACGACGGCGATACGGATTGTAGCGGACCGTGCCGTCGGTAGGAACAAGTGGTCGATGCACGCCAGCACGCCGGCGTGTGATCATGGTATGCTGCGCTGGATCAGCAACAGGAGCTCGAGAGGACGATGCAGCAGGCGCAGGAGAGCTCGGCGGCGCAGCAGCAGATGGCGCAGCAGCAGATGGCGACGCGGGGCCATCCGTAGGTGGTGTGGACGCATCGAGCGACGGTGAGGCAGCAGGCGACGACGAAGCAGAGGCAGCAGGCGACGAAACAGCGGGCGACGAGTCGTCGAAGGCCGGCCCACCAGAGGACCGTGGCGAGGAGGCGGGCGGGCTGGCCACAGATGGCCCATCATGGCCAGGCGCAGACGACGAGGCATGCACGTCAATCACTGCGGAAGGAGCGGGGACGGCGATCACAGCCGGCTATTCCTGCACACCAGCACTAGAAGAGATACCAGACACGTCAATGGGTAACAAGGTTATGTCATAAGTACGCGTACCGGTATTCTGAATAGCTGGTTCATGCAAAGGAAAAGAAACATGCTGGAGGTTAGATAAATCAACGGTGACACCAGGGGTGGCAAACGGAAACGCTTTCTCGTCGAAAATAACATCACGAGAGATGTAGACGCGACCAGTACTACGGTCGAGACACTTATAGCCTTTATGCATGGAGCTATACCCGAGAAAGACGCACATTTTGGAACGAAACTCTAATTTTCTGTAGTTATACTTGCGAAGACTCGGCCAACACGCACAACCAAAAATGCGGAGGAAGGAATAATCGGGTGCTATGTTAAGGAGGCGAAAAATAGGTGTGACATTGTGAAGGACAGGGGAGGGCATGCGATTGATGAGATAGCAAGCGGTGAGAAAAGCTTCATCCCAAAACCGGAGAGGGAGAGAGGAATGAGCTAAAAGAGTGAGCCCCGTTTCAACTAGATGACTATGTTTGCGTTCGGCTATGCCATTTTGTTGGGAGGTATGAGGGCAGGAAACATGATGAGAGATGCCCGTGTGTTGGAAATAAGCATGAAGGCGATGATACTCACCACCCCAGTCGGATTGCACGCTACGGATTTGTGCCTTAAGAAGACGCTCAACATGTTTTTGAAAAGTATAGAAAATGCTCTCAACATCAGATTTATGCTTAATTAAATATATCCAACAATGGCGACTGTAATCATCAATGAAACTAACATAGTACTTAAAACCTCCAGAAGAAGGTAACGTAGGCCCCCAAACATCAGTATGAATAAGTTCAAGAGGGGAATCCGAAACACGAGAAGAATAATTATAAGGTAATTGATGACTCTTAGCTCGTTGACATGCATCACACACCGATGACTCAGAATTTGGAGAACAAGACAAATTGTTTGACCTAACAATGGTTTGAACAATATTATTTGACGGATGACCTAAGCGATGGTGCCACTGACTCGACGAAAACTTGACGCCGGAAGATGCTTGCCGCTCATGAGAGGGAACACGACCGAACGGAAGCGGATAGAGACCTCCACGACTTCTACCGTGAATGAGGATGTTCTTCGTTGCCTTGTCCTTAACAAAAAAAGAATGTTTATGAAACTCAATGAAGATGTTATTATCAGAAACAAGATGATAAACTGACAACAAATTTTGCCTAATATCAGGAACATGGAGAATATTTTTCAGAACAAGAGATTGCGAAGAACCAGCTAAACGAGAATGACCAATATGCGCAATGGACAAACCTTTACCGTTTGCGACGTGGACTTGATCCCTTCCATGGTAGCGCTCCTGCGTGCTCAGCCGATCCATGTCGCTGGTGAGGTGATCAGTAGTGCCGGTGTCGAGGACCCACGGATGATCATCGTGGTGCGTGGTGGCAGAGTTTCCGGCCCGCCTCTCATCGGACCGACGATCATCGGATTGCTGACCGTGAGTATACTTGCGGCATGCGAGGGCGTCGTGCCCCCAGTTTCCGCAGAGCTGGCAGCGAGGGCGGAACCGACGGCCGCCGCCTCCACGGCCGCCATTGCCACCGCCTCCGTGGCCGTAACCACCGCCACCACCTCCATTACCTTGGCCACCGCCGCCATTGCGGTTGCCTTGGTAGCCTTGCTGCCCACCACCGCCTCCATGGCCGCCATTGGGCTTGCCACCGTTGCGATGGTTGTTGTCGAAGGGGCGGCCACCGCCGCGACCGGCATCGCCTTGCCGGGCAGCGGAGTTTGCCGAGGAAGCGTAGTCGCCGGTCTCGTTGTTCTGCTCACGCATGGATTCACAAGACAGCAACATAGCATAAAAGTCAGGCGAAGCAAGGGAGTGGCCGGTGGCGCTGAGGACTGCGAGCGAGGACTGCAGCGACTCAAACTGCGAGCCGAGGCCGACGACGATGTAGTCGATGAGCTCGTCGTCGGAGATGGTGTTGCCGACCATGGCCATGGCGTCAGCGAAGCCCTTCATCTTGTTGAAGTACTCGGCAGCGGAGAGATCTCGCTTCTTCACCGTAGCGAGCTGGCGCCGGATTTGGCGCACGCCGGCCCGATTCTGGGCGGCGAACATGGAGGTGAGGCACTCCCACACGGCGGCGGAAGTGTGGCGGCCAACCATCTGGCCGAGGATCTCCGGGGTCATGTTGCCGAGGAGGATGCTGAGGACCCGTTGGTCCAAGTGCCACCATACCGCGTACTGCGGGTTAGGCTGAGTGACAGAGGTGGCGCCTTCGCCGGTGGTGATGGTCTGTGGCGGAGCGACGAGGCTCCCGTCGAGGAAACCGTACCAGCCTTGGCCAGCAATATGGGGAACGATCTGTGTCCGCCATAGGAGGTAGTTGGTGCGGTCTAAGCTAACCGTGATGGTGTTGGAGTAGCTGGCTGGAAGGGTGGTCGGGAGAGTGGTGGTCACACCGGCGGGGATGGAGAGCTGCATCGCGGAGGTGTTCATCGCGGTGGCTCAGAGGAACCCTAGAATCAGAACGAGCTCTGATACCAAGTCATAAGAAATATTTGCCGTAATCTTCCCAACGTGGGGAGCTCTCTTTATATACACAAGAGGAGGTACAACGTACACGGCAAGGCACACATGAGATCACAACGATCTCAACCAGCTATACAGATAATCACAATCCCATATAATGAGGGATATCTAAACCCAACCGAACTTATCTCTAATGCTGGCAGAGAATACTGCGGCATGAGCTCAGTTCAACGAGTCCACCAGAATCCATTAATCCGGGGCTGCATTACACCAGGGAAGAATTTCGGTCTCCGAGGCCTCTGATGACACTGGCACCAGAGACGACCTGATTGTCGCATGGTGCTCAAGGCGCTCAAGCATGAGTGAGCTGCCCATGCCTATGCGACGACCTTCCTTTATCGGTTCTTGGCGCAGCTCATTGTCCCCATCAAGTTCCTGGTGAAGTGAACAGATTTGATGATATATACACTTGGGATTAAATGCAAATAACCTTACGCTGATCAACGGCAAATACTCCTGCCACAACTACAAAGGAATTGAAGTGACGATACACATACTGAAAAGAATCAAAACAGCATCAACCAAAAAACTGGAAAGCAATTCTAGACTCCAACCTTTTGGAAAGATTATTTGGGTTTTTAGTGGTTAAAAAACATGCCTTTGTGAGAATTTTAACTGTATTTTCTGCTAAAAATTCTTACTGTATTAATTCATGCTAGGATTCCATTCTAGAATCAGGCAAATCAGAGAGGCCCTTGGCTGCGTTTATTGGTCCGGACAAAAGATTCCGTTCACGTGGTACATAATTTTTAATTGGCTACTTTCAAGAGTCATTCCCACTATCAGAATATCACGGAAAAACATGGTGCACATATCATGGATAGCTTAATTATGGGTACATTAACAAAATGAGACACGTCCTTGTTAAATCTTAGAAAGAAAAAAATATATCTTTACTATGGATTAGAATGAAATTATGCTGCTCCTCATTCAATCTTTAAGAAAAAGAAGTGAACAGAAACCACTTATTTTTTTGTAAACTGTCATAGAATTTCAACCTCCTGCTGATTCAGTACCAGCTCGCCGCATCTTTGGTCCTGGTTTTCTTTTAAACTTGTACGTACAAGGAGCACTTTTTGGATCTCTATTCCTCTTGGTAGAAAGGGCTTTTCTATCACAGAAATGGGTAACATGCTTACGAAGTACTCCCTCCGTTCTAAATTAATTGACTCATCCGTTCTAAATTAATTGACTGAGATCTATTACAACATAAATCCGAGTCAATTAATTCAGAACGGAGGGAGTAGATAGTTTACACACCAGGGGCCTGAATTCCAAATCCTAGACAGGACATTCAATTACCTTTGTTTACGAAATACACTTTATATTTAATGCTTCTATGGCAGGGTCTTGGAGCATGAAAACTCCTGCGCTTGTAAGTGATTTCCTGTCTTATATTGTATTCCCTCCGGTCCTTTTTGCTCCGCATATTATGTTTGACTTAAGTTCAACTTTCTTTAGTTTAGCCAAGTTTATAGGAAAAAATCTCAACACTCAAAATACGAAATCATTATCATTTGATATACCTGGTGTGAGATTGAGAGAGCGATAAACTAAAGCACCGCCAAACAGAAGCCCTGGCCGGATGGATTCACGACTGAATTTTACAGGATATATGCAAATGATCTAAAGCAAAAGCTGACACAACTTTTTAATAAGCTACACCAGGGGAGGCTGGATTTAAAGGGTGTAAATGTGATCTGCCTTCGACGCCTCTCCTTCCCCTTTGCTGCACGGCCAAAACTTGTCCTGGACCGGCAACCCCGACGACCTGCTCCTAGAGCAAAACTAGGGGCCGGTCTCCCCTCCCCGCTAGTCTACGGCGTCGACACCTCTACACCTATACACGGCCCAGGACTACGTCATCCTCGACGGTTCGGATGACGAGGATTAGCTTCTAGCGGTCGGCGACTAGCCATGGGCTAGCCCTTGTATAGGTTTTTATTTTATTTTTTAATTAAGTGTAAAATGACTGATTAAGGTCCACCCCTTATTAATGCAAGAAAAGGCCTAAGTATGACATGTTTTCAAAATCGAAAAAGGTGTCGCGCTGTTAAATGCAGTGGTCACCAAAGGGTTGACGTGTATCGTGCGTCTTTCCGATTGACGACGCAAACGAATCAAATACGGACCAAATATTTGTCTGTTTGCGTCGACTCGTAAGAGTCATCCTTAATTCTCTAGAAACATGAGTCAACTTTTAAATGAACCATCATCAACAAGATCCCCAAAATCATCATCATCACACACACACACCATAGAACCAGCCGATTCCGTCCTCTCATCCTCGGACAAAAACAGGCTGCATCAACGTTAAGAATACTCTGTGTTTCGTTAATCAAGCAGCCGAGTGATCCCTTTTATCAAGAACAAAAATCAACGTTAAGAATCCGATACCAAAGCAGGTGGTTTTGTCTATTGATTTTGAGCCCTGCTTCGGTACACCACCCCCCCCCCCCCCCCCCTAAAACTGAAAAGGGTAGCCTAGTTTTTTGTCATTAATTAGTTAATTATCTGATTTAGGCTTGCCCTCCGACATTCAGATACGACAATCGTGTCCCAGGTTCCGCATACGCAGGCACTACCACGTATGTAATCCCGCCGACAGTGTCCATGCCGTCGCCGGCGGCCGCACCCGCGATCACCGTAGACGCCGCTACCACGCGCGCCCAGGATAAGACCCTTCGACCAGGGGCACTCCTCTCACGCCTGCCCTTGGTGATGGTGCTGGACACCCGCAACCGGCTCCTCGGTGGCTTCCTCTCGTACGACGGGTCCATCCTCCGGTGCTAGCTACCCCGCTTCGCTCTACCTCACCTTGAGGTCGTCGGCTTACCGCCGTGTGCACCCAGGTCTCTTGCTGGCCTCAGCCTCCTCGCGTTGATTTCGTTGCCGAGAGCGCGCTGCCGCCAGTGTCAACCTTCTCCAAGTTGTACTTGTATGCCTACGAGATCGAGACCGCCATGAACGCCAGTGACAAGAACGAGCCTAGCATGGCTTACGAATTTCGTACGCATTCAGATACACCCGTACCCGATGCATTCATATACGGATTAGAAAATATAGAATCCCTAATATTTGTTATTGTATTGCCATGACCCTCAAGGGGTATATATAGTGGTACAAGGAGGGAGGTAAACTTGGAGTATAAGAAGTCTAATACTAGTCTATCTCTAACTCCTAGTTGTATACGTATTCTAACATTCCCACTCAGTCGTAACGGGAGTGAAACGAACGTTTGCGACTGGATTTAAAATCCTACACTATCGTCGTCTTCTCCTCTCCGGCATCATCAACTGCGTCTCTGATTGTCTCTCCTCTCTTCCCTCCCGCAGTCACAGCGGGCGTGTCGTGGACGCAAGTGACGACGCGGACGTTGTTGACTGGAGTTGTTGCCGATGTGTTGCTGTAGACGTTGTTCTTGATGTCGATGTCGAGATCGCCGGTCGTGATGTAGCCAAGGTCGAGGTTGTCGTGGTCGTCGTAGCCGAGAGCGCCGAAGGCGCAAAAAAAATTGCGCGGTCTTTGTCGTAGGGTTTTGTGCGGCGGCGGCAGGGATTCTGCGGCGGCGGCGGGTTTTGTCGTAGGCGGCGGCGGCGGATCCGTTGGGATCGGCGGCGGCGGCGGGTTTTGTCATAGGCGGCGGCAGATACGTTGGGATCAGCGGCGGCGACAGGGTTTTTAGACGGCGGTGACAAAAACCACATGGATGTAAACCTTGGCGATGTTGTGTTGGCGATGTAGAACTCGACGATGATCTTTGATGTAGTCGTACTTGACGTAGTTTGGCTTGGTGTAGTCGTACAGCTTGATGCAGTGTAGATCGGTTGATGTGATAGGCAAGCCGGCGTGTGGACGGCATCGATTTGACGAAGAAGATGCAGTGCCAACGTTGCAAAACATAAAAGATTAATCTTTCGTGCTAGCACGGAACGATACCTCTTGACCTGCTCCTAGATGCATGCAGCTTGCAGCTTTTAATTTGACTTACTAATTATTTGGTAATCAACTAGGTGTAGACCATCATGCCCTTCGTTATGAAGGGGGTACGGAGTGATCTCATCAGTTGTTGTGTTTGAGTTTGTGAGAGGGTGGTGTACCGAAGCAGAAACCATTGATTTTTCTTATGCACATCCACTTCCTGTTACCCAGCACTTCAGCAGGTTGGAGTCGGCTTTGTGTGTCGTTCCCACACGGAATAGTACGCCGCAATCGATTCGCCAACTCCCGAAGTGGAGCTGAACGAATCAAGACCCCAGCGGCGGGGACAGCCAGCAACAAACTCCTTCCTTTGGTGGTGCCGGAAGCGAGGCAGAATGGCGGCCATGCGGCGGAGGCTCCTGCAGCACCTCCAGCCCGCCCTCGCGCACCAAGCCGTCCTCCGCCGTGCCACCCCCAACTGCCGCCTCCTCCACTCCCCCTTCCCCCTCGCTGCTGCCGCCGCCGCCTCCTCCTCCTCTCCGCCCGCCTCCTCTTCCTCGCCACCCAACCTCCTGGCGCGCAGCTCCGGATCGCTCCTGCCGACGAGCGCCAGGGCCGTCCTGGCGGGCGCCCGGACCGCCGCCGCGCGCGCCGCTGGGTCCCTCGACGAGGCGTTCTCTCTGCAGCTAAGCAGGGCCTCAGGCTCGTTCGCTTCTTCGGCCTCGACGTTGCTCCACGGCGTCGCCGCGCCCTGGTGAGGCTCCGGTCCCGACATTGTTTAACCCCGACGAGAAGAAAGTTGTCGCCTTTTTGGTCGTTTGGCCACTCAATTTCGGTTTTGGTGTCTCGATCCCCCAGGGCGCACTGGACAACAACCCCAGCTGATGACATGGTGTTGATGCTCGGCGGCGTCAATGTGGCCGTCTACGGGCTCTGGCGCCTGGCGGATCCCAAGTTCAGGCTGAGCCCTTACATGGTCAGTGGCTACCCTCTCAAGGACTTGTGCTTCGATTTCCCAACTGGTGGACAATTTGTATTCAGTTGACACCATTTTTTGTTGATGAGCAGATTGGGCAGCTGCACGCGTTGCTCACGAGGTCTCTCAGCTACGTGGACCTGAGGTTCATGGAGAATCATTTCATGGTTCGTGGTTACATACGTAGAGGAGAGGACTTGTGCATTTGATTTCGCATTTGGTGCACAGACGGTGTATCACTCACTAGCTTGCTGATTTTTGTTGATGAGCAGGTTTCGGTGGACAATTTGATGAGCGTGAGGTTGCACACTCTCCTCACCAGTGCTTTCAGCCACATGAGTGCTGACCACCTCTTCCACAATATGGTCGGCCTCTACTTCTTCGGTTCAAGCGTAAGATGCGCACTCTCCCGCTCTGCTCTGCTCTGCTCTGTCGATGATATTTTACATACTTACAATCCATAAAACAAGCAATTGAGTAGATAAGTTGTGAACTGTTGTCATTATACAGACAGTTCACTCCTGGTTTCCGAATTTCCCTGGGAGCAACCCCCTGTTGTAGAGCATGCCACGCTCTCTGAAAATCTTATGTAAATGAGTTGCAATAACTCTACAGTTTGTCCCAAGTTATCTTTCCTGTATTGGCATTCAGACAACATCTTACATAACTTGCACTTATAGAACCAGCTGCAGTAGTACATGCTCACCCTCTGTTTTTGCGGTGGCCAGTTATCGTCTTTCTTGCACATGCTGAATTTCTTTCACTTCTTTTGCATCAGATTGGCCGCATCTTTGGTCCTGGTTTTCTTTTAAACTTGTACGTACAAGGAGCACTTTTTGGATCTCTATTCTTCTTGGCAGAAAGGGCTTTTCTATCACGGAAACAGGTAACATGCTTACCAAGTAGATAGATTATACACCAGGGACCTGAATTCCAAATCCTGGACAGGACATTCAATTACCTTTGTTTATGTAATACACTTCATATTTAATGCTTCTATCACAGGGTCTTGGAGAATGGAAAACTCCTGCACTTGTAAGTGATTTCCTGTCTTATATTGTACTCCCTCCGGTCCTTTTTACTCCGCATATTATGTTTGACTTAAGTTCAACTTTCTTTAGTTTGACCAAGTTTATAGGAAAAAATCTCAACACTCGAAATACGAAATCGTTATCATTTGATCTACATGGAATAGATTTTTATATTGTATCGATTTGCTATCATAAAGGTTTGTATTTTTTCCTATAAACTTGACCAAACTAAAGAAATAACAGATCAAACAGGGAGTATTACATCATATATTACAGCGGAAACTGTACCCCAACCGACCAATTATTTATTATCCTATAGCAAGAAATATTATTCGGATGGTAAATGTGGTGATCAGCAGCGATGGTGATTTACTTTAATTTAATATGACAAACACAAAATGGCCACCTTTGGTGATTTTGTACAAAAGATACTGGTTGTTACACCTAAATATGATCCTTTCATGTCACTCAGGGTGCAAGTGCTGCAGTTAATGCAACTATCTTTCTCGACATTTTTCTTCATCCGACGAAAACAATATACTTATACTTCATTCCTCTTCCAGCTGCATTAGCGGTGAGAATCTTTTATTTGTATTAAAGGAGATTAATTAAACATGTGGCCGGGTGCTTGTAGTGAGAACATAATTTATTTGACTTTACTTGCTTCAGGGAGCTTATTTGATTGGTGCTGATCTATGGAGGGTGAAGAAGGTACTCCATCTTTCCAGAATGTAGATATTTGTAGGCTTTTGAGAATTGCCACAATGCAGTGCATTCTATCCTCCCAATGCACCTTTGCCTCGTTATTTCTCTGCACTACCCCTCCTGCTTTCATTTCTCTGCATTACCCCTCCTGCTTCAAGCTTTATGATTAGGAAAATAAGTCAACATTCTATTTCCAATGCACTTCTATACAAGAATTTGACAATCTTAATTTGCATCATCAGGCTCCTTTTTTTCTGATTTTTTTTTTGAAATGCAGTACAATGTGAAATGGAGGGAGTATGTATTTAACTTTAATCTCTATTTTATATAGTTTTTTACATATCTAATCTCTGTTAAATCCGGGTACCAAACAATTCCAGTAGTAGGTAAATTTTATTGTTGCCTCTATTGCTTATATTCATTGGCCAGCCAGTTTTACTGTATCATTGCTACTTTTGTTTATTGTTACTCGGAACTTAAAGACTTGTGAACTGCACGTGTATGGTTCCTAACGACAGAACCCTAGTCTTTAGTCGGCATGGGGCTGAAAATATGGCTCAATATTCAAACCAAGGGAGATTGGTGATAGTTCTAAATTCACACCGGAAGGATAAATTTGCAACATTGAAGTGATTACTGAGTATATAACCATATGATGTTTATAACTTTTTGGTTTGTTCTTCTTTTTGGTGATGATTATTTTTACTTTATATCACAATGCATCTACTTTAAGTCAATATCTCATCTCACACCGTCAGACTGTCATCCATCTAATATGCTAGTCAAGCCATGTCAAACTACATCATTTCTTGAAGAGCTTGCCCTGTCTGAAACCTCTTCAAATGGCGTTGATTACTGATGCCCAAATGTTATTCATGTTGTGAAAGCCACTTGCTTCCTTGTCTACACTGCAGCTAGTTGATGCATGTTCATTTTCCAGGGGAGTCGCGTGTCAGGTTCCGCTCATCTGGGGGGTGCCTTTACCGCCGTGCTCTGGTTCGCACATTTCAAGGGTTGGATCTGATCATGGAGCTCACTCTTACTGATATGAAGTAAATCCGATGCCTCGCCTCCGCACACCTGGTGGCCTCTTGGGTTGAGATCTTATGTTATCTGACTAGTGTCGTTCTGAGGGATGGATGACTCGTAGACCATGCTACTCATTATTCAGGCTTCTGAGGTAGAAGTATTTAAAACAAACGAAGTATGGATAACATGATGGCAGATGCTGCCAGCTGATTGGTAGAAATCTATGGATTTTTCTTCGCAGGAGCCATCCTCGAACATGGAGGAACTAGAAGCGCATTGATTGTTGAATCTCGTTTCCATCTTATCTGTGTCAAATTTCGGTGCGCATTTTGAATTGTGACAATAGGGAGTAGGTGATGTTTCCGGTGAATAAATCTGGAGTCGTTCATGTTTATCTAAGATCCTTAAGCCCCACTGTAAGGGACCAGGCAGTACCTGCCCTTCGCTGAAGCTAGGAAGTACTCTGCCAAATCTCCATACAGTGCTTTCTCTGATGATCGGACCACCTCCCATCTTCCAAGAGATTAAAGTGAAAAGAAAACAAAATTGGCATGCATACTGCAGCAAGGCAAATCGGATGGCTGGATTAAAAGATTTAAAACAGGGGACAGAGCTTCTGTAAGTGAAATTATCAAAGCTTACACACATGGCTATACTCAAGGCCTCAAGGGATTTGTACTGTCAGCCAGACATGCATACTCGGTTACAACTAAGGAAGATCTTTCTAGTCCAGGTCCCGATCGATGAAGATCAGGCATGTTCCTACCTAGCTATTTTCATCCTCTAACAAAGGACCTCGCGATCGAGCTACCGAACAGCTAGCAAAGATCCACGTGCAGAAGAACATACTAATTTTAACTTCTAAGTGCGAAAAGTAAATAGAAATTATTAAATCGACCCCGGGTGCCGCCCAGCATTGTTCTTCGGAGCAGCCATCAGTACGAGTACAATGTTAGTCATCAGTTTGCGGGGGACGCTTTGATCATCGTTTGTGTCGCTCTCCTATCCCACCATCACCAATTCACCATGCATGCCAGCTAGCGAAATCTGCCGAAGAATTGCAGCGGCTTGGACCTGATAAAGCTCAAAGGCATAAATGGCATATAACTACACTGAATATTCTGTACACAGCACCAGCAGCGTCGGATGGAGTAACTTACATCGGTGGCGTCCATGTCCTTGAGCAGCTCGTCCACCTGCTGCCGCTCCGCCGGCGTCAAGTCGGCCTTGAAGCCTACCACCGACAGCGCAGCTTTTCCCTTCGAGCCCTGTATCTGCGCAATGTACTGCCCGCTCGGCTGCTGGTGCATGCCATGGGCGGCCGGCTCGGCTAGGAGCGGAGAGACGCCGCCGCCGTCGTAAATAGTGGCGGGCTGCTCGAAGTTGGTTCTTGCCATCGAGCTGAGAATCTCGACGGCCGCGGCGTCCTCCGCTCTGGCGGCGTCCTCGGCGGTGTCGAAGGTGCCGCTCGGCCGCGGGTTCTTCCTTCTCCTCCTCCCCCCGCCGCCGCGCAGACCTGCTGCATCGCTCATACCGGCGATCGGACACTCTTCGCAGTCACCACAAACAGCTACTGTAAACACTAGAGGAGCTGGGCTGGCCTGTGGATTGGAGGAGAAGACTCAGAGGAGAGAAAAGAACTTTGCTTCGGTTCAGACTTCAGAGGCTCAGAGCTACTTGACTACATTCACATGTATGTCCACGTATGTAGACATGTTGTAGTGTGTATTTCATTTAAGTGTGTATCTAGCCAACCTACTCACTGTCTAAAACGTCTTATAATTATAAAGAGAGGTGGTAGCAGGTAATGGCGAGTAGGGACTAGGGAGAGACTTTACTTCGGTGCTTCATCTGTTGCCGTTCAACGACTTCGTGATCTGTGCACCAGTCTTGGGAAGGAAGCTTCCGTACGTGTTGCAGTACACTGGTCAGTCCGCCAGCGTACATGTCTTGCAATGCAAGGAAAAATACTTGGGGAAACAGTTTATACTCCCTCCGTTTCATAATGTTTTCCATGTTTTTTAGATTTGGATTAAAATGAGTGCACACATGTACACTAAAACATGTGTGTATGTATGAAGATAGAAAATGGCTACAACATCTTGTATTGTGGAAACAATGTTCTTTTCTATACTTGAAAAACAACATTCGTACGATTTTATAACAGCCAAGGAAAAGCTAAAACAGAAAGAGAGAGAAAATAAGAAAAATGGTAGTTGGATTGAAATATCGAAGAAAGCATCAAAGAAACAAGATATTCGATAATGAGTTGATTTAGAACTTTTTGTACTTCCAAGAAGTTATTTGTGGCAAAACTACCAAAATATTAACACAACCCATCGAGGAAATAACATGATCCACTGTGTGCAAATATAAAAAAACCTTTTTACTGAATTTTTTGAAAACAATGTGATATACTCCTATTTATTTGAACAAATCCTATGACAATACATGAACTCACATTTTTAGTTTTTCATTTTGAAGGGTTTAGTTGCTTCTTTCTGGAAATTCCCGAAAATCCCAATTAGTATTTGTGTGAATGGAAGCGTACAAGATGTATGAAACATGAAGTTGTGTACATGAAATGCAAGATCCTATTGGTGACATGATTGTGAGGCTATATTCCGACGATAAATGGTTGTTATTTGATAAATTAAACTTGATGTTGCATGCAAATTAGTTAAAAACCATAGATGAGATGAAATTAACATGTTGAATAAACTGATAATGTAGTTAGATTGCTTCAAGAATGCTATGCATGTCCCCACATAAAGTTTTTGGAAATTGGCTAAATGGTTACATACAAAAGTGCGCTTAATAGCTTAATAGTTACATATATTTTCATCATTGAAAACAAATGACATTTTTTTTGCATGTTTTGAATTGTTTAAGAACAAAAAATAATTTTGGTGCATTAGTTTCCTATGATTTTAATTGTGTAATTACGTCACACGATATGGCGTTATCTTATCAATCGGACGGTTAAAAAAGGATGATGTGAATAATTGGATTGCAAAAATAATAGTTTATGTCGATGTATTGCATGGAGAGATAGTCAAAAGCTGATGTCGAAAACTGGGTGGCTAAAATAATGCATGCTAGTAAATGTTAATTAGATGAGGTGTACAATCAGATGGTTGGAAAGATGGATGAGATGGACAATTGGTTGGTTGTTGAAAGGATAGATGATGTGGATAATTTGCATGTTGAGGTAAAAAAAATCATTAATGCATGCATGTTAGAGGGTTTCATTTTAGAAGAGACATAGATTTATTTTTCTATAAGGAAATTGATACATCTTAAAATGTCCCCATATTTTTCACGATATGCTAACTCACTAACGACTGGAACCGAAATTTTGGGATGGCCTTCGGTTTCTAGACTTGGGGTATAATGGTGGAGGGGTGCGTAACGAGTAAAGCTTGATACGCAGAAGCAGTAGAATAGCAGCCACCCCTGATGAACATAAGAGGGGATAGAGGTCTCAATGACGAAGATCATGCTTATGATGGATTGGGTCTGAGAGCTCACCATTGATCATAAGTTCATAACCTTAGGGCACCTCCAACGGCCAGGCGCATACGGGATGGTGTCCGTCCGGACACCAGTTTCCGACCCAAACTCGACCCAAGTTTGGGGTGGCTTTGGGGCGGGACGGACAGGCGCTCGGTCCGCCACTATGTCCTCCCTGTCCGCGTCGGCCCCAAGGTCCAGCCACACAAATCCCCTCCCCCAAACCCTCGCTCGGCCGCCATTCCCCTCCCCAGCCGCCGCCCTCGCCGCCGCCGCCGCCGTTCATGGAGGACGGACTGTCCAGAAAGACGGCCGCTACCGGAGCCGCCCTCCTCGCGGTGAAGAAGGAGCCGAAACCGGACTCCGTCAAGCGACAAGTCCGTAGGGAGCGGACTCGTTCGAAGAAGGCCGAGGAGAAGGCCGCCATCGAGGCCGCCGCGGAGAAGGAGCGGCTCGCCACCATCGCGCAGCGGGCCCCAACTCCGACTTCATCGCCGCCCAGGCCGCCGCCCAAGCCGTCTTTCTCCGGCGCAAGACATGAAGCGTGAGGCGGCACAAGCCCAATTGGAGGAGACCTTGAAGACGTTGATCGCCGGCAAGGAGGAGTCCACCGCCGCTAGGTACGAGGAGAAGCGCAAGGACAAGGAGGAAGCCATGGCAAGGTACGTGGAGATGCAAAGGAAGAAGCTCGAGATCGAGCAAGAGAAGATGAAGGCCGAGGAGACCCGGCTCATGCTCGAGGCCAAGGCGGAGGAGAATCGCGTGAAGCTTGCGTTGCTCGCCGAAGAGAAACGGATCATGATGGCCGACTTGACCATCATGGACCCGGAACAACGGGCATGGATCCTCAAGAAGCAGAAAATGATCCGCGAGCGCGAGGACATGTGATGTCCTTGTTTATTTCAATTTATTAGGTGTTAAACTATTTAAATTTTGAATAATTTGTATTGTAATCTATTTGTGTTGAACAATTTTTAAATTTATTTAAATGTTTCTACATTTTTGGGCCTCTTTTTGTGCCAGGCCGTTGGGGGCAACCCAACCCCAAACGGACAAAGGCCCAAAATGTATCCGCTGTCCGTCCCTAAAGGGACAAATGTGGACCATTTTGGCTGTCCGTTTGCGCCAGCCCGTTGGAGGTGCCCTTAGTGGAGCTAGAGGCCAACAAGGCAACGACCCAACTGATCCATTTTTTACTGAGTCCACGATGCTGTAGAAGCTTCAACCAGACCTTTTACGGCACTTACTGCGCCCTGAAACTTGTTGAAGCATCCCAAAAGCGTCCGGGTCAGGGTCATGCATACTCAGTTAAATAACAGAGGAAGGTCTTATTATAGACTCGATGCAGATCAAGCGTGTTCGTACCTATTTTCTTCTTCTTCCAAATGACCTCGCGATCGAGCTGCCCAACGGCAAGATCCACGTGCCAAAGATCATTCAAAGGACATGGTTCTAGTGACAAATTAGTAGTACGCCAAAAGTAAGTACAGATCATGAGTAGTAGAAACTAGAAACTATTACATCAACGCCCGGTGCTGCCCAACATTGTTCTTGTTCCTTGTTGGTTCGCCATCCGCCTACACGTACAATGTTCGTCACCAGTTTGCAGCATCGTTTTGATCATCGTTTATGCTGGTTCGCCACACTTCCCTTCTCCCACCATGATCTCCATGGCCAGCTACTGAAATCTGCCGAAGAATCACAGCCGCTTCGATCAGCGCCTTCGTGTCCTGAACCTCACCAAGGCACATAATGGCATTAATCTCTATATATATACAAAAGGAATGCAAATATCTGGTAGCTGCAGATGGAGTTTTACTTACGTCGGCGGAGACCGTGTCCTCGAGGAACTCGGCCACCTGCTGCCACGGCGCCAGGTCGGTCGAGAGGTCGCCGTGCCGCATACCTGGGATGCCGATGCCTCCCGGTGACAGCACGGCTTTACCCTTCGAGTCGCATATCTGCCCACTGTACTCGCCGCTCCGCTGCCGGTGCACGCCTTGGCCGGACGGCTTGGCCGGGAAGCGCAGGAGCGAGGAGACGCCGCCGTCATCAATAGCGACGGGCTGCTTGAAGTTGGTTATGGCCGCCGGGCCGCGTATCTTGACGGCCGCGGCGTCGAACGCTCTGGCGGCGTCCTCGGCGGTGTCGAAAGTGCCAATCCAATTTTGAGTTTTTCCGTCTCTTATCCTCGCCCCGAAGTAGCCGCTCGGTAGCTTGGATACGCCGCGGAAATGTGTCCCGGCGTCTTGGCTGCAGGACGGCTCGGCCGGGACGTGTAGGAGCGAAGACACACCACCCGGGTGCTTGAAGTTGGTTATGGCCGCCCGGCCGCGTATCTTGACGGACGCGGCGTCGAACGCTCTGGCGGCGTCCTCGGCGTTGTCGAATGTGCCAAGCCACTTTTGAGATTCCTTGGACTCTCTGATCTTCGACCCAAACTTGCCGCTCCGTTGCCGGGACACGCCGCGGAACTTGGTCTGGACGTCATTGCTGGCCTGCTCGGCCGGGACGTGCATCAGCGAGGACACGCCACAGTCGTCCATAGCGGCGGCAAGCTTGAAGTTCGTCCTGGTTGCGGGGCCGCGTATCTTGACGGCAGCGGCGTCGAATGCTCGGGCGGCGTCCTCGGCGGTGTCGAATGTGCCGAGCCATTTATATGATTTCTTGGAGTCTTTGATCTTCGCCCCAAACTTGCCGCCTAATAGCCTGCTTACGCCCCAGAAATGTGTCGCGGAACCTTGGCCGCCGGACGGCTCATCCTGGACGTGTAGGAGCGAGCACCCACCGCCGTCGTCGTCAACAGGGACCGGCTGCTCGAAGTTGGTGATGGCCGCCGCTCCGTGTATCTTGACGGCTGCGGCGTCGAACGCTCTGGCAGCTTGCTCGGCAGTGTCAAAGGTGCCGAGCCAAGCCTGAGATTGTCCATTGGAGTCACTGATCCTCGCCGCGAACTTGCCCCCCGGTCGCCTGCTCACGCCGAGGAACCCGGTCCCGGCATCCGGCCTCGACTTTCTCCCCTCGCCGGTGCGCCGTCCTGCTGCGCCCGCCGCATTGTCGCTCATGGCGGCGCGTCGGAAACTCTGCACCGTCGGCACCACCCCCCGAAACGCCCGAAGTCTTGGAGGGCTTGGGTTTAGGGAGGAGCTGCACTCACTGGACTGTGGAAGACGCGTGAGTTTTCTGGGAGACTCTCCTCTGCTTCGGTCTTCGGCCGTCAGTGCACAAGGCTTGCCATAGAAGAATCCGTGTTGCAGTGCCCTCGTCAGTGCACGGCTTGCAGAGCAAGCAAAATGCTCACACGGTATCTATCAAGGCTCGCAACGTTGTAATAAGCTCATATTTCCTTGTTGCACAATGCTGAAGGTGGTTCCAATCTTAATAACAAACTATTAGCCATGTATAACCCTGATTATTAACCTAAGGGTTAGTTCGTTTTGCACACACAAAATGGTTCGAATTTAAGGTCATTAGAATTGAGAATCTGATTGCTGTGTTTTCTTTGTTTTACTTAATGGTTCACATCTATTTAGATGCAGTGTCGAGTAGGTTTAACTTCGACGAATATACTCGGTAAATATGACTTATTCATCATTTATGTTCTTCTACCTCCAAATACAAATAATGTAGCTCACCACATCAACGTAAAAATACCATAACATTTCCAAAATCAACAGGAATCTAATAATTTGAAATGAGAAAATTTCATGAACTTCAGAAAAAAAATAAGTTAGTTTAGCAATCGAGAAATGGATAAATTGCCAATATACTAAATTTGGATGATGACATAAACCGAAATTGTGAGATTTCCAAAAAAAAACAGGTCGTGCCTTACAAATCTTCTAGTACCATTTTTTCTTTAGCTCAAGGCACCAATAAAATACCATGATTTGATGTTTTATTTTAATATAAAATAATTTTCTCCTAACTTATTTCCATTATTTCTTGTCATTGCCCATCTTTTATGAATCTTATTATAAATTATGAATTTCATTATTTCAGTAGTTCGAAATGTTTAGTTGTATGCCTCTAGAACTTTCCATATCAGCCCAATCTTTTAGGTTAATATCTTCATTATATGTTGACTTGTGGCCACATTTTTCAATAAAGATGTGTGGCCAGGAGTAAGCATATAATGAAAAATGTTAACCTAAAAGATTTGACTCGTGGCCACATAGATACATTTTCCATTATTTTTTAAAGAGAAAGCTTTGTGTTCTGTCCCGTTTGAGACGGATGGGACTGTAAACTTAAACATAGGAAGCCATGTAAAAAAAATCTATAAGAAGCACAAATTTATATCTTAGAGAATAATATGAAGATGTTAGACCCAGAACCACAATTGTAATACTATTATATTCACAAAAAGGAAAGAGTCTCCTAACTAATTTTACATTAGCCCATACATCAGATTTTTGTACACTTCATTTCTTCATTTCTCGCAACATTTTTCCATCCCCCCACCCCCTTGGTCCATATTTTTTCTTTAGTTCAAAGGGGTAAATGATTTGGATTATGGTGAAGGGATGAGCATGAAGAACAAAGCCAAATAATGAATAATGCAGTCAAAGATGACCAAGCTCTTGGATTTCAGCGCCTCTTGCGCCAGGAATTCTTACTCCTCCCTCTCTTACTATCTTGACAACCATGGAGTTGTTCCTACTCTCTGAGTTGTCCTTGATCTTTAACTATAGACTACGAAGGAAAAAAGAAGAGGAAACAACCAAGGGAAACAAAACGAGAGAAAATGGGAGATCAAACCCACTTATTTTTAGCAGGAAAAATAGCACATAGAATTGAGACTATGCCTCAATCAATGGATCTTTGTTTGCATTCTCCACGTACAGCGAAAAGGAAAAACACGCGACACATGGGGTGTGGTCTGGTTTGCCGCCATTTTGAATCTTGTTTCACCATCCTGAAACTAGAAATAAATGCTAATTTTTTTTAGTTGTATAGTTTAATTACTTTTGGGTAAATAACGGTTGATAAAATAACTTTAAAAATTGCTAGTTAGTTTCCTTGAATTTGATTAGTTAGTTATCTCCTACAGGTATTTGTTATTCAACAATGAGAATACATTTCTATAAAAATCCAGTCCACTAAATCAAACACAGCTTTTTTTGCGAAAATGATTCTGACATTAAAATAAACACCGAACATTATAAAACACCGCAACAAAAACGAAAATTACATCGAGATCTGATGGCACCGGTGAGGTGTTGTTGGGAAACCCCAAGAGGAAGGTATGAAATAGTGCAGCAGCAAGTTTTTCCTCAGTTGTGAAACCAAGGTTTATCGAACCAGTAGAAAACTAGAGATCTTCCGGAGGTTGTTGAAGATGACTTTGGCAGGGCGCACTACCGGTGTCAGCAACGAACGTGCAACCTGCACACAACACAACCAAGATACTTTGCCCCAACTTAACAGTAAGGTTGTCAATCTCACTGGCTTGCTGTAACAAAGGATTAAACGTATGTGTGGAGAATGATGTTTGCTTGCAGAGAATAAAAGTAACATGATTGCAGTAGGATTGTTTATCAGTTTGAGGAAAAAGGACCGGGGTCCACAGTTCACTAGTGGTGTCTCTCCATAAATAATAATAGCATACATGCGGGTAAACAAATTACAGCTGGGCAATTGACAGAATAAAGAAGTGCATAATGATGCATATACTATAGTTATGATGGCTAGTGTGATATTCATTTGGGCATTACAACAATATACATAGACCGTTCCAACCGCATCTATGACTAATAATCCACCTTCCGGTTAGCGTCCGCACCCCTTTCAGTATTAAGTTGCAAGCAACAGATAATTGCATTAGGCAATGTGTGTAATGTAAGTAATACAAATACCCTTAGATAAAGTACTACTGTTTTATCCCTAGTAGCAACAGTACATCTACAACCTTAGAGCTTGCTGTCACTACCCCAGATTAAATAGAGACATGAACCTACTATCGAGCATAAATACCCCCTCTTGGAGTCACAAGCATCTACTTGGCCAGAGCATCTACTAGCAACGGAGAGCATGCAAGATCATAAACAACGCACTCACAAGATATATTATGAAACAATAACATAGTACTCAATATTCATCGGATCCCAGCAAACACTACATGTAGCATTACATAAAGATGATCTTGATCATGTTAGGCAGCTCACAAGATCTAAACATGGTAGCACAAGAGGAGAAGACAACCATCTAGCTACTGCTATGGACCCGTATTCCAAGGATGAACTACTCACGCATCAGTCCGGAGGCGGGCATGGTGATGTAGAGCCCTCCGGTGATGATTCCCCTCTCCGGCAGGGTGCCGGGAGGAGCTTCTGAACCCTCCCGATCTAGGGTTGACGACGACGGCGGCTCTGTACTTCGTGGAGGAAAAAGGTGCATGTCTTAGGTCTTAGATATCCGAGGGGTATAAGTAGACGAAAGGGTGAAGGCGGCGGGGCCTCGAGGGCCCCACACCCCGTGCTCGCGCGGCAGAGGGGGGGGGGGGGCGCCGGGAGGGGGTGTGGGCCCCTCAGGGTCCTCCTCCGTCTCCTCTTCGGTGTTCTGGAACCTCCCGGGGAAAATAAGCACTTTGACGTTTCGGTTTGTTCAATTCCGAGAATATTTTCTTAACAACTTTTCTGAAACCAAAAACAGCAGAAAACAGGCAACTGGCACTGTGGCATCCTGTTAATAGGTTAGTCCCAAAAATGCATAAAATGATATAAAAGTGTATATAAAACATGTAGCAATTGGCATAATATAAGCATGGAACATAACAAATTATAGATACGTTTGAGACGTATCAAGTATCCCCAAGCTTAGTTCTACTCGTCCCGAGTAGGTAAAACGATAAAAAGAATAATTTTTTAAGTGACATGCTTCACACAATCTTGATCAAATAATAATGTAATGCATGTAAGTTGAGATCAAATGAATAAAAGCTGTAGTTTATATTGATATCAAATGAGTAATGAATAAACAAGTAGGCATAACAAAGCAAAACTTTCAATGAATCAGTAATAGAGAACAATCAACCGTGCAAAGTAGATATTAAAAATGATTTAAGCTTCAAGCACAACAATCTAATGAATCAAACAATTATGACAACTTTGTGAAAGGATCAAGTCAAGCGATAGCAATATGCACGTAGAAGATCATTTCTCTATTTGTTCACACAAAAACAAGCAAGCGTTCAGCGTTGGTTCCTGGCACCAGGATGTGTGGCTAAGAGAATAATAATGGGGGTTTGGAAGGCCAACGGAAGAAAGTCTCACACAGCTGAAAGTGATCATTAGACAAGAGGAAGTCTTATAATCGAAGCTATGCAAGGAGTAGTGATTGCCACACAACGGATGCACATAGAGCTATAAGTGTATGAAAGCTCTCCAATGGAACTAGTGGGGGTGCATCTAACTTGCTTGCTCATGAAGACCTAGAGCACTTTTGAGGAGGCTCATCATTGGAATATACAAGGCAAGTTCTATAGTGTAAAGTTCCCCGCATAGTTATGCAAGTAAAACATGAAAACTCTCTCATATGGAGTATAGGTGCTAAACATGAGCACAAATGATGACTATGAATAATATAGGTGCTATAACATGAGCACAAGTGTGAATAAAGAGTAGTAATGTTGCCCCCTTTTTTTATTCTTTCTTTCTTTCTTTCTTTTTCTCTTTTTCTCTTTTTTCTATTTTTTTTGTATTTTTCTGTTTCTCTTTTCGATGGCCTCCATGGCTCTTTTCACTTTTAGGGGCAAACATCCTAATATGATAATATGACAACACACTTTTGGTACAAATATCTCATGATGAATAAAACATGGTGTATGAAAACGGTGCCTCTGCCAGTGTAGCAGGATATGCAATGATCTAGCGTAACATGGGTAAAACCACACATCAGCTATATAGAATCATACAAAGCAATATATAAATGATAAATGACAACAAGTCATGTAATGTGAGATGAAAGTTGCATGGCAATATATCTCGGAACAGCTATGGAAATGCTGTAGTAGGTAGGTATGGTGGATGTTTTGAGGATATTTGGCTTATGTGTAGGAGAACATGATGAAGATCTCCCACGAGTTTTGGATGTACCCGCGAAGTATGCACCAACTCTCAATGTGAGAAAGGGCAATGCAAAGTACCGAAGAGGCTAGCAAATATGGAGGTGGAAGTGCCATGAAAACCGCAGCTTTATAACTCACAAGAAAAAGGATTCCAAATAGAAACATGATCTTACAAGGCATAATGAAAATCACTCCACGAGGGACTGTGGCAAATGAACAAGTCACTGTTGGGACCCCGACCGTAGCGCATAACACAAAGTTATTACGGTTGCTTTTAATATTAGGAGTCATATTTCATTATGCTATCAACTGGAAATTTAAGTTTGGCACAACTTCAAGTTTTCTAGACCAAACATTAATCATTCCACCTTACTAAACCATCATGTTTACCATTAAGCATATTAATATCTCAAAACAACATCAATGATTCAAGTGACACAATTTAATGATCTACAAGATTATGTATCATTTAGTTATACCATCTACCACATTTAACATTTTCTATTCCTAACCAAACACCAATCAACTTATTTAAACATAAACTCTCCAAGTATATAACAATGAAGCAAGAGAATATAACATATGAGAACTAACAGCTCTGAACAAGAGATGCATTAAAAACAAGAGCTGAAAGTATTGCAGTAGTTATAGAAGAATACTCAACAAATATAAGTGAAGAATACGAGTATTCAAATGAAAAAGCGGAGCGTGTCTCTCTCCCACAAAAGAATGCTAGGATCCATTTTATTCAGAGAATGAAAAAAACAAAAAAAAAACAAAAACAAACAGAAGCTTTAAGTAAAGCACATAAGATGTGTCGGAATTAAAATATAGTTTCACTAGAGATGAACTGATAGTTTGTTGATGAAGAAGGGAATGCCAAGGCATCCCCAAGCTTTGACGCTTGAGTCTTCTTGAAATATGCTTGGGTGACCCACGGGGGCATCCCCAAGATTTGGCTCTTTCATCTTCTTGATCACATCATATCATCCTTCTCTCTTGATCCTTGAAAACTTCCTCCACACCAAACTCAAAGTAAACTTCATTAGAGGGTTAGTGCACAAAAAAATCTTATATTCTGCAAGAACACAATTGCTACCAATGCTACTGCACATTAGCTACAGCCACTGATACTTTATGGAACAAAAAGATCCATTCAAAATAGTAAAAGAGGCATTATAAAATAAATGGCAGAATTTGTCAAAAACAAAACAGTCCCTAAAGACGATTTTTTTAGAGGCACTTAACTTGCTTAAATCAGAAAACTCAAAACTAATGAAAGTTGCATATATATCTGAGGATTACGCACAAAAAATCCCAGGTCCATCCGATTTTTCTGTAAAGAGTTATGAATTTAACAGCGGACAGCAGAAAACAGTTTCAGCACAGCAATCCAAATCTAGCATCAACTTTCTACTATAGGCTTAACTTCACACAACAATGCAATAAAGTAAAGATACAAAGGAATTGCTACAGAGGTAGACATCTTCCTTGACTCAATAAAATAAAATAACAGAAATAAAAAGTGGGTTGTCTCCCATAAGCGTTTTTCTTTAACGCCTTTCAGCTAGGCACAGAAAGCAAAACTCAAGTGTTATCCAAATCAAGAACAGAAATCCTCTGAACTATGCATTGTATTTTATCTATATAAGGTTCAGAGTTTCCCTTTTCATTGCTTTTAGGTTTACTACATTCATCAAATGGGTTTTGAGGGACAATCCAATCAAAATTTTCTTCTAAGGCTTCATGCATAGCTACAAGTTTAATAGGTATTGGCACTTTAATTTCCTCCACTTAGTAGGTTCAGTTTTACCCAATTTTTCAAGTGCATTAATAACATCTACACATGAGCCTAGCATATCAAAACGATCAAAGACTTTCCTAGCTTCTATAGCAACATCACCAAATTCATTAAGCAAGGTTTCTATAATAAAATCTTTATTTTCAGCATTTTTAACATCATGAAGATTAAGAAACATTTGTTTTATTACAGGATGTAGGTTAACGAACATAGCCTCTAGCATGTGAACTAAATAAGCTCCAGCAGTTTCATAATTAGGAGAAAGTTCTACTATGGATTTCTCCCTAAGATCCTTATGCTTACTAACATGATTAAAGAATTCTTTAATATTCTCCTTTCCAATTATAGAACCACTACCTACTGACAGGTCTTCCAGGGTGTACTTAGGAAGCAACATTATAGCAAAAGTAAAACTAAAACCGAAATAACAATAATACTAAACCGAAATAAAAATAGTAATGCAAGTAACTAATTTTTTTGTATTTTTGATATTAAGCAAACAAGGCAATAAAATAAATTGCAAGTAACTAATTTTTTGTATTTTTTATATTAAGCAAACAAGACAATAATAAAAATAAACTAAGCAAGACAATAACAAAATAAAAAGATTGGATGTGAGAGACTCCACTCGTAGAAGAGCTTAGCTTCCCCAGAAAAATTGCTGGCGTCGAAGGGGAAGCTAAACTTTGCTGAACAGAAGAACTCTTGTTTCCCCTGCAACGGCGCCAGAAAAATTGCTTGATGCCACCGGTGAGTTGTTGTTGGGAAACCCCAAGAGGAAGGTATGAAATAGTGCAGCAGCAAGTTTTCGCTCAGTTGTGAAACCAAGGTTTATCGAACCAAAAGGAAACTAGAGATCTTCCGGAGGTTGTTGAAGAGGACTTTGGCAGGGCGCACTACCGGTGTCACCAACGAACGTGGAACCTGCACACAATACAACCAAGATACTTTGCCCCAACTTAACAGTGAGGTTGTCAATCTCACTGGCTTGCTGTAACAAAGGATTAAACGTATGTGTGGAGAATGATGTTTGCTTGCAGAGAATAAAAGTAACATGATTGCAGTAGTATTGTTTATCAGTTTGAGGAAAAAGGACCGGGGTCCACAGTTCACTAGTGGTGTCTCTCCATAAATAATAATAGCATACATGCGGGTAAACAAATTACAGCTGGGCAATTGACAGAATAAAGAAGTGCATAATGATGTATATACTATAGTTATGATGGCTAGTGTGATATTCATTTGGGCATTACAACAATATACATAGACCGTTCCAACCGCATCTATGACTAATAATCCACCTTCCGGTTAGCGTCCGCACCACCTTCCGGTTAGCGTCCGCACCCCTTTCAGTATTAAGTTGCAAGCAACAGATAATTGCATTAGGCAATGTGTGTAATGTAAGTAATACAAATACCCTTAGATAAAGTACTACTGTTTTATCCCTAGTAGCAACAGTACATCTACAACCTTAGAGCTTGCTGTCACTATCCCAGATTAAATAGAGACATGAACCTACTATCGAGCATAAATACCCCCTCTTGGAGTCACAGGCATCTACTTGGCCAGAGCATCTACTAGCAACGAAGAGCATGCAAGATCATAAACAACGCACTCACAAGATATATTATGAAGCAATAACATAGTACTCAATATTCATCGGATCCCAGCAAACACTACATGTAGCATTACATAAAGATGATCTTGATCATGTTAGGCAGCTCACAAGATCTAAACATGGTAGCACAAGAGGAGAAGACAACCATCTAGCTACTGCTATGGACCCTTAGTCCAAGGATGAATTACTCACGCATCAGTCCGGAGGCGGGCATGGTGATGTAGAGCCCTCCGGTGATGATTCCCCTCTCCGGCAGGGTGCCGGGAGGAGCTTCTGAACCCTCCCAATCTAGGGTTGACGACGGCGGCGGCTCTGGACTTCGTGGAGGAAAAAGGTGCCTGTCTTAGGTCTTAGATATCCGAGGGGTATAAGTAGGCGAAAGGGCGAAGGCGGCGGGGCCTCGAGGGCCCCACACCCCGTGCTCGTGCAGCAAAGGGGGGGGCGCCGGGAGGGGGTGTGGGCCCCTCGGGGTCCTCCTCCGTCTCCTCTTCGGTGTTCTGGAACCTCCCGGGGAAAATAAGCACTTTGACGTTTCGTTTGTCTAATTCCGAGAATATTTCCTTAACAACTTTTCTGAAACCAAAAACGGCAGAAAACAGGCAACTGGCACTGTGGCATCTTGTTAATAGGTTAGTCTCAGAAAATGCATAAAATGATATAAAAGTGTATATAAAACATGTAGCAATTGGCATAATATAAGCATGGAACATAAGAAATTATAGATACGTTTGAGACGTATCAAGATCCTAGAGATTCCCTTCGTCTTCAACATACAAACCGTGTCGACGGTGCGATGCTTCTGCCGCTCCTCCCAGAGCAAGTGTGACGTTGCTGGTTGTGGATGGGAAGTCGTCGAACGGGTCAAGAATACCACATCCGTTCCGGAGCCGAAAAACAAGGATGAACCACCGATGAAGCACCATGACAATAAGAAGAACGCCACCCCCAGGAGAAGCCCTTGAGAACCACACCACTCCCACAAAATTCTCGACGTTGCTGCCAAGATGTGGCTGAAGCCGGGGAGACAATTGGAAGAGGCGGCCGCCGCTACCACCTGAGCGCCGCCCCACCTAACAATAACCCTAAAACCATAGGAACTGAGCCCTCCCGACGATGGGGGCTGACATTTGCCCCGCCTCCATGGCTCGAAGGCCACAGGAGCGACGCGGAGCAGCGTCCTCTTCTAATAATCCAACAAACATGTTTGGATGATCCTCTGGTATCTAGCTTAGCCACCTCCAGTTGAGGGGACAAAGTAAACCTTTAGCCTATAAAGTATCTCTACATGTTCTTCTCTTTTATTCAACACGGTCATAAACGATTTTGGGCTATACTCTAGGAAATTGACGAGGAGAAAGCGAAAACCTATAGTATTTCCTTTGTGACCTTCATATGTAGTATATGCCAACGGGCATGCATGGCTTCAACCACGTGCAGTAACTGTAGGGCCAGTCCACTCCTTCGAGTCTCCGACCAACCACGCGCTAGCGCCGACACTGATTGCACGTCCCTTCCATCACCACCTTCCCCGACATGATATCTTCTTAGTTGGTGCGACCGTCATTCTGTTGCGAGGACATCAAGGCAATGGCCGCCGCCGATGCCTGCTACTCATGTTACTTTAGTGTTTTCTTTTCTTAATGTAGCACACGACAGTCCGGTGCTTTTTTTAGATTGAACTACCCCATTCCATTAATTCACATTCCGAGCTAAGTCAATGCCATAATTACTTTCCAGCATTTTTTCAGATGGAACTACCCCCATTCCATTAATTCATATTACGAGCTAAGTCAACGCCACTAGTACTATTACAAAAATTGATAATTATTTATTAATTCATGCTAGTTCGTGAAGTACGTAGCTCGGTGTTTGTTGTGGGTGATTCTAAGGGTTATGTTTGATTGTGCTTGCTTCATATTTCTGGTCCAGTTGATACGTCCTGGTCAATTAGATTTATTAATATTCTGGGCTAAGTCAACACCACAAATACTTTTACACAATTTGATAACTATTCACTAATTCATGCTAATTCATAGAATATGGTGTTTGTTGTGGGCAATTCCAAGGGTTATGTTTGATTGTGCTTTCTTCTTATTTCTGGTCTAGTTGATACGCCTTGGTCAGTTAGATTTATTAATACGAGTTGGAGCAGGTTAGTTATCTAGTCTTTTAGAGTATGAACATTGGTGGGGCGGGAGGGGGGGGGGGGGGGGGGGGAGTATATAGTTAGTTGGTATGGTTTTAACATTTCATCTCCTGTTGAGCCTTTTTAGGGGAGTATGTCTTAGTTAATAAGACATCATAACTTGAATACGTAATTACGTTTTTTACACATGATTTTGATTTATAGATAATATTTATTTATTGTTTTGGAATGTTGTGTTGCTATATTTTCTATATACATGGATATTACGTGTATGTCCTCAACTTTGTTTAGTAAGATGGCCTCCATGTTTATTTTTATCTATCCAACTCAGTAAGCTTTTGTAGTATCTACACTTATTTTGGCCAGGCAAAGTTCAGGGAGGGCGAAAAACATATATTGAATTGCGTGGTTAGTCCGAAATTTGAAGGATGTTATTCGTTCTTCCCTTTTGAAATATTATTTAATTTGTAAAAATGGTTGGGATAAATACAGAGTGAGAGATATTTATATATGAAGCAGCCATTTTGTAGTGGCAAGGTTCGGAGGCAAGATCAATACACTGATATTTTACAAGTTAGGCCTACAAGAAATACATCGTCTGGATATTGGAGTGGTATATGATATTCAAAAAGGAACAAGCCACATAGACGACTTTGGTCATGAACTCATGATGTCTGAAAGAATGGATTTGTATGTTTCATTGTTGTCCCTGTGTCAATGCACATATATTTAGCTAGTCGTATAAATAATTCTATTGGTCGCCGAAAGAATGTTCTATGATGCGAACAATACATCTCTATAGCACCACAAAAATGCTGCTTCCATTGAACAAGACGAATGCTTTCTGGGTCAAAAAACATGTTGCCTCTGTTAAGGAGTGCACACCAAAAAATGGTGCGATCAAAGCCAACATTTCTGTCATCAAGAAAAATGCATACTGAAAATACAAACCGTAGTTATTTTACTACTTTTATTTGTTTGAAATGAATTGCTAGAAGCATGTTTGCATTACTATTGAAGAAAATTCATATTTTGTTTGAATATCAAGTAACAGTGAAAAAACATATCCGTAAAAAACCAAGTTGAACTTATTGGACACACGATTACATAAATAATTAGTCATCTTAAAATATGAACTCGTCTTCGAAGCATTCAGTACAAAACAAGCTAGAATTCATGATAAGTTGAGATCCCTTTATTACGGGGATATGTTCCAAGGAAGTAATGCAGTTCGGGCTCATGTTTCACAGAGACAGCCGTGCGGGACTAAATGAAATTTGGATTTATATAACATCATACGACCATCATGCAGGCCACGTCGTGATCCTATGGGAAGCAATCCATCATATGTTGATTCCTAGAGGTTCCGAATAAATTTATTCCTGGCAGTAAAGGATAAGCTAAATGCTCGAGCTGGTTCATTGTTTTTTCTTCTAAACATAATGCACAAAAGGGTGTCCGTTGAATTAATTATACCTTATCTTTTGATTTCTCTGGAGGTCAAGGAACAAAATATACCACGCGTGGCTAGAATGGCGCTATATAGTTGCGACAAGTGTAGTTTTTATTGGTGATAAAATTCATGTACAACACGTGAGCCTGTCGCTTTTAATTAGTGTTAAAATGGTGTGACAAAAGACTATATGAGAGGTCTAAGGTCATGTTTCACACATTTCTAGAGGAGTGAGCAAATATATAGATCTGGTATGTGGGGTTAAAGAGTGTATGTTATAGTGATTATAAAAGTCAAAGTATCCAACAAATTGTTAAGTGGTCGGTGCTAATAAGGGGACAAAGTGAGTACGGCTGGTTTGAGAACTGTGTTATCAGTGTATCATCTATCTTATTAACAAGTTTTAATGTATCTGGGCCGCCAAACATAGATTAACCACTAAAGGCAAGGGAACATAGACATGAAATTAGAAAAGTCAATGTAATTAGTTGGTGATAACGGGACATGATGGATAGGATCAGTTTTCCGGTTTGTACCACGATGGAACGGGACATGACGAGGGTGAACAAGGAATAATGCTCTTGATATCCAACATATCATCTCCTTCCATACACAGAATAATCATAAAATGGACATGTTAGGTATGTGTGATATATAAGAAAAACACCACCCAACTGCATACTTTTAAAATTACTGGTCATGTATGTGTGATATATAAAATGTTGCTGTTTTCTACTAACTGCCAAACTAATACAACAATCTTGCACCTTCATTATGGAGTAGCTAGGTTATATGGCATGTTATACATGTAACAGAAAAAGGTCGGTTGAAGTGCAATTCATTACAGCCTTGGAATATATGAGTCTAATTTTTGTTCAATATTTCTTACTGCATACAACCATCGGTCCACCGTCATGTCAAGCAACAGTGGTGCTTGATCCTAGATATATGGAAATACATTTCTTGCACATATTGTATAAAATGGCAAAACTTTAATCACTCAATGAGCATGATCTTAAAGGATTTAATTGTGTACATATGTATATTTGTAAGATCGCTAATTCCATTGTATTATGAATATGTATGTCCTTTATTTATTTATTTTTTCTTTACGTGGCTACATATGAATTTACTTGATGATCTTGGACGATATAAACATGTAAAATAAGCATCCAAATTTAAGTAAATTTTAAGTGCGCAATTAATTTTAAATATATAGCTAAGTGCGCAATTAATTTTTTATTTTGAAAGATGCGCAATTAATTTTCAATTATAAGGATAATAAAAGAAATTATGTTTTGTGATGATGCATTAATCATGCTATCTAATGCCTCCTTATCTTAAGAATATGAAGTTAAAAGTTTTAAATGGGTGCCAAATAAAGATGTGCAAAATTAATGGGCATTGAAGACGTGCTAACTATTCAATGACGCACAACGTTCATATCTTTAGCGGTGATTTATTACATTAGCATTCATATGTAGCACGCTGGCTCCTTATCTTCCTACTCAATTGATCGTCCACTATATATCTACCCCTCTTCCCTTGCCTTTGAACTCACCCAAACAACCCATCTTTCACTCTTTTGCCTCCTTTCTTACCAATGGGTCGCAAAAAGGTAGCCCTCAAGTACATCCCCAACAACTCCACCCGTCGTGAAACCTTCCAAAGGCGTAGTCGGGGGCTGATGAAGAAGGGGGGCGAGCTGGCCACCATGTGCAACACCAAGGCCTGCATCATCATCTATGGGGAGGGTGATTCGATGCCGGATGTGTTCCCATCACATGATGAGTCGGTAGGCATCCTAAACCGGTTCAGAAGACTTGAGGTATGTGAAAAGTTCCATAACAAACTGGACCAGGAGAACTTTCTCCACACACACACCGACAAGCTCCGGCGCGAGGCTCTCAAGTTCAAGCATGATTGTGAGGAGCGTGAGAATAGGTTCCTCGTGCATAAGGCCATGCTAGAGGGCCACATGGGGCTCTCCATCCAAGAGCTTACCAATGTTGGATCCAAGGTGGAGGTCCTCTTGAAGAGCATTAGTGACCAGATCACCAAGATCCGCGGTCAACCACCGGTCTACAAGCCTTCCCAAGCCCAGGCCCAGACTCCCTATGTCACTGATTCGGTGAAGATCATTGGGAGTCCTACAAGGACTCAGGAGTCGGCCCAACAACACGAGGAATGGCTCGAGCTTATGAGGTCTGGAGGAGGGGATCTCAGCGCTTCTGTCTAATGTGGCTTCACTTGTTGTGCCACCAGCAGGCCCACCGACTATGCATCCATTCGACCTAGATGCGGAGTTTGGCTATCCATGGAGCGACACCGATCATGTCTTTGATTTCTTTCACTCATGTGTAACTAGGTAGAGGCCCTACTCAGCGCATGCATGAGTAGCCGTGTGCTTCATCTCGGTCACTTATCTATTTGTCTCTTATATGTTTGTCACTTTACTTCAATGCAAGAATCTAATCCCATTTTAGTTTGCTCTCGATATGTCATGTATTGTCATTTGGGATTCATGTGTTGCCTATTTCATGTGTAGCACGACTATTTAATTACGATGTCGTTGCACCTTTTAATCATCATATAAACATATATTGAATGACATGGCTAGCCCAAAATTTGAGGATGTTATTTGTCTGTCCCTTACAAATTATTATTTAATTTTGGTAAAATAGTAGGGCTAAATACAGAGTGGGAGATATTTATATATGAAAGAACTAATGTTTGTAGTGGCAAGGATCGAAGGACAGATCAACACGCTTATGTTTAACAATGTAGGGGTACAAGGAGTAGACATCACATGGATAATATGGGTTTGGAGAAGACTTTTTTCTTGATGTCTGAAGCAACTGATTTGTGTGTACTTGTCCCAGATCAACACAAGTATTTAACTTATAGTATAAATATTTCTGTTGGTGGCAGAAACGCCACAAAAATGATGCTTCCATTGAACAAGACGAATACTTCCAGTGTCAAAAACATGTTGCCATCTTTTTTTTCTGATTTACTGTTGGTACGAAATTATTGAATATATAATTCGTAATATAGATAATTATTATAGCTATTGTAGTTTTTAGGGATTTCATGATACATTTATATCAAATGATAGATTTTTGCTAAGGAAGACGGTATGCATCGTGCCATAGATTGCCATGTAAAATCGTAGACAGTGTAGAAGAGAAAATTTTGTAGCAGCGTTGTAGTAGATCGGTGTGTCATTTGAATGAAAGTGTTTTTTCTATCACCATTAGTATATACTGTAGTATGCATGCAATTTATGCATGCTCCATCTCTATCTTCTCTACTATCTAAAAAATAATTTGGTTCCTTCGTCGAGCCTCCCATGTATCATGTCATCAACACGGTTTTTTTTCTGCTTCGTGTCATTCCGTGCGGGGGTTTTCCCCCACATTGTCGGCCGCAATGGCTTTTTCCGTCAAGTTCCCCCCCACGGTTTTTCTAAGCCTCCACACGCCAACAGAAAACAATCGCTCAATACTCAGCATTAGATATCGCCAGCAGTAATCAATCAGCCCACAATCCAACCAGGAAACTCCCTACATTATCTTTTTTTTTTTTTGAAAGGAACAGCAGGCGCTCTGCTTTTGCATTATTAGAGAGAAAGAGAGGGTACAAGCAGGTTTGAAAAAACCTTTACTACACACGCTCCAGTATGAGCAACTCAACACACTGCAAACACTCTATACAAATGTTTACCCAGCAGTATGCACACTATATGGCACGGCGAATAGCATCTCCACATCATTTCTGACCAAAGCAGCGATCGAGGCTGCAGGTAGGTCCTTGCCCTCGAAAATTCGCCGTCCTCGCTCCTTCCAAACATGCCAGAAGATGTAAATCGCGGTGGAAGAGTCCTTCTTCATCTGCAAGGAAGCTGGGCTGCTCCGCATTTTGTTCCACCAGTCAGTGATGCGGTTGTAGCGACACAGAAGCTGGATCAAAGGCTGGTTCGAGTTTGTGAAGAAGCTCCAGACTTCCTTTGCGAAAGAACAGTGCAGCGCCAGGTGATTGGCCGTCTCCAGCTCCTGTTGGCATAAGCAGCAAACATCGTCGTGTGGCCACCCCTTGTTCCTGAGGCGATCAGCAGTCCAGTTTCGATTTTGCAACAGCAACCAGAAAAAAAACTTCACTTTCCCTTCAGCTGTGACTTTCCATGCAGCCTCCAAGTGAGGCTGCTTTAAACTTCCCCAGAACTGCACATGATAAGCAGATTTCGCAGAGTAAAGTCCATTTGAGGTGAGGTTCCAAACGATGGTATCGTTCTCATGCGAAAGCTGAACCTGCTGAATTTGTTCCCAAAGCACGAGATATTGATCAATTTGTGCCTCAGAGTTGATCCGGTGGAGACCTCTTTTCCATCTTCCATCAAGAAGGGCTTCCCTGACGGTCAGATTTTTCCTTGTTGCAAGAGGGAATAGCAAAGGTGCTAAGGTGATAGGTGCAGATCCATTGAGCCACTCATCAGTCCAGAACTTGGCGGAGATTCCGTTCCCAAGAGTTATGGACGTGCAAGCCTGAAATAAAGCCTTGTCCATCTTGTCGCAAGGTGTGGCCGTCCCTTTCCAAGGCCTATCTTGGTCATCCCATCTGTACCATTCCCAACGCAGACGCAAGGCACGGCTGAAAGCCCTGAGGTCTTTGATTCCTAAGCCGCCAAAATCCATTGGTGCACAAATTTTCTTCCAGCTCACCAAACACTTGCCTCCCGTGGCTTCTTCTTCAGGCGCCCAAAGAAAATTGCGTCTTAACTTGTCGAACTTCTTGATCATCCACTTCTCAGCAGGGAAGGCGGTCAGAAAATAGGTGGCCGTGGCAGTTGCCACGCTGTTGATCAGGATAAGGCGACCTTTACGAGTCATCATCTTACCCTTGCCACCTTTCAGTCTAGCAACTACCTTGTCGAAAACAGGCTGAACATCCATCCTCCGCGGCTTTCTGACTCCAAGAGGGAGACCGAGGTAATTACAAGGGAGGGAACCTTGCACACCACTGAAGTTCTGCAGGGCTTCTTGAAGATTCAAACCGTGACAGGCAATAGGGTATGACACACATTTGTTGAAGCTAGTCCTGAGTCCAGAGACATCACCGAATAAAGATAGGATGCTTTGAACAGCCGTGATATCTTGTCTAAGCGGGTTGACAAAAAGAGCTGCATCATCAGCATAGAAGCTGGCCCGCAGCCTTGCATTCCTAAGCTTCAATGGGGAAAGGACAAGTTGATCTGTGGCGTTGTCAAACAGCTTCTGAAGAGGTTCCATGGCCAGATCAAATAACAAAGGTGATAAAGGGTCCCCTTGTCTCACACCACGGCGATGATAAAATGGACTGCCAGCCTGCCCATTCAGCAAAATACGAGAGGAGGCCGAAGCCAGCACAAGAGAGACCAAATTTCTCCACCGAGCTCCAAAACCCATGTGGGTCATCACCTTAAGCAAGAAACCCCAGTCCACGGTGTCAAAAGCCTTTGCAATATCTAACTTGAGAAAGAATAGAGGCGATTTCTTGACATGAGCTTCCTTAATCACATTCTTGACATAAAGGAAGTTATCCTGAATTGATCTTCCACGAATGAAAGCACTCTGTCCTGCCGAGACCAACTTTGTCATCTCAGGGGCCAACCTTCTCGCAAGGATTTTGCAGAGGATTTTGGAAGCACTGTGCATTAGGCTGATGGGGCGGTAGTCCTTTGCATCTGCGGCATCATTTTTCTTGGGCAGCAGCACAATGTTGGCAGTGTTAAGCAGGCGCCATTGATCCCCTTGCAGAGCATGTAGCTGATTCATAGCAGCAAACAGATCAGCAGAGATCACAGTCCAGCAATGCTTGTAAAAATCTCCAATAAAACCGTCAGGCCC
Organism: Poa annua; assembly: GCA_026929855.1. Lineage (NCBI taxonomy): Eukaryota > Viridiplantae > Streptophyta > Magnoliopsida > Poales > Poaceae > Poa > Poa annua. Next base: position 11,497,176 of record CM049436.1, read on the forward strand.
AGGTGCCTTTTCACCATGCATATCATCTACTGCCTCTTTTAATTCCTGCATAGAGAAGGCCCTCTCAAGGTGGGCAAGGTCAATATTAGGCAGTCCAAGCGCTTCCCAATTGAGGTCCAAAGAAGGAGACAGGGCTGAACCCATTAAGGTCTTGTAGTGTTGCAGCAGGATAGTAGCTTTTTGATTATGATCAGTCACAGGACCTGAGCTGCCCAACAAAGAGGGTATGTGATTTTTCCGTCGGCGACCATTAGCCCTTAGATGAAAAAGTTTCGTATTAGCATCCCCTTCACTTAACCAAGTGAGTCTTGATCTCTGCCTCCATCTACACTTGTCAATAGCAGCAATACCCAATAATTTATTTTTCAGCTTGTTGCGCAAAGCTCTTTCGATATCAGTAAGGGGTCTTGATTCTTCTGCCAGGTCGAGGTTGAAGATAATATCATTGGCAATAGCAGAAACGATTCTGGCCCAGCTCAGCTTGTCTCTGCCCCACTTTCTCAGGGCCTTGGCAGTTCTAGCTAGCTTGATGTGAAGGACTCTGATAGCATCTCGAGAGAGAACAGGTTTGGCCCACGCCTGCTGAACCACCGACAAGAAGCCCTCATACTGTAGCCAATGCTTTTCAAACCTGAAACCAGAGAAGCGCTGCCGCTGCATCTTACTCAACATTAAGGGACAATGGTCAGAAACACTTGAGGAAGCGGGAGTAAGCTGAAATTGTGGGAAACGAAGGTCCCACTCCTTTGAAACAAACACTCGATCAATCCTAGTCAAAGTGGCATTCTGACGGCCATTGGACCAGGTGAAATTCCGCCCAATAAGAGGGTAGTCAATTAGTTCAAGATCGTTGATCACAGCATTGAACTGTCCCATCATTCTAAGATGTACATTGGTGTTGCTCTTGTCATGGACACTGCTTATCAAGTTGAAATCTCCTAGAACCATCCAACTGTCTTGGACTTTAGAATGAATATCACGAATCTCCTGCAGAAACTCCACCTTGAGGGCATCTTCTTGCGGTCCATAAACACCCGAAATTGACCAAGAACTGTTATCTTCCTTGTGAACAATTGTTCCAGTCACCGAGAAGCGAGCCCCGGCCAGGAGAGGATTGACAGAGATGCTAAAATCATCAGTGCAAGCAATGAGCACCCCTCCCTTTGAACCACACGCCGGCAAGCAGATGAAGTTGTTCCCAAAACGAGGTCCCAACATGTCCACTACCAAGCTTCTTGTCATAACCTCGATCTTAGTTTCTTGGAAGCAAACAACATTGCAGGGCTTATCAGCAAAGAACAACTGCAGAGCATGACGCTTGGCAGCGTTGTTCGCTCCTCTAATGTTCCAATCCATTACGCATAAATCCATAAAGAAACTGCATCAACTCGACGGCACAGACACAACCAAGGCCACAACCACCACACCGGGAAGCAACCCTTAACACTGACAACAAGATCTAGACCACACGGACAGAAGCAGAGAAAGGTACCTAACATGGGGAACAGATGGTACACACACAACCCGACAGGGTGCGAGCCTAAGCAGCCGCGACGCCCGCAGCGCCGCTGCTCCCGGAGCTGAACATGGTCGCTGAGTTCGCATCGATCAGCTCGGTCACCGCCGCACAGAAGGAGGGTGGCAGGGGCTTGGCGTAGATCTTACTGAACTTCTCAAGATCCGCAGGCTTCGGGTCCTCTGCATCAGGCATCACCCCGCTCTTCTTGAGCAAGACCATCTTCACCTTGTCCATGGTCGACAAGCCAGCGGTCGGCTTCGCCGCCAGCCGGCCACTCCTCTTGATCTTCTCCCCACCCAAAGCTTCAGATGTTGCAGTTGGCGTCGCGATGGAGTTCATGTCTGGAGGTGGGAGAAGGGCCGCTTCGGCAGGCCTAGAGTGACCCACCAGGAAGGATTCGAGCGGGTCCAGGCCCAGCCCAGTAGCAGCCGCCGAGTCAGGCCCGCAGATCGAGCCGAGGTCTACACGGGCCCGAGGGGAGTGTGGCCCAAACACCAGAGGGGCTCCATCCTCGGGCTCAAAGTGAACTTCCCGCGCTTCATGCACTTGACCCTCCAGCTCTTGAGGGACCCACCAAGGTACTTCTTTCCCTGCTTGGCCATGCAGCCCTAGGAGATTGACGTCGACACCACCTGCATCTTTCCCATCCGGGGCGCCATGGACAAGCTGACCAGGCGAGGGCACCGAGTCCATGAGCTGAAGCACAACCTCCATGTGCCCCTGCGAGGCCGTTTGCACCTCATCACGCGGCTCCGAAACAGGAATGGAGACCACCGCCGAGCCGCCCGCCAGGACTTCTGCACCATCCGTTTCTGTGAAAGCCAGTTGTGGAGCACCGCCCGCGGCAGGCTGCGCTGCCAGAAGCACAGTCTGGGCACGATGGCGCCCATCGGGACCCACGTCCCACCGCGCCCGACGACCGTCGCCTGCAGTCCCACGATCCACGCCTGAGCCGCCGGCGACAGGACCACCGCCGTTGCCACCGTTGCCTGCAGCAGCACCAGGACCAAAACGCGCTCCGCCCGGAGCACCTCCACGGCCGCCACCGCCGCCACCGCCGCCGCCCCTTCGACCAGGAAAAAGCAGCCGGGAGCGAGCCGGAGCGCGAGGCGGGTACGTCCCAGCTTCGTAGTTAAGGTACCACCTGTAGCCCCAAGTGGTGGGGAAGGCCGGAGTGTCGGAGACCTCCGAAGGCATGCCGCTCACGTCGCTGCGGAAGGAGATGTTGCTGTCCGGGCTCGAAGGTGGCGAGGCCGAGAAGTCGAGGACCCTGTCAAGATGAAGCAGAATGTCGAAGGTCAGGGTCTTGAGCGGCCCAGTACGCACCGCCTCAGCCGCCGGCATTCCCAGCTCCGGGTAATGGCCCAGAGGCGAGTCCACCTCCACGGGCTCCTCAAGATCGAGCTGGCCGCGACGCGCCAGGGAGCCGACGTTCGCCATCCACACCCAAACCGTGCAGCACCCGGATTCCTCCTTGCAGTGAAGATTGGTGTCGATGCTGTCGATGATGTCGGTGGCGCCGAAAAGCCCTCGCACCGCGTCCACCTGGTGTGCGTTGGCCGGCACACCCTCGAGGCAGACGCGAGCCTTGTAGCAGAGCCTGCCCGCCCTCGCCCCGCGGAACCTCGTCCACGGAGCCAGCACGAAGTTCACGTCTCCGATCTTCAGCGCTCCCTGCCACTGCACCGCCTGGTTGCGGGCGGCCACGGACCCGAAGACGACGAGGTAGACGCCAACACTCATCATGGACACCTGCAGAGAGTCAACCGGCACGTTGAAGCGCCCGGCGAAGCCGTGAGCAACGGTGGGAAGCTCCAGATCCGGGCACCAGCCCACAGCCGTGGCCATCACCCCCAGCCTCGAAAACCGCGCGTCCACCTCCGCCATCGCCGACGTGCGCGGGGCGGCAGCCCGCACCAACGCCGGACGGGTCCCAGCGAAGTTCGCCGGCGCCTCCATGGCCTTCTTCTTGGGGGCTTGAGCAGCAGACGAAGCGACCTGTGCAGCAGGAGACGGCGGCGCAGTAGTGGCCGGAACCTCCGAGCCTGTACCTTTGTCCTGAGCAGCGGATTCAGCAACCTGCTTCTTCCCGTCACACCACCTTGCCTTGTGACCAAATTCGCCGCACAGCAAGCACCGTGGGAGATTGTGGCAGTTTGCAATGCGGTGTTCAGGGGAGAGACACTTGAAGCACTTGCCCCTTGCCTTCCTAAATAGCAGATCTCTGAACCTGGTGTCGCTCACCGGCCTCTTCCCTTGCGACCTGCCATTACTACGCCCACCAACCAGCTGCCAAGGGCCATCACTGCCAGCAGTAAAGTCCTCCGTCCTCCCCGCCACAAGGACCACGGACCTCAGGCGCGGACGCGAAACCTCGGAGGAAGGCTGCGACTGCTCCGCACGCGCAGCAGGAGCCATCAACGCCTCCTTGAATGAGCCAGCAGCGGCTCCCTCAGCGACACGCTTGTCACCACCGGACGAAACAAGGTCCGCTGGGCCTTGAGAGGAGGCCGCGGGCGGAGGGGAGAGAACCATGACGAGGAGAGGGGAGGGCAGGGGGCGGGTGGGGAAACGCCGCCGCCGGGAAGGCAGGCGGCGCGGCGGGAGGGTGGAGAGCTCTCGAGGGGAGAGCTAACTCAAAAAATAGGAATACCCCACTCCCTACATTATCTCACATCCAATATTTACAGGTCGCTCAATTCTCGGCAAACAATTGCTCAATTAACACTAATCAACCAGCAAACAATCGCTCACGCTGATTTAACAACCAAACATAATTCACTGTTAGATGAAAATCCCGCCCGCTCCATCTCATATCATCGCGCGCCTACTCCATCAATCGGCAAACAATCCCGAACTGAAGCTACACCCATGCACAGTCGAAACCCCTGTCGTTTTTGCTACTCCATCATGCTCCTTCGTCTGGCACCTTCACCGGTCCAAGCCCCTATCGTTTTTGCCTCCGATCAACATGTTGGTGCAATATCTTTACTGCACCATATCCAAATATTATCATATTTCTACTATGTTAAAACAGAGATCTTAGATTCAACTATGTTGAAAACTTGCACATCTAAGCATGTTGTTTCTGTTCATAGGCATTTTATATAACATATGCTGATTTTAGTAGTGTTACTGTGATCACAGTGAGATGGAGTGCCAACAGCAATACAGCATGTTAGGAGTAGTTTTGATTACAATGCTACGAAGTTTTGATTACAATGCTACGATGTTCTGGCAGTTGACATTGCACGAACATTAAGAGTATGTGAGAAACATGTATAAGATTGGTCATACAGATCACTCCATTACGAAAAGTCTCATTTACGATTAATCATATTTCATATACCTTCCTTTTGACTTGCAGAGATTGACTAGATTTGAATGATATTCTCACAAAACATTGCCTAGCGGCTCTAACACAGCCAGTTGTTGCATGATGATCTATTGTGCCGAATATTAATTGATGACTGTCAAAAAATAAAGCGCAACATCTGATTTTTCTCAGTCTACTTTAGTTGGAAAAGGAATACCTGGCATGACATAACGGGATTAGCAAAGTTCCCACTCTGAACTGAACCAACACCCACTATATCTTGCAGGCATGAAATACAACACAACATGGTACGTAGTGGTGGGCTGTAAATTACATTATATTGGTTTCATTATAGGTGGGTAGGTTTTATTCAGCAGGAGGTACCACTTACCTAAAGGCAATATAATTGCACTTTCCTAAATGCATTATAATTTAGGTGCAGCATCTTCAAACAGAAATGTAAGACAGTGTATACAATCTCTCTGGTGTACAGGAGTGAAGTTTAAAATACTTATTGTCATTTTACTTTGTGCAGTCATACACTATAATTCAATAATAATCATCGATAAACTTACTTGATTCAAGGCATTTTGCAGAGTATCATATTCAGCTGCCACAAAAAACAAACACCTACAACGACAGAAGAAAGTAACATGTTATTTAGGATATCAGAAGCAGGAAAACATTCTGAAGCTTAGCCCAAAATAAAAAAGATCAGGAAACGTTCAAATTTTATTTGCATGGTAGATTCAGTACAGAAGTCCCAATTTACAGGCAACATATATACTTTTAACTGGAACCGGCACAAGATCATCTGCAAACAACAGGTATGGCCTCTAATCAAACTCTTTAAGGTGAAGATGTATGTCCGATTTGACTTCTGTGACTGCTGCTGGTAAATCATGTTGACAGATAAGTCTCCAGCGTTTGTAAAATATAGGAGTCATAAGGAAAATGACAAAAACCATAATATGAAGATGAAATTGGTTTTCCCACGTGCAGATTTAGACCAAAGATATCTATAGCATCAAAGTATAAGGTCTTACATAAGTTAAACATTGGCTTAAGATGTCTTTAACTTGCATGCCCGCAGAAAATTCTCATCTTTGGGGATTCTATTGCCAGCCTATTACAAAATCATGCACCTTGATTACGGTGTAGCTTTGTTAGCTAGGTCATATAGCATGTTATACATGTAATGGAAAAAAGCCCGGTTGGGTGGCAATTCATTACAGACTTGGAATGTATGAGTAAAAAATTATATACTTCTAAACAAAACAAATTACATTTCATATGCATGTTACTGAATAAAACCATCGATCGACATGTATGTCAAGTAATGGTGGTGCTTGATCTCAGATATATGGAAACACATTTATTTCACATATTGTATAAACTGGCAAAACTTTAATCACCCAATGAGCATGATCAATGGATTTAATTGTGTACATATGTATATTTGTAAATCATTAATGCCACTGCATTATGAATATGTATTTCTTTTATTGATTATTTTCTTAATGTGGTTAGGTATGACTTGATGATCTTGGACGATATGGACATTTGAAATAAATATCCAACTTTAGGTAAATTTGAAGTACACAATTAATTTTTAAGTATATAGATAAAATAATCATATCCTGGTAACGAAGATATCTGTCTTCAAAAAAATCTTTCATAACTTATTTAGTCTATTAAGGGACCAAAAAATTATCTTATTTTCGTCCATGTAACCATTACCAACTTATTTGGCCAACCACCAGTCTACCAGCCTTCCCAAGCCCAGGTGCTGACTCCATGGAGATCATTGTGAGCCCTACACAGACTCAGGCACCGCCCCAACAACATGCGGAATGGCTTGAGCTTATGAGGTCCGGAGGAGGGGACCTCAGTGCTTCTTTCTAAACTGGCTCAATGGTAGTGCCACAAACAGGTCCACCGATCGCCTTAACGGCGATGAGCCTATGCATCCCTTTGATCTAGGTGCGGGGTTTATCCATTGGGCGACACCGATCCCAGCAGGTCTTTGATTTTTTTTTCCCTCCTATGTAACTAGGTAGAGGCCCTAGGCAGCCTATGCACGAGTGTCGTGTGCTTCGTCTCGGTCCCTTATCTATTTTGTCTCATATATTTCGTCTTTTTACTTCATTACAAGGATCTAATCCATGGTCTAATCCCATTTTAGTTCGCTCTTGTTATGTTATGTATTGTCGTTTGGGATTCACGCGTTGGCTATTTCATGGGAAACAATGCTATCTAATTACCATGTCGTTGCACCTACAATCATCATATAAAGATTGGTTTCAATCCTAGTGGTTGCACTTAGCAGAGCATGCATAGACACCCTCACACCCCTTTAGTATTTAACATTGTAAAACTCCGCTTATCTCTATGGTGCATCCTACGTCCTACAGCTGGTAGCGGAGTAGCGTCTCTTTTTCTTTGGCATACGATTGCCTAGATAATAAAGAGTAAGATGTTGACGAATGGTATGGTCTAAGGACACACTTTACCATCGTACGGTACCAAGTTCATGATCTAGTTGAATATTGATATTTGACATATATTACTTCCTCTATCGATTCAGTATAAATAAACTAGTGGAGTGACCCGCACATTTGCGCGGCTAGGCTTAATCATTATTTTATAGTATTGTTGCATTAGGATTTATTTCCTAGATTGTTATCCTGCCCCTATATTTTTTTTCGATTTACTAGTTGGTACAAAATTATTGAATACATAATTCAAAACATAGAGAATTATTATAGCTATTATATTTATTGTAAGTTTATAGGGATTTCGTGATACATTGTTCGATGAGCATAAGAGAAGGGATGTGCCAACTGCTCAGATTATTTTCGAGGGGGCATGTAATTATACTATACTTACCTCAAATAACCAGTCATTGGAATGACAGCCTAGGTAGATTATCTTGTTCTTCACAAACCGATCTGCATTTACAAGAATATATATCAGGTCTATAATAAAGCTAGTTCAGCCATAAAAGCGAAACCCATCCGTGCATGGAGTATACGTCTATCCCCTATGTCAAGGTTAAGAAGTTCTTCAATCATCTAAACAGAACTATGCCCATACTCCGAGCTAACTAAAATATGAATGTGTATCTATCACCCAGCCCTATCTCTCTAAGCTCGGTCATTTCCCTCTTGGTATTGTCATTGTTTCTTCGATGATGATTCTCATCTCAGTAGTTCTTATACTGCACAAAAAAGGACTAAGCACCAAAAGAACCTGGAACTAGTGACTGCTCTTCCAAGACAAAAAGGGCTCCCAGCCACCCAGATTATCGTAACAACCTGGAACGATTATCAACATGTAAGTTCAGCTCTCTCACCATGTCCAAGCCAGCGAGCGAAATTTGTTGAAGAATTTGCAGCCGCTTCAATCAGCGCCTCCCTGTCATGAACCTCAAAAGGCAGACACGGCATCACTAAATCAGCATAACACTATAACAGAATGTCATGGCTCTAAAGGGCATGCAGAGAACAGGGGCAACAGGAAGCTGCAGATTTAGTAACTCACATCGGTGTTGTCCATGTCCTTGAGCAGCTCGTGCACCTGATCCCGCTCCACCCGCGTCACGTCTGCCTTGAGATCATCGTCCTGCACACCTGGGATGATTTCGTCCGAGCGAAAGTCGAGCGCTCACAGCTCCAGGAAATCGTTCAGGAGGTCCATCTGCGATTCTTCGCCATAAGCAGCAGCGATGACCGTAGGTGGGTTGCTTGAGGTTCGCTCTGGTCGCCAGTTGGCTGCACGACTCGAAGTTGGTAACAGCACTCGCGCCGTACATCTATGCTCTGGTGGCGTCCTCGGCGGTGTCGAAAGTGCCGAGCCACTTCCGAGCATTCCTCTTCGAGTGTCTGACACAGACGATCCTCGCTCTGTAAATACCACGAGTCGCCGTTGATGACGAAAGCTTGCTGGACTCAAGACGAAATACTGGAAAGAAATACAGTACACAGAATCAATCCAACTATGCGTATCATCAAAGAGGGGCCACAACCAGTCTATTTAGATGCATGATAATAATGGAAAAGAGCTCCAGTCAACGACCATGACAATGACAAGGGAGATCTTCTGGATACCAGTCTCCAGACCGTAGGTGGGTTGCTTGAGGTTCGCTCTGGACGCCAGGTGTCCCAATGAAGATGATGCACGTTCTATAGCCATACCTAACTCGAAAAGAGGCACCTGAAGATTTAGTGTTCTTCAAAAAACGATGTGCATAATACATGAATGTCACTACATGAGTGTCGAGGCACCTCTGAGCGTTCCCCTTCACCTTCGAGTCTCTGATATGCGGCACGTAATCGCCTCTGCTTCTCCGGTACACGCCGCGGAACTCGGTCCCAGCGTCCGGCCTAGCCTTCTTCTTCAGCGGTGAGGCGGGCCGGAGAACGGCGACGCCTGCATCATCCGCACCGGAGGTGGGTGTTTGCTCGAAGTTGGTTTCGGCCGCGGCGTCGAACGCTTTGGCGGCTTCCTCAGCGGTGTTGAAAGTGCCGAGCCATCTCTGAGCGGCCGAGTCTCTGATCTGCGCCGCGTAGTTGCCGCTAGGTCGCCTTTGCACGCCGTGGAACTCGATCCAGTTCCGTTCCTCCGGCCTGGGCTTTTTCTTCCTCCTCCTCCTCCTCCTACCACCCGCAGCTTCTTCCGCCGCCGTCACAGCCAGTACACCGCCGTCGCCTTCGCCGCCGCGCAGATCTGAATTGGCACCCCCGCCGCTTTCCCAGTCACGCCGGCGGTTTGGGACGCTTTCCGGCGTCAACAGAAGTGGCAGGAATTCCTGAAATTTTGGGGAGTTCGATTTTGGGAGGCGGACTCCGTGGAGGAGCAAGGCACAGGCTCTGTGTCACATTCGCAATCGCAGAGCACGGGGGCAATGGGCCGTGGGCTAACTGGATGTGGGTATACTTGGGCATGGGCAGCCCGGCCCGAAAATACCGGACCGGGGCCCGACGGACCTGACCACAGGGTCGGGCCTGGGCCTGATTTCCGGGCCCGACGACCGGGCCTTGCAAAAACAGAAAAACAGGAAGAGTCAGATCGGGCCGGTCGGGCTTTTTCGGGCTCGGGGCGGGCCTGGTCCTCATTTTGCAGCCCAACAGTCGGGCCGGGCTCATGCCTGAACTTTTCTGTGTCGGGCTTTTTTAGGCCCGGCCTGAGAAATGGCCAGGTATAGATGTGGGCTATTAGCTTGTGATGGTGATCGCTATATAAAAAGGAAGAACATACAAAACAAAATACGTAAAATAAACTTAAACTTGACACGTGGTCTCACTTTGGTCACCGACCATCAGAATAACCGAAATACGGTCACTAAAGTTGTTCAAGTGGCTCAATATGATCACTCGCACAATTTGACATACGTATTTAACTTAGTTGGCATACAGTTTACCGACTTGACCGCCACGTGGCACCGGTTAACTTGCCTACATGGCAAAAAAACTATCAAATAATCCTGGTCCCCCACCCGCGATCCCAATAGCGAAAAAAATATGTCGTCAACCCTAATAGAGTGATCGGCACGCCCGCTTCGACGCCTAGCCTACTCTTCGAGAGCGAACCCGGGGCGTCGACAACATACGGCTACCAATTCCAGCTCAGCATGAGGCCACCAACTACACCAGTCAGTACCACAAATCCCCACCCAGCTAGAATACTATCTCATTGATAAAAGACTGTGTTTTCCTAGCTCCAATTAATTTAAGAGAGGTTCATATCTGAATCTTTATTGGTCAATCATTTTTCATGCTAAGTACCTCTTTCAGATTTTGCTTATGCTACTCGATCTGTAGTTGCATATCTGAATCGTCTGGCAGCATACGAGGTTGAGTAGAACCGCGCAACTACTGACATGTCTTTGGTGTTGTAGAGATCATATACTCCCTCCGTTCCGATGAGTAAGGATTATATTTTTTTGGAAAAGTCAAGCCAATTAAAGTTTGACCAAACCTTTAGAAAAATCTATCAACAAATATGATATTATATAGATATCATGCGAAAATATAGTTCATAATATTTCTAATGACACTGATTTTATATTTTGCATGTTAATATTTTCTATAAAAACTTGGTCAAACTTTAAATGGATTGACTTTTCCAAAATAATATAAAAGCTTTATTCGTTGAAACGGATGTATTATTTATTAACACTAGAATTCACTATGAATGGCCTGGTTATTGCTTTTAAATGCTTCACTCAGCCAAATGGTTTTCTTTTTTATTTGTCATGTTCATCTTTTGGCCTACAATCTATAAGTATTTTTCTAAAAAGAAAAGGTAGAAAAAATAGGTTTCAACAATTGAAAAGTTAGTTGTGAAACATGTGATAATTTTGTCCGTGGTCCATATGGGAGAAATGAATTTTATGCTTACAATTATTTCATCTATACTTAAGATATATTGAAGATTTTTAATTCGTACTAGTAGTTGTGCACGTGCAGCGCATGTTTTTAAAATATAATCTCGTTTATAGCTTAGTGAGATTTTTTTGGCAGGAGCAATAGACTTCATGACTAAATCGTATAAATATGTGCGAACAACATACAATGTACACACTGTTGCATAATTTAAAATCCACAAAGCATAAAAACAATAGTTATCTTAAATATTACAATCCAACACCAGTTCAAAGCGATAGTTGAAAAACAAGTAGAGCTACCAACCGGTTGTGATGGATTGACTTGGTTTCACTCTCTGTAATTTTGTTAATCCATAAAATTAAATCTTATACTACATGCTCTTTTTAATCTTATACAATTAAATCTTATACTACATGTTCTCTTACTTAATCCATATAAAATGCAACTAATCAGACAATAATCTATGGCCTGCTGCATAATGTTTTTTATTTCTATGTTTGGTGCAACAACTAGCACAAAACCAGGTGCTAGTTACGAGTAATTAACCAAAAATCGAGATTAACTACTCTCTCCAATCTGAAAAATATGTCGTCGGCTGTACATAGGAGCTGTGCGTACTAGTATGTTATTTCCTCCCGGTAGGTTATATGGATCGGAGAGCGAAACTTACTTGGGGCTAAGTGCAATTAATTAGACAAATGTGTGGTCGGGAAAAACGTTTTTTTTTCTTGTATTTTGAGCAACTTGTGCCACAAAGTGTATTTGAGAAAATAGTGAACTCTCAGCAGTTCTTACGCTGCAAACAAAAGAAAAAACTAGTTACCAAAATAACCTAGCAACTGTTACAGCAGCGCACCACCACATTGTGCTTACTGCGTACAGCAGGAGTCACAACAGCCTTGGAGTCAGGAACTATTGTTCATCATCAGTTCGTTTTTTTTTAGAAATACAGGGAGCCCCTCCCCGGTTCCATTGATTGATAACGAAACCGCGCACAGGACATTATGCCACAAAAGGGCAAGTTCAACATTAAAGCAGAAAGCTGCAGAACCAGCAACTCAAAACGAGCTCTATCCAAACTAGATCATCTCCAAAACGGGCACTAGGCTGCCCCCGCCACTTGCTGCCACACCGCAGCCCCAAAAGGCTAACCAACTTACTAGGATCCTATCGAGTTCCCACCTTACCAACACGGGTGTATACATTAACAGGTTACAGGTCACAAAATCGCCAAAAAACGCCAGGCAGCAAGTCGTCTCGATGGGTCTTCACTCCTTCACATGACCACATGAATCGCATCGAATTCCTCTGGGTGCATCTTCAGGTACTCCATCGTGGTGCGACCACCATACGCCGAAGTTGCCGTGGTGGTCCAGGTGCTGATCCAGCCGAAATCCGAGCACCTCAACCCGGTTCCAACACCAGTGGAGCTTTGAGCCTTGCGACCACCAGGTTTACAAACTGCTCCAGCTTTCCTCCTGGTGGTTCTTTTAATGGGACCACCCACAGCTTCAGTCCGATTCCGAGGGTGGGAGCTCGGAAACGTTCAGCCCGAGCCAACAGGCAGGCGGGGGTGCGCTCGGAATTGACATACGTTTCCAATCTCGAATTCCACTACCACCCCAAACAACGGAAACTGCCCAGCAATTCCAGATTCACGATTCCAGCCCCCAATTCTTACATCCATACACAGATGATAGGATTTGTGCCGAGATGGAGAACATAGTTTCCACATCCTGAAAAATTGTCGATCTTACCGCCTGCCCTTCATCCACACAATATTTTCAAATCTCATGGCACCATTGAATTCTTTCCAAAGGGACATCAATATTATATATTATCGTATGTCATACTACCGAAGAACTTAAGCAAAATTATTAGCTTGGTGATTCTTAAACTAATAAATAGAAAACATTGTTGTTGTAATGCCATGTTATGTAAAATCTTATTACTATAAACTATAGGTAAGTCGTCACCATGAGCCTGTAATCTCTCAGTTGTGCGGTTGATCGAGCTACGCGTGATATAAACACGTTTGTGCTTCTCAATACATATGATTAAAATGTGGTGATGGATAAGTACATGTTATATTGATATCAAGTTTTACAAACTGGTCTGATCTGAGTAACCAATGCATGGATACGTGTCATTTGTCGCACTAATGAAAAATTTTGCTTTCCTTTGAAAAGAATATATCATGAGCACATGTTGGTTCTTAATTTTTTGTTTTTATATTCCCATATTCTTTTATCTTGAGAGTCTGAATATTATATTCGATTATCTATTAAGAAAGTTTCATTACAATCATTGCATTTAAAAGAAAAAAACTTTAACTTATTTTCTACTACCCTCTCCACATGACATTTAACATTTCATTCAGTTCATTATATGCTCTCATGCACATGTAATTATTTTTTCATGTCATATGATTACGTGCCGATATGGAGAACATTAATTGTTTCCGCATTCTAAACAATTATCTATCTTACCGGCTGCCCTTTATCCACACAATCTTTTCAATCTCATGGCACCGCTGAATTCTTTCCAAAGGGACATCAATATTATATATTATTGTACTTCATACTACTGAAGAACTTAATAAAAATTATTAGATTCGTGATTCTTAAACTAATAAATAGAAAACACTGTTGTTATAATGCCATGTTATGTTAGATCTTATTACTATAAAGTATAAACTATAGGTAAGTCATCACCATGAGCCTGTAATCTCTCAGTTGTGCGGTCGATCGAGCCACGCGTAATATAAACTTTTGTGCTGCTCAATATTTTACAATGTGGTGAGCACTAATGTAAAATTTTGCTTCTCTTTGAAAAGGAAATATCATGATCTGACTAAAGAATAGAAAAACTGCATGAAGATTTGTACATACTAACATCGTGGATGTACATTTATTAATCTGCAGCCACCAGCGATGCCTACGTCCGTCCGGAAGTTTTTTTTTAAGGTATACCGTATACACATGTGCATTGGCCTCCACCGTTAAGACTAATTAAACGTGTATACACATGACTCTTTGATCTTTCTTCAATCTGATACGTGTCAAGGCTGAACAACATGGTCACGTAATAAATATATTTTCATTTAAAATCCTAGCCACTTATTTTAAATCCAACCATCAAAATTAATTAATAGGATGTGGCTTAACCTGGTGTCTTTATTTAAAACCCCCGTATTGTGCTTTTAGTATATAATAGACTAGGTTATTCCTGTTGATCCAAATGCTCCATAACACACCGGCATTAGCTATATTTAGATGCAGGAATCTAGTGTTACAAAGCCATTTAGAGGCTAGAGACTCAAAGTTAATTATATCAACATCAAAAACCTCTTTTACCATCCCCCAAAGATTTCTAGATACAATACATTCAAAGAAGAGATGATGCACTGATTCTATCTCCTTACACATCTCACATTCTAAAGGTTTAGGGATACCTCTTTTCCTAAGATTATCCCGAGTCAAGATTTTATTCTGTGACCAGAGCCACAAAAAATTCTGAATCCTAGGTGGAACTTTAATCTCCCAAACAGCAGGTCTATAAATTGATTTAACACCTCTAAAGTTAACTATCGCATACATAGACTTAGATGAGTAAACTCCATTGGTCTCATACTGCCATATCATCTGATCCTCTTTCTCAATAAAACTAATTGAGCTAGCTATGTTGATCAGGTCTAACCACTGCTCCATCATTTCTTCAGTGAAAGTCCTTCTAAAATCACATCTAATCTATGTGCCATCCCAAATCTCAGCTACTGTTTTAGTTTATTGATTTGAAACAACATACAGATCCCAGAATTGGGTGGACAAAGGTGAATTACCAAACCAAATATCCTCCCAGAATTTAATCAATCTACCATTCCCTATTTTTCATCTATATCCTATCTTAACAGCTTTTGCTGCCCACATCACCCCTTTCCAAAATGTAGAGGGATGTGTATTAGCACAACATAGGATATTAGGGTTCTTAGTATTATACTTAGCATATATAACTCTCTTCCAGAGTAAACCCTCCCCCCTGATTACCTCTTAATCCAAGATCCTATCAGTTGTTTGATCATCGTCTATGTTGGTTCGCCTCTAGCTCCCACCGTCTTCATGGCCGGCTTGCGCGATCTGGTGAAGGATCGTAGCCGCGTCAATCAGCGCCTCCTTGTCCTGAGCACCAAGACATAATTCAGCATTGCTGAACCAAGAACAGGAAAACAGGCAGCCTGCCGTCTGTCTGCAGATGTAGAAGGAAGCAAGCAACTCACATGGGTGGAGTCCATGTCCTTGAGCAGCTCGTGCACCCGCCGCCACTCCTCCGTCGAGAGATCCTCCTGCTACCTACCCAGCACGACGCTGCCGTCCGGACCGAAGTTGGTGAAAGCACCGTCGCCGTGCAGCTCGACGGCCGCGGCGTCGTACGCCCTGGCGGCCTCCTCGGCGCTCCCGAAGGTGCCGAGCCACAGCTGAGTACCCTTCGAGCGTGTAATCCGCGCCCTGTACCTGCTGCCGCTCCCGGTCACGCGGCTCACGCCGCGGAACTTGGGCCGCCTCCACGCGCCGGCCGGGAGCTTGGCGTCGGCCGCGTCTTCGGCAGTGCGGAAGCTGCCGAGCCACACCCGGGTCCGGCTGGACGGGTCCCGGATCGATGACCCGTACGCGCCGCTCCGTAGGTGGTACACGCCGCGGATACGGGTCCGGGCACGGGGCACCCGCCGGCTCTGGCCTGGCAGCATCCTTCCTCGTGCGGCGGCGGTGAAGACTGGCCGCGGCGCACGCATTGGAGGCGTCTTCGGCGGTGTGGAAGGTGCCGAGCCACACCTGGGTCTGGCTAGACGGATCCCAGATCGACGCCCCGTACGCGCCGCCCAGTAGCTGGTACACGCCGCCGGTCTCTGTCCCGGCGTCATCCGATTCCGGCCTAGCCGACGTAGCCGTCTCCCTCCTCCTCCACTCCACAGCTTCATCCACGTGGTGTGCGGCGACCTCACTCATGCCGGCGCTCTCCACCGTCGCTCAAGAAGAGGCGGAAATGCGTGGAATTTTGGTCGAGTTCACGAGGCGGACGGAGTGCGCAGTGGCCAGTGGGTGTGCAGGAGCCAGGCGTCTGCAGACCGCAGGTGCACAAGAGAGAAATTTCGTCTTCAGAAAAAGATGAGTGGAGGTGCCCCACTGAGGCAGTGTCCAGTAAAACGAGATAGTATTAAACAATCAAGAAATAGGATTAACCGTCACCAAACAATATGGTTATTGTGTTTGGCGAAACCTATTGTTCATTAATATTATTATTTCAGTTTTTAATATAATATAGCAAGAAAGTAACATGTTTTAGTATTTTTCAAAATATAAATGTCGACATCCCCTTAAGTTTGCTTTAAATGTTAGTACCCTTATTCATATGAATCTTGATATTATGTGAATGTACATTTTAAAATTTAAATTTTTGTTGGTTATTGCAATGCTTTATCAATTACGTAATCTTTATTTTAATATTTCCATGAAATCATGATGCCAACACACCACCAACATGGACTTCGATACATATATAGACACCATACAATACTCCTAGCCTATATTTAAAAAAGTAATGCACCTTATTTTCCCACGGAGCAACTCGCTAGAAAGATTAAGCTAGATTATGTATTTATAGAATTTAAATTAGTTAATTTAGCTACTTTACCTCAAAATTCATGACTTTTTATCAAAACTTACATGACTATTGGCTACTCTCCAAGGGCATGTATTAGCTGAAAATAAGAGAGATCAGTGAATCCGCGAACCATAATCCGTGTTTTACATAAGTGTAAATCACATACATGTCCAGTTGTTTCTAGAGGATTCAAATATCTCTCAGAATAGATTTTTTACTTTGAAGTAAGAAATCATAATCATTGTATTTAAACTATTTTAGTGCGTGAAAAAATAGAATTGTGTCATTCTATATCGTAATTGTACCTTTAAGGCCATAGCAGTACTCAACCTCATGTCATGTAACTTAAGGAAATTCCCTATTTTATTAATTAAATCTAAGTTGGGAACAAGGCACTAGCTTATTGATTATTAGAATTTCTTGCTTAGTACACTCCGGAAACTATGTGTGTTTTGATCACTGAACATGTTTCCCATATAAACGTTTATCATTAAAGCACGACAGTCGTGCATGAATCATCACTCATATATGCGATTAATATTTTGATATCATGTTTATAAAAGAGAGAGATGAATCCAGATCCATTGTTTACATAAAATTAAGTCACCGGTTTGTGCTCTTGCATATTAAAGAACTGAGCTATCTCTGAAAGATATTTTTTTACATTTACTATTTTTGTCTGTATTTTTTTACTTTGAAGCAACAAATAAATAATTGTCGTTCATAAGTCATACCCAAATTATAAACTTCACAATAATGTCATTATTTTATTTACTGATTTTCCCGCAGTTTTGAAAAGGTTTGACAATTTGAGAGCACCCCCCATGCACCCACGATACATCTAGGTGAAGGGTTAATCAATTGACATGACGTAAAAACATCTTGATCTCATGGAAATATCTTAGAAACTGAAAGATCGCATGCATGATATGGATCTCTGTCCAGCATGGTATACGCATTGGTACTAACTAGCAGATTCTTTTGCATCATGTAACCTACGCACGATTTGAGTACTGGAACAACCTCAGAGAGTCTCCGTTTTCGTAGACCATCAAGTCGCCGGACTGAACGATGTGATCGAGCTGAGAAAGCTTGAAGATGCATGCGAGGAGGCCTCTGCATCTGATGAGCAATTCATGGAACAGACTGATTTGAGCTGAAGCCTGGTGTAGACGGATGAGATCGATCGATTGGACGCGCATCATGATTACCGCGTACTGTATCCTCAGAGTAGCTACTGTACATACGTGCATCTACATCTCTTTGCTTGTGAAATGGACGGCAGATCTTCTCATTTCAGCAATCTACCTCGGGTATGGCCGGGTCTACATTTTTTGTATACCCACGCTCTTTTTCTTTCTCTGTAAACTCTAAAAAACATTGCAAATAAATTCCAAAAAAAGAAGTCACATATGTCGAGTACGAAGCGCAGGCTGTGCAGCAGCTGTGTGTCTGTTTGCTGCAGTACTCTTTCTCCTCCATGCATGCACAGGTGTGATCTGCATCGCTTTGGTGGTGAGACTGAGACCAGAGCTGCAGCCTTCCATGGGGTTTCCGGTCTCAGGGCACGAGCAATGGAGGCATGGGCAAACGGTGGTCTCACGCCCTCCACCTAGGCTCGTAGCGCTAAAGCTATGGTCTGGTCTGGTTTACAGCCAACGGAAGCATTACCCCGTAGGACCCATGTGCTATCTACTTTCCGCATCTCTCACACTTCTCCATTTTCCTCGTTCATACGGCGGCGGTCACCATGGTTGGAGCAGCGAGCTCCGCTCGGCCAGATTTTGGCTGCCATGGCCACGACCTCAAGCTGCCACATGCCCACAGCCGCCATGGCCATATTTTCGAGCTCGCGACGCTCGTCATGGCCGGAACAACCAGCTCCTAGAAGGATTTTGGCCGCCATAACTGTGACCTCGAGTTACCGCCGCCGGCCATGGCCGCGAAATTTCGAGCTCGTGGTGTCCGTCATGGCTGCGACCCGACCTTCTGCCGCCAGCCATGGCCGCTTCTCCGACCTCGCGGTGTCGTCGAGCTCGAGCTGCTTGAACTTTGTTGATTTGTGGTGGGCGTGACGGGGGATGTGTTCTCGCGGGAAGGCAGGCTCTCTCGCTTTTTCATCTCTTTCACCCTTTTCTGCTCGAAGAGACCGCCTAATCACCTGTCATCTGCAGGGCAGTAGAAGTACAACACCGTGGAATCCGAGCCTAGTTGGATCTGACAGAGCAGTAGGTTGAGGCCACGCGTTGGACATGCCCTCAGCTTCAATTGGTCCTGGCTACTACGATTGGCCTTGTCCAAAAAGATAGAGTAAGATGCATGTCCCTGCCGCTGCCGGCTCCTGCAGCCTTCTTCGCCTGCAGTGGCTGCTTGCCTGCCTCCTCTACAGTGGAGTACGTGCGTGGGCCATGGACAAGGAACGAAACGGGGCTTGGATTTGCACCGAATTAACAAATTTGACCTTGGAACGAAATCTCAATATGAAAGGAACCATATTCAAAATTTAAGCACGAAGTGATCTTTTTTTTTTTATCCGGCCAACGGCTCTGTGACAGCAGAATCGGACACCTTAAGGACTAGTTTGTATCCAAAGTTTATTCTAGTGATTTTAGAGGCTATTTTCTCGCATTTTGAAAAAAATTGCCAGTGGTTCGTTGCCAGGCCGGTCTTTTTTACAATTATTAAACTTTCTAAGACTGTTCATTTCGCATTAAACTTTTAGGGTCATTTTACCATTTTTTTTTCTATTAAGTGACACGAAGCAACGCACAAATCCGTCTCACCCCATGCAGCAAGAGACCGTGTGGTCCATGTCTGTTTCCCGACAAATTTTTTGAAACGAGGCAAAAGCTTTGCCTTTTATATTGATAAAGAAGGAGCAAAGAAGAGGGCGGGGCCTCAAAATAAAAAAATTACAACTCAACCACGCCGGCCCCAAGGCCGCGCTCTACACGGGTCGACGATCAAGTTGCCCAAGCAACCAAGGCCGACACCAACACCCCCTAAATGAGTAGGAGAGAAACCGGAGCCGTCGCTCCGACGTACGCCGGCCCCAAAGCCGCGCTCCAACACGAGTCGACGACCGTGACGCCCTAGCGACAAATTTTCAGCTCGTCTCTTATGTTACAGAAGTGTAGCGCTCCGTCTCTAAAAGGTCCCAGAGGATGAACGGTCATGACATAACTAAGGTGCATTGTGCCTCGTTCGAACCCCTAATAGTTGGGTCTACATCGTATAGTGAAAGAGTACATATTTTTGTGTGTGTTTGAGAAAATGTCTTCCAAGGAGGTTGTGTGTTGTTTCCAAAAATTCGAGTAGGAAACTCCCAACTGTGGAGCCCTAACCTCCTACTGGTGGCCTAAAATTCGAGTCAGTAAGCCAACATTTACAAGTATTTACCATCATTTTTTAACATATTAAAGGTGGTTCCACCCTCAATAACTAACCATTAACCATTTATAACCTTATTAACTTAATGGTTAACCTATTTTTGTATTTACTTAGAAGTGTTAATTAGGTTCAAATCCAGAAAATAATTATAGCTAACTAAATCCCATCGCTACTTGTTTCAAAAGAAAAAGGAAAAAAAAAAGAGGTAGCGTTGGACGAGCAAGGGAGAAGATTGTTTTTCCATAACTAGCAAGGTGGCCCTCGCAAATGCGAGGGCATCATCTTTAGCATATTAAATGAGTTTTTGATTGTTTTGTGGTTTCAGAGATAAAAGTATGAAATACTTAACTACATGGTTCTATGGACACCGCAAACGTGATGATAAGTAAAATAATATGTGTGAAAAATAGTTGGAACCAATTTAATTTGTGACGGAATATTTGTGGGAATTTTTTTAAAATGTCACGCCACGGGTTTATAAGGAAGGTAGTGTTATTTTGATCTATTTTTACTCCTTTCTTATTGTTCCTTACTCTTAAATGTAGCCGATATATAGTCCTACTCACCTATAATTGTCATGTCTTGTCATAAAACTATTTTTTCAAAATTTAAATTAGCCAAAGTTTTACCACATGTGCTCTAATTCTACTATTTCCACGACGCAAACAAATCCTGTCCAGCTTGTTATCAACACTCCTTGGTTACTATCATCAATATGCGCCACTAAATTAGGTCAATTATTTGACCACTTAAACCAAATAGAAAATAAAAAATTAATGCCAACCTATGTCCACTAAAATCTCATGGATTTAAAGTTATACATCATTTTTCAAAAATTAGAGAAATTCAAATTCAAATTCAAATTCTCGAGAATGTTAACTTTTTTATGTTCATTCAATGGTTCTACGCATTTGGACAAATTTATATTATGTGTTATGCAAAATGACTATGTGCTTTAGAGACCATAATTCAAAAATATTTAATCAGTCAACAATTTTGTTGTGCGATTTAAGTGACATGTGCTTTCATGTTAATTTGTTACTCGAGAGAAAAAGACATATACAATAGTCCAAACATGTCTACTATACAAACCAAATGATATCTGTGAAAACAATTCATAATAATTAAGTGTACGCGTTTCAAGTCCTCGGATTAATAATAGTATTGGCACACCATGCTTGGATACTGAATATGAAACATATCAAGCGACAATCTATGGTGAGTTCCCTGTGTAAATTATTAAGTCAAAATATTTTTATAATAATGTGAGGGACGCTCTCGTTAATAGTGTGTCGACTAATAGTGTCTCTTCATCAATTTTAAATGATTGACGCTTTGTGTCTCATTAAATCAGAATATCTGCTCCGTGGAAGAACATTCACGTCCTCATGAGAAGTTGTTATTCTGCTATGTGTTTATCATTAAGTCTGTAATTTCCTTAGGACACTTCTGTTGATAGTGCGGGCAATGGTATGATTTCATTAATATAAGACGCTTTGTAAGATTGTTGGTCTCATAAGGGTCGAATAAAATTTTCACTTATAGTATTAAACAATACGATAATGTTCGTAGTTCGACGAATGTTGTGACTTCATTAATTTTAAAATTCCACGACTCCAAACTCTTGCAAACATTTTGGGAGTACATTGGTTAAGTATGATAGTAGTCCAATAATTTTTCATTCATGTATATTTAATCATAAAAATAAAGTACTCCTCCTTTAAGAACAACCCTATGTTCCAGTCAAAATCAAACTTTATAAATTTTGACCAAATATATTTAAAAATATCAATCTAAAATTTAAAATCCTTATTATTAGAATCATCATAAAACATCTTTTCATATTATGCAAACTTATTTAGAAATATATATTTATTGCTACATTGTTTTTGAAACTTTACAAAATTGACTTTTAGTAAACAAAGAAACATGGTAAAAAATAAAAGAATTTCTTACCGATTAGATTTTTCCTAATCTATCCATATCGTACTTTTGTTTTTGTTTTTGAGAATTCCATATCCTACCTTCTTTTGCCACCACCTATCAACGTTCCAAGAATTAGTACAGCCTAAATGCAAGACCGTTATTCCTAAGCGTCACATGTAGCATTTAGCTGATCGATTAGCTAGTTACCCGTACAACCGGATTGTATACGTCCAATTTTTGTACCTGTGATTTTACATAATAAAATAAGTAACTACATGCATGGAGAAGTACTACCTCAGCTTTTCGTTGTTGGAACCTGGTGTTGTGTACGCGTGCAGGACCTGATTTTTTCTTTTTTGAGGAAACGAACCGTGATTTGGTTTAGAGGATGTGATTTGACTTTTTTTTAGGAAACGGTACGTGTTTTTTTTTCAACTATCGTGTGAGGTAGCTAGTCTAACTATTGTACGTGTTACAGATATGTTACGTTGACTACTAATATTTCTTTAAATCCGAACCACACATTTTAGATCTAACTATTAAAATTAATTAAGATGATGTGGCTTAACGTGGTGGCTTTATTATACACCCGTATATTGCTTTTAGTATATAACTAGCATGGTGGCCCTCGCAAATGCGAGGGCATCATCTATGGTTGATTGAAAATGTCCACGAAATAAAAATATAGTTTCATTGATATCATACTATTTCCCTTTATGTGACAGTGTGCAAAATTGTTGTATAACTATCGCAAATGTTTGGTAAGCGAAATCTTTGGCAATTTGAAATATTTGCGAAAAGTGTTATCATGCCATATGTTGAAATACCAATGTAAATAATATTTGATATGTAAACTGAACTATGGGTCTTACACGATGTTAGATTACTATGGGAGAATGGACATTATATACTCCTTAAAAGGTATGTCACATTGAATAGTCACAATTATATTGAATAGTCAGAATTATGTTATTTCGATGTTTCTTCCTCTCATTTACTCACTCAGTGTTACAATGTGCAACATTTTCAATACATCAACTTACATGGTGAAACGTTGGTCGTTATTTTATATATGAATATACTGCTAAAGATAAATTACTTTATTTCTAGCATATCCGTTAAAATGTTGTACATCAATAGTCAAAGTTCGATATGTACTACTCAAAGTTTCCCAGACTCTTAACTTATCATGATCTTCATTCAATAGTTCGACACACCCGATCAATGTGTATTGTGTGTTATACAAAATGTTGAAAACGTATTGGATAGCATGGTAGAAAACTCTTAATCGAATTGAAATAGCATATGCTCTTCTGTTGACTCTAAGTGTATGCTTGTTTTATAAAAATGTTTACCATACAAAGCAAAACATTCCATAATTTTTTTTATAAAAATTAAGTGTATGCTTTTCACGTCCTCAGATTAAAAACTTCTACAACACACATTATGGATACTAAATATATATGAAACATACTAATCAAAAATATGTGGTGACTGCTCGGCCCTATGTGTATCATCAAACCAAAATGTTTTATAGTGCGAGTGATGCTTCCATCGATAGTGTGTCGACTAATGTTATATCTTCAACAATTTTGAAGGTTTCATATATAATAGAATATCCTTGTGAGTATCATTAAACCAGTAACTTTTTAGTGTGAGGGACGTTTCCGTCGATAGTTGGATTACGTTGTGACATCATAATATTAATATTTCACGACTCGGAACTCCTGAACTCCCGCAAGCGTTTTGTGCGAGTATTTGTCTGATGGCAATCGAATAAATTTGTCATTTATATGTACTCAATCACGAAAACAGTGTATGTAGTGTGAGTAATGTCGCTGCATTCAAAATTCCATTATTTCAAACTTCTGCATGAGTACTTGAGTGTATTAGTCGGATGGTTGTTGAATAGGTGTGCTCAATCAAAAAACAATATTCTCTCCGAATTCACAATTAACTTGTGTTCTCGCCTTTAGTTAAAATGAAACTTTATAAAGTTTGACCATATATATATAATGTATGATCTAAAATATAAAATCATTATTATTAGAATCATCATAAAAAGTTTTCGTATTTTTTTATGGTATTAATGTTGATATTTATTGCTACAATCTTTGGTCAATTTGTACAAATTTTGGTTTTAATTAAACTCGGAAATGCGGGCTAAGTAAAACTGAAAAAAAACGTGGTGATCAGTTTAATTATTTGTAACATGTCCATATCCACCACGTTTTAGGATTTTGGTTTTAGCTTTTAGCTATCACGCCAAGGTTGTTGGTAGCTTCTCTTGTACACCGACTGTTTTTTAAACGAAGACGCACCTATTTATCTTGTCGAAGTACGTGTTGAACGTATGGAGTATTGCTCGGAGTCCACGTCAATGATTATTAAGTAGATCGACTTTTTTGTTAAAAGCCAAATAGATCGACTTAGGAAGAAGTCCAGCCTATTAGTATATGATACATCCAATCGATCCATGGAGTACTAATCAGCTATCTCCATTTAATTGTCAGGACCCACCAAGAGAACACGTACCGTACTACCCAGAATTATTTGTTACAATCAGCTCCAATAAAACCCCAGCCATTATTTATCTTTTGGCAATCACGTTTCGATCAAGACACATATTTGTTTGTGAGATACGTGTCAGATATTTTACGTAACTCTACGTGTCAGGATTTTGAAAATCTCAGCCATATATTTTAGATCTAACGACTAAAACTAATTAAGATGATGTGGATTAACGTGGCGGCTCTATTAAGCATCCGTATATTGCTTTTAGTATATAATAGATAGATTTTCTCTTCACCTGGACCTTCTCAGTAGGTAGTTCTTATAATGCACAGACAAAAAAAAAGACAACGCACCAAATAACCAAGAACGATTACAACAGCCACTATTAATTGCATCAGCGCCCAAGACTGCCCCCAACATAACAACATTGTTCTTCCTCCGAGCCAAAAAAAAAAAGGACTATATATCAGCCTACGAGTGTCGAATGTTCATCATCAGTCTGACGTTGCGCTTGGATCATCATCTATGTTTGCTCGCCTCTCCCGCGCCATCTCCATGCCGCCCAGCTAGCGCAATCTGATGAAGAATTGCAGCCGCGTCAATCAGCGCCTCCTTGTCCTGAGCACCACCAAGGCATAAATGGCTTGAAAACTAAGAAAATGGCTTGAAAAGAATAAGGGAACAGACAACATCTGCGGATTGAGTGACTTACATGGAAGGAGTCCATGTTCATGTCCTTGAGCAGCTCGTGGACCTGCTGCCACGGTGCTGCTGTCCCTGTCCGGACCGAAGTTGGTGATCGCCCTCGCGCCGCGCAGCTCGACGGCCGCGGCGCCGTACGCCCTGGCGGCCTCCTCGGCGGTGTCGAAGCTACCGAGCCACACCCGAGTACGCGCGCCTCCTCCCTTCGAGTGTGAGATCAGCGCCCCGTACTTGCCGCTGAGGGTCCGGCTCACGCCGCGGAACTTGGACCGCTCCCTCGCTCCGGGCAGCGGCAGCTCGGCGGAGGCGGCGGCGCGCGCTCTGGCGGCGTCTTCGACGTTGCCGAAGGTGCTGAGCCACGCGTGGGACCGGCTAGACGGGTCCCAGACTGACGCCCGGTACGAGCCGCTCGGCATGCGGTACACGCCGCGGACACCGGTCCGGGCGTCCGATTCCGACGGCCTGGCCGCCTTCCTCCTCACGCAGGGACGGCGTCGCAGCTTGGCGGCGGTGGTGGCGGCGGCTGCGCCGTAGGTTCTGGCGGCTCCGTACGTCCTGGAGGCGTCCTGGACGGTGTGGAAGGTGCCGAGCCACACCTGGGTCCGGCTAGACGGGTCCCAGATCGACGCCCCGTAGGCGCCGTTCGGTCGCCGGTACACGCCGCGGAACTCTGTACTGGCATCCGATTCCGGCCTAGCCGTCTTCTTCCTCCTCCACTCCACAGCTTCCACAGCGACCTCACTCATGCCGGCGCTCCCCTGGCCGCTCTCCACCGTCGCTCAGCTGGACTGGTGAAGAAATGCGTGAAATTTTGGACGAGTTTAGGAGGCGGACGGAGTGCGTAATGGATGTGGAGAAGCAGGTGCAGATTGCAGGAGTACAGGTGCACACAAGGGAGAAAGAGGTGCCATCTTTTCTTCCGGGTAAAGCTGGCTCGCATCGCCACACAACAGTGACAGGTAAAACGAAATAGTTACACAGTCAAAAAATTAAATTAAGGAAAATTAATCCATGAACTCTGCGAAAATGGAAGTGAATTAGTAATGGGTCTGGCAAACAACGACTAGTGTTCATTGTAGATAACTGCCCATTTTCTTAGACGAGATATCAAGGAAAAAAACGTGCTTTAGTGATTTAAAAAAATCTGAACTAATTTTTCTTTGAAAATATGTAGTGATTGTCATTATTCAGACGAACCTTATTATATTATGTGATTTTAGTGCTTCTGATTTTAAAAGCTGAAAGTTTGCTGGTTCTTGCAACCGTTTATGAACTCACTATTTTTCTTTTTAATATTTCTTAAAGCTATGATGCAAATACGATGACAACATGGACTTTGATACATAGATGTCATGCGATACTCGTAACATCTAATTAAAGAGAATCATTTTTGCTAATTCTTAGTTGACCATCAATTAAATTACGACTTGGTTGACCCTTTAATTGGATTTGTATCGTGATTCGTACAAATGAGAGTTGCAGTTGCATTAGATTGCACATATGATTACGTGACCTTGAATTAGAAGCTGTGTCCTAAGAGAAAACGCACCTGATTTTTTCATATAGTAACTCGCTAGAAAGCTATAACCTGATATGTTCATAAATTGAATGTAAGAAATTTACCTACTTTTTAAATAAAAAATCAAAACCTTACACTGTTTAAATACGCTCTCCAAGGGGCTGTAATAGCAGAAAACACACTCAGTTCTTAAGACATATTTGTCGTTTTTGTCCAGTTGCCGCTCACGGTTCTCCATTTTCAAATACATTATATGTGTCACCATTTCTTCGAGCTTCTCCACGAACGTGGCTCGAAGCCTCAAGTGCCCCTCGATGCCACTGTACAAGACAACCATTAACTCGAAACCGCGTAGCTCCAGGAGCCGGTTTTCAGTGGACGATGAAGGCGACACCGACGGCGAGGCATTGCCCGCCTCCCCTACCATGACCATCACACCCTTGTCCATTGTCGCGCCCTCTCACCATGGGGTGGTGTGTTGTGATGGCTGCACTGCGGGGGTGCTTTTATAGCGGGTCCATGAGATTGTGCGAAAAGCGGCGGGTGTGAGCACGCATCACGTCAGAGTTAATGGCGGTGACACGTCTCCGCCGCGCATGCGCTTGCGAAGCCGGCAAAGACTGGAGCCCGTGTGCGCCAGACGCGCCGACGTCCCGTCACTTTGTCGCCTGCGAAAACGCTTCGCGCCATTTACGCCAGCTGAACAGTCTTCCGCACTGCAGCATTAACCGCTTCTATGCCGTTCATGTGTATGATATGCGAGATCCCTGTCGAACTCATGTTCAGCACCGTCGGAGGGTCTCTAAATTTGAACGGCCAATTACCATCCCTTCATAGGCAGACCGCCATACGGCGCAGACCGCAGCACGCGCACAGGTAGGCATGGAGGAGACAAGAGGCAGCTCCCTGCCATTTTCACCGACCCGGCAGGATATCCGGCCAAAGTACTCGAGTGGAGGACCACTGTATCAGCCAACTCTACAGCCTGAAAAGGACTACAGTTCTCTGCAGCACGGCATAGCGGCCGGCATCTGAAGCTGTCTTTTTCTCTCCCACCAAAGCCGAAGCCTTGCCTTTTCCCAGTGCAATGAGTGAATGCATGAACAGGAGTTCTCTACCGCTTCCCTTCTCTTCCACTTCAACTTGCACAACGAATATGGCAATTACAAAAATGTAAATTGCAGCGTGAACAAGCTGGGTAATGTTGAAGATGTTACAAAGTACATAGAAAAATCTTTTTTCAACATAACAATTTGTTTGAGATATCTTCATGGTCTGCTAGACTGTATTGGAATCTATCAAGATAAAAAAAATGATTACAGTAGCTTCACCAAAACACCCTCTTAAAAGATCCTTCACGCGGCTGGCGGGACCCTGAAAAGTTAAGTATGACAAGAAGAAGAAAAATCATAATTTGAATACATGTAATGTGATTAATAATAGTAAAAGCAGTATATGCTCAGTTATTATCTCATGGCAAGTCGAAAAATCCAAGCTACAACATTGCATAAATACTTGAAATAGACCGATAGCATGGGAAACCCTTAAGTAAGATTTTTTATTTAGAAAATTAGGTTTCCAAGAAAAATATGGCATGGGAATAATTTTTTTTTTTTGAGAAAATATAAATAAATAAATTTGTCACACTAAAGTTACCTAAAACTAGAACTTTAGAAAGTTCATAAAAAGCAGCAAGGATTTTATTTCCAAACATAATTTAAAATCACAAGGTATAACATGCAGTAATATTAATCTAGATTGTGTGTGATGTTGCTTGCATGCTGCTTATGTACATTGCTTTGCTGGTGTATGTGCTCGTTTGTACATTGTACATACGATGCCCCACCTACAAATCAAAAGAGTGTTAGAGCAACTCTAGCAGACACCGCGGGTCAATTTTTTGCTGCGGCAGAACAGACACCACATTGTGGAACTTCAAAACAGAATATTCTGTTTTGCAGTTCCGCAATGCGGTGTCTGTTCTGCCGCAGCAAAAAATCGACCCGCATACCGCAGTGTTTTGGTAGTTAAATCACAACAAAGTGCACAATTATTATAGAAATTCTACATTACACGAATGGTTCCAATTACATGAATGGTTCAAATGAAAGAATAAACTTACAACAATTGTTCAAATGAAAGAATAAAATTACAACAAATGTCCGGAATGGAAAGAATGGTTCGAATTGCACATCAATCAAATGAAATAGATGAACAGAGAAATATCTACTGCCCATGCAACTGCCATATGTGCTCAACGAGATCATGATGTAGATTGGTGTGCCCAATTGCGTCCTCGATCTGCCGGTAGGACTCCAGGAAAGCTTGAATACAGTCAGGGTTTCTGGCTGGCTTCACACGGCTACCAACATTATCATAAAAGAACTCCAAGTCTAAATCCCTCTCATCTTCGATGATCATGTTGTGAAGAATCACACAACAAGTCATGATATTGCCGAGGGTTTTCTTATCCCAGAAACGAGCTGGCCCATGGACAATAGCAAATCTAGATTGCAAAACACCAAAGGCTCTCTCAATATCCTTTCTGCATGCCTCTTGTTTCTTAGCAAATTCAGATTGTTTCCTACCGGTTGGATTGGATATAGTTTTGACAAAAGTAGTCCAAGGAGGATAAATGCCGTCGGCAAGGTAGTACCCTTGAGTGTAGGCATTACCATTCACAGTGAAGTTGCAAGTAGGAGCATCACCACTAGCAAGCCTGCCCAATAGGTGTGACCTTTGCAACACATTGATATCATTGTTGGTGCCCGGCAAACCAAAAAAGCAATGCCATATCCACAAATCCTTGGACGCTACGGCCTCAAGCACAATTGTTGCATCTCGGTTTTTGCCACAATATTGCTCGTGCCAAGCCTTCGGGCAATTTTTCCAAGTCCAATGCATACAATCTATGCTACCTAATATACCCGGCCAACCTCTCCTTTCATTTATCGACATCAACCTCTTCGTATCTTCTTCGTTTGGTGATCGAAGATAAGTTGGACCGAACACACGGATCATAACTTTTGCAAACCTAAGCACGGACTCTAGTGTAGTATCTTCACCAATACGAAGATACTCGTCGGCGTAGTCTGCCGGGATTCCATAAGCAATAACCCTCATGGCGGCGGATATTTTTTGATACGCACTAAATCCCAATAAACCGGCGGCGTTCCTCCGACGGGTAAAAAAGCGAGAATTTGACTCGCAAGCCTCAACAATTTTCACGAAGAGGGATCGGCGCATTCAGTACCTTCGCCGGAAGAGATTAGCGGGATAGGTTGGCCGCTCCGCGAAGTAGTCCCGCATCGGAAGCTCGTTGCCGAGGACGCGGTTGCGCGGGATGCAGAGGCGTCCGACCCTCGATCCGAGCCGCCTACACTTCGTTCGTCGATCCTCGGTCTCCTTGATAGCCATCACGATGACCAGCATCTGCTGGCGATGGCTCGCCAGCAGGCTCTCCACATCCGAGTCGTCGTCCGACGAAGAATCCTCGAGCACAAATTGCTCATCTTCGCTAAGCTCCATCTACGGTGAGCAATAACACGGCGAGGATGAGGACATGGGGACATGGCGGAGCGGTGGGGGGGGAGGAGGTGGTGATTCGCACCTGATATTTTGCCGACGAGCCGCGGTTGGGGCCGGAACGGACCGGCGGCGCAGCGGTGGCGGATCCCCTTTCGCCGGGGCGGCCTCGATGTAGGACGGCCGAGCCACACAGCCGGCTCCGCCGGCAGGGGAGCGGTGGCAGAGGGTCCGCGGGGCCTTCAGACGACGGCGGGGCGGGGGAAAAGCGGCTCCGGCCGCCGAAATCTAGGGCGGCGGCGGGGCGGGAGCTCGTGGCGGCTGAGAAAGGAAAATGAAATGTCCCTCCCGTCAAGTCGTTTCTGCCTATACAGGGCACCGGCGGGTCGGAAGCGAAAACCCGATTTTAACAGTTCCGCGGGGGGGGGGGGGGGGGGGGGGGGGATCCCGCGCCCCGCAAAAAAATTTGCAGGTCCATAACTTCTGCGGGGTCTGATCAGCGTGCGTTTTCTGCCCGGAACGGAAAAATAGCAGTTATATTACAGTTCCGGATGGAAATGCGGTGTCTGCTAGAGATGCTCTTAGTGCGGTCAAACGATTGGCAATTCTTGAGTGCATCGGCTGCTGAAAATCTCGAGTCTAAGGAGCCATCTAGCTGTGTCTAAACAGTGGACCAGCTGAGTCTAAGGAAAAGATTCCCTTAGTTGAGTCTAAGGCTAGACACAACCCAGACTTACCACCAACACAATAGAATATTATTTCTTCCCACCCGTTTGGGCTGGCAGTTGCCGGCCGTTGCTGTGCACTAGCCGTTAGCTGAAATCTATATATACACACAGTTCATCCCAACAAACACACGAATTTCAAACATGGAACCATCTAGGCCACCAAGTTATACAAGCATGCTCACCTCCTCTGTAGGAGAGTCTGAGAACCAAAACAACCAGTACTACCAGCAGCTTCAAGCTTCCCACCTTTCCATGAACATCCATGCGTCCTCCCAATATCCTCCTCACCCTCACTATCTTGAAAAAAAGGGAACACTTTTCAGTACGAAGCAAGATTACTAATTAGGCAGCAGCATCCATCAAGATTACTAGGCAGCAGCATCCACTGGTCACCACGACAGGAGAAGAAGCTACCAGTCCTTACCGTCCGGCCGCAAATTGCATCAGGCTGCCGCTGACGAATCGCGGGGCTCGTCCGTACGTCGTCGAGAGGCCACGAGCAGCAACCCCCCATCACACTCAGGCGCGCGCCGCACCTAGTCCTCCAGGCCGCCGCCGCTAGGTCGCATCTCCACCGCATCCTCGCATCCAACGCCGCAGCTCCTCCACATCCAGCTGCCCGCCTATGTCCCTCTCTCGAGCGCCCGCTTCTCCTCCTCTCTCGAGCTCAAGGATCTGCTCCTCTCTCCTGCGCCAGTCATGGCGAGAAGACGACGGCGGCGGCGGCGGAATCTGAGGAAGAACGGTGGTAGGGATTTGGGGAAGTTTCCTTTCGCGGGAGGAGACGGTGGGGAAAGTGGTGCGCTGCTTTTTCTGGGTCCCACACATCGAGTCTAAACGGTGGGGCGGTTTCATTTTGCTAGACTCGACGACGCCTTTTCCCTTAGCTCATTCCATACGGTGTACACGCTCTGAGAACGCAGTTCTATTTTTGAGTCCCTGTATTTATATTGCAGAAGAAATTGACATATTCATGGCGGAAGAGCCATGATCCTTGCAGATCCCATGTGTTAGATACGCATGTGACCGAATTAGGTGCTCGGCGTAGCACTAGTCTAGTATAAATGGCAAAGCTCTAAACAAGGCCCAATCCATCAAGTTGGCGTGGGATCCAAATAGCATTAAAATGGTTGATCCTCCATTCTGAAGTTGATACATAACAGAGCAGAATCTGTTATGAGAAAAGCCCTCTATCACTAATAAATAATAATATCAAAGAAAGCAAGGTCTAAACATTTGTGTTCTTGCTTGCACATATGAATGTGCAATCATACAGAACAGTGTGGAAAGATAACATCCAAAAAAAAACAGCATTACAACTGAATACATATTTCATATTTCCTTGTAACCAAAAAAACACACGAGGATTTTGATCGCCTGTGCAACTGAACTGTCATCCCCAAAAATTGGCCCTAGTTTCATCCCCAAAAAAGCAGAGTTTTTTTCCCAACCTGTTCTTAAGGCGACACATCAGACAAATCCGTGTCCACCAGCTGCATGCCGCTCCACCGGCGGCAAATCGGCCCAGAGATCGTCAGGCTGCGCACCAGCTGAGACGCATCCGTGTGAGAGGAAGTCGAGCGCCGGCATCTCCGGGAAGTCGTTGAGGAGGTCCATCGGCGACTCCTCGCCGTCGTGAGCAGCGGCGCCTGTGGTTGTGGGTGGTTGCTCGAAGTTGGTTTCAGCCGCCGCGCCAAGCAGCTTGACGGCCGCCGCGTCGTACGCCCTGGCGGCGGCCTCCTCGCCGTCGACGAAGGTGCCGAGCCACGTCCGGGAAGCTCTCGCCTTGATCTGCGCCCCGTAGTTGCCGCTTACCGTCCGGTATACGCCGCCGAACACGGTCCGGGCGTCCAGACGAACTGCCGGCCTCTTCTCTACCGCCTCTGCTGCGGCGTCATCGCCTTCCCTGTCCCTCGGCTGCTTGAAGTTGGTCACCGCCCTCGCGCCGTGCAGCTTGAGGGCCGCGTCGTCGTACGCTCTGGCGGCGTGCTCGGCGGACTCGAAGGTGCCTAGCCACGTGCGAGCTTTCGCCCCGGAGCGTCTGATCTGCGCCCCGTACTTGCCGTTGGGCGTACGGTACACGCCGCGGAACTTGGTCCAGGCGTCGGAACGAGCAGCCGCCTTCTTCTTCTTCGTCGTCACCCATCCCGGCGTGCCGGGCTGCAGCTCGACGGCCTTCTTCTTCTGCTGCTGCTGCGGCTTCTTGTCCGCACCGGCACACCCCGGCGTGCACGGGAGCAGCTCGACGGCCGCCTCGTCGTACGCCTTGGCTGCTTCCTCGGCGGTGTCGAAGGTGCCGAGAGTGACGTTAGCGCGCAGCGACGGAACCCAGATCTGCGCCCCGTACCTGCCGCTCGCTTTCCGGCGCACGCCGCGGAACTGGGTCTGGGCAACGCCGTCCGGCCTGGCCACCTTAACCCTCCGACCGCCAATGGCTTGCCCGTGCTCCTTCGAGAGGTCACTCATGCCGGCGCTCAAGCCTTGCTCTTGGACGCTCTCTGCCATACCACCTCACGCTCGGGCGCGCAGTAGCACTGGAGAGGATGGACTGATCACTGGAGTCTGAACTGGGCGGCCGCCACAACCCACAAGGTGCACAAATGAGGCAGCGTTTGGGAATTGGGAGGCAGAGATAGGATAGGGACACACAGACACGGTAGAGGCACCAGTGATCCCACTTTAAAAAAATCAAATCAAATGTCACACTTTTGTGTTTTAAAAAGTTATGGTAAAAATTATACGGTTACATATACATATTATCTACGTACGATACAAAATTGTGTTTAGAAATGCGTTACATTTTAAGCTACACAGAAAAAGATAAAGTAGGGGTTTTTTCACTACTCTATACATCCACCAATTTTTATTTTTCTGCAGAACGATATAAAAATGTCTTTGCAACCGAAACTTTGCAAAAATATATATACCATATATACGGATTCACGTTCACAAAATTGCATTTTTTTAACTCGAAGTATCATTTTCCAAAAAAAAAATCACAACCAGGATCATTGGTACCCAGATGTTTCAAATCTTCTCTCTAAAACTAAACTAGTGACCTAAATATCTATCCCCTCTAGGCTGTAGCTAAATACTATACAAAACCACGGTTCCATTTAATGTCGAACACAAACTCAACTCGGTGGATTTCTAAGCCACTTCGAAGCCGCCTCCGCCACATGCGCTTCATGGCTGCCACCGCAAGAAGCAATGATCCATCATCACCACTGCAGGGGTCGTCGTGACTTCAAACAACACGGCCTCGACCACCAGAAAGTCGTCCCATCCCTCGGTCAGGGTGACCTCCACGTACACACATATCAAACCCGTCAAAGTTGCAGTTGGTGCACTGGGCAACAAATTTCCCACGTGGTAATTTTTTTAGGTACTCTCCCACACGAGGACAGAATTGTTTTCTTAACTTATCCATCTCCTAACCCTCAATTGATTTTTGAAACTATGAAAATCCGCCGCTGATGTTTCAAATGGTTAAATGCATGTTTTGCAAGTTGATGCACTAAAGAATACTACACCTCAATGCAAAGTTGATTTTACGAAGGCCTATTTTACTTAAGAAAATGGCATCGCATAAAAAAGTAATGGTTTTGTAAGTCCCTGTCGATTGGGAATTAAGTGAGAGCCGAGGCATATCCTTTGCTGTTACATTTGTCACGTGATTTGTGTTGATATTGGAGTCTCACACGGGTTGCAACTCAGTGCAAGTGAGGAAAAATGTTGACGTTGTTGTCAGATTTTTTTTGTATACTTATCAGTACAGATTAAATTTGCACAAGAATAAAAATACGAAACTCTGGGTGGCATCAGCCGGCTGAGAATTAAGTTAATTTTAGGGACATATAGTCACTACTTAAAAGTAAATATTGTGTTACAACTTGGGTTGTATCGTGCATTAATTAGCACCCTCCCTCTTTTCAATATTTTTAGCCTACCATATACAAGCGATCCAGCAGTCCTTGTTTTTGCTTGTATAAACGAACAAATGTAAACTATGACGGGATTGAAGATTAAAAGCAAAATTTACACGTCCTGAGTACGTACCAAGGATTCAAATACGTAAGCGAGTAGGCGCATGCTTCGGGACATGAAAGAACACCGGTGAGTTGTAGCAGGACGAAGCAGTGGAGAGTACGGTGTTGCACGAGACGTCGAGACGACCAAACCCATCCGGTGATCACGCACGGCACCGACAGACGATGGGGGTAGAGAGAGGCATGGAGACAGCTCTCCCTGCCATTTTCACCAACCCTATCACTCTATCAGCGGCCGCCCCATGTCAAGGGAAGCTGTGGCGCCACGCCCGGCCGAGGACTTCGTGGTCATCCACTCGACCCCGGAGATGACGAGGGAGGCGGCCCTGCTCCTCACCAACGCCGCCTACGCCTGGTTCGACAAGCAGCCGTCGCGAGACGCCAAGGATGCCATGGTGCACGCCCTCGCCGCCACGGCGGGAGCTCTGCCCGACAACGTCCTGGTAACGGAGCATTACCCCGAGCCCTTCCTCGTGCGCTTCACGCACCCCCACCACCGCGACGCGGTCGTCGCCCGCCACGACTTCTCCTTCGGCACCCTCCGTGTGCAGGTTCGGCCATGGCGCTTGGAGGACAACGCCGAGCAAGTGGACCTCAAGCACCACGTGCGGCTGTGCATTGAAAACGTCCCGCTGTACGCGTGGAACGCTGCCGCGGCGCAGCAGGCCATCGGGACGGCGTGCTCGCTCGACTACATCGAGGACGCGTGCTTGCGGAAGGAGTACACGAAGGCCCTCTGTGTGTGGGCTTGGGTGGAGAAGCCCAGCCTGGTGCCGCGGGTCCGTTGGGTGACTCTGCCGGGGCCGCACGCTCCGCCTGGAATTCGCGAGCGCGGACGCCGTGGCCTCCGTCGTCGCTGCATCATCCACTTGGACATCGCGGAGGATCTGTCCGGTTCGGTCGACGAGCCGCCGCCTCCTCCTTCACGACACTCCTGGCACTTCGGGCACGCGGATCCCGAGCGCTCGGTCCGGGACAGGGCTGAGCGGCTTGCGAACGATGGCGGCAACCACAGAGACCACAGGAGGGACCGGGATCATGACCGTGAAGACGACGACCACTCGCGCCGTGGCCGCAACTCCTCGCGCAGCTGGCGTGACACTCTTCGGCGCAGCCTCTCCCGCAGCACCCGCGACCGCGGCAACGACGACAGCCGCAAGCAGGGCAACAACCGCGAAAGAGACCGCTCCGGCAATCGCGAGGGCGGCCGTCACCACGCCCCCGCTCCCCTGGCTGCGTTCGACACCATCGCCGCGCCGGGATGCATCCCGTCGCGCCCTCGCGGCAGACCTTGGGCGCGTTCTGCTTCGCCTGCCATCGCTGGCCGCCGCTCGCGGGCGGCAAGGACTCCTCCGGCATCCCCGGACCGTGCCCCGTCGCCTACCTCGGTGTGCCCGTCCCCCTCGCGCCGGAAGGACCGTGCACCGCCGTTCTTGTTGCTCTCGTGTGGCGACGCTGCGCCCACACGCATCTCCCTGTCATCCCGGGCTGTTGACTCAGCGTCTTCGGAGGCTTCGCGCATCATCGAGCTCCTAGCGCCACCGTCCCTGCTGCTCACGCCTCTGCGCCCGCCCGGCTTCGACTCCTCTCCGATCCTCCAGCCGGCGTCGCCCACTGCGAGCTACAACACCGCGCCACCGTCCTCGCCCTCCTCGGTGGCCTCCGAGGATGCCGAACCCGCTGGGTCCCTGGAGCCGCTGTTCTCTTCTCTCCAGCAGCCGCTGCTCCCACCCCCGTGGTCCTCTGCGCCGCGTCGGGTGACCAACCGGAGGAAGACCCTCGCCGGCCAAACGATCGTACGCACGGTGGCCTTCTCCCTGCGGCGCTCCAGCAAGCGCGTCCGCGAGCGGCGCAAGGCGAAGCCGGTGGTGCGTGCCGCCGAGGCCGCGGTCTGTCGTGGCCTGGGCATTGTTCAAGACGGCGAGGAGATCACTGAGAAGGCGATGGCCGAGTTCGCGCGCAGGTTCGACGGCGTGGTCCCTGACTCCGTCCTTGCAGCAATGCGCGCCCTGTTCAAGATCAGCACCCCGGAGGATGATGCCCTGGATGACGCGCTGCTTGGTCACGGCGGCGCGGCCGGCCTAGAGCACGACGCGCTCGAAGAGGATGCTGCATTCGCCGATGCTTGATCTGTCTGTTTACTGCTGTGGTTTGGGTCCTGTTAGTTTCATTATGTTAGACACTTCTCATGGTTGTCATGGAGCTCGCGTGGGTTCTTTTTGGGTTCGGCTCTGCATGCTGGTGTCTGTACCAGGTTCGGTCCTCTGCTGGTCCTGTTGGTGGCCTCGGTCTGTTTGTTTCCGGCATGTATGCACCTCGTACCAACTTCTTCAACTCCTGGGTTGCTATGGTGTTAATGATTGAACAACCTCTGAATATCTTGGACTGGAATGTGCGTGGCCTAAACGACCAAGATCG
Source organism: Poa annua (assembly GCA_026929855.1). Taxonomy (NCBI): domain Eukaryota; kingdom Viridiplantae; phylum Streptophyta; class Magnoliopsida; order Poales; family Poaceae; genus Poa; species Poa annua. The sequence continues at coordinate 11,534,829 of CM049436.1, forward strand.
CCAGGATACCGTACACGAAACGGTTGCTGCCACCCACTGTCAAATTGTTTGCCTTCAAGAGACAAAGCTTGACTCGATCACCCCCTTTCAAGCTTGCTACATCGGTGGTTACCGCCTAAAAAGCTTTGCCGAAAGACCCGCCACAGGGACTAGAGGAGGGATACTCCTCCTATGGGACGACTCTTCCGTCGATGTTACTCAAATCCACATCACCGAGTTCACCCTCTCCGCGCATGTCCACATCATCAATTCGGATGGCGATAACGACTTCAAAATCACCACGGTCTACGGTCCCACAACTTCAAACCGCAAGGATGACTTCTTCCTTGAGCTTACGAGTCTCAAACCGCCTCCCGGAGATCGTTGGTTGGTCCTCGGTGACTTCAACCAAATCCGTCGGGCGCAAGACAAGAACAACCGTAACATTAATAGAAGTCGCATAAACCGCTTCCGCGCTTCTCTTCAATCTTGCGAGCTTAAGGAAATCCACCTCCAAAATCGCCGCTACACTTGGAGCAACGAGAGGGCTAACCCCACGCTTTGCAAGCTTGATGCTTTCTATTGCAACTCCGAGTGGGACCTTAGCTTCGACACCCACGTCCTCCACGCGCTTTCATCCTCCTTGTCGGACCATTGCCCCCTTTTGCTAGCCGATGACCGTGGTCCTCGCCGCCCCCGCACCTTCAAGTTTGAGAACTTTTGGACGTGTTTGCCCGGTTTCCTTGAGGTGGTGCAACTTGCGTGGAATGTGCCCACCCCCCACGCGGAGCCGTGCCAACTCCTCTTCCATAAATTGCGTGCGACGGGGGCGGCACTTTCCAAGTGGAGTCGTGGCATCTTTGCCAACTCCAAGATACTCGTCCACGCCGCCCTACTTGTCATTTTGCACTTCGACTTGGCCCAAGAAAGGAGGGCGCTTTCGGCGAACGAGATGGACCTTCGGGCTAGGCTTAAAAGAAAGGTCATTGCTTTGGCCGTGGTGGAGAGGGCTCGCAAGAAGCAAACCGCAAGGATTGCGACCATCAAGGAGGGGGACGCTAATACTAAGTTCTTCCACATGCGGGTTAACTCTAGGAGGCGGAAAAACCACATACACCGCCTCAAGTTCAACCATGGATGGGTGACCGAGCACGAGGCTAAGGAGCAAATTATCCACAATCACTTCAACTCGGTTTTGGGGCATGGCGAGCCTAGAACCCGCGACTTCTTTTGGGAGGGCCTACACTTCGAAGAGCCAAATCTTCACGCCCTTGGAGACCCCTTCTCCGAAGAGGAAGTCAAGGTGGCCATAAACCAAATGCCTAGTGACAAGGCGCCCGGCCCCGATGGTTTCACGGGTGCCTTCTTCAAGAGTTGTTGGGATATCATCAAGGTCGACGTCATGAGTGTTATCAACAACTTTGGGAACCTTCATTCCGAGAACTTCCATTGGCTAAACTCCGCCAACATTGTCCTCATCCCAAAGAAAGAGGGGGCCGAGGAGGTCTCTGATTTTCGACCCATTAGCCTCATTCACACAATTGCAAAGATCATTGCCAAGATGTTAGCCATCCGCCTTGGGCCTCTCATGGACGAGCTCGTCTCCAACGCTCAAAGTGCCTTCATTAAAAATCGAAGCATCCATGACAACTTCCTCTATGTCAAGAACCTTGCCAAGCGCTTCCATAAGGGCAAGACCCCCGCTCTCCTTTTCAAACTTGACATACGCAAAGCCTTCGACTCCATCCGGTGGGAGTACATTCTCGATCTCCTACAACGGCGTGGCTTCCCTAGCCGCTTTCGGGATTGGATTGCCGCCCTCTTTTCCTCCGCATCCTCACGTGTGCTCCTAAATGGGGTGGCCGGCCCACCCATTTCACATGGTCGGGGCCTTCGGCAAGGGGACCCCTTATCCCCCCTCCTCTTTGTGCTCGCCATCGACCCTCTCACACAAATCTTGGAGCTTGCCACCTCGGAGGGTCTTCTACACAAGCTACGCGGGAGGGGTACCATTTTGAGAACCTCGCTTTATGCGGATGACGCGGCGGTCTTCGTGGCCCCTCTCAAAGAGGACGTCACAAACTTTGCCTCCATCCTTGAGGCCTTTGGCGAGGTGACCGGGCTATGCACCAACTTTGATAAAAGCTCCGTGGTTCCCATTAGATGTTCTACCGTCAACCTTGACGACGTCCTTGCGGACATTCCGGCAACTAGAGCTACCTTCCCTTTGCGCTACCTTGGGCTCCCTTTGTCGGTTTGGCGCCTAAGGAGATCGGATTTCCAACACCTCGAGGATAAGTGCGCCGGCAAGCTCCCAACTTGGAATGGGAGGTACATCGCCACGGCCGGTAGGGCGTCCCTTGTGAAGTCCGTCATCGCCTCTCAAGCCATCTACTACTTGACTCCTCTCATTATACCACCGGGCACGATGCTTTTCATGAACAAGATCCAACGGGCTTTCCTTTGGTCGGCCAAAAGCTCCACCACCGGGGCCAAGTGCAAAGTCAATTGGGACCTTGTTTGTCGCCCCAAGAAGCTCGGTGGCCTTGGTGTGCTTCACTTGGACAAATTGCGGCGGCTTTGCGCTTGCGATGGCCGTGGCTAGAGTGGAGGAACCCCGACAAAATTTGGGTGGGCTCGGGGAACCCTTGCACTAAAGAGGATATGGACCTTTTCTACGCCGCAACAACGATCACCGTCGGGGATGGGAGAAAAACTCCCTTTTGGCACGCCCCTTGGGTAAACGGATTGAAGCCCAAGAACATTGCCCCTCTCATCTTCGATTGCTCCAACAAGAAGACATGCACCGTCCAACATGCTTTGCTTAACAACACGTGGGTGACAAATGTGCGCCTCGACGAGGCGTTCACCATCGAGCACTTCTCCCAATTCGTTGACCTTTGGACACTTCTCGTTGATGTGCAACTCGACCCATCCACCGCGGATGCTATTCGTTGGAACCTCACGGAGTGTGGCGAGTATTCCGCCAAGACGGCCTACAACATGCAATTTTTGGGAACCATTTCCTCAACCATGGAGAAGACGATTTGGAAGGCTTGGGCCCCCCCCAAGACCAAGTTCCTAGTGTGGCTTGCAAACCAAAACCGGTTATGGACGGCGGATCGGTTAGCAAGACGGGGGTGGCCAAATTGTGGCCTATGTCCTTTTTGTAAGCAAACCGAAGAGTCGGTATCCCACCTCTTCACTCATTGCCGCTTCACTCGTCGGATTTGGGACCTCATCAAGGGATGGTTGGGTCTTCACACGCTCCAAACGCACTCTTGGACCACCCTCTCCTTCAACGAGTGGTGGCTCTTGATGTCAAACGGTGCCACACCTAACCGCAAGGCTGTGGCCTCCATTGCCCTCCTAACCATTTGGGAGATATGATCCGAGCGCAACGCAAGAGTTTTTAAGAATAAGAGCGTGCCCCCTCCGATCATTTTTGATAGAATTAAGAGAGAGGCACTTTTGTGGGTCATTGCGGGTGCCAAATGTTTAGGCAATTTGATGCCGCGAGAGTAGTTCCTTGTAACCTATTTGTACTTCCGAACATGCTTTCTTGCATTCTCCTTCTTAATTAAATGATGGGGCAAAGCTTTTGCCCCCACTTTCAAGAAGACTGCACGGTGAGCAGTGTTGCAGCATCTGCAGCTTTCTTCTTCTCCGCACAGCCTCGCCGTTTTTTTCCGGTGCAATGAACAATGTACAAAAAATCATCATCTACTGTAGTATATTTGCTGAATGGTTTGATATTCCTAAATTTATGGACTGGTGAATGCATGATAGGGATCTACTAGTATGAGTTGAAGATTTACAAGCAAAGTCCGTAGAAGGTATCCAAATATGTAGTGTGCGCATGATTCGGGACGTGTGAGCGGCGTTGCACGAGACGGTGAAAGAAGACCGGTGTGTTGCAACGGGAGCACGGCCAGTCCGTTCCTGTGAAAGCCAGAGGCCGCATGATCAGCGTGCGTGCTCACGCACGGCACAGACAGTGGTACGGGGACAGCAGCTCCCTGCCATTTTCACCAACCCGGATCGATTTCCGGCCAACTTACCAGTACTACTACTGCTCTTCGACACCAGTCTGCTCCCTCGATTCGAGGCCCACCGGAGCAGCCAACTCTGGAGCAAGCCTGAAGAAGATTGATTAGAAGACCCATTGCACTTTTGAATTGATGTAATGCGAAAGTCAGCCAACAAGAAGCAAAAAAATCGAATCATAATTTGAATTGATGTAATGCGATTAATAATGGTAAAACAAAATACTGAAATAAAATGGTAAAAACTAACAGCTACAACATGGTGGAAAATATGAAATGCACCCATGTTTCTACAAATAGGCATAAAGCATGCAAACCCCCCGTATGGGTTTAAAAGTACAAAATGATATACGCAGTAATCTGTCTACAAACCTATTTAGTTATAAGGCCCTCTCAAGGTTCTAAGAATATGACTTATGGATACAAATTGTTGAAGTGTATAAGTGGATTATATGACCCTTTCCATCAGATCGGTCTTTTAGAATAGTGGTCAGCGCATGAAACTTGACAAAAAAAAAAGCATGATGCTCCACCCACCGCGCTTCAACATTTTTTGTGCCTCTATTATAATTTTTACTATATGTATATTTTTATGTTATACAGGTTAGTAAATTATTTCAGCTATTAAAGTGTCATGACTGAAGGCTCGTGGAAGATTTGACTCAAGACAACGACTTGATAACCTTACGATGTCACTGGTCGGAGGTGAAAACTAGCGATTTGGCGTTTATCATTCGGTTCCCGTGACAAGCCGAGAACATAAGCGTGTTCTCTCCATGTGGTAGGCATGGTCGTCGTGTGTCGAGCTGCCCTATTTGATTGAACTCAGTAGCCTTGATTTTTACAAATCTTGGATAAAAATCATTGATCTAGACTTTACTTGACAACAAATACAACATGTCCACCCGTCATTCCATCTCAGAACTGAATATAGATAATGTGTCATTTACTATTTCCTCTTAATGATCTTGATCACCTCAGTACATGATGCTCTCGGTTACACATGCATATCAGGATTTTTTATGCTCAATTCAACAGTAAGAACGGATAACCTTGTAAATTACTAAATTATAATGCAAGATACAAACTTAACGAGATACAATTACATCAGCATGCGATCCAATTTGTCATTGTGGAGCAACATAACATTCACGAAAACCAACATTATAATTTACTGGAAACCATAGAACATGATTTAATTTGACCATCTGTGATCTGTGCAATTCTCATCCCAGATAAAACTGGCCACAGTTCGTCTCTCTTTTTACCTTGTACGCTAGAAAAACGATTTTTTTTTTGCCACGCCTAATAGGCTATTAGGCCTCCATATCGGTGAAGTCCATGTCCTGGAGGAGCTCGTCCACCGGCTGCAACTCCGGCTGTGGCAAGTCGGTCCAGACATCGTCGAGCTGCGCACCTGGAATGAGGCTGAAGTCCAGCTCTGTCAGCTCTCCGCCGTTGATGTCCATGAGTGGTTCCTTGAGGGGGACGCCCGCCCTAGCTGCCGCCTTCTGCAGTCCGATGCCACCACCATCAACCTTGAAGTTTGGCTTGGCGTTGGCACCGTGCAGCTTGATGACCGCCGCATCATATGCTCTGGCGGCCTCCTCGGCGGTGTCGAAGCTGCCGAGCCATGTGCGAGCACTCCCCTTGGACGCTGCGATCTCCGCGCCGAACTTGCCGTTCGGTCGCCAGCGCACGCCGCGGAACCCCGTCCGGTTGTTCCGCCGCGTACCCGTCGCCTTCTCCACGCAGGGCAGCTTGGTGGAGGCGGCGGCGTGCGCTTTGGCGGCGTCCTCGGCAGTGACGAAGGTGCCGAGATACACCGGTTTGTGCGTCCTCGGATCCCTGATCATCGACCTGTACTTGCCGCTGGCTAGACGCTGCGCGCCACGGAACTGGGTTCGGGCCTCCGGCAAAGGCAAAGCCTTCTTCATCTTCCTCCTCCTCTCCACATCATCCACGGCGTCCCCGTGCTCCTCCCTGACCTCACGCATGCCGGTCGTCGCACTCGCGCGGAAGTTGGGTTTCGCCTTGGCGCCGTGCAGCCTGACGGCCGCCGCGTCATATGCCCTGGCGGCGTCCTCGGCGGTGACGAACGTGCCGAGCCACAGCTGAGCTCGCCGCGACGGGTCCCGTATCTGCGCGGCGTACTTGCCGCTCGGTTGCCGGAACACGCCGCGGAGCTCGGTCCGGGCGTCCGGCCGAGCCGCCGCCTTCTTCTTCACCACCACCCCGGCAGCGTCAAGCCCGAATGCTGCGGCGTCGTAGGCTTTGGTGGCGTCCTCGGCGGTGACGAAGGTGCCGAGCCACAGCTGAGCTCGCCGCGAGGGGTCCCAAATCTGTGCCCCGTACGCGCCGCTCGGTTGCCGGATGACGCCGCGGAACTCGGTGCCGGCGTCCGGCCTAGGCCTGGCGTTCTTCATTCCCGGACGACGCTCTGCAGCGGCAGCCTTTACATGCGCCGTCCCGATCTTGCTCTCCGCGGCGTGGAGTTGCAGCTCGGCGGCCGCCGCGTCGTACGCTTTGGCGGCGTCCTCGGCGGTGCCGAAGGTGCCGAGCCAGACATTGGCTCGCCGCAACGGGTCCCAGATCTGCGCCCCATACGCGCCGCTTGGTTGCCGACGCACGCCGACGAACTCGGTCCCGGCTTCCGGCCTAGACTTCTTCCTCCTCCTCACAGCTTCTACAGCCTCCTCATGTACCGCCGCGATCTCACTCGCGCTCTCCGTCGTCGCCATCGCGATTCTCGACAAGAAGTGGCAGAAAAAGCTTCTACAGCTAGTGGCACCAACTCCGTGCTGCAGTCTCTACGCTGGTGTTGCCGTCAGGTTTCCTTTTGACCTGTGAGAGACAAAGCCTTCTTCCACTATTGTGTAGTATAGTACAACGTACTACGGAGTAGAGTACATGCATGATTACAGGTCAAAAATATATTACCGATGCTGATATGTTGTGGAGTATATTTTCTGAGTATGATTCATGGGAGTATGAGTTTATAAGGAGAACATGAACATCTCAGCTTGTAGAGATTTTTTCCTACGAAAAAAGATGCCAAGAACATCATACTTGAAATCATATTCTAGAGTATATGATTACAAACAATGACCATTTCCACTATATGAAAGAAATTGCGCTTTAAAAGTGAAAGAAAAGGGTAAAAAGATATCAAAATCATCAAAGAATATAAATTATCTTACAACATGGTAACAAGTATGAAACCATAAGTTTGAATCCATTTCTCTTGCCCTAGGCACAAATGGCGAGCTTTTGTCCACACTTTAATTAGTTTAAATAAATCCAAGAATAATAAGGATAAGTACACAAGTTTCATCTAACATATCATGTAATGTCACACCTAAATAAATTAGAATAAATTTACAATAAATAGCAGAATTCACACTAGATAGTAGCTAATGCGGGTTGGCATTGAGTTCTTCTTTTTGATAGAAGGTGATAGCACCCGGTTATAAAATGACAAGCCCGAAACAGTAAGAGTTATTGCGGGTGTTGAGCTTAGAGGAAAAATAAACAAGAAGCAAAAATGAAAAAAACGACAAACAAACTACTCGAGAATGCTCCAAGTTCTCGGCAAATCGCTGACCGGAGATGGAGCAGGTGAACGATCGATGATGTTTTTTCAAGCCATACTCATATTTTGACTTGGTAGGTTCGAGTTGTGATTATGCACTATATACCTTTTAGAATTAGAATGATTGAAGGTGTTAACAATGGTCGAACAGTGCCGCCGGCGTGCTGCGCCAGGGGCACATGCGTAAATATTCAGGGGGAAATCAATCACATGTTCCAATTGGCGCCTATCCCATAATCCGCCAAGTTGGAGCTTTGGAATATGTTAATATGGACCTAATATGTTAGGAAGTTCTGATCGGAGTGTTCAGTTCGTTAGTACGTTCAGATTAGACAGGTCTCTACACAAGAATCAGAGCAAATGCATGGCCGGAGAGACAATTGACAGAGCACAATATTGTAGAGATCCACTATGAAACTATCTTCTCCTGATAATAGCAAGCATGACTTAGCCTGAACCATTTTCTACATATATATGGATCTGCAATCTGTCATAATAATGTGGAAACATAACATCAGTTACACAAACATAACAGCAGAATATATATTCATGTTTTCCTTACAGCCACAAAAATATATAGGAGGATTTTTGTCACCATCGAAACACCTTGCAGAGTACTCAACTAATAATAGTATATAATGATATCAAGTAGAAGATCCTATTACATTAGCATGAAATCCCATTAATTATCTGATCACTCATTACAGCGAAACATAGCATCCACCAAAACCAAGATGAGCATCCGCAAAAACAAAACATGATTTTGATCAATTAGCCGCATTTCGTCTCCGTTTCCTTTTACCCGTGTACCTACGCCATGAAAACGAAACAAAAAACAGAGCATTTCCCACACCTGTCTGTCTAGGCGGCCACATCGGTGAAGTCCATGTCCTGGAGGAGCTCGTCCACCCACTGCAGCTCCGCCTGTGGCAAGTCGCCATTGAGGTCCATGCCTGGTTGCTTGAAGTTTGTGATTGCCCGGTCGCCACGCAGCCTTACGGCCTCCGCATCATACGCACCGGCGGCGTCCTCAGCCTTGTGGAAGACGCCGAGATACTGCTCTGATCGCTGCAGCGGGTTCCAGATCCGTGCCCTGTACTTGCCGCTCCGTGTCTTGGACACGCCGCGGAACCCTGACGGAGCAGCCGCCTGCGCCTGCACGTCCATGCCCTCATCAACTTCGAGCTTGGTTTTGCCAGCCGCGCCGTGGAGCTGGGCGGCCGCCGCGACTCCCCGCGGCACGCCCTCCGTTCGTGCCTCCGTTTCCTTCTTCACAGCCTGCTCGGCGAACTGCGCGCCTGGTCCAACGCTGTCCGAGAAGAGGTTGAGCGCCAGGAGCTCCGGGAATTCGACCGGCAACTCGTCGCTCACATCGGCTTCCAGATCGTCGAGCTGCGCGCCGTCCGAGAAGAGGTTTCCCGCCAACAGCTCCGGGAAGTCGCTGAGGTCCATGGGCGAGTCCACGCCCACACCGGCAACGGCGGCGGACGTCGGCGGCTGCTCGAAGTTGGTTTTGGCAGCCGCGCCGTGGAGCTCGACGGCCGCGGCATCATACGCTCTGGCCGCGTCCTCGGGGGTGTCGAAGGTGCCGAGCCACGTCCGAGCTTCCCCGTTGGAGTGTCGGATCTGCGCCCCGTACTTGCCGCTCAGCCTGCGGTGCACGCCGCGGAACTTGGTCCGGCCTTCCGGCCTTGCCACCGCCTTCTTCATCTTCTTCTTGGCGCTAGTCCCCGCGTCTTGGCCGGAGAAGGGCGGCTCGGATAATGCGTGCAGGTGCGGCGACGCGTCGGAGGTGGCGACCGTATTCTTCGTCCTGCGGATGGAAGCCACGGCCCCGCCGTGCTGCCTCGCCGCCATGGCAGAACCGAGGGAAATCACGTGAGCTTCTTGGGGGTTTTGGGATGCTGAGGGGATTGATTGTGCTGTAGAGGTGAATAGAACGGGGTACTGGTACTGCCTGGCGATTATCGTTGTCATGAAAGGGTGCTACAGTACTTTATTTGTGTTTTCAGGAGGTGATCTGGTTCATCTTCAAGATTTTCTTCTTGTGTTCTCAGTATTCTTAATGAGCATACTAGAATTTCTCGCAATGTATCGACTCACAACGTTCACAGCTGATTGTTTCGTTGGAATTTCAACACCAGTATAGAGAAAAAAGAGAGTGAACTCTTTTGCTATATTGTTGGCAATTGTGACACTCATTGCAACCATTTAGTGAAACAAAAACAATAAATCCACCATCTATGCAGTTTTACACAGTCTTACCCGTTTTGACGGTTGACATGTTTATTTAGAATAGACCGGCGTGTTAGGTCAACATGGTGTGATAAAATATGTAAAGTGTAGAGAGTGTCATCGACGATCTGATGAAATTGCACATTACACCATGCTCACGTTATTTCGTTGCGCAAACCATCAATTATACATATTTTTTTGACATTCTCCACCATGTCTACGTCTAATCCGTTGCAAACCATTCTAAATGCTCTATTTGTCCCAATTGACAGCCAGCTGACGGTCGGGTCTAACATGGATAAATCAAACACTTTTTTGTAATCGTATTGAGGTTGTCGATATCTATCTCTTTTCAGGAAAGAAATTTTGTTGTTGTCCATATGTTGAAATATAATACCCGTCTCTGATTAGAATACGTTTTGATCGGCTACTATGTCCCTAGTTATAAAATGTTTTGGTAGGCTAATTTAGCCTACCAAAATATTTTATAAGTAGGACAACAGAAGTACTATTCTTCTATCTTAGCAGCCGCCGGCGCAAGGATCCCTTCTCTTCCTCTCCCTCCCAGCCGCCACCGCTAGAGGAGGCAACTAGGTTAAGCCCTACGTGGTTGCGTCGGGACATTCTTGTGTGGCGGCGTCCACATGTGATGTGGTCGAGAGAGCATTGGATGTCTTGGTTGCACAACGTGAGGTCCCTACGTCGCGTCTCCTGCAGGTGTGGCTTCGGTGACGACCCATCTGGTATAGCGATAGCGGCGGCCTACACAAGATTCTTCCCAGCGGCTTGTCCTCTTGGGCGGCGGTAGGGTAACGGCCCACCATCCTGCCTTGGGTAGGGGAGGGTGCATGCGTCGGTGAGTATGTCAGGCCACGTGCATGGGTCTGTGGAATTGACAGCCGATGGCTGTGTGTGACCTCGTGAAGGTCGTACTCCAAAATTTCGTCACACTTTTGGTTGAATTTCTCAAAATTTACAGTTTTCGTTGAGGGTTGAGAAAATGTAATCTCGTCGTATAGGGTATTATCATTAATATTCTAAACCGATGCACTAGTCTATTGGTAAACGGTATTGGTGGTTGAATGCATGGGTATGAGTTCGACTCGAGCTTCGCACATCTACTTTTGCTGATTTAAGCTAATCTTGAAACTTTGAAATCAGATCGAACTTTTTAAAATTTTCTTCAATATTTCGTTAATTTCGTGAAATTCGCAAATCTCGAATAGGGATGAAACAAATAACCAAAAATAAATGCAAAACCCTGGTTCCGATCTTTGTTCTGTTTCCTGCTAATTAATCAGTCCATGCGATTTTTTCCTTATTAATGAAAATGATAAATCTTGTCTTGTTTTAAAATCCTTTTCATCCATGTCAAAAATGTGTCATGTCCAAAAAGTGTGATGTGGCTTGTACTCGTGTTGATGGGCGGTTAGTGTCAAATTTTACTTCCAGTAGTGTGTTCGGTCTAGGTTGCAACAGATTCGACGTACACCTAGTGCCTGGTGGAGAGTGCATACAACCTGTAAACCTGGTATTTTCTGCAAGAGAAATGACTTGAGAATGGTGGAATCTGCAGTTTCCTCTCGACGATAATGTCCACGTTGGTATTTCCGAATCTTAGTTACCACCATATGTTTAATTCCTCGTTGTTGTCTTGTATTTTTGATTATGAGTTATCACCTCGCACCTTGGACATGTATCGGACAAAGAGGGCCCGGAATTTTTAAAATTGATAATATACACAAATTTGAACAAGATGACAAATGCATAACCAAAGGGTGAAAATTAAATTCACCCGAAAAACAAATTATGGACGATAAAAGATTGCCATGTGTCCAACTTTCAAGGAAAAAAAACTGAGTTCATAGAATAAGCAGAAAGCGAACCAAAACGTTTCGTGCAACTACAGAACTACTACCATGGAGCACAGCATGTTCCATGTCTGTACTACCAGTGGCATCTCTGCACATCGGTTTGATTTCGTGTTGGGCATTGATGAAGGCAAGCAAAAGCCTGCGTGAAATATTCTGACGGAAGGCCGCGTCTGAAAAGCGCGGCAGACTTGTCTGATTCGCTGAAAAGGTTGGTAGCAACCTGGTCGCCGATACGCTGCACGGCTGCAGAACCATGATATCCCTCTTGTACGAGCAGCAGCGCAGCGGGTTTGTCTCCTTGTTCTTAATCTGTTTGGAAAAAAATTCAAGTGGTGAAGTTTAATGTACTTATGTGAAGTTTTTTTTATTGCATTGGCAGATAGGGGAAGTTGAAGTGGTGAATTCTTAATCTGTTTGGAAAAAAAATCAACAATTCAAATAATGCGTTGTAGGCTATATTTTGTATTTGAAATAGAAATTTCCAAAATTCAACAATTTAAATGTTGTTGAATTGTGTGTGGTTAAAACTTGAAAGTTTGAATTATTATGATATGAAATTAGAGCTCCTACGCACCAAGATAAGAAAATGAAACATAATGAACCGTTGGGTGCAACTTTCGGAAATCTGTCAAACCAATGCGCTAAACCGTCAAGAGAAAATAGTGATCAGTTTTATAACAACCCTAGAAGATTTTTAAAATATGTCCATACCCTAAAAAATACGAACATAAGGGAAAATACCACTCTACGAAATTTCATGTAGCATCTCATCTCCGTGTGTGTTTTAGGGTCAGGCATCAAAACACACCCACATGACCCCAAATTTGGGGTTATGTCATACATTCCCCTAACCTTTCTTGTTCGTATCCTCCTCCACCATGATCACTCTGCTCAAAACACGACTACAAAAGGAGTTGCCAGAATCATCTCCTACTACCTAGTAGGCGGCTATTGTTCTTCACAAATCCATGTCCCATTACATGATATATCCACGCCAAAAGAAATGGTGCACATCAGGTCCATAATATGACAAATCAGCAATAAAAGGGAAACCTGGCCATGCATGAAGTACTGAGATAACTATATCAAATGTCAAAGTTATAACTATATATGGACACTCCCAAAAGCTATTTTTATCTGAAATTACTAGCTTTTGTTGCATATATTTTCCTAACGGTTCAAGATAACCACAAGCATGTACGTAGCAACCATAAGCTAGAAGATTAGTCCGTAAGATGAACATCGAAACATATATTATGAGCTAACTAAGATATGAATGCTTATCTATCACCCAGCTCTAGCTCTGAGCTGAACCTTCGCTCCCTCTCAGTATCGAGGATGCATGTTCTCAGTAGTATTTATACCACATCTCACTTAATTTTCCTGCTCAATGCAACGGAGAAACTGATACCTTGTAGAGTAGCACAAACTTAAATAGCAATGCAACTTTGATAAGGCAAAAATCTACCAAGTTGGAGTGTTGGCATTCAAATCAAATTGCAAAGGCGGCCAATTCTCCTTTCTAAAGCTGTTAAATAATCTACCAAGTTGGGAGTGCTAGCATTCAAGTTTATACGGATGTGCTAATACTAGTAGAAACTGTATGGGAGCATAACATAACATCCCCTGAAACCTCATTGTAGCTCAACATATATTGATGTTTCCTACTCCCTCCGTCCAGAAATAAGTCTCTCAAGTTTGATCAAAAGTGGATGTATCTATACATGTTTCATATCTAGATACATCCACTTTTTATCAAATCTGAGACAGTTATTTTGGAACGGAGGGAGTAGTAAGTAACAAAAGAACATCACATAGCTAGGATTTTGATCACCTGTGCAACTGTTATCCCGAACAAAATTTGTCCTAATACCTCTCATTCCTTTCTCAATTTGTACGCCAGACTAACACAGAAAGCACACCTGTTAATCCACCACTTGGTCGAAGTCGTTGAGGAACTCGTACACCAGCTGCAAATCCGCCGCCGTCGGCCAGTCGATCCCGAGATCGTCCATCTGCGGGCCTGGGATGGGGCTCTCCGAGAAGTCGACCGCCGGCGGCTCCGAGAAGTCGTTGGGGAGGTCCGTGGACGCCACCTCGCCGTCATCAGCAGCGGCCGCCGTGGGATTTTGCTCGAAGTTTGTTGTTGCCGCCGTGGGCAGTTGCTCGTAGTTTGTTGTGGCCGCCGCGCCGTACAGTTTGACGGCCGCCGCGTCATATGCCAGAGCGGCCTCCTCGGCGGTGCGGAACGTTCCCAGCGGCACCGAAGATTTCGCCATCGAGTCCCAAAGCTGTGCACGGTACTTGCCGCCCGGTTTCCAGAACACGCCGTGGAACCCGGTCCCGGCGTCGGGCCTAACGGCCGGAGGCTTCTTTACCTTCGTCTTCAGGCTCCCCGACAGCTCGCCGCTTGCCGTGAAGTTGGTTACCGCGCTCGCGCCGCGCATCTCGACGGCCGCGGCGTCATATGCCCTGGCGGCCTCCACGGCGGTGCCGAAGCTTCCCACCGACCGGGTAGATTTAGCCTTGGAGTCCCATATCTGTGCCTTGTACTTGCCGTGTGGTGACCGCGACACGCCACGGAACTCGGTCCAGGCGTCCGCCCGCTTCAACTTCATCTTGACGCTCCCCGCCGCTTGGCTGGACGACTCGCTGCTTGCCTTGCATTTGGTTACCGCGCTCGCGTCGTGAAGCTCGACGGCGGCGGCATCACCCACAGCCCCAGCCCCCGCTGCCTCCACCGCCGTGACATCCATGCCCGGGCGCAGGCCCTGACCTCGCGGGATCTCCGCCATTACCAATTCACGACCATCTCTGGACTGGACGTACGGAGGAGGTAGAGAGGTTCTGGTTTCCGCGGCCGCGCTCGCGTCGTGCAGCTCGACGGCGGCGGCATCACCCACAGCCCCCGCTGCCTCGTCCTTCTCCACCGCCGTGACATCCATGCCCGCGCGCAGGCCCTGGCCTTGCGGGATCTCCGCCATTACCCTGGCTGGCAGAGAGTACGTACGGAGGTAGAGAGGTTCTGATTTCCAGTTTCGCTTCGCTGTGGCTTTGTCTTTTATCTCGTGATTCGTCCACCGTGGACATTCCGTGTTGCGGCAGCTCTACGGTGGAACTGTCACGTTACTATGAAACATTTCTAGCTGATCCTGTTGCATATGCAACTCATGTGTAATCTATGTGTAACTAAAAAAAAGTGTAGTTGCAACTCATGTCTAGGTGGGAAAATCACAGTTACAACTCTGCAACTCACATCCTACACGAATCACGATGTAAATCTGATGGCATTAGAGTTGAGTGAGCCCTAACATATTTCTCGCTCGAGTGAGAAATAGCAAAACCGATAAAATTTAACCAAAAAAACTACTTATCCATCTTTTATATTTAACTCCTTTTATTTGAGTAATTAAAAGTTGGAAGTTCCTAACCAAAATCCTATTTTTTATAAACCAGATATTTATTAGACGACAAGAATTTCTCAAATAATGTGAGGCCTAGAGCCAAACCAAACTGCTGTTTTATTTTCTATCTCACCCAGTTGACACGACAGTTGGCAAGCTCTAGCCCTCGAAACATAAGCGCAACTCCGCGTTCAACAGTTCCTCACAGTCACATAGTTGCAGTGATTGAAAAGATGAAAAGATAATGCTCCCGTTTGCATCCCGAAGAATCATGCCAACACCAGTTGTACCATCATCCATTCTAAATGAATCATCTATGGTGAGCTTCACCCGACACATCGGCGGTTTAGACCAAGGTTTATCAGGTGGGCCATTCCTCTTCCGCGTACTTCCGAGTTCCGACATCAATCGTAGGAGCAAGTGCATGCCTCCATTTCAGCAGTCGACTTATTCTGAATATTTCTCCCTCCGTTACTTATACAACTACTATGTGGCCACATGTAGATGTACCTGAATATGAAACTAGAAATGTTACATGTCTAGATACATCTACGAGTGGCCACATGAAAATCGTCGAATATGAAACAGGGGAAGTACTAAATATGTTTGTATAACGGTAGAGGAAACACTTTGAGCCCTCAAGTGCAGAAATAATTTTATCATGGGTGATTTCGTTCCTACGCTTACCACACTAACTAGGCCACCAGTAATGTGTTACTAATCAATTTTTAGGCGGCACATTCATCACAAATGACCGGAACCAAAGGCGAGGTAGTGCATGGAGGTTATTCTCTGCGAGTAGCCGCCAGCAATCATGTATTGCATTCTATGTATGGTGTGCATGAGGACATTTAACAAAGTGTGTGCCACATCCTCCTTTTCCAAGTCATTCTCATTTTCCTACTCAGTTTATTTTTTTATGTAGCCAAAGCATCAGAAGCAGCTCTCCAAGCAAATGTCACTCCAAGCTCACTTTTGGAGGAACATCTACAGATCAAATTCACTTCCAGCATGGTTTGTCGCCATCAGGGCTAGAGCTAGAGTCTCCATAATCATATTTGAGATGACGTCACCTACGAGCCAGTTTATATGTCGAACTGACCGAGAAAACAGCATTGCGTTCCGGCATCCAAGCTAACCTAAGACATCCTCCTGATCATGGTGTGAGGGCTTTATTTTAAGAATTGCCCGTCCTCTCCAACTCCGGTTGCTGACGACGCCGACACGACGCACCGCCGCTCTTGTCCTCCCCCGACAAATCGAAGGGTACCACAAGCTCCATTGTGATCCCCTCCATCTTCTTTGCAAGATAAATGTGCTAAAACGCCAGAGACACGTCGTCCTCTCCAACTCCGCCCGAGCGTCGCGCTGCCGTTTCAGTCTTCCTCGACCTCCACCTCCACCGTCGAGCACGTGAGCATCACCATGGTGAGCTTCTCATCCTATTGGACCATCTCCTCATCCTCCCCGTGCTCTAATTCATCCGTTCGCCGTGCTCTGTCGTCCGCCGCCACCATTTTTGTCGCCGCTAGCAATCAATTGGTCCAAACCCATCGCGAAACGATTCCCGCAGCTCCCTCGTGCAAAGCCCTAACATCTCGTGTTCAATTTCGTACCGGATCGAGCGATTCGTGCTCACCCGAGCCGGATTTCAGCCATGGAATTGCTGATGTCAACGCACTTCTTTTATTGTTCAGAAAATTATTTCTTCTAATTAATAAAACTCTGATATGTCATCGAATACAACGATCTAGCAACCGGTAAACGTAGATAAATCTTCGCCCATCTTTTAGTACCGTAACCTAAGTGAACCCGACAGACAAGTACGAGTACACTAACTATGTATTTTACTCTTCATATCACCATCTCACTTAATTTTCCTGCTCAATTCAACAGAGAAACTGAAACTTTGTAGCACAAAGTTAAATACCAACGCAACTTTGATAAGGCATACTCTACCAAGTTGGGGTTTTGGCATTCAAATTGCGAAGGCATGGCCACCAATTCAAAGTACGATTACTCAAACTCACACGAAGGTGCTAACAGCACAAACTGTGTGTGTGTGTGTGTAGAAGCATAACATCCCCCTAAAACCTCATTGTAGATCAATATATTTAGTACGTATACATGTTCCCTGGTAACAAAAGAACGTCACATAGGATTTTGATCACCAGTGCAACTGTCATCTCGAACAAAATTTGTCCTAATATACGCCAGACGAACACAGAATGAAAAGTTTTCGCCCACACCTGTTAAGCCACCACTTGATCGAAGCCCTTGAGGAAGTCGTGCACCAGCTGCAAATCCGCCGCCGTCGGCCAGTCGGTCCCGAGATCGTCCATGAGCGGGCCTGGGATGAGGCTCTCCGAGAAGACGACCGCCGTCAGCTCCGGGAAGTCGTTGGGGAGGTGCATCGACGACACCTCGCCGTCATCAGCAACGCCCGCCGTGTGCTTTTGATCGAACATTGGCTGTTGCTCGAAGTTTGTTCTGGCCGCCGCGCCGCGCAGTTCGACGGCCGCCGCGTCAAATGCCCTGGCGGCCTCCTCGGCAGTGCCGAACCTCCCCAGCGACACCAACGATTTCCCCTTCGAAATCCGCGCACGGTACATGCCGCTCTGTAGCCTCTGCACGCCGCGGAACTCGGTCCGGGCGTCGGGCTTAGCCGCCGCCGGCTTCATCTTCAGGCTCCCCTCCGCTTGGCCAGACAGCTCGCCGCTTGCCTTGAAGTTGGTTACCGCGCTCGCGCCGCGCAGCTCGACAGCCGCGGCGTCAAATGCCCTGGCGGCCTCCACGGCGGTGCCGAAGGTTCCCAGCGACCGTGCAGATTTCAGCTTCGAGTCCCATATATTCGCCGCGTACTTGCCGTATGTTGTCCGCCACACGCCGCGGAACGCCGTCCGGGCGTCCGGTCTTGCCGCCGCCCGCTTCTTCACCTTCATCTTGTCGCTTCCCGCCGATTGGCTGCCGGACGAGTCTCCGCTTGGCTTGAAGTTGGTGACCGCGCTTGCGCCGTGCAGCTCGACGGCCGCGGCATCGTACGCTCTCGCGGCGTCCTCGGCGGTGTCGAAGGTACCGCCGAGCCACCGCATAGTCCCCTTCGAGGCTCTGATCTGCGCCGAGTACTTGCCGTTTACTGCCCGGGACACGCCAAGAAACTCGGTCCGCGCTTCCGGCCGCCTCGCCGCCATCTTCTTCATTACCGCCGTCCCCTCGCCGCCCAGCTCCTTCGAGGCAACATGCTCGCCGCGGATCTCGGTTTGGACCATCTTCCTCCTCCTGCTACCCACGGGTTCCGCTGCCTTGGCGTCCCCCGCCGCCATCACATCCACGCGCGCGCGCAGGCCCTGATCTTGGGCGTTCTCCGCCATTACCACCATCACTGCACTGGACAGGCCAGGGCGCCGCCAAGAGAGTGCGTACGGAGGAGCCGAGGAGAGGTTCGGATTTTACCTTTCGATGTGGTCTGTTTCTCGTGACAATGTCGAGCATTAACGTGTTGCCGCAGCTCGTTTTGAACTAGGGTAGTGTCGTGTCCAATCGTCATGCAACTATGGACATTTCCCCGAACTACCTAAGTACACGTATAATGCAACGAGTGCTTTTTTTTTGCGGGAAATGCAACCGCGTGCTTAATGATGTGTTATAAAAATAAACATGTATATTCAGAAGCATCGGTGATTTTCTTTATATTTACAAATATGTCATGCGAATGCTGCATGTCTTCGCACGATATCTCCGTGGCGTAGTGGCCGAATAGCTGGAGCCAAACGCCGCAATATCATGTCCTTCTCCTTGGCTCGGTACGACGACATCCTGGGCTCGGTGGCGGAGGGAAGGTGGCTGAAGGTGGTGGAGGTGTAGGGGTCGACGGTGGCGGGTCTGTGCGGCATCTGGAACCGATGCGGTGGTGCGATGGCGTGGTGGTGTGAAAGGAGGGGTGGGGGCGAAATCGACCTGGTGATCCGATCCAGGCTGGACGTTTTGGACAGAGCTTTCCGACTCGACCCGAGTTTTCTGGGCTTGGTGCGAGCTTGACTCGGGCCCGTTAGAAAAATTAACCGAGCCGAGCCTCGGTACGTCCCGTTTGGCCCGCTCGCTTGGTACGTGAAGCAGCCCATGTAGCATATACCGACAGTTCTAGCCCAATAGTATGTTGTTTTTGTCCACAAACAGGCCACCAGGCAATGAGCGCTTCAGTTTTAGGTCTCCCGAATCACTGCCGCCACAAAAGCAAACTTGATTTGCCTCTTCCACTTCGTCGCCGCCCGTCAATGGAGGCCTCCGCAACGAGCCCGTCCCGTTTCCAGCGCCCCGTGCTCCCCCACGTGCCCACAATTGCCTCTGCCGTACTGCACCGCCGCTCGGGATGACGACCCCATTCGTCAGTGACCCACCTCCATCAGCTCGGGCCGAGCTCCATCTTGCAGCTCGCCGGCATCTTGAGCCGGCTTAAGGCTCGCCAATTCTGGCTCTAGCTTTTTACAGGCTCGGTACGAGGGTACGAGCTGGACCGAGTTGCCTCGCATCCAGCCTGAGATGTGATGCAGAAGTGGATCAGACGGTGGAGGGGTGCAGCGACGAGACCACAAGTTTTTTGTCGTGGCAACAGGCATATGCCCCAAATTTGTACCATTTATGAACAAAATTTAGGGTCACCCAAAAAAGTATGCAACACCAGCTAGCGATATGCCATATGATGGATCTACAATTTTGTTTAAAAGCTCTAAATTACCGTTTTTGGGCAACTGATCTATTTAGTGCATTATTGGAGATGGTGAGACATTTCCCATACTAATGGCACTAGGGTTAAAGTATTTTTTTTGCAGCCTCCTCTCTAGGCAACTTGCACTTGAAATTGCCTAACCACGGTTTTGGACGTTGCAACCGAGAAAAAAAATATCTAAACCGTCAAATTTACATTGTGATTCATGCTGACATGTGAACTGCACCTGAGTCACAAGTAAGAGGTAACTAGGACTTGGCTGACGTCACCTAGTTGAAACCGAGCTCTAGGCATGCCCAAAAGAAAATTATATGGTTAATTCTATTTTCTAGAGTTAGTAATGATAAAGAACATGGATTCACGCAAGTTGTGTAGAGATACCTATTACCTACGCCATGTGTCAAGTTTTTTTTTTTTAACAAGGTTTCTGTCTAAAATTGCTAATATTTGTATGTTTTTATTCTGAATAGTTCGAGACAAATATGAGCATATACCTATTTTCATTGTAACGAATTACATATCCTTTTGGATATTTTAGTGTACATGCATAGTGAGTTGAGTGAACAAATATATTAAAACACATCTATATATTTATGAAGTTAAAAAATTAGAACATCTTATTAATTTATTTTTGAATCACAATGTAAATTTGACAGTTTACTTTTTTTTGTCTTGGTTACAATGTCCATCCGGTACTGATAGCATTTCTTCCATAAATTTATTTTCACCTAGAGAATCTCTGAAGGACTTTCAAAAAATTGGGGTATATATTTTTTTGTGATTAAAAATTGGGGCATATTTGAAACATGTATTTGACCATGATTATGTGGCTGCCGATCCCATGCATGTGTTATGCTTGCTCGATTCAATAGTAAGAACCTAGTCCCTCCGTTTCAATAAAGGATGTCTCAACTTGATCTTTTTTTTGAGAAAATGTCTCAACTTGATCAGAACACAACATTAGAGCAGGAACAATTTATACGACAGACATACAAACAAACAAACAAACCCAAAGAAAACAGAGAGGTTTTCCATACAGGCAGACAAAGAAACCCAAAGAAAACAGGCAGAGGTTCGTTTTCCAGAACCTGTTGAGCCACCACATCAGAGTATCAGACATGAGTCAAGTGAAGCTCAGCTCCGTGAAGTCGTTGAGGAGGAGGTCCATGGACATGGACGAGTCCTCGCCGCCGACGACGTGCCCGTCGCCGTGATTGTGCGGACACGGAACCCTCTGCGAGATGGGCACCGCGAGCGTGAACGCCTCCATGCGAATGCAATCCTGCAGAGCTGCTGCATTGGGGTCGAGCGCCGCCTTGCTGCGCTGGAGGTGGAGCGCCTGGAGCTGGTGGAAGTAGTCGGGGCACGTCATGGAGTCCTCGGGGTCGGGGCGCTTCCTGCAGCTGTTCTTGAAGTAGGCGTTCATGTTCTCCCACTTCTTCTGGCACTGCTTGGAGCTCCGGGTGTAGCCCATCCGACGCATGCCCGCCGAGATCTCCGTCCAGAGCATCCGCTTGCACCGCTTCGGCGGCACGGCCTCCTGGTGCCGCACGTCCAGGTTGCTCCGCAGCTGGATCAGCGCGTGCACCTCGGTCTTGAGCCACGGCGCCGCCCTGCCGCTGCCTCCGGTCCGCGTCTCGGCGGCCGTCATGACGGTGTCCTTGCTGCTCTGGTGTACCACCAGCGCTTGCTGCTGCTGCGGCGTCGCGGGTGGCATTGTCGGAGGCTTCTGCGGTCGCGGCTGCGTACACGCCGGTGGTTGCGGTGACGGCGGCGGTGCGGCGGCGTCGGGACCGGTCTGCCCGGCGGTGATCTTCTGTATGACGGAGAGCACTTCGGCGTGGCGGGTGGCGGCCATGGCGCGGTCCTGCGCGAGAATCTCCTGCTCGCGAGCCAGGCGCGCCGTCTCCTGCCGCCGCCACGCCTCCTCGCGGACCATGCGGTCCTGTTCCCGCTTCTCCATGGCCTCGAGGATTCGCTGCTGCATCGCCTCTTGCCGTTCCATCGCCCGCTTCATCAGAGCCTCGAAGAACCTCATCATCTTCTCGCTCTCGTCACCGGCAGCCTCTGACGTCCTCTTCCACTTCCCTCGCTCGCCCATGTCGTCGGTGCCCTCGGCGTCGGAGTCCTCCGTGTTGGGCGTGACACCAACAGACGGCGGCTCGGGTAAGGCACGTACGGCCGAGTTCTTGCCGTCGTTGATGCCGGCGCGGCTGTCCTTTCTGCGCTTGTAGTAGTACTTGTGCATTTTCTCGAACTTGCTTTGTGCGTCCGGCATAGCCTTCTTAATCCTCCTTTCCTCCATGATCTCGCAATCGCCGGCGCCCATGCCTTCCTCTTGGCCGCTCTCCTCCTCCTTCACAACCGTCAAACTCGCGCCCGCGGGAATCTTGGCCGCGCCGGCGCCGCGCAGCTTGACGGCGGCGGCGTCGAACGCTCTGGCGGCCTCCTCGGCGGTGCCGAAGGTGCCGAGCCAGACATTGGCTCCCCGCCAACTATCCCAGATCTGCGCCCCATAGTTGCCGCTCCGTCTCCGACGCACGCCGCAGAACTCGGTTCCGTCGTCCTGCCTAGCCCTCTTCTCCCTCCTCATTGCTTCTGCTGCCTCCACGTGCGCCGCCGCGCTGCCACTCATGCCGGACTTCACCACCATTGGCGGCCGCCGCCACAAGACAAGAAGAAGCAGAAGTGCACCAGCTTTTGGGTGGGCGGTTTTCAGGGAGACACTGAGAATTGGGCATGCCAGGTTTCTTTTGACCAGTGTACTGATCCGTCTTCACCATCGCAAAATCAGCGAGTAGAAAGTTTTACTAGAGGGAAAAAAAGAGACATACAGTACATGGCTGCAGTGTGTAACAGAAATTTAAGTTTACATTAAGACAAAAAATTGTTAGTTTGCACAATGAGAATTTAAATATATTTGGCGTTGTGTATCCTCAAAAAACAATTTAAATATATGTAAGAAAATACGGTTTCAGAAAAACAGAAGGGAAAACAGGATTAATACGCATCTGATTTTTTTCTTCATTTTATAAAATTACAGAAAGGCTAAACCAGATAGATTAATCCAGAAATGCTACAAACTTAAGTTATTTTAAACTTACTTAATGATTATTAGAGTTCCTTCAAACCAGTTTTACGATGCATACAGATATGTCGTATTTGTTATGATATTTACTTTTAATTCAAAAATTAATAATCGTTAAACCACACACTTCATCCTTGGAGCTGTTATATTTCAAATAAAAATGTTAAACTTATAATTAGCACGAATGGTGTATGAGTAATTTTTTTACCCTCGTTTAAAAAAAGTAATACAACAAAATAATATATATTATCCTAGAGGTCTCACTGTGTATAGCTGTTTGTGGCTTAGCGTTTGTTGTTCAAAAGTTTTCACTAGCTATTTTGAATCTTGAACTTTGTTTGATAAAACAAATATATATTAATATCATGATGATATCAATGACACCCAGATTCTCTAACAAAATAATGACTAGATCAAGCTGGATATCAAGGAGGCACACATCTGAGAAACAAAGGAAAAAAACAAAGACCCCGCCGAAAGGATCAGACACTCGCAGCAGCAATAGCACCAGCAATGTTGACAACACACCTCAACTCTGAAAATTCTTCTCCAAGACGAATCCATCAGTAAGAAATCAATACAGAAACACGATCATTGTCCGGTCTAACCAGCATTGTCCGAATCTAAGAAGGTCCAAATCTCCTGACAATGTCTTCAAGGACTTACTAATTAAGGAGCCAGCGTTTCCAGGTACAGCCACCAAAGATCAGATCAAGGGTTTTCACCCCCAAAACTGGGATATGAAGCGTAACGAGCATCACCAAGAACAAAATCCGCCATTCTCACCATTCCCACTCGTCAAGAACACTGCGGTGAAAAGCCGATCGTCCAACACGTGTACTTCTTCTGAACCGCGGCGACTACTCCATGGGATCTTCTCTACTCTACGAGTATGCGCAATGAAAATCTCCAAATCTTATCCGGACTTCTTTAGACACCCACAACCCTTCCCCTATCAACACCTTTGTAATTATGGCATAGAAGATTCCAAGGCATACCCAAGTTGGATGAAGGTCACCACTAGACATGGGAAAATCTTCATGTCAGGTCGCACTCTCATGCGCGTGGGCAGAGAAAGTGAAGAGATGTTGTGTAGTGGCCCTGACATATTTACCAAATAGAAAAGTTTACTTGATCTTAAAGTATTAAGACTTTCACTACAACATTGTTTTTTCTAAACATGTCATGTGGCGGCAAAAAATAGACTATTTTTTTGGAACCAAACAAAAACATTCCAGTAGGCAACCAAGAAATAGAAATTGTCGAAATCAAGACCCGAGCCCAAACCTCCTAGAAGCACGGAGAGCCTCCAACAAGCTCATTTGTTTGGAATTTGCATTAATAAAAGTCCAATTATTTTCAGTATATGATACAAATGATTCCAAGTTTGGTGATAACTGAGCATTCTATGTGAAACCTTCCATGGGGAACAATAGTAAACATAAAGAGGAACAATTTATAACAATACATACTAGTATATAACTATTGGAAAGACAGCGGGAACCTAAAATTACTAGAAAGATACCTCACGCGTTGTAGCGGGGACCTTAAAAAATATAGGAGTATAAAAGAAAGGACATATGATGCATGAAATGGAAAATATTCTCGATAATATGGAGAATTTGATTAGGCATAAAAGTCAAAACTCTAAACTCAATCAATATAAAATTTTCGTATATTGAACCGCTAAAATTGATGATGTAAAAATTGTATGGATAAAAGAATTTATAATGTGAATAGCTTACGTGTATCATTATTAAATATGGGATTACATGAATAAACAAATGTCTTGGATGATGTGGTTCTCACGTGGACAAACAAATGGTTCAAATGGTGGATGAAGTGGACACCTTACATATGGAGATAGAATAATTTATTGTATGTTAATGAGTTCTTTTTTATAAGAAGTATAGATAGATATGTATGCAACCATAATGATGACGAGTTAAAGAATATAACATCAAAAATCACTTTGCAGTGATGACTTGCTTAGTTACTTGCATACCTATACAATTAAATAATTTTTTTAGAACCTATTTACAATGTTTGAAACTATTTAACTTGTGTCCCTTGCACGACTAGTTTATAAGTATTTTTCCATGCACTACGGTTATACCTTTTTAGGTTGATTGAGACTTATTAAAACCTCATACGTCTAACATTTACCAAAACTGTTAATTGAACCATCACTGTATAAAAAATACACCATGTTAAAGCTTCTCAAATAAAAATTAAGCCAGTTGATGCAGAGGTAGCGATCGCCTCAGCTTTTCGAAAATAAAGTACTCCCTTCAATCCCAATTAAGTTATTTTGCGAATTGCCACCACACTTAAAATGGACCGGAGAGACTGTATTTTTCATGGCAGTTGATTTGTGTTTTATTAGCCGAAATACACGGACGCCATCTATAATGAGACGTTGGAGTATATAGAGTATTTTACATGGATCCTACATTCTTGTCTTGTACTACTCGTAGTACAAGCTTTGTCGAGAGACGGAGAGCACGGTTGTTGGCATCACACGGACGACCACACCGACCGGGGAGGCGGAGGCGGAGGCGGAGGGACCAGCACCGTGCACAAACGCAGCAGGAGCAGGAGCAGGCAGGATCAGAATTCAGAAAGAATGAGCCGCTTCTTGCCAATTTCTCCAACCCAGCAAAGAAGTGGACCACAGAATCACCGAATCGGCGATCTCTGGAGCCTCAAAAGGCTGCGGCACTTGTCAGGATCTGCTGTCTCTTCTCCAATGCAGGAGGCAGGATCAGAGAGATGGAAAAGAAATGGACCTCCACCCTGCTCCCCCCTACAGTACACTAGAGAGCCTGAAAAGGCTGCTGCTGCCGGCCGTTCTCAGGATCGATCGGCATCTGCGTTTGTCTCTTGTCTAAAAAACGATCATCTTTTTCTTGCATATGTCGATGAAGGGTCATTCGCCGTGAGAATCTCCACCGGGCCTCTAAATCTGTGTCTGGCACTCCAATTGGGTCTCCTTTAGAGGTGTCGAACATGTGTCCGGTCAAAATTTAGAGTCCGCCCACAGCGGCACTCCCCAAAGGCTCACCCCCAAACAGCGCAAATTTTCAGTAAAGTGTCGAACACCTTGCAGGCGCATGAACCGCCGACAATGAACAACATAAATGAGGAACAAGATGGCGGTGCATGCATTAATAAAAATGATGCCGACAATCAAACAGTAGTTTTGCTGCGCCGGAGAGCAAGTCAGAGACTTGGCATAGTTTCGACCGCGCCGGAGAACAATCTCCAACGCCGGCCATCAAAAAGGGTCGACCGCGCCGGAGAACAAGTCTCCAAGGCCGGCCATCAAAAGGACGCCTCCCTGGCGCAATGGTTCATGCTGATCACACGGCGGCCTCGTCCTCGACTTCTTCCTCGTCGTCCTCCGCCGCTTCGGCCTCCTTCTTCTCAGCCAGGATCAGGGCCGGCTCTAGGATTTCAAAGGCCCCGGGGCGAGCTTCGCCGATGGGACCAAACACACAAAAAATCAGCACACTGGGCTCTGCCTTCTTGCCTTCCTGGAAGCGACCTCACCTCGCATGACTGACTTCTTGCCTTCCTGGACGCTGAGCTCGAAGCGATCGTTCGTATTTCCTTTTTTTTCTATATACCATATACCTACTGCATATAAAATATGGGCCCCTATTTGGACGGGCCCCTGGGTCGTCGCCCCTGCTGCCCTGCCCCAGAGCCGGCCCTGGCCAGGATGCGCCTCCGTTCGCCATCGAAGTAGGCCTTCTGGTTGGGGCTATTGCCGGTCGTGTTCGTGGCCATGAAGTGACGCTCCCCCTTCGTCTCTTTGTTCTTGAGCTTGGCCTCCTGCATCTTGAAGTAGAGCCTCCACTTCTCGTCGGACTTGGCTTGTAGCTTCTTCTTCTCGACGGTCGCCACGGCCACCTCAGCAACGTATAGCTTCACCGACTCTTGGATACTGTCTGCGGCGCCCGAGGCCCCTGGCTTCTTGCCAGCCCTGGCGGCCGCCTTGCACGCCTGCACTCCCATCTCGGGACGATCGGCGGTAGCAGCCGGCAGGTTTCTTTCATCTCCCTCGGTGGTGCCTTGTCTTTTATACGGCTCTTCCACTTCGGGCAACCTTTAACCACCTCCCAGACATGCATGAACTTGTATGGCTTCTTGCCATCCGACCCCAAGTCAAGGTGCAAGTACTTGGCGTCTTTGAACTACACAAACAAAGGCCAAGTCAAGTATGCATGTAAACATGATGGGTAACAAGTTAAGATGATCGGCTAACCATGTCAGCATCGTTCTTGTCACTCTTGTCTCTCATCAACATTTGCTCATTACAATGGTGAAACTTGGTTATGAGAGCCGAGATGACGCTCCAACAGCTCTCAACCGATTTGGCACTGCGGTCAGGCAAATCTTCATGAGGAGGAAACGACCTTCTATCGAGGTAGTCCTTGTGAATTCGTGTCCAGTAGGCCTTCTTCCTTTGATTGGCGCCTTCTCGCCGTCCATGCTCACTTTCATCCACGCCTCGGCCAACAAGACGTCCTCAGTCTCGCACCAAGTCTCGCTTCTGTTTCCAGCCTTCTAGACGCCATCCTCTTCTTCGTCGCCATCCTCTTCTTCATCCCCTTCATGGCCGTGGCCGGCATCCCCTTCCTGACCGTGGCCGGCATCCCCTTCGTCGCCCTGGCCGAACTGATCTGTCTCGGCGTAGGCAGCACTGGCGGCGTAGGCACTACTACCGTCGCGGATGATTGAAGTCATTAACGAGGAGGCGTCCTATCCAGCAAAAAACACAATTTGGTTCCTCGGCAATTAATGCACAATCCAACAATTTGCATCCGGCCGCCCGCAATAACCGCGTGCAACAAACAATCTGCCGGGGAACACAATAAATGAGAGGCATCAAGATTATAAATAGCACTCACATGGTCGCCTAAGTAAAGGCCGCGGGAAGCAGTCCCGTCTTGGCTCGTCGAAGGTGTCCGCCGCAACGTCGGCGATTCGCTGAACAGCGGCGCGGCGTTCAGATCGATGGTCGACTCGTCGGGGGAAAACCGCGACAACTGCGACGGGTAGCCGGAGGTGCCGTCGAAGAAGGACGGGACAGACGGCGACCCGGCAAACCCGCTCTGGCTGCTTTGGCTCATGGCGACTAAGCTCTCGGCGGCGTTGGCGTTTTCGTTTGGCGGCGACTTGTCCTTCGCCTTGACTCGTCGTTGTTGCCGAAGCTGGGAAGCGGCAAAGCGGAGCTGGTCCTGGGTCATGGGCGCCGGCATCGCAAGCTCCTGCGGCTCCCTCTTCATCGGCTTCTTCTTTGGCTGCGATGACGCCGACAGCTTGTGCCCCATGGGTTTCGAGAGGCCGGGACCCTTGGGCGGCATGGTGGCCGAAGGCGAGGAGGTCGCGGCGGCGTGGGCGAGGGCGAGGGTTTGGAAAATGGAGGGAAGATAGGGAAGATTTTGGCGCCAGGGGCGGCAATGTAGAGGAAGGGGAATTGGGCGGGGCGCGTCGTGTGTATGACGGGCGGGCCAGCGCTGTCAGGGCCATGCCCGAGTCGATGTCCGGCACCCCAGGAGGGCCTTGAAACTTGGAGGCCCTATAGGGGGTGCCGGACACAAAATCGCTCGGGGCGA
Source organism: Poa annua (assembly GCA_026929855.1). Classification (NCBI taxonomy): domain Eukaryota; kingdom Viridiplantae; phylum Streptophyta; class Magnoliopsida; order Poales; family Poaceae; genus Poa; species Poa annua. Next base: position 11,563,397 of record CM049436.1, read on the forward strand.
GGCTTTGGAGTGTGCCGCTGGTGCAAGTTTTTGGTGTCCGGCCCCTCAAATGCTCTTTGGGGAGTCCTTTAGAGGCCCCCGGTGGAGATGCTCTGATTCGTCTAAAGCCAACTATAGCTCAATTGTTCACGTTTCCTTGTAATTAGGAAAATACGAGCTTTTTTTTTTCATTTGTGCAATAGTGCCCCGAATGAAGGTGGTTCTAAGTCATCTCATAAGGTATTTTTTTTCTATTTGGACCTTTTATGGGCAATTAATCTTTTTTTTCTTCCGAAAAAGAGGTTGTACCCCGACCTCTATTTCAAGTGATGCACACATCCACTATTTTATTATATTGGATTATACACCACCGCTCATTACAACAGTTGCAGTTGTGCAAAAGTAGCGGAAATAAACCACGATACAACTCAACCACCATGATTCTAACGCCAACCAAACTGGGTAACCGAGTGAATAAAATATTGTATCTCATGGGTTTCATCATTTTATTTATTTCATGTTTCCATCAATTTTCCGAGCCATAACGAAATTCCATGCATTTTATTTTAGTTAAGCTCATGGTTTCATGATTTTACTCAATCCACTCAGGGTCTCTTGAGTCGTCCCGCTGCTAGAGGAAAGCAATTTCGTTCCATTTCTGGAATATGATCCACGGTAAATTTTAAATTGCATAAGGAAGTAGGTGAAATGTGTGTCAGCCGCATGAAAAACACATGGTTGATGATAAAATTTGACTGTCATTTCAACTGCATGATGCAATTAAATTAAACAAATTATCTAGAAAACATACACTAATTAGCATTCCTAATAAATATTTACCAGGTTTGCTTCAGTTTGTGTGTGTTCTTATGTCTGTTCTACCATGCAAAGGCCAAAGTCCGAACAATTTGTGTATGTGTATCATCTAGATACATGGCGATCAATATTTATTTTTGACATACCATGATCTAACGTAAAAAAACCACCCTCAACATATTTCTGAGATATTATCACTAAGTGAAATTGTAGAGAAATTTTAGTACGGTCATATTTCTTCGCTTTCGCCATACCATCAATCACCTATTTCAAATTTTCTTTTGTATGATAATTCCTACCCATGACCTGGGGAGAATATTCAAGCTATATATACGTCATGCTCTTGCCGTGCTATAACTCAATTATTTTTCATGGGGTATTCCTTATCTATAAACATTGTGGAACCGAATGTATGCGGTTTTCAACATTTTTTTTTGTTAAGAAAACCGTGTACATAGAAACGAACACCCTTGGAACTAGTAAGTTCTTCAATAAAGAATGTTGAAACCAACATTCTAAAGTCTGAATTAATAAGCTTCTTCCAATTTAAAAACCACGGTTACTTTTCCTTTCTAGAGCTGATAATAATATAGCACAATTTAGTCTCATTCAATACATCCACCGTCAAACAATGATCATGGATAGTAGCACCACATTTCTTCTTCTAGTGAAATGGCGAACATAGTTGCACCTGAATTTTTTTTAATCAGCAGAGAGTCAGCAACAAGGCAACCCTATCTGAAACTGAAATTTCTGGTCTCGTGGTATTATTAACAGTCCAAGGCAACATTTTTAACCACCTAAAGTCAGAACATTTCTCGAGTCGAGCAATTATTGCATCTGCACCAAAGTTTTGCATATTTGTGCAAACACGTAGAACACTAAATTTCGTGCTCAACCCAAAAGTACAAACCTAAAACTTTGTATAGCTATAGATTAAGCAGCAATACAAGTCCAATAATGGGCCTAGATCACAAAGCTAGAGCTTTGGTATGTGATCCATGTAGCATTAACATGGGCCCCAGTTTGTTATTACGTTTAGAATGTTCTCTACTCAGTAATAAAATAAAGTGCATGGCCAATTCTCCTTTCTGGAGTTAATAATGAAGAACATAAAAGGAAACTTGACATGAACTCTGGAACATGTGTAAGGACATCCAGATGTCAAGGTTGAGGGTGACCAACAAGGTAATTTCTATCTGAAATAGCTAATGTTTGTATCGTGTTTCTTTGAACAGTTCAAGACAACTATGAGCATATACAGCGGGGAGAAGATGAAGGAAATGTTCTGAATGTTAATCAACACTCTGAGCTAAGATCTGAATGTTTATCTAACACTCAGCACTATGATCGAGCCCAGCCAACAATATTTTTTCACGAATCAAAATCACATAGCATCTCTAATAAGCATAATTAATCTACCAAGTTGGAACATTTGGCATCCGAATTGCATCAACACGGGACTCAATTCTTAGGAAACTGATCTACTGAATGAGAAAAAAGACATGACAAACTACATCAACAAAGCACAATTTGATCAGATTCACACGTCCAGTACCAAACTCTGACCACTGATAATAAGAACATTAAGCATAGCTTTGTCTGATCATCCCCAACAAAATTGGCCATGATTCTTGTCTTTTGTTCCTCATTATACACGGCAGAGAAACAAACAGAAGAAGAAGAAGAGAGTGTTTTTCAGAACCTGTTAAGCTACCACACCAGTAAGTCGTTGAGGAGGTCCGTGGACGACTCCTCGCCGTTACCAGCGGTGGTACCCGTGGGTGGTTGCTCTTGCTCGAAGTTGGTTTTGGCCGCGGCGCCGTATGCTGTGGCGGCCTCCACCTCGATGTTGTCGAAGATGCCGAGCTGCTGACGAGTTGGCCGCCCGTGATACTGATACAGGCGCACGTCGTTCTTGGCCACGGGCGGCGGAGCCCTCTGCGAGATCGGCAGCGCGACAGTGAAGGACTCGATGCGGTCCTGGGGAGCTGCGTTGGAGTGCACCGCGGCCAGTGGCGGCAGGGCGGCACCGGAAGGGTAGTCGAGCTCGAGCGCCGCCTTGATGCGGTGGAGCGCGTCGAGGTGGTGGAAGTAGGAGCACGTCTTGGAGTTCTTGTTGCTCTGCTTCACCTTGTTGAAGTACTTGTTCATGCTATTCCACTTCTCCCTGCACCGCTTGGAGCTCCGGCTGTAGCCCATCCGACGCATGCCCGACGAGATCTCCTCCCAGAGCGGCCCCTGCCGCCTGTCCAGAAGGTTGCTGCGCAGCTGGATCAGCGCGTGCACCTCCGTCTTGGTCCACCGCGGCGACGACGACGCTCCGCCGCGGCCGCCGCCTCCTGCCCCGTCGCGCGGCGTCTCGGCGGGCGTCATGAAGCTGCGGACTTGGTGTACCACCAGCGCTTCCTTCTGCTGCGGCTGCGGCTGCGGCGTAGCAGGCGCCATTTTCGGCGGCCCCGACGAGGGTTGAAGCCGCGTACACGCCGGTGGCTGCCACGACGGCGGCGGTGGGGTGGCGTAGGCGATGGGCGTGGCCTGAGTCTGGGACGACGGTGGCATGAACGTGATGGCGGGCGCGGCGATGGGGATGGTCTGCCTGGTGATCTTCTGTAGGAAGGAGAGCACGGCGGCGCCGCGGGTGGCGGCCATGGCGCGCTCCCGCGCGAGTATCTCCTGCTCGCGCGCCAGGCGCGCAATCCCCTCCCGCCGCCAGGCCTCCTCGTGGGTCATGCGGTCCTGCTCCCGCTTCTCGATGGCCTCCACGAACCGCTGCTGCATCGCGTCCTGCTGTTCCATCGCCTGCTTCGTCAGGCCCTCGAAGAACCTCATCGTATAGCCGCTCCGGACACCGTTGCCACCGCTACCCTCCAACGTCCCCTTCCCTCGCTCGCCCATGTCGTCGGTGCCCTCGTTGTCGGAGTCCTCCTGGTCGGACGTCCAGAAGCTCAGGTTGCCCCCAACCATCGGCGTGCCCATGCCAGCCGTGGCACCAACAGGCGGCAGCTCTGGCAGGGGCCGTCCCACTCCCACCATCCCGGGCACTCGAACGGCCGTGGCTGGCGGCGCCACCGGAGACGCTGCACAGGCCAGGGCGTGCCGCGCCTCTAGCTTCACGCCGGTCACCGGGCAGACCATACCCATGCCGGCGTTGAGGCCGGGGCGGCTGTCCTTGGTGTCCTTGCAGTACTTGTGCACGCTCTCGAAGTTGGTTTCGTCGTCCGGCCTACCCCTCTTCTCCCTCATCACAGCTCCTACTGTCTCCACCTGCGCCGCCTCGGTCACGGTCTCCACCTGCGCCGCCTCGGTCTCGGTCATGCCGGCGCTCAAGCCTCGCTCTTGGACACTCTCCGCCGTCACCACCATCGGCCGCCACCACACGACAAGAAGAAGTAGTACAGTACCTTTTGGGTGGGCGGGTTTCAGGGAGAAACAGGGCTGGACAGGCAAGTACAGTAGCTGCCAAGTTTCTTTTGACCTTTGGACCGAGCCTCATTCACCCTCTTGATTTTGAACAAGAAAAAGGCTAAAAAACATACAAGCATAGAATGTAAATGTTACTCCCTCTCTTCCTAAATAAAAGCTTTTTTAGGTTTTTTCTACATGTATGAATATATTAACCTTGCACGGCTTATATTTAAGAAGGGAGGGAGTACTACTTTACTATTTAGACTTTATCTTTTATGTAATTAAGGTCTTTTGACCTATGTAAATTATGTGCTATATATATATACCACAGTAGGAGCCTCTCCTACTGTTTTAACTCAAAAAAATGTATGCAAGAAAATATAGTTTTGAATAAATGCAAGAAAACAATGATTAAAGTGCATCAAATTTTGTTTCTGCTGTAGAATTAATTACTGAAGTAGGAAGCCACATTAGTTAATATAGAGATATTAAGAACTTTAGGTAGTATTCAGAAACTTATTAAATAATTACTCTCTTCGTCCCAAAATAACTATCTCGAGTTTGCCCAAAAGTGGATGTTTCTAAATGCATCCCCTTTTGTACAAACTTAAGATAGATATTTTGGGACGGGGAGTATTGGACTTCTTTTGTCCATATTTTAAGATGCCTACAAATATGTAAGTATTTGAAATATAATTCAAATTTAAACTAAAACTTCAATAGTAGTTAAACATTTCATCCAAAAAGCGTGAGAGAGGTCGATCGGAGCATGTCAAAAAAATAAAAAAAACGTACGCACACAGAAAAATATAAAAGACATATGCATAAGATATTTTTTTTTCAAAACGTAAGCACGTGTGAGAGAAGTTAGTGGGCTCCACCTTATAGATGGCGTGTCGTTGTTTTATTGGAAGAATTTGAGAAGCAAGCAGAGCAAAAGATTTCTAGAGTTTGGAAAGATTAAGTAGCAAAACTGTTACTACTTTTTTATTTCCATTTTATTACTCATTGGTTGCGTGCATCTTTGTTACGCAGAGGTCGGTTGTAAGCTACTATGTATCCTCTCAATGCTATGACCTATAAAATGTCGTTTATAAAAAAAATAGCAAAAATGTTGCATTATTAATGGCCAACCCGAGCTATGGATCCTATTGGGGAATATACTGAAAGTTTTTCCTCCTTTTTAGTACTTTTTCTAGAAGAAAACTTCATGTACTTGTTGGTATCTATACTTCTTATAATAAAACCCCACTAACTTACAATTAATGATTCTATCTTAACATGCAATCTATCCACATCATTTACTCTTTTATCTAATAAATTGTCCACATCATCTCACTAAAATTTATTACTTACTCCCTCGGTTTCAATTTAGTTTGCGTTCTGTGTCTAGTCAAAGTCAAACTTTGTCAAGTTTGACCAAATATTATGAAAAAAATAATTAACATTTACAATAAAAAATCATAGTGTTAAAATCATTATAACGTATATTTTTATATTGTATGCATTTGATTTTATGAATGTTGATATTTTTTCCTATATTTTTGGTCAAAGTTAATAAAGATTGACTTTGACTGAAACTAGAACGCGAACTAAACTGAAATGGAGGGAGTATTGTCCATCTCTACATGCAAGTATTCACATCATCTTTTTATTTAACCATTAAATTGTCCACGTCACAAATCTGAATGTAATTACCAAATTTAATCACGTGGTAGGGAAACACCGAAATAAGTTTGCTGCTTAAATTAATTTTTTTCGTTTGCATATTTCTATAGTCTGTTTTAAAATTTACATATTTATTAGGTTTTTAAGAGATACCGGCGGATCGCCGCCGGGTATTTTTCTAGTTTCCAAAATGATGATGTACATTCCAGCTTCAGAGTAAAGAAAATACAGACAACAAAGAATCACCATGCTGAAGGAGGGTCGGTCACAGCCTCACAGGTCAAAAGGAGCCTGTCCACCACCCAATAGCTGCTGCTTTTCTGTTTCTTCTTGTCTTGTCTTGTTGCGGCCGCCAGTCCAGTTCAGCGTAAGCGTCATGGTCGTGACAACGGACATTGCCCAAGAACGAGGCTTGAGCGCGGGCACGATCGAGCCAGACCGCGGGCGAGGTAGTAGAAGCTGTGAGGAGGAGGAAGAGGGCTAGGATGTATGGGGCGCAGATCTGGGATCCTTTGCGGCGAAACAATGTCTGGCTCGGCACCTTCGCCACCGCCAAGGACGCCGCCGAAGCATACGACGCGGCGGCCGTCGAGCTGCACGGCGCCGCGGCCCAAACCAACTTCAAGATTCCGGCGGCCGGCCGGTCGAGGGCGAGTGCGGCGGCGGAGAGCGCCCAAGAGCAAGGCCTGAGCGCCGGCGAACGTGACATCGCGGAGCAGCGCAAGAACTGCGTCCAAGCTGCGGAGAGGAGAAAGGAGAAGGCTTTGCCGGAGCCGGACGCACGAACTGAGTTCCGCGGCGGGTGGTGGCAACCCAGCGGCGAGTATCTCGGCACCTTCGTCGCTGCCGAGGACGCCGCGGCCGTCAAGCTGCCCTGCGTGAAGAAGGCGAAGTGTAGGCTGGAGAACCGGACAGGGTTCCGGGGTGTGCGCTGCCAACGGAGCGGCAAGTACTCGGCGGAGATCATCAGTGACAAAGTTCGCAGATGGCTCGGCATCTTCAACACCGCTGAGGAGGCCGGCAGAGCATACGACGCGGCGGCAATCAAACTGCACGGCGCCGCTGCCAAAACAAACTTCATGAGTTCGGTGGCCGTCCGCGTCCGGTCCAGTGCGGGAGTGGTGAAGCAGGTGAGCGCTCAAGAGCAAGGTCTGAGCGCCGGCAGTTTTGAGGTCGCGGAGGAGCACAGGGACGGCGTCGAAGCTGTGGAGAGGACGGAGAATGTTTTGCCGGACGCACGAACTGAGTTCCCCGGCGTGTTGCGGCGACCCAGAGGCAAGAATCTCCGCACCTTCGTCACATCCGAGGACGCCGCGGCCGTCAAGCTGCCCTGCGTGACCTGGCTGCCCTGCGTGACCTGTAGGCCGTACAATCGGACAGGGTTCCGGGGCGTGCCCGAGGAGGCCCGAGGCCGCCAGAGCATACGGCACGGCGGCCATCAAACTGCATGGCGCTGCTGCCAAGACCAACTTCAAGAGTCCGGCGGCTCCTGTCGCTGATGACACGAACCCCGGGCACGTGCAAATGATCTGCCTGAAGCAGGCGCCGGTGGCGGCGTCGGTGAAGGTGATCTCGAACGTTGAGGTCCGGAGGAGGGCGGTAGTCAGGTCGGATTCCCGGTCGGGATTCCGCGGCGTAGGCCTGTATAACGGGAGGTACATCGCGCAGATCAGGGAGCCGAGGCGGCCAACAAGTCGGCAGCAGCTGGGCATCTTCGACAAGGTCGAGGACGCCGCCAGAGCGTACGATGCCGCCGCACTGAGGTTGTATGGCGCCGCGGCCAAAACCAACTTCGAGCAACCACCCACTGGCGCCACTGCTGATGACTTGCCGAAGCTGCCGGTGCTCAGCTCGACCATCTCTGCACCGCCTGAGGAAGCTGATGTGGTGGCTTAACAGGTTGCGTATAATCTGAGGAAAAGAAACCAAGAACTATGCCCAAATTTGCAAGGGCTACCAGTGGTCAGAGCTTGACACTGAAGGTACTAAATTGTGTTTTCCGTTGCATGTATTTCTTATCACAAAATTCAGGCAGAACTATGCTTGCCATCTCTCCAGAAAAAGAAAATTGCTTATGTGGTTGTATTGTCCGTGATCATTGTTTGACAGTGGACGTACTGAATGTGACTAAACTGTGATATGATATTATTACCTCTAGACAGGAGAACTGACCGCGCGCTGTTTAAATCGACAGAGGGTAACCAAGTTAATGCATGCAGTTCGAAGATGTTGACAGATTGGCACCATGTCAATGCAATTTGGATGCCAAACTTGTCAACTTGGTAGACTTATTAGAGTTTCACTGCAACGTATTTTATCATAGGTATTAGGTTTTTACTGTATAATTTGGCTGGAAAATTATGTGAGATGCTTATCCAACTCATAGGATCAATCGGGGCAGAATCACGACTAAGTACTAGATAGGCCCCATTTTCGTGCAGTAGTATTGCTGAGATGATCTCTAATGAAGAGAAAATCATCAATCCTGAGAGGAAATAATTTTTGGGCACAAAAATAAGAGTTCTGTGATAACTAAACATTCACACATTTGTTGATTCTGACATCTTTTTATATAGTTTGAATGTTCTCCCAAAGTCATGGGTCGAAATTTCCATACAAAAAGAATCTTGAAATAAGTGATCTATGATATGGTGGGCGGAAAGCACGAAATATGATTATACTAAAAAATCTACAATTTTCACATAGTGATTAAAACACCTTAATTAAGCCTAGAGTGGATCATTTTTTCTTCAGAAATGAAATAGTTTTACCGATTATTTCCCATTTATCAAGATTATGCATCCATAATTCGGATTTCGGCATGTGCATCATAGATGCACACAACCAATAACCAACAGAACAACACACACAAATAGAAACAATCTCGATAAATATTTATTCAGAATGTTACTTAGTGAATGTTTTTTATACAAAACACTTGTAGTTCCGTTGCATGCATAGTGCAGTTGGAATGCCAGCCACATTCTTCCGTGCAGTTAGAGACCCAACAACGTTTTACCATGCGGGTGAGACACATTTCAAGAATGTTTCTTATACAAATGAACATTTTCCATGGAGTCGGCACCATGTTTATTTCCTTGAAATGAATGGAAAAGCCCCTCCTAAGGTAGCGGGGTCAGTCAAGAGCCTATAGTGGATTGAGTTGAATCTTGAAACAATTGGCTTAGTAAAAGAAAATGCTCGACGTTTGATACAATGTTGCAAAAAGGTAGGATCGATTGAGAAGGATAGATGATCTGGTAAATCAGTGTGTTTAGTGGGCATAGTAGTTAAGGTGATTGGAAGACAATTCCTCTCGTCAGCCAACAACTATGAAACGTATAAGGCTAATGATGTCGCAGAGATGGCACACGAGGTTGCATCAAGATCGGCTCACAGTAATAATGGAATGTGGTGTGGTAGCTTCTGGTCGACGATGTGTGTGGTTGCTAGGAAGATTGGATATGGCACATCATTGTATGGCCCATGAATGCTCGACAACCGATATCGTGGTGGTCATGGATAGATAATCCCAGCGAGCGATCGGGTGTTATCGGCTCAATAGTGTTGTATGACCATCATCAACGCAAAGTGCTGAAGGATCGAGATGGATAACCTAGAGGGGGAGGGGTGAATAAGTTTTAATTTTTTTAAATATTTTGTTCACAAGTTTTAGCATTTATGGATAAAAAGGTGAGACTATGCAACTATGGATAAAATAATCTATATGATGATAGAATGCACTTTAATCTTTGAGACTATCACAGAGATAAACACAAGTGAAAGAGCTCGTATAGAAATAACCAAGACCCACGAGGACGAAAATGTATCTCGATGTCCAGTTCCTTGTTAGGAAACTAATCGGCCTTGGAGAGTTGTGGGTAATAAACCACAAAGGAAGTCCCAACAGTTACCAAAGGCTCACCTTCTTCTCATAAAGATTCCTCCATGAAGCAGGAGGTCAGTCACTATTGGTATGCATTAAGGTCACTCCCAAAACCTCAAAGTTTTCTGAGAGCACAAATCCACGAACTAGAAGCTTCCACATGATCTAACGTAACCGGTAACTTAACGAAATTGAGTTAGGATCATTTTTTGGCTCGGTGGGATTGTTTACCACCTCTCTATTTTCCCAATGAAATTCGAATTTTGTTGGGGGTGTTGGGGGGGGGGGGGGGGGTGGGGGGGTGAGAGATATCCAATCTTTAAGGTCCTCGATAGTGGAGGAAAAAGAGCATGAATGAAGTATCTACAAATATATGGACATCTTTCCCCTTTAGAGAGGAATGAGTGGCTCTTAACTATACGGTTTTGCATAGATATGACATTTTCGTGTTTTTTCTCTAATCCTGGAGCCGGGCAAAGATTTAGGATTTAATCGAGGCTCCAAAATAATCTTACTCCCTTTTTAGAAATTTTTTGTTTCATTTTCTGAAAATAGCTAAATGGTTGTTAATTTTCATACCACGTGTTCCCACCATGTTTAGAGAAAGTCGGGCAGTGCCACTTTCTCTATTAAGTGATCTCGTAGTCGGAGGCTAAATACTTCAGGTGAAGGAAGGTTCCAAATAGCTAGCTAAAACTTCCGGACCCCAAACGCAACACTATGAACCGCTGTCATAGTTATGATGTTTTACTTAGCTTATACTACTACCACCGTTTCAAAAATATAAGATGTTTTATTTTATTATTATTCATGTAATTGGACGCATTTCAGTATGTAGATTCATTCCTTTTAGTACGTACCTAATTCATATTGAAATGTCTGAAACTTATAATTTGGAAAGAAGGAGTAGCCAACGTACCCTCGTTCTTAGCTATTCCGGATAGGGACATTTTGTTGTGTGTATCTATATTTTCTTAGAAAACAGTATGACTCTGTTCTGAATCTTATCACTCGCTTAAGAACAAACAGAGCAAAAATAGATTAAGCTACAGCTCAAGCTTGTACCTACCATCGTTTCTGATATCACCTATCTGCCATCGCTAAAGCTAGGAAGTAGGACATCACTGTGAGGGCGCGATAACCATGATTACAACTTTGATAAAGACAACATAATGAATATGTTTGAGCAATGGTACTAATTTGTTCGTTCAATATTGAAAATTGATTCAATGTATGCTACGGAGTAGATACGTACCGAAAGGGTGAGCCCCTACACACCGAAACACATCTAGATTTATGCATTTTTGAAAAGGGTATAATATCTTATAATACTGAACGGATGGAGCACTAATTTACTCATGCAATATTGGTACTAAATGGTTAGCATATTTATTCAGTACATATTATATACAGCTTTAAGGATGAACATGTTTAACGAGTATTGAAGATTTAATTTAAATTTGAATTCCATACCAAATACTTTCATATTTGTAGGCATCTTAAAACATGGTCAAAGGAACTCTAATAATTATTTAATAAGTTTCTCAATACCTGAAATTTTCAATATCTTTGTCTTAATTAATGTGGTTTCCCACTTCAGTAATTCTATAGCACGAACAAAAAATTAGATGCACTTTAATCCTTTTTTCCCTTGCATTTTTTCGAAACAGTATTTTCTTGCTTACATTGCAAATTGTCATTGTGCAAACAAACTTTTTTTAACTAACATTTACTCCGTACATTGTACAGTACTACACTTGAGCTATGTATGTTTTTTGTAGCCTTTTTCTCGCTCAGAATCACCGAGGGTGAAGGAGGCTCGGTCCACAGGTCAAAAGAAACCTGGCCTGTTTCCCTAAAACCCGCCCACCCAAAAGCTACTGTATTTCTACTTCTTCTTGTCGTGTGGTGGCGGCCGATGGTGGTGACGGCGGAGAGCGTCCAAGAGCGAGGCGTGAGCGCCGGCATGACAGAGACCGCGGCGGCGCATGTGGAGACAGTAGGAGCTGTGACTGTGAGGAGGGAGAAGAGGGATAGACCGGACGACGGAGCCAACTTCCAGAGCGTGCACAAGAGCACCAAGGACAGCCGCGCCGGCCTCAACGACGGCATGGGGATGGTCTGCCCGGTCACCGGCTGGCAGCTTGAGGCGCTGCACGGCCTGCCTCGTGCGGCGTCTCCTGTGGCGCCGCCAGCGATGGCCGTTGGAGTGCCCTGGAAGGTGGAACCGGCCTGCAGGCTGCCGTCTGTTCGTGCCACGCCGATGGTTAGGGGCAACCTGAGCTTCTCGACCAACGACGTTGAGGAGGAATCCGACGACGAGGGCACCGACGACATGGGCGAGCGAGGGAAGGGGACGTCGGAGGGTGGCGGTGGCGACGGTGTCGGGAGCGGGAAGATGGTGAGGTTCTTCGAGGGCCTGACGAAGCAGGCGATGGAACGGCAGGACGCGATGCAGCAGCAGTTCGTGGAGGCCATCGAGAATCGGGAGCATGACCGCATGATCCACGAGGAGGCCTGGCGGCGGGAGGGGACTGCGCGCCTGGCGCGCGAGCAGGAGATACTCGCGCGGGAGCGCGCCATGGCCGCCACCCGCGGCGCCGCTGTGCTCTCCTTCCTACAGAAGATCACCAGGCAGACCATCCTCATCGCCGCGCCCGCCATCACGTTCATGCCACCGTCGTCCCAGACTCACGCCACGCCTATCGCCTACGCCTCCCCACCGCCGCCGTCGTGGCAGCCACCGGCGTGTGCGCGTCCTCAACCCTTGCCGCGGCCGCCGACAATGGCGCCTGCTACGCCGCAGCCGCAGCAGAAGGAAGCGCTGGTGCTACACCAAATCCGCAGCTTCATGACGCCCGCCGAGACGCCGCGCGACGGGCCAGGAGGCGGAGCGTCGTCGTCGCCGCGGTGGACCAAGACGGAGGTGCACGCGCTGATCCACCTGCGCAGCAACCTGCTGGACAGGCAGCACGGGCCGCTCTGGGAGGAGATCTCGTCGGGCATGCGTCGGATGGGGTACAGCCGGAGCTCGAAGCGGTGCAGGGAGAAGTGGAATAACATGAACAAGTACTTCAACAAGGTGAAGCAGAGCAACAAGAACTCCAAGACGTGCTCCTACTTCCACCACCTCGACGCGCTCCACCGCATCAAGGCGGCGGTCGAGCTCGACTACCCTTCCGGTGCCGCCCTGCCGCCACTGGCCGCGGTGCACTCCAACGCAGCTCCCGAGGGCCGCATCGAGTCCTTCACTGTCGCGGTGCCGATCTCGCAGAGGGCTCCGCAGCCGCACACCCTGCCACCCGTGGCCAACTAGTACGGTGTTACCAACACCGACGGCAAGGAGTCGTCCATGGGCTTCCTCAACGACTTCCCGGAGCTGCCGGTGCGCAGCTGGACAACCTCCGCAGGGGCACAAGTGGACGAGTTCCTCAACTGCTTTCATTGATGTGGTGGTGGTGGCTTAACAGGTTCTGGGAAAACTCGATCTCTTCTTCTTGTGTTTGTTTGTCTGGCCTCTATACTCATCAGCAAAATAATGGCTGATTTTGTTGGAGATGATAGTTGCATGGGTTATCAGGATCCTCCGTTTATTTGTGTTCGTGTGCTTAACTGCTTACTACTCTTGAGTAGAAAACAAGCTATGCATCAGTATGTGCAACGAAAGGTTCAGACAGAGCTATGCTTGCTCCTTATGTTCTTATCAGTGGTCAGAGTTTGATACTGGACGTGTGAATCTGACTAAATTGTGCTTTGTTGATAGAGTTTGCCATGTTTTTCTTCTCATTGAGTAGAATATACTAAGAATTGAGTCCCGTGTTGATGCAATTCGTATGCCAAATGTTCCAACTTGGTAGATTAATTATGCTTATATTAGAGCTGCAATGTGATTGTTGTCTGCTGGGCTTGGTGATAGTGCTGGGTGTTAGATACACATTCAGATCTTAGTTCAGAGTGTTGGCTTCTAATTTCTGTTTAGATGATGGAAGAACTTCTTAATCTTCACCCGGCTATATATTACCTTCAACGTGGATGCTCATAATTGTATTGAACTGTTCAGAAAAACATGAGACAAACATTAGCAATTTTAGATAGAAATTACCTTGTTAATGATAATTTTAGATAGAAATTACCTTGTTAATGATAATTTTCCTCAACCTTGACATCTGGATGTCCGTACACATGTTCAATGAGTTCATGATAATTTTCCTCTTATGTTCTTCATTATTAACTCCAGAAAGGAGAATTGCCCATGCACTTCATTTTATTACTGAGTAGAGAACATTCTAAACATAAGAATTAACTAGGGCCCATGTTAATGCTACATGGATATAACATGCCAAAGCTCCCGCTTGTTGGTTACCCTCAATCTTGACATCTGGATGTCCGTACACATGTTCCATGAGTTCATGATAAGTTTCCTCTTATGCTCTTATGTTCTTCATTATTAACTCCAGGCAGGAATGTATTTAGGCCAGATCGTTGATTGCTCTCGTCCTTACGGAAAAGAAAGGCGGCGGCCTAGGGTTTCAACCCTAGCCGCCGCCGTCATCTGCATCTTCATCTTCATCGTCGTTTTCGTCTAACAATTGACGGGTCCTCACCTCCTCTAGGTGTCGCTCTGGCATTAGAAGGGGTGGGGACCTCGGACCTGCGCAGGGCGCTATACAAGGGTCCTTAATGTTAGAGATTGGTTTTAGTTGTTGTCTTTTTCGTCAATGGAGATGGCATCGTCTGTAATAAGTGATCTTCCGCGCTTCGGTCGTCGGCGAGATCTCCTTCTCGACGTCAATGGTGGCTTTGGAAGATTAAGTTTGTCTAATTATGGTTCTTCAGATCTTCGCCAGATCAATCTTGGATTGTTTCTCATGGTTGTCGCGAGCAGGTTTGTCCTCGCATTATCTATCCCGGCTACTACGTCTTCGACAATGGTGATTCGTTCTCTCGGGTCCCAACGACGTCGACATGGTTCGGTTATTTGTTCCTGAAATATCAGTGTTGGTGCTCTTGCCGATGTTGCTTGATTAATTTAATGGCTGCGTGCGTGCACAAAGCCTTGTTATTGCGGCTCAAAATTAAAAGGGAGAATCTTCGATGGTATTCACAGGTGTGTGGTTTGGTGGTTTTGGCGTTGTTCTACGGCTGTCTTCAGAAAAGTATAAGATTGTGTCATGAATGAAGAAAGGGCTTGAAGATCTCATAGATTTCTATTTTAGCTTTGTTTTTGTAATCGATGTAATCGTGTACTCTTTGTTGGTTTAATATACGTGGAAAATTAAAAAAAACTCCAGAAAGGAGAATTGGTCATGCACTTTATTTTATTACTAAGTAGAGAACATTCTAAACGTAATAATAAACTAGGGCCCATGTTAATGATACATGGGTAACATGCCGAAGCTCCCGCTTTGTGGACTAGGCCCATTATGAGAGTTGTATTTTGCGCTTAGTCTAGCTATACAAAATTTAGGTTTGTACTTTTGGATTGAGCATGAAATTTAGTGATATGTGTGTTTCAACAAATATGCAAAACTTGGTGCAGATGCAATAATTGTTGGACTCGAGAAACATTCTGACTTTAGCTGGTTATAAAATGTTGCCTTGAACTGTTAATAATAGCATGAGTCCAGAAATTTCAGTTTCAGATAGGGGTTGCCTTGTTGCTGACCCTCTGCTGATTAAAAACATTCAGGTCCAACTATGCTTATCCATGAGCGTTGTTTGATAGTGGATGTATATGAAATTGGACTACATTGTGCTCTATTATTATCAGCTCTAGAAATGAAAAGTAACCGTGGGTTTTTAATTGGAAGAAGCTTATTAGTTCAGACTTCACAAGGTTGGTTTCAACATTCTTTTATTGAAGAACTTACTAGTCTCACGGGTGTTAGTTTCTAGCTAGGTACATGCTTTATGTACATGCTCACAATAGTCTTGGAAAATAAAACCAAAACTAGCAATACCATCTTTTGGGCTGCCCTCTATGGATTCATAACCTTGACATCTAGTATGTTGGAATAGAACCTTCCAAGTTCATACCATGTTCAGTTTATAAAGGAAGTGGAGATGCTCAGGGTGCTTGGAATTCCACCGATGAGAGATGGTTGTTGGACAAGTCTTGCCTTTCCAGTTTCGTGAAGTTAAATCATGGCATGTGAAAACATAACTTGTTCATACTAAAGTCTCTACAACAATACTAATACAGTTCCCTCCACACTATGGTGCTAATTTCTTTTTTCACATGAATATTGTAAACCGTTAGCAAGTGTACACGATATTCTCTAAAAAAATGTGGAAAATAGAATACATTCAGTTCCACAATGTTTATAGATAAGGAATACCCCCCGAAAAATGAACTTGAGTTATAGCACGACAAGAGCATGAAGTATATATAGCTTGAATGTTCTCCCAGGCCATGGGTAGGAATTATCCTATAAAACAAATTTTGAAATAGGTGATCAATGGGTATGGCAAAAGCGAAGAAATATGCCATACAAAAACTTCTCTACAATTTTCACTTAGTGATAATATCTCTCAATTATACTAAGAGTGGTTCCTTTTTTGAGGTTTAGATCATGGTATGTCGAAAAACAATTGATCGCCATGTATCTAGATGATACACATACACAAATTTGTTCGGACTTTGGCCTTTGCATGGTAGATCAAACATAAGAACACACACAAACTGAAGCAAACTTGGTAAATATTTGTTTGGAAGGATAATTAGTGTATGTTTTCTAGATAAATTATGTAATTTAATTTTATAATGCAGTTGAAATGACAGTTAAATTTTCATCAACCGTGTGTTTTTCATGCGGTTGACACACATTTCACATACTTTTTTGCAGATAAAAATGTACCGTGGACTATATTTTACGAATGGAAGGAAAATTTCCTCCTACAGCTAGCAGTGAGACGACTCAAGAGGTCCATAGTGGATTGAGTAAAATCATAAAACCATGAGCTTAACTAAAATAAAACACATGAAATTTCATTATGGCCCCGAAAATTCATGGAAGCATAAAATAAATAAAATGTTGAAACCCATGAGATACAACACATTTTATCCACTCGGTTACCCAGTTTGGTTGGCGTTAGAGTTGTATCGTGGTTTATTTTTGCTACTCCACTTTTGCACAACTGCAACAGTTGTAATGAATGGTGTATAATCTATACTACTACTCCCTCCGTTCCAAATTAATTGACTTCTATTTGTCATGTGGGCAAATAGAAGTCAATTAATTTGGAACGGAGGGAGTATTAAACAAGCAAACATTATGTTTCCTATGTCCACCCCATTTGTGTACGCAGACCTATTGTCACCATCAGATTATCCTTATTCATCACTTCTGACGGTAGCAATTTAGGTGAGCGGACGAAACTCTGTCGGACAAAAATTTCCAGCTAGTTCCGCGATCCCTGATCCGCTTAATTTCCGTAATTAGTCCCACATTCATGGCCTTAATTAGATAGCGTGCTGTCCGCGCGACGGCGCAACGCCGGATTCCCCACGTACGGCGCGGCTCTTCCCCACGTGTGACCTACTGCGGGACGACACCCTCAGTGCCGCCGGCCACATCGCGTGGCTTGTTCCTGACCTCCGGCGTCGCCTTGAATCCCATAGACATCTGAAGGCCCTGATGCTGATGGCTGGACATCATTTCCTCACGGTGCTGCCGCGAACGCCGGCCGCGCCGCGATGATCAGATGCGCCATTGCCAATGAGATTTGCAGCCTACAGCCATCGCAGCAAAATACAAGGGGAGAATCGAGGCAAACATGGTGAGTGTCCTCCTACCCATTGCGTTTCTCCTTGTGCTTCACTGCCCCAATTAATACATAAACACACTAGGTTGCTTGGCGATTTTGTTTTAGCTTGTGCGTGAACTATATGGATCGCAGTACAGTACAGAATTTATCTTCAGCACCATACGAGTATCAGACCACGTACTGTACTACTTTTTCAATTTTAATAATTTCTTCTCAGAAGTTGCAATTCGCATACTTTGTCTTCCTAATTGATTGTTTTCTATGTAGTACTAACTAGACTGGACGTATATGCTACTGGAGGGAGACATGAAGGTTAACTAATTTACCCATGGTATAACAGTACTATTTTGTGATTATGGCGTATTGTCTCCCTGTTCTTTTTCTATGTTCAGAAAAATATTTAGTATCAATTTTGTATTGTTTGTCCTGCAGGTTGATTTGGATGACAATGGCACTGACCAGGAGCCGGCTCTGCCAGAGTAATGACATGAGGTGTTGCCACTGTACATGGTGTTGATTCTTTTTTGCTTGGTCTGGTAGGATGGAATTAATACGACTTTGTTAGATTATCAGATAGCTAGCTCACACGATGAACTTGGTTGTTATTTGCTTCAGTACTGGCGTTACATCGGAACTAATAGATATTTTTTCGCCCTACATCCTATTTTCAACGAAATCTTTGCAATTAATCATTCTTGGTATGATAGTTCTATCAGTTCAGTTATATATACAGTTCGCCTTGGCATATCCGTGGATGGTGAGCAGAGATCATCAAATCCATCTAGGACTGGATGGTGAGCAGAGATCGTCAGATAGCTAGCTCACCAGTTGCGACTTATGCGTTGCCTACCTCGGTTTCGACCCTTTCGTAGTGTGGGTACTATGTTTTTAGCCATGAACTGCTCTATGAATTTTCATAACTGAATGAAGTTTGGGATATGATGCCATCTAAAAGGTTTATTTAGTATCAACATTATCTTTAGTAGATCCTAAGGTGATTCTTTCCTCATTTACATGCTTCCTTCTAATTCAGTCATGAAATAGCCCAAAAATTGGCTCCATAGCTCTGTTATTTTGTTGATTGGTTTTTTATATATTTTTCTTTTGGCTTCCAAACATTATACAACCTTGGTATTTGGAGAATTTCATCTAGGTTTTGCACCATTTTTTGTAACATAGTGATAATGGAATAAGTAGGAACACGAGATGGATGAAACAACATTATTGTCTCTATGCGATAACATGACCACATGTCTGAATTTTGAAAATACAACTCAACCGACACTAAAATACCATGCTTCCATTAATTTTAAATTTTGTAAAAGTTTAATTTTAAATGTATTGGTTGACATTTTTAGACGTGCATTGCACGTGCAAACCTACTAGTGTAATTAAATAATGGATGTGTGCATCACTTGAAATAGAGGTCGGGGTACAACCTCCTTTTTGGAAAAAAAAATTGATTGGCTATAGAAGGGGAAAAGAGATAGACGACTCCTTTTTTGCGCATGAATAGTTAATTCCAACAAATTTGACCCAGATGAGATGAATTAGAACCACCTTTGTTCAGGGCTAGTATTGTACAAATGATAAAAATCATCTCGTATTTTCCTGATTACAGGGAAACGTGAACATTTTTTTTTTGAAATTATATATATAAATATAAAAAAGGTAGAGGATGGTCTACCTTTTTTTTTTTTGAGAAACACAGTACAACGCAAGCGCTCGTATACACGCGCACGCACTCACCCCTATGAACGCACGCACGCACACCCTACCCCTATGAGCACCTCCGAAAGACTGAGCACCTTATGGTACAACGGCAGAAAGAAAAAGAGTAAAGAAGAACGAAAATCAAAAAAGGAAACAAAAAGAAAGAACTATACAATCATTCAACAGTTCTACCATCCAGCCTTGTGGCCCAGGCGTGGATATCCTTAGTGAGTTTCGGCTTTCTGTGCACCCATAATCTAAGTTCATCAGCAATATCTTGTAGTAACGGCCGCCTGGTTCTCAGACGTGAATAATTGAGCTAGTATAATGTTGGCTTCAGACAAATCAAGGCGAATGACCTGCTTCATCGACATATGCAAGAAAAAGTTCACACAAAGCTACTAGTTGTTTGCTATTGTCAGATCATGGTTTGATAATTGGCTGCTGCCAGTAGTCGTTTGGGTACGCTGATTACTCTACGCAAACACACAACAAAACCTGTATGTAAATACATTCGCAAGGTTCGTTCAACTTAGAGCATCTCCACCGGGGGCCTCTAAAGGATCCTCAAAGGCCCTTTGGGGGCCGGAAACCAAAAACGCCCACCAGCGGCACCCCCAAAGTCTCGCCCCGAGCGATTTTGTGTCCGGCACCCCAATAGGGCCTCCAAGTTTGGAGGCCCTCCTGTGGTGCCGGACAACGCTTCGGCCATGGCCCTGACAGCGCTGGCCCACCCGTCATACACACGACGCGCCCGTCCCGTGTTAACGAAGGCTGTGTAGGAGGCCGTTGCGCCGCGTTTAATGTCGAGTCGACTAGACGGCGCCACGCCTGTCATCACGCGTCGCAATATCGCCACGCCCATTCCCCTGGTGGGCGTAGACCAAAGCGACGCGTCGCAATAACGCCGCGTCTCTTCCAATGGCGCAGACGGAAGCGACGCGTGCTGGAGTCGCAGCGCCTGGCCGCGGCGGCGCCCTGCAGACGCTTCGTCGGCGTCAATGCGTGGCCAGGCGAAGCGGTGGCCGCGTTAATGCAGGCCACCCAACCCCGCTCCTCCGGCCGCCTTTAAAACCCGATGCAGCGCAGCCCTCCTCTGCTCATACCAACACGTCTCCCTCTCTCTACCTCAGCCCCGGCGGGCAGCAACGCCACGAGCAGCTGGAGGAACTCCGGCGTCGCAACGAGGAGGCGGAGATGGCCAACGCGTTCCAGCGAGACATGTGGCACGAGGAGGCCGACAACGCGCCTGCCTACGTGCTCTCGCTGGAGACCGCGTGGTTGAGCAGCCGCCACCAGCTGCCAGTGGTCGACGACGCCACCCTTCCGTACGGGTGGGTGAGGAGCGCCGCCAACATTCCGGTGGCGCTGCGGCTCAGCGGGCAGGACCTCGTCGAGTTCGTCAACCGCAAGTGGACGGAGATGCCGTACGAGCAAAAGCTCGATCCCAAGTACTCCATCTCGACGCCCTACTGTCACACCGTGGTGAACAAGGAGTACGAGGCGCGTCGTAGCGGTCGACGAGAGCCAACGCCGGAGTTGTCCTCAACGGACGACGACCGTGACGGCGAGGACGGCGACGCCAACGACGACGACGATGACCCCGAGCTGCCGTATCTGCCCGATCTGCCTCTACAACCGGCTGCAACTTGGTCAGCAGCGTCGCTGTAACCGAAGAAAGGGGCGGCGCAAGCCGAAGAGCCTTCCCATCAAACGCCCCGCCGCATGCCACGGGGGTGAATCGAAAACGACGCGCCGGCAAAGCCAGAAGCCTCTAGGGCTCAGCCGAGGCTATGGGACCGTTTCTAAATACTGTAGCCGATGGGAACGGTGATGAGCGATGGCCAGAAGTGAAGCGTCATTACTTCTTTGGCTTTCTTTGGCTTGGTTCGCATCTTCTTCCCCTCGCTGGCCATGAAGCGGCATCTCTTCTCCTCGTCGGCGCGTGTAGTGTAGTGGTTGGCGAGAAGCTGCATAGGCCTTCTCTCTCGCCCCTAGTCTAGGTTTAGTTTGTTAAATCTCGTTTAAATGAAGTTTGAATAAATGGGGGCGACTACGACATACCCACATTTGTGTTATTCATCAGCGGCGCCGTCCTGTTCCTCGTTTGTGTTGCTTATCGGCGGCGGTTTGTGCGCCCGCAAGGTGTTCAACAGTTTCTCAAAATTTGACCACGTTTGGGATGGACCTTTGGGGAGTGCCACTGTAGACGGCCTCCAAATATTACCCGCACACATGTTTAGAGGTCCCGGTGGAGATGCTCTTAGCAGTATAATTATTTTTTTGAGGACGGCACGATCTGGGGAAATCGTGATAACCATTGTTCATCCTTTGATGGAACAAAAGATGATCCTTTTTGAGAAGAAACAAACGCAGATGCCGATCGATCCTGAGAACGGCCGGCAGCAGCAGCCTTTTCAGGCTCTCTAGTGTACTGTAGGTGGTGGTCCATTTCTTTTTCCGGGTTGGTGAAAACGGCACGAAGCCGTCCTTGTCTCTGCTCCTGCTCCTGCTCCTGCTCCTGCTCCTGCCTTGGAGAAGAGACAGCAGATCTGGACAAGTACCGCAGCCTTTTGAGGCTCCAGAGTTTGCCGATTCCGTGATTCTGTGGTCCAGTTCTTTGCTGGGTTGGTGAAATTGGCAGGAAGCTGCTCCTTTCTGATCCTGTCTGCTGCGTGGGGCGTTGGAAACGTTTTTATTTTTGTGCATGGTGCTAGTCCCTCCGTGGCCGCCCGCACGCGTGATGCCAACAACCGTGCTCGCCGTCTCGACAAAGGCTCTTGTACGACTAGTACAGTACTACAGGAGAGGAATGTAGTACCTAGGACATATGTTTTCAGAATTGCGTTTTTAAGTTGCAAAATTTACTACAGGAGAGGAATGTAGTACGACTAGTATTTACGCTAATAAAACACAAGTCAATTGCCATGAAAATTATACTGCTTTTTTTTTCGAACAATAGAGCCGACCCCGGCCTTTGCATCAACTAACTTAATTTTTATTTGAAAATCTTTAAAATGGGTACCGTTTATATATTGACAGTTTAATTAGGACTTTTGTACTTTCCTAATACGAGTTGCGCTTTACAAACTAGTCATGCAAGAGACACAAGTTAAATAGTTTTGAGAATTGTAAATAGTTCCTCATTTTTTTATTAAATTGTATAGGTATGCAAGCAACTAGGCAAGTCGTCCCTGCAAAGTGGTATTTGATGTTATATTCTCTAACTCGCCGTCATTATCGTAGCAGACATAAAGCTATATACTACTCCCTCCGTTCTGAATTAATTGACTCAGATTTAGTACAAGTTGTACTAAATCTGAGTCAATTAAATCCGAACGGAGGGAGTACTAGTCTGCGTTGTCGTAGATTGTTCCTCTTTATGTTCACAGTTGTTTTGTTTGGATTCCTATGGAAGGTTTGGACGACCGATTTCTTAATTTGGCGCATTTGGCCCAACTGTATATATTTTCGTGGCCATCCCGAGACAAGACAGTTCTACATATATTCTTGGGATTTCTTCTGTGCCCTCCCTTCATTAGTTGTAGTAACTTTTATCCAGCTGCTATTTTTTTCCTCACTTTTACCCTCGCTCAAGTTTAAAACCCTCTCGGAAACTCGGACGGAGGGATGCGCGCTACAGGTTAAAGAAATCGAGAAGTCGGAAGGAAACATATACTCGCTCCGTCCCAAAATAAGTGTCTCAATTTTCATAGAAAGTGGATGTATGTAGACATAAAACATGTCTACATACATCCACTTTCTATCAAAGTTGAGACACTTATTTTGGGACGGAGTGAGTAGTATATATAATATTGGTGATACTAGCTAGTATTAGTAAACAAAGACTGGGCGATCGATCGAAGGCGAAGCGAAGATCTAAGAAGAGATTAAAGAAATCGGCGGGAGGTGGCAATTGAGCTAGAGAAGCACGCGCGCGCGCGGTGGTGGGATGGAGTAAACAAGGACGAACCAGAATCAAGAATAAGCAAGCAGGTACGTTGCGGCCGGGACGGTGCTCTCTGCTGCTAGCTGTCAAAAAGATTCGATCTCGTCTGACAGTAAAAAGTGCCAAAGTGGCACCCGGCCGGGACGCTAGCTCACAAGTTTGTTACGTGAAAAACAACGAGGTTATGACGCTCTCATCCCATTCCCGTTGATGCATGAGAGATTCTACTGTACAGTAATTAATACCCCAGTTCCTAATAAATCAACACTTGCATGATTAATTAGTACTCCATCTCTTCCAAACGCAGTTCATTTGGCGCTTCATTTTAAAACAAAAAGGTGGCATGTTCGTGTAACTCTCTATTTTTACATGTTGTACGTGCAACTGTTTGGTATAGCCGGGTCGTTCACGCAAATAAAAAGGTTTTGTGGTAGAACTGGGTGATTCCTACAAAAGAAAAACATGCATACATATGCTAACTAGCTAGCATATACATTTTTCTCCACTTAATATTTTTCTCACAAATAACAGAAATATATGCAAACTCTTGCACGCGGAAATGTAGCAACACCATTTTCAGTCATCATTACCGTCGGAGTCGGCCTCGTTTTCAGAGGCGCGCGGAGGTTGATTCACCAAGGTTTGCACGAGACTTGTATCTTGAGAAGCGCTTGACACTTTTGCACTTCTTCCGCCTATTAGGATTCGAGACAATTTCTAACCAAGTGTTCCTTACCGTCGGACAAAAGTCGAATCCACAGTTGTTACACCAATCAACTTTCAGCTTCCCTACAGTTGTCAGCCCGCAGCAACTTTTTCGCAGCAGATTTTTCGCAAATAATTTTTAGGAATACACCTCAAACAAACATACCCTAACTGGTGTCGGCATGATTCTTCAGGATGGAAACAGGGGCATTATCTATTCAACTTTTCGATCAGTGCAACTCTGCGAGGAACCGTTGGAAGCGGAGCTACGCTCACGCTTCGTGGGCTAGAGCTTTCCATCCAACATATAGGCAACTTCCAATCATCATGAGAACTTGCATGTGACAAGATGGTTAGGAGGGTGGTTGTACCCCCAGCCCATCAGAGTTCAAATCTCAGGTTTGACGCTGGTGTTTCTCATTTAGGCGGAATATTCTTCAGTGGGAGGTGACGTTCCCGTCGATAGCGAGGCGCCCGTGGTGACTTCGTCAATCTCAAGATCTGACCCGCCGGCTCAGTCTATCGGAGGTGCTCATAGGGCTAGGGTGTGCGTGCGTGCGTTCATAGGGGTGAGTGTGTGCGCGTGTATATGAGCACTTGCGTTGTACTGTGTTTCTCAAAAAAAAACTTCCAATCATCATAATAAAAATAGGATAAACATTTTTTTTACTACTCTAATTTAAACTTTATAGGATCAGCTAGAAATGTTTCATAGTAACGTCACAGTTGTAGACGCTACCAGTTTCTGAGCCTGAAAATCAGGGGGGAGGTTAACAAAGGGATATTATGTACGTAAGTTAAATTCCGTAAGATCCATCCCGTAAGTCCAGCATTATTGAGTTTGTGAGCACCGTGGAGGTAGAGTTGCTGCAACACGGAATTTCCACGGTGGACGAATCACCAGATAAAGACAAATCTGACGAAGCCACGACCACGGTGGAAATCAGAAGCCATGCGGCGGCCCTGCCCAGTGCGGTGGTAATGGCGGAGATCCCGCAAGGTCAGGGCCTGCGCGCGGGCATGGATGTCACGGCGGTGGAGAACGACGAAGCAGCGGGGGCTGTGGGTGATGCCGCCGCCGTCGAGCTGCACGACGCGAGCGCGGCCGCGGTAACCAACTTCAACACAAGCGGCGAGTCGTCCAGCCAAGCGGCGGGGAGCGTCAAGATGAAGGTGAAGCGGGTGGACGCCTGGACCGAGTTCCGTGGCAAGTACAAGGCGCAGATATATGACTCCAAGCTGAAATCTACCCGGTCGCTGGGAAACTTCGGCACCGCCGTGGAGGCCGCCAGGGCATATGACGCCGCGGCCGTCGAGCTGCGCGGCACGAGCGCGGTAACCAACTTCAAGGCAAGCGGCGAGCTGTCTAGCCAAGCGGCGGCTAATCCCGACGCCCGGACCGAGTTCCGCGGCGTGCACAGGCTACCCAGCGGCAAGTACCGTGCGCAGATTTGGAAGGGGAAATCGTTGGTGACGCTGGGAAGGTTCGGCACCGCCGAGGAGGCCGCCCTGGCATATGACGCGGCGGCCGTCAAACTGCGCGGCGCGGCGGCCACAACAAACTTCGAGCAAAAGCCCACGACGGCCGCTGCTGATGACGGCGAGGTGTCGTCCACGGACCTCCCAAACGACTTCCCGGAGCTTTCGGCGGTCGACTTCTCGGAGAGCCTCATCCCAGGCCCGCAGATGGACGATCTCGGGGCCGACTTGCCTACGGCTGCGGATATGCAGCTGGTGCACGACTTCCTAAAGGAGTTCGACCAAGTGGTGGATTAACAGGTTTGGGCGAAAACTCTGCTTTCTGTGTTAGTCCGGCGTATAAATTGAGAACGAAATAAGACGAATTATGGCAAATTTTGTTCGGGATGATTGTTACACAGGTGATCAAAATCCTACTACTATATGATGTTCTGTTGTTACTAGGGAACATGAATATATGTTGAGCTTTTAGGGGATGTTATGTTATGCTTCCACATCCGTATAAACTTGGTAGATTTATCAGTTTTAGAAAGGAGAATTGACCGCCTTTGCAGTTTGATTTGAATGCCAACACTCCAACTTGGTAGATTTTGCCTTATCAGAGCTGCATTGCGATTTAACTTTGTGCTACTCTACAAGGTTTCGATTTTTCAGTTGCATTGAAGAACTTACCTATCTTCCAGCTGATGGTTGCTACATACATGCTCGTGGTTATCTTGAACTAATAGGAAAATATATGCAACATTAATAGCTAGAAATTTCAGATTTAAAAACCTTTGGGGGTGTCTATATAGTCATAACTTTGACATTTTCTATAGTTATCTCAGTACTTGATGCATGCCAGGTTTCCCTTCTATTGCTGATTTCCGGTATTATGGACTTGATGTGTGCACCATTTCTTTTGACGTATCATGTAATGGGGCATGATGGATTTGTGGAGAACAATAGCTGGCTACTAGGCAGTAGGAGATGATTCCGCAGCTCCATGTAATCGAGTTTTGAGCAGCGTGATCGCAGGGGAGGACAATATGAACAAGAAAGTTTAGGGGAAGCTATGATATAACCTCAAATTTGGGGTCATGTGGGAGTGTTTTGATGTTTGACCCTAAAACATACACACACATGAGAAGGTATATGAAATTTGGCAGAGTAGTGTTTTCCCTTATGTTCGTAGTTTATAGGGTCTGGACATCTATAGAAATCTTCTAAGGTTGCTATAAAGTTGATCAGTATTTTTTTTGACAAATTCCCTAAAGTTGTCCAGACCCTAAAAAAATTACTAAAGTTGCACCCAACAATTCATCCTCTTTAAGGGCCCATGTGCCAACTCCATCAATGGGCCCAAGTTAATGGGGTTTTCACCTTTTTTCTATGCTTTCTATGCACAAACGTATCAATTATAGGCCCCAAATCTGCCTGGACCCCGGGCTGGCGCACCTCTCGCCCTGGGCCAAAGCCGGTCCTGGCTTTGACAAATTCCCTAAAGCTGCACCCAACAATTCATCCTCTTTCTTTTCACTTATCTTGGTACATAGGAGCTCCGATTTATATCATAATAATTCAAACTTTAAAGTTTCAACCACTTCAACAACATTTAAGTTGTTGAATTTTACATTTTCAAATACTCCCTCCGTTCCACAATATAAGATGATTTATCTTTTTCCACATGCACATGCACAAACTTGTATCTAGACACATTTTAATGTATGTGTACACTTATTTTAGTATGAATCTAAACAATATGTACAACACCTATAATATCTTATAATATTGTGGAACAAAGGGAGTACAACATATATAGCTACAATGCATGAAATGATCCATACAAAAAATAAATAAACATGATAAAATTCACGAATCTATTGCCCACGTACACGTAGTTACGACATATGCTCTGGATGTGGCAACCTTATCAACTTGAACATCTGCACCCAATAATTATGTATTTTTATTTCTCTTATCTTTGTGTGCATGAGGTCCAATTTCATTAGTAATTCAAACTTTCAAGTTTCAACCACACTCAATTAAACAACATTTGAAGTGTAGAATTTTACATTTTCAGTGTCAAATACAACTTAGCCTCTAATGCATCAAATGATCCAAACACAACATGAATAAGCATGATGAAATTTCATTATACTTTTACCCATGAAGTTACCAGCTCAACGATGTCATCGTAAACCTGCTCATGTGAGCGCATATATTGTATTTTTTAGGGTTTGATATTGGCTTGACAAAGGTGACATGACGACTCACATGCTACGATATATCCAAGGAACTTTCGGCACCAAAGCGCCACTATCGCACAGTCTCTCTTGGAGATATCATGGCCCGAGCGGAGGTTTTTCGTGGAGTTGATGGTGTTGTCTGTGGCGCCGTGATGGTTGTGAACATGGAGATGGTGATGATTTCCTTGATGAGCACGGAAGCCATAAGACATACTATTTGGTTTGGTCCACGACATAAAACATACTATGTCATGGTTATTTTAGGTCAAATTTGATCGATCTGGGGGGCCTTTGGATGAACTATATGAATGTTTTAATATGAATGGTTCATATGCTGAATTTGCAATTGTTTAAAATGTTTGTGAAAGGGATAAAACATTTGGGGAAAAAAGGAGTTGATTTGAGTTTCTGATATATATGCGCTTGTTCAAACAAGCTTGTCAGGCTTGGCGGCTGATCACATTCCCTAACAGTCTATGTGCACGGAGCTGTCTTGAAAGCTCGCTACTACCCTCACAGTGAGCTTATAGACATAGTGTTTACTTGGAATCGCTCGTCCACTAATCTTATATGGCTTAGATATTTTTGAGAAAGGCCTCTGCCAAAATCCTCGTATGGCAAGACCCTCACTCCGAGGGGTAACAAATGAATTAAAAGGGTCTCGAAACTTTGAGCGTGACAATTGGAACAAACGGAATGTTCTTGATACATTCCTCTATGAATAAAACCCTGTCGCCATGATAAGGAGGATGTCTTAGCTTGGATGCCGGAACACAATGGTGTTTTCTCGGTCAGTTCGGCATATAAACTAGCTCTTAGTGAGACGTCGTCTGAAATATGATTATGAAGCCTCGATCTCTAGCCACATAGAAGTTATATAATCTGTAACGGAGGAATTAATATTCATATTCAGAATAATTCGACTATTGATAGGGAAGTAGGTAATTGTTACTCCTAGGATTGATGTCGAAAGTACGCGGAAGAGGAATGGTCCACCTGATAAACCTTGGTCTCAACCGCCGCTGTGTTGGGTGAAGTTCGCCACAGATGGTTCATTTAGAGTGGACGATGGTACAACTGGTGCCCGCATGATTCTTCGGGATGCAAACGAGGGCATTATGTTATCAACTTTTGATCACTACAACTCTGTGATGAACCGTTTGAAGCGGAGCTGCGCTCATGTTTCGTGGGCTAGAGCTTGCCATCCAACATAGGCAGCTTTCAATCATCGTATATATAGACCGCTCCCAACTGGCGGCCACCATCAATGATAAAGGTCAGAACTGGTCACTCCTGTCTGCATATCATTTCCGAGATTAAATCACTAGCTAATAGACATTCGAGTGTGCAAATATGTAAAAGTAGATGGAGGGGGGAGTAATTGTCAGTCATTGTTCGTCAATTGGGCGAGAATAGAAAATCGAACGACGTTTTGGTTTGGCTCTAAGCATGAAATTATGCTTGAGGAACTTGTTGCTGAATCTCTTTAAATTCTTGTTGCCTAATAAAGATCTGTACCCGATAAATAAAAATAAATGATTTCGGTTAGGAACAGCCACCTTTTAATTATTCAAATAATAGGAGTTTTTAAATATAAAAGTAGGATAAGTTTTTTTTTAGTTTAAATTCTATAGCATCAGCTAGAAATGGCCATAGTAATGTGACAGTTGTACACGCTACCAGTTTCTCAGCACCGTAGAGGTAGAGCTGCTGCAACACGGAATGTCCACGGTGGACGAGATAAAGACAAAGCCACATCGAAGCGGAACTGGAAATCAGAACCGCCCTACCTCCGTACGTACTCTCTGGTCTCTGCCAGCCAGGGTAATGGCGGAGGAGATACCGCAAGGCCAGGGCCTGCGCGCGGGCATGGATGTCACGGCGGTGGAGAAGGACGAGGCCGCGGGGGCTGTGGCTGATGCGGCCGCCGTCGAGCTGCACGACGCGAGCGCGGCCGCGGAAACCAGAACCTCTCTACCTCCTCCGTACGTCCAGTCCAGAGATGGTCGTGAGGTGGTAATGGCGGAGATCCCGCGAGGTCAGGGCGTGCGCGGGGGCATGGATGTCACGGCGGTGGAGAACGACGAGGCAGCGAGAGCTGGGGCTGCGGGTGATGCCGCCGCCGTCGAGCTGCACGACGCGAGCGCGGCCGCGGTTACCAACGTCAAGACAAGCGGCGAGTCGTCGAGCCAAGTGGCGGGGAGCGTCAAGACGAAGGTGAAGCCGGCGGCGGACTCCCGGACCGAGTACCGTGGCGTGTCGCGGACAGCATACGGCAAGTACCAGGCACAGATATGGGACTCGAAGTCGAAGGCGAAACGGTCGCTGGGAAACTTCGCCACCGCCGAGGAGGCCGCCAGGGCGTACGATGCCGCGGCCGTCGAGCTACACGGCGACAGGGCTTTCACCAACTTCCAGCCAAGAGGAGACTCGTCCGGCCAAGTCGCGGGAAGCGACAAGACGAAGATGAAGCCGGCGGCGGCGGCTAGGCCGGACTCCGGGACCGAGTTCCGTGGCGTGTCGCGGACACCATTCGGCAAGTACCTGGCACAGATATATGATTCGGAGGTGAAATCCAACCGGTCGCTGGGAAACTTCGGCACCGACGTGGAGGCCGCCAGGGCGTATGACGCTGCGGCCGTCGAGCTGCGCGGCGCGAGCGCGGTAACCAACTTCACGGCAAGCGGCGAGCGGTCCGCGGCGGGGAGCCTGAAGAAGGTAAAGAAGCCTCCGGCTCCGGCGGCTAGGCCCGACGCCCTGACCGGGACTTCGGAGGAGAAATCGGAGGGGAAATCTTCGGTGCCGCTGGGAACGTTCTGCACCGCCGAGGCGGCCGTCAAACTGTACGGCGCGGCGGCCACAACAAACTACGAGCAGCTGCCCACGGCGGCCACAACAAACTTCGAGCAAAATCCCATGGCGGCCGCTGCTGATGACGGCGAGGTGGCGTCCACGGACCTCCCCAACGACTTCCCGGAGCTGCCGCCGGTCGAGTTCTCGGAGAGCCTCATCCCTGCAGGCCCGCAGATGGACGATCTCGGGGCCGACGAGCCGACGGCGGCGGATCTGCAGCTGGTGCACGAGGTTCTCAAGGAGTAGGACTTCGACCATGTGGTGGATTAACAAGGTGTGTTTTCTGTGTTACTCCGGCGTATAAATTGAGAAAGAAATGAGAGGTATTACGAATTTTTTGTTAGGGATGACAGTTGCACAGGTGATCGAAATCCTATGTGATGTTCTTTAATTTGTTACTGTACTAGCGAACATGAATATATGTTGAGCTACAATGAGGTTTGTGTTGTTAGCACCTCCGTATGAATTCGAGTAATCCTACTTTGTTATTATCAGCTATAGAAAGGAGAATTTGCCATGCCTTTGCCATTTGAATGCCAACACTCCAACTTGGTAGATCATGCCTTGTCAGAGTTGCATTGCGATTGAACTTTGTGCTAAACGGTTTTAGTTTCTCTGCTGAATTGAGCAGGAAAATTAAGTGAGATGTGGTATAAATACTATACTGTGAACATGCTAGAGCTGGGTGATTGATAAGCATGTTCATAATAGATGTTATGAATGCTGATCTTACATAATGGAAGAACTTACTAATCTTCTAGCTGTTGGTTGCTATATATGTGCATGCTCGTGGTTATCTTGAACTGCTAGGAAAATATAAGCAGCGCAAGGCCGCAAGCTAGTAACTTCCGACAAAAGTTACCTTTTGGGTTGCCCATATAGTTATAACTTGGACATTTGGTATAGTTATCTCAATACTTGATGCATGCATGGATGGCGTGGCTTCCCTTTTATTCCTGATTTCGCATTATTATGGGCATGATCTGTGAACCATTATTTTGTTCGGGAAGACAATTGCACAGGTGATCAAAATCCTAGTACTGTACATGATGTTCTTTTGTTACTAGCTAGGGAACATCAAGATATGTTGAGCTACAATGAGGTTTTAGGGGATGTTATGTTATGTTTCCACACAGTTTCTAAACTTGAATGCTAGTACTCCAACTTGGTGGATTTATCAGCTTTAGAAAGCAGAATTGGCCGCCTTTGCAATTTGATTTGAATGCCAGCACTCCAACTTGGTAGATTTTGTCTTATTAGAGTTGCATTGTGATTTAAGGTTTCAGTTTCTCCGTTGCATTAATTGAGCAGGAAAATTAAGTGAGATGTCGTATAAATACTACTGAGAGCATGCATCCTCGGTACTGAGAGGGAGCGAGCATTCAGCTCAGAGCTAGAGCTGGGTGATCATAGATAAGCATTCAGATTTTAGTTAGCTTATAATATATGTTTCGATGTTCATCTTACAGAATGGAAGAACTTACTAATCTACTAGCTATTGGTTGCTACGTACATGCACTCGTGGTTATCTTGAACTGTTAAGAAAATATATGCAACAAAAGCTAGTAATTTCAGATAAAACAATACCTTTTGGTGGTGTCTATATAGCTATAACTTTGACATTTCATATAGCTATCTCGGTACTTTATGCATGGCCAGGTTTCCCTTTTATTGTTGATTTCGTGGTATCATGGACCTGATGTGTGCACCATTTCTTTTGGCGTGGGATATATCATGTAATGGGCCATGGATTTGTGTAGAACAATAGCTTCCTACTAGGCAGTAGAACATGATTCCAGCAGCTTTATGTAATCGAGTTTTAACCAGCGTGATCGCGGTTGAGAAGGATATGAACAAGAAGGGTTAGGGGAAGGTGTAACATAACCCCAAATTTGGTGTCATGTGGGTGTGTTTTGAGGCTTCACCCTAAAACATACACGGACATGAGATGCTATATGGAATTTGGTAGAGTAGTATTTCCCTTATGTTCGTAATTTTTAGGGTATAGACATCTTCTAGGATTGCTCTAAAATTGATCACTAATGTTTTTGACGGTTTAGCGCACTGCTTTAACACATTCCCTAAAGTTGCACCCAACAATTCATTATCTTTCATTTCTCTTTTCTTGGTACATAGGAGCTCCAATTTCATATCATAATAATTCAAACTTTCAAGTTTCAACCACGCACAATTCAACAACATTTAAATTGTTGAATTTTGAAAAATTTCTTTTCCAAATACAACATATATAGCCTACAATGCATGAAATGATCCGTACACAAAATGAATAAACATGATGAAACTTCACGAATCTATTGCCCACGTACATAGTTACTACATACGCTCTGGTTGTGGCGACCTTATCAACCTGAACCTCCGCATTCCCGTTGTTTGGACTCATTATGAGTATGTGTGTGTGCATGCATCCATGTTGTAATCGATATCTTAGGAAAATTTACCAAATTAATCAAGGACATGTGATTGACGAAAGCATGACATTACAATTCTATGTTGTTTTACTTCTCTAAATCCAACACATTCACACTATTTAGTGGCATCATACTGGCATGTACAAAACAATCTTTGATAATGTATGATAATAACAATTACCATGTCAAATTACAGCTTTCTTATTATTTAAATTTGACGGGTTGTCATGCAAAATATTTTGGTAATACCACAATATATGTTTTAAGCGATATTTCCATAATAACACAAATATTGCATTTACATTTACTATTTTTAGTGGAGAAGTAGGCTCCATGTGGGTTTTCCACGTATGGCCTCACCTTGGTGGGAAGACACATTAGGGTTTCCTTGGCTCTTAAGGTCTTAATATCCTTTTAATGTAGTCTCCTACTATGCTCTAATGTGATTTAATCTTCAGTAGACACTCTTTTCCAGGAGAAGTACCACTGATCAATAAATATATTTTTTCAAACAGATTAAACTGACACCGCTTCAACTTGCATGTCTCCCAATGCAAAAAAAAAACTTCCCATAGATTAAACTAATGTTCCATATTTAAAAATTATATACAAATATTTAGATTACGGAAATCATATGCAAAGATTGATTTGTTGAAAATCATATTCCCAGTATCTGCTCGTTTCGTGCTTTATAAGCATATTGTCGTAGAAGTTAGTGATCAGAGAGCTGTATCACAGTAACAGTAATCGTAGAAATGTGACCATACATCATACGGAGTACTAGTTACTAGGCTGTAAAAGATAATCTGTCTCTCAGGAAAACGAAACTGTAAAAAGACAGAGCGGAAGTTGAACAAGGAGACAAACCCGCTGCGTTGCTCGTACAGTACAAGAGAGATATCATGCATGGTTCTGCAGCCGTGCAGCAGATCGGCGACCAGGTTGCTACCAACCTTTGCAGAGAATCAGACAAGAATATTTCAAGCAGGCTTTTGCGAGCAGGAAATCAACAGAGATGCTGATGCGAGGACAGACAGCGTCCGTGCTGTGCTCCGCGCGTGGCGGTAGTGCGCAAAAACGTATTGATTCGCTTTCTTCAGAACAAAACCCCTCCTCTGACTACAGCTCGTCTACAACCTCCGCCTCCCTCGGATCTGCCGGCCATGGCCGAGACGCCTCGGCCACGCTCCTCCACCTTCTTGTTATGGCTGGTTCAGAATTTTTATTTCTACATTGAGACTTTGGGCAGATTTTTTCCACGTCTTCCAAAAGAACTGTATTTTTACGAGGTTCCCAAAATGTATTTTGAGGTACCAGGGGCACATAGACATTTTGAGTTAAATTTGTCGCTGGATGGATTTCAACCGGAGCGATGGAAAGGCTCGGCGGCGAATTGCTGTATCATGGAAGCGCAAGTGCACCACACATATGGGAAAGTGTGTGATTCAGCGAGGCCTGTGGTGGATTCAGCTCTTGTTGGCACCCTGAAACATTTCTAAAATTCTAAGAGATATGTAGTACATATTCACAACTTAAATCTTCCAAGTAAATATGCCTTCAAAAAAAATCTTCCAAGTAAAGATACAAATATGACTTGACAAAATACAAGCAAAATCAGCATCACAATTGACAATGGCCTGAATTCAATGCCCTGCCCGCATTTGCTACAACTTAGTGTAAATTTTAATTTATTTATCGTCGGCTTGTTCTGTGAATTTGGGTGTGAAATTTCATGACACGTCAAATGTAAGTTGTGCATGTATCCTAATTATTATTGGATTTCTTAAAAAAAGTTTCAAAGTGTCAACCTATGCCGGCTGCACGAGGCATCCTTCGCCATGAGCACGTAGACGCAGGGTGAGAGAACTAGTTTCAAACTTAGGCCTTCGCGGTATTCATTGATGTAAAAGGTTTTCGTTTTTATGATGATATTTATATCCTTGTTCTTTTTTCTTGCTCTTTGTGAAGCACATTTTCTCGCGAACATTCGAAATGGTCATTTTTTGTAATCCAATACACTACACAATGCGGTATGATGTTTTAGGCAGCTTTTCCGAGGAAACTTTCTACACTCCCATCTGTTTTGTTAACAAATTTGTACTCCTTTGACACATGCTCAAGAAAATATATGCATTGGCATTACCTTTTAATAAAGTGTGGAGCTTATGTTAGGAATTCATTGTTAGTGTCATACCAAAGTTTTATACATGCTTCTTAAATATAAGAGTATACTGGTTAGGTTTTAATTCAAAATAAATAAATACAAAAGCACTTTTACATCTTGCATTTACAAACCAAAACCCAAAATCACCATTTACTATAGTTTCTATTATTCTTACATAGTTTAGTTTACTTATTGCATTGCATTTTATAGTATCACATTTTTATTTCAGATTTACTAATCCTACACCTTGTGCTTGATAACAACACGGTGAAGTTAGTGGTACAAGACAAAATATATTTTCTTTTGTAAGATTGGCCGAAGAAGGAAGGAAGGATATACTCTTCCCGCACAATTCCCCGAGTTCGATATTAACCTTGAGTCACCCTCGTGGGGAAAACGCTCGTGCAACAACACTCTCATATTTGAGTCCCAACGAGAAGGCGTGTTACCGCCATCAGGTGGCGGTCGGCCCTTTGACGCATCACTCTCGCTTGCTTTGCTTTTTTAGTTAACTTTTTTGTTCCGCTTTTCTGACTGTTTTTCACATAATGAACAGTTTGAAAAAATTGAACACTTTTCAAGTTGGAACAATTTTCACGTTTAAATAATTTTCAAATTAACAATTTTCACATTTTATCGTTCTTGAAAAAATACATTTCAAATTTGAACAATTTTCACATGTGAACAATTTTCCAATTTGTGTTATTCAAATGAACACTTTTCATTTTTGTACAATTTTAAATTTAAACAATTTCATAATTCAACATTGCCAAAATCATTAAAATGCGTCGAAAAGGAAAAAAAAAGACAAACAGGACACCGCAAGAAATATGAAAATAATCGATGAACTAGATAATCCTGGCAAAAGGTTCTAGAACATTCCCAAAACCAAAATAAAAAACAAACAAGTAGAGGGTCTGCTGGGTCGGCCCGTTTAGGAGAGCGTGTGGGAGAGGTATGCGTTGCACCCGTAATGGGCGCAACTCGAGCGCAACATGTGTTTTCCCTCCAAGTCAAGAACCTATCAGCTATCATAATGTCCGCTACGGCATGACGCTCGTGTGGAAAGTGTGATGGGCTGCGGCCCATGGCTTATGTTGCTCACTAGCCCTTCTCTTTGAGAATGGTTTTATTTCCGCTTGTTCCAGTACATTAATTAAAAAAAAATTAAAAGGTGTGTAGAATTCAAAAACTTTCAAACCCGAGAACATTGCAATAACTAAAAAAATCTGGTTTAAAATTTGATCAATTTTAAATCAGAACAATTCTGAAATCAGTACATTTTTTAAATCTGAACAATTGTCGAATCTGCACAACTTTCAAATCTGAACAATCATAAACTCTAGACAATTTTCAAATTTTTTTTTTTCAAATTGAATCATTTTTTAAATCTGAACATTTTTTAATATCATTAGGGATATTAAAACTGAGCCTATTAAATAGGAAGCATCCCACGTCATTAGCAATTTTATCCATCGGATCAAGTGTTCATAGAAATGTAACTGAAAAGAAAAAAAGGACATAGAACAGAAAACCGGCTGAAAAAATGCTACCCGGAAGGTTCTAGAATCCTTCTAAAACCAGTAAAACTAGACACCAGAGATCAGAGATCCTATATTGGGCTGGCCTACTTGGCAGATCTGGCGATGGAGGGTGTAAGCGTTGGGTATCAGACGCCACGAGCGTCAAACTGGATTCAGCCGATTGAAGTACAGTAAGCGCGCTGCTGGGCCAACCAAAACCGGCCCAAGCGGCAGCGATAGGGATTCGTCCGGTTGCAAGTTTGCAGGAATTCTAGTCGAATCCGGTTGCACGTTCTTCCATACTACTCCAGTCTTTATATAAACACGTTCGTGTAACAGCAAAACGAGGTCCAGGTCAAAAGTATAAAATAAAAAAACCGAGGTGTACTAGTTCTTTCTCCTATAGAACGCCAGTCTTTATACGTATGGACGCAAAAACTACTTCCACTACTTCCTCTGGCAGCAGGTATGTACCCGAGTAGTTTCAGCTTGTTCTTTCGAAGCTACTATATATGCAAAACCCTAGTACTCTTATTTTCCGTAATGTAACACTATTGTTTTTTCTTGACATGCATACCACGTACTCACTCCGTCCCAAAATAAGTGTCTCAACTTTCTCAATAGACACTTATTTTGGGACGGAGGGAGTATATACTCTAGTCGAATCTGGTCGCAAGCTTGCACGTTCGTGTAAATACAGCTTAACGAGGTCCAGATCAAAAGTAAAATAAATAAAAAACCGAGGTGTACTAGTTTCAGCTTGTTCTTTTCCGAAGCTCTATATGCAAAACCCTAGTGCTCTTATTTTCCCTAATAATGTAACACTATTGTTTTTTTCTTGACATGTGCATACCACGTATATACTGGTAGTATTAGTTGTTGCATTTTCCCCTTTTTTTCCTTTCATTCAAAGTACTAGTTCTAGCAAGTTTGCATGCATGTAGGGGTTAATTTTACAAATGCTATGTACTCAGGATTGAACATCAACTAAAGAAAAATCCTATGAAGAAATTGTTGTTTCTTTCCAAAAAGAAGGTTGGGTATCAACTTTCCCGTAAGCACAAGGTCATTGGTCCAAAGAATGTATTCAGGTTATGCATCCATGACGAGTATGGCACCAAGGCATTGGCTAAACCTGCGGTTATACTGAAATCAACTTCACTACTGCGGGAGATAAAGCTTTGTACGCAGAGGCGGGCGCTTCTATGGATGTATCGCGTGCACAACATCCGTACATGGGAAGCTTTCAAAGAAAATGCCAAGACCATGGCGCAGCTGCATCTTACAATGGACAATGCAATAGACAAGTACGCTGCCCAGCGCAGGCAAACCGGACTGTTTTACATGATCCCTGATACGCATGATTTTACACATACGGTTCACAGTCATCTCTACGGCGACAGTGAATTCTTGAGAGATTTGTGGAGAAAGAAGAGATTGTAGCGCAAGATGAGACAAACTAACCAGAAGATGTGCAGCAGTCTTGAAAGAGTTGAGGATTTTTTTTTTTTTCGAGTAACCTCTCGAGGAGGGCAGGGCGTTCCTGCAATTCGTATAGAAGAAAGAATTGACCCAGTTTATGAGGGAAACCGGGCCCAAAAACCATACAAATGCCCTGTTTATAAGGAAAACATGGCCGAAAAACCGCACATGCGAAGGGGGCCGTCACCCAAGCAACGCAAACCCACCAAAACGCCACGAGACACACCACCGTCCCCGGGGCCGCCGCCCCGGCATACACCACTCGGCACCAAAGCCGCACACGAGCCACAACGCCGCACGACCCAACCGCCTCGTAGCCCTTGCTACCCTCGCTAAAGGCGATCGTCCGCAGACCTCAACGTCGCGCCAAATCCGGGGCCGCCGCCCCGACGTAGCAACCAGATCGAACTCTGCATCGCCCAGAGCCGAGCCAGCCGAGTCGACAAACCGGCTACCCTCGCAGCACCAGCTTGCCACCCAAAAACCTCGATAGGAACAATCCGATAGAAGCCTTCCCTCCACTATCGTCGCAATGTTGAAATTGTGTGGTATGAGGCACACACTTGGCTTGCTACTTGTAGTTGTCTTTGCTTCGATGATAGTATACCTGTAAATACAGCAATTGTTTATTTGGGTTCACATTACTACGACTTTGTCTTTTTATGGTTGAACGCATTTTCTTTCTCGTGAATCAATAAATAATCATCCACCGGTGTTTACTCCCGTACAAGGAGTCACACCACATATTTCTTACAGATTAAGTACATATGAGGTAACCTCTAAGACGATGACACATCAGTAGGTCTCGATGTTGAAAACATGTGGGAATTACAACAGATCAAAGATAAAAACAAGAAAAACAAGGAGAACCCAAAACTACCGAAGACACCGGAACAAACCCGATAGATACCGAACCTCCACGATGACGCCCACAAGAAGGTAACGGCGTACCACGTTGCCGTCGTCGAGACCTAGATAGTCAAAACTTTTCACCCGGAGGCATAACGCGGCTAAGGTAACCACAACAACGCCTCCAAGAGGGTAACGATACCCACATGCACCGCCGTTATCTGCGTCGGAGCATAAAGCTTTCATATTTTCTTAAACCTTTCTTTTGTAAAACAAAAATTGTATTTAAATATCCTAGGATTAACATACCCTTTCTTGCAGATCTCTCTAGCCGTCACCCCGTGACAAACCAGCACTGTACCTCACAGGTACACTTTTCTGATGCGTTCCTGTGCTTCTTCGAGAAGTCACACGTTTTTGTTTTGAAAACATAAAACTGCTCGTATGTCTAGATCAGTGGCCTTTCAAACCGTCCATGACCGAGGGCTCAGCTATTCGAATAGATTTACACTTTGCAGAGGTGGCGCACTTTACCCACAACAAACTCTTATTCCGCCGTATTCAGCCACCGTCATACGACAGTATGCGGTGTTTGGAACAGTCGTTCAAAACATTTCACTATGTCCACCCTAGTATAGAGCATCCTCTTCCGCGGGCTTGATCTCCCCGGCACCCTGTGAGTAGGCCATCGTATCGATCTGGTCTCTCTGTACTACACCACGCCATGACAGGAGACCCACTGTTGCACCCGGAGGCGAACTTAATCCCTCACTTAGAATGTCCCCCGAAGGGCGACACTTCAGAAGTTCCCCATAAGGGCGACACTTCACTTCGGTAGCTCCACACTAAAACGGATAAGTTTCCAGCTAAGCCCGTCTCATACCAGGTATCGTGGTTGCATGGGTTAATTGTTCGAGCGGCAGCTAGGGCTATACTCTATTTTTTAAAAGCAACATCCAGCTCTCCGACTGCTCCCAGCAACTGAGGTTTTCGCAAACATTTCCGGTTGGTCCCAGCAACTCGGATTTTTTCTAAAAACATCTCCGATTGCTCCTAGAAACTCGGGTTTTGTAAAATCACCTTCTCTCGCCAATTGCTCCCAGCAAATCGGGTTTTTCTTCTGAAACATCTTTTGAAGTCAGGTTCCCATCCTAAGCTTTTGAGGTAAGAATATACGGATATAGTACGAGAAAAATATAATTTTCTTGATAGCGCGTTCAGCAGAAAGCAGAAGGGTTCTCAAATAGAAACTATTTTTACAAAACCTAGTATATGTGCTAGTAGGTATTTTTGGCCACACAACATTTTGGAAAATAGTTTTTGGGTGGCATAGTCACTAGTAAAACCAATCATGCAAGTTTTTATTTTGGAAAATCAAGACATGCTGGTAAAATAAATAGGATTCATTATTTTTGGTGAGGTGGCTTGCCTGGCTCACCATAGTCTCCCTGGTCATGCTCTTGCTCTTACTATTGTTCACCTCCCACGTCCCGCTCCTCCTCGTTGGGATCTACCGTTATGTAAATAAACGAAAGACACTAAGTAACGACTCGGACTATGGTGACAACAAGCAATTGCACAAGACACTAAGCTAACAATCACAAGAAAGCAAGTCGCATAGCTGAACGGTAACAACCAACCAATTCCATTTAGCTAAAACAATCAATAATCAACATACAAGATGCATTTACAAAAGCCCTAATTGATTAAGTGTTGAATTCCTAACTTTATCAACAAAGGAAAACCTCCTTAAATTAGGATCAGTGGACTTATGATATGTTTATGTTGGTAAACAGGGGCTGTCATATTTACTTATGTTCATAAGAGGTGGATAAATTATTTTAATTAAAACATGAGTTTAAATAACCATTTTTAATAGTAAAAACAGTACTG
The DNA here is from genome assembly GCA_026929855.1 of Poa annua. Classification (NCBI taxonomy): domain Eukaryota; kingdom Viridiplantae; phylum Streptophyta; class Magnoliopsida; order Poales; family Poaceae; genus Poa; species Poa annua. Next base: position 11,604,188 of record CM049436.1, read on the forward strand.
TCGTAGGAAATAAATTGCTACAGCTAGAATATGTCTCAGAAAACTACACCAAGCTACTGGGGTGAACCTATGCAAACCCATAGAAATTGGATTTGCATCCAAAGCTATTTTTAAAAATGAATTAAAAATCCCTATAATGCTACTGGTGTGTGGTGTCAATCTTAAACTTAATAGATCTTAAGTTCTACAAATTTCCTGCATGCAAGGCTGCTGGATCTAGATAGCTATCACTCTAAGCTATTCAGAGAACTAAAGTTTACATGATTTGGATAAACAGAACTCAAGTTGTAAATTAGATAGTGAAAACGATACTTTATGTTAAATGATTTACCATAGCAAGCACACACACTATTTTTCACTCAAACAAGCACTGCATGGTAGAGAAAACATAAGAGTATCCTACAAAAATTATCCTAAGACGTTTGCATGTACAGATCTATAACAAAAGAATTAATCCAAACACTTAGATCTAAGAGGAAAATAAACAGGATAAAAGATCTAAAAAAACAACGCGGGCCGAAACCGTACGGATCTGGGCGGTGCGAAACGGTGAGTCACCGTAGAGGCGCAGATCGACGGCCAGGATCAGACGCACGGAGATTCAAAGGGTACTGTGGATCGACAGATCTATGGCCCAGACGTCGTCGTCTTCCTCGCGAGTGTGCGGAGACGAACCAAAGAAAGAGGAAGGCGGCGTGAAAGGTGCGCTCACCTAGGGCGGTAGCCAGGGGTTGGGAAGCTCGGGGTCGGTGGAGAATGACGAGGGGATGTCGTCGGTGGCCTCAGATCTTGCATGCACGGCCGGAGTCCATGGCGACGTCGAACTCGGTCTTCTCGGGTCATGGACGGAGGCGACGTGTACAAAGACCTAGAAGCTAAAAGACAGGAACGGTGAGTTAGATCTCGCCAATGCGCGTTTGACAGGCCAATAATGGTGAAGAATGGGGGTGAGGAGCGACGGCAAATGCCATTTTCCGCCGTCGGCTACCAAAGAGATGTTGTTCGTCTCCTGGCCAGCAGAGGTGGAGTTCTTGCGCGAGGTTCAGGGGGTGGAGAGAGGAGAGGTAGGGGAGTGGAATGCGGGTGGAATAGAGTGCGGAGGTGCACTGGCTCGGGATATAGGAGACGGTGCTCTCCTCGGGTTTGCACGCGAGGGAGGGCAAATGAGTGGCAAGAGTGGGCAGGGGTTAGACGAGGTGGGCGGCGGGAAGGGGATAGAGGGGTGTTGGTCGGGAGAGGTGTGCAAATAGAGAGAAATGGACAGGGGAGTGGCTCGGGGTTGGTTGAGAGATTGGAGGAAGAAGAGTGGTGGAGAGGGCGGTGGAGGGGCAGCCATGTGGGTCCAGAGGACGTGGCACTCTCCACTGGTCTGATCTCCACGAGTTTGAGCTGTAGGGGTGATTAGAAGAGAAGAAAAGGGTGTCTCGGGTGTCTATTTGCAGTGTTAACTTGATGCTATCTAAACCTTTAAGGATTAGTCAATCCAGTACTTAAAAATTAACAAAACTATTTTACTAAGTGAGTGCATGTGCTGGTTAAGAAGGGTACATAAAAACATTTGCAAAAGAATTTGGAAAAGACAAAGAAAGAAAATTGGGAAAAGTCAATCTAGTGTTTAACTTATGGTCACTGATTAGACTAGCTCACAAAACCCTCATGGTTAAGTGATCAAACAATCATGAAAATCGAAAGTGAGACCACGGTTGGAAAGTAGATGTGATGTAGATCAGTTGGGTTCGAACACATTTCCATATTGATCCGTAGGTTGCTTACTACTAAGCTCTAGATATGCTATCTTTTAACAAACATGAAGATCACAAGTTTATGAAAGTCTCAAATTATACTTTTGACAATTTTGAAAACTAGTCTCAATATAATTCCTAAGTTTCTCCTTGGTCAAACAAAACTAGTTGAACACACAAGAGCATAATTCACACAAGCAACATAAACCGTGCGTGCTAAAACATAAATCTGGTGTTGCAAACGGTTTTTAGCGAGGCAACCATTTACAGCGCATGTTGGAGATGCTCTAAGACGAAAACAGTTTCCAAAATTGTTGGTAATTTGAATTTGAATCACTTATACAGCATTAAACATTGTAGCACATAACCTTTCCGATACATACTGAGTGCTTGATGGATAGTAGTACATTAGTACGTATAGAGGGATTATACTTGGCAACTGCTAGTACTAGGATAGGGATTATCGGAAACTGCTAGGAGTAGTTCTTAGTAATACTGTAATACTAGGATTGTCTGCAACTCAATCCGACATAAAAGTAGTACTGTACTACTCATGCGCCACGAAATATTCGAGCAAGTATAGCAGGTTAGCGACGTATCAAGCGGCGTCGCCCTCGTCGTCGCCGGCCGCCGCGCCCTCCAGCTTCTCGGTGTCGTCGTCGCCGGCGGCCGCGCCCTCCAGCTTCTCGGTGTCGTCGTCGCCGGCGGCCGCGCCCTCCAGCTTCTCGGTGTCGTCATCGCCGGCGGCCGCGCCCTCCTGCTTCTCGGTGTCGTCGTCGCCGGCGGCCTGGAGTTTGCCGGGAGCCTTGAGCCTTGTGCTTGACGGCGATTTCGCCCTCGGACACCCTCGCTCGTCTGTCCACTGCAAGCTCCTCCGGGGTCGGCTTACGGCGCGACTCCTGGGCAAGCATTCCCCGCAGCGAATCCGCGAATGTCGTCCTCCCCGCTCTTCCGCCCCAGACGGCGGCGGCCCCGGCCTTGTTGCGCTTGCTTTTCACCATCTGAAAAAAAACTAGCAGTTAATTTAGGAGTACAGAAACCAGATCCATGCTCGAGTAGCCTCGATCGCCTGAATGCAAACACTGTTGTTTCTAAAAAAACGGCGCGAGGGGACGAGTAAAATGAAAATCGGCAGCAGATGTTCCAAGGTTCCGCCGCATTGATGTTTCTTTGGACAACAGCGCGGGGAAGCAAATGGCAGCGGCGATGAACCCAGTTCATCTAAACAGAACACATACCGAAAGCGAGTTGCAGGCTCCCCGTGGTTCCCCTACTACTCAGCCTAAACAACAAGGGGCAGGAAGCGCAAATAAACAGATCGGCGTACTACTTCTTTTCTCCGGCTCAACGAGAACAGCAGGGAACAGAGCCAAAGAGGACGATCCATACAAACAGCGACACAGTTTAGAAGGATCAGATAGAGAAAGAGAACGATCCAAACAAACGCGTACTACTTCTTTTCTCCGGCTCAACGGGAGCTGGGTTTGCAAACAGTCAAAAATAACAACAGCAGGGAATAGCGAAACAGAACGATCCATGCATATGAACAGCGACATAGAAGGATCAGATAGGAAAGAGAAGGATCCATAGGAAACAGCGACATAGAGTAGCTTGGAAGGATCTCGATTCAGAAGCAGGTGTTGCAACAAGGAAAAGCACTGGGGAATTGAGGAAAGTGCCGTCGTCTTGCTCTTCTGCTTGTGGGTTTGTGATTGCGCGAGGGGGGCTGGGATTATATGCAGCACCAGCAGGGGAACGGCGTGTGTGGAACTCTCGATTCTCGAACCCGCATTCCGCGCTGAGGGGTCTATAACTCCACGTAACGATGACAAACCTCGGCCATGTGGACCCTGCTCCATTCCCCGCTTGCCGCCGTTCCTCCAAAACCCTTGTACCTTTGGCGCGGCGGAGCAGGTGAGACAGCAGAATTGGCCGACTTTAGCGGGCCTAAACCCGATCCCAACCAGTCCTATCTCTCTATGCGCACACTCCCAGCCCAACGAGTGAGGTTGCCTTTTTTTCTCAAAAAAAAAAGAGAGAGTGAGGTTGCCTTTTCTTTGGCTTGGTTTTCTTGGCTTGGTTAAAGCAGAAACGCAGAACATTCAAACCGTATAAGTTAAGAGTTAAATAGGCTAACAGTCCCGGTACTTGTCGGGTTGGCTCGATTTAGTCCTTATACTTGGAATTTGCTAAATTTTGCCCATGTATTTGTGAATTGAGCTCAATTTAGTCCAATTTAATGTTTGTCGTCGAATTTGAACTGCCAGTATGACACATGGACTGGAATATTATAAGAGCACCCTGTTGCATCTAAAAAATTGCAAAAAAACAAACACAATTGGGCCTAGGGCTTAAAAATATAGGGGACAAACATAGCACATTACACGACTTGCTCCGTTGGTCGTATCCCTCATCAAGATAAGCCAACATGATTTTGCCTTTAGGGCCCACGCCTCCGGCACGGTGGACGTCGACGTCGGCACGCCGTCGCTGCTAGCCATCAGCAACGAGGTGCTAGTGTATGCATGTGTTGGGGTGCCGGCCTCTTAGAGGCGTCAGAACCCGTCCCTGAGGGATTTACTTGGCGAGGTCGTTGTGTCTACGCTAAATGCGCTCGCCGGCGGGAGGTGGGTCATGGGCATTATTTTACAACGGGTCCACCCATTAAAACATGTTACATCATGGCCTGTCAGAAATAACATTAAAGTGACTAAACTTGTCCATCGGTGCTATCTACAACAATTAGAGTTTTTAATTAAACTTTGAATAGTGTTTGCTTTTTTAAGCCTAGTCTAAATTGTGGTCTTTTTTTATGCGGGAGGGTGTGCTTACAGTCCACATGTCGTCCGTGTCAGCTCAATTCGACGGGAAGCACCGAATTAGACTAAATCGAGCCCAATTCATAAATAAACGGGCAAAATTCAGCAAATTCCACTAAATCAAACTAGCCCGACAAGTACAGTGACTTTTGGCGTATAACTAGTGTACTAGTTGGTGGACGGCAACTGGACACAAGAGAACATTTCGCGTCCATACGTCCTATCTTGCTCTCTGCATCCCTAAACTTCCAAAAGCATTGCTCATTCTGCTAATTTTGTCCCGTCCACCGAATCCAGTCCAGCGCGAACGTGATGGTGGTGACGGCGGAGAGCACCCATGAGCAAGGCCTGAGCGCCGGAGAGATTGAGGTCGCGGCGGTGCATGAGGAGGCTGCCGAAGGACTGAGGAGGAAGAGGAAGGCCAGGCCCGGGCCGGACGCCGGGACCAGGTTCCGCGGCCTCCGCCGGAAAGCAAGCGGCACGTACGCGGCACAGATCTGGGATCGTTCGCGGTCTGGCTCGGCACCTTCCCCACCGCCGAGGACGCCGCCGAAGCGTACAGCGCGGCGGCCGCTGTGCTGCTGCAAGCCGCAGATGGGGCTGTGACGGCGGCCGCCAAGCTGAAAGCCGCAGAGCGCAACGTGAAAAAGAAGACGGCGGACGCCGAGGGGCAAGCCGCAGAGCGGGCCGTGAAAAAGAACGGCAAGTCCAGGGCGCAGATCTCCGACCCGGTGCAGCGAGCTCGGCGGTGTCTCGGCCTCTTCCTCTTCGACAAAGTTGAGGATGCCGCCGGTGGTGCGTATGATGCTGACGCCGTCAGGCTGCATGGCGACCGGGCTATCACCAACTTCAAGCAACCGCTCGTGGACCTCGACGACTTCCCGGAGATGGGGGCGCAGCTCGACGATGTCTGGACCGACTTGCCACAGACGGAGTTGCAGTTGGTGGACGAGCTCCTCCAGGACATGGACTTCGCCGATCTGGCCGCCTAGACGTACGGCTAGACAGGTGTGGGAAATGCTCTGCTTTTTGTTTCGTTTTCATGGCGTACAACGGTTAGATAATAGACGACGAATTGCGGCAAGTTTTATCGGGTCTGAGAAATTGCACAGGTTATCAAAGTCATGCTTTGTTTTTGTGGTTACCAGGAACATGAATACTGCTATATTCATCTTGAGTTTTCGTGGATGCTATCGACGGATGGAATTCCATGCTAACGTAATTGGATCTTCTACTTGGTATCGTTATAGTTTTTTTTTTTGAATTTTTCACGTGGTATCGTTATAGTATTATTAGTTGAGTACTGCAAGGTGTTTCGATCGTGACAAAAATCCTCATATATTTTTGTGGCTACAAGGAAAAAAGAATATATGTTCAGTTGTTATGTTTGTGTAGCTGATGTTATGTTTCCACATTATTATGACAGATCGCAGATCCATATATGTACTGTAGGAAAAAGTTCAGGCTAAGTTATGCTTGCTATTATCAGGTGAAGATAGTTTGATGGTGGATCTGACCATGCCTTTTCTTTGATTCTCGAATAGAGAACTGTCTAATCTGAACGTACTAACAAACTGAACAGTCTAATCAGAACATCCTAACGTATTGATTCCATGTTTACATATTTCAAAGCTCTAACTTGGTGGATTATGACTTGGGCGCCGCTTGGAATGTGTGATTGATTTCCCCCCTGAATATTTACGCGGTAGATTCGATGTGCCATTGGCGCAACACACTGGCCGCCGCCACGCCACGCCTCGCCGAGCTCGGCCAAGCCGTACCGCTGCCAAGAAGAGCGCCTGCCCGCTCAGATCTCCTCACGATGGGTTGTGGAAGGCCAGCCGCCACCGACAGCGCACTAGACTTGGCCGGCAGCGCACACTGGCCGCGGCCGGGGAGGGGGGCAGGTGGACCGTAGGACTAGGCGCGAGAGTTCCGACCACCCCTGGTAACGCAGGGGCGACCAAGGAGCAGGCCTCATTGAGTTATGTGCATTCGAACATTGTTAACACACTCAAACATTTCTAATTCTAAAAGGTATATAGTGCATAGTCACAACTCGAATCTACCAAGTTAAAATATGAATATGGTTTGACAAAAAAATAAAGAAAATCAACAAAACGGTTGACAAAAAAGAACAAAATCCATCCTCAAAGATCATGCACCGGCTCCATCTCCAGTCAGCTATCACTGCGTCTGCTGAGAACTTGGAGCATTCTCAGATTGTTTGTCTTGTTTTTCTTTTGTTTCTGTTTACTTGTTGTAACTTTTTCCTGTAAACTCAACACCCGCAATAACCCGTCATGTTTGGGAAAATGCTAGGATGAACACGGGTGCATATGCTCCCGGTTGAAAAAACTATTTTGTAAATGTTTAAAAGTTCTGAAAAACATTGTACCATGAGTGTGTCCAAAGTTTTATGGGGAAATGACTTTTTATTTGGTCTATGCAAAAAGACAAAAATACGTCATAGATAAGTTTTCTCCTTTAGACAAAGTAGATAATAATTTTGTCACGAAACTCATGTGGGGTACATGTTTTGCACGACATACATAGGATTTATTTTCATATTTTTTGAACATGATTTTGACAAACTTTTAGGATTTCAAATAAGATGGAGCAAATGCCCCCGGGTTCCATCTATTAACTCTTGTGTTGTTTGGGGCTTCATTGTTTTGTAACCGAGTGTTATGGCCTCCTATCTAAAAAAGAGCTCAATGCCAACCTGCATTAGCTACTCTCTAGTGTGAATTCTACTCTATTATTTATTGTCCTTTTATTCTTATGTATTTGGGTTTGACATTTCATGACATGTTACATGAAAGTTGTGTAGGTAACCTTATTATTCTTGGATTTATTTAAAAATGATTAAAAGTCTGGACCGAAACTCGCCGTTGTGTGCATAGGGCAAGTGAAATAGATTCAAACTTACGGTTTCATATGTGTTACCAAGTTGTAAGATAATTTCTATTTTATGATGATATTTATATCTTTGCCCTTTTCTTGCACTTTTAAAGCACAGTTTCTTGCATATATAGTGGAAATGGTCACTGTTTGTAATCCTATACACTAGCCAATGATGCCAAGTATGTTGTTCTTGGCATCTTTTTTCATAGGAAAAAATCTCTACACGCTGAGATGTTCTGCTAATAAATTCATACTCCTACGAATCATGCTCAGAAAAATATACTCCAGAGCATATCCGCAACAGGAATGTATTTTTGACCTGTAGTCATGTAGTACTACACAAAATGGTGGAAGGAGGCTTTGTCTCTCAAGTCAAAAGGAAACCTGACGGGGGAGCCGACTGCGCTGTTGGAGCCCTCGCCGGCGGCCTTTCGGACTTCATACTTTGCCAGCGAAGTCGCCCTCATCCGGTAACGGTCCTCTGCCAAGGCCAAGCAGCACCATTGTCGTGGTGGTATCACGGCAGATGCCATAGGATGGCTAATGTGTGGGGCCGATGGACGCCGGTGGATCCGGGGAGGGCTAGCAAGCTGAGAAGCTCACACGAAGGAGAATACGAACCAAACAAGAACCGACTTGACTCCACTCAAGAACGAGCAAGAACATGCAACAACACTCAAGAACGCAAGCAAATCCACAAAGAGCCGCAAACACACACGATGTACCCAGGTTCGGGGCCCTCGTGAGGAGGTAACACCCCTACTCCTGCCTTGCCTCTCTCTATATGTGTCTCACAAGATCTACAAAGTGCTCCTTGAGCTGTTTTGGTAAGAACTAGTATGAACTACAAGTGAGAGAGGAGTAAATGCTCTAGCAGTAAATGAGACTATAGTTTTGCCTCTCTGGTTGGTGTCCCTCTCACATGAGGAGTTATGGCGCTATTTATAGAGGGTTGGCCCAGTTGGCCGGGAACCCTAATTCCTCCGGGCCCCACCGGACAAGGGCTACTGTCCAATGGTGATGTCGACACCCCTACCACGACCTAGCGCCGTGCTATCCGACATAGGTCGAGGTAGGCCATAATGCCTCTTGCCGTAGCCGCCGCCGGCATAGGTGATGATGGATCCCCTGTCAGAGACAGGACGTGTCTTCTCCAAGCCTTGTCTCCTGTCAGTCAGTTGCCAGTACAGTGGAATGATCACATCGCCCTTGTCTTATACCCTTTGTCCCGCGCCCGTGTCAGGCGGGAGGTGACTTAGCTTCCTTGTCAGAGGGGTCAGTGTCCTTGCAGTGTACTTGCCCTTGACTTCTGGTCCGACATAAGGTATGCCGGACGGCCTTGCACTATCCGGCTTAGTCATGCCGGATCCTCCGTCGTATCCCGGCAGGGATATGTCGGGCCTGCTTACTCCTGCACGCCTTCCAGAGTCCCGGCATGCCTATGCCGGAACCTCTTTCCTGCACACAATAAGTAGAGAGATTATGCCGACATGGTTATGCCGGTCAGGTTATGTCGGTCCGACCCATGCTAGTTTATCAGTGTCTCCTGCCTCAGCCTCTCCCGCGCCGGGTGTATGTCGGCTACCTCCGACATACCTCCAAGCCGACTTTACTTATAGCCCGAGCCACCCAGGACCCTGCTCACTAGCACCAGTTTCTGATATTGCACAAGAGAATGCCCCTAGGCCCAGCTGCACGAAGATGTCTTAGGCTAGCTCCCAAAGACATCTTCGAGAAGCTGGTTCTTAGGAGAAATCTCTGCCACTGCCTGAATGAGAGTGAGGGGCTGGGGGTCTATTTATAGTATCACCAGGGGAGACAGCCTGGCCCCTGCTTCCTCCAAAGGGCGTCCCTCTATCTCCCGAAGAGTCATATGACCTTTGGCGCCAGGCAAAGGATAGTTACCACTGTAAATACGAGTATCTTACCCCTGCCTTTACCCTACCCGGGGGTAGCCCCCCGACACTAGTCCCCGAAGCTGGTGTAGTCCTGCAGCCTTGGATGAAGGGCTGCATCAGATTTAACCAAATAACTGCCTTGAACCAAAAGCCGACAGTACTATGTCAGGTAAACCGATTGCTCCGACTTGCTCAAGACGGTCATTTTTATGGCCCTCCAACACCATCATGTCGGCATGGTAAGAAAACTCCGGCATGCCTATCCCGACATATTGTACAATCATCCGACACTGCCATCTCGGTTTGATATTGAGCTCTCAACCATTCTTGGTTCTTGTTCCGGTACCTCCGACATCAACAAATCTTTTCTCAGATCTTCTCCCGAGACGTGTCATACACATGCTGCACCATCCCGAGAAACTCGCCACGCGGTCTGACAATCTGTCACAAACGCGCCGCACGGGCCCCACCATACGTCTCATCTAGCAGGTACTCGAGAGGCTCGACCCCGAGGCACCTCCTCGATTCCCGGGCTGGCAACCGCATCCGATCCGCCGCCGACGATTCCTATTCTGTGACCCACGGTGTGGCCGATCGTGCGGCCATAACCGCTCCATCCGCGCCAACCGCCGCAGCCACGATCCCACGATCCGTTCGAAACGAACGGGCGGGAAAAACGGTAACCGCCTCTCCTCCTTCCCTCTTAAATACGGCGGCGGGATTATTTTTCTTTCTTCCTCCGCATCATCTTCTTCCCTGCTTCCCTCCCGCTCTCAAGCGAACCGCCGCCGCGACGCACGCCGCGCACGCACTGCACGCCGGAGAGCTCGACGCCGACGATCGGGAACCGCCACGCCACCGTCGGGACGAGAACCTCTCGCGCCGCACCTCCGCCTTCTCCGGTGAGTTTCTTCTCGATCCCCACTAGATTCATCTCACGCTCGGCCACGGCGACCCCTTTCCTAAGTTCTTCTTGAGGATGAACTACACCCCATGCCCATGGTATCTCACCCATAGATTAGGGCGGGATACCCTCGTCTTGGCCGCGGTACCTTTGATCTTTCCTGGCCAGATTTGGTTGTAGACTTCACCTTCGCATTCCCGTAGCATTGCTAGGGTTCTTCTTCATTAGAACCATTTACTTTTCTTTTACATGGCCCTATCAGATCTTGGTTGTTTTATCCCGGTTATAGACTCGAGTTATTGACCGTGCTCTCTCTTTGCCGACATGCCACATGCTTCTTCTCGGTGCCCCCGACTTAACATATTGCTTATGCCGCAGGCCAGCTCCGACATGTCTTCTGAAACCGCCGACATGGGTACCGAGGGAGTTCGGGGAGGATGGGAAGGTTCCGACGCGAGCCAAGACGACATCGACTGGCTGCACCGGACTCATCGCATCCCGGAGGAGGTCATTTGCCGACTTCCCGAGGGAGAGAACGAACCGCAAGCCGAACCCGGGGAGCGGGTGGTCTTCGTCACGCACTTCGAGCGTGGCTTTGCCCTCCCGGCGAGCCCTTTCTTCCGCTCTTTCCTCGACTACTACGGCCTTCAACCCCACCATCTTCCGGCTAATGCCATCACCCTTCTCTCCGGCTTCGTGCCCTTCTCGGAGGGATACCTCGGCCTCTGGCCGGTTGTTAAGCTCTGGTCCAAATATTTCCAACTCCGGAAGCAGAGCATACCCAACAAAGGCGTCAAGGACAAGGAGATGACTGCCTGCGGGGCTGCCATCGTAGTTACTCGGAGGGAGTCCGACTTCCCTCGGATCTCGGGCCTGGAGTCCTGCCGCAAATGGCAACGGAGTTTCTTCTACATGAGGAACCCCGACTCGGCTGAAGGCAACGAGGAGGAGTCCGAGTTCCTCAATCTACCCGAGTTCAACATTGCTCCCCCCACTGCTCAGCTTCACTGGAGCTCCGACCAGAAGACGTCGGACCCGGAGGTCGACGAGATTCATGAATATCTTCTGTCGATCAAGGATAAGCTCACGGCCGAGGACCTGCTATGTACATTTGTCAGCCGCCGGGTTTGCCCCCTCCAGGCCCGGGTTCACAAGATCTGCCATATGAGCGGCCGATACGACCCGACTCGGCTCAGCATCTTCACGCTCACCCAGGCGCAAGTATATCGGCGGGTCCACGCCATCGCCCAGGTCGAGATAGACGAAGATTGGACCTGGGGGCTGAGGCCCTACTCGCGCTCTCGTCCTCCACCACAAGTAAGCTCGCTCACTTAACCGACCTAAGCAAATTTCCGACAACCTCATGCCGCAACCATCTTTTTACTGATATGATATCCCTTCTCTTCTCTCGCAGAGGTTTGCCCGGCAGCTCCTTGAAGATCAGAGTCATGCCGCGGGAGAGTGGCATCCGGACTTTCCCGTCCCGGAGGTTCTACCGAGAGAAGATCCGGATGACGAGGATCATCTGTCCATTCCACTGGCTCGTGCCCCTGCTCCGGGTAAGCCTCGTGCCCCCATTCCCATCAACGAGTGGTCCGACGACGACGAGGACGAATGTCGGATCCTTGATGTTATTGACGCTACTCCTCTAAACTTCGCGCCTCCAGCGCCTCCGACAGCCACTACCTCCACGAAGCGAGCCGAAACTCGCAAGCGAGCCGGCACCGGTACGTCGGATGCTGGCGGCTCTGAAGCTGGGGCCAAGAGGGCCAAGATCGGCAAGAAGCCGGCAACCAAGCCGCCCAAGAAGAAGAAGGGTCCTCCGACTTCCTCCGGGTAAGCCGGTTTCCCGACCCTACTTGCCTTGTGTTACTCTAATTTCTCTAACAGCGCCTTCCGGGTTAACACACAATTGTCCCGAAACAGCGCCCCACTGAAGCTGAACCCGGCCGGACCCCAAGGTCGGAGAAACACTGAGGATGCCCGGTCGACCCGCACAGAAGGCTCCCCGACACGCAGCAGCCGGGCTGCCACACCGCCACGGACCGCCAGCGCCGCGCCCGGGAGAGATGGAGGGGCCTCCGACCGGGACGTCGGATCCGGTGGGGACGTCCACTCCCCCACACTGGGACGATCTCAAGCCGCGGCGCCTTCCCCCCAGCCGTGAGGTTCCCGACAGCAGCCGACACAACGCCCCCCGCAGCAGCAACAACAGCAACAACCGCAGCAACGGCAACAACAACAACCGCAGCCGCAGCCACAGCAACAACAGCAACAGCCACCGATCCGGATTCAGCACCAGAGGCGCCCGCAGCCCTCAGACGCTAACACCTCTAAGGTGATTATCACGCAATCCGGGTCGGCCGCCTCGGGCCAGCGTGCAGGGAAATCTGCGACCACCGGCAAGACCACGGATCATAATAGAGGTGAGGTTCCTCCGGGTAAAATCCTAGTGGTACCTCCTCCTCGCGTGGCAGTCAAAACAGCCGCGTTGCAAACGCTAGAGGCCACTGCCGGCCAAGGTCCTCCTGCTGCCGAGTTGCTCATCCTGGGTGATGACTGTTCAGGTTCGCTGGAGCAGTTCAACCTGGACTGGAATGCTGCCGACACCAGCGAAGTATCCTCCTCGGACCCGAACGTCCGACATCCAGCCGGCCCCGGGAAAATCGCCCAATCTTTGCACACTCTACAGTGCGCAGTTCTCCGGATGACCCGGGATGCCGAGGTAAGTCCCTTAAAAACACCTCCCCACTAGTCCCCGAGATTCGTGCCGAGTAATCGAAACTCGACCAGGCGAAGACTACTCGGCGGGAATCTTCTTATAAACGTGTCAACGCCTTGCCTCATTTCAGGCCTGCAACAAGGAGCGGAACAAGCTGTTTCAAAAGCTGCTCGTCAAGCACAGTGGCCTCCGGAAGAAGTACAAGACTCTTGAGGCGGCACAAGGTACTCCCCATTCTTTACCGACATACTTCTTCTTTTCCTACTTCCTCTTCTAACATTCCCGGCTTGCCGACCTTGCCAGCTGAAAAAGAAATCCAAGTCGCTGCTGCGCATAAGTCTGCACTTGAAAAGGTGCAGGCCGAGGTAAACCGACTTCGCCAAGAACTCGCGCAGTCCCAGCAGGAGAAGGCCGAGATGACGAAGGCCATGGATGAGGTCCTTGTGTCTCAGGAGGAGGTTGTGACGGACCTCCAATCTCGCGCCGCCTTGGCCGAGGAAAAACTATCCGTCCTTACGGCCAAGTGTGACATCTGGCTGGGTGAGCTGCAACGGATCAATCAGCAAATGGACAGTAAGTCTGCTTCCTTTTCCGTCTTGTTTATTCGGTTCCTAACATGCCTTCTCTAATGCCGGTCTGCCTTCTAACTCGACAATAGTTTTTTTCTCGTCAGAGTACTTCTCGCACTCGCAACTCGCTGCTGTCCAGGCTGTCAACAAGGCCCGGGGTAAGAGAGCGCACCTCGGTCCCATCTCGACCGAGTGGGACGTCGAGGATCATCTGATAGCTCTCAACGCGCGCCTCGTCCCCCTAAAAAGCATCGGCCTAGGACTGCTTGATGCCGGCATTGCGGTCTTCCGGCAATTGTGGCCCGGCATCGAGCCTCCCAAAGATATTCCCGAGTTGGCCGAAGAATTGAAGAAGGCCGAGCTACGACTCCGGGAGTGGAGATCCTCAGCTGCCCGTGCCGGGGCGGATCAGTCCTTGTCCTTTGTACTATCCTGGTACTAAGAGATTGACCTGGACCACGTCAAGACGCAGCGCGAGAACTCTGCCTGGACCACCGAGCCGGCCAAGATCCAGCGCCGTCGAGAGGCCGCCGACTATATGGCCAAGTACTCGCGCCCTCATGAATTCATCGCCGGCGTCGTCTACTCGGACGACGAGGACAACGAGGCCAGTGAAGATGAAGATGAAGAAGAATCTGATTCCGAGGAGCGCGCCGACACGGAGAGCGAGGCGGAAGTCCCCGAGACCTCTGATAAGACCCTGGGGTCCGCGAGCGCGGCTATAACCACCGAGCAGACTGCCGCCGACGTCTCCACATCCGTCGCTGCCGACACCACCGAGCCGGGAGCACCCGACCTCACCAAGTCAGCTGCCACCGTCACGGCCAACTCGGGAGCGACCGGCACCGCTGCACAAACCGCGCCTGCGACTCCCTTGGAGATATCTTCTGCTGCTGCCACTGCGTCAACTTCCACCCCGACTGCCGAGACAGCTCCCGCCGATGAAAACCCCTCTGGCCCGACTGCTTAAACATTTCATGAGGCAAACTTATTAAATCCCCGGAATGCCGGGTGCAGATGTAATATATACAGTCTTCCGTAGGTTATTTTGTTACTCTGCTTTATTGAATCGAACAAGCATGCTGTCATGTCGGATCTCTTTATACCGAGTCCCCGGGTTTACTTTCTCGTTTACTATACTTAGTGATTTTTGCTCTTGTCTACCATACAGGTGTTAGACAGTCGAGTCACAAAATCACGGCTGTAGTATATGGTACTCGAAAACGCCCGAGTAACGGTTTAAAGGTATCCGATATAACGAAAAAATAATCAAAAACAGAGTTATCACACGACATGTACCGAATTGCTTTTATACCGAGTCCCCGAGTTCGTTTTCGTGTTTACCATCTTCCATTATCTTTGCTCTTGACTACCACTTTGGGCGTTCGTCAGTCGAGTCACAAGATTATTTCACACAGCATACATTACTTAACTTTGAAGCAAGGTTGAAAGCTTATTCGGCACATGGACAATATATATAAACATACAAGGCAGTCCCCGAGTTTTCCTTGGAGACGCCGGCATACAGATAATAAGGGAACAACGGAAATAACATACAAGTAAAGATAAGGCAGTCCCCGAGTTCACCCCGGGGTGTCGACATGCAAAAGACATCAGGAGGGAACAACCATGTGGACAAGGCAGTCCCCGAGTATCATTTCGGGGTGCCGGCATTTTATTCATAAGGGACCGAGATACATACACTGTGCCCTTAAGTGTGAAAGGGACGAAGCAGAGCTACATTCCATGGCCGTTTGGTTTCCTCTCCCGCTTTATCCATTACACCTTTTCTGGCTTCCTGTGCATCTACAAGATAATAAGAGTCGTTGTGCAGAGCTCTGCTCACAACGAATGGTCCTTCCCATGGCGGTGACAACTTGTGCATGCCGGCAGTGCGCTGTATTAGCCTCAGCACTAGATCTCCTTCTTTAAACACCCGGGGGTGCACCTTCCGGCTATGATAGCGTCGGAGGTTTTGCTGGTATATTGCTGACCGAGATAGGGCCAATTCTCTTGCTTCCTCAAGCAAGTCGACATCGTTCTCTCGGGCCTCTCTTGCCTCGGTCTCTGTGAACATTGCCACTCTGGGCGAGTCATACTGTATGTCGGTTGGTAACACTGCCTCTGCACCATACACCATAAAGAATGGTGTGTACCCGGTGGATCTATTGGGTGTGGTCCGGAGACCCCATAGCACTGCCGGTATCTCTTCTATCCAGCATCCCGGAGTTCGCAGGAGTGGTTCTATCAACCGAGCTTTTATGCCGGCAAGCACTAATGCATTGGCTCTTTCAACTTGTCCGTTTGCCTCCGGGTGAGCCACCGATGCCACATCAAGCCGGATTCTCTTTTCAGCACAGAACCGAGCAAACTCCCCTACTGCAAAATTGGTGCCATTGTCCGTGATAATGCTGTGGGGGTAACCATATCTCAGTATGATATCCTTCAAAAATGAGACGGCAGTAGCTCCATCACACTTCCGAATCGGCTTCACCTCGATCCACTTGGTGAACTTGTCCACCATGACTAGTATATGAGTCATGTTACCTCGCGCCGGCTTGAATGCACCCACCATATCCAAGCACCATACTGCAAACGGCCAAGTGATGGGGATTGTTTTTAATGCTGCCGCCGGTATGTGTATTCTGTGGGCAAATCTTTGGCAACCTCCACACTTCCGGACGATATCCTCCGCTTGCTGCAGAGCTGTGAGCCAGTAAAACCCTTGCCGGAAAACTTTGGCCACCAACGCCCTTGAGGAAGCATGGTGACCGCACTCCCCTTGATGTATCTCGAGGAGCATCTCCTGCCCTTCTTCCGGCTCGACGCATCGCTGCAACACCTCGGTGACACTTCTCTTGTACAGCTCTTGGTTGATAACCGTGTAGGCCTTGGATCTTCTTACCACTTGCCGAGCTTCAATCTCATTGTCGGGCAGGGTCCCACCCACAATATATGCCATAATGGGCTACGCCCAACCCGGCACCGGCCTCTCAGGGAAGATTGGGGCGTCTATTTCCATAGGTTCGGCTGACATCACCTCTGCCGACATATCCTGCGCAGTCCCCAGGTTCAGCCAAATGCTCCGGACATCAACCTCCATGGGTACGGCCTCTGCCTCCGAGCTCTTCAGGATAAAGATGGATTCTGACTCGGGCGATGGCTTGATTGACGGTTTCCTCAAGTGCTCCAAAGCTATGCCGGGTGGGACCGCGTCCCGTGACGACCCCAACTTGGATAGTACATCCGCAGCCTCATTCTCTCCCCGGGGTATGTGCTTGAACTCGCATCCTTCAAAAAACCCGAAAATTTTCTGCACATGGAACCGATATGACGCCATGTTGGCATCCAAAGCGTCCCAATTCCCCGACACTTGCTGCACTACTAAGTCTGAGTCGCCATAGCACTCTATCCGACGAATGCCAATCTCCTTAGCAACCTTGAGCCCATGCACGAGTGCCTCATACTCGGCTACATTATTGGATGCCGAGAAATGAATTTGGAGCACATACTTCAGCACATCTTGCTTCGGTGAGGTGAGGACTACACCGGCACCCAATCCAATTTTTGCCTTGGACCCATCAAAGTGCATCTTCCAGAAGTTGAAGTCGGGCAGGGGAGGCTCATACTGCATCTCGGCCCAGTCCACCAAAAAGTCCGGCAGCGCCTGCGACTTAATGGCGTCTCTCCTCTCGTAAACCGGGGCGTATGGAGATAACTGGATAGCCCACTTGGCAATTTGGCCGCTGGCATCTTTGCACCCGATGATCTCGGACAGGGGGGCCTCACTCACCACTGTGACCGGATGTTCTTGAAAGTAGTGCTTTAACTTGGTGACCGCCAGATATACGCCATAGGCCATCTTCTGGTAGTGCGGGTAATTCTGCTTGGAGAGGGAGAGCACCTCACTCAGATAATACACGGGCCTCTGCACCACCTTATCACCTTCTTCTCGTTCCACCACCATTACCACGCTTACAACCCGGTTTGTAGCCGCGATATAGAGCAACATCGGCTCCTTGGGTAATGGGGATGCCAACACTGGTGCGTTTGAGAGTGTCTTTTTCAGGTCATTAAAAGCTGCATCGGCTTGCGGTGTCCATACAAAGGTTTTGCTCTTTTTCATGAGCTGATACAGAGGCAAAGCTTTCTCTCCTAACCGGCTTATAAACCGACTTAGGGATGCCAGGCACCCGGTGAATTTTTGTACATCTTTAAGGCGGGTGGGCAGTTTCATGGTCTCGATAGCTCGGATCTTGCCCGGGTTAACCTCAATACCCCGGCTAGACACCAGGAAACCGAGTAACTTTCCGGCCGGCACACCGAAAGTACACTTATCCGGGTTAAGCTTCATTCGAAATTTTCTCAAGTTAGCGAATGTTTCTCTTAGATCATCGATCAGAGTGGATTTTTCTTTTGTTTTTATGACTATGTCGTCAACATACACCTCCGCATTCCGACCTATTTGTTCATGCAAGTATTTCTGCATGCATCTTTGATAAGTGGCACCGGCATTTCTCAACCCGAAGGTCATGACACGATAGCAATAAGCCCCGTACGGGGTAATAAAAGCAGTTTTTAATTGATCAGCCGGGTTCAAAGGTATCTGGTGAAAACCAGAATACGCATCTACAAAAGACAAAAGCTCACACCCGGTAGTGGAGTCAATCACTTGATCTATCCGGGGGAGCGGGAAGGGATCCTTCGGGCATGCCTTGTTGAGGTTGGTGAAGTCGATACACATACGCCACACCTTGGCCAGGAGAGAGTCATCCTTTTTCTTCTCTACCAGGACCGGGTTAGACAACCAGTCCGGGTGCAGCACTTCCATCACAAATCCAGCCGCAAGCAGTACGGCTAGATGTTCCATGATCGCAGCTCTTCTCTCGTCCGAGAGACGTCTTGTTGGTTGCTTCACCGGCTTTGCATCCGGCCTGACGAACAAAGAGTGCTCAGCCAACTCCCTCGGAACTCCCTGAAGGTCATCATTCGACCATGCAAAGACGTCCCGATTCTCACGGAGGAAGTCGGTGAGCTCGCCTTCCTATTTGCCGTTCAGACTTGTGCCAATGATTACCCGGTGCTCTGGGTTAGCCGGGTCCACCACGACCTTCTTGGTCTCCTTTGGCGGCTGGAAGGAAGCATGCTGCTCCGGGTTCGCCATCCCGGGCACGCCGAGTTGGGAGGCTTGGGCCAGCGTCACCACCTGCTGGATTCTCTTCTTCTCCTCGGCTATGACCAAGGACTCGGCCAAGCATGAGCCGGCAGTAGCACACTCGATAGAGCGCTTGTAGTCGCCCGAGATGGTGATTATGCCATTCGGACCCGGCATCTTCATCTTCAAGTAGCCCATGTGAGTCGAGATCATGAACTTGGCCAGAGCAGGTCGGCCAATCAGGGCATGGTATGGACTTTCGAGGTCCACCACCTCGAACTCAAGACTCTCAGTCCGGCAGTTCTCCCGGGTTCCGAACAGCACATCTATCCAGATTTTGCCCATAGGCGAACAAGAAACCCCCGGCACAATGCCATGGAAGGTCGTGTTGGTCGGCAGCAGCGTGTTCAGGGACACTCCCAACTTCAGCATTGTGTCCTTGTACATGATGTTAATGGCACTGCCATTGTCGACCAGGACTCTGCTGAACCGGACGTTGATACTTGGCCCGATGAATGTCGGGTCCACCACTAAGGCGTAGCCTCCCGGCTTAGGCATGACTCGGGGGTGATCCTTCCGACCCCAAGTGATCTCCATCTCGGACCAGTGCATGAACTTGGGCACAGCCGGCATGACGGCGTTCACCTCGAGTGCGCGCTGGCGCCGGCTCTTCTTGTCAGTGGGTTCAGTCACAAAGACCACATAGCTCTTATGAGCTTCCTGATAATCGCCCTGTGGGTACCGGCCCTGGTTGCTAGGACCGGCATTGTTGTTACCCCGGATGTTCACCATATTTACCGGCCTTGCCGTTGGTCGTCTCTGGGCTGGCGGATTAACCCGGACAGCATTGGCCCCACTTACTGGTGTCGGCGGTCTTGGAGCTGCGGGCCTTTCTGGGGCAGTTACCAGAGATCCCCCTGGTGCACCTTCTCGCCACATGCGCTGGTACCAGCTGCACTGCCGAGTTGTGTGGTTAGCCGGTCGGTTGGGCTCTAAGGTGTGATAGCAACAGGGTTTGTCCAGCATCTCCTCATAAGTCAAGGGCTTCCTTTGCCCGGCCCGGGTCTTCTTTACCTCTTGGTTCTGACCCCAAGCCTGGCCGCTGGTCTTCTGACGCTGGTTACTATCGGCATCGCCTTGTTCCCCGGTTACCGCCGCCACCTGCTGCGAGGCATAGCGAAAGTCGGGCTCCCTCCTCTTGTGCCTGAAATCCTGACGGTCATTGTTTCTGCCCGGTCCGGATCTGTTGTTCCCCGGGTTCCTCCTACTCGGTTCGCCCGAGTCCAGCTGAGGTTGCATTGGATCACCGAGAGCATAGCTGTCAGCAATTCTCATTGTCTCGGCCAAGGTGGCCGGCATCTCGCTCTGCAGTTTCTGCCAAAGCATGGAGCCGTGTCGGCATCCCTGCGCAAACCAAGAAATGGCTTGGGCCTCCACAACCCCTTCGCAGGAATTGCGAATCGTGCTCCACCGAGTCAGGTACTCTCGGTCAGTTTCGTTGTCCCTCTGCCTGCACATCGCAAGCTGCTGAGGTCGGTTTGGTCTCTTGTAGGTGCTGGAGAAGTTGCTGACAAAGGCTTCCTCGAAGTCCAGCTAGCTGTTGACACTTCCCTCTCTCAAGTTGTTCAGCCAGATCCGGGCTGGTCCCTCAAGCATCTGCGGGATGTATCTTACCGCCCACCGGCGGTTTCCCCCCGCAATGTGCACTGCTGTCACATAGTCGGTCAACCAGTCCTCTGGCTTGGTGCTGCCGTCATAAGTCTTGGCTCCCCTGTTCAACTGAAAGTGGGGGACAGGCTGCTCCGACATAATTCTGGGCCCAAAACAAGAAGGACCAGGTGGGCCTTGCTCCTCCATCAGCTCGGATCGATATATTCGATCCAGCTTATACCGGGCATCATTTGGATCCAACTGCCGAGTTCCCAGTCGTGACCCCAGAGCACTCTCATACGCATGATACCCGGCTTTGGCCATTGCCGAGTTGCCGTCATCGTATCGGCTGGCTCCCTGTCCAACCACTTGCCGTTGTGGCACCGCTCCGACAGCCTGACGCCTCGGGGCCTGATTCTGCACCGGATAGCGAGGTGGATGCCCGCGACCAACCGAGTCGACATTTCCGACATTCCGACTACTCAGAGCCTGCCGGCTTCTGCTCTGGGCCTGCCCAACATTGCCCTGGCCTGCTACCTGCTTTCCAGCATACGCCGGGTCGTATGTCTGCATCTGGAGCTGCTGATTCCCTCCGGAGTTTCTACTCCGGCTCTGACTTCCCCCGACATGCGGAGAGGAGGCTTGTCCTCTGGACCTGCCGCTAGCCGCTCTAGTTGAGTGAACGACTTGAGACCCACCCACAGCCGTATGGGCCCTCTTAAAGACCTCATTCTGCCGGGTTGCCACCTCCACAAGCTCGTTGACTCGGTCCTGCTGTTTGCGGCGGGCCTCTCCGGTCAGACCGGATAACTCGGCCCTCGCTGCCTCGGCAGCCCTGAGGGTCTTGGCCGGAGAGCTGTAATTCGGCCTTGCTGCCGACATTACGCTGGGAGTCACACTGGATGCAGCCCTGCCATTCCTATCTATCTCGGCATTGAGGCCCTTGCCTCTTCTGCGTACCTCAGCCTCACGGTTCGGCCGGCCTCCTACCGGCGATAAACCATGAGCCGCGTCATACTCACGCATGACCCGGTCGAAGTCCCTCCGGACCTCGGCTAACTGCTCGGCCTCCTCCAGCAAGCTCAGCCGCTCTGCCTCTAACTCAGCCGCCCCCGGCACATTCAGCCTCTCTACTGTCTCTCTAAGAGGTTCAGTCCTTACCGGGACACGAGACGTCTCGGCGCCATGTTGGACCTGCCTCTCCAGTGCTTGCTTGGCTCTCCGGGTCGATCTCTCCACGGGTGCGATGACAGGTTCCTCTGCCGGAGGAGCCGTCACGCCAGCCATCATGACTGCGCAGCTCTCGGGGCGAGTGGTACGCCGGCCGCGAGCCGCACAGACAGCTGGGGGATCCTCGGCCACGAGCACCTGTTCCGGGTACTCGCAGACGAACTCGGTGGCGACATAGGTGGCGAAGGCGCCGAACTCGATGACGCAGCCGTTGGCCGGGAAGGGCCTGCCGCGGAAGCAGCCGGCGTTGTCGCTGACGAACTCCATTTCGCCGAACTTGACGACGAGGCCGGAGAGGACCCTCGTGTCGGAGTGGATGACGGAACCCGTCCGGATGAGTACACCAGCCAGCGCCTCTACCTGCCCCACGGTGGGCGCCAACTGTCGTGGTGGTATCACGGCAGATGCCATAGGATGGCTAATGTGTGGGGCCGATGGACGCTGGTGGATCCGGGGAGGGCTAGCAAGCTGAGAAGCTCACATGAAGGAGAATACGAACCAAGCAAGAACCGACTTGACTCCACTCAAGAACGAGCAAGAACAGGCAACAACACTCAAGAACGCAAGCAAATCCACAAAGAGCCGCAAACACACACGATGTACCCAGGTTCGGGGCCCTCGTGAGGAGGTAACACCCCTACTCCTGCCTTGCCTCTCTCTATATGTGTCTCACAAGATCTACAAAGTGCTCCTTGAGCTGTTTTGGTAAGAACTAGTATGAACTACAAGTGAGAGAGGAGTAAATGCTCTAGCAGTAAATGAGACTATAGTTTTGGCTCTCTGGTTGGTGTCCCTCTCACTGGAGGAGTTGTGGCGCTATTTATAGAGGGTCGGCCGAGTTGGCCGGGAACCCTAATTCCTCCGGGCCCCACCGGACAAGGGCTACTGTCCAATGGTGATGTCGACACCCCTACCACGACCTAGCGCCGTGCTATCCGACATAGGTCGAGGTAGGCCATAATGCCTCTTGCCGTAGCCGCCGCCGGCATAGGTGATGATGGATCCCCTGTCAGAGACAGGACGTGTCTTCTCCAAGCCTTGTCTCCTGTCAGTCAGTTGCCAGTACAGTGGAATGATCACATCGCCCTTGTCTTATACCCTTTGTCCCGCGCCCGTGTCAGGCGGGAGGTGACTTAGCTTCCTTGTCAGAGGGGTCAGTGTCCTTGCAGTGTACTTGCTCTTGACTTCTGGTCCGACATAAGGTATGCCGGACGGCCTTGCACTATCCGGCTTAGTCATGCCGGATCCTCCGTCGTATCCCGGCAGGGATATGTCGGGCCTGCTTACTCCTGCACGCCTTCCAGAGTCCCGGCATGCCTATGCCAGAACCTCTTTCCTGCACACAATAAGTAGAGAGATTATGCCGACATGGTTATGCTGGTCAGGTTATGTCGGTCCGACCCATGCTAGTTTATCAGTGTCTCCTGCCTCAGCCTCTCCCGCGTCGGGTGTATGTCGGCTACCTCCGACATACCTCCAAGCCGACTTTACTTCTAGCCCGAGCCACCCAGGACCCTGCTCACTAGCACCAGTTTCTGATATTGCACAAGAGAATGCCCCTAGGCCCAGCTGCACGAAGATGTCTTAGGCTAGCTCCCAAAGACATCTTCGAGAAGCTGGTTCTTAGGAGAAATCTCTGCCACTGCCTGAATGAGAGTGAGGGGCTGGGGGTCTATTTATAGTATCACCAGGGGAGACAGCCTGGCCCCTGCTTCCTCCAAAGGGCGTCCCTCTATCTCCCGAAGAGTCATATGACCTTTGGCGCCAGGCAAAGGACAGTTACCACTGTAAATACGAGTATCTTACCCCTGCCTTTACCCTACCCGGGGGTAGCCCCCCGACAACCATTTTTTCTGCCTGACCTCCTCTCGCTTCGCCGCCAACTCCCCCCTCAGGAATCTTGACTCAGCGGCCATGAACTCGCGGTTGCGAGCCTCCTCTGCCGCCGTCACCATGGACTGGCGAAAGATGACTGGTTGGATGGCATCGACGGTCCGACAGATGTCGTGAGCCGCCATCTGCACATGCGCGAGGTTCTAGTCGACGTGGGGATGCCGCGGCTGGCATTTCCACTCGACGTCGTCGGTGTCCTCCTCCATGGGCCGCACCTCCTCCTCTCCGATGGTGGCTGCTCCTTCTCCTCCATGGCCTCCACCAGCTTCTCCGGGAAGCGGCGGGTGGGTGGGCAGCAAGCTCGCCATTACTCTAGCGTCGGGAGGCGAGCCGTCACGAGCAGTGTGACGGACGTATGGGGAAGAAAAGTTTTACTCGCTGCCAGTCAGGCCCCGCTTGTAAGATCGAATGTGGCACTACTGCAGAAAGGCTTATAACCGCCAAGTGATTAGTGACGGGCAAAATGACGTCCGTCACTAGTAATATTATCAGTGACGGGCAATAATAAGTCTATCACTAATATAAAACGCTAATGACGGGTTCCTGAAAATGACTGTCACTGGTATTTTTTGTGAAGCATGGTAGGAGTAAAATATTATTTAGTGACGGGCATCTATAAGACGTGTCACCGGTAACATATCACACGCACACATGTAACTCCCCTTTAGTCTGCACATCTCAAAGGAAATAACCGTCCAGATCCAACATTGGCTTAACCTTCTCTTCTACTCTTGCTGAGCGAGTCGCGTTGACCACGTCCACCGCCACGAGCCCACCTGCCCACGACGCCTCCAATCCAGGATCTCCACGAACGCTCGATCCAACGCCAGTACGCCACAGCGGCACAACCAAATATCAAGTGAATGGTTTTCTGCCGAGCGCCCCCCCCCCCCCCCCCCCCCCAGTCCTCCCCGCTGCCACCGTGCTGCCTCTTCCCCAACAACGCAAGGCCTCCCTAATTTCAAAAAAAAACAACGCAAGGCCTCCCTCCGCCGTCGCACAACCCCAATGCCGCCATTCCTCCCGGCCGTGTACGCCGTCCTCGGCTAGGGTTCGACTAATTGTCGCCGCCATCGCCTGGGGTTCTACCTATTGTCGCCGCCATCGCCTAGCGTTCGACCAATTGTCGCTGCCGTCGCCGGGGCTACTGCTCGTAGTGGCCGCCGTCGCCCGGGCTGCTTCTGGTAGTGGTTGCCGTCGCTGGGACCTTTGTTGGTTTCCGTTCTACCGCCGTCGCCGGGGCTGCTGTTGATTGCCGCCGCGTCGTGGGGACAACTGTTGGTTTCGGTTTGCCACCGTCGCCGAGGCTTTTCCTGGTTGCCTTCGCCGTCGCCGGTACTGCTGTTGGTTTCCGATCTGCCGCCATCGGCGGAGGAATGCTGTTGTGGTTCCTGAAGCTTTGAACATCCGGTTTGTCTCCTAGTCCCCCTCTTTTAATATTAAGATCCAATGGTTCATGATTAGCGCTCTTTTGATTACATATTCTTCTCTTGAAATCTTTTATATTATTGAACTCCTGCATCACAAAGACTGCTAGTTGGATATTTGGATTTGTATTATCCATGCCAAGATTAAGTTAAACTCTTGAATTCCTCAACAGCTTTATGCCTAACAATGCCGCTCAAATCATTGAAAAATGCCGTGACAACATATGCAAATGCGGCCATGTTAGGACGGGTAGAGAATTCAGCATATGACTTGCAGTCAATGTTTCCACAAATTGATAAGAAAAGGAAACTATTTATCTTGGAGTAGGAGAAGAATTTGGAGAATATTCAAGACATGGTATTGTAGTCAGTAAAATATGCAGTTTTTCTAAACAATGAACCTCATTTGAATAAAACGAGGATGAATGAAGCTTGTTTTATCTGTGAGTTTCAGTAATTTATCTTGCCAGTCGTACCATCTATGAACGATTTTCACCTGTCCGAGTTCCAACTGATTGCAGACTTCGAGCTTTGGTGTACTGCATTATTAGGTTGACGAATGTGAGTTCGAGAGCTCATTTTTGTTGTACTAACTATGGACAATATTTAATAAAGAGTTTACATGTTGCTATTTATGGAAAGTTCGGAACACTGTCCTGCTCTTCTTCACAGTGGGCAATTACATCCAGATTATATAGTCCATATAAAATGTACATGTTGTGAGGGTATACGACTTCCAGTTAGTTTTGAAAGAGTCCAAAGCTGCACTATTTGAGCTTTCTGGCCACCTGTATGAAGACATGATCAATTGTGTGAGGTGATTGGCAATTGGGAAACTTCAGTTGTATGGTGGCGGAGGTGGTCTGGTTAATCAGGATACCCCCGACATATTCATCGGCTAGCTGACACACAAGCACTATAGCGAGTAAGTTTAACTGATTTATTGCATGTTGATTCCTACTCTCTGTTTCATTTTGGTCATGCATAGCTCATCTCAACTTTCTGAACAACTTTCTGTACCAATGTCAGCTCAACAAAGCTGCTGAATTAAAAGGTTGACACTGCCGAACTAGGATCTCATATCCTTCAAGTGATCTACTCAGATATTAGTGCACACAAGTATTCGTGCTATACTGACTACTCTAGACTGCTATAAAACCTAATCAAATCTCATCTTATCCATATTACATATTTGTAAGCTGGAGGTGCACATCATCAATTGAAGCTTAGCACAAAAGGGTTTGAACTGCAAGTCTGATGCATGCTATTCAAGTAGATAATTAGGTTCTTATCACTAGTGCTTTTGATCTGGTCTATGGCATGTTTTGTTCCAACCAGGCTACGGGAGTTGCAATACTACATGAGTCAGCTGTTCAGTTTTTATTGACCGGTTGTCCTGCTATCTGTGTATCTGTGTAGGTTTGCTTGAATAAGCGTTGATCTGCTGGCTGGTAGGGCCACGATGGTTTCAGATGGCTATCAGTGATCTAAACACTGAATTCTGCAGGTATGAACCTTAAGATCAATTTTATGTGATTACATAGACTATGAGCAATGAAATATTTATGTTGGCAAGTGTCTATACTTAGAAATATTATCACACTGTTTATAGGAAACTACAGCTACGAGCAGAGGCTACGAGCCATCTGCCGATGATTCCGATTCACCTCTTGTTGCTTATGTAACTGAAGAAGGTACCATACAAGAACATCATCAAGTTCGGTGGTGGCGTGCCCGCGCACGTATGTGAACTTAAGTGTATACTGGCTGCCGTTAAAAGTCTGCTAGTTTGTTGCATAAATCTGTGGCTGCTCCATGACAGTGTAGTTTGGGATGCGATTTTTCTCTGTAGCTACTGGAGCTGATGAGTCCTAGGAAGGATGGTGGAAGATTTGACGTTTCACAAGAGTTAGACATGTAGGTGTTGGTTAAGATCATATTTTGTAACTATGAGTGTTTGTGATTATATTGTGTTATCGATGTGCAAAAGTAATATTTTCTCCCAAACTGCGAGCAAACTGCCAACGTTGCTGCTCCAGAACCACAACCCGTGAAAACTAACTAGTGACGGGCTTGCGCCCGTCACTAATAGGCCTTTTGGGCCCGTCACTGGTAGGGTATTCTGTAGTCGTGTGGCATGGGGGCGTGATCGTTGGACGTGATCATTTTACGTGACCGGTGTCGAAAGCGGCCCCAAATTGCCGACAATTTGGGCACCAACCGCAAACGTCATTGTCGGCGCCTCTGTCAGACACGTGCCGATGACGATGCTCTTACAAAGAAACTCTTTTTTATATCTAGAAGTAGAACAAAAATTACTTGTTGTTGATACGTAGTATATGCAAGTAAAACCTATTTGCAGCATAATGACAGAAAAGAGGACATAAAAAGTGGTAGAGAACAAGTGTTCATGCATGCATTTTGCACCGGAGGAAGCCAAAGCTGTGGGAAGAAGAAGACAGCTGCAGAGAAGCGCAGGCTGCAGAGTTGGCTGATCCGGTGGCCCGCGAATCGAGGAGCAGGCTGCAGTACTTTGGCCGGATATCATCTGTGCCGTGCGTGGCAAGGCTTTGGTGGGGAGAAAATGACGTACAGCTTCAGATGCCGTAGCACCTGCAAGCTGCAGTCTTTTTCAGGCTGATACGGTGGTCCACCACTCGAGGAGTACTACAGTACTTGGTCCTGATATCCTGCCGGCTTGGTGAAAACTAGAAGGGTTTGCGCGCTTTGCCGCGCCCGTTTGTGTAAAAACCACTGTTTGTTTTTTTAAATTTGGATGGTTGCATACACAGAGCGATGCCTAAGCAATTAGTTGCAACCATCGATCATACTTCATATCGTATAAAACTGGAGCAAACTCGTCATGCTAGAAATAGATGACAACTATTTTTGGTTTTTCAGGATTTACTAATTTCGGGATTTAGTGTCGATGTGATGTATCCAACTTTGTTGCAAAACTATGGACATAGAATTCAGAACCTTCAAAGTGGCCATGATCATCAATAGACCTAAGTAGTTAATATAGGGCTGTGAAATCACACTGTCCAGCTGATCTATGGAGCGAGAAATGAACAAAAAGGACACAATAATAATCGATTTCATCCGAGATAGATCTCTCTATTCTTCCAATATACAAATCCTCTATGCTTGGTTATGTTGGGAGCATAGAGGAAAAGTTACTTTAGTACCTGGTTAATTTCATCAATGATAGATCGATATATTACAATATATACATCGAAAATCAAAGTTACAGCTTTTAGATATATCTCAACCAGAAACTCTACCCTATTCACCTAATCTTGCATGTAACCTAACAGGACTATGGACAATCTATGAAATTAGTTTTTTCCATGTGAAATATGACCGTGAAACAAGCCTGTGGATTAAAATAACTTTTCCACAAACTGGACCTGTGTAATTAGTCAATGCATGTTATTGGTCCTTGCAGTGCAGTACGTACCACATAATCTTGCCATCTCTAAGACATGATTGATCATGCCTGCTGAATGCACACCATTCCCTTTCACGAACAAAATCTTCATGAACCTGAGGTGCGTCCACAGATTATCCTCCAACTTTAGACTATATCTCTGGAAGCACAAGACAAAGTGTTGCTCTCACAGGTATTCCATCGACAACCTGACGAACAAATAAAAACAATTTTTAGACTGAGAAACTGTTCTAAACATGAAAACATGGATAGCCAATCTAGCACAAAGTTTTGCATTATTGTTTCCTTCCATAATGTGGTACTGGGAATCTAATGATCATTGACCAATCACCACGTATATTGTTGTACAGCAACATTGTGGAGCCTAACATGTAGCATTGGGCATGCAGACAACCGTCGAATAGGCGGCAATGCTCGAGATACAGGCAAAAGTGACAATGGGCTTCACTTCAAGAGTGATTCCTCATCTTTTTAAACGAATCAAAATGGATCTTCGAATCCCACAATTCATCCTTTTGCTCTGCATGAACCATTAGCAAAGTTCAATTTGCTGGATAGCTGCACTCTATTAACTTTATTTCCACAGTTAGCTGGTACTTCAGTTCAGAATAAAATGTTAGCATGCGTTTACAGAAAAACTATACACCTTATCAAGGAACGGAGGGAATATAATAGAGTGGCTATGGATCAGAAGTATGAAACAACTTTTACTCATGCTACAAGGGAGAGAGTCTTACATAATTACCATTTTCAGTGATTGCTGCAACTGGAAACATGCACACATAATTCAGATAAAGATATAATATCGGCATTATCCAAATGTGCATTTAAAAGAATGTAGTATTAACATGTAAGTTCCCTGGTAAGCTCTGTCAGCAAACTCAAATGATACAAGAAAAAACATGTAAGTTCCCTATTAAGTTAGGAAATCGAACATTTATAAGTACATCAAGGATGTATAGTTATTGTTTACTATAACTCAGTAATACTAACTCATTGATCTCAAGGTAAATTCAGATAGCTTGATCTTCTTATGAGACATGACCCACATTACATGTCATATTTGTCTCCATGCATTGATTAAACCCTCTATGCAACTGAACCACATACGTAAAGTCTGAAGCCTTCCAAGCTACAGTACTCTATCGACCAGCAGAGTAAGAAAACAGTGGAAGAAACAATCCAAAAACATATATAGAAATATGCGGATTTGTATGGATGAGCCATTGATTTCTACATCAATATGCTAGGGGAAAAAATGTAACACTGGGGCAACAGAGATAGAAATTAGAAGATATAGAAACCTGCATAAGTCGAGACTCAAGTCGCATCAACAACACCATATGCAATTTCAGCGCGATTCATAATGTGACCATACGAAATTGGCAGAACCCGTAATCATTAGAAGATCCAAGATGAGATTATAGATCCTATTCGTGCGATCAATAATACGACCATTCCAAAATAGGCCGAACCTGAAATCATTAGAATATCCAAGATGATATATCATATTCGTGACATGATTACAAAATAATAGATTACTGATTAAGTTTGGTCATTAAAACTTTTACTGAGAAACATTACAGTAGGAGTACAGAAATCTCGAAATATATACTGCCACAGTTAAAATAGAAAATCATTTTTGTCCATACACACACTTTAAACTTACAGAAATCTGTACGTACGCACCTCAAAACAAAAAATATAGAAGCTGAGTGCAGTATTTAAACAAAAACATATGTCAGGAATGCTTAAATTACCTTTCCTCCTACTTTTCCCTTCTGAAGATATTGGATTTCAAACACCATGTTTTCTTCTGTCCTGCTACAATAATATAAGTATATATGTCATCCATTAAAGGAAAATTAAATTCGTCAAAAGAGATTGATTCCAGCCATGACAACGATTCCACATATGGCAATGTTTTTCTTTGGAAGACATTCCTGGGCCTTTAGATAAAATGTAACCACACTTAGTTTACTTGACAGAATTCAGCTGAAATTACCGCTATGTATCACTGAATCTCTGTCTATACTGTGAACTTAGATGCTAAATTTGATACAGAAAGGTAATATCTATACACTGATTCTTTACCTTTTTTATTCTGATCTTTCCAGCTGCTTCACTAGCGGTTTTGCTGTAGGAGAGTTCCCGCTGATCCATCTATTCATGTTCCTGTCACTAGTAGAAAACAGCCTAACCGTCCCGGTTTGTAAGGGCCTTTTGTCCCGGTTTAAAAACCGGGACTGCGGAATCGGGACTAAAGGCCAACCCCTTTAGTCGCGGTCTCGTTTGCAACCGGGACAAATAGCATCCACGTGGGCTCGCAGGCGAGCTGCTCAGGCGATAACCTTTTGTCCCGGTCTGTATTACAAACCGGGACTAAAAGTTCGAGAGGTTTTAGGTTTTTTTATTTTGTTTTCTATTTTCTGTTTTATTTATGATTTAAGCTATTATTCGTACGGTACAATTACACACATCGATGCATATATTGTATGACGAGTCTAAATTAAGCATACATGCATATATAATATAACGAGTCAGTCGTACAAACATATATATACATTCGATCATATATACACACGAGTGTCTTCCGAACACGAGAATTACATGAATATCACTTATGGGTTTTCATGATATTCTCCTATTGGGGCTATGACCTCGTTAAGCAAAAAACCAGCAATTTCCTCTTAAATTTCTCTTATGCGTTGCTTTGCTGGGAGTTCCGACTGTGAAGCCACATTCTGTATCAAATAGAAGGTCGATATGAATATATAAATTGTCATTAACAAAAGTAAAACTCTGAATATATATATATTAATGTTGAACGTACATGTGGAGAAGTCCGCGCACTGACACACGTGCGCACGTACTCGCAAACGAAGTATCCACATAGATTAGTCGCCGGTGGTTGTTTCTCGCACTTTACGAAAATAGAGTTGAATCAAATAATAATGAAACAGGACAATCCGATATTAAAACTTGAATTAAAATGAGTACTATACTTACGGGGATTTGTTTAAAGGTTAGCTCTGATTTAAAATGACCACCCTCAGATCTTGTGAACCGCTTTCATACCCTACAAATAAAATGAATAAAGAAGATATTAATAACTAGAACACGGGAAAATAAAGAGGCCGATATAGTGTAATAACGATTGAAATTACTTTTGGAGCATATCAGTAATGCTTGCGTAATACTCCAAGGTATGCGCTATTGAGTCCTCGATCTCAACTATCCCACGGTCAATTTGAATGTTAAAGAGAATCCAATGGTAGCTGCATACGTTCATCAACATTTAGTCAGAGCGAAAAGTTAATGTGTACAAGACAGTAAGAACACTCTCACCTGAATTTGTAAGGAAACAAAATCACATCTTTATAATTTTGTTGCTTCAATGCATTGAACAAGTTGTTCTCCGTTTCCTCCGGAAACTGTTGTAGGTTATGTACATGAACTCGATCCGGGTCAACGAACCCAACTTGATAATTAGGCATCCTCTTACATTCGAGGATCTTCTTTCTACATAATAGCATATGAACGAATGTATGTAGTGAGACATAATTAGCTAGAGACTTAATTAATAACAGAAATAAAAATTAATCACTTACAGACAATAGCAGCTCATGATACATTTGTCGAGGGCTTCCATATTGAATAACTGCCATAATTCATCAAAATCAATATGGATTGTCTGTTCTCCGATGAAGTAATGTTCTTCTTTATATGTAAGAGACATCATTGTTTGGCCGTCTTTTGTGCGCTCCATGTACCACTGATGTAATTCTCGCATCCTTGGAGGTAGCAGTGCCAACTCCGCCTCTGTGACCAGTTCCTTCCCCATGACAAATTGCCTTGCCAGGGGAGCCATGCCGGCTTCAACTAGGCCTAGCATTTCACCAATCGTCAGACCAGGAATTTCTTCAAACTTTTCTGGTAATACAATTGGGGATGCCACCTTCAACGGAACGATCGATTGTTTTTTCTGTTGTCCAAGCTGGGCAACGTCGGCTCTCTGCTGCCTCTTATTCTCCGTGGGACGACCCTTGGGGAGCGGTGACACTTTCTCCTTAGTAGGCGGAGTCGGGCACTTCCGCTTTACTCCAATGTACTGAGTGGGCGGTGCCGAAGATCGAGTCCGCTGATGCAGCGTGGAAGATGTGGGAGCCTTAGGCGCAGATGAGGAAGCCTTAGTCGCGGATGAGAGAGCCTTAGGCGTAGATGAGGGAGCCTTAGGCGTAGATGAGGGAGCCTTAGGCGTAGATGAGGGAGCCTTAGGCGCAGATCGAGGCGGCGATGGTTGAGGTGGAGGTGAGGGAGCCTTAGGCGGCGATGGTCGAGGTGCAGGTGAGGTAGCCTTAGGCGGCGATGATCGAGGTGAAGGTGAGGGAGCCTTAGGCGGCGATGATCGACGTGGAGGTGAGGGAGCCTTAGGCGGCAATGATCGACGTGAAGGTGAGGGAGCCTTAGGCGGCGATGATCGAGGTGGAGGTGATGGAGCATCAGGCCGCGATGATCGACGTGGAGCTGAGGGAGCCTTAGTCCTTTGCTTCGAGCCTGGAAATATGATGTATTTCTTTTTCCATAAAATAACTCCATGCAAGACTTCTCCCAGGGTCGACTCCCCTTCAGGGCCAGCGAAGTCAATCTCCAATGTCTCACATCCGGATAGAATTTCATCCACCCCGACACGAGCATACCCAGCTGGAATCTCGCGGCCATGCCAACGCGCTGCAGGATCAACTTTCAAAGCAAAGCCGACGGCCACCTTCATGGATATATTCTTCAATGGCTGGTGTAGCTCACAATCAGTCTTCTCTTCGATATTGTCCACGGGGTAGCGCTCCATCGGTGACACATCAACCTGTGCATCATCAACGCTGACATGCAACGCCGTGGAAGCCATGCTGCTTCTCCGGCAGTCGGGTGCGGGATCTATGTACATGTGTTCTCCCTCTGGACGGCTTGATATTTGCTCCTGCATCTGAGAATACAGCGCAAAGAGCTGCTCGTTCTTTTCTTCCACATTCTTCAGCCGGTCTGCCGCCTGCTGCTCCCTCCTCTTCTGTGCTCTTGCTCGGCTTCTATAAGTGTTTATGTTCTCATGAAACCCTATCTTCCAAGTAACACCTCCATAGCCTCGTACGCGTCCTCCGTGCTCAGGATTTTTGAGTGCCTTTGTCAGTTCGTCGTTATCTCTATCAGGAACAAAAGTTCCCGCCTCCACCTCGGCTATTGCTGTTTCAAGATCCTTGAGGGGAGTCAACACTGCTTTCTTCGTCGGATCACGAAGAACCAACTCCCCTGTTTCCATATCCAACGTCATACCATGCGCCATTAGGAAATTTCCTGCTCTTTCGGGCACTTTCTCTGTACCTGGAGATAGCCCTTTTGCCTTAATTTCAGCCTTAAGTTTATCCCACTTAGGCTTGGCAGTCCTGTAGCCACCTGTCCCCAGATTATGATGATATATCTTCAGCGCGGCATTATCCGCATTCTTTTTCGACCGTGCTTTAGCTTCTTCCGATTCCTTATACGTCTTGAAATCATCCCATTGAGCACGTAACCTCTCTTGAGTTCCCTTGAACTCCGGAGTAATTTTCCCGCTCTTGACATAAGTCGCCCACAATCTTTTCTTGTGGTTACAGAATTGTGTGGCCATCTTCTTAAGGATCCACGCCTTCACTTTGTCCATCATGGCCTTTGTTTGCTCCGGGGTGTCCATCTTCGGCAGAGTGAAGTGTGATATCAGCTTCTCCCAAATATATTTCTTTAATTCGTCAGAGACAAAACTTATATTGTCGGCTCTTGCTGGCTTATTCCATTCTCGACAGGTGATCGGGATCATATCCCTAACAAGAACTCCTGCTTGATTTGTAAATGCTGTCACGCTCTTTTTGGGCTCCAAAGGGATCCCATCGGCACTGACTACATCAATCCTCATGTGCATATTCTCGTCCCACTTTTTGGTCGGGCCCCTTGATGAAGTGGAACATTTGTTCGATTTGGAGGTCTACAAAAAACATTCGTTAAATATATGCTCAATGTGTGAAGGTCTAACTAGTGATATATATCATGAGCAAAGACTTAAATATTTACATCGGATGACTTGCAGGTTGAGGGCCCAGCGCTAGTATCGACATCAATACTTGTTTGCGGGTTGTCTCCTTGTAACAAATCTTCCAACAAGCAATACCCATCATCATTCAGATATTGTGAGCCGTCATCTACAAAGTTCTCTACATCTTCTGGTCGGCTTTCCCCTATCATGTTCAACAATGCATCTTCCTGATGATCTCTACCGGTACCGTTGTGGTCCATAGCTTTAACTATAAAGAAGAAGGATTAAATAAAGATTAAAAGTAGTAGCAATAACAACAAAGAGGGACATTGAAAGTAGTAGTAGCAATAACATCAATTAGTTACAAGTCATAATAATATATATCGCAACCATAATACATCACGCTAATCAAAATGGACGTCGAACCGCCGGAAACATGTCGCGTGCGGTGAAAACCCAAAGTGAAGGAACCCAAACAGGATCATAACTAATGTGAGATCCCTGAAGATGCTGCCAAGTGTTGGACGGACGGACATCCAACGCGACCATGTACCGACGGACGTGCTCGTCCTCCGCCCTGACACGACGACGTACCAACTCCTCGGGGGCCGGCACCCTCTGTACCCGTCGGGGCCCACGTGACCGCCACCAAAGAAGCTCCGGGTCGACGATGGTTCCCTCATTCCTCACCAATCTGCGCACACCGGAAGGTAGCACCTCCCAGTGCCAACCCGGCGAAGCCCAGTCCCGGACATCCATAGTCCCGTCCATCTTGAAACTATGAATCCTTACATTAACTCTTAAAATCCAAGACATTGTATAAAACATTGTAAAATTCAAAGACATTGTATTAAATTCCAACATATTGCTAAATTCTAAATTCAACTACTAAGTCCTAAAACAATAGTTCTAAATTATAAATTCTAAATTGAAGACCTAAATCAACTAAATTCCTATTGCTAAGAAACAACAATTTGCTAAGACACTAAAATACTATAACAATTTGCTAAGGCACTAAAACAATATTTCTAAATTCCTAAATTCTAAATTGAAGACACTAAATTCCTAAATCAATCAACTAAATTCAGCTAAGTACTAAAACAATATTTCTAAATTCTAAATTGAAGACACTAAAATACTATAACAATTTGCTAACACACTAATTAAATTCCTAAATCAACTAAATTCCTAAAACAATTTCACTAAATCAACTAACCCTAACCCTAGCCCTAACACTAAGTGATCGAGGGGAGAGGCCGGAATGCTCACCGGCTGCGACAACGACGACGAGCTCGGCGGGGACGGGGACGACGAGCTCGGCGGCGCGGCGTTGTGGGAGAAGAAGAGGAAGCGGGGACGGCGAGCTCGGCAGCGGCGGCGTTGACGCACGGCGGCGCAGCGGACGGCGGCGTGCGGCAGCGGACGGCGGCGAGGCGGAGCTCGGCAGCGGACGGCGGCGAGATCGATTTGGGCAGCCTGGCGGCGTCCTTGCGGTTCCTTAGCGCTGTCCCGGTTCGTGGATTGAACCGGGATTGCGCAGAGGGAGTATTTATACAGCAGGCCTTTAGTCGCGGTTCCTGGCTCCAACCGCGACTAAAGGTACCCCTTTAGTCGCGGTTGAAGCCACGAACCGCGACCTGCTGAGTTTTCGGCCGCTCAGTTTTCACGCGCGGTGCCACACCATTAGTCGCGGTTCGTGGCTCCAACCGCGACTAAACGTGTGTTTTTGCGCCAAATCTCAATTATTTTTCATTTTGTGATTTCAAAAGAGGTTGAACATACATTTGAATAAGTTCTGACTACAAATTTGGATTCTGACAAAACTTTGAACATGAAGAGTGTTTCAATTTTAATAACTAATATAAAATCATTTTCTGATTCTTAAAATAATTTTATAATAATAACCATTTTGCCATTTTCAATTAAATATGAGGTAAACTCAGATCTTTTGCATTATATTTTATAATTAAACTAATAATAACTTGAAATAAGGCGGCGTGATGGCGCGGAATACATTATTACAGCTTCTGACACATAGAGTTACATAAAAGGTTTAACATTATTACACATCAACTAGTGTTTCGCTTTCTTATATGCGCCGTGTAACCATGGAGAATCTTCATTGTTTAACCTGATAGTTGGGTCAATGTTGACTTTGAAGGGTGGGATTTCATCAAACTTATTGTAATCTTCTGACATGTCTGTCTTGTCCTCCACTCCCACGATATTTCTTTTCCATG
The DNA here is from genome assembly GCA_026929855.1 of Poa annua. NCBI lineage: Eukaryota > Viridiplantae > Streptophyta > Magnoliopsida > Poales > Poaceae > Poa > Poa annua. Next base: position 11,640,856 of record CM049436.1, read on the forward strand.
AAAGAACTATGTGGCGCTTGGTATCACCGGATAATGTTTTGTCTTGCTTTTCTTTTCTTTTATTTAGTCTAGTAGACATATCCTTCACATAAAAAACTTGAGCCACATCATTGGCTAGGACGAATGGTTCGTTTAGGTACCCAAGATTCTGGAGATCCACCGTTGTCATTCCGTACTGGGTATCTACATGTACCCCTGTCATCTTGACCCATTTGCACCGAAACAAAGGGATCTTAAAAGAAGGTCCATAGTCAAGTTCCCATATCTCCTCTATGTAACCATAATATGTGTCCTTACTTCCATCGTCGTTTGTTGCATCAAAGCGGACACCGCTGTTTTGGTTGGTGCTCTTTTTATCTTGTGTCATCGTGTAAAATGTATTCCCATTTATCTCGTACCCTTGGAAAGTTGATATGGTCGAAGATGGTCCGCTGGCCAAGTCGAACAACTCCATGTCAACAGTGTTGTTATTCATGAGATGTGCTTGCAACCAACCGTTGAAATTCGCCTTGTGTGCTTCTGTTATCGAGGAGTCATCCATCTCCGTGTTTTTGGACCGTACAATATTCATGTGTTCCTCAATATAAGGAGCCACAAAGGTGGAATTCTGCAGAACTGTGTAATGTGCTTCAGTTAAAGAGTGACCGTCCATACAGATCATTGTTTTCCTTCCGAGAGTGCCTTTTCCACTCAATCTCCCCTCATGCCGCGATTCAGGAACACCAATCGGCTTAAAATCAGGAATAAAGTCCACACAAAACCCAATGACCTCCTCTGTTCCAAAGCCGTTGGAGATGCTTCCTTCAGGCCTAGCACGGTTATGAACATATTTCTTTAAGACTCCCATGAATCTCTCAAAGGGGAACATATTGTGTAGAAATACAGGACCGAGGATGGAAATCTCTTCGACTAGGTGAACTATCAGGTGCGTCATAATATCGAAGAAGGATGGTGGGAACACCAACTCGAAACTGACAAGACATTGAACCACATCAATCTGTAAGGTATGTAGACTCACTGGATCGATTACCTTCTGAGATATTGCATTCAAGAATGCACATAACTTCACAATGGGTAGTCGAACACTTTCCGGTAGAAGCCCCCTCAATGCAACCGGAAGCAATTGGGTCATAAGCACGTGGCAGTCATGAGACTTTAGGTTTTGGAATTTTTTCTCAGCCATATTTATTATTCGCTTTATGTTCGATGAGAATCCGGATGGGACCTTCATACTACTCAGACACTCAAAAAATATGTCCTTCTCTTTTTTCGTAAGAGTATAGCTGGCAGGACCTTCAAACGGCTCTTGATGGATGCCGTCCATTTCTCTCAAACGTTGCTGGTCCTCTCGTGCTCCTGGTGTATCTTTTTTATTCTTCCCATACACACCCAAGTGGGCTAGAAGGTTCAAGCAAAGATTCTTCATCACGTGCATCACGTCGATACAATAGCGGACCTCTAGGATTTCCCAATAGGGTAGCTCCCAAAATATAGATTTTTTTTTCCACATGGGTGCGTGTCCGTTAGCGTCATTCGGAACTTTTAGGCTGCCAGGACCCTTTCCAAATATTACTTTCAAATCCTTAACCATATCAAATACATCAGCACCAGAACGAAGGGTAGGCTTCTTCCCTTTTTCCGCCTCACCAAAATGCTTTCCTTTTTTTCTTAAGGGATGATTGGGTGGAAGAAAACGACGATGCCTAGGGTACACATTCTTCCCCCCGTTAGTCAAATATACACTATCAGTCTTATCTAAACAGTGTGTGCATGCATGATATCCCTTGGTTGTCTGTCCTGAAAGGTTACTAAGAGCAGGCCAATCATTGATGGTTACGAAAAGCAACGCTCGTAGGTCAAATTCCTCCTGTTTGTACTCATCCCATACACGTACACCTTCTTCCTGCCACAACTGTAAAAATTCCTCAACTAATGGCCTGAGGTACACATCAAGGTTGTTGCCGGGTTGCTTCGGTCCTTGGATGAGCAATGGCATCATAATGAACTTTCGTTTCATGCACAACCACGGTGGAAGGTTATAGATACATAGAGTCACGGGCCAGGTGCTATGACTGCTGCTCTGCTCCCCAAAAGGATTAAAGCCATCTGTACTTAGACCAAATCTTAAGTTCCTTGCTTCATTTGCAAAGTCGGGAAACGTTCTATCAATTTTTCTCCACTGCGACCCATCAGCGGGGTGTCTCAACATCTCGTCTTTCTTACGGTCTTCCTTGTGCCATCGCATCAACTTGGCATGCTCTTTGTTTCTGAACAAACGTTTCAACCGTGGTATTACAGGAGCATACCACATCACCTTGGCAGGAACCCTGTTCCTGGTGCCCTTGCCCTCAACACCTTCAGGGTCATCTCGTCTGATCTTGTACCGCAATGCAGTGCATACCGGGCATGCAACCAAATTCTCATAGTCACCGCGGTACAGGATGCAGTCATTTGGGCAAGCGTGTATCTTCTCCACTTCTAATCCTAGAGGGCAGACAACCTTCTTTGCTTCGTATGTACTGACGGGCAATTCGTTATCCTCTGGAAGTTTCTTTTTCATAATTTTTAGCAACTTTTCAAATCCCTTATCGGTCACGCCGTTCTCTGCCTTCCATCTCAGCAATTCTAGCGTGGTATCCAGCTTTTTCTGTTCATTTTTGCAAGTTGGGTACAACAATTTTTTGTGATCCTCTAACATTTGCCCGAACTTCAGCCTCTCCTTTTCACTTTCGCAGTCTCGCTTCGCATCAGCAATGACCCGACCAAGATCATCAATAGGCTCATCTGGTGCTTCAACTTCTTCTTCTTCTTGTTCTTCATTTTCGACATTTTCTGTCTCACACTGTTCAGGGAACATAGGATAGTCATCATTATTATCTTCTTCTTCGTCGTCTTCCATCATGACCCCTATTTCTCCATGCTTGGTCCAACATTTATAGCCGGGCATGAAACCGGACGTATAGAGGTGGATGTGAATATCCCGTGAGTCGGGGAAATCCCTCTCGTTCCGACACACACAGCATGGACAACACATAAAACCATTATAGCAACCTCGACAAATTCCCACACGCCTTGCATGAACTCATTCGATCGCCGGTCACTGTACATCCATTGTCGTCTCATCTACACACAATTATATATAGAGAGTAAGTGCTCAAATTAATATAGTGTTCATCACAATACAAGCGCAATCACACAATGCTAACAATAATTCTGAGTCCCAACACAGTACGACAACACTAGTTTGCACACTTTAAAAAACCGTACATGGCGATTATAATCGCGACTAGGAGAACAATGACACCGAATGAGAAATGTAGGAACATTTCATTTCGGAGAGCTGCCTTTTTCATCTTATTAATCTTCAACCTCGTTCTTTCCCTAGTTTCACGAGTCTGGATCATGTGTCCATCGATGATATCCGCCAAATCCAACTCTATTTCCCCCTTCTTTTCCACAACCATGTCTCTTTTTTCGTTCAGAGTTTTTAAATCTTGCTTCATCTTGTGGATTGTATCATGAGCTAGCCTTAGCTTCTCTTCGGTCCTCCTCAAATTTTCATCGGTCTTTCTCTTCTACTCTCTTGTAAAATTTAATTCTTCTAGGAGAATGACTTTTCCTTGTAGACAATGTTGAAACTGGACACATCCATCACGAATGCCGCACTCACATACTGATTCCTAATATTTATAATTGGAAAAATTAAATTAGGAAATTCTCACCCTAAATTAAAAATTATTTTTATATTACAGAGACGACATGACATCTAGATGTGCTAATAATACCTCATCCGAAAAGGAGGAGTTGTTCACGACACCGTAGGGGACCTCGCTGTTGTCCATCGTATACGGCTGCGTGGCTCGGATATGTGACATATCATTATATACATATAAATAACTAAGTTGAGCTAAAGTTGAGCTATTGTTGAGCTAAGTTGACCGTATCTTCACACATATGCAAACTAGCTAGGTAGCTAAAATTTGAGCTCACACTTCCCACAAAATTACTCCTAAAGCTAAATCCACCAATCTCTATACTTCTAAAGCATGAAATGAGCAAAAATTAGCAGTAAGAGATAATAGGATACAATGGCTAACCTTTTAGAAGGCAGGAAGTTTCAAATCTTCACAAATCGACGGCAACGCTGATGAACTCGAGCTCCACGCGAAGAACACGAAGAACAGCTCGAGCAGCTCTCCACACGCGCTCTGACCAGAAAATGCAACGGCTGGCTTGGGCGAGAGGGACGAAGTATATATAAAATGGGACTTTTAGTCCCGGTTTGTTACACGAACCGCGACTAAAACCTTTGGTCGCGGTTCGTATATCCAACCGGGACTAAAAGTTTGCCTGGAACCGGGACTGATAGGTTTCGACCTCGAGATGCCTTACTAGCCGTTGGAACCGGGACTAATAGTATCTTTAGTCCGGGTTCCAGGCAGGACCGGGACTGAAGGGACTCAGGGCTCAAAACCGAAGCCCCATTTTCTACTAGTGTGTTGCTTCACTAGCGTGCAAGCAACCAGTAGATCCCTTGCCCAATCTGAGAAAACGACACCAACTTTGTCAGAAGAAGAGAAATGCAAAAACAATTCGGAGCATGGATCACGGACCTGTGAAGAGCTCGGGGCGGAGACGCACGGAACTTGTCGATCGAGTCGGTGCAGGCCGGGTCCAGCCATTGATGGCCTCGTCGGCGACGGCGGAAAGCCAGGCGGGCCACCCGGTGGCGACCTGCTCCCCACGCGCCTTGTTCGGGAAGCTGTCGCCGTGCCGCGACGACCGCTCCCTCTTCACTGGCGCGGAGACCGCCGAGCGAGGATTGGGGGAGAAAATAGAGACCTGACCCTAGCACAAGAGAGGATTGGGGGAGAGAGACATGAGGGGATGGGGCTGCGAGAAGAAGCTAAATCATCAGCCGTCGAGCGCCAGGGCGACCCCACAGGAGAGCAGCGTCCGCCGTCCGTGCGTGCGTGAGGAAGGACAAAAATATGAATCACTGATTTGCGGGACCGGGATGTGAATCAACCACAAACCAGAGATCCCAGCAGCCTTAGATATGTTAGGGGATGGCAGGGAGCTGCCTCCTCCTCCTGTCTCCTCTGTCTGCGCCGTGCGTGACCACGCACGCGCATGCTGATCAAGCCTGCGCCTTTCACGAGATGGGTGGGATTGGCCGTCTCCTCCAACTCAAATCCGGTGCTCTCATCTCGACTGCACTAGTCCATTCGGCACAAACGATTAAAAACAGAGCGGGTATATATAGTAGTACAGTAGTACACTAGTCCATTCTAGGTTTAGTCGAAGTCACACTTTGTTAAGTTTGACAAAATATTATGAAAAAAGTATCAACATTCACGATATAAAATCAACAGTATTAGAATCATTATAAAGTATATTTTATATTATATGTATTTGAAATCTTGGATATTAATATTTCTTCCTATATTCTTGGTCAAACTTGATAAAGTTTGATTTGACTAAACCTAGAATGCCAAAATAAAAACGGAGCGAGTATGTAGTCAATATCAAAATTGCTAAACTACCTTATATTAGTGAAGGACGGAGTATATAATATACTAGACAATGATATTATGGTACCTTGTGATAGCAGAGGGCCAAGACTTACGTCTTGGAATACCTTGTTGGTTAGGTTGACACGTGTTCAGCTAACTCAAGGTACCGGTGAGTTTCGTTGGAATCTATGCGAGTAGATAATAATAAAAATATATAGCAAATGAATATTACGCTAAAACGGAAAGTGTTTGCGTGGTATCCTCGTAAGGGTGTCACATTGACAAAGGATAATATTGTTAAACGAAACTGGCATGGAAGTACAAACTGTATGTTTTGTCCACAACAGGAGACAATCAAACACTTATTATTCGAGTGTAGTTTTACACGTTGGTCAGTTGTACAGATAACGTCTAACTTATATCCTCCCAAGTTAGTTGCAAATGTATTTGGCAATTGGCTTCATGGGATAAACAAAAAAATTGAACGGTTATTAGGGTAGGGGCGATAGCCATCATATGGTCGCTCTACCTGTGTAGAAATGATAAGCTTTTTAATGATAACTGTTTTCCTCGGTTGCAGTTTTGCGCGGTTGCAGGTTCTCTACCGGTGCACATGTACTCTCCGTTCGTGGTCCATGTTACAACGGCAGGCGTTTTGAGACCTCTTTACGGAGGCATGTGCGCGACTGGAAGAGGTGACGAGGGATATTTTTATCCAACATGGATGGGCGCTTGATATGTGGATTGGTCATCCGTAGGTTTAGACGATGCGTTTCATGGTTGTAATTCGTCTAGAGCTGGTTTGTTTTAAGGTTTTGGAGCAATGAATTTGCGGCAGTGTGCATTTTTATGCAGACGCCGGATGTAATGCTTAAACTTTAAGTAATAAAATCCTTTATCAAAAAACATTTTTATGCAGAGGCCATGTGTAATGCGACCGTGTGTATTTGCAGCTGTGTTTTGGAAGTTTATGTTCTTCTCAACAACAAAAAAAACAAGGTAGTTTCTGTGGAAATTGCAAATTATTGCCTCATGTTATTTTTTGTGAACATTTCAAGATAAATATGAGCTTGTTGCTTGTACCTAGAAACCAGTACAGCCGGGCGATTAAAGCGTTATTCCATAGTATAAAGAAACCTAGAAACCAGAACTCTAAAGTCTAAAGTACTCATAATTCCTTTCATAATTTTCTGTTCACCTAAACAGTCTCAATAGACTCATGCTTAACAAAAAAAATGGGGTCTTTTTAAACACGTACTGTGCTTACTTAATTAACCATTCTGTCGCTGCCGATCCCATGTACTATCTGACTTAATTGCTTGCTCAACTCAACGGTGAAAAGTTTTTTCTGAACCTGTTAAGCGCCACCACACCTGGTTGCTCGAAGTTGGTCTTGGCCCCGGCGCCGTACAGCCTCAGTGCGGCGGCATCGTAAGCTCTGGTGGCCTGCTCCACGGTGTCGAAGATGCCGAGGTGCTGCGGAGCTGTTGGCCGCCCCGGCTCCATGATCTGCGCCAAGTAGTACTTCCCGCCATAGAGCCGCACTCCGCAGAACCCCGACGGAGGATCCGACGTAGCGACCGCCCTCCTCCGGACCTCAACGTTCGAGCTCACCGGCGGCGCCTGGTTCAGATCGATAGTTTGCGCGTGCTCGGGGTTGATGTCATCAGCAGTAGGAGCAGGGTACCACATGTACGTGCCGCCGGAGCCCACACGAGAATGCACATTTGCCTTCCTCGCCGCCGCGCGGCCGCCGGCTTCGCTGAAGACGAACCTGTCGATTTCCTGCATCTGCCTTCCCCCGGAGACGCCGCCAACGCCGTGCCCGTTGCCGCCGTACTTGTCCACGAGCGGCATGGAGTGAGGCTGCGGAGCCATCTGTGACATCGGCGGCGCCGTGGCAGTAGTGAACGCCTCGATGCGATCCCGCGTAGCTGCATTGGGCGGCGCGCCGCCGGCACCGGCAGGGGAGCCGAGCGCCGCCGTGTAGCGGTGGAACGCCTCGAGCTGGTGGAAGCGGTAGAACATCTTGGAGTCCTCCGGGCGCTTGTTGTTGCTCTCCTTCATCTTCTTGAAGTAGTAGTTCATGTTCCACCACTTCTGCCTGCACCGCTGGGAGCTCCGGCTGTAGCCCATCCGACGCATGCCCGCGCTGATCTCCTCCCAGAACCACTTCCGTCCGTTCCGACGCATGTGCAGGTCGTACCGCAGCTGGATCAGCGCGTGCTCCTCCTGCTCGGTCCACCGCGAAGATGACGCCGTCCCGCCGCCGCCGCCGCCTCCGGACGCGTCGTGCGTCATGACGATGTCTGTGCTTCTTTGGTGTGCCACCAGCGGGTGTGGTTGCGAGGAAGGCGGCGGCGGTGGCATGTACGGCGAGGGGATGGTCTGCCCGGTGATCTTCTGAATGAAGGGGAGCATGGAGGCGTCGCGGGTAGCGGCCATGGCGCGCTCCTGCGCGAGTATCTCCTGATCCTGCGCGAGGCGCGCCATCTCCAGCCGCCGCCACGCCTCCTCGCGGATCACGCGTTCCTGCTCAATCTTCACGAACAGATGCTGTATCGCCTCCTGCCGTTCCATCGCCTGCTTCGACGTCAGGGTCAGGCCCTCGAAGAACCCCATCATCTCCCCGCTCCCGGCACCGGCGGCCACGCCACCTTCCGACGTCCTGCTCTCCCTCTTCCCTCGCTCGCCCATGTCCTCCTCCATGTTGGACGTCGGGAAGCTCAGGTTGCCCCCAACCACCGGCGTGGCCCGGACGGCCGAGGTTCCCACCATCCCGGGCACTACAACGGCCGTCGCCACCGGGTAGGCTGCACCAGCCGGGCCGTGCAGCGGTTGGAAGAAGCGGTACGTCTTGCCGTCGTTGTAGCAGTACTTGTGCGCGTTCTGGAACTTGGCTCCCGCAGCTTCTACGCCGTCCCCGTGCTCCTCCGCGTTCTCCTCCTTCACCACCGTCACACCCGCGCTGGACCGGACCGCCGCCGGACTCCTGAAGTTGGCGTTGGCAGCAGCGCGGTGCAGCTCGACGGCCGCCGCGTCGTACGCCCTGGCGGAGTCCTCGGCGGTGCCGAGCCAGGCATTGTTTCGCTCCTGCAACGGCTCCCAGATCTGCGCCCCATACTCGGCGCTCCGTGGTTGCCGCACGCCGCGGAACTCGGTTCCGGCGTCCGGCCCTGCCATCTTCTCCCTCCTCACAGCTTCTGCCGCCTCCCCGTACGCCGCCGGGATCTCTCTCATGGCGGCGCTCAAGCCTCGCTCGTGGGCGCTCTCCGCCTTAACCGTCATCATGCTCTCGCTGGATTAGAGTAGACTAGACTGCACCGGGCGGCCGCCAGACGACAAGAAGAAACAGAAGTGTACGAGCTTTTGGGTGGGCACACACTGGTTGGACACGCCTCCTTTTGACATCTGGAGTGAGCCATGATTGATTATTTGGTTTTCTATATATTTTCTGAGCATGAGTCATATGAAATTGGAAAATCAGCACGTACAAAATACTATAGATGTCAGTTTGCATACCCACAAGAAAATGTTGGTTTACACAAATGAAAGCACATAAGGTTTCAGAAAATGCAAGAAAAAAGATGAGAGTGTACTACTTTTCATAGAGATACATAAATGAAAAACCACATTGTTTGTGAGACAAGGCCTAGTCATGAGCAGCTCGGCCTGAAAGCATGACTTTCGGGCTAGGTATAGGCTCGTGTTAGTCCGGCCCATAAATCTAGAAAATTTAGAAGCTACTATAATAATGAAAACAATGTACTACCATAATACATTTTTATGGATGCAGCTACTTCTCCGTTAACCAAAAAATAATTTAATTCTCCGTCACCTTATTGCCTATGCAATTCATGTGTAATTGTGAAAACCATGTGCAACAACAACTCTCAGGTGCACAAAATCGTCATGTAAAATCATCGGTTAAAAGGGTCGATTGAGTCTAACTTAATTCTAAAATGATTAATAATGGACATAAATGGGGAAACCCTGTAGTTTTGATGTTCTCGGTCAGTTCAGGTTGAGTTGAGATTAACATTTTTTGTTCAGATCTTTCAAAGCCTGCCCCCAAAATCCGGCCGGCCCGAGTATGCCTAGTTCTAACTTGGAGGTGTTACAAATTTAAGGTATTTTGAGATTCAGTCACTAATCACTAGAGTTCCATTAAATCAAATTTCAAAAATGCATAGAAATATGGACAAAATTTATGATAGACGAATTTATATTAAACGTAGTAGTCCCAAAAAATATATTAACACCTTTTGATGTCTAATCAATAATTAATCACCGATTCATCCTCAAAGCTTATGCCTCGAATAATTATATCCACTTAAGTTAGAATGTCGTGCTAATAAATTAGTAATATTGATCAAATATACTCACTGAAATGATCTTTATCACTTTGTGTTTAATAACCACGAGAGATTATCTTAATTAAAGAGAATGTGTGGGGCACTAAGTTGAATCCATGATTCGAACTCGGATCGACTGAAAAACGCCACACTGATCCTGGATAAGAACTCCTCCGCTAGCATTGCTCTCTACAAAGGTACTATGGTAATCGCTCCTTCACGATACGAAGGTAAAAAACCAAACACATTTGTGTATCTTTTATCTAGATACACGGTGAATAATCAATGAAATATAATATTTTCATAAAATCCACTCTAGAGACAATTGAGGGATTTTATCACCACTTGAAAAATTTAATTTAATTTTAGTATAATTATATTCCATGATTTTTGCGATACCACATAAAAAGAAATATTGAAAATGTTATCCCATAGCCATGCCTTTCTAGAGCTGATAATATCATAGCATAATTTATTCCCGTTCAATATGTTCATTATCAAAGAATGATCAAGGATAATAGGAAGCTTATTTCTTATTTTGGAGAAATGGCAAGAGTAGTTCCCTGAATTTTTTGAATCAACGGACAGTAACCAAGAGGGTAGAGCCTACCTGAAATTGAAATTTCTTGTCTCATGGTATAATTAACTGTTCAAGGCAACATTTTTAACCAGCTAAAGCTAGGTTGTTTCTCGGCCTCCAACACTTTTTTTCATCCTAGTATGCACTCTGCGACCAAAATTGTGCACATTTATGCAACATGCATATCACTAAATTTCCTGCTCAACCCAATATAGTATAAACCTAAAAATCTGTATTGCTAAGTTTAAGCGGCAATACAACTCTAATAGGCCTAGTCCACAAAGTTGGAGCTTTGGTATGTGATCCATGTGTAGTATTAATATGGGCTCCAGTTTATTATCACCTTTAGATCGTTCTGTACTCAGTAATCTTCTATATCTAAATAGGAATGACCCACTAAAATGATTTCTCAAAACATGCAGCTATGCCACCTCATATGTCCCCACTAACTCATTTTTCTCTCCACATGCAACGCTCACACCTTAGCAAGTTTGCCACGTCACTTGGTGAGGCCATGTCAATTGCTTTTGTTGCTCCTTGCAGCATCGGAGAGCCCTATCATCTTCTTACATCAATTCTCTCTTTATCTGATCAATTACCACGTCCATCAAACCAATTGATAACCCATTGCCTCTCCGTATACTACTCCCAACCCATTCTCTTCATTTCCTCCACTACTTTTTAAGAATGGATTTTCTTCTCCGTCCTGCAGTGGAGCCGCTCCATTACAGTCGACTCCTCACAGCTGGCCTTTCGAGCCTAGGCTTAAGATTTGCTAGACTCAATCTTGGAAGTCAGCATGCTGGGTCGGATGAATCTGATGCTCCCGACGTTGGCGCCCATCTCTTGCTGGTACTACGCGTGTTGGACTGGCAAATCTGCCTCACTATGGATCGAGGCCCTTTCGAAGCCCTCTCTGTATTAGGTTCTTCCTAATTCCCCATTACCATTTACTGAATACTGATCCTTCTCTATTTTCTTGCTATCAGATTATCATGAAGTTGGCATGTTGATCGTTATTCCCGTTCCTTCCTATTGCCATGGCACAAATATAGGGCGATCTTTTGTTAACATTTTCACAGTTTTCCTTCAATTTTACGGCGTTGTTGGCTGAACTGATGCAACAAAAGGGGGCGTTATTCCATTAGTTAATCATATGTTTCTAACATAGATTACGGTGAAATCATGCAGATTATTTTCCCAACTGAACCACCCCAGTAGTGCGCCGCCATGGCCGCCTGTCTGCTCAGCGAGTCTGCAGCCCTCGACCAGTGCAGCAGTTCTCGCTCCTGTAGCCTTGCTCCCTTATCAGCAGCTCTCGCTCCTGTAGCCTAATCATACCTCAGTTAGCCCCAATTTTAGTGTGGATTCTTGCTTCCTACTGGTTCAATTTGTTCATGTACCAAATTCAATTGTTTACATAGAAGGTGTTTGGATTTATGTGGAGGAGATGGTCAGTTATTTCGTCCACGCCTAATTGGATGTAACATCTAACAACACTGATTTTTTTCAGGACGTGTTGCTCTTCATCTTCCTCAAAGCTCCACGGTAAATGATGATAGGAATATTTTTTATCGATACCTAAGAAAGTCCTCTAGCTTTCTTATCTGCTATTTGGGATTTCAGATAATCTGTGGAACTGCACTTCTTTTCATGTGTTCTTTGCAGGCAGGCCATCGTCAGAGATCCAGTCAAAATAAATCAGGCACCATGTATGTTGTCGACATCCTCCTAGCTATTTTATGTTGTATGTGGTTGTGCATCCGTTACAATAAAGTTGATAAAAACATAAGATTGTTCTCTACAATTTACTTGTGGGAACACTACCGATGTCTTTTCTCTTACATCCTTTATATCATGATTTGTGACTTCACGATGGCGAATATTTGTTGCATTTACCCACAATCAGTTGTAGTTTTGAGTTTGTCTAAATTAATGTCAGGTATACATTTGCAAGCCTGCTTTATGATCGAAGTGAGAGAATAGCCAAGGACTAATTCTGGTTGGTGAGGTTTTTCCTCAGTTTTGCCAAAGAAAGCACATAATTTAACAGTCCTTTTTAAAGTTATGTTTTAGTAAATGTTTCATGTACCGGTCTACATTCCAGCACATGTTGTACTTTCTTCTAAAACAAGAAGACCTAATCTACTTACTGGATTGTGGATGCAGGCTCGCATCAAGTTGATGTGATTATTTTCAGTACTATCAAATTTCTTCAGAATTTGACAGTACCCGAATTATCCTTTTGATCTACATAGAGGCTTTGTATGTAGAATGTTCAATTCCAAACTGTTATTTAAGTCATCATTCACTGGTCCATATTTGTTGATCGATGTAGACGAAGTGCATAATTATTTTTAAATGTACCATGGAAAATTATGAAACCAGATGTTTTTCATTATGAATGGAAACTGCAAGTATATACTGTCGTCAATACATCTAATTTTCATGCACTGTTACCTGCTTCCTGCTTCGATGCAGAGCTCTCAACCTATTCTTCTACATAATTATAGGCAATATCAAATAATTGTGGCAATCTCTTGGTAAGTAAGCATTGGTAATCCAGTGGGCTCAAAGGTTGTGTATACTATGTTACTCCAAACCATTCTACTTCCATTTGGGAATTTACTATCTTGCTTCATATCGTCGGCCTTGGGAATTTTTATTGCCCATTTGGTTTTATTTTCGTTTTTACACTCAGACTTGATATGTTTGTTGAGAATTCCGCAGCAACGTGCGGGGCGTCATCTAGTAAAAGGAGTGGATGGCCAATTCTCTTTTCTGGAATTAATAATGAAAAACATAAAATAGAACCTTGTCATGAACTCATGCAACATTTTGTATGGACATTTATGCGAGATGTCTGGGTTATGAATCAACAGAGAGTAATCAACAAGGTAATTTCTATCTGAAAATGGCAGTGTTTGTCGCATGTTTCTTCTGAACAATTCAAGATAATTATGAGCATGTACATTGACAGTAGTATAGTCGGGAGAAGATTAAGTTCTTCTATCATCTAAACAGAAAATAAATGCCAACACTCTGACTAAGATCTGCTTAAATGTTTATCTTACACCCAGCACTATCTCGAGACCCAACTTTTAATGTGTTCTGATAAACTGCTCTACAAGAAGAAAGACATGGCTAACTGTATTAGCAAAGCACAATTTACTGCAATTTAGTCAGATTCACAAGTCCAGTATCAAAATCTGACCACTGGTAAGAATGTAGCTTTGCCTGAACTTTTCGTTGTACATACGGATGTGTGCTACGGAAGCAGTTATTAAGAACATAAACACATTAGGATCTTGATAACCCATACAATGCAACTATCATCCGGTCATCCCCAACAAAATTGGCCACTATTATGCCTCTCTTTTGTTCCTCAGTTTAGACGCCACACAAACAAGAACAAGAAGAACATAATTTTTCCAGAACCTGTTAGGCCACCACATCAGCGGTGAAGCCCTTGAGGAACTCCTCCACTTCTGCCCCTACAGAGATAGTCGAGCTGCGCACCGGCAGCTCCGGTAAGCCGGCGGCTTTGCTGAAGACGAACCTGTTGCTCGCCTGCATCTGCGTTCCCCCAGAGACGCCGTGCCGGTCGCCGCCGTTCTTGTCCACGGGTGGCAGGGAGTGCGGGTGCGGAGCCATCTGCGACCTCGCCGCTGCCACAGCGAACCTCCCCATGCGATCCCGCGGAGCTGCATTGGCATGCTCCGCGGCTGCGCCGCCGGCACCGGCAGGGGAGCCGAGCGCCGCCTTGTTGCGGTAGAGCGCCTCGAACTGGTCGAAGTAAGGGCACGCCTTGGAGTTCTCGGGGCGCTTCTTGTTGCTCTTCTTCACCTTCTTGAAGTACTTGTTCATGTGCCACCACTTGTCCCTGCATTGCCTGGAGCACCGGCCGTAGCCCATCCGACGCATGCCCGCTGAGATCTCCTCCCAGAGCGGCCCCTTCCGACGCATGTCCAGGTCGCACCGGCACCGCAGCTGAATCAGCGCGTGCACCTCCGCCTTGGGCCACCGCGACGACGACGCCGCCCCGCCGCCGCCTCCGGACCCGTCCGCGCCGTGCGGCGTCTTGGCGGGTATCACGAGGATGTCTGTGCTGCTTTCGTGTACCTCCAGCGGGGGTGGTTGCGACGACGGCGGCGCTACTGCGGCGTCGTAGGCGATGGGCGTGGCGTGAGTCTGCGACGGCGGCGGCGGCGGTGGCATGTACGGCATGGGGATGGTTTGCCCAGTAATCTTCTGTATGAAGGATAGCACGGAGGCGTCGCGGGCGGCGGCCATGGCGCGGTCCTGCGCTCGAATCTCCTCCTCGCGCACGAGGCGCGCCGTCTCCTGCCGCCGCCAAGCCTCCTCGCGGATCATGCGGTCCTGCTCCCGCTTCTCCATGGCCTCCAGGAGCCGCTGCTGCATCGCCTCCTGCCGTTCCATCGCCTGCTTCATCAGACCCTCGAAGAACCTCATCATCTTCCCGCTCCCCATGTCCTTCTCCTCCTCCGTGTTGGACGTCGAGAAGCTCAGGTTGCCCTCAGCCACCGGCGTTGCCATGCCAGCCGCGGCACGAACAGACGGCGGCTCGGGTAAGCCCCGGACGGCCGAGGGTCCCCCCACCCCGGGCACTACAACAGCCGTCGCCACCGGGCCGTGCAGCGCATCTTGCTGCTGGAAGTAGCG
Organism: Poa annua; assembly: GCA_026929855.1. NCBI lineage: Eukaryota > Viridiplantae > Streptophyta > Magnoliopsida > Poales > Poaceae > Poa > Poa annua. The sequence continues at coordinate 11,655,990 of CM049436.1, forward strand.
GTACGTCTTGGCGGTCTTGCCGGCGTTGCGGCCGGCTCGGCCGTCCTTTCTGCACCTGGAGTAGTACTTGTGCACGTTCTCCAACTTGCTTTGTGCGTCCGGCAAAGCCCTCTTCTCCTCCCCATGCTCCTCCCTCCTCGCAGCTTCTGCCGCCGCCGCGATCTTGTAGTTTCAAATCTCTGAAGTTTCTGAATAAGTCTGAACTTGCTGTCGAAGTCCACTGTAGCTTTTCAGGTTATTGTCGGCAACGGCTGGATAGAATTCAGTTAGGCAAGTTTCAGTTAGTTTTCTGTTAACGGTTTGTTAGCTAGCTAGGACGCGGTCTGTGCGTCCAGCTCCGTAGTGGTAGGATCGATCTAGCGCATGAATAGGTCGTGGGATGGCACGATCCAGTAGATGCTAGTGGGCTACGATCGGAGTGAACACTGCACAAATCCTGTGTCTTTTGCGTCTTTCAGTTTCGTCAGAGAGCGAGAGTTAGAGAGATCGCAACAACATTGTTGAACACTGCACAAATCCTGTGTCTTTTGCGTCTTTCAGTTTCGTCAGAGAGCGAGAGTTAGAGAGATCGCAACAACATTTGGTATCAGAGCCTGTAGTTCATCGCCATGGTAGGAACTCCACCCCTCAAGAGAGCCACTCCCCCTCCCAGAGGCAAGACCCCACCTCCTGCGCAGCCACGCGAGCGCAGCCGCGGACGCAGCCTGTCACGGCGTGGCGGGGGCGGCGCCGGCACACGCGAAATTGTGGTGCGAGAGGTGGTGAGGGAGACCGGCGGCGGTGGCGGATCCATGCATCTGCCGATGCTCACTCGGACAAACTACACCGAGTGGGCGATTCTGATGCGAGTATAGCTACAAGGGGCATACCTCTGGGAGGCGATCGACCCCGGCAGCGACGACGATCGGCATGAGCGGCTGGCGCTGGGCGCCATCCTCCGATCGGTCCCGCCCGAGATGGTGCCCGTCCTCGCCGCGAAGGACGACGCACAGGAGGTCTGGAACGCCATCCGAGTGATGCGCGTAGGCGTGGATCGTGTGCGCGAGGCCAGACGCCAGAAGCTGCGCCGAGATTTCGAGAACCTCGCGTTCAAGAACAACGAGGCCATTGAGGACTTCTCTCTGCGCCTCGCCGGGATTGTTACTGAACTGCAGTCCCTCGACGACGCGGTGACAGAGCTCGCCGCGGTTCAGAAGTTTCTGCGCGTCATGCCGCCACGGTACTCGCAGATGGCCTGCTCCATAGAGACGTTGCTGGACCTCGACGGCATGTCGATCGAGGAACTTAGCGGCCGCCTGTCTGCATCAGACGGGCGCGGCGGCGGCGCTGAGGCGGACAAGGAGATCGGCGGCAAGCAGCTGCTGACTGAAGAAGGGTGGGCGGCTCGGCAGCGCCAGCGCTCACAGGGCTCGTCGTCTAACGGAGGCGGCGACAAAAGCGGCAAGACCAAAGCACCGTCTGGGGACAAGCCGGCGAACATGGCAAAGGGCGACCGCAAGCCTGGAAACTGTCGCTACTGCGGCAAGCCCGGCCACTGGGCAAAGGAGTGCCGCAAGGCGCAGCGCGATCGCGAGAAACGCGGTGAGGTCGCAAACCTTGCCCGCGAAGAAGAAAAGGCGGAGGAGGAGGAGGAACGTCCGAGACTGTACATGGCTCGGATCGAAGCCGTGGAGGAGGTGAATCTGAACGAGGACAAGGTATTCCCTGTGCCATCACCTGACGGCGTGTGGTATCTTGATTCAGGCGCGAGCAGCCACATGACTGGCAGCCGCGACATGTTCACGGTGCTCGACGAGACCGTGCACGGCAACGTTTGCTTCGGCGACGGCTCCGTCGTCAGGATCGAGGGGCGCGGCACCGTCGTGTTCAAGTGCGCCACCGGCGATCAGCGCGTCCTCAACGACGTATACTTCATCCCCAGCCTCAAGTCCAACATCATCTCGCTCGGGCAACTCGACGAGAACGGTTGCAAGATCACGATCGAGGACGGCGTCATGCGCATCCTCGACAAGTCGCGCAAGGTCATGGCGCGGGTGGGCAGAATGAGGAACAGACTGTACACGGTGCGTCTGGAGATCGCTAGCCCTGTCTGCCTGTTCGCCTAGAAGAACGACGACGCCGCGTGGTTGTGGCATGGTCGCTACGGCCACCTGCACTTCCGTGCACTCAGCACCCTCTCCAGCAAGGCCATGGTACGAGGGATCCCGACGATCAACCACGTGAACGAGTTCTGCGACGGCTGTGCGATCGGGAAGCAACACCGCACGCTGTTCCCGCGCGCGACGGCGTTCCGCGCGGAACGCGCACTGGAGCTTGTACACACCGACCTCTGCGGTCCGGTCACGCCTCCTACTGCCGGTGGTAAGAAATATTTCCTGCTAATCGTCGATGATTACTCGAGATATATGTGGCTTGAGCTGATCAGGACCAAGGATGAGGCTCTGCGCTTCTTCAAGAAGGTCAAGGCACTTGCGGAAAATGAGCAGAACAGCAAGCTGCTTGCGTTCAGGTCTGATTGTGGAGGCGAGTTCAACTCAACTGAATTCACTGAATTCTGCGAGCTGAACGGTGTCAGACACTACACCACCGCCCCCTACACACCGCAGCAGAACGGCGTCGTCGAGCGTCGCAATCAGACGGTGGTGGAGATGGCGCGCTGTCTCCTGAAGGCGATGGCGGTGCCGGGCCCATACTGGGGGGAGGCAGTAAAAACTGCGGTCTATCTGCTGAACAGAGCTCCATCACGCAGCCTGAACGGAGTGACGCCGTATGAAGCATGGCATGGCAGAACGCCGAGCGTGCATCATCTGCGCACGTTCGGGTGCGTTGCCCATGTCAAGAAGCTAGGACCAGGGCTCCACAAGCTGGCAGACCGCTCCGTGCCGGGCATCTTCGTCGGCTACGAGGAAGGGGCAAAAGCCTACAGGGTTTACGACCCTGTCGGGCGGCGTCTGTACACGACGCGCGACGTCGCGTTCGAGGAGCGGCGCGCATGGGACTGGACGCTCAGGCGTTCAGATGCAGGAGAGGTCGCGCCACCGAGCTTCACTGTCGTATACACGACGGTTGAGGACACCTCGGACCACCTCGACGGGGGAGACGGACATGATCAGTCACGCCCAGAGCCAAGGTCGCCGCCGGGGAGCGCGACACAGGGCGACACGCTTGCTCGCTCGCCACCTGGTATGCCAGATGCACCAAGCTCCAATGAACACGAGCAGGAGAGCAGGCAAGAAGCAATCCCACGGCAGCCACTGCTCCAACCTACACACACGATGGTGACAAGGGCTCAGCGGGGCATCTTTCGCCCCAACCCTCGATATGCTCACCTGGCCGTGTCTGAAGATGACGGCAACGAGATTCTGCAACACATCACAGCAGAAGAACCAGCTAGTGTGGGGGAGGCGATGTCAGTACCAGCATGGAGAGAAGCAATGCAGCAGGAACTCAAATCCATCAGCGACAACAACACCTGGACACCAACTGTTCTTCCGCGTGGACATCGTGCAATTGGAGTAAAGTGGGTGTTTAAGGTGAAAAGGGACCCAAGTGGAAATGTGATCAAGCACAAGGCAAGATTAGTAGCCAAGGGATATGCTTAGAGGCAAGGTATAGATTTTGAAGAAGTCTTTGCACCTGTTGCCCAACTAGAGACAGTTCGTCTGTTGCTTGCCCTAGCTGCACACAATCAGTGGGAAGTGCATCACATGGATGTTAAGTCCGCCTTTCTGAATGGGGATCTGGATGAGGAGGTGTATGTTCAACAACCTCCACGATTCGCTGTGGTTAAAGATGCAAGCAAAGTGCTGAAGCTGCGAAAGGCATTGTATGGTCTGCGTCAGGCACCGCGCACGTGGAACGCCAAGTTGGATGCCACATTAGTGTCACTTGGGTTCACACGTTGTCCGCAAGAACATGGAGTATATCGCAGAGGTGACTCCAGCTCCTTTCTGCTTGTCGGAGTGTATGTGGATGATCTAGTGATTACAGGGACCAGTACATCAGAGATCACCAAGTTCAAGGCCAAGATGAAGCAGATGTTCGAGATGAGCGATCTTGGCTTGCTCAGTTATTACCTGGGTATTGAGGTACAGCAGATTCAGGGGGAGATCACGCTGTGCCAGGCTGCATACGCAGCAAAGATGGTGGATTATGCAGGCCTGTCAGACTGCAATTCATGTCACACGCCAATGGAGCATCGCCTACAACTAGTCAGGCTGACTGAAGGAGAACCAGTGGAGCCTACGGCATACAGGAGTGTGGTTGGAAGTCTGCGATACTTGGTGAACACTCGACCAGACATTGCACATGGCGTGGGTGTCGTGAGTCGACATAAGAAAGCTCCAGGAAAGGCACACTGGGCTGTTGTGAAGCAGATCCTCAGATATGTCCGTGGTACACTAGACTACGGCATAAGGTACAAGAAAAGGAGTTCGTCAGAGTTGCTTGGATACAGTGACAGTGATCATGCTGGAGATATAAATGATAGAAGAAGCACAACAGGTGTTGTGTTCTTCATCGGAGAGAATCCAGTATCTTGGGCATCACAGAAGCAGGGAGTAGTAGCAGTCTCCTCATGTGAAGCAGAATATGTTGCAGCGGCAGCTGGAGCATGTCAGGGAGTCTGGCTGAACAGACTCATAGGCGAACTCGTGGAAAAGGAACAGAAGAAGTTCACTCTGATGGTGGACAACAAATCAGCTATTGCATTGTGCAAGAACCCTGATCATCATGGTCGCAGCAAGCATATCGATGTCAAGTTTCACTACACAAGGGAACGAATTGAAGCAGGAGAAATGGATGTTCATCATGTGCGAACTGAAGAACAGCTTGCGGATATCCTGACAAAAGCCTTGGGTCGGACTATGTTCGTGGAGCTGCGTCAGAGGATTGGAGTCGTGAAGATCACCAGCAGAAGGCAGGTTTGAGGAGGAGAAATGTAGTTTCAAACCCTGCCTTGCTCTCTGAAGTTTCTGAATAAGTCTGAACTTGCTGTCGAAGTCCACTGTAGCTTTTCAGGTTATTGTCGGCAACGGCTGGATAGAATTCAGTTAGGCAAGTTTCAGTTAGTTTTCTGTTAGCGGTTTGTTAGCTAGCTAGGATGCGGTCTGTGCGTCCAGCTCCGTAGTGGTAGGATCGATCTAGCACATGAATAGGTCGTGGGATGGCACGATCCAGTAGATGCTAGTGGGCTACGATCGGAGACTAAATAAATAGAAGAGAAAACAGAAAAGCAGTAGCTATTGAACACTGCACAAATCCTGTGTCTTTTGCGTCTTTCAGTTTCGTTAGAGAGCGAGAGTTAGAGAGATCGCAACAACATTGTTGAACACTGCACAAATTCTGTGTCTTTTGCGTCTTTCAGTTTCGTCAGAGAGCGAGAGTTAGAGAGATCGCAATAACAGATCTCACTCATGCCGGCGATCAGGCCTCGCTCTTGGGTGCCCTCCGCCTTCACCAACATCGCGCTATCGCTGGACTAGACTGGACCGGGTGGCCGCCACAAGACAAGAAGGAACAGAAATGTACAGTACATACAGTAGTAGTAGCTTTTGGGTGGAAGACACTGGCTGGACAGTGGACACGCCTCTTTTTAACCTCTGAACCGAGCACGCAACGGGAAAAAAATCCACCTCTCCAAACTCATAATAATCCACTCTAACATTAGCGACACCTAGCTAAGTCTTCACCGACGAATTCTCATCAATTTTGACATGGGTTTGTGTAAAGGATGTTGCCACACACTATTAATTTCTTCTTTTTCACGTGTAAACACATCTATGCAAAAAAGAACCACATAATTCAACGCATAATTGAAATGCATTCGATAATTTATAATTTGGCAATCTATGTATATATTAAGTGTAGAAATAGTTTTTGTGCCTTGCTACTGATTATTTTTCTACATAATTTTGATTCTCGTTAAATTAAAAAAAAACATATTCAAAAGATCGTGTGTGCACCTGTACTCAAACGTCAATATTTACTTACTCAATTTGACGACAATGGTCAACAAATTTTGCACGATGCAATTCCTGCCAAATTCATATGAACATCCTTCAAGCCTTCATATGAGCATCATAGTCTGTAATCTGTACAATGTACTATTTCAATTTACTACCAAACTGTAGTTGTTTAGAATTGGAACAAAGCGAGGTAAACATGTTAAGAAAAATGCATAAATTTGAACAGAATTGAATTAAGAGATGACGGTGACCTACTAACCCAATTCATGGCTAACCCAATTCATGGCCAGCACCCTACGCTGATCTGCACGCTTCAGCACCACACACGTGAACTCCACGCCACCACCGAAGATGTCGAGGCCGCATGCTCGAGCAGCAGAACAATCTTCTGGGGAGCCGGAACCGTGGATGACCAGGAGGTCGTGGCGGGGAACTTGGAGCTGCGACTCAAGAACGCGAGCAGCAGCGACAAGGAGGAGCAGTAGGCGAGTAGTTAGCGTAAAACTACCACTCTACAGACTAAATCACAAAAAACTACAATTTTTGTCCGTAATCGCACAAAACTACCACTTTTGGTCTGCAATCGCAAAAAACTACCACTTTTGCCCGCAATCGTAAAAAACTACCACTTTTGCCCGCAATCTCAAAAAACTACCACTTTTACCCATTATTGCAATGTGATGTTTCTATTTATCCCGAACTGTTTATTTGTTTGACAACAATACACAATAATAAAGATAGAATCGACATAATCTTACACAGGAATGGAGATTAATCGACATATTTCTTTGACAACTATGTGGATGATAATCGACATAATCGACATATTTGTTTGACAACTATGTGGATGATATTTGTTTGACAACTATGTGGATGATTAATCGACATAATCGACATATTTGTTTGACAACTATGGGGAACTTTGTGGATTTACTCTGTGTTGTTGTGTAAAACTATGTGGATTCAGTCAGTGTTGCTGTGTTAAACTATGATGATTCTATATTTATTATTATAGTGTAAGATTATGTCAATTCTATCTTTATTGTTGTGTACTGCTGTCAAACAAATAAACAGTTCGAGATTAATAGAAACATCACATTGCAATAATGGGTAAAAGTGGTAGTTTCTTACGATTGCGGACAAAAGTGGTAGTTTTTTTGCGATTGCGGGCAAAAGTGGTAGTTTTTTGCGATTGCGGACCAAAAGTGGTAGTTTTTTGCGATTGCGGGTAAAAATGGTAGTTTTTGACGAATTCTCATCAATTTTGACATGGGTTTGTGTAAAGGATGTTGCCACACACTATTAATTTCTTCTCTTTCACGTGTAAACACATCTATGCAAAAAAGAACCACATAATTCAACGCATAATTGAAATGCATTCGATAATTTATAATTTGGCAATCTATGTATATATTAAGTGTAGAAATAGTTTTTGTGCCTTGCTACTGATTATTTTTCTACATAATTTTGATTCTCGTTAAATTAAAAAAACATATTCAAAAGATCGGTGTGTGCACCTGTACTCAAACGTCAATATTTACTTACTCAATTTGACAACAATGGTCAACAAATTTTGCACGATGCAACTCCTGCCAAATTCATATGAAAATCCTTCAAGCCTTCATATGAGCATCATAGTCTGTAATCTGTACAATGTACTATTTCAATTTACTACCAAACTGTAGTTGTTTAGAATTGGAACAAAGCGAGGTAAACATGTTAAGAAAAATGCATAAATTTGAACAGAATTGAATTAAGAGATGACGGTGACCTACTAACCCAATTCATGGCCAGCACCCTACGCTGATCTGCACGCTTCAGCACCACACACGTGAAATCCACGCCACCACCGAAGATGTCGAGGCCGCATGCTCGAGCAGCAGAAGTACCAACAGCAACAATCTTCTGGGGAGCCGGAACCGTGGATGACCAGGAAGTCGTGGCGGGGAACTTGGAGCTGCGACTCAAGAACGCGAGCAACAGCGACAAGGAGGAGCAGTAGGCGAGTAGTTAGCGTAAAACTACCACTCTACAGACTAAATCACAAAAAACTACCATTTTTGTCCGTAATCGCACAAAACTACCACTTTTGGTCTGCAATCGCAAAAAACTACCACTTTTACCCGCAATCGTAAAAAACTACCACTTTTGCCCGAAATCGCAAAAAACTACCACTTTTACCCATTATTGCAATGTGATGTTTCTATTTATCCTGAACTGTTTATTTGTTTGACAACAATAAACAATAATAAAGATAGAATCGACATAATCTTACACAGGAATGGAGATTAATCGACATATTTGTTTGATAACTATGTAGATGATAATCGACATATTTGTTTGACAACTATGTGGATGATATTTGTTTGACAACTATGTGGATGATTAATCGATATAATCGACATATTTGTTTGACAACTATGGGGAACTTTGTGGATTTACTCTGTGTTGTTGTGTAAAACTATGTGGATTCAGTCAGTTTTGCTGTGTTAAACTATGATGATTCTATATTTATTATTATAGTGTAAGATTATGTCAATTCTATCTTTATTATTGTGTATTGCTGTCAAACAAATAAACAGTTCGAGATTAATAGAAACATCACATTGCAATAATGGGTAAAAGTGGTAGTTTCTTACGATTGCGGGCAAAAGTGATAGTTTTTTACGATTGCGGTCAAAAGTGGTAGTTTTTTGCGATTACGGGTAAAAATGGTAGTTTTTTATGATTTAGTCTGTAGAGTGGTAGTTTTACGCTAACTACTCGCACTAGGCCGGAACGACTGAGGTCGCCAGAGCGGAGCTCAGCGGGGTTAAGGCCTCATGGGAGAGGCGAGCTGGGACGGCGGCGCTCACGGCAGGAAGCTGCCAAGCTGGAGGTGCTTGCGCGTGAAGGACTCGTCGGGCATGCGGAGCGGTATGAAGAGGCCGATGCCGAGCAGTATGAGCATGGTGACCACGACGTTCTAGACGAGCTGCTTGACGGCCGATGCCTCCGCCGTAGAAGGCGCCGCGGGCCCGGCACCGGGTCGTCGAGGTTCATGAGCTCCGGCGTGGCGAGGAGGCCCGTGAGGATGCCGCTGAGGACGCCCGCGACGGCGTGGGTGTGGAAGACGGTCAGGGTGTCGTCTACCTTCATAAGCAGTGCCAATTTCTTTTGCCGGATCATCATGCTGAACCACAGCACGCTGCCGGCGAAGATGCCAATGATCACGGCCGCCCACGTCTGCACCAGAGGTGATGCGCGCTTGATTTTCCTGAGAACGGGATGCGCTCATCGAGCTCGACACACCATCTCGTCATGGACGAAGCAGATCCAGCTCTCTTTGATCATCTCATCCGAGGCCAGTGATCGGTGGCGGCTCGAGAACCCTAGGTCGTACCGAGACCATGGCCTAGGACAAGCTTGGCATCGATCGGCAGGTTCTCATATACTCCCTCCGTTCCAAATTAATTGACTCAGTTTTAGTACAACTTTATACTAAAATTGAGTCAATTAATTTGGAACGGAGGGAGTAGTAAGACATGCACATGCGTGTCTAGGGTAACGATTTGTATACGGATCTAAGACAGATTGAATCGATCTATGCATAACATAATCTAAGCCCCAAGCCAGCGACGGTACAGAAATTACGGAAGACGGAAATCACGACGGACGAAAACGTAAACACAGAAGACGGACGAAAAATTGGGGGAAGAAACCTTATTGCTTTTATTATTGGGGAGGAAAAGTGCCCGTGCGTTGTAACGGGAGTTTTAAAATGTAAGTTTTAGTCAAAACATTGATAGAATCTTAATTTTACACCAAAATTAATTGAGCCATATAATACTTTTATGTTTCTAACACAAAAATAGATTGAAGGATAAAAATATGTGTTGACATTACCTCTTGGTACACAATGAAGGTAGATATACTAACTTTTTCTTTGTGGTGCACTATATAATGGGTTCACTATCGTAGTTGACTATTTGCATTGTGTGTTGCGACATATACTCACGGTTAATTAGAATTTTCTGCTTAGCTTTTTTTTCTGGACCATTAAGGATCATACTACCAATCCCTTGCTTCCGAGTGTTGTGGGCTGGCCTCGGCTTTACACCAAAAACTTGGGATGAAATCTTTCAGGACTCCCACCAAACATATTCTTATTTTTAGTTGCACTTTGACATAAAATTATTCAGTAACACCAACATACCCCCCTCCCAATCAGCACTTCAGCAGCACACCGAATGGATGCTGATGCACAATGAAGTGGCTTGGAGCAAAAATTGGTCATGGCATAACGAAACCAGCACAGCAGGCAGCACTCGGTAACAGCATGATGTCTCTCTCTTTCGCTGATAGGTAGGAAATCATGGTAGCGGCATGACCTCTGGCCGTGGATCATTGAGAGTTTGAGACCAATGGTTTGCTCCAAGGTACCCGACCAGCGAGTCCCGTTGCCCACAGTTAGCGGTTCGCAAGAAGCAGGACAGAAAGCGACGGAAGGTTCTCGCTCATCCGGATTTCCCTCCCCAATCTTGCGGATGCGCTGAAGCAGTCGGGCACATCATGCGACCTCCGATCGTACGCCCTTCTCTCCCATTCTCGCTTTGTCGGCAGCACACCCGAATCCTTGCTCTCCAGCGCTAAATCGACGAACTCTCCTGCTCTGCCACAATGTACAGGTAGCAAAGATTACTCATGGTCTGGAGGCGGAGAGGAGAGGATCTAGGGGTGTCTTATTACAGTGGCCCGTGAACTTGACGAAGACGCCGTGTAGGATGTCCACCATCTCCAGCGCCGGTTTCAGCCACGGACGTTGCTGCTGCTGCTGCTTGGGCGCCATGGCCGGACACGATTGGTGCACCTGAAACCGCTCCGGACGGCGTCGGTGACCTGGGCCATCACCGGGTGGAGTTCCTCGATGCTGGTTTGGCGCCGGCTGGGGATCAGTTGGTGGGGAGGCGGCGCCGCCTGGGCCATCACCGGTTGGAGTTCCTCGACGCTGGTTTGGCGCCGGCTGGGGAATCAGTTGGTGGGGAGGCGGCGGAAGGTCTCGAGGGAGAGGGAGGAAAAGGGGATCGGGCGAGTCAAAGACCACGAAACGGTACCATGGCATTGCGTTGTATTATGTTATTTAGTGGGAGGGTAAATCGGTAAATTCGTGACGGACGAAACAAGAAGCCTTAGTGCTTTTATTTTATATATATATATATATATATATATATATATATATATATATATATATATATATATATATATATATATATAAATATAAGGTTAAATGCTTTCTACTCCCGGGTGTAACTACACCCACGTCTCATATACCACCTTACGGAAGTATTTCTCATACTTTATCGGTTTGAGTATGTTCATATACTATATCTAAGATACCCCAAAACAAGTTTCAGGAAAAAATTGCAACTGTCCTAATATTTTACACTATATACTCGAAATATCGTCATATGTGCATATAAAAGAGAAGTATGTAGAATTTTTTTACATACTACCTAAAAAGAAGTATCTATAGTATTAAAATAGCATTATATACTCCATACTACATGTTACATACCTCCCGGTATGATAGATACTCCATACATGTGTGAAACACATGTATGGAGTATCTATCATACCGGGAGGTATGTAACATGTACTCCCTCCGTTCTGAATTAATTGACTCAAATTTAGTACAACTTACACTAAACCTGAGTCAATTAAATTAGAACGGAGGGAGTAGTATGAAGTATATAATGCTATTTTAGTATTATAGATACTTCTTTTTTGGTAGTATGTAGAAAATTTCTACATACTTCTCTTTTATATGCAGATATATCGATATTTCGAGTATATAGTGTAAAATATTAGTACAGTTGCAACTTTTTCATGAAATTTGTTTTGGGGTATCTTAGATATAGTATATGAACATACCCAAACTGATAAAGTATGACAAATACTTCCGTAAGGTGGTATATGAGACGTGGGTGTAGTTACACCTATATATATATATAGATATATGTATAGATATAGACATAGATATAGATTTTCTGAGCAAGAGTCATATGAAACTGGAAATAACAGAAACGATAAAATCATCAAGTAGAAAAAACTGTTCAAGAAAATAGCAAAAAACATATTCCGTACATCATTACAGTGTACAATATATGCAAGAACACATTGTTTCAGAAAAAATCAAGGTAAAAAGAATTACAGTGGGTGCACGTGAAAAATAAAATTAATTTTATAGAGTTGAAGAAATGCAGAACCATATTGGTTAGTTCAAAGCAGGGCTTAGGCATGGGCAGCCCGACCAAAAGCATGACATTCGGGCTATGCTCGGCTCCTGTTTTACGCCCGAAATTTAGAAAACTTATAAGGTATGTACTATATTATTGAGAAAGTAGGCATGATAATATATTTGTATACTCTAAAAATTATTAATAATAGACTTAAACGGGAAAAGCTATGCTTCTGATGTTTTTGCCCGGTTCGGGTTGACCTCATATTGGCATTTCTGTTCAGACCTTTCAAAACCTGCCCCTAAATCAGTCTCGGCCCGAGGACACGTTGTTCGTGCTCGGAGATGTTACAAAAAAATTCTTTTCAGACCTTTCAAAGCCTGCCCCCAAATTTAGTCCCGGTCCAAGGACCCCTAGTTCTTACTCGTAGATGTCACAAATTTAAGGTATTTTGAAATGTAATTACTAATGACTAGAGTTCCTCTAATTCAAGATTCCAAAATGCATACAAATATGGATAAGCATTATGATATTCAAACATATATTAAACTTATTCATGCCAAGAAATATATTTGCACCTTTCGATCTCTAATAAATTACTAACCATCATTTCATCCTCGAAGCTCATGACGGGAATAAATATATCCGGTTTAATGCGAATTTGTACTAATAAAATAGTATCATTGTTTTAATATATTTAAAAAAATGTTATTTATCTATTTGTGTCTTCTTAACCCACGAATGAGGAGCCCCATAGTATTTATCAAGGAGAAGGTGCGGGACACTGAGTTGAATCCAGGATTTGAACTTGCGTCGGCCGAGAAATAGCCAATGGGATAAGAACTCATCCACTAAAATGGTTTTATGATCAAGGTTGCATAGTTATCACACTCCTCCGCTGTGAGGTCCAAGCTACAGAGACGTCGGCTATAACAAGAGGTATCTAGACAAGATATTAAATACACACACGGCAAAACTGCCATTCAAAATCTATATAGAATCATAATACTTTGGAAATAATAAGCATTTCCATAGACCATATATAGCTCAAGCAGAGAACCAATCAAAATTATACTAAATTATGTATTATTGACTTCTTTGTTGTAAAAAATGCACTATAGAGGTATTGCTAGCTATTGGGTAAATAAAATAGAGGGGCTATTTGCGTCTACAATGCTCGTCACTACTCACTACCTTGCATTAGAGCGAGACACGCAACATACTTTTTTCCTCAAAAAATGCTGGACACACGTGGAAGAATTTTTCTGTACTTTTTACATTTCCAAGGACGAAACAAAAAAATTCTATAAGCAAGCTAGAATTTTGTTTTTGGTACAAACAAGACCAGAACCCAAACCTCCTACAAGCATGGAAAGCGTCCAACCAACTTATTTGTTTGATATTTGTATTAGGTGTAGACAACAACAGTTGTATTCTTTTTGTACGTCTTAGTACACAATTCATAATAATTTCGCGATTGGTGTCGAGTGAGTATTCCATTTGGAAACATTGGAATGAAACGGTATAAACCACATTTTTTCATAACTATGTAACATTTTTCTGTAGAGTTTGAATTTCTAACAATTTTCTATCACTGACCTTATTATTTTCAATGAAAAAAATGTTCACAACCTTTGACACCCATTATGAAATCTCAGAGCTCACACTGTATATAGGATAGTAACAAAGCAGACAAAAGTTATAGGAACGGAAAGAAAAGATAGCTGCCCAGCAGACAAAAGTTATATATATATTTAAATTACTAATCTGTTACGTCAACACGTACAGTGGCGAACATCTTTTACAAGGAACACGACTGAACATTTTGAAATGTTTGGTTCCTGGCCACATTTGGCACTCGGCGATTCACCCAAGTTTGGCCATATTGGTTGAGTGTTTGGTTCGAGCCAAGCCATTAACATTATCTTTGTGACAAATAAATCTATACTATGGCTAGAAACTGTACACTTAAGAGACAAATTAGGCAAAACCGATAGTGTGGCCAACAATATTATTTTTCCTTTAAAAAACAATTTTATTTTTCCTTTATTCGAAAAAAAAAATCTCTAGCCATGTGTGCTACCTTTGGCGGTTTGGCGTGGTCGCCCGTGCAGTGCAAGCACGAGAGAAGTACTACTCCAGCTTCCGACCAAACATTGGCCCCATGGCGAGTAAATGACGGAAAACCACCAGAATTGGGGCCGAGTTGTCGGAGTGCCACCGAAATTGAGCCTAGGGACACAAAACACCGAACTTTGGGGCAAGTGTGTGACAGATAGCACTGATTCTAAAATTTAGTCATCTTAACACGAATTTTGACCGAGCAGGCCCACTGTCAGGCCTACGTGGCAACATTAGATGGAATTGGGACTCACTTCAGCCAAAAAAAAAAAAAAGGTCAACGGCGCAGGGAGGCAGGTCACGACGGTTGCGCTCGAGCACGCTTCCGCGCAGCTCGGCCTCGCCGCCTCTTCCTCTCCCAGTTCCGCCGCCGCCGCTAGTCGCACCACCAGCAGGATGGACGCCGTCGCGCAGCTCGGCCTCACCGCCGATGCCACCGCCGCCAGTCGCACTATCGCCTCTTCCTCTCCCAGCTCGGCCTCAACGCTTCCGCGAAGCTCGGCCTCCCGCGCTCTGAACCATGCCCGACGCCGAGGAGGAGGAGCCCCTGGACGACGACGACGCTGATGTCATCGGTGGATCCCCTCAACGCCGCAATCTCGACGAGCCGGCCGGCAGGCGGCGGGCAGCCCGTCGGAAGAAGCAGCCACGAGGCGCACGGCGTCGAAGGCCTCCTGGTTGCCCACCTTGTCCCACAGCCCGTCGAAGGCGAGGACGAGCAGGTCGGCCGAAACTGCCCCACTCCGGCGGCCGCTAGAGCCTCCTCGACTCGCCGCAGATCCGCCGTCCATTTCTTCCCCGACTCGCCGGCAGGAGCCAAGGCGGTGACCGGCGTGGCCGTGCCGGCAGGCTCGGGCACGCTCTTCTCCGGCGGCTAGGACGGCACGGTGCGCGCCTGGGACTGCGTGGTGCCGTGAGAGCGGTGCACACGGGGAGCGGCGAGGAGCTCCTGCTGCAGGGCGTGGTACTCGAGCAACGTGACGAGCTTGCTCAGATCCGGCAGGCAGCGAGGAGCGGCGACGAGATCGGAGGTAGGAGGCGGCGAGGAGCGAGACGATGAGCTGCGGTGAGGTTGCTGGAGGCGGCCTTGCCGCCGCGGAGGTTGGAGACGAGGGAGGACATGGCGCCGTTGGTGAGGACGAGGGAGGTGACCGTGCTGCTGTTGACTTTCTTTATTCTTTTGTTTTCTTGCCACGTAGGAGGCCTGACAGTGGGCCAGCTCTGTCAGAAATGATGTTAAGACGACTAAATTTTAGAATCAGTGCTATCTGTCACACACTTGCCCCAAAGTTCGGTGTTTTGTGTCTCTAGGCTCAATTTCAGTGGCACTCCGACAACTCGGCCCCAATTCTGGTGGTTTTCTGTCATTTACTCCCCCATGGCCATGGGGATCAGGATCAGGATCAGGATCAGGAGCAGCTTCCTGCCATTTTCACCAACCCGGCAAAAGAACTAGACCACCTGCAGCCTGCTACCCCCGACACGAGACCCCACCGAATCAGCAAACTCTGGAGCCTGAAAAAGCCTGCTGCAGTTCTCAGGATCTGCTGTCCCTTCTGCAAAAGAATCACCCTTTTCTTTTCCATCAAAGGGATGAACAAGACTTCTCCTCTTTCTACCGCGTGGTTTTATCGGGCGTCCCAAATCACGCCTCCCTCCCGAAATAATTAGACAGAGTCGAGCCTTGCGAAATTGCTAAAATACAGGTTTTTCTTGTGTGTTTGCGGGTAGTGATTATTTTGAAGATAGAAAGCACAAAGAAACCAGCTTCAATTTAACAAAGCCAATACGCCAAAGTACAGCGTAGAAACACACAGCTTACTAGCCTAACGCAACAAGCAAACAAAAAACAGGAAAAAGAAGTTTGGACCGTCGAGGCCATCGCCTTTCACCACGGACGCCACTCTGAAACTAGGCGAGACAATGCAAGAGGCACGACCGCACGAGCAATAGGAGAACACGGACACATCGCTACCAGAAGGCCAATGGTGCTACCTCAATGCCTCTGTCGTCGAAGGGGGACCCTTTCCCTCTCGCCCTGGCTCGAAGTGCGCCGCACCATCGACCGATAGAGAGGTTCAACCAAGAACACGCAGGAGCAGCAAACCCAAAATTGACATCGGAGAGAGTACGAACGGCAACCGCGTCGAAGCTCCACACGACGCCACCATCAACTACAACACTTCCACACCACAAGGTGCAAGCTGCAGAGCGAGAAGAACACACACCAAGAAGATCGACACCAAGAGAAAAAACATCACCACAACAACCGAACAAGGCTCTTCGGAGCACCGGGCTCTCGCCACCACCGAAAGCCACTGCAGCCGAAGATGGGAACCTATCTAATTACTAAAAACCAATTGCGGATAGTGATCACCATAGGCAAATGCTACTCGCAGCAGCAATTTACCAAACCATGATTATAGCGAGCATAGCTTAGGCCTGGATGACTGTTTCCTTGTGGATGTGCGGTTATTCGCCATGTTCCTCCCTGAAACCAACACTATAGCTAAATATGTTCATGTCTCCTTGACCTTGTAATCCGAAAAATATATAGGATAATTTCTACCATGCATGTGTGCAACGGTGTCCCCAGTAAACCTAGCCTTAAACTCATTTCACAGAGCACGCTACCTAAATGGGTAAGCCAGGAGTCAAATACGGAGTACATGTATTTGTATATTGACGTACGTTTTCGTTAGCCTCCACTATTCTCTGATTCATCTAAGAATTCAAAATGTTGTTTGCAAATTAAATTAAACCCGTCGCAGTTAATTAAATTAAATTCAAAATGCTGCTCGCGTCTTTTTCAGAACACAAAGGCTGAACCATGAAGGCCAAAAGCTAGTACAGCAGAACCCCTGCTCCTCCTGCACTACAGACAGACTCCGCCTCCCCAAAAACCCCCGAGAAGCTCACGTGCTTTGCCTCGGCGCGCTGCCATGGCGCCGGATCACGACGAGGCCGTCGCCGTGGCTCCGGTCAGCCGCTGTACTATGCCTCGGTGCTTCCATGGCGGCGTGCACCGCCTACGGTACGGCAGGTACCGGGCGCGGATCTGGGACCCGCGGCGGGGAGCCCTCATGTGCCTCGGCTCCTTCGGCGCCGCCGAGGAGGCCGCCAGAGCGTTCGACGCGGCCGCCGTCAGGCTGCACGGCGCGGCCAGGGCCGTCACCTACTTCCGGCAACGCTCGGCCGATGGCGGGCACGGGCACGTCTCCTGCGTGGACAAGGACGCCACGGCCGACTCCTCCGGCCAAGATGATGCGGGGAGCGCCAAGAACAAGACGGAAGCCTGCGCGCCTGTGTGGGCGGTCAAGAAGAAGAGGAAGGCGGCGGCTCGTCCTCGTCCGGAGGCCTGGACCGAGTTCCGCGGCGTGCACCGGAGGCCCTGCGGCAGGTACGGGGCGCAGATCAGAGGCTCGCAGGGCGAAGATCGGACATGGCTCGGCACCTTCGGCACCGCCGAGGACGCCGCCAGAGCGTACGACGCCGCCGCCGTGGAGCTGCATGGCGCGACGGCTTTGACCAACTTCAAGCAACCGCCCGTGGCCATGGCCACCGCCGAGGACGCCGCCAGAGCGTACGATGCCGCCGCCGTGGAGCTGCATGGCGCGACGGCTTTGACCAACTTCAAGCACCCGCCCGTGGCCATGGCCACCGCTGCCGATAAGCAGGGTGAGGACACTGAGGAGACGCCCGTGGACCTCAGCGACTTCCCGGAGCTGCTGGCGCTCGACTTCTCTTCCGACAGCGTTATGCCACGGCTCGACGATCTCTTCACCGACTCGCCGCAGCAGGAGTTGCAGCCGGCGGGCGAGCTCCTCGAAGACATGGAGTTCACCGATGTGCCGGCCTAACAGAACAGTCAGGTGTGCGAACACCACGCGGTTTTCCCCCACCCCCGCGTCGCCTCCTCTGAGGCGGCTCGGGCGGAAACTCTGGTTCCCTGCCGCCACCAACCACCTCCTCCCTCCTTCACCCCCTCGTCGTCGACCGGATGATGCTTGCCGGGCACAACCCTGGGCGGCGGACGGCGGCGGCGAGGTGCTGTTTCCCTTGGCGATGGCTCCTGGAGCGGCTCGACGGCGACTGGGGGCCACATGGCGGCGGCGCTGCGGCGCGACGCTGCGGAGGTTGCGGGATGCGCGGTCGCTGCGGGGGTCGCGGGGCGCGGGCGCTGCGGCGCATCTGCGGCATGGATCCGGTTGAGGGCTGCCCGGGCCCCATCTGGGCTGGGCGGGCCGAGCGGGCCTTGGTCGTGCGGCTTGGCGTCGGAGGTCGCTCCTGGCTCCCGATGGCGTGGAGGTCGTCGCTGCGACGGAGGCGGTGGATCCGGTGCGGTGGTCAGGAGGTGCGCTCTGGTGGGCGACCGGGCGTGCGGCGCCAGGATGTGTGCTATGTAGCGGGTGTGGAGGACCAGAGGAAGCCGGGGCGGCGGCCCCGGATTAGCTGCTGCTGCGGAGGCGTGGCCGGCAGAGCTGCTACCGTGGCGTGCGTGAGGAGCCACTGGTGCTGCTGCTTGCAGAGAAGATCGGCGACGCTGCGGCGGATCTTGATGGCGGCGGCCCGGGCCCCATCTGGGCCGGGGCGGGCCGGGTGGGCCGCGGTATGGCGGGAGCTCGCTCCGGGCTCACGGGGGCGTGGCGGCTGGCGCTGGGGCAGTAGAGCTCGGGGGCGCGTCTACTGCCTGCGAGCGGGGTGCTGTGGCTGCGGCGGGCGCTCCGGTGCGAGCGGGTGTGGCCTGGCTGGGTGGTCGCAATGGCAGCCAGGAGGCAGCGCGTGTGGTGGAGCTCGGTTGTTGGCAACAGCGCCCCTGCTCGGCTTGATGCTCCCAGCTCTTCATGGTCGAGTCAAGATCCGGGCGAAATCCCTGCACAGACTTCGGTTTGTGCCGACGACGGCGGCGCCTTTGCGGCGTCGTTCTCCTTCTTGTTGGCGTCGTCGAGGAGATTGATTCGTTCCGACGCGTTTGGTGTCAAGATCTTCGGGTGAAAACCTAAGCTCCTTTGGAGCGGGCGGCGGTGACGCACACGTCACTACCTTCTTGGAGGCGTCGCCTTGAAGCTCTTGGTCCTCGCGGTGCGCTGGCTTCGCGATGGCTAAGCAGGCGGTGCTGTTGTCAGGGGAGCGGATGACCGGGGTGGCGGCCCCGGACGGTGGCGGTACGTCGAGACGGCGGTCTCGGTCTCCCTCGCTACGATGGTTCCATGAGGCGGAGCCGTTGTCTAGCGGGGGTCTTGGGGGCGACCTGGATGAAGACTGCATGGGCAGAGGGTTCGTCGTCCTGACTGGATCACCTTCGGGCAATGCGAAGGCTGATCTGGTTGCTACGCCGGGGCGGCGGCCCCGGAGCATGGTGGTTTTGGTGGCAACCTAGATGAAGACTGCGGGGGCAGAGGGTTCGTCGACCATGACTGGATCACTTTCGGGCAATGCGAAAGTCGATCTGGTTGCTACGCCGGGGCGGCGGCTCCGGAGCGGGTGGTGTGTTTTGTGACGTTTGTTCGACTTGTGCCGTGTGGGCGGCGGGTCGCTTCGTCTGTGTAATTCTTTTGTACAGTTTGTATGGTTTTTGGACCCGGTTTCCCTTATAAACTGGGTCAACTCTCTTCTATCTAATCGAGCGGTGGTACGACCACCTTGTCCTCAAAAAAAGAACAGTCAGGTGTGAGAAATGCTCTGCTTTTTTTGTTTTGGTTTCCTGGCGTTGCGTACAAGGGGGAAGAAGAAGAGAGACTTGTGTCGGCTGAGAATTGTTCGTACTCTAGAGGTGATCAAAATCCTCTTCTGTTTTTTGTGGTTACATGAATGCTACATTCAGCTAAAATGTTGGTTTCAGTGGATGTTATGTTTCCCCATAGTGATTACTGAGTGACTAATTATGCACAAATTGGATTCCATCCCATGCCAATGCAATTGGATCTCCAAATTGGTAACATGATCTTATTCGATGTGTATTGCGAATTAATTGAGTGCTACTACAGTTTATTTCCTTCGTACTGTCGAATTGAGGAGGAAAAAAAACATGAGATGTTTAACCAACACCACAGTCCGGCAGGGACAGTATCGACGCAAATCACTTGTCTCTACAAAAAATATTTTTATGTGCACTTTACTTACTGATTATGATCTTGATAATTACCTATCATCACCGGTAGCAACCCGCGGTCAACTGAGCAAGGAGACGACAAACATGCTGTGCTGCTGCTTGTACAAGAGATAAGGTTCTGTAGCCGTGCAGCAGATCGGCGATCCGGTTGCTAGCAACCTTTTCAGAGAGAATCAGAGACGTTTGCGCTTTTCAGAATATGCCTTCTTCGTTTTGTAGCTCGTCCTACATGTAGAACTTTTTTTTTTTTGAAAAATTCAAAACGCTACTTCAAAGTTTAAAAAATTTCCATGGCAGATTGCCAACGGTTGCACATACGTTTTGTTTGGCTTCTAGTACTATTTTTTTGATTATGTGCAATTCAAAAGTTATTTGCAAGTTAGGGAAACTCCAATGTGGGATGCAAATGAGATACCAAATGTGTCCATCTGATTTTTGCGTAGGGTCCGAGTCAGACCAAGACCAGCTGACACGAGCTCGTGGGAGAACTCGTCGGCCGGCACACTCAATCTGATCGAGGAGGTATTGCCCCGGGTCCATACCATAGCAAAACGGGGAGTGAGAGAAGGAGAGTGAGGCGTGGTGGCTGGACTTTGCCGTCGGGGCGTATTTTAACTAACTGGCCGCTGCATCGTGGGGCAGATAATTTGAACGGGTGAGGGCAGGACAAGAGGCGGAACATCAAAATCTTTTTCATTGATAATCTCTACTCTTGACGTGATACTCCCTCCGTTTTTAAATGCAAGATGTTTTACATGTTGTCTATATGCATACTAAAATTAACGAACATATATATTAAAACGTGTCTATACACATTTGCACATTTTCACCTCATTTTTCGTATGAGACACCAGCTTAAATTAGTTGTGAGTGATTTTACACCTTACAATAAGTGTGTCATGCCCATCCAATTCTTTCCGGACAGGCAAGAAATTGTGCATGAAAAGTTGTGGCAAGACATTCTATCCTGTTTGGAGTCCATTGTCAATCCACACATGCGTGGAGTGTGCTTACTTGTTAGAATTTCATTTATTGCCTTCTATACTATGTCATAGACAACTAGCATATTGCCCACTCCACGCATTTGCCACCGGCAAGTCATGGAAACATCTCTAGTTCCACAAGTTACATTCAGGCCTGCTTTTGAAATATAATCATATCACACAAAACGGACTCCAAATAAATCATACTCTGCTCAGCTGGGAAGAACATCCATGGTCCAAGCTTAGCACTGCACGGCAAGCTAACACCAGTTCGATCCATGAGGAGGGTGTAGTGGCATTGCTCTTCCCTGATGAAGCTGGCGTTCCGCTTGTGAATTCTAAGGTATCCGTTCTGCTTTGCAGCCGAAGAAAGCCCATGAGCGGATGAGCCTACGATCATGTCACGGAAGAAAACACTTGTGAGCTTTCTCTTCAGGTTTTCAGTGCTGAATAGTTCAAGTTCAGGAAACATGCCTTGCTCACTGATCTCGTGTCTGAACTCTGTTCTCATGCTTGTACTCCCTCCATTTCAAATTAGATGACTTACAATTGTACAAAAGTGGATGTATCTAGACTTGCCACTTTTGTACAAATGTAAGTCCTCTAATATGGAACGGAGGGAGTACATAGCATCAGCGCAAAGATTTGACTCTGTTTAAACATGCCATAATACAATTTCTCCCGCTTGATAAACACAACTTTGGTCCCTAGAGACTCCAAAATTAAGGTACATAGCATTAGCGCAAAGATTTGACTCTGTTTAGACTATTTTAAAATGCAGGGAGAATCTTTTAGCAGTAAAACTGAGTAAAGGTCACCTTCAAAGGAAGTACCGTAAACATTTCACTTTTGTTTCTGAAAGTATCAATGCTATGACTATCGTTGTATACCACAGTTGTTTTTTTCCGCTATGCGCTAATTACGACAATCTCCACCTTTTTTATTTTACAAGGTGATGATCCAGAAATAGTTACAATGTTTTTCTTATGCCAATAAATTTGCCGTAACTCCGGCACAACAGGTCATCTAGTATATGAAATAACATGGCAATTTGGGAACGCTAGGGCGTGTGTCTAATACGTGAAAATGAGCTTCTTGGCCTCATTGGGGCGAGCATAGACGTAATATGCAGACTCAACTCTGGTTACAGAGCTTGAGGGGATTAGAATCATTGTATACATTTAGAAATTCCTAGCAGCGGTAGATCAAACACTGAAATTTCCCATGTTTGGTTGGTAATCTCTCAACTGAACATCAAACTATTCTGAACACGAGTGCACAGTACCTTACATCCAGGTTATGGATCGACTATACACAAATGACGCACCCAGTTCTGAACATATATAACCAGAGACTAATTACTACGGAGTACTACTACTAATTAGGCACGAAGCAATGGCGGCTCATCTGCCTCCGTTGAGAACTTGAGATCAGGCATATGAGACACACAACAGGAATCACTGGGAACGCCGACGGCATTTGCCGTCGGCCTCATCACGCGTACACTCGGCGTACACGTGCGCCGACGGCAACCGTCGGCGTAGCATCGTCGGCGTACAATTCATCGGCGTAGTTACGTTGCCGTCGGCGTAGCTACGGCCGTCGGCGTAGCTGCGTATGCCGACGGCATCCTTGTGGCTGTCGGCGTCATACTGCCGTCGGTGCACGACTCTGACAGACGGCGCCGGCCGTTAGACATCCACAGTGCCGACGGCAAATGCCGTCGGGCTCACATAACACGCATCAGCGCCTGGGAGTCGCCTGGGAGTCACGGTCGATAGCTATGCCGAGGGTATATGCCGTCGGGCTCATCACGCTTGTGCTCTAATGCCGAGGGCATATGCCGTCGGCCTCACCACGGCGTGGGAGGAATCCAGGACAGTGACGCCGACGGCATTGCCGTCGGCCTAGATTGGCAGATGCTGATTTTTGCTGATTTTTCATTTTTCCCTGCAATTTTCAATTAATTTCTGGGCACATTTCAAATATTTTCTGAGCACATATTCATATATAATTTTGCCACATTTGAATGCAGCACATCATATAGCACAAATCGTTCACACAACATAACACAAATCATTCATATATGTCACTATCATCCATACATATCATACATAGAGATTACAAACTCCATACATATCACAATCATCCATACATATGTCACACATGTCGTCATAAGGTAACATAGGAGATATCTAACACAAATAGAAAGGGTTCAAGAAAAGACATCTCCGTAGAAACGACACAACACGTAGTCCACCGCCGAGAGCATGATCACTACAAAATGAAAAAGAACTCCGGTTAGCATGGCAAATGTATCAAGTCCAAATTTATGCAAGGAAAATTGATCAAAGTCTTGCAAACGTTCTAAGTCCAAATTCAGGAATCACTTCTAAGTCCAACTTCATGTAAATGTTCTAAGTCCAAACTGAATCATGAAAAATAGTTCTAAGTCTATTGTTGGTTTGAGTTTGTCTTAAACTAACCGGGTTCGGCGATTGTCGACGCGACTCGCGGCTCTCGGAGTGGGGTGCCCGAGTGAGCGAGGTAGAAGCACCCGGGCTAGGACCATGTGAGTGAACCGGAGTGGCCGTGGGCGAGGCAGAAGCTCGACCAAAAGGAGCCCGTGCCCGTGAAGAAGACGTTCCCTACATGTTTGAACAAAATATGACTAAGTGTAAATATCTAGATGTACATATAATGACTTAGTGAAACTTTGCTGAAGTACTAACAGGAGACTCCTGGGTGTAGAGTGCGACGAAATCGGAGTAGGACGGTCGTGGAGGATACGGCGGTGGTGGCGGAGCCGGTATTGGCTCGGGTATTGGAGTACCATTTCTCATTGCCGTAGTAAGCGCCTGCAAGTGAGTTTATATGCCATGCATCATGAAGGACAAACTCGGACAATGAAATTTATTGGCAAGTAGATAGGATGGACCACAACTCACCGTCATATAGGCAAACTGATGCGCCTGCTGGGCTTCATACATGGCCGTTGAATGATCCTGCACCTGCTGCATCCAAGCATCCTGAGCCTCTTGCTAGGCTTGTTGCATTTCCTTAAATATGACATAGTGAATCTCATGAACATACACATATATGAATGGGAACTAAGAATGAAGAAGAAAAATGAGAAAAAGCTTACATGGTCCACGGCACGAGTGGGTCTAGCACGCGGTTCACGAGGTTGCAGAGAAATACCCGTGATTGTTTTGACACGTGTGAGAGTGGTGGTAGGCTCGATCACCTTGTCAAACATCTTGAAGCGGCCATGTTTCCTTCCTTCTCCTGCGAGAAACACTGCCCTCTCGTCGACTGGCTCCTTAAGGGGGTCAGAATCCGGTCCATTCAACTCCTTGTACCTGATGGCATTCATAACAAGTAAACAATTAGTAAGTACAAATGAAATCTTGATGGCATTTAGTAAACATGATGTTGAAAAATAAACCTGGCCGTGTACTCGGTAAGGTCACTGCTGATTGTGCCATAGTATGGATCCTCACCCGGCGAGACCACCTTCTTCTTGTGACCCATCTTCCACACTTCAACCTCTCCAATGTCCCGCCCTTCATTAGCGGCCACCTGAAATGCATAAAACAAATGATATGCATCAAAAAGGAAACACTAGTAGAAAACGGACCTTTGGTCCAGACTTTTAGTCCCGCACCAATTTGCGGCCGGTACTAATATAACATTAGTACCGGTCCCAGCGGCCGGACAGGCGAACGGCAGCAGTACCGGTCGGTAAGCAACCTTCAGTACCGGTTGGTGTAACCAACCGGAACTAAAGGATTTGGGGCTGGCGCTGCAGCGGCGGGTCCCACGGCGAGAACCTTTAGTACCGGTCTGTGTTACAAACCGGTACTAAAGATGGACATGTAGTACCGGTTTGTGTTACAAACCGGTACTAAAACATTTCGCTATAAATTCCATCTACTTCCTCCAGCCCGAGCTCACTTCACTCTCTGCCTCCTCATTTATTTCTCTCTGTTGTTGCTCGAGCTCGGTGGCGATCCGGCGATTTGTCCAATTTGGTGGCACCATTTTTGGTCAAAAAGGTTAGAAACTTGTTTCTCTTACATTTAATTGGAAACTTCAGTTCATTTAGTGCTAGTTTGAGCTCATTTAGTGTTAGTTTGACCTAGATAGAAAAATGTAGGAAAATCTAGAAATGTATTGTTAGTTTGACCTAGATAGAAAAATTTAGAAAAATCTACAAATGTAGCTTATTTAGTGCTAGTTTCATCATTTACTTTGTGCTAGTTTAGCTAATTTTGTCCTAGTTTAGCTCATTTAGTCCTAGTTTAGCTCATTTTATGCTATAATTACGTAATTAATTGTTTATAGAATTATTACATGTATAATTTTCTTATTTGTGTAACTTTTTGTTATATATAGTGTCATGGTTTTGACATCTGTCCACACTGGATCTCGCCCGCTCTATTATTCGGATGTGGTACGATTGTTTGTTATAAGTATATGTTTGTTTAATTTCGTGTTTACAAAAATTATACCGACCAACTTAACGTAGATATATTTTTATCTAGGAGGTAGTTGAACCGGAAAATGAGCCCGACCCTATTTTCGAGTTTTTAGTAGAAGAAAACAATGATTTGAAAGCTAAATTGAAAAGAAGTGAAGATCTTCGTCTCGAATAGAAGATGAAATGGGAGTTGAAGATTGCCGACGTCGTCGATGATAACGAGATCAAGATGGAGGCAATGCGCTTGGATCACAAGATCAAGATGAATGCAATGCGCTTGAAGCTTAAAAAGTTTAGAAAATATGTCATTAGTCAAAAGGCTTGGTATCATTATGCTGTTGGTTCAATAATTACCTTAGTTGCGATTTTGATCGCATTTGTCGTTGGATTTAAATTCTTTAGCTAGTTCTATGTTAGTTTCAATTAATGAATGTTTTATGAGAACTATGTATTAGATTTGTTTAAATATGGTGAACTTGTATTAATGAATTGGTCACGTATCTATCTATTCATGGTAGATATATATATATATATAACTATTGTGTAATGGTTTTGTATATATTTACATAATGCAGATGAATCGACAATGGATGTACGTTGACCGACGCACTCCGGAGTTCATGACCGGCGTGCTGGATTTTATCCGTGTTGCTGAGGCAAATAAGCGGGATGGTTTTATGTATTGTCCATGTTGTGCTTGTAAGAATATCAGGAGTTACTCCAACTCAAAAACCATTCACATCCACCTGTTTCAGTCCGGTTTCATGTCCGGCTATAATTGTTGGACCAAACACGGGGAAACAGGGGTCATAATGGAAGACAATGAAGAAGAAGAGGACGATCACAACTATCCTGAGTTTCCTGAATACGACGGTACTACAATGGGGGAAACTGGAGAAGACGCGCCTGACGAAGAGGCGCCGGATGAGCCCGCTGATGATCTTTCTCGGGCCATTGCTGATGCACAGAGAAACAGCGTAAATCAGAGTGAGTGGCTCAAGTTGGAGCGCATGTTAGAGGATCACAAAAAAAAATTGTACCCAGGTGTCGAAGATGACCAGAAAAAGCTGGGTACGACGCTGGATTTGCTGCAATGGAAGGCTGAGAATGGTGTATCGGACAAGGGGTTTGAAAAGTTGTTGAAAAAGATAAAGAAGATGCTTCCAAAGGATAACGAATTGCCCGATAGTACGTACGAGGCAAAGAAGATCGTCTGTCCTCTAGGATTAGAGGTGCAAAAGATACATGCATGCATTAATGACTGCATACTCTACCGCGGTGAGGAGTACGAGAATCTGAATGCATGCCCGGTATGCGGTGCATTGCGGTATAAGATCAGGCGAGATGACCCTGGTGAAGTTGAGGGCGAGCGCCCCAGAAAGAGGGTTCCTGCCAAGGTGATGTGGTATGCTCCTATAATACCACGGTTGAAACGTTTGTTCAGCAACAGAGAGCATGCCAAGATGTTGCGATGGCACAAAGAGGACCGGAAGAAAGACGCGATGTTCAGACACCCCGCTGATGGATCCCAGTGGAGAAAAATCGAGAGAGAGTTCCCGGACTTTGCAGATGACGCAAGAAACTTAAGATTTGGTCTAAGTACGGACGGCTTCAATCCTTTTGGAGAGCAAAGCAGCAGTCATAGCACCTTGCCTGTTACTCTATGTATTTACAACCTTCCTCCTTGGTTGTGCATGAAGCGAAAGTTCATTATGATGCCAGTGCTCATCCAAGGACCGAAGCAACCAGGGAGCGAGCTTGATGTGTACCTCAGGCCATTAGTTGACGAACTTTTAGAGTTGTGGCGGGAAGAAGGTGTACGTGTGTGGGATGAGCACAAACAGGAGGATTTTGACCTTCGAGGGTTGCTTTTCGTAACTATCAATGATTGGCCTGCTCTTAGTAACATCTCAGTACAGACAACTAAGGGATACCATGCATGCACACACTGTTTGGATGATACTGAATGTATATACTTGGATAATTGTAAGAAGTGTGTGTACCTGGGGCATCGTCGATTTCTTCCGGTCAGGCATAACGTCCGGAAGCAAGGAAAGCATTTCAAAGGTGAGGCAGATCACCGTAGGAGGCCTATGGACCGTACTGGTGAACAAATATTTGATATGGTCAAGGATCTAAAAGTAATCTTTGGAAAGGGTCCTGGAGGACTAAAGGTTCCGGATGACGTAAACGGGCACGCACCCATGTGGAAGAAGAAATCTATATTTTGGGAGCTATCATATTGGAAAGTCCTAGAGGTCCGATCTGCAATCGACGTGATGCACGTGACGAAGAATATTTGTGTGAACCTGCTAGGCCATTTGGGCGTGTATGGGAAGAAAAAAACACAACGGCAGCACGGGAGGACCAGAAACGTTTGAAAGAACGAGACGGCCTGCTTCCAGAACATTATGACGGTCCTGCCAGCTATGCTCTAACCAAACAAGAGAAAGTGATATTTTTTGAATGTCTGAGCAGTATCAAGGTCCCGTCTGGCTTCTCGTCGAATATAAAGGGAATAATAAATGTGGCACAACAAAAATTTCAAAACCTAAAGTCTCATGACTGCCATGTGATTATGACGCAATTGCTTCCGATTGCATTGAGGGGGCTTCTACCGGAAAATGTTCGAGTACCCATTGTGAAGCTTTGTGCATTTCTCAATGCAATATCTCAGAAGGTAATCGATCCAATGATCCTACCAAGACTACAGAATGATGTGGTCCAGTGTCTTGTCAGCTTTGAGTTGGTGTTCCCCCCATCCTTTTTCGATGTTATGACGCATGTCTTGGTTCACCTAGTCGAAGAGATTCAAATTCTCGGTCCCGTATTTCTACACAATATGTTCCCATTTGAGAGGTTCATGGGAGTTTTAAAGAAATATGTTCATAACCGTGCTAGGCCAGAAGGAAGCATCTCCAAGGGCTATGGAACCGAGGAGGTCATTGAGTTCTGTGTTGACTTTATTCCTGACATTAATCCGATTGGTGTTCCACAGTCGCGACATGAGGGGAGACTGAGTGGAAAAGGCACTCTAGGGAAAAAAGTATTTGTATGTAGGGACGGACCTTCTTTCAGTCAAGCGCACTACACAGTTCTACAAAATTCCTCATTGGCAGCTCCGTATATCGAGGAACACATGAATATTTTACGATCTGAGAACCCGGTGGAGGATGAGTTCTGGATTAAAGATCAACACACGGCGAAATTCAGCGGTTGGTTGCAAACACATCTCATGAGTAACACCGAAGTTGATGTTGAGCTGTACTTGTTGGCCAGGACACCATCTTCGACTATAGTCACTTTCGAAGGGTACGAGATAAATGGGAATACATTTTACACGATCGCTCAAGATAAAAAGAGCACCAACCAAAACAGTGGTGTCCGCTTTGACGCAACAAACAGCAATGGGCAAAAGGACACATATTATGGTTACGTAGAGGAGATATGGGAACTTGAGTATGGACCTTCTTTTAAGGTCCCTTTGTTTCGGTGCAAATGGGTCAAGCTGAATGCAGGCGGGGTAAAGGTAGACCCGATGTACGGAATGACAACGGTGGATCTGAACAATCTTGATTACAAAGACGAACCGTTCGTCCTAGCAAATGATGTAGCTCAAGTTTTCTACGTGAAAGACATGTCTACCAAACCGAAGAAAAGAAAAAATATGGAAGCGAATACATCAGACGAGGCAAAACGCCACATAGTTCTTTCAGGGAAAAGAAACATCGTGGGAGTGGAGGACAAGACAGACATGTCAGAAGATTATGATAAGTTTGATGAAATTTCGCCCTTCAAAGTCAACACTGACCCAAGCATCACGTTAAGTAATGAAGATTCTCCATGGTTCCGGCGCAAAGTTAAGCAATCGAAGAAAAGGAGGAATAATACAACAGATGGGAATATTGGTGATGTGTAATCCAGGAATGATATTTATGAAATATGAGGTCTTTATCACAAACTATGTTGTGGAATATGAAGTCTTTATCACAAACTATGTTGTGGAATATGAAGTCTTTATCACAAACTATGTTGTTGAAATGACCATAACTTGGTCATTTGTCTTGAAACTTCTAGATGTTCATACATGATACACCTTTTTTGTTAAGACTTTTTTTTGCAAATTTTGTCAGAAATCAAGTTTCTAGAACTATCAATGTTTCTGTGATATAACCACTAGTTGTGTACCTTAAAATGATTTTTCCAAAAACTTAAGACCAAACTATCAAATAGTTGTAGTTCAAAGTTGTATTACTTTCGAAAAATCGACAAAAACTCAATTAACTAGGGAAAATTAGGTAGAAATCAAAGAAAAACCTACTACTTGGGGATTATCCATCATATGTGGACTAGTTTCCATGAAAATTAAATGGGTGCCATTTTGCATCATATTTTTGGTACTTTGTTCACAAAAAAAGTCATGATTTAAAATGGGGATTATCAATTTCCTTTATTTTAAATGTTACATTTTTTAATATCTAATTTTTGTAATTTATTGAAAACATGTTCTTCAATATAGACATGATTTTTAGTAATTATTACAAACTAATTAAACAATTACATCAGTAGATATAAAAAACAGAAAGGAGAAAAGAGAAAAGAGAAATAAAATGAAAAAGATCTTTAGTACCGGGCCGTTCTAACAGCCGGTACTAAAGGTTTTCGTTTCGCGCCAGTTTTTTGGGCGCCCAAACGACAGACCTTTAGTACCGGGCCGTGCTACCAGCCGGTACTGAAGGAGCTTTAGTACCGGTCCGTGCCATAGACCGGTACTAAAGGTGTGTGCCTTAAATGCAAGACTTGCCCAGATCAGGCTGTTCATCTCCCACACACAGACGTACCCCGAACCCTCGACGACGAAGACGACGCAGCGCCGCCGTGCCACCCTGACGCCGTGCGGCTCCTCGACGAATCGACGCTCCGCTCCTCGACGAATCGAAGCGCCGCTCCCCGACGTCGCTCCCCGACGCCGCGCCGCCGTGCCACGCCGCCCATTGTCTCTGTCTTCTCCCTCGAGTCCGCCGCGGCGCCTCCATTGATTCCGGCCATCTCCGACCTCGCCGAGCGTCCCCGACCCCTCCGGCATATTCAGGTGAGCACACTGGTCCTCCTGGACCCCCTCCTTTCTCCTCCTCTTGGTGTAGTTGGTCGGGCCGCGGTGTTCCCCTCTTAGGCCGTTGCCCGAGATCGTCGCCGGAGATGTTGCACGTCCAT
Source organism: Poa annua (assembly GCA_026929855.1). Lineage (NCBI taxonomy): Eukaryota > Viridiplantae > Streptophyta > Magnoliopsida > Poales > Poaceae > Poa > Poa annua. The sequence continues at coordinate 11,687,087 of CM049436.1, forward strand.
TTCAGGGCGGCGCCGCTACGTTTTGGTTGCGGGCGACCATGAGCAGCTCCTCACCGAAGCCGTGGTCGCCGGAGCCGTGCGCGCGACACCGGCCGTGGTGACGTCATCGTTAGATAGTTAGGCTATTTTTCGAGTTAGGAGAAAAAATTAGGTATTCTTTGAATTAGGGTTCAAATGCTACTGTTTAGATTCATTGAAATTAGTTCAAATCCTACTATTTTCTAATTCACGTCCATTTCAGGGCGGCGCCGCTACGGTTTGGTTGCGGGCGACCATGAGCAGCTCCTCACCGAAGCCGTGGTCGCCGGAGCCGTGCGCGCGACACCGGCCGTGGTGACGTCATCGTTAGATAGTTAGGCTATTTTTCGAGTTAGGAGAAAAAATTAGGTATTCTTTGAATTAGGGTTCAAATGCTACTGTTTAGATTCATTGAAATTAGTTCAAATCCTACTATTTTCTAATTCCTAGTTCAAATGCTGAAGGTTCAGACAGACAAGAGTCCCAACGTTGGGACAAATGTTCCTGTTACTGACTACATGGACGATGATGCATTTGACGCACTTTTCCCCAAGTCGACTGAGATAGCACGGACGTTTGTCTACGGGAAAGATCTTCTCCCTAGTGATGAGATGGTGCGTCTAGCTTTTCAAATGCGGAGATTGCATGACTGGTACATGAAGGTTGCAAAGGACAAGCAACTCGTGTTTTACGTGACATACCGAGAAGACCAATTCTTCGTCAACCACGAGATATGTATCGAATTTGATGAATTATGGCAGTTATACAACCGGCGTGCTCTCGACGCAACTATCATGAGTTGCTATGTTTTGTAAGTGTTTTTTCTAAATGTCTAGCTGAGCATGTAATTATCCTCACTAATTGAGCCTGTAATTATCTTCACTATATTCTGTCGTATGCTATTATATATGCAGGTGGATGCTTATCGAGTGCAAAAGGAAAAGACTCTGGGAAGTTGGGTTCATTGACCCATCTATCGATAACTGCAAAAACTTAGAGCGGAAGCCCGGGGACTGCGAGGAGGCATTGTTGTGGTCGCTATTGAGCCAAACACATGCAGCAGATATACTTCTTCCTTACAACTTCAAGTGAGTGTGACAGTCTTGAACACATTTCTATATTGCTAATTACTAGATGTTAAGTTTAATTGATGAGTTATATTCATGCCTCACTATATAAACGTATGCAGCTTCCATTGGATTCTACTGGACATTATCATTGACAAGGGATTAGTTGAAATATTTGACTCATTACGCAAACCACAATCATACTACCAGGACTTGATTGACATGCTTCAGAGGTAATTTCAACCATTAACCCCATTTCATGATATCAAGTAATCATAACTCATTTATTCATTTGCTTTTGTGAGTAGGGTTTGGAAAATATTCATCAAGAGAGAGAGGGGTGAATGGAAACCAGAGCTGACTATTAAACATATTGATGTAAGTGTGCTACTATTAAACATAGTCTCTTTAATTCATCATCATTTTGAATTATTATTTAATTAAGTTATATTCTCGTAAAGACCATGAAGCAGCCTCCGGGAAATGAATTATGTGGATTCTACGTCTGCGAGTTCATGAGGACCTTGAGCGTTGAGCAGGCGTCGCGTGAAAAAAGAATGGATGTGAGTGTGACTGTCTTGTACTATATTTCAATCTTATTATGATTTGATATATATATATACACACACAACTAATATATTCATATTGATCTCGTTTAAAGCTTAACGACAAGCGGAACGCCATCCTACCACATCAGCGCGTAGAAGCAATTCAAGAGGAGATAGCGGGATTTATCCTTGAGGAGGTCATGCATCCAAAGGGAGAATACCATAATCCTAAATATAGCTATGCCATATGAAAGAGGAGGATGTATGACATTATTGCGATCTCTATACACCGGATTGTATATATGTATATATGTATGTAATAACGTAGTATGAATATGTCCTATATCTAAATTATATTATATATCAACGTTTACCGTATGTAGTAGCGTAGAATACATATACGAAAGTATATTACGTATGCATCAACGTGTACCGTGTATATATATAATACCGTATGAATGTAAAACAGTAGATGAAAAAGAAAACATAAAATAAAATTGCAGTGAAGAAAAGAAAACAGATAACAGAAAAAAAAAGGAAACGAAAAATAAATTGCAAAACCCTTAAAACCTAAACCCTTTAGTACCGGCCGGTGTTACCGACCGGTACTAAAAGTTCTCCGCACGAGCCCGTGCCCCACGCCCACGTGGGGGCCCTTTTAGTACCGGACGATAAGAAACCGGTACTGATGCTGGGGGGGCATCAGTCCCGATTGCGCAGTACCGGTTGCGAAACCGGTACTGATGCCCCTCCCCGACCGGTACTAAAGAGCCGTTTTCCACTAGTGAAACATTGTCAGGGAAACGAGTAGGTTGTTCCATATATATACCTGTTTCTCCATGTAGCGGAAGAAGTCTTGGTTTCCTTGACTGTGTGTTCCCTCATGGCCGCGATTGAGACTGTTTTGAATGCTCTTGGCCGCGAAATTTAGATCTTTCCCCGTCCACATGTCCACCAGTTTCTCCCATGCGTCCTTCTTTCCCAGAGCCCATTTTGGAACAATCTTAAGATGAAAACATGTCAAGTGAAGAACAGATTATGCAATTTACGATGGACATGGAATAAAAAGAAAATTTAATTACCGCCATGAAATCCTCGTGGGACATCTTCTCTCCAAGTTTTAGCTCAAGGATTTGCTTCTTGTTGTATCTCTTGCCTCTCTCGGCGTAGAACTGAGAGATAGCTGTGATTTTGATATCATACCACATCTGGCGTAACCTGGTCTTCGCCATCATAATCAAGACCAGATTGCTCCTGTCCTGGTGCTCGGGAGCCACGCGATAGAACTCCTACAATCATCTTACTATGGTGAGAATCACAAGTTCACTATATGTTAACTATGGTTGAGAATCACAAGTTAACAAAATCTTACCCAGAACTTGTGGACCACAACCTCTGCACAGGTGGGCACAAACTCGTGGCCGTCCGGTGTCTGCATGTAGCCTATGCCCGACGCGGCCTCGTAGTCCTCCCACCTGAGGGCTAACTTCTGCAGAGGAGGAGACCCATCTTCCACCTCAGGGCCCTCCGAGTAGAGGCCAGGCCAGTGCCTCTTCAGAAGGCCCGCAAGTGCGCCAGCTGGAAGATTTGTCCTCGAGCCACCACTGACGACACGGAAATTGCTGCACATGAAAAGACAATATTAGTATGCAAGGAGAGTTAGCCACATACTTATATGATCAAGAGATAGCCACGGACTTATTCTTGGTCGGCTCAAGAAGAATCTTGCCCTCTGTAGATCTTGATCGTTTTGGAAGATTATTTATTCCTCGAGTCCACAAGGGCACAAGCCCCTCCTCCTCGTGCTGCAAATTAAAATTAAAATGCAAATTAGAGTTCAAATTAAATGTAAGTGAACAAAACGAAGTGGTAGGAATAGGAGAAAATAGTGTACCTCCTCCTCCTCCTCCTTGGCGTGCTGCTCCGGGTCCTCCTCAACGTGCTGCTCCGGGTCCTCCTCAACGTACTGCTGCTGCTGCTCCACCTCGTAGTACTGCTGCTGCTGCTGCTCCTCCTCGTAGTGCTGCTGCTGCTGCTCCTCGTAGTACTGCTGCCGCTGCTGCTCCTCCTCGTAGTACTGCTGCTGCTGTTGCTCCTCCTCGTGGGATGTTGCGGAGGGTACCTAAATATAATAGCAGTTAGTGAGTATGAGCACGATATCGGTTAGTATGCATGATAGTAGGGTGTAGGCATGATAGCAATTACCTCACTAAAGTAAGACGTCGAAGGTGTCGTCATCCGTGAAGTTGAAACCTCCGACAAAGGTCTAGTCCTCGAGCCTCGTCCTCGTCCTCGTCCCCGCACTCGCGGTGGAAGTCGCCCTCGAGCCTCGTCCTCGTCCTCGTCATCGGCCTCAACTGTGGTCGCCCTCGAGGCTCGTCCTCGACCTCTAGGGGGTAGACCCCCGCCTCGTCCTCTAGGGGGTCGTCCTTCGTCCTCGTCGTCACTCTCACCTAAGCGTTTAGGGGGCTTTCGCGGACGAGGACAAACAAGCTTCTTAAGCATGGCTCCTATGGAATTCTTGCTCATGGTTTAGTCACCTGCATTGAGAACATGTAAAAAGTCAGTAAGCAGAAATAACATATTGATGCAAAAATAAGACATAGTAAGCAAAAATAAGACATAGTAAGCAAGTTGCTAAAAATAAGACATAAAAGACGCTCACCGCGAGTCTAATCATCATCAGGGTCACTATCACTATCACGTGAGTAGTAGGGTATGTCATTGAATGGTGGAGGCTCATCCTCATCACTTTCACTATCGAGATGTAACTTGCTGAGCATATCTATGTCGTTTACATTCACAACTGCCTCGCCTCTTCCATGTATTTCACTATCATCGACTTCATCAAGACCACCCATAAGGACATCAAAGTACCCGCCATCCTCTTCCTCTTGGTAGAAATCTCCCTCGTATGTGATGGGGTTTATATTGTTGTAATCGTCCGCGTTTGGCATGGGTAGCTTACCACGTGGTGATACCTTGAACACAACTTCCCAACCCTGTAGTTCCTCGTTCTGGCATGGGTAGGGTAGATAATAAACTTGCGTTGCCTGATTAGCCACAATAAATACATCGGACCCGCTATAGGTGGTCGAAGGCCTCACTTCCACTAAACCAATGGAAGGGATACTTTTTAGTCCAACCACTGGGTCGAACCAATGGCACTTGAACACAACAAGAGTGAGAGGATGGGCCCCTTTATCGAATTTCACCTCATATATGTTCTGTAACCTTCCATAGTACTCATCCTCATTGCGACCTCCGGTAAACACTCCAGTATTTACTGTTTTCGCATTTGGCCGAGTATTTTGGTGCTTCTCCGTATGGAAGCGATACCCATTCACATCATACTTTTCATAAGTCGCCACCTTAGGGTCGAAACCCTGGGAAACCCATCTCAATTCATTCGTCATAGATGTTTTCTGATGATTTCCCTACAAGTTTAGTCAAAATTGTTAGTTCCGTGTTAACATAAACTACAAGGGACAAGGTGGGTGAGTTAGAAATTACTTTTTCCATGAACCAAGCCACGAAATTTTTCCTTCCGAGGGCACCCTTCCTTAAAAGAGTATTAAATTCCGGCACAGTAGGATTCTCTATTCCCGACCACTCCTCATCCAGAAATTGAGGCAAGAATGTATCCTCTACTTCATCTATGTTCATCAACACATAGAGCATGATGTCCTCCCACTCTTGCTCCGTCACGGTGTAAATATGTTGACCACCAGACTTGCCGCCTTGGCCTTGGAAGAGAAGAAGCTTGGGTTTATAGCTGGGGTCATTGGTATTGTACCGAGAGAGCGTATTATGCACAGTGGGAAAATCTTCGGGATAGTATGTTGTAGATACATCTGACACCTCCTCGATGATATATGCCTCAGCTATGCATGCTTCAATCTGATTTTTGTTTCCACATTTGGTTCGCATATGCTTAAATTCTCTCTCTATAGAAAACTGCCAACGATTCTGAACCGGACCCCCCAATAATGCCTCGTTAGGTAGATGCAACATGAGATGTACCATCGGAGTAAACATGCCTGGCGGAAAGATAGTCTCTAACTTGCATATCAACTCTGGGACTTTCTCATGAAGTCTTTTCATCATTTCCGGACATATTTCTTTGGCACAGAGCGTGCGGAAGAAATGGCTCAACTCCGCAAGTGGTCGCCAAACACGATCAGGGAGATAGCCTCGAAGCATCACCGGCATTATTCGCTCAATCCATATGTGATAGTCATGACTCTTAAGCCCGTTGACTTTGCCCGTTGCTAAATTGACTCCGTTACTCATGTTAGAACAATAACCATCTGGGAACTTCACATTGTGTTTGAGCCAATTGAATGCCTCCTTCTTTTGGGCAGCTAGAAGGCAGAAGTCAGCATTTGGCTTGACCCAATTTCTTCGATTGCCCTCGGGACGCTGCATGTTTAGTTTACTTCTGTCACAAAGCCTCTCTTGATCGACTCTAACCTTGACATTGTCCTTCGTCTTCTTGGGAATGTTCAGGGTTGTGTGAAAGACGGACTCTGCGACATTCTTTTCGGTGTGCATCACATCGATGTTATGGGGAAGTTTGAGGTCCTTGTAATAGGGGAGTTGCGTCAAACCTGGTATGTGAGTCCAGTTGTGCGTCTCACCATATCCCATAAAACCTTTGCCTTTGGTCTTAGGCTTTAAAGCACGTAGCTCCGCATCAACAACTGTACCATCAAACGTTGGTATCTTGTTTACTTCACTGACAACTTTGTCTTTCAAGAAGTGTTTTTTGTCCTCTCTGAATCTATGACCTTCTTCGAGGAACTGTCGATGCTTGTCAAAGGCGGAATACTTGCCACCCTTCTTCAGCCATATGAAGATAAGAGCATGCCTGCACACTGGGCATGGCATCTTCCCAGCTGTACAGTGTCCGCAGAATAGGGCATACCCGGGTAGGTCATGCATGGAATACTGGTACCAAACTGTCATGCGGAAGTTTTTCTTCGATGCCCGGTCATATGTCCATGTGCTGTGTACCCAAGAATGTTGCAAATCATCGATAAGAGGCTGCATGTACACACTCAAATTCTTCCCCGGATATTCAGGCCCCGGAATGATCAGAGACAAGAATATGGTCTTGCGTTGCATTAAGACTCCGGGAGGGAGATTGAGCGGAATAACAAACACAGGCCAGCAGCTGTACGATCTAGCCGACATACCGAATGGATTGAATCCATCGGTTGCTATCGCAATTCTGACATTTCGAGACTCTCGAGCTTTATCAGGGTATGCTTTGTCGAAATGCTTCCACGCTTCACCATCAGCCGGATGTTTCATCTTCTTCTTTTTATCATGAATATCAGGGTATCTCTTCCCCTTCTTGTGCCATGTCATTTGTGTGGCAGTCTCCTCATTCATGTAAAGGCGTTGGATCCTTCTTATGAATGGGAGATACCGAAGAATCTTTACAGCGACTTTCGTTTGCACCATTTCACCTTCGGCGCCCTTCACCTCTAGATACCTAGAGGCCCCACACTTGCTACAGTGAGTGTGATTCGCAAACTCATTCCGAAACAGAAGGCAACCCTTAGGACAGCAATGTATGTTCTCATAATCCATGCAAAGCGATTTCATGATTTTCTTCGACTCATACATGGTACGAGGCAGACAATGTCCTTTAGGGAGCATGTTACCCAATGTTTTCAAATGATCTTCAAAGCTTGATCGGGTTTCGCCGTGTTTGGCCTTATCAGCTAGCAGTTGCGATATGGCATCAAGCTGAGAGATTTCTGCACCCGGATAAAGAGGTTTCTTCGCGGTGGCCATCATTTCAAGGAAGGCCTTCGCGGTTGGCTCTGGTTCATCCGGTAAATCCGGTTCCTCCAGTTCGTCCGGATCTTCTGTAGGTGGCGAATGTGCTTGATTTGCATAGTGAAGATCAACAATCATGTTTGCAATGCCATCATGCGCATTGCCATCGATGCGTTGTCGCATCACCTCCTCTCTAACACGGTCACTCTCGGGAAAGTTGATTTGCATGTCAAAGTCAGGCATATATCCGTAAAGCCAAAGGTGTCTAGTCATGTGTAAGCTACCCTGACGATTATTCATCTTGCACCGAGCACAAGGGCAAAGCGGCCGAACTGTCTTAGAACCACGGTTTGCCTCCTTCACATAATAATCAGTTTTCCACTGCCACTCAGCTGTGCTGTCAGTCCTACTAGTACGACCACTGTACATCCACTCACCATCAGCCATCTGCACTTAGAGGTAATAACAGCAAATATAGCATTTGATATGAAATAATGGCATTAAATTAAATACAAGATATTCTCTACCGGGGAAAACGCGTGCATCATCCTACATCTCTAATAGGATAGCCTCCTAGCAGCCGCCGGATCCGTAGATTGAGTACGTTCTCCATGCTCTACCCTGATCCGAGACAGAATTTCGGCAGCACCTCCCCGCTGCTCTCCCGATACACGTCTCGGCAACAAGTCGAGAGGATGTGCATCCGGAGAACAACGGGGAGGCACTGCCGAAATCCTGACTCGGACCAGAGCAGAACATGGAGAACGTACCCAACTACGCATCCGCCGACTGTCCCGTAAATGCCGAAGCGTTACGCATCATAATATGCTGACCTCTAATGCATATTTATCCGCGTAACGCTTTCGGACGGGAAAAGACACCTAGGTTACGCGACTTGACGTGAAACTAAACTCTAGAACATAAAAATGCAAAAGAGGAGAAGGGGTTCTATCTCACCCTCCGCTGTAGAGGAAGCAGTTGAACAACACGAAAACAACGACCGCTCCGAGACAACGACGGCTCCGGGACGGCGGCTCCGAGAAACCTACATGATAAAATATAATGCAGATTAATACTAGCAAATATATTGTCATATTTTTACATTACCAATTAAATCTAAAACTAAGAATAACTATAAAACTAACCCTAGCACTAACAGTACCACTAACCCTAGCACTAACCCTAACAGTAGCATTAGCAATACACACAAATAGAATGAAAAATTACCGGGACGTGCTTCACGCCGGGGAGGTGCTCGAAGTCGGGGAGGAGGTGCTCGGGGCCGGGAAGGAGGAGGAGGACGCCGGGGAGGGAGGAGGACGAGGCCGGGGAGCAGCTCGGGGAGAGGAGGAGGAGGCCGGGGAGAGGAGGAGGAGGAGGCCGGGGAGGGTGGAGAAGGACGCCGGGGAGGGAGGAGGAGAGGAGGAGGCCGGGGAGGTGCGGGCGGCGCGCGGAGAGCTGCGGGCGGCGTGGGGGCTACGGCGGCGAGCTGCGCGGCGGCGTGTGGGCGGGGGAGGGCTCGGGGAGGCGGCGGCGGGTGGCGGCGGGGGAGGGCACGGGGAGGCGGCGGCGGGGGAGGGCACGGGGAGGCGGCGGCGGGTGGCGGCGGGGGAGAGGGAACGGGGAGGCGGCGAGCTGCGCGGCGGCGTGTGGGCGGGGGAGGGCTCGGGGAGGCGGCGGCGGGTGGCGGCGGCGGAGGGCACGGGGAGGCGGCGGCGGGTGGCGGCGGGGGAGAGGGCACGGGCACGGGGACGAGAGTGAATTGGATCGATCTCCTCGTGCTGTGCCCTGACTAACCTAGCTAAGTCAGTGGCTACACTAACGCCGACGGCAATGCCGTCGGCATAGCCTTTTTTTTCAAAAAAATTATTTCATTTTTTTTTAAATTATGTTATTTCAATTAGATTCATTAACAGCTATTAAAATTATTTCATTTTTTAAAATTAAGTTATTTCAATTTCGACACGCCGGACCACCGACACGGCGATACCCCTCTCGGCGATCTACCCCTCTAAACGGCGCCGAGAGGGGGTAGACGCATGAACTTTTTTGCTTGGTTGTGTTAGGTTGATACATAGAGCCATGGGGAACCAACATTTCATCTACTCCGTCGCACGATTCCATGCCCGACACACGAAACGGGAGTTTCCCACCTCTGAGTGTGCATGAACTTACTACGGGGTAAGAGGGGTCGAAGAAGCGGGTCGCACCTCGGAGTTGTATCTTGGTTCCCACAGCCTACCAACACACTAGTATACATATGTTAGGGGTCCATGCAAGTTTTGGTGGGGTTCCGACGCTCCGGACCCCCGGCACGGCGAAAACCCACATCCGCTGGGAAAAAGTCAAACCCGGCGATCTACCCCTCTAAACGGCGCCGAGAGGGGGTAGACGCATGAAATTTTTTGCTTGGTTGTGTTAGGTTGGTACATAGGGCCATGGGGAACCAACATTTCATCTACTCCGTCGCACGATTCCATGCTCGACACACGAAACGGGAGTTTCCCACCTCTGAGTGCATGAACTTACTACGGGGTAAGAGGGGTCGAAGAAGCGGGTCGCACCTCGGAGTTGTATCTTGGTTCCCACAGCCTACCAACACACTATTATACATATGTTAGGGGTCCATGCAAGTTTTGGTGGGGTTCCGACGCTCCGGACCCCCGGCACGGCGAAAACCCACATCCGCTGGGAAAAAGTCAAACCCGGCGATCTACCCCTCTAAACGGCGCCGAGAGGGGGTAGACGCATGAACTTTTTTGCTTCGTTGTGTTAGGTTGGTACATAGGGCCATGGGGAACCAACATTTCATCTACTCCGTCGCACGATTCCATGCCCGACACACGAAACGGGAGTTTCCCACCTCTGAGTGCATGAACTTACTACGGGGTAAGAGGGGTCGAAGAAGCGGGTCGCACCTCGGAGTTGTATCTTGGTTCCCACAGCCTACCAACACACTATTATACATATGTTAGGGGTCCATGCAAGTTTTGGTGGGGTTCCGACGCTCCGGACCCCCGGCACGGCGAAAACCCACATCCGCTGGGAAAAAGTCAAACCCGGCGATCTACCCCTCTAAACGGCGCCGAGAGGGGGTAGACGCATGAACTTTTTTGCTTCGTTGTGTTAGGTTGGTACATAGGGCCATGGGGAACCAACATTTCATCTACTCCGTCGCACGATTCCATGCCCGACACACGAAACGGGAGTTTCCCACCTCTGAGTGCATGAACTTACTACGGGGTAAGAGGGGTCGAAGAAGCGGGTCGCACCTCGGAGTTGTATCTTGGTTCCCACAGCCTACCAACACACTATTATACATATGTTAGGGGTCCATGCAAGTTTTGGTGGGGTTCCGACGCTCCGGACCCCCGGCACGGCGAAAACCCACATCCGCTGGGAAAAAGTCAAACCCGGCGATCTACCCCTCTAAACGGCGCCGAGAGGGGGTAGACGCATGAACTTTTTTGCTTCGTTGTGTTAGGTTGGTACATAGGGCAATGGGGAACCAACATTTCATCTACTCCGTCGCACGATTCCATGCCCGACACACGAAACGGGAGTTTCCCACCTCTGAGTGCATGAACTTACTACGGGGTAAGAGGGGTCGAAGAGGCGGGTCGCACCTCGGAGTTGTATCTTGGTTCCCACAGCCTACCAACACACTATTATACATATGTTAGGGGTCCATGCAAGTTTTGGTAGGGTTCCGACGCTCCGGACCCCCGGCACGGCGAAAACCCACATCCGCTGGGAAAAAGTCAAACCCGACGATCTACCCCTCTAAACGGCGCCGAGAGGGGGTAGACGCATGAACTTTTTTGCTTGGTTGTGTTAGGTTGGTACATAGGGCCATGGGCAACCAACATTTCATCTACTCCGTCGCACGATTCCATGTCCGACACACGAAACGGGAGTTTCCCACCTCTGAGTGCATGAACTTACTACGGGGTAAGAGGGGTCGAAGAAGCGGGTCGCACCTCGGAGTTGTATCTTGGTTCCCACAGCCTACCAACACACTATTATACATATGTTAGGGGTCCATGCAAGTTTTGGTGGGGTTCCGACGCTCCGGACCCCCGGCACGGCGAAAACCCACATCCGCTGGTAAAAAGTCAAACCCGACGATCTACCCCTCTAAACGGCGCCGAGAGGGGGTAGACGCATGAACTTTTTTGCTTCGTTGTGTTAGGTTGGTACATAGGGCCATGGGGAACCAACATTTCATCTACTCCGTCGCACGATTCCATGCCCGACACACGAAACGGGAGTTTCCCACCTCTGAGTGCATGAACTTACTACGGGGTAAGAGGGGTCGAAGAAGCGGGTCGCACCTCGGAGTTGTATCTTGGTTCCCACAGCCTACCAATACACTATTATACATATGTTAGGGGTCCATGCAAGTTTTGGTGGGGTTCCGACGCTCCAGACCCCCGGCACGGCGAAAACCCACATCCGCTGGGAAAAAGTCAAACCCGGCGATCTACCCCTCTAAACGGCGCCGAGAGGGGGTAGACGCATGAACTTTTTTGCTTCGTTGTGTTAGGTTGGTACATAGGGCCATGGGGAACCAACATTTCATCTACTCCGTCGCACGATTCCATGCCCGACACACGAAACGGGAGTTTCCCACCTCTGAGTGCATGAACTTACTACGGGGTAAGAGGGGTCGAAGAAGCGGGTCGCACCTCGGAGTTGTATCTTGGTTCCCACAGCCTACCAACACACTATTATACATATGTTAGGGGTCCATGCAAGTTTTGGTGGGGTTCCGACGCTCCGGACCCCCGGCACGGCGAAAACCCACATCCGCTGGGAAAAAGTCAAACCCGGTGATCTACCCCTCTAAACGGCGCCGAGAGGGGGTAGCCGCATGACCTTTTTTGCTTCGTTGTGTTAGGTTGGTACATAGGGCCATGGGGAACCAACATTTCATCTACTCCGTCGCACTATTATACATATGTTAGGGGTCCATGCAAGTTTTGGTGGGGTTCCGACGCTCCGGACCCCCGGCACGGCGAAAACCCACATCCGCTGGGAAAAAGTCAAACCCGGCGATCTACCCCTCTAAACGGCGCCGAGAGGGGGTAGCCGCATGAAATTTTTTGCTTCGTTGTGTTAGGTTGGTACATAGGGCCATGGGGAACCAACATTTCATCTACTCCGTCGCACGATTCCATGCCCGACACACGAAACGGGAGTTTCCCACCTCTGAGTGCATGAACTTACTACGGGGTAAGAGGGGTCGAAGAAGCGGGTCGCACCTCGGAGTTGTATCTTGGTTCCCACAGCCTACCAACACACTATTATACATATGTTAGGGGTCCATGCAAGTTTTGGTGGGGTTCCGACGCTCCGGACCCCCGGCACGGCGAAAACCCACATCCGCTGGGAAAAAGTCAAACCCGGCGATCTACCCCTCTAAACGGCGCCGAGAGGGGGTAGACGCATGAACTTTTTTGCTTCGTTGTGTTAGGTTGGTACATAGGGCCATGGGGAACCAACATTTCATCTACTCCGTCGCACGATTCCATGCCCGACACACGAAACGGGAGTTTCCCACCTCTGAGTGCATGAACTTACTACGGGGTAAGAGGGGTCGAAGAAGCGGGTCGCACCTCGGAGTTGTATCTTGGTTCCCACAGCCTACCAACACACTATTATACATATGTTAGGGGTCCATGCAAGTTTTGGTGGGGTTCCGACGCTCCGGACCCCCGGCACGGCGAAAACCCACATCCGCTGGGAAAAAGTCAAACCCGGCGATCTACCCCTCTAAACGGCGCCGAGAGGGGGTAGCCGCATGACCTTTTTTGCTTCGTTGTGTTAGGTTGGTACATAGGGCCATGGGGAACCAACATTTCATCTACTCCGTCGCACGATTCCATGCCCGACACACGAAACGGGAGTTTCCCACCTCTGAGTGCATGAACTTACTACGGGGTAAGAGGGGTCGAAGAAGCGGGTCGCACCTTGGAGTTGTATCTTGGTTCCCACAGCCTACCAACACACTATTATACATATGTTAGGGGTCCATGCAAGTTTTGGTGGGGTTCCGACGCTCCGGACCCCCGGCACGGCGAAAACCCACATCCGCTGGGAAAAAGTCAAACCCGGCGATCTACCCCTCTAAACGGCGCCGAGAGGGGGTAGACGCATGAACTTTTTTGCTTGGTTGTGTTAGGTTGGTACATAGGGCCATGGGGAACCAACATTTCATCTACTCCGTCGCACGATTCCATGCCCGACACACGAAACGGGAGTTTCCCACCTCTGAGTGCATCAACTTACTACGGGGTAAGAGGGGTCGAAGAAGCGGGTCGCACCTCGGAGTTGTATCTTGGTTCCCACAGCCTACCAACACACTATTATACATATGTTAGGGGTCCATGCAAGTTTTGGTGGGGTTCCGACGCTCCGGACCCCCGGCACGGCGAAAACCCACATCCGCTGGGAAAAAGTCAAACCTGGCGATCTACCCCTCTAAACGGCGCCGAGAGGGGGTAGACGCATGAACTTTTTTGCTTCGTTGTGTTAGGTTGGTACATAGGGCAATGGGGAACCAACATTTCATCTACTCCGTCGCACGATTCCATGCCCGACACACGAAACGGGAGTTTCCCACCTCTGAGTGCATGAACTTACTACGGGGTAAGAGGGGTCGAAGAGGCGGGTCGCACCTCGGAGTTGTATCTTGGTTCCCACAGCCTACCAACACACTATTATACATATGTTAGGGGTCCATGCAAGTTTTGGTAGGGTTCCGACGCTCCGGACCCCCGGCACGGCGAAAACCCACATCCGCTGGGAAAAAGTCAAACCCGGCGATCTACCCCTCTAAACGGCGCCGAGAGGGGGTAGACGCATGAACTTTTTTGCTTGGTTGTGTTAGGTTGGTACATAGGGCCATGGGCAACCAACATTTCATCTACTCCGTCGCACGATTCCATGTCCGACACACGAAACGGGAGTTTCCCACCTCTGAGTGCATGAACTTACTACGGGGTAAGAGGGGTCGAAGAAGCGGGTCGCACCTCGGAGTTGTATCTTGGTTCCCACAGCCTACCAACACACTATTATACATATGTTAGGGGTCCATGCAAGTTTTGGTGGGGTTCCGACGCTCCGGACCCCCGGCACGGCGAAAACCCACATCCGCTGGGAAAAAGTCAAACCCGACGATCTACCCCTCTAAACGGCGCCGAGAGGGGGTAGACGCATGAACTTTTTTGCTTAGTTGTGTTAGGTTGGTACATAGGGCCATGGGGAACCAACATTTCATCTACTCCGTCGCACGATTCCATGCCCGACACACGAAACGGGAGTTTCCCACCTCTGAGTGCATGAACTTACTACGGGGTAAGAGGGGTCGAAGAAGCGGGTCGCACCTCGGAGTTGTATCTTGGTTCCCACAGCCTACCAATACACTATTATACATATGTTAGGGGTCCATGCAAGTTTTGGTGGGGTTCCGACGCTCCAGACCCCCGGCACGGCGAAAACCCACATCCGCTGGGAAAAAGTCAAACCCGGCGATCTACCCCTCTAAACGGCGCCGAGAGGGGGTAGACGCATGAACTTTTTTGCTTCGTTGTGTTAGGTTGGTACATAGGGCCATGGGGAACCAACATTTCATCTACTCCGTCGCACGATTCCATGCCCGACACACGAAACGGGAGTTTCCCACCTCTGAGTGCATGAACTTACTACGGGGTAAGAGGGGTCGAAGAAGCGGGTCGCACCTCGGAGTTGTATCTTGGTTCCCACAGCCTACCAACACACTATTATACATATGTTAGGGGTCCATGCAAGTTTTGGTGGGGTTCCGACGCTCCGGACCCCCGGCACGGCGAAAACCCACATCCGCTGGGAAAAAGTCAAACCCGGCGATCTACCCCTCTAAACGGCGCCGAGAGGGGGTAGCCGCATGACCTTTTTTGCTTCGTTGTGTTAGGTTGGTACATAGGGCCATGGGGAACCAACATTTCATCTACTCCGTCGCACTATTATACATATGTTAGGGGTCCATGCAAGTTTTGGTGGGGTTCCGACGCTCCGGACCCCCGGCACGGCGAAAACCCACATCCGCTGGGAAAAAGTAAAACCCGGCGATCTACCCCTCTAAACGGCGCCGAGAGGGGGTAGCCGCATGAAATTTTTTGCTTCGTTGTGTTAGGTTGGTACATAGGGCCATGGGGAACCAACATTTCATCTACTCCGTCGCACGATTCCATGCCCGACACACGAAACGGGAGTTTCCCACCTTTGAGTGCATGAACTTACTACGGGGTAAGAGGGGTCGAAGAAGCGGGTCGCACCTCGGAGTTGTATCTTGGTTCCCACAGCCTACCAACACACTATTATACATATGTTAGGGGTCCATGCAAGTTTTGGTGGGGTTCCGACGCTCCAGACCCCCGGCACGGCGAAAACCCACATCCGCTGGGAAAAAGTAAAACCCGGCGATCTACCCCTCTAAACGGCGCCGAGAGGGGCTAGACGCATGAACTTTTTTGCTTGGTTGTGTTAGGTTGGTACATAGGGCCATGGGGAACCAACATTTCATCTACTCCGTCGCACGATGCCATGCCCGACACACGAAACGGGAGTTTCCCACCTCTGAGTGCATGAACTTACTACGGGGTAAGAGGGGTCGAAGAAGCGGGTCGCACCTCGGAGTTGTATCTTGGTTCCCACAGCCTACCAACACACTATTATACATATGTTAGGGGCCCATGCAAGTTTTGGTGGGGTTCCGACGCTCCGGACCCCCGGCACGGCGAAAACCCACATCCGCTGGGAAAAAGTCAAACCCGGCGATCTACCCCTCTAAACGGCGCCGAGAGGGGGGTAGACGCATGAACTTTTTTGCTTGTTTGTGTTAGGTTGGTACATAGGGCCATGGGGAACCAACATTTCATCTACTCCGTCGCACGATTCCATGCCCGACACACGAAACGGGAGTTTCCCACCTCTGAGTGCATGAACTTACTACGGGGTAAGAGTGGTCGAAGAAGCGGGTCGCACCTCGGAGTTGTATCTTGGTTCCCACAGCCTACCAACACACTATTATACATATGTTAGGGGTCCATGAAAGTTTTGGTGGGGTTCCGACGCTCCGGACCCCCGGCACGGCGAAAACCCACATCCGCTGGGAAAAAGTCAAACCCGGCGATCTACCCCTCTAAACGGCGCCGAGAGGGGGTAGACGCATGAACTTTTTTGCTTCGTTGTGTTAGGTTGGTACATAGGGCCATGGGGAACCAACATTTCATCTACTCCGTCGCACGATTCCATGCCCGACACACGAAACGGGAGTTTCCCACCTCTGAGTGCATGAACTTACTACGGGGTAAGAGGGGTCGAAGAAGCGGGTCGCACCTCGGAGTTGTATCTTGGTTCCCACAGCCTACCAACACACTATTATACATATGTTAGGGGTCCATGCAAGTTTTGGTGGGGTTCCGACGCTCCGGACCCCCGGCACGGCGAAAACCCACATCCGCTGGGAAAAAGTCAAACCCGGCGATCTACCCCTCTAAACGGCGCCGAGAGGGGGTAGACGCATGAACTTTTTTGCTTCGTTGTGTTAGGTTGGTACATAGGGCCATGGGGAACCAACATTTCATCTACTCCGTCGCACGATTCCATGCCCGACACACGAAACGGGAGTTTCCCACCTCTGAGTGCATGAACTTACTACGGGGTAAGAGGGGTCGAAGAAGCGGGTCGCACCTCGGAGTTGTATCTTGGTTCCCACAGCCTACCAACACACTATTATACATATGTTAGGGGTCCATGCAAGTTTTGGTGGGGTTCCGACGCTCCGGACCCCCGGCACGGCGAAAACCCACATCCGCTGGGAAAAAGTCAAACCCGGCGATCTACCCCTCTAAACGGCGCCGAGAGGGGGTAGCCGCATGACCTTTTTTGCTTCGTTGTGTTAGGTTGGTACATAGGGCCATGGGGAACCAACATTTCATCTACTCCGTCGCACGATTCCATGCCCGACACACGAAACGGGAGTTTCCCACCTCTGAGTGCATGAACTTACTACGGGGTAAGAGGGGTCGAAGAAGCGGGTCGCACCTCGGAGTTGTATCTTGGTTCCCACAGCCTACCAACACACTATTATACATATGTTAGGGGTCCATGCAAGTTTTGGTGGGGTTCCGACGCTCCGGACCCCCGGCACGGCGAAAACCCACATCCGCTGGGAAAAAGTCAAACCCGGCGATCTACCCCTCTAAACGGCGCCGAGAGGGGGTAGACGCATGAACTTTTTTGCTTGGTTGTGTTAGGTTGGTACATAGGGCCATGGGGAACCAACATTTCATCTACTCCGTCGCACGATTCCATGCCCGACACACGAAACGGGAGTTTCCCACCTCTGAGTGCATCAACTTACTACGGGGTAAGAGGGGTCGAAGAAGCGGGTCGCACCTCGGAGTTGTATCTTGGTTCCCACAGCCTACAAAAACACTATTATACATATGTTAGGGGTCCATGCAAGTTTTGGTGGGGTTCCGACGCTCCGGACCCCCGGCACGGCGAAAACCCACATCCGCTGGGAAAAAGTCAAACCCGGCGATCTACCCCTCTAAACGGCGCCGAGAGGGGGTAGACGCATGAACTTTTTTGCTTGGTTGTGTTAGGTTGGTACATAGGGCCATGGGGAACCAACATTTCATCTACTCCGTCGCACGATTCCATGCCCGACACACGAAACGGGAATTTCCCACCTCTGAGTGCATGAACTTACTACGGGGTAAGAGGGGTCGAAGAAGCGGGTCGCACCTCGGAGTTGTATCTTGGTTCCCACAGCCTACCAACACACTATTATACATATGTTAGGGGTCCATGCAAGTTTTGGTGGGGTTCCAACGCTCCGGACCCCCGGCACGGCGAAAACCCACATCCGCTGGGAAAAAGTCAAACCCGGCGATCTACCCCTCTAAACGGCGCCGAGAGGGGGTAGACGCATGACCTTTTTTTCTTCGTTGTGTTAGGTTGGTACATAGGGCCATGGGGAACCAACATTTCATCTACTCCGTCGCACGATTCCATGCCCGACACACGAAACGGGAGTTTCCCACCTCTGAGTGCATGAACTTACTACGGGGTAAGAGGGGTCGAAGAAGCGGGTCGCACCTCGGAGTTGTTTCTTGGTTCCCACAGCCTACCAACACACTATTATACATATGTTAGGGGTCCATGCAAGTTTTGGTGGGGTTCCGACGCTCCAGACCCCCGGCACGGCGAAAACCCACATCCGCTGGGAAAAAGTCAAACCCGGCGATCTACCCCTCTAAACGGCGCCGAGAGGGGGTAGACGCATGAACTTTTTTGCTTGGTTGTGTTAGGTTGGTACATAGGGCCATGGGGAACCAACATTTCATCTACTCCGTCGCACGATTCCATGCCCGACACACGAAACGGGAGTTTCCCACCTCTGAGTGCATCAACTTACTACGGGGTAAGAGGTGTCGAAGAAGCGGGTCGCACCTCGGAGTTGTATCTTGGTTCCCACAGCCTACCAACACACTATTATACATATGTTGGGGGTCCATGCAAGTTTTGGTGGGGTTCCGACGCTCCGGACCCCCGGCACGGCGAAAACCCACATCCGCTGGGAAAAAGTCAAACCCGGCGATCTACCCCTCTAAACGGCGCCGAGAGGGGGTAGACGCATGAACTTTTTTGCTTCGTTGTGTTAGGTTGGTACATAGGGCCATGGGGAACCAACATTTCATCTACTCCGTCGCACGATTCCATGCCCGACACACGAAACAGGAGTTTCCCACCTCTGAGTGCATGAACTTACTACGGGGTAAGAGGGGTCGAAGAAGCGGGTCGCACCTCGGAGTTGTATCTTGGTTCCCACAGCCTACCAACACACTATTATACATATGTTAGGGGTCCATGCAAGTTTTGGTGGGGTTCCGACGCTCCAGACCCCCGGCACGGCGAAAACCCACATCCGCTGGGAAAAAGTCAAACCCGGCGATATACCCCTCTAAACGGCGCCGAGAGGGGGTAGACGCATGAACTTTTTTTCTTCGTTGTGTTAGGTTGGTACATAGGGCCATGGGGAACCAACATTTCATCTACTCCGTCGCACGATTCTATGCCCAACACACGAAACGGGAGTTTCCCACCTCTGAGTGCATGAACCCCGCCACAACAAAACCCCACATCCGCTGCAGATTCCATCGGCCTACCCCCTTATGTGTCCTTATACTGTGTCCAACATTTGATCACAATATTTGTACAATTAGTTCTTATGTTATTTATTGTGATTTAGTACCGCTACAAATATTTTTTTTAATGTAATCTAATTTTTTAAGAAAAATAGTGTACTGAGCCCGACGGTAATGCCGTCGGCATTACAATGGGGGGGGGGGGTTACCCGCGCGCCGTCAAACGCTGCGTCGAGATGGCCACGCGGGGCAGTACTCCGACGGCGTTTTGACGCCGACGGTTGCCGTCGGGCTCACTAAATGGACGCTGACGGCACTCTAAGACCGACGGTGGCCGTCGGCCTCACCACTATGACGCCGACGGCAAAACAGCGCTGACGGTTTCCCCCGTTTCATCGGTCTCACGTTATGACGCCGACGGCCCCGACAAATTGCTGTCGGCGTTGAAATTGCCGTCGGCGTTCTCAGCGTTTCCCGTAGTGACATGGTGCCGGCGGTGATGGACGTCATCGGGTAGGACATGACGTAGGCGTCGAACCCCTGGTCCTGCATGAGCGCGAGCATGTTGAAGCTCTGGCACGTCGGGGACAGCTCCGGCAGCATCAGGTCGCCGTCGAGGTACTGCGTCGCCCCGGCAGCTTCAGGTCGCCGTCGAGGTACTGCGCGACCTGCCTGGCGGTCGGCCGCGCGCCGGGCAGCGGGTGCGAGCACAGCAGCCCCAGCCTGAGCACCAGGCTGGCCTCGTGCTTCACGAATTCGCCTCCCAGGCGCGGGTCGACGGCGGCGGTGACGGTGCCGGCGTGCCACTGGTCGAGCACCCAGTCCATCAGCACAAGGTGGTTGTCGCACGCGTCGAGCACCAGGGGCTTCCGCCCGCACGCCACCTCCAGCATGAACGCCCCGAAGGCGAACACGTCGGACGCCTTGGAGGCCTTCCCCGTTTGGCCGAGCTCCGGCGCCAGGTAGCCCATGGTGCCGACGACGTGCGTGGTGTGCGGGTCGGTGCCGTGGTCGTAGAGCCGCGCCAGGCCGAAGTCGCCGAGGCGGGCGTTCATGTCCGCGTCCAGCAGCACGTTGCTGGCCTTGATGTCGCGGTGCACCACCACCTGCTCGCAGTCCTCGTGGAGGTACAGGATCCCAGACGCGACGCCCTTGATGATCCGGAACCTCTGCTCCCAGCTCAGGGCAATCTTCGCCTCGTCGTAGAGGTGCTTGTCGAGGCTGCCGTTGGGCATGTAGTCGTACACCAGCAGGAGCTCGCCCTTGCGCCGGCAGTTGCCGAGCAGCTGCACGAGGTTACGGTGCCGGAGTCGGCCGATGGTGAGCACCTCGGCCATGAACTCCCTCATCCCCTGCCTCGACCCGTGGGCCACCTTCTTCACCGCGATCTCCGCCGCCTTGGGGTTGGGGTTGGGGAGCGAGCACCGGTAGACCCGCCCGAACCCGCCGATGCCCAGCAGCCGCTTGTCGCTGAACCCGTCGGTGGCGTGGAAGAGGTCCTTGTACGAGAACCTGTGCGGCCCGAACGTGAGCTCCCAGTCCTCCTTGAGTTCCGCGAACATGCGCCGCCTCCGCATGAAAACGAACACGGCGGCGGCCACCGCGAGGACGAGCAGCGCGGACGCTATGGGCAGCACGATCTGGAGCGTCTTTGACCGCGGCTTGGGGAACGTGACCGGCATCGAAGGCAGGGAGGAGATGTTAAGCGCCGGGGCTGCGCCGTTCATCTTGAAGCTCCAGCCGAGCACGTAGTGTCGGCAGAAGAGGATGCCGCTGGACGACGAGAACCCGACGTAGGCGGTGCCGTCGATGACGGAGGAGAGGTTGACGGTGGTGGAGAGCAGGGGCCTCTTGGGCCTGGCCACCTGCAGGGGCGCCATGGTGACGTTGACCTGCATGGTCCGCCCGTCGAAGTCCGCCCACACCTGCATCGGCTTGCGGTCCACCAGGCTCATGTTCCTGAACGCGCCGCCGGTGCCGTCGTCGTAATAGCCCGCGTTGTCGGCGTCGACGGAGTTGAGCCCGTCGACGTCGATGCCGACGTGGTTGCCGCTCATGTCGTTGAACTCGGAGTTGAGAATGGTGTCGAACTCGACGGCGAAGAGGTGGTTGGTGTCGTTGCCGTTGTTGGCGGAGCCGACGAGGCCGAGGAACTGGCCGGGCAGCGCGGAGGAGAAGTTGGTGGTCTTGGAGACCACGAAGGCCATGCCGTGGCTGCTGAGCTGCTCGTAGGCGCCGATGATGCCGATGACGAAGGCCGTGGAGAAGGAGCGCATGGCCGTGGAGAAGGAGCGCATGGCCGTGCTGTTGGGGGAGGTGTGGAACTGGAGCGGAGTCGGGTGGAAGGCGTGGCCCTTGAGCTGGCTGGTGGCGTTGCTCAGCTGGAGCAGCCCGTTGGGGGTCACCGTCGCCATGCCGTCCATGGTGAGGTTCGCGCCGGTGAAGCCGTTGAAGACGAACTGCTCGTCCTCCGACGACGCCGGGCGGAGACCGCCGAGGGTGAGGAAGAGGAGCAGGAGAAGAAGCGGCACCGCCATGGCTTGGTTGGGAAACAACATCGGACTCTGCCCGTGCTTGCTTGCTGCACACAGTGGTGAACTGAGGCGATCGCCGAGTGCGCGCGTCGATGGCCTCGTCCTTGTCTCTCAGCCGCAGCTCGTCCTCAAGGGTCAGACAGAGGTCAGCACAGCTCGTCATGGCGTCAACGATTCCGGCCCCGTTTTCCGCCCCACCACGACCACGAAACAAGCCAACAGTCATTCGACAAGGACGCGACGGGAGCACGCAAGTCGCTCGCAATATCTAGAGGCCACCCGCCGTGCCGGCGCCACACAGACCACAGGTGCGTGGACCGGGCTCGAGACCATTGCGGCGTGTTCGTGGGAACCTTCATCTTTCCTGGTGTGGTGTGCCTTTCTGCGACGCGGTTTTCCCACATATGAGGACGTCCCCGCTTATATTGACTGTTGATTTCAGATCAAATGTACAATATAAAAAATTAAAAAAAAGTACAATATTACTCCTACTAATTAATGTGTTGATAAAATTAAAAAAATATGTTAATGTGTGGTTTTATTTTTTTTATCAATGCATGCACGTAAATTTCATATTAGTTTATGAATCTAAAATTTAATTTACATAAATCGAAAAATATTGATAATGTGTTGATGTTTGAAAGTTTGGTTATGATTTACGCACGGATCTTAAATTATTTTGTACCTTCCAGATAAGCGGGAAACATCCTTATATGTGTGGTTTTGAATTTTTTTGGCCTTTCTGCTCAGCCCCATCTCTCTTCGCTGTGCGTTGTGGGGATTGCGACTCACTCGTTTGACCTCTCCACTCACCTCATTGTCTCAGGTGGTTGAAGATCGAAGAAATTCGTTCCAATATAATATGTCACCAAACAGATCTGTTGCTATTGCTTCAAGGTTTTAAATACGCCATTTCTTTTGACTAGCTGTAGCTCATTTCTACGAAAACTTAAATGACCCTGACATTGGTTAGTTGTTCGGAAAATCACTTGAAACACGAAGTCAACTGAACCTCAGCTTCGTCGCAATTAGTAGCAGCCTATCTGTCCGAGCGGAGGAGGGACGAAATAGTAGATATATTAGTCACCATTCTTACTACTCCATAGGAGACATTTTATTCCACAAAAAATTCTTAATTTGTTGATGAAGGTCCATAACATCAATTGTATACCATGTATAAGAAAATAGATCAAATCAGCGAAAACATGTTCATTAGGTCATACTAAAATATATACTAACAAAAAATTCATGTTTAATTCCATAGGACACATTTTATTTAGAAACTAGAGGGGGCGGGGGTGTATAATCTAGTTTACAAAACACGACATTGCATGCAGGAAAATAATTAAACTGTATATATGTTATAATTACAAGTGGCCTACTGAAATAAATGTGCCAACCACAAATTGTCTAATTTATTAATGGTCCCACATATTTTATCCTTTTGACTATCCATGGAACCTTAAATGATCTTGACATGGGTTATTCGGAAAATCGATTGAGACACGAAGTAAACTGAACCTCGGTGTTGTCGCAATTAGCGACAACCTATCTGTCAGGGCGAGTGGAGAAGGGACCAAATAGTAAATATATTAGTCACCATTGTTACTATTATTTATTACCCCAAATAAAAGTCATAATTTGTCGGACAAGGTCTATAACATCAACTGTATATCATATAAGAGAAAATAAATCAAATCATCAAACCATTTTCATTAGGTCATACTAAAATCTATACTAATAAAATTCAATTTTTTATTTCATAGGATACATTTTATTTAGAAATTGTTTGATAAACACGACATTGTAGGAAAGAAAATATTTAAATTGTGGTGATCTATTGAAATAAAGGTGTCAAGCACAAAAAAATCTAATTTATTAACGATCTTTACCTAGAAAATATCAGTAAAAAATGAAATTACTTTAATTTATTTTCTAGAAGTGTCACTAAATATGGTTACCAAGTCATATACTAGAATATAGTATTAAGATATGTGTTAGGTCATAATATTTTGGAAATATTTATTTTTAGTACAGTATATAGTTTATGCAATTGTTTAAACATAATAGGAAAAAAATTGTTGTAGACTACTCCATCCGTTCATAAATACAAGATATTTAGCATGTTTCCACATTCACATGTGTCTACATGTATTTAGACATATTTTAGTGTGTATGCTCCTATTTTACTCATGATGGTACTGAAGTTGCAAAATGTCATGTTAGTTGTGAGAGTTAGCATAACATGTGTGCGTGTCTGCAGTTTTGTGTATAGTCAGCACACACGATCACACTTTCCCCACGTACGTCAGTTGTAGCGTAGTGGATAGCACACGATCTCATTCCGCTGTGAGCCTCACTTGTGTACTCCACATATCCCATAATACGTGTTTCCCCTCCATCTCTCTTTACATGGTATCAGAGCAAGATCTGTTCAATCCCTTCTCACCATTACTCTGTCATGTTTCCGCACTCAACCCTATGGTGACGCCCCCTCCAGCACGCCGCCCAGTTCGCCGGAGCGCCATCCGGTAGGCACCGTTCAGGCCATCAACAGCGCACCACCAGCTTCCTCCTTCCCGGCGTCCATCCTTCAGACGGTTGCGATCCACGCCCACGCCCCCGTCACTCTTGATCTGGCCGTGGGCAACTATGCCCAGTGGCGGGGCTTCCTCATCACCGTCTTCGGCAAGTTCGGCCTCAGCGACCATCTCAACACCGTGTCACGCCTCGCATGTGTTCTTTTTGGCACACATGAATGGATAAATATGAAGGTGGACGGTTAGTGTAATCTAACATATAGGAATACCAGGATTACCACTGAAAGTGTTGTGTGGTGCTTAAGTCGGTGAAACGAGCCAGGACAAGATAGACGTATAATCCTCTCCGATCCAGTCGCTCCTACGAACATCTCTCTCGGCGGCGGCTTCGATCCAGTCGCCTGGTTTGTCAGCAATCTTGCCCACCAACGTGTAGCCTGTGGCGGTAGGGCGACGACGGAGGAAGGGTTGCACCCGCCTCGTCGATGACGTGAGGCTGCGATTAAAGGACGTTGGCTTCCGAACTGTCGATCCGCTTCGAACGGAACTCACGTGCATACGACGATGGATCAATCGGGAAAGGTTTGCAATCAAATGAAGGATTGGAAAAAACGGTTTGACCGGTTCAAGTTGTTTGGTGATTGACATTAAAATGATCTGGTTTGTTGATTAATAATTGAACGTCATAAATTTAATGTACACTAACAAATTTGCTCTTATAGTACTATAAATATAGATGAGGTGGGGAGCTGCATGGCGACGGGGCTATCACCAACTTCAAGCAACCACCCGTGGACCTCGACGACTTCCCAGAGTTGCCGGCGCTCGACTTCTTCTCCGACAGCATCATCCCAGGCCCGCAGCTTGACGATCTCTGGACCGACTTGACACCGGCGGAGTTTCAGCCGGTACACGAGCTCCTCCAGGAAATGGAGTTCACCGATGTGGGGCCTAACAGCTGTGGGGAAAACTCTGCTTTTTTGTTCTCTGGAGACGAATCGCGGCCAAATTTTATCCAGGATGAGAACTGTACAGGCGATCAAAATCTTGTTCTGTTTTTGTGGTTTCCAGAAATATGAATACAACATTCAGCTAAAATCTCGGTTTTTGTGGATGTTATGTTTCACCATAACGAGGGACTGAATCTGCGCAAATTGGATTCCATGCCAACGCAATTGGATCTCCAACTCGGTAATTGGATTTTAATCGATTTGCATTGCGAATGAATTGGCTGCTACAATTCATCCTGTTGAATTGAGCAGGAAAAATTATGAGATGTGTAACTGACACCACAATCCGATAGGGAAAGCACCATGCCTAATTACTTGTTTCATAAAAGAATGTCAAAACCAACATTTGGATTTTTTGAAGCAAAGAAAATCTGAATGTTTATCAATCGTCTCGAGGAGAGCGCACCGACGGCTGTGATTAGGGGCGGAACATGGGCCTGGACCCTTACCACATTGCTTGGTCAACCAGGTGGGATAATCACCCCAATCTCAGCCGTTAGTATGCTTTAAAATTCGTGCAAAAGAACTTCGCGGAAAGTTAGAGCACTTCTCAACTCTTTTATCTTTGAGCAAAGCCATTGTTCCCTATCAGGACCGTCGGCTACTTCACCTTGACCACTTCAGTAATACTGTACTGTTCGAAAATTGGGCCTATTTATGCATCACTTAATTTTCTAGCCAAATTATACAATAAAAACTTCTTCTTTTTTGAGAATCAACAAGAGCTTCATTCACTAAGTCAAACAGAGTCACAGTCTCGTTCATTACAACGAAGGATGCTTTCCTGCGCCTGGCTACACTCCAGCTTAGAACAAGAAGCAGATTTAGCAAGTTTACGGGCAGCTTCATTTGCTTCCCTTTTTACATGACAGATCACCAAACTGCATCCTTCTGTGAGCTCCTGGATTTGGTTAATAGTCGGTAGACTACCAGCTCGATGATTCTTTAAATTCCACAGCGATGTAAAACTCCTTGGAGTCTGTTTCCAAAACAGTTCGTTGTATGTTCCAGGTTTTCATCAGTTTCAAGCCGCATCCCTGCAAGCACAGGCTTCAGCCGTCAATGAATCAGGAACATATCCATACCAAGTGCTGCTCGCTGCTATTCCCTCCGATTTAAAATACAAGATGTTTTAGCATTTGTCCACATTCAAATGTATACAAATGTATAAACAGTATGTGGAACACCTAAAACATCTTATACTAAAAAACGGAGAGATTACTATGCATACCTATGACACTAGGTCGCAGTGCACTCTAATAAGTCTACCAAGTTGGAAATTTTGGCATCCAAATAACATGGGGCCAATCTGTTAGCATCCGGCATGGTTAATTCTTCTTTCTAGAGCTGATAATAACACAGCACAGTTTAGTCCCATTCAACATGGCCACTATCAAACAACGATCACGGATAATTGTAAGCATATTTCAGTTTTTTTTTCAGAGATAGTTCTGCCTGACTTCTTTGAATCAACGGAGGGTAACCTAACAAGTTCCTTCCTATCTGAGATTGAAATTTCCTACCTTGTGGTATTATCAACAGTTCAATCAACGCAACATTCTGAACCAGCTATAGTCTGAAAACTCTGAATGTTTCTCGAGTCCAGCCATTACTCCATCCCAGTATGTATTCTGCACCAAAATTGGGCACATTAGTGCAACAACATGCAGATCACCAAATTGTTCTGCTCAACCCAAAAATACAAACCTAAACTTTGTATCGCTAGGCTAAACAGCAATATATACAACTATAATAGGCCTAACCCACCAAGTTAGAGCTTTGGTATGGGAAGTAGCATTAACATGGCGTCTAGTTTATTAGTACGTTCTGATTGGACTCTTCTCTACTCGGCAATAAAAGAAAGAGCATGTTCAATTTTCCTATGTTGGAACAGAACCCTTTAAGTCAAAGATGTAAAACAAGACTAGTCAGATATGATAATTAAAATCTGAATGAACTGTCTAGGGGAACCTTGTCATGAACTCATGCAACATGTGTAAGTAAACTATACAAGAGGTCAGGGTTATGAACATAGGTTAACCAACACGGTAGCTTCTATCGGAAATTGCTTCATTTTTTCTGAACAGTTAAAGACAAAATTGTGAGCACATATACCTAGAAACTAGTACAGCCGGGAGACTAAGGAGTTCTTTCATGATATAAAGAGACCTAGAACCAGCACTATGTATATTAACTTAAATCCAAAAGTTTTTCTAACACCCTCCGAGCCCAGCCAATTATCCCATTTGGTTCCGTCGGAGATAGTGCTGGGTATTAGATAGACATTCAGATTTAGACCATCCCAGTACTATTTATACTGCACAGAAATTGGGTTATTTATAGGCGCAAAAAAAAAATTAGGTTATTTATGGAACATGCACTTACCCATGATTCTGTCCCTGCCGATCCCTAAATTTTCTTGCTCAATTAAGTGAAATCACAAATCAACTCTAGTAAGGCATAATCTACCAAGTTGGAACTTTTGCCATCCAAACAGCATGAACATGGATCCCAATTTGTTAGTATGTTTTGATTGAACTGTTCTACTCAATGATAAAAAAAGCATGGCCAAATCTACTAGCAAAGAAAAATCAACTGAATCAAGTCAAGACTCATATATCAAACTCTGGCCACTGTTGAGACTTGAGACCACAAGCATAGTTTTATCTGAACTTTTTTCGTTGCATATATGGAAGTGTGCTATGGAAACATAACATCCCAAAAACACAACATTAGAGCAGAAACATAAGAGGACTTTGATAAACCTGTGCAACTATCATCCCCCAAAAAATTAACCATTATCCGTCTCTTTTCGTCCTCAGTTTACACGCCAGACAAACAAACACAAGAAGAACAGAGTTTTTCCAGAACCTGTTAAGCCACCACATCAGCGGTGAAGCCCTTGAGGAATTCCTCCACTTCTGCCCCTACAGAGAAAGTCAAGCTGTGGACCGGCAGCTCCGGTAAGTCGTCGACGAGGTCCATGGACGACTCCTCGCCGTCATCAGCGGTGGTGCTCATAAGTGGTTGCCCAAAGTTTGTTTTAGCCGCGGGGCCATACAGCTTCAGTGCCGCGGCATCATACGCTCTCGCGGCCTCCTCCATGCTGTCGAAGATGCCGAGCTGCTGCCGAGTTGTTGGCCGTCGCGGCTCCCTGATCTGCACCAAGTATTTCCCCCGATACAGGCTTACTCCGCGGAACCCCGACCGAGAATCCGACCTAGCTACCGCGCTCCTCCTGCCATCAACATTCGAGTTCACCTTCACAGCCACGGTCGCCTGCTTCAGGCCAGTCATTTGCATGTGCCCAGGGTTGATGTCATCAGCAACAGGAGTAGCCGGACTCTTGAAGTTGGTTTTGGCAGCAGCGCCGTGCAGCTTGATGGCCGCCACATCGTACGCTCTGGCTGCCTCCTCGGCGACGTCGAAGGTGCCGAGCCATCTGCAAACTTTGTCTCTGATGATCTCCGCCACGTACTTGCCGCTCGGTCGTCGTCGCACGCCGCGGAACCCTGTCCGTCTGTCCAGCCTACACCTCTCCTTCTTCCGACAGGGCAGCTTTACGGCAGCCGCGGTCTCAGCAGTGACGTCAGTTCGTGCGTCCAGCAAAACCTTCTCCTTCGTCATCTCCAAAGCTTCAACACTATCCCTGTGCTCCTCCGTGATCTCGCAATTGCCCTCCACAGGTTCGACGCTATCCCTGTGCTCCTCCGTGATCTCGCAATTGCTGGTGCTCAGGCCTTGCCCTTGGGCGCTATCCGCCGGCACCATCGTCACACTCGTGCTGGACTGGACAGACACGGGAATTTTGAAGTTGGTTTTGGCAGCCGCGGCGTGCAGCTTCTCCTTCCTCCTCTCTACAGCTTCGACGCTGTCCCTGTGCTCCTCCGCTATCTCGCAATTGCCAGCGTTCAGGCCTAGCCCTTGGGCGCTCTCCACCGGCACCATAGTCACACTCACGCTGGACTGGACAGCAACAGGAATCTTGAAGTTGGTTTGGGAAGCTGCGCCGTGCAGCTTCTTCTTCGTCCTTTCCATAGCTTCGACGTCGTTCACAAGCTCCTCAATCTCACAATTGCCGGCACTCAGGCCTTGCCCTTGGGCGCTCTCAACTGGCACCATTGCCGCACTCGCGCTGGACTGCACAGACACAGGAATCTTAAAGTTGGTTTTGGCAGCCGCGCCGTGCAGCTTTTCCCCCATCCTTTCCACAGCTTTGGCGTCGTCCACGAGCTCCTCCACGATCTCACAATTGCCGGTGTTTAGGCCTTGCCCTTGGGCGCTCTCGGCGGGCACCATCGTCGCACTCGCGCTGGACCGGACAGCCACAGGAATATTAAGGTTGGTTTTGGGTGCTGCGCCATGCAGCTTCTTCCTTTCGACAGCTTCGACACCATCCATGAGATTCTCGACAATCTCACAATTGCCGGAGCTCAGGCCTTGCCCTTGGGCTCTCTCCACCGGCACCGCCGTCACATTCACGCTGGAGTGGACAGCCACTGGAATCTTGAAGTTGGTTTTGGCAGCTGCGCCGTGCAACTCGATGGCCGCCGCATCATATGCTCTGGCGGCCTCCTCGGTGGTATTGAAGGTGCCGAGCCATCTGTAAGTTTTCCCCTTGTTATCTCTGATCTCCGCCCCGTACCTGCCGGTGCGTGTCCGGCGCACACCCCAGAACCCTGTCTGACTATACGGCCTACAAGCCAGCTCCTTCTCTGCCGCCTTCTTTATGCAAGGCAGCTTGACGGCAGCGGCGTCCTCGCCGATGCCGCTGGGTTTCCGCCGCACGCAGCGAAACTCGTTTTGTTCATCTGGCAAAGCCTTCTTCTTCCTCTTTTTCACAGCTCCGACCTCGTCCCCGAGCTCATCCACGATCTCACAATTGCAAGCACTCAGGCCTGGCCCTTGGGCGCCATCCGCCGGCACACTCTCGCTGGACTGGACATCCGCGGGAATCTTGAAATTGGTTTTGGCAGACGCGCCGTGCAGCTTGACGGCCGCGGCGTCATATGCTCTGGCGGCCTCCTCTGCGGTGTCAAAGGTGCCGAGCCATCTGCAACCTTTCCCCTTTGAAGTGATCTCGGCCCCGTACTTGCCGCTCGATTGCGTCCGCACGCCCCAGAATCCTGTCCGATTGTATGGCCTACTCGCCGCCTCCTTCTTTACCACCTTCTTCTTCCTCTTCTTCCTCCTCCTTTCCACGTCTCTGACCCCATCCCCGAGCTTCTCACAATTGCCTTGCGCTTGGGCGCTCTCCGCGGTCACACTCTCGCTGGACTGGAGAGCCTCGAGAATCTTGAAGTTTGTTCTGGCAGACTCGCCGTGCAGCTTGACGGCCGCTACGTCATATGCTCTGGCGGCCTCCTCGGGGGAGTCGAAGGTGCCGAGCCATGTGTAAGTTTTCCCCTTGTTATCTCTGATCTCCGCCCCCCACCTGCCGGTTGATTGCGTGCGCACGCCCCAGAACCCTGTCCGACTGTACGGCCCCGCCGGCGCCGCGCCGTTCTTTACCGCCTTCTTCACGCGGCGCTTGCGCTTGCATTCTCTGGCGCAGCGCAGCTTGACGGCGATGGCGTCCTCGGCAGTGCCTAAGGTGCCGCGGAGTCGCCGCCGCAAGCCCCGGAGCTCGGTTCGTGTGTCCGGCAAAGCCTTCTCCCTCCGCTCCACGGCTTCAACACCGGCCCAGCGCTCCTCCGCATGGCCGGCGCTCAGGTCATGCTCTTGGACGCGCTCGGCCGCGGGAATCTTGAAGTTGGTTTGGGCCGCCGGGCCGCGCATCTCGGCGGCCGCCGCGTCGTACGCTTTGGCGGCGTCCACTGCGGTGCCGAAGGTGCCGAGCCAGAGATTGTTTTGCTGCAGCGGATCCCAGATCTGCGCCCCATACTTGCCGCTCCGCGGCCTTCGTCGTCGCGGACGCACGCCGCGGAACTTGGTCCCGGCGTCCAGCCGAGCCTTCCTCATCCTCCTCAAAACTTCTACCGCCTCCTCATGCGCCGCCGTGGTCTCACTCGTGCCGGCGCTCAAGCCAGTCTTCGTCAACATCACGCTCGCGCAGTCCTGTGAACGGAGCTGCTGCCACCGCCGGCCGTAGCACAATGGTCAGGGGAGGGGCAACGGCGCGGCAGATCGACGGTGGTTAGCGAGCGGCGAAACGAATGAGGGAGCCTGGCGGCGCGAGCTGCTTCTTCCCTGAGGTCTGTCGGGAGATATTTTCTCGCTGGGGTGGAGAAGAGCGAACGAGTTCTCTGACTTAGCCCAGGCTGAGTAACTGGGCCGGCCCCTTCAGCAGCTAGCTCACGAAATTGATTGCTCAGTCATATTACGAGTCTGTTATGAAGCTGGAAATAATAGACACGATAAAAAAGTTATCGAAAAAAACAGACACGATAACCTCGTGTAGAAATTTTTGCTCAGATAGAAAAAAGAAGAAAAATACATGATTGTTGTGTACAATGTACGTATTATTTTACATCCCAGCAAAACAAAATGTTACTTTACATGAACAATAAGTTACAGTTGGTTTGTCACATAGGTTTATGCTATCTTTACGGATCTGTAAGATCGGTGTGTACGTGCTTTGTATTTTGTTCTTTTTATCAATGAGAAACGTATTACCTTACAAAAAAACAACAAATTATAAAATATGCAAGGAAATATGGTTTCATGACAATGCAAGAAAAAAGGATTAAAGTGAATGTATAAATAATTAATCATCGATTTTTTTTCTGAAATACAAAACCATATTGATTAAGATATTTCAAATTTAAGGCATTTTGAAGCTTATTCAATAGTTTCCTTCAATTAAATTTAAAAATGCATGCAAATGTGGAACTATTACGGTATTCAAACTTTTTAAGAAAACTTAGTTGTCCTAAAAATCACCATTGTGATGTCTAATATGTTTTGGCACAAAGTTTTCTGGTGCACACATTTTTGAAAACATTTACATACATGATTCCTTTTTAAAAACATGAGGATGTGGAAAAGGAAAACGTCCAAAATGAACTTTGAACTTGTACCGAAAAGCTAAATCCAACCCTGAACTTCTAATCCCCAAAATTGACACTCGGAACTTTACAATCCCGATCTATTTTGAACCCTATATATATCTGACGCACTAGAAAAGCAATAATCCTGAGCGGGATTGCATGCTACTGGCAGTGACTGTGGGACCCACATGTCATACTCAGCTTTTTCATTTCTTTTCTTTTTCTCTAAATATCATAGCTTTCACGTGTCACTTTCCTTTTCCGCTGCTCATCCGCCGACGGCGTCCTAATCCGGCGACCATCCCAGCCTATCCACGAGGTCTCTTAGGGTGTGTTTGGTAGCCTGTATGCCCTCAGAAAATCTCTCCCCACCCAGCTTTTTGTTGTTTGGTAGCTTGGGTCGTGTCTCTTGGGCCATGCCCATCTCATGCAAAAAGCCTCCTCAGCCAGGCCGAGGAGAGAAGTCAGAATCGAGCTTCACAACTCAGCCCGGCCGAACCGATGCAGAAAATTCCCACCTGTGGGACCCACCGGACGGTAGCGTCGCCCAGGCCCGCTGGAAACCGAGCGCATTCCCCCCCCCCCCCCCCCCCCGACTCGCTCTCTCCTTCCTCCCGGTCGCCGCGCCTCTCCCCGTCTCCAGCGCCGTTGCGCCTCTCCCCGCCTCCAGCGCCGCCCTGCCGCGCCTCTCCCCGCCTCCAGCGCCGCCCCGCGCACCTTTCCCCGCTGCACAGCGCCGCCCCGCCTCGCTCCACCGCCTGCATCGCCCTGCTGTGAGCCGCCCAGCACCACCATGCATCCCGCCGCGCCTCTCCCCGCCTCCAGCGCCGCCGCCCCTTTCCTCGGCTGTCAAGCGACGCCACGGACGAGCACCAGCGTCGCCCGGAGGTCCACCTTGCGCCGCGTCCTCGCAACGAGCAGCAAGCGCCGCCATGGAGGATCTCCCCGTGCGCCAGCCACAGTGAAGGGATATGAGGATCTGATTGCTTTTTTCCATTTCTGTTGAAGGTCCTTTCTGTAAAAGTCTGGACCTATGTGTAAATTAACCTGGCTCAACTCATACGATCTACCAAACAGCATCTCCTTTCAGCACAGCTCAACTAATACGACCTACCAAACACACCAATTGAAATGCACTTGTACGTGGTCAGCCCAGCTGGAGTGGGCATGTATGAGGTGAGAAAGCCCATACAGGCTACCAAACACACCCTTAGAAGCTCCGCTCATCACATTCTCCTCAGTAGTCGTGCATCCTCTCATGTCGTCCCCTACTGAGCCTCAACCTCGTGTGTACTGCTCGCCGGCCATGCGCTTGCCAAGGTGGGGTATGGGCTTTCTGCTCCAGTTGATGGGCGTATTAGGTTTCCTGTGTCGCGCCGCACCCGTGAGTGGTGGGTTGGAGGTCAATTGCCATAGGAATTGATTGTGGCGACGGTCGGCCGAAACTCAAGAAGGCGTATATGATTCGCTCCATCCTGTCATCTCGTGTGATTCCTTCGGCGAGCAGCGGGAGGACAATGAAGCGGATGTTCCCGACACGACAACGGTGGATTGGACCGCAGAGACGGCCGGGAGAGGAAGAAGAACGCGCGTTGACCATGAGATGGACATGACAATTGGGGCAGTGCCGTCAGAGCGAGAAACAATTTAATTTTTGTGACTATCAGGCTTCTCAATAAGTGTGAAACCTTTGATGGTAAAGGCGAGTCAGGATGATCTTTGTGTGTTTCTCCGGTATTTCATCTTGACTCAGCTGTGATTCTTGAAACTGAGTCTGTCGATATGGTCGTGCAGGCCCTTTGAATGTAAGCCTGGCTAGTTGCTCCGGCAGAAGCTATGGCACCTCCTTGCAATCCAGCCATCCAAATGACTGTATGAACAAGGAACAAAATGTAGGCTGTCAGGTTTTCGACTCTCAGTACAATTCTTTTTTTTTAGCCTGTTAAGTGTAATCTTGTTCACTCGTCCAGATTCTTCAAACTGTAGGTTGCCATCGGCGGCGAGAAGTCGTTCCTGGCCGCCGATAACTTCCCGGAGCTGCCGGCTGTCGGCTTCTTCTCAGGCGGCAAGCATCAACCCAGACGCTCAACCGGACGATCTCTTGACCGACTTGCCACCGGCGGACGAGCACCTCAACGACGACATTGGACGTGTGTGTGGGGGGGGGGGGGGGGGGACTCGGTTATTTTTGTGTTTATATCCCCCTTCTCTTCTCCCCTATCGATCGATCCACTACCGCTAAAACCCTAGCCCCCAGCCCCGATGCTCCTCACCCCCTGACTCAGCTCCGGCCCCGCCCCCCCGCAATGGCGCTCCAGCTCCGCCGCCTCCTCCTCCCGCACGGCTATCTCCACCGCGCCGTCACCCTCGCCACCAATCGCCCGCTGCCCGCCACGGTAACATCCCCCCCCTCTGTTTCTCCTCGTCGTCAGTCGTCACTAGGTCCGTCTAATTGCCACAATGGGTTCCAGTTTTTTTTCCTGTGAACACAATTACGATCAAGAGCTGACACCCGCCCTTTTGCTTTAATTTTGTGTTTTTTTTTTGGCATGATCTATCGTGTCCAATAAACACAACAAGGATCATATTCTCTGGGGAAGTTAATCCCTGACTCTGTCTATGTGTTGTCACCTTTGCAGCTTCACCTTGGGGCTTTGAAGGGTAGCAGCAGCAGCATTGGTTGTTCTCACTTCTTCTCGGCTGCTGCGTACTACGGTAAAAGTCCGAGGTCGTATCTCATTACAAACAAGAGCTCGTTTAGCAGTCCCAGTGTGAGCAGGGGTCGTCAAAGTTCGTTTAGTGGATCCGAGAGACGGCTGGCTGCGTGTAGCACTGTCACTGATCAGGCCTCCACATCTACTACGATTGATAATGGTACACATACTAAAAAGGACACTGCCTGGGGGAAAATATCTACCAAGAAGAAGAAGAAGAAGAAGAAGACAAGAGATGCTAAACCTTGTGAAACAGCAGCAGAAACAACTGAGAAAGCTAGTGTGAATAACCAAGAAGAGAAGAAGGCCGGCACATCGAAATCAAAGAAAGGGGTTGCTAGCTCTGAAGACAAGAACACAGCAACCAGACCCAAGAGATCTACGAGCGCAGAGGAATCTGCTGTTGCTGCTGCTGCTGCTGCACCCGCTGTAGCCAAGAATCAAATGAAGACCTCTGCCGATGATGGTTCTGGCGGCGAAAGGAAGCCACTTGTACCTCTTTATCCCCCCACAGCTAAATCAGTTGTCGTGGTTGAATCAGCTACAAAAGCAAGAGTGATCCAAAAATACCTTGGGGACATGTACCAAGTGTTGCCTAGCTACGGTCATGTGAGAGATCTGGCTGGAAGGTCAAGGTCTGTCCGCCCCGAGGATGACTTCAGCATGGTATGGGAGGTGCCTGCTGCTGCCTGGACACACCTTAAGAGCATCAGAGTAGCGTTGAAAAGGTATGTTTCCTTTCTAGGCTGGTAACGTTGTTCACATTTCCTTCTTCACATGTTATAGGTTTTGTTTGTAGGACTTTTTCACACAATTAATTACTTTTATGCTCTATGGGTCATATGCGCCATCAGATCCGATTCGTGCCAAGTGGCGAACCAAAGAGATGCTCCATACTTACAGGGTCACAGTCATGGTGGTTCTTCTACTTGTTTAAATCTTTTACCATGGCCGATTAATTTTGTTTCAACTGGAGCTTCGGTTACATCGTGAAGTATGGACATTTTCTTCATTGCTACACCTGAGCATACACTTAGTCAAGCCCTTTTTTCTCTCTAGAGCTGTTTTCCACTGATACTAAGTGTCAGACTGTATATGTGTTTGAGTTCTTGTAAAAATAACTCTATATACTTCATAATTTTTTATAACTTGAGCTGTGCAAGTTGCCTTCCTGAGTTTCTCTGCTTTGTGAAGTAGTTGATGCCGTACTTATTGTTTTCTGTTACAATTTGCTTATTTCTTGTCTCCAGAGCAGAAAATTTGATTCTTGCCTCTGACCCTGATCGTGAAGGTGAAGCGATTTCTTGGCACATAAAAGAAATGCTTGAAAAGCAGGGTGCATTGGGTGGCCATGTTACTGTTGCACGAGTTGTCTTCAATGAAATTACGGAAGATGCTATTAAAAACGCTTTAATCTCTCCAAGATATATTGATATGGACTTAGTTAATGCTTATCTTGCACGCCGGTCCCTTGATTATTTGATTGGGTTTGGCATATCACCACTTCTATGGAGGAAGTTGCCTGGTTGTCAGTCAGCTGGACGGGTCCAATCTGCAGCTTTGGCCCTTGTATGTGATCGGGAGACTGAAGTAGAACAATTTGTCCCACAGGAATATTGGACTGTTGATGCTGAGTTCAAAACCCAGTGTTCAAAAGGCCTATGCCTCACATCCCAGATAAAACATCTCAGTTTAAAAAAGTTAGATCAACCCTCTATAAGCTCTCAACTAGAAGCACAAGCTATGGAGAAGAGGATTTATTCTTGTCAATTTGAAGTAAGAGGTGTTAAGAGAAGCAACATTCACAAGAATCCTCCGATGCCGTATATAACATCCAGCCTTCAGCAGGATGCAGCAAACAAACTACATTTTGCTGCAGGGTATACCATGGAGGTTGTTTCTACTTAATAATAACTCAGTTGCATATATATCGTGCTTTACCATTATATTACTACTATTTACGTGTAGAAGTCTATTGACTCACATGGATCACTATGCCACTGTAGGTAGCCCAGAAGCTTTATGAAGGGATCAGTCTTTCTACAGAACAAGCAACAGGCTTAATCACGTACCTCAGAACAGATGGGTATCATGTAGGTACCATCCTACTTTAAGTTGATTACTAAAGTAGTCTTGCTGCTCATAAATGTACCATGTAGGTAGGATAAAACACTCTTGGTCTCTTTTGTGTACTCTGTTTTTGTGGGTTAAAATGGGTGCATTCAGACCAAATTGGTCCCTTTACATGCAAGTAAAATGTACAGAAAGATTCCACATGGTGCGATGGTTTTAAGGGGAGCGAGCCACTCGCAGATGTGATCGGGAAAATGGAGGTCATAGGTCGTAGTAAATGCTATTCCAGATAAACTGTCTACTCTATTGTTTTAGTCGTGCTGCTCTCACTATTTTGTTCGATTTATGTATTTCTGCGACCCTAGGTAGCTACAGTAGTAATATAACAGTTTACAATGAACATGTAGGAGGAACTCATATTCACTCTATAAAAAAAATTATGTACCCGAATTCAAGTGGGGATGACTGGAACTTAGATGGTGGAACTGTACCTCCAGTCACCCGCCCAAGTGAGCTAGTTGTAACTTTAGCTTGACTAAAGTTTTATGAAACACATCATGGGTGTATATGAGTAACCCAATCTTGGCGACAATTTGTGTGGTGTGTGCATGAACAATATTACTTATATTCCTTAATTTGAGAAGTTTTTTTGCGATGTTTTACCCGTTTTAATAGCCTGAAATTGTTGCCTCCCTTGGTTATTCTGCCTCTTCACTTGAAGATTTCTGATGGAGCTTCAGAAGATATTCGTTCATTAGTGAAAGAAAGGTATACTCAACTCGAACATATTGTCAAGCCTGTTTTTGTTAGTCTGATGTTGTCATTCCTTAGAAGCTAGTGAGACGATCATTTTCTTAGGAGTTCAGAATTTTACCTTCCTGTTGATCAGCATTATCATTATGCCACATGCAGCCTCCATTCTTGTTAACAAGTATTTGTTCTAGGTATGGTGAGAAGTATGTAACTGACGATATTAGAAAGTACTTGAAGAAGGTGAAAAATGCTCAAGAGGCCCATGAAGCTGTCAGGCCCACCAGCATAAGGAGGTTGCCATGTAATAAATCTACCTGTAGTTTTGTGTTTACTGATTACGGATGCTGCACAATCAAATATCCCAAACCGTAGCTCCTTTGGCCATCCTTCTCTCTACCCTCATTGCTGGCGGCAGCAACGAAGTCCTGCAACCTATTGGCCGAACTTCTCCTAGGATATATACATTGTGTATTGAGTGGTTTTCCTAGTTCCTTTAAGTTATCATACACTTGTTGTTACACAACTACCATAACCTTGTTATATCACCTGTTGATTCATAAAAAATACTAGTGTTTTGCCATCTGTTGTTTTTTTAGCTAAATTTGCTATCTGTTTTGAACATGCTTTATGATATCCCTTGATAACGAACTATGGGTATGCTTACATGCAGCATGTGTTTTTCATTTTCGCAATTAAGAGTTGCTAATGTTTTGTTTTTGCAAATCTTCTCTAGCATCTCTTGTTCTTACTTGAATGTATCTGATCATTATAGTTTTGATTTGTGGTTTTTTATGTATATAATTCTATCATATCTCTTGCAGCATCTTTGGTTGGAATACTCGATGAGGATTGTTTAAAACTCTACACTCTAATATGGAGAAGAACAATGGCTTGCCAAATGGAAGCTTCCAGGACTGAGCTGGTTGGTTACTGTTTTACTTCATTTTACCTGTTGTTTTTAATTATACTCCATTCTTCAGGATGTTATTATAAGTATCTTTACAAAGCTATATTGTCTATAGTTTTGGTTTACAGAACCTAGGTTTTATCTAAATCAAATAATCTCACTATACTTATGATTCGAGAACGCAAATAGTATATTATGCCAATCAACCCTCTCTCTTTCCACATTAAAACTGTGAATAACATGTGCTTTCTGTTGAAATAAATCTGATCAACAAGTTTGCAGCGCATTGGTAGGGTGCGCTCACATGTGCATACTATCTCTGTTGGTCCAGTTGACAATAGGCTATTTTTTTTTCTCTCAGCTGGCTTTGAAAATCATAATAGGTATTAGAATCAAAAGGGATCTTAAGTTGCGGACTTGCGTCTAATCAACTAATCAAGAAAACCTATGTTCAGTTTTTTCCTATTCATTTGTATAGTTACCTCATTCATCTACAGAAAAGAACTAAACATAGGATTGCATTCTTTTTTAGGAACTCGGTGTTTACGACAGATCTTTTTTGCCATAGTTGTCGTGTCAGTCTTTTTCTTCTGTTATCTGCTAAGCACTCTGTTTCACAACTGTCACCTAACCATCTTATGAAAATACCAAAGAAGTACTCCCTCCGTCCCAAAATAAGTGTCTCAAATTTGATAGAAAGTGGATGTATGTAGACAACATACATCCACTTTCTATCAAATTTGAGACACTTATTTTGGGACGGAGGGAGTATATAAGGCTGGCCATGCTAGCCACAGAAGTAAAATGCCTTATGCATGAATCTTTTTTATTTGGATTTTCAATATTTCATATTTTCCATAAAATTTCATGTTTAGTTGCTTACTAATTGCATCGTAGATCCAAGTTGATATCAGTAATCACGAAGGAGACATGAATTTTCATTCATCTGCATCAAGGCTTGACTTCAAGGGATACCAAACCGTCTATGAGGTAAGTACTTAATTTATTTTATCTAGGCTTCTTGATCCTCTGATAACTCAGTTATGTTTGCCTATTTGGGGACGTATAAATTGACTAAAACTGTCAACGCTTTTCGAGTTTGAACAAGTATCTATACAAAAATGTGAAGATTTACAATACCAAATCCATATCAATAGATTCACCATAAGATATATTTTCATAATGCATTTGTTCACTATTGTAGTTGTTAATTATTGAATTCATGCACTAGCCTAAGCAAACAAAAGTCCGAACTGATGGAAAGGGATTAGGCAATATATTTCATCACTCCCCTTCACGTAGGCTCCTCCAGGCTTAGACGTGTGATCGATGATGGTCCCAACTCTTTTTATAAAAGAGCGTTGGCCAGGTCTTGAACTTGAGACCTCTAGGCTCTGATACTACCATATTGAATTCATGCACCAACACAACCAAAAGTCCGAACTGATGAAAGGGCTTAGGCAGTATGTTTCAACATTAATATTTTGTTCTATATATTTGGTCATATTAAGAAATGATTGGCCGTTTAACAAAATTTATATGCCACCTATTTGGGTACGGAGGGAGTATGATCAGTTGATCATTAACTCACGGTTATTATGATGTTTCTTACTGAACTTATCTGAAGTTTTATCTTTGACTTGATGCAATATTGATCTGCACACATTTCCATATTCTTATGTTCTGCATGGGAATAAAATATGGCCTTCTTTTCATCCCTAAATTTACCGAACAGCTTCTCTATATCGAATTTGTTTTGTCTCGTGTTGTGCGTGACCATGTACATTTTTAATTCCTTGGTCGAGTTCGCTATCTCCTTTTCCCCAAACGATGTCTCTTCTCTTATCGTAGCTTAAATGCACAAATTTCTGCTGATTCATCAGAATCTCTAATTTTTAGTGTTATGCATAAGCTTCTATTTCCTGAAATGGAGCCGATGGTTAAGCTTTATCATGGATAGAAGATGGTTGTATTTTACAGAAGGACTGTACCCAGCATTCAGTTTTATGAGCTCATTAAATAAACACACTAAGGAGAGAATGTGTTACTTGCAGGATACCGAAGCCTGTGGGTCCAGTGAAAATCCTGAAGGAGAAGCTGCACATCAGGATAATTTTGAGGCCTTGTCCAGATTAGAGGTTGGCAGCAGCTGATTTGCCTCTGACCATACCCTTTATGTGCCCTTTTTTTTTCCATGTGACCGTAGATTGCTGGCCACCATTCAACCATGTCATATTACGTCTCCTTTTTCTCAGATGAAGGATTTGGTGTCTCCAGTTAACGTGCATCTTGGACAACACTTTACTAAACCCCCGTCCCGTTATTCTGAGGGTGCATTGGTCAGTTATAACCTCTGGTTTGGATTACCTGAAATAAGGTTTCCTTATTATTTGTTACTTCTGCAACCTATGATTTTCACATTGGGCCTCATAATCTCCAGATTAAAAAGCTGGAGGAACTAGGAATTGGAAGGCCATCTACATACGCTTCTATAATGAGGGTGTTGCAGGTAGCCTAACGTGTTATTTACATGTTTGGGTTGGTTGGCACATGTAGCTGCCCCTGGAGTGCCATGTGGTGATTTAGTAATGCATCGCACAGCTTACCTCTGGGTTGCTGGGAGAGTTGGCTTTTTGAGAACCTGGTGTACTCGACTGAGTTCTGGTAACAGACTACTTATAGGCCGCCTCCATAGTTAGTGGTTACTTACTAGTATGCACAATTGGGTACTTTAGGGTTTTAAGTTTTAACCGGCTTGAATGCAAGTAACAAGTTTTGATAACGGTAACACGTGGTCCATCTCAACAGTTACAAAGGTTTAGGGATTCACCATGCGCCAATCTCTAGTTTCACTCATACCATTGTCGCTACTTTTTCATTCATTAGCAACTACTTGTGCAAGTGGATAAGAGTTTTTGCCATACTTGTGACATCCAGGACCGGAAATATGTGACGATGAAAAGTCGAGCTTTGCACCCTGAATTCCGTGGTCGAATGGTATGTTTCTTATTCCTGATGTGATCTTCACCCTTAGACAAATATCATCTTTTGTTGTGATGTCATCTGAAATTCCGTTATGTTGGTTTAAATAGAAATAAGGCTGACAGCTTGGTCCATTTTTTTAATTAATGTTATCTTGAATGCCAGTGCATTTGTGTACATTGTAGCAATGCGTCATCTTTGTAATTGTACCTTTATTACTATTTCTCTTCATTCTTCAGATGAATTAACTCGCTAAAACCCGTACATATTGCTCCGCATATCATTTAGTCTTTACAAAGGTAAATGTTGCATGGTTTTGCAAATGCCCAATTACACCTCAGTAGTTATTTCATCTTTCTGCGCTTTAATTTTGTTGCATATGTTTTAGACCGTGTTGGGGCACTATTTCAGTTCACCTAGTCGAGGTTGCTTATTATAAATTTATTTCAGTTTTCTCGTGTCTATTTTTGGCATATGCTCAATGCTATCTGTTTCACAGGTCTCTGCATTTCTTTTGCATCTTTTCTCTGAGATCGCCGGTTACAGCTTTACCGCTAACATGGAGACTGAGGTACTATAATTTTTTCAGCCCATAGCTCATGCATACATTTTCTTCTACGCTTGTTCTTTACTATGGTTTAAGAAACCGGCTTAGATGGTGGTTTAGGTAAATATGAAATACCAGGACATCTAGAGGTCAATATCAGTAGAAAGTGAGATCCACATACTTTTGAAGAAAATCTGTAACTGTGTTCTCTGTTCACAATATTTTCTTGCTTTAAAGAATATTGATAACTATATTATCTAGATATGTTCAAAATATGCAATTTTGAGTAGTTTTGGCCACTTGCTGCATCACATTAGCATTATGGCTGCAACAATTGCATATTTTTTTTGAGAAAACGCAAAAGACTTTTACGTTTCATTTCATTGAAAAGGTAGAGTTTAAGTACAATCCTCCTAGGAGGCACATGCCAGGTTATTATATTGAATCACTGAACGTCCCAAGTTGGTGGTAGGATGGCCCTAAGTCCTAGCGCGCCAGCCTGAGCCCAGAGGGCTGCTTCGTCCTTCATCTTGGTCGCTAGGGCGTGCACGGAGGGGCAGTCACTGCGGTGCTTCCAGAGCATCCAGGGGATGAGCACAGCCGTGGAGGCCAAGCCGTTGTGCATTGGTTTGGGAGGCCTGTCGCGTGGTGCACCACTAGTGGTTGAGCGCCGCGTCCTGTCCGGTCGGCGGCATGACAGGTGAAGCCAGAACAGGATCTCGTACCAGACTTGCCTGGAGAAAGGGAAGGTGAGCAGGAGATGGTGCATCGTCTCGGGCGCCGCTTGGTCGCAGAGGGGGCAGCGCGGCAGGTGCTGAAGGCCACGGCGGGCAAGCCGGTCTGCGCTCCAGCATCGATCAAGGTGGGCGAGCCAGTGGAAGAACCTAACACGCGGCCGCCCAACACATGGAAATAAGCTTCCAGGCGTCACAGGTAATGGACCCACGGAAGGTGGCGAGGTAGGCCGATTGGGTGGAACAGGTGCCGCTCGTGGTTCACTTCCAGACCATGCGATCTGGCTCTGCAGAGAAAATGTGCTTGATCTTGTGTCAATGGCGGTCGCGCCTACATATAGCGCGGGAAGCGGCAAGAAAGCGCGGGAAGGAAAGGCAGGAACGTGGTGGCGGGAATTTTCACTGCCGCGTGTCCGTCGAAGGGACGCGTCGCCTGTCAGACTGTCAGAGCTGGCCCGCAACGCAACACGGGTGCATCCGGCGCCCCCGCTTGCCCCCCTGTGGATTGGGTTCAGCCTGGGGGCGCCGGAGTTCTATTTGGGCTGAGCCGGCGTAATTGAGAAAATAGGGGCCGTGGCTGGACACGTTTTTTCGCGCCGGCGCCCCCATAGGCCTTTGGGCCCGGGGGGGGGGGGGCTATGTGGGGATGCTCTAAGATACAGTAGCAAGTAGCACTCTGTTTTTGCCATCCTGGTTAGTAGTAGAAGCTTGTAGAAGGCTGTAGAAAGTTGTAGAAGGTTGTAGTCACCGATCTTATAATCCTACATATACCGGGTGTGTTTGTTGGGGCTTTTAGCTGCTTTCTACCAAAAAAAACCAAGCAAACGAAACAAACACTTTGACTGCATGGCGGGCTTTTACCAAAGCACCTCTCATTCTTTCACACTCAAAGAAGCACCTTGGAGAGGTGCTTCCCGAGCAAGCTGCCGAACAGGTACGCGTCTTTGCCCATTTCCTTCGTCGAAATTACAGAAAACTGCCACCCGGAAGGCAGTCCCAGAAAATCCCAAATTGACACCTCCTCGACCCGTCCCCGTCCCTAACCCGCAGCTCCTATCAAACAAAAAAGAAACTGCCAGCGATCAGCCGGAATCCCACCGTCCGAGCTCATCTGCTGCCATCCATGCTTGTCCCCGCCGACTCCCGCTGTCCGTCCTCATCTCCCGCATCTCCTCCTGACCGGCTCAAGCAAGGGGCGGTCAGCCCAAGGTTTCCTTGTCCTCGCCACCGAATTTCAGTCGTCTCCTCCCGATCTGGAGCTCCAGTGCGTCCTAAAGTCACATGCGCGTCCACGGCCAACCTGATAACACCCGCATCAAGGA
Organism: Poa annua; assembly: GCA_026929855.1. Taxonomy (NCBI): domain Eukaryota; kingdom Viridiplantae; phylum Streptophyta; class Magnoliopsida; order Poales; family Poaceae; genus Poa; species Poa annua. The sequence goes on from CM049436.1 coordinate 11,731,815, forward strand.
GCAGACACAATCGTTGGTGTCATCTGGCGTCCGATAACCCCGTCCCCGCCATCCCAGATCGAGTAGAACACCTGCAGTCCTAAATCGAGAGGGCAAATCCGAGCCCGGCCGCTCGATCTCCCTCACTGCCCGCGCTCGATCTATCTCGCTAGAATTGAGATTCCGTGTTGCGGGTGTGATCAACGACCCGAGCATGTCAATGCAAAAGAAAAAATCTGACCCTAGTGTATGCGTGAAGAACTTGGGGGCATCACTGTTTGATGCATTTTCTATTCATCAGTTTTTTCCAAATCGTCTCTTGTTTCCGTGAAGTACATAAAGCTTGGGATTATTGCAATGAGTGATAATTTTGCGGCATTATTGTACTAATTATTGATAATCCGACTTGTGATACATTTGTGTGTAAATTATGTCGAGTGTATGTTGTTTTACCCTTAAATTAATAAAATATATGTTTTCACAAGAACTCTGGTGTAAACAGATAATTGCCAGACAGCCAGTCAAATTGCCAAACATCAAAACTCAGAACAGCAGCTTTCTCAGGACAGCAGCTTTCCCTCTACAGCACAGCCAGCCCAAACAAACACACCCTAATACAAGCAACAACAGCTTTTGCAGCATACAAAGAACACCTTCCACATAGCTAAGTCTAACACTATGTCCCTGTACGCCAAGCGACGTGGTACTTTTCTGCCATCCCACATCTACTGACATCAACGCCATGAAGGAAATACTGCATCTGTTTGGACGCTCCTCTGGACTTCATGTGAACCGGGCCAAGAGCTCGGCGTCGCTGCTGCATTGCAACCTAGACGTGGCCACGCCAATCCTCCGGAACCTGGGTTGCTCTATCGTCGAGCTGCCAATCACCTACCTTGGCATCCCGCTGACAATTCGCCGCCCCACAGCAGCATAGCTGAAGCCGCACGTCGACAAAATCGCCAGGCAACTGCCAACTTGGAAGGCCGACCTGATGAACAAAACTGGGCGGATCGCCATGGTCAAGGCGGTGCTGGGCGCCATACCTCTGCACCAGCTACTTGCCTATGCACACCCGAAGAAAACCCTCAAGCAGATCGAGAGAGGGTTCCTCTGAGCTGGCCGCGACGATGCAAAAGGAGGCCACTGCCACACGTCAACTGGCCCCGCATCTGCCATCCCCTTCGCCTCGGCGGCTTAGGCGTACAAGACCTGGAGTGCACTGCGCACGGGACTCGCACTGAGGCTTCGCTGGCTCTGGCTCTCGCGGACAGACAGCAACCGCGCCTGGAGTGGGCTCGACCTCCAGTTCACTGCCCACGAACACGCGCTGTTCTTTGCATCAACCACGATGGTGATGGGGGATGGCATGACGGCACGATTTTGGATGGGCCGATGGATCAATGGCAGATCAGTTCGCAAGCTCGCCCCTGCCCTGCCTGCATCCCCAAGCGACGCCGCAGGGCCAGGACGGTAGCTGACAGCCTGCTAGACAACAACCGGGCACACAACATACAAGGAACAAGTGGCATCATGGAGATTGGGCAATACCTGCTTCCAGATCATCCAAGGCGTGAGGAGAGCGATGGAGGCGAGCCCTTTGCGCAATGGCTTTGGTGTGTCGGCCTTTGTCTTGATCCACCAATCGGTGAGGGAGGCCTCCTGGTTTGGCGCAGCGATCGGCACACGAAGCCAGGCGAGGATCTCGTGCCAGGTTGCCCTGGTAAAAGGGCACCCCAGGAGTAGGTGCCGCATTGTCTCTGGAGCCTGGTCGCACAACGGCCAACACGGTAGATGATCTAGTCCTCATCGCGCCAAGCAATCCACGGTCCAGCAGCGGTCGAGATTGGCCAGACAGTGGGACTTCACTCTTGGCGGCGCCCATGTCTTCCACGTTAGCTTCCAGGATGCAGGCGATCGATCCTTGGAATGTGGCTTGGTAGGCCAGCTGGCAGTGTAGGTTCCAGCCGGCGTCCATCCCCAGAACAGCAGATCGGGCGTGTCCGTGAGAGCTAGATGCTCGATCGCCAGCCAAATCGCAACGACTGCGTTTCAACCAGGCCCAACTGCTCGTGCACACCCTGGTTCCCAGGATCAAGGACGAGGCTAGGATGTGGGCACAGGCAGGTGCTTTAGGCCTGAGAGAGTGAGTCCTCCTGCCACCCATTTGGGATGTGCATTAAGACATGTAACCTAAGACTCGCCTCCTAGGAGGATTGTATTCGAACTTCTATCTTTTCAATGAAACAAAACGCAAAGGTCCTTTGCGGTTTCTCTAAAAAATAATTCACAATGAAAATGCAAGACGGAGAAACTTGGGGGATATCCAAATAGGTTAATAAGCCTGTTTGAGTAGTGTGGTCTTTATGGAGGTGACAAGACTTCTTTTTATTCTCTGCTTAATGAAAATAAATGGGCGCAGCAACCTAACAAGCATATCTAATGTGATCTAATGTGACAAATCACAAATCAACTAAAGATAATACCATATCCAAATTATCCAGATGTGAAGATATGCATCTACAAATCCAAATATGAAGCCCATTCCAGCAGGGTAGCTCCTGTTCCATGTGCACATTCTCCCATTGAGCTTGGTTGAATAAGCCCACGTCCATGAACAGTGCATGCATCGCTATTTGTCCTTCATTAAAATCTTTGATCAACAATCACAATGGAATCAATATTATTGCTAACCGTATAGGCCTTTTTCTTAAAGATGAGTGAAGATGGTGTGCTTAATAGAAGATGTGGGAATAGAGTTAGTTTTCTGTGTTATAATAATAATATTAATGTTTCTTTTTTGCTACATTAATAGCTAGATAATGTTTCTGCTGGGTCAACTGAATGGAAGGTCCTCCTGAAAGATTACTGGGAACGGTTCAACAAATATTGCAGAGATGCTAGTCAATGGGATGTCAGAAAGGTAATGTTTTTGTGGTACCAAGATGGTTATTCTCGTAGAACAACTAGTACTCAACGAGGTTATCGCTCTAAGTTTTCTGTCGCAAGACACTTCAGTACTGAAACTTGAATCCACATTTGAATTACCCACTTTGTTTCAGGTAGAGAGAATGCTCGAAGAGCAGTTCTGTTCTATGCTCTTTCCAGACCTTGGCGGCGATAGTAGGATTTGTCCTAGGTAATTTTAATGAAGCTGTTTAGGAAGTCTAATTTGGCCTCCCTAAACATATACGTTTGCAAAACTTGTTCAGGTTAATTTGGCATGGGAAAACCTTCGATGTTACGACCCTATCATTTGACGCGTCAACCATATCTCTTCCTTAATACATAGCATGCTTGCTGAATATCTGCAGTTGTTCTCAAGGAACCCTGAGATTCAAAATTAGTACACATGGCAAAGGATATTTTATTGGCTGTGATCATCATCCGAAGTGCAAGTATGATCTTATCCCCTCTAATGATTTTTTTTTGAAGATCCTCTAATATGAACATTTAATGCCTTGAAGTTAAGCTTAATCTCTACTGCAATCCTTGCTTTCTCCTGTTACAAGTTGAAATTTCCACTGCAGTTTCTTGACTGTAAATATCTTTTATTGTATGGACAATATCAATCAAGCCTAGTGACTTAACTAATTATGATAGGTACATCGCTCGCACATTATCAGATGAAAATGATGAAAGTGAAGCCTCCGAGGAAGCTCCAGCGTCTTTTGAGCCTATGTTACTTGGTCTCAAGCCTGATACAAGTGAAAAGGTTCTTCTCAGTCTGTAATGTATCTGGCTTTATTTGTATCTCAGGTACTAAGTGTGTACAACATTTTGCTCGTTTGTTCTACAGGTCTTTTTGAAACGAGGTCCTTATGGTTACTACATCCAGCTTGGAGAGGATAGGAAAGGAGCTTCTCAGAAAAGAGCTGCTCTTCCGGGGGTAATGAATACCTTACTTTGAAAATTGTCCTTCAAGAAGACTTGCCACCGATATCTTTTAACCTACCTTTCAGGTCAAAGATGTCAAGTCTGTCACTATTGAAGGTGCAATTGAGCTATTGCAGTATCCAAAAATTCTGGTATGCTTTTCTATAAATGTTAGCATGTTGTGTACATTGTTCAGTGGAATCATGATGTTGTCGTTGCCAATAGGGAAAGCATCCTGATGATGGCCATCCAGTACTTATGACACTTTCTCAAGCTGGGTTTAGCGTGCGGCACAGGAGAACCCTTGCTCCGGTGCCAAAGGTACGAGTGTTTGCTAATACCGGAAACCAGATTACCCTTGAGCGCGCACTGAAGCTTCTGACGGGTAAATCTGCCACAAAAATCGGTCGACCAGCGGGTAAAACTAACAAAAATGCAGAAGTCCGTGAATGGCATTGAGCGAAGGGTTGTTAAGGAACTCTGCACACGCTCAGGACTAGCAACAAAGGTCAACATAATTCTTGCGCACATAATTCAGAGTGAATCAGCAGTAAGAATGTGAAGTCAGTGTATTATACACGTGGTTCTGTGTGCCGTCGATACATTCCGGTTACGCTTTCTGAAGAGGGGGGGGGGGGGGGGGCTCAGTACGTGTCACAGCATGTGACATTGCAGCTGGTCCGAGAAGCACACAAAACCTGTGCTCAGATGGTCCTGTCTTCTGAGTTGTATTGTCTGCTGGATTTCTCCATCTTAAGAGCATACATACCGCAGAGCGTAGATAGTCGAGGCTGATATCTCTGTGTGCATAATTTTTCGATTAAGATGAATGGTCAAAGGTTGTATTGAAAAGTCAACAATGATAAATATATGTTAGAATGGAGGGAGTATCTGATTAAGGCTTATCAATATTTGTCAGTAATTATCTGTCTCTTATGTGCTCATTCATTATGTTAGAATGGAGGGGGTATGGTATATTGCTTTGTTACCTTGTTATTCGTGACATGTGAAATACCAATGCTTAACTACTGCAGAGCTGAAGTACCAGAGAGAATACAGTACTGATGGTTTGACACCCCATTGTTCTCGCGACGGCGGGGCCTCCGCTGCATAGCTCCGCCCCGCCAACCCCATCGTGCCTCCAAGACATGCACCATGACCCATCCAACCTCTGATCACCTCCTTTCAGCCTTTGTCCCTCCTCTCCTCCGTCCCATTTCTTGTGTTGTAGGTCGTCCCGATCCAGTTCAGGTCAGCTCCATGGTGGTCTCCGGGTGCGGGGAATGGGGCAACCGGAGCTCCTACCGTTGGTAACCAGCTGGCATCCTCGGCTGCCCCGACTGACGCCTCCTCCAGATCGATTCCCGCCCAACTTCAACCGCAGCCCTCAGTAAGACTCATCGGTACACTTTGAAAAAAAAATGAAATCATTGGGCACTAGCATCCAGGATTTTTGATATAGTAGAAACCCACCCACCGTGAGAATTCTTGAAAACTATTCCGGGGATCGAACTCGGGTCTCTAGGTTTGCCACTGTGGCGCCACTGCCCCGTCAGTACACTTTGGTTGTGCGGCACGCTCTGTACTTCATCGTGCATGTACTTGCTTGGTATCTGTGGCTAACTCATGTATAGTCTTGGTTTCTTACTTGCCATTGCAAGCTGATGGGATGAAAAATTCAGGCAAGGATTGTGAAGGTGTTCTGGATGACGGTGCTGACCAGCCTAGTGGGAAGCATGCAATCTTTTAGGCCCCGTTTGGAACAAAAGAAATTCGTAGGAATAGGATTCCTACAGGAAACTTTCGTATGACCACGTTGGAATAAAGGAATAGGAATCTCATATTTCTTTGAAATTCGTATGACATAAGCTATTCCACAAGAATTTCGGAGGAAAACAAACATGAGGTCTCACCTCATGTTTTCATCTTCCCGGGCCCCGTTTGGAACACAGGAAGTAAGAGCGCAAGAATAGGAAAAACGCAGGAATTGAGGTGTCGTGTTTCCTAAATTCAAGCAATATAACTACATGATTTTTTTGTCTATTTTTAGTGATGATATAGGGTGATTTTAGGCCTAAGCTCGCTACTGGAGTGAGGGTTGCATGCCTACACATAAGCAGGAGCAGCAAAGTGCATGCGGAAATACAAAACGGATTATTTTCCAAGTCGGTTGCGAAACCAACGCCAAAACCCTGCAAGTATGGCACAGCCTATAGATGAGCCATTGCCTGTTACACTCTGCCCAAAAAAAACTTAGACTACTTATTAGGGAACGCCATGCATGCGTTACTGACTTGGCCGACGATCGATCTGACCGCTCTCTTCCGTAACGTGACCGCCATGCCATACGCTCACGACCTCGCCGACGATCCGGCCGCCGTCCTCCGTGACGCGTTTGTGACCGCCACTCTCTGCATGCCACACACTCACGACCTCGCCGACGATCCGGCCGCCGCCACCCTCTCCGAGTCTGTCCTTCCCGCCATCCTCGTGGCGAACCTGAAAGAAATATATATAAGAGCGATCACAAAAGAGAAAGAGGAGCTAGACGAAACGCGATCTGCAGAACGGATAAAGAACGTATATATACCTGCGGGGCGGAGGACTCCGGCTTGGCTTGAGCACGCTTAGGCATGGCGAGGGCTGACGGTGTGTCGGTGTCGGATCGGAGAGAGGAATTGTTTGAGATCTAGGATCCCGAGCGGAGAGAAGGGAGCGGTGCGAGATGTAGGAGCCGGAGAGGCAGAGGACACACAGGATGAGAATTGAGAGGGTCGCTATATATATCATCTGGAAGAGGCCCGCCCTAGATCTGATAGCACTTCTTTTTTACCTCGGAGGTACCCAAACAAAGAGTGAAATGCATCTAAGGTCCATAAACTTGTTAGCCATGTCTATGCGCCATGTCTTCCTCTTCACAAAAGGGTATTAATGCGGCAATCATCTTAATTACATGAAAATTTTGGAAAGAAAGAAATGAGCGGATCTTTAACAACAAATTCTCGACGCCACCGCTACTCTTCAACAGGCGAAGGCCAGAATTGGATCCTTGGTAGAGACCAAAAAAATTACAGAGTTAATCACTTAATTAAAAAAATTCATGTGACTTTTTTACTTTAGCTTAGGCCTTGGTCTGTCTTTGCTTCTTCTTTATCAATATATAAGCCAAAACATTTGCTTGTTTCAAAAAAGAAAGCAGCGTGCCCAAAATGGAACGCTTGAGTTGTATGCCATTTTACGAGGTCCTAGGGCGTCAGGGGCACCAAGCGAAATTCAAGAAAATGAGCGCTGCTAGAGGGGATTTCGGTTTGCATAACACGTCCATCCTCTGAGGACCCAATGAGGTGGGGCTGCGGCTCGCCGGTGTGAGTGGCGACTTTGTGCCACTCGGGTGGCGAGGTTGTCGGCTCGTTCGATGCGCCCTAGCGAGGGGCGATCTTCAGTATGTCGAGGTGGCGGCCTCGGATATGGTGTGGCGGTCGTGGTCTGCGGGTAGCTGGCTTGTGCGGTTTGGGCTGCGGACAGCTAGGTCGTGCGGCGTCGCAGCTCGAGTGCGAGTGGTGGCATATCGAGGCGGCGGTCTTGGAAGGTGGTCCGGATGGATTGCGCAGGGCGTGACGGAGAGGTGGATGTCGGGACGGCGGCTCCGAGATTTCTTCAACATCGCGGGTGTTCCACCTTTGTGTCGTCTGGGCGACAAGGTTGCCCACGGTATTGGTCGCCGACCGGTTGGTCGCTTTCATCAATGGCTTCTCTCCAGCAAAGGTGGATCGCTGATCGGCTCTTTACGGAGTGGTAAGCTCTAGTTGTTCTCGAGATTGTGTGGGCTTTGCCGAAATAAACCGAGCACCTTCTTCTTAATAAAAGGATAAGGCAAAACTTTTGCCTTCGGTTTCAAAAAAAACTCCTACACTGGTTTCCGTGGAGCCAAATACCGAGATCTCAGAATTTCAAAATGAATTCCAGGATTCCAACCCAGCTCGAATAGTTTTTATATACAAGTAATTGGAGTGGAGTAGCGAATGGATGATGATCGCCAAGTCACCATGATTACAAAACCTTGTTTTCATATGCTTTACTTGGAGCATTTTGTCTAATAAACTTGTGAAGTCCGAACAATAAACCTTGTGTGGAGTCCAACCTTTCTATACAGCATACTACAGGTATGTCAGCCATCCTTGGCAAAACAAAATTTACCAAAAAATTATATATCCTTCCCAGGTTTGCATGATAAAATGGTATCTTTCTTTTACCCATATACAAAATCTGTACAGGACCGGCATGTCACTCGAGTTGCGCAAACATCTTCTGGCTTCATGATCTGACATGTCAACAACTAAATGTGAGATTAGCAGCTCAGTTCCTGGACAGGTTTGAACACATCAGTTGGGTTCCTTTGGTATGGCGCTCGGCGAGTTGAAAGTAACGACCTGTTTTCTATTTCTTTCCTTTTTGTCTCCGACTCTTTATCTTCCAGCTATACCAGATGCTCGCCCAATCTAGGAACCATAGAGAAACTGGAGATTTTCACAATTCACAGAACCTCCTTTTCCAGTTTCAGCACAGCCATGAATGCCTCTTGAGGAACTTCGACCCTTCCGATTGCTTTCATTCTCTTCTTTCCTTCCGCCTGTTGGAAAATGTTCAATTTTTTTTTTTTTTGAGAAAGTTTAAAATTATTATCTGGTCTACCAAGGAATGTTTGCTCTTTAAATGTTCAGGAAATTAACCTCTACTGCACAATCAGTTAACTTTCCTCACAATTATAGAGTCGGTAAGAAGAAATACCTGTTTCTTTAACAGCTTCTTTTTCCTTGATATATCACCCCCTGCAAGTGAAAGAAAATTAGTGGTGTGACTAATCTTTTGCAAAGCTATGAGGACACAGAGTAGCGATCTTTTTAAAGGAAAATACACCATTGTAATAGCTGAGATTAAAAATATTTAGATGGGTGTGGAGAGGATGAAAAACACGAGACAAGGAGCACAGAATTTTACTGGTTTTGAAAGCGTGTCGGAGTACCAAGTTCTAGTATTTCTAATTACCGTAGCATTTGGATAAGACATCCTTCCTGATGGCTGATAGTGCTTCGCTTGCAATGACCTTTGCACCAATACATGCCTGTGAAGGTGCTGATTAGCATACAATTGCTATAAAGAGTACTAACTGAGTGGTTCATGGCTTGAGCTGTTATGACTTTGATTCTCTGAAAACATATGGCCGCTCCTTTCCACCAAGTTGCTGAAGTGGTATGCTTCTGAGCTGACCTGGTCGACTCGTTGAAGCTCGGTCAACTAACGAGCCAGCTCGGCTTGACTCGTTTAACAAACGAGCCCAGAATTAGAACTCGGCTCGGCACGCAAAACTCACGAGTTTACTCATTTAACTCGTTTAGCTCGGTAAAACTGCTAGCATGCATTATAATAGCTTGTATATATTTTTTTTAATTATTTGGTCATGTATGATGCAATTATCACAACAACCAGTGACAATATGACACTATCAAGTAATATCTAGTCGTTAAACTATAATAATCAAGAAAAAATGTTCAAAAAGACAAGAATATATGTAATGACTTTTTTAACCGAGTTAAACAAGGTAAACAAGTAGCTCGGAACTCGGCTCGTTTTAAACTCGTTTACCTTCCACAATGAAACTCAGCTCGGCTCGTTTAACAACTAGTTCGAGCCGAGCCGAGTCGAGTTCCGAGCTACTCATTTAACTCACGAGTTTCGAGTATTAATTCCAGCCCTACCTAAGCCAAGGGAGAGGTGGTGTCAGTTTGCTCCTTTAATGTTTGTGCTTAAAATACACGATCATTTCACTAAAGAATAATTTGATTGATTTCCTTAATATAGGTTACCTAAAGTAGGTTGACATGCTATGTATGTACCCCTGACCAGAACTCACAATCTCCAATGATCGGCTTGCCTAGCTTGCTATGCTGATATACTGTAAAACATATATATTAGAACAAGACAGATGAACCTCACTTGAATAGGTATTTTAAACATTTGCCGAGGTATAAGTTCTTTGAGCTTTTGAGTGAGCGCTCTTCCAACTGTGTATGCCTAGAAAAATAATTTAAAAACCAGATTAGCTTGAGAAACTATTGAACAGCGAACAGCAAATATAAGCTTTTACTTCTCAAAACAAGTCGTACAGAGAATCCATTGCAATGAAGTACAGTTAATCGCACAAGCGGTTAATATGCATATTAAGTGTTACGATTAGAGGACATCCGATGCTTAATTGTTGTACAAGGGTTTAGTGATTACCCTAGAGTATATAGGTTAGTCAAAATGTTAAGACAAATACGGGACTAAGTCAAAAAAACACAAGCCCTAAACTAGCACAATCTTATCTTTACAATGAGTTTGGTTTCATACTGAAATGCATGTGTATTTCCAAGTTTTTTTTTTCGAACACACACCCAAATGTGTGTCATTTAGTATCAGAAGAAGCGTCAAGAACTCATGATGATGCAAAACCCTACAACTCCACCCCACGAAAACCATAAATAAAAGAAAGGCAGAAAAGGCTAAGAACTAAGGATAACAAAGCAACAACAACAAAAACTATACATCCCCAATCGTATGCATGTGTATTTCAAGTTTTTACTATCGTTTTGCACTTCATGTTAAGTGTATGCTCACATTGATGGTGTTTCTAGACAATATAAGTATCTTCTGCTTTAGATGCTATCTTTTAATAAAAGTGATTGTGAATAAACCCAAGAACTCCAGCTTACAAAGACTCGTGGAAGTGAGTAACACAAAGTAAGTCTGCAGTCTGCACAGACCAAAAATTCCTATATATGATGATGGAATCAAGGATATATGTTCCAGGGAAAAATCAAAAGTTACATGCTCGATAAAAGAAACAAAAGGTTATATGGCTGAGAGAATAAAAAATGAAGGGTCAGATGAATACAGTTTGACTGGCTACTTAGCTAGTAACCAAGTTTCTTTACAACACCTTTTCTCTGTGTACAATTGTCGACAATGCTTCCACAGGCTCACCATTGATTTGTATGTCCAGTTTTACTAGGTCACTTTCCCTGTATCTGCCAATTAGACAAAGATATATCTCAGCTAATTTTGCACAAGGAACTATTGAGCAGTAACAAGCAACAACAGGTGTAACCTAATATACAAGTAACCACAATTCTAAAATCCAAAGTAGAAACAATATTAGAATCCAAGTCATCCTTATCAAGACATGTGTAAACATTTTTTTCGAGAAAATTGATCTATTCACATAAGCACCCGCTACATCATGATCAGTACAGTGCCTTGGACTAAAAAGCTAGATGGGAAGCAACCTCGTATTCGCTCTAGAGCATTAGGACATCATATATACTGCATGTACAATATATGCTGGGGTAAGATAGAACAGGTATAAGGTATAAACAGGTAGATAACATTTATCTAAGAGTATATGTACCCGACAACTGCATATTCCATGCTAGCATATCCTTTGCTTCGAGATTTCAGTTGATCAAAGAAATCACCGACCATCTGCATGAGAGTTACAAATAAAAATCTATAAAAATCCACCCATAACTAGATTGGTTTCTTGAATGGAAAAAACTACCGAGAGGGCCTTCAGTACAGTGCATGCATATCCACCATAGTAGATGAGGCTTATCAGTATACTAGGATTGATGAAAAGTCAAGGAATATACTTTCGAAGAAGCTCTCACAAAGTCGTGCACAAAGGAACAATGTTTCAGAAGCAGCAGTATATACAATTAGTTGAAGTGAGGAGTCCACAAAAATATAAAATGCACAATCAGGTTGGCAGGACGTTTGCATGAATTAATAGTGGCTGTGATGCTTACGGGATGATTATTAAAAAGTAGCATACTTCCAATCGGCCTACACGATATCGATAAAATTATTATATCATGTCTAGTGAAATTCTTCTTTGGATAATCGTTGTATTTATGCAGATGCATAGATGTATGCAACTCATTGCTTCTCATAGTTTTTCTTTCATTGCTTCATGCAAACAATTCCATTTGACAAGTTACAACGTAGCGAAAAATGTACATGTTTTTTGTCAGAATAATATTTTCATACCTCTGCTAGTGGTAGCATATAAATTAGTTTGGCCCTGTTTTCTGTAATGTAGTTCATTTCCTTGAATTCACCTCTTCTCTCTTGACCCAACTCCATTATTGGGCCAATATAGTCCTTTGGTGTCAGCAACTCAATCTAAAACAGGAGAGAGCAGATACCATATAGGAGAATTAAACACATGTAGAGTGCAGTACTCCCAAAAATCAGGAAAATTAATACATGACTGTCAATGAAAGGTGGAAGACCGTATCCAGCAACAACCTTTACATACGGTTCTTCAATGGACCTCCGTTTACCGGCTTCTGGAAGCAAGGATGGATTTGAACATTCAACCTACAACATCTCTAAGTAAGCATATGTTTACATTGACATCACAATGCCGAATAGATAAAACTAGCATGTTCACAACTCAAACTGGATCAATAACCATTTGATTCCTTCACTAAAAGGAAGTTAAATATAGCAACTTAGACAAAGGCAGTAAGAAAGGAAAGGTAGAAACATTTAAATTGGCGGGAAATGGTTTCCATGTCATGTGCAACAAGTACTAATCTAAAAAGTAGACATACTGAACAGTGAGAGATATCTTAGATAAATAAATTTAGCACTAGATGGATCCCAAGATAAGCCAAGAAGTTCAGCATCATTGAACTTACAATTTCATTATTGGCACAGTTGACACGGTAAACCACACTAGGTGCAGTAATTATTAAGTTCAAATTGTACTCCCTCTCAAGCCTTTCCTGAAAATAGACAACATTGCATTGTAGAAAAATCAGGTCACTATGGTTACATGTAACATACATTGTTAATAGGCAGTAGATTGTAAAAACCTGGACAATTTCCATATGAAGAAGACCAAGGAACCCACACCTAAAGCCGAACCCCATGGCACTAGAAGATTCCGGTTCAAACTGCACAAATAACCAAGATATGACGAAATAAAACAATCCAAGAGATGTGATAGAATATGATAATGGGTGATCAACAATCAACATCACAGATTACAGAGCCCAAGAGAATAACTGTATTAAAAAAATCATGTGTTTTATGCGATCTCTTTCACTCCATGCTTATATGCTGTAAAAATGAGATAACAAACCTAACACGCTTTTCTTACCATCATGGTTTTAAAGGCGTTAAGGCGTCCTAAGGCGAAGGGGGGCGCCTTTGCGCCTAGGCGACGACTAGGTGGACGCTTTAGGCGCCTAGGCGCCTAAGGCGGTCGTTTTTCCAAGGCTGAGGGGAGCGCCTTGACGCCTAGGCGACGCCTTTAAAACCATGCTTACCATGTAGAAATGGAGTTGATCAGCTATTCATAAATGAAGACGCTGCTTTTATTAGTTATCGGTGTTGCGCATGTTTTAACACAAGAATATTAAGTCTTGTTTGTGTTATAGAGATCAGGAAACATGGGTTTGTGAAATCAGGTTCCTGTTATTACAGTACTCACATTCACTTGACTGTAGAATGTAAAAACTACAACTATATTTTCAATCACTTACATTAATATAGTGATTGTGTGGCATCATTACTTTTTAATAGTGTAAAGTACAAACTTCATATTCCTTGCTAATTTAGTTTCATAGATTGCTTTAGAACCTCTATGTCTTTCATAGGGTAAATAAAATTACAAGCTAGTCTGCCAATGCAAATCCTGTATACAGCAACCACGGTCTACTTGCATGTTGCATCATACGGATGCACTATGATATGAGGATGTGGGTCAAGAAAGATCGTCCCAACCTTCAAATATTAGAAACATAAACAGCCAAATTAGTTTGACAACACACTCATGCTAATGTGATTATCTTGTATACATAGATTCATAGGTATGATATGAAACCTACCTTGAGGGCAGCATCATTTAGCTGAAGTTTTCCCAATGCTTCCCGCAACTCCTCAAACCTGCCAACTTAAATGTCAATACAAAATAATTATGCTTCTGGAGAGAAGAACAAAATTCATTTCAAGGAGAAAGTACAGTACTGATCTGCCTCTAAAGGAAATAAGCCGCAGAAAACCATTGGAGTAGCTTCTGAATATCCTGGTAAAGCACATTCCGCTCTTTTCGCGAAATGAGTAATTGTATCACCCACCCTAGCATCTGCTACTGATCTTATGGAAGCAGAGAGATAGCCGACCTGTGGAGTGGCCAACACATAAGGAAATTTGGTTTGAAGGATTTATTGCAGTACTATGAACAGAATAAGGGTAAATCACGTCGGAATATGAGGAAACAATTAGGATCGATGTATCTCTGTTTACTCAATCCTGTATGAAGTAAAAAGCACATGATTTTTAAGAACTGGCTCTCTGGGTGCTCCCTCAGAATTATACAGGAATTTGAAGAGAGAGAAAAAGTACATGCGAGAAACAAAGGAAATTTTCCAAGAAATCTAACTAACTGCTAAGATTCCTAAGTTTCATCAGAATTTAAGAAAGGAATCCGTAGGAATTCTGATGATCTCATTTAGTTGATCAAAGGGGCTTTTATAGCAAAATTCAAACGTTTTTTACATCCAACATAATTTCTTTAAAGCCTCATTGGAACACAGCATTCTAAGAATGTAGGAACATGAGAATGTAGGATGAGATGGCGTGCCATCTAGAAGGAAACCAAAATACAGGAACTTTGATGCTTCACGGGAATTTATAAAAAAATTGAAGACAAAGAAGTGCACGCCTGACACAAAGGAAAAAATGAAGCTTTAACCTCCTCTCAAGAATTATAAATTGAGGTGTAGAAAAGAAAAAATAGGAAATTTGACGTGTCATTCCTATTATCCAAAGGGGCTCCATTAGGAAATATTGGATGGCCCGAAGCCCTACCAAATTCCAACGAAAATCCTTGAGTCCAAATGAGACCTTAATGTGCATTTTATGTTGTCACGAACCGCTTAATTAATGGTGTCTTGACCTCACCAAAGTCCCAATGGAACAGCAAACCCAAGGTATAGTCAAGGACACGTGCAATCCATAAATTTTTAAGGAATTTTGTAAGATCACAGTCAGTAGATTTGTTTCATAAGAGCCCTTTGGGTCATAGGATTGGGGTCGACAAATTGCTATAACATTTCTTCAATCCTATGGTGTATAGATGCCAATATGCCATATTTAGCCATCTAAACCAATAATCTGGCATTCTGGTATCACTAATACATGGAGAAGTGTCCATTTCGTAAATAACTATAGGTTGGTACCAAAAGACAGGTAAACAGCGAACTAGCAACGTTACCTCGCCAGCGTGCAGTTCATCAGCTTCCATCTGATTGGGGGATAGTACACCAATTTCATCAGCAACATATTCCTGTTTAGTTTGACAATATATATACTCAGCATAATATTCTATACCTGCACAGCTAAGGTTCTAGGGGAAATAATTACAAAATACCATAATTCAGAAATATTTCATGGAAGTGGTAAAAGACCAGTGGCGTCAATTTTGGTGGTATATCAGAATGGTAACTTCGGATGTAATTTACACAAGTGGCATTGTACAATATAATGTAATTATGCTCTCAAGAAAACCATTGTACCCTTAAAATAAACACTACTGTAGCCTTAGATGAACAATGTAGTTTGCTGGAAAGGTACCAGATTTGCCTTAGTTACCTTTTTGTTGGCCATAAAACAAATCTTGTCTCCTTTCTTTATACTGCCATCAATAACTCGAAAATAGACAATTACACCTCTGTATGCATCATAATAGCTGAAATAATTTAGATAAGCAGGAAACAGAGTTCAGCTCTATACAGAATATTATGTAGATCAATTGATGTTGTCTTCCTGTGCAATTTAAGCACTAGGAAAATTCATTGAGAAAATTCTAAGTGGACCAACTTCTTAAAAGTCACCTGTCAAATATAAGAGCCCTGAGAGGATTTTCTAAAGTATCCTGTGGCGGGGGGACCTTGGTCACGATGGCATCTAGTATCTCAATGATGCCTATGCCCTCCTACAGACACACAATAATATCAGTAACAACAAGCAGAAGAGAAGAGATAATATATGTTCACAAAATGGAAAATAATATGTTCTATCTAAACTTGTACACCCACTGTGCAAGCAACTCTGAACAAAAGCAGTAAGGTAATGAAAACCAACCTTTGCTGAACACCTAATTGCATTACTGCAGTCCAACCCAATTATCTGGAACAGAAAGGAAATGATGAACTTGACTAGTACGAACCAATGGGGCATGATTGGAAAATGGAGAACTTGTTTTCAGCAATCGGCATGATAAAGTTAGAACAAAAAAATTAGGAATACCTCTTCAATCTCTTGCGCGATGCGGTCAGGTTCAGCACCAGGAAGATCAATTTTGTTTAGAACCTAAACTAGAAAACAAAGTCATCTGTCAAATACACAAAAGTGAGAAGCAACAGGACATCACGCCAAAAGTCCATTTCTCAAGGGTAATTACACAAGGATTTAGGAGATTTTACCATCCTTAGTATTCATCTATAAATAGAAAAATGCAACAAGTTGCCATGTTAAAGTTACATTTCATTATTATTCGAATAAAAGGGAAAAGCATCTTGCTCAAACAGTTATTGGCTGAAATATGCCGATCTTCACTCAAATTTGCACCCAATTCTAGCCTGGCAGAATACTCAAAATAACTCTAGCACCCAATTTATTAACAGGCTACAGCTAAAGGAAGATATTGTAGAACTCAAAGATATACGATTCGTTATTGTGCGAATAAAGACAGTTCAAGCTGACCGGTATGATTTCGAGGTTGCTTTCCAGTGCAAGATACACATTTGCTAACGTCTGGGCTTCAACACCCTGCATTGTCACATCAGATATCGTTTACTATCTTGGAAAATATGTACTGGAAGCTGGTGATAACACTTGGCTAGCCTCTGTACACTGTAAGGCAAAATGTCTTCAAATACATAGCTACTGAACTTACAGGAAGAAAAAATATATTGCACCTGAGAAGCATCAACAACCAGGAGTGCACCCTCACAAGCAGCAAGAGAGCGGGAGACCTAACAATCAGTCAGACAGTTCACACAATATTTCAATCGACTTCCAATGTTTAAATCATGCTAGGATTTAAATTACGAGAGTACCATCTCAGACACTGTAAAAGACCTATAAATTTCAGTGGAGTGGAATGTTCATGTATATGCATGTATTTCTTTGAAACAAAATCTTTGCTGCGTGACAGCATCATGATATGCTATACCTCGTATGAGAAGTCAACATGACCTGGCGTGTCGATTAAATTCAAGCAGAAAGGCTCATTGTTCATGACGTAACGCATCCGAGCTGCCTAAAATAAGAAATGATTAGATCAACAGCACAGAACCAAGAACATGCACATCAATATTATCAAGTACAGGGGAAGCTTCAGTCGGTAAGAGATTTAGGTTTGAGTAAATGACAGCCTAAGATAACAAAATCGCAACAGCATTCATGTGGGGAGGAGCTAACAGCAAGTATCTGGTCTTATTTCTCTGTAGCACTCCACATTTCCAGCAGGATAATCCTAACCTGTTTGGCTAAAGAACGAGAATACCTAGCACGACTCCGCATAGTTTAACCAACTACAGCATCATTTCACCTACCTGCAACTTGATTGTGATCCCCCTCTCCCTCTCCAGGTCCATGTTGTCCAGGAACTGCTGTTTCATGTCCCTCTTCTGCACCGTCCCTGTCATCTCGAGGAGCTTATCCGCCAGCGTCGACTTCCCATGGTCGATGTGCGCGATGATGCAGAAGTTCCTGATGTTGGTGATGGGAACCTACCAGAGCAGACCACGTCGAAGTTGCTAGTTCCAGTTAAATTTCAGGGCGGGCAAAATCAAAACAAGTTACAGTGTCGCAGCTCCTAATGAACACAATGCTCAAGGTGTTGCACTGCGCGAGGGAGGGGGGGAGTTACCTTCTGGAGGCGGTCCTGCCCAGCGTCGGTGGAGGAGGCGGGAGCAGAGGCGGCGAGGCAGAGGACGCGGCCACGGGAGGAGGCGGAGAGAGCGCGCGGGCGGAAGGGGGCGGCAGGTCGGCGACGCCCTGAAGCGAGCGGCGACGGCACCGGCGCGAGGACGGCGAGGCGGGAGATGGCGGCGGTGGTGGTGGTGGTGGCCATGGAAGGAGCTCGAGGTGGGCAAGCGTCGGCGCTTCTGGGCCGCAAAAGCCTTCCCGGCGTTGCCGCCGTATGTCTATCCACACTCCACAAACGTTGTGGATGTTTGGTTGCTAGTAACGCTGTATCCAAGTTCAAAAAAAAGTACTTGCTAAACAAATCGATGTACTTGTTGTGAGCCAATAAGTTGTGAAATATAAGCTGCTACCTAAGGGCATTGAAGAAAGATGATTATAAATATAAACCGGTTGATTCGTTAGCACCGGTGAATAATTTTTATCAAAGATGTCTAATTAAGCACCTCTCCTGTGTAAACATGCATCGATGATTAAGAAAATCGATTTTATTTTTCAATAAGCATCTCTTTTGAATTACCTTGTTTTCCCTCCAGATTTAGATATAGTCGGTATCTTCGTGATATTTCTTTTATGAAAAAATCATACGCTTCACTTCATAAAGAGGCTCCGTAGGCAAATCTATTCTTTCTGGTGCTATACTGTGTTTGGATTTAGGAAAACTAAGCTGGAATTGGGGAATCTGGAATTAATAGCAAATTCCACTGTTTGGAGTGGCTAGAGAATTCAGGCCCGGAAAGCTAGACCAATTCCGCACGAACCGCTCCGCAAGGGTGTGTTCAGTTTTGGAATGAGGTGGAATGGAATTCCATCAGAGCGGAACCGTTCCATTCTTGTGTTCAGTTCGGACAAAAAAATGTCATGGAACGGTTCCATTCCTGTGTTTAGTTTTGGAATTGGATGAGGATGGAATGGAACGGGTGAGAATGGAATCATTGCTAAACTTGATTAATTATTTATAAACTTGATTAATTATTCCTAATCTTGATTAATTATTACTAAACTTAATTAATTATTGCTAAACTTGATTAATTATTGCTAAACTTAATCCTAAACTGGATGATTAGCTGGCCGTTCCACCTCGTCCGGCCGAATCGGAGGAACCACTCCATTCCGGATCTAGAGGGAATATTCCGTTCTGAGAAACCACTCCATTTCATTCCATTTTACAACCGAACACAAGAATGGGCGGTAAGTGCGGAACCGTTCCATTCCACTTGGTTCCAAAACTGAACACACCCAAGTGTTCTCTCGGGCCGAATAATTCCGAGCTCCGACACGGAAAGTTTCCCCTGGCTCCCTCGCTCCCGTCTCGCTCGCTCCCGTCACTTGCTCGCATCCACCGCGTGGCCTCCCTCTGACGGGTGCCAAGTACACACCGACGGCGAGATATCTCCTTGCTCTCTCCCTCCCTCTCCCTGCCTCCTTCTCTCTCGCGCCCTTCTCTCCCCCTTCCCGTCCATCTCCACCATGCCGCGAACACTAGATGGGGAAGGCTGCCTCCCTCTCTACCTCGCTGCGATGGGACGCCGACGGGATGGGGACGACCTCCTCCCTAAACGCACTTCCCGTCCTCCTCCCTCTCTCCCTCGCTGGGATGGGGACGCCAGCAGGATAGAGACGGCCGGCGGCCTTTTTCAGTTCTCCGGCGGCTCGAACCCTCCGCCGGCGGGCTGGGATGGCATGGCGGCGGCTGGGATGGGTATGGCATGGAGGCGGCTAGGGCTAGCGGTGTAGGGTAGGGCGGAGGCGCATGGTGGCGTCGGCAGCGACCATCACACCATTCCCGGCCTTCACTTCTTTTTTCCCTGTTTACCCCCTATTTTTCATTGCTAGCTCATGTACTGTTTCGAAAATTGCAGGTTTCAGGAGCTAAACTGAAGATTTTGTGTTATGTTTGTGTGGTTATATCCCTAGTTGATTTGTTGTTACTAGCAGCAAATTACTAACATGTGAGACTTAACATGTGTGCAATGGTTTATTTCCTTTTTTCTGACTTGATATCGATTTAGATATTTTTATTATGTATGTAAAATAATATATCAATATTCAAATATACGCA
This sequence comes from Poa annua, assembly GCA_026929855.1. Classification (NCBI taxonomy): domain Eukaryota; kingdom Viridiplantae; phylum Streptophyta; class Magnoliopsida; order Poales; family Poaceae; genus Poa; species Poa annua. The sequence goes on from CM049436.1 coordinate 11,751,772, forward strand.
TACATTTTTTTTAATGTACGTGACAAGTTTAATATTGTCCAAACTCAACAAAACATCCAATTTCGTACTTTGTACATCCAAACAGGAATTGGAATCATGTGCTACCTTTGATTCCGGACATAAATTTCATTTACAACCAAATACTGTAATTTGAATTCCAGTCCAATTCCTTTCCATATGGGAAATGGAATTGCTAGCCCAATTCAATTCCCAGAAAACTTTCCTACATCCAAACACATTGTTAGAGCTTCGCCACAACCATCTTGAAGAGAATAGAGGGAGCGGGGTGAAAACCATTTATGTGCAAACGAAATTCCCTCTAACCTTCAATTATTAGATTCTAGTGATTGTTTTGTGACATCTTTCTATTTATCTATCAATATCTCTTCGTAAAATCCTATTAAGATGCATTTTACAATTTTTCTGTCTCAACATGCAAGGTATCCACATCACCTATTATTGTAGCTAATCAATTGTCCATGTTATCTCCATTTATGATAATTAGTAGTACATCTTTCATGCAAACCTATTCATGTCATCTATTTTCATTCTCATCCATATAATTATCCGCGTCACTAATATTTAGTCCTTAGAGATTCAAGAATTTCACACGAATTAAATTTAGTGTCTCGACTATTATGATCAACTGAATCTTGACAATTAAATATTTCATACATCTTATACCCATTTTCATTTACATAACAATTTTGTAAAGATATTCCCACTGCAGTGTGCGGGGTATTATTCTAATAGTAATGGTAGAATGCTCATATCAATCAGGTGTATCTTCTGTTTCTGAAAGAGCTACCTGAGGTGTTACATTTGATATCAGAGCCCGCCCCTCGCGTTGTGCGGTTCAGGGGGCGGTATGTGGAACATGTGTGGGCACTGAGCGTGGGCGGACATATGGGACATGTGGTGGCACTAGGCACATGGGCGCATGCCAAGAGAGGATATTCCTCGTTTGGGGCTTGACCGGTTAGGACTTCACTTTTTTACGTGATATCATGTCTTGGGGCTTAATAAGACTGACAGAATACTCATATCAACAAGTTGCGTCTTCTTTTCTAAAATCTCGTCTCGATTTAACCTTGGGGTTAAACGTGCTTGGCGTGGGGTAATATTGGAATGTGTAACCAAGAGTTACCTACCCTCCGGTGGCCTTCAACCAGGGAGGCGCTTTTCATAAATGTACAGAATCATCGGATCCTCCGTAAGAGTATAGCAATCATCACTCGTAGGTTGTGTTGTCAATAAATTGAATAACCAATCATGTCAAATGTTAGTGATCCTTAAGACTAGTCATAGTGGGGAGTATCATACACTAGTATCATGCATATGGTACTAGTTTATGTTACTACTTCCATTATCGGTAGTAACATATGTGTGGTATCATACAACAATGTATTTATTAGGTTATAGACTCATATCACGTTGTAATCCGTTATGTTACGGTATCTACCTATGATATCACTACCATCTCTTTCCTCATTCATTAATTACAGTGACACGTCAGCTTTTTTGTCAAGATGGCATGCATGATACTACCTATGATATCACCACTATGACTAGTCTAAGTTAGAGTGGCCACCCCTTCGTACAGTCCCAATTCTTGACCAACAATGAGCACAAACGAGTGTGTGGAAAGAATCTTGCCAAAATTCAAGGGTGGTGACTTTATTGGAACGGTTTTACTGGCCCCTTTTCCCGCAGTGGCTTATCGAGTCTCAAGGTGACTGATGTTAGATACTCCCTCTGTCCAACAAAAGATGTCACACTTTTGATCACATTTGGATGTATCTATACACCAAGTCATGTCTAGATACATCCAATTTTTGATCAAGTTGAGACATATTTTATTGGACGGAGGGAGTACAGTCGTCTAACCGGTCGGGCCGGTGTACGTAGCTGGTCTGATTGGTAGTTGAAAAACTATGGAAATCTCCACGGATGGGAATCACATAGCCAAATAGTTTGACTGATTCGCTATGTCGCAATTGACAGATAATTTGTTATGCCACAGTCGATGTGTCCATGTTCATATGTCTATCAATTTTTTCGTAAATCAAAAATATAGGACATCCTAGCAACTGAGTGGTAACTGAGTGGTGAATAATTTATGAGGGAGAAACTACAACACTAATTTTAGTTGATTTACTTTTCAAATATATCCCAACTTGACTTTTCATATTGTTCTTTTTTAACCAATATTGTCTCTTGTCTCTATTGACTATTGGAATATATATACACGACAGGAAAACAAGCCACCGAGTATGGACAAATTATTTCTCCAGACTCACACATACACATTGGTGCAACCTTCGTTACTTCTAAAGCCTTGACCAAACATGTGAGTCATAAAGTGCTAATGGTCGTTGAAAAGTTGGATGGTTCCAGGGCTTTCTGTAGTTTATAGGATAGTTTCATAGTAAAAGATACTCGGACTAACGATCGACTATCATATAAACTTCGGAAGAGCTCCCTGGAATAAGCTCTTGTCGTGTCGGTGTCGCTGATCTTTAGCTTATGTCGTCAAGAGCACATAATGTGTGACATGCATGTTCTAGGGGGAATTCCGTCATAAATCATGCCAACCAAAGAGGCCCAGGTATAGCTGGGGCCATTGCCCCCCCCCCCCCCCCCCCCCCCCCCCCCCCAATGGTTCAGAAGGGGTGAACACCCCTACCTTAATTTCATTAAGAGGGAGTTGAGGCAGCTCAAAGTTTTACAAAGAAAAGTACATCCAGGTGCATACATAACCACGGTAAATGAAGCGGAATTGGAACAATTCAATCTAAAGATAGCAAGGAGGCCCTAGTTTCGCCATTGAGCAATCCATCGATTGAAAGCTTCTTTCTCCTTCATCTTTGCTCTGTGAGACCAGTGGGTGCTTATCTCTATGCATTGTCTAGCCACTGCTTGGATCGGCTGCTCGATGTTATAATGTTTTTTTGTTCCTCATACACCAGATACTCCAGTGTATCGTCGTTCTCACCAAATCCCAAGCCTGCTCTTTTTCTCTGGTGCGTTGCTTTTTGGCCGATCGATATACATCTTCCAGGCTTTATACTTCATCAAAATGAATCCCCAATGCAGCCAGAATCTGCTTAGTGCGCACACATTCCAGCATAAAACGCTCTGCTATTTCTGAAGTTTGACTGCCAAAGAGGCAACTATCGTTTTCCACGGTTTGTTGTTTGTGCAGTACTTATCTCATCTTGATCCTACCTTTCATCAAGATCCAAGCAAACATTTTTTCCTTTTTTTGGTGTAACACATCACACATGTTCAAACGATGAGGGTGTATATGACTTTTATCGAAAACTTGTCCGCATTATTCATTCTCCAGCCCCTCACATCAACCCCTTCGTGGTACAGCGAGCAACAACATGAAAATGTATAATCTTCCTTACTATTAAATGGGAGTCGGTACGGTTGTCCCGCAGGACATGGTCTGCCGATCAGACGCATCTTGACCGTCCTTCGCTCGCTCGATCACCCCTCGCGCAGCAACATGAGGACTGGCTCCACTTCACCGCCGCAGATGCCTTCCTCCGACGCAAGCCATCGCGGCCTCCACTATCGCGTCCAGCCGCCGCATATTGCCACCACATCCCGTTGCGCCCGACTCCGTTCGTATTTCACACACATGCCATCCTTTATCGTTGGTATGCCTCTAACTGGAATTGGTCTCATGTCCGGCGCCGGATCCTCCAACGCTGGAGCCGTAGCCTACTCGGGATCGCGGCAGTTAAACACAGCAAGATCTGGATCTTCCGCACCACTTCGAGATCTCCCAGTCCAGATCTCCAAGATCCAGTTCCGCAGGTCCCGTCCCGGAACGCATCCTCGCTGCTGGCGCCTGCTCGTATTCATCATACGGACGATAGATGTTGTATGTGATAATCCAGTAGGAGGAGGCAGTTGGAAGCCCCGCCCACAATTTAGATTCGGCTCGCGATGAGGGAGGGCGCCCCAGCGCCATGGGTCTCCACAGGGGCGAGCTGGAATTCCACAGCGCCATGGATCTCCGCAGGGGCGAGCTGGAATTCCGGGCGAGCTACTGGCGTTGACGGTTTGTCTGTTTCAACTCCGACTCATGCAGTTTCTGTAGATGGAGATAAACAGCCAACATGGATGATAATGGAGGCTTTCTACATGTGCCGTGTGTCATCGAGTCACATGTGAGCGATTGCTAAGACAAAGGAAGGTTATCACGTGGGCTTGAGAAAAGGTGGTAATTGTGTAATCCTCTTTAGTGTCTGTGTTTATTAGTCTTGTGTTGTGGCTACCCATTGTCATCCAACATTCAACTGATGAGTTTGGCGATCACGCCTTTACGTAGTTTAAGGCTTGTGTTTGTAATGTATAGTTGTAGCTGTGGGATCCTTTATTCTCCTCTGGATTGTTTTGGTCAGGTAAGTAAGGCGTGTGAATGTGTACTTCTATGGTGAAGCTCTGATTGGGGAAGACTACAAGATGGTTCATGGTTGTCCAAGAGCACCGTTGATCTGAACAAGCCTCTTCTTTTCCAAGTTCCGTTTACTCTGCCACGTTTTCTTGGGTCTTCTGATAATTGTCACATTAATTATGATATAAATTTTTGACCTAGCTATGCAAAATTCTTCCTTTTTTCCGCAAAGTCTTGCATCAATTTCCGAGTTTCTGACTGTAGGCTGAACTGCTGAAGTTTTGAATTGTGAATTTTTCAGATGATACTGAAACTTTGTAAGGTCATGTACATAAATGAATGGTTGGACTGTTAGATGGGCTTAACATTACTTCAGAAAAATTGCAACAATCATTGTCCCACTTTCGAAAACTGCCGTCGTGGCGGTCTTTCCACTTTGGCTGGAATTGTGAATACATCCTCAAAATTTCACAATTCAAAACTTCCATGACTATTGGACCATGGCGCTCCAACAGCAGCACATGCCACATTATTATTTTCATATGCTGAGATAATATTTTTTGGTACTTCTAATTTTCTACCATGATTAAATTTATACTGCTCCCACATATTAGTGCTAACCTTGAATTAAATTATGCTCTGTTAGTCTTTCAGCCTTGTGGTGATATTTTCAATTAAATTATGCTCTGTTAGGATGAAGGTGAATGTTTGAATTGGTTTCATTGTAGGCCAGCATTTCAATTTGGTTGTTGCACTGTGACTTTCTTGCTGAGATCAGATTTTAAGAACCACAACATAAACTATGACCGGTTGTTGTCTTGCTTTGTCGATTGATTCTAATGGGAGTTTGGTTGCTGCAGGAATGGGTTCTAGAAGATAGACAAGAATACAAGATCAAGGATCTAGCACGCATCCAACCAGCTAGAAGGACTCACTGGGAAGAGGAGGGACTGTAAGAAGTAAATCTGACTGAACGTTGTCATGTGCTCTCATAATGCACCGTTTGTTTGTTTGTACTTGAACATGTAGTTTCAGATCTTTTATATGTGGCGTGATGAATTTTTGCAACCTCTCTACTTGTGTATTACTATTGAAATCTTATGACATGTCTAAAATTTATGTAGATTTGTTGTCTAATCTCTCTACAAGCACTGACTTATCAAGATGAAACATACCTGAGTTATTTTTGTATCGCTTTAATCTGTTACTAATCATAACTTTTCTATCTTTCTTGCAACTTATTTGACCACACGACTAATGATACCTTTTTGTTTTCCCTGAAGTTAATTTATCTGTGTTGGAATAGACAAGAATCAGGTGGAGTGATCTCATGATTTCGCTCATTATGTCCCATGGATGCTGACTCTAATGTATTCTCATGTCATGAAGTGACTCGGCTGCCAATCTTTGCCAAAGATGAGGGGGTGAATCATGGCGAACTCTACAACCCGGAAGAGATAGTGATGTGTCGTCGCGAATACACACAAAATAGTAGTGTTGGAAGCATTTTAGATTGCTTTTGTGCCGGTTGTAGGGACAGATAAATTGCTTGGATAGGTGCATTTCTCTGAATAGAACTACAAGCTTTATTTTTAACAGGGAAAAGGGTCTGAACGACTTCGAAGCTGCGTTTTTCTTAATGTCGATGTATTCATCTAGAGGATATGACTGGCTATTTATTTCCAGTGTCTGCTCTCCTGGGATAGTAGTGAAGTGGTTCATTCTATTTGTAGAGTATTCTATGTCGCCGATTTGATCTAAACGACATATATTCCCTATGAAGCATGGTTACTGCCCCACAAAAACCATCTGAAATGGATACTTCAATGTCGTGTAAATAAAGCTGAAGACAACACATGACAATTCTATGAAGCATAACGGAGAAGATCTTAAGAAGACACAATTGGTTGGATTCTTGCTTTCTATATAGAAAACAACAAATTACTGCATATTTCGAAATGCATTATGAAGAAACTGAATCTTAATGATTTTTAAACGTTATATGTGATTTTTTTTTCTAAATGTAATCTCCATTGTATTTACATGTGGCAAGAATATGTCAAAAAAATACATGTGTTGCAAGAAAAGAAACTCGACATCTCCGTAGCAACGCACGGGCAGTCAGCTAGTTAGGATGTTAATATACCACAAAATATTTCGGCCTCGTTCTTCTCGCGTAGTAATTTGAAAATGAAGTGTAATTGGATGTACAATTTCTCTTTTTTTTTCCCTTCAAACCAAGATCAGAGAAATGTTTTATGTGTTTTCCTTTGTTCCAATTCTTTTTTTTAAAAAAATTATCCACTTTTCCTTTGAAGGAATGAGGCCCAGAAACGTGAAGAAAACATGACGGAGAGATGGAATGGAGCAGCCGAACGAGATCGGCCCAATTAACCTGCACAGTTGTCAGTAAGTGGGACCCCATTTTCAGTGACACGCACTAGAAACAAAAGACCAATGTACGAATGCACTCCCCAGTCCCCACGCTCCCATAAAGCAAGCAACCAGACCTTGTCCCCGGCCAGGGAGCGCTGCCTCGCCGGCGAACGTGCCTTGCAACCTCGCCGTCCTCTTCTCCCAACCTCTCTCACTTCAGCCATGGCCGTGCCAGATCTCAACGCCTACGCGCGGCCGTATCTCCGCCGCCCCAACCGGCCCCGCCACTCTCCGCTCCAGGTCCAGCCACCTCCTCCTTCCGTGACGCCGCCGCCGTACTACTATGGCAGCGCCGGCTGCCAGCCGCCCTTCCCCCTCGTCCCCAACTACTCCCATGCCACCTTCCCCGAGCACCGCTTCCACCCCCTTCCGCCTCAGCCGCACTTCTTCCGCAACCACGCCCCCTCGCCGCCTCACCATCTCCGCCGCGGCGGCCCGCGCGGGCTCATGTTCCCGAACAACAGGGGCGGCGTCGTCTGCGAGAAGCTGTACGCGCAGGCGATGTTCAGGTACAACAAGGCGCGGGCGGTCGCGTGCGTGGAGGGCAGGAGGGATCCGGCGGCTCCTCGCCGTGGCGGGCTGGCGGCGTGCGGCCCGCGCGCGTGGACCAGGGGCAGGGACAAGGCGCACGTGCGCGCCGGCGGGCGGGCGCGGAGGTCGCCGTCGCCGGCGTTCACGACGCGGCCGGAGACGTGGATCCCGCCGCCGCCGTGGTTCGGCCGCACCACCGTCATGATCCGCAACATCCCCAACAGGCTCACGTACGTAAGCCCGGCCGCGACCTACGTGCTCCGGCCAGTTTTTTGTTTTACCAGCTCGTGTCGCGCGTTCTAGGCCCTGTTGATGATGAATCTATCGGTTGTCGTGCGGCGCGCGCGTCGTATGTATGCAGGCGAGCGTTGATGATGGAGCTGCTGGACGACCACTGCGCCCGGGAGAACAGGCGGCGGCGCGGTGGCCGGGCCGCCGCCGCGTACGATTTCATCTACGTGCCCATGGATTTCAGGTGATTAATTCATGCTCGCTCGCTCTCAGAAGAAGACAACTTTCAAATGTACGGGAGGGAACTTCGTTGATCCTTTCTTTTCTGCACAATGATCGTCCTTCCTTTGAGTAAAGCTAAAGGGCAAAGAGACAAAAAACCAAGTCAGGAAAAAGAAGAAGAATCGATAGCGTCATAAAGTAGCGATCTGTTTGCTGCACACTTAGCTTTTTCCGTTTCTCTTGAACCACTATTTCTTGTTTACACGCACAATGATTTGGCCCCCAAATTCGAAATAGCAACCATATATTCATACGCATTCGAAATGGACAACATACTGTAACATGCCCATGCATGGCTTTTGTGCTCGCATGTTTAGCAGGCAGGAGAGGTGCAGCAACAAGGGGTACGCGTTCGTGAACTTCACGACGCCGGACGCGGCGCGCGGGCTGCACTTCGCCCTGCACGGCTGCGGCTGGAAGCCCTGGCTCCGCAGCTTCAAGACCGTCCACATCGACGCCGCGCACATCCAGGTACACATCAACCTAGCAAGCTACTGCAGCTGTTAACTGTAGACGATCGATCTGCACGCACGCCATTATCAATCTTGGATGTATCATCTTCGGTGTGTGTTGTTCGCAGGGGAAGAGGACGCTGGTGAGGCGCTTCACCCGCTCCACCTTCGTGTGCCGCACCGACGAGTTCCTCCCGGCCGTCTTCTGGCCGCCCTGCAACGGCGCCACCCGCACCGCGCCCAGGCACCTCGGCCTCCGTATCCCGCCGCTCGTCTCCCTCGTCCAGCAGCTGCAGGTGGTGGCACCGACGACGCAGCAGCTCGTGCCCGTGCCCGTCCAGGCTAGCTAGCTAGCTAGCTAGCTGGGTCCTGCTCCAGCCATGGTCGTGATCCAAGTCAAACGGTGCAAGCTGCTGCGTATGCCAGCGCGCGGGTTTGTTGCGTTGCTCGTTCGCGGTAGCGTTGCAGGGTCAAATAAGCCCGGAGTCTGGCCATGCCTTCCCTTTCTCATTTCGTGCTGCGGCAACGGCAGTGGAGGGGGAAGGCTGCCGGACTTTGGAGCTTGGGACTGTAGCCTAGTAGCACCATATGTTCTAGCGATTATACCACTGCATCTTTCGTTTCACTTCAGCATTTCCATGCTAGTATCTACTCCTACCTAGCACTCCCTCTGTTGTACCAAATCTGAGTCAATTAATTCAGAACAGAGGGAGTATCAGTCTCTCTTATCTTGTAACCCTGTACGTGGTGTTTAGCCCGTGTCGTCTTGTGTTCTTTTCATTAAAACTTTTACTCAGAGTCATGCAAGGCTGTGTAACCAGAAGCCATGTACTGCAAGAGACAGCATGCATGCAGATCCGTTTGTACCACATGAATCGCTGCGTCTCTCTGTCTGCTTGATTTGGTGATGGTCTTTTTACTGTTCAAAACAGGGCGTTTTGTTGATCTAGCTAGGCCTAGGCGCCCACCCAGACCGATGCTGCTGCAGGTGCTCTGTGGAGAGGACGAGCCCCGGACCCTCTCTGATCTGATATGCAACTACAGCGTCTGCAACGACATCACGGTCTCGCTCACCCCATGTCTGTCGCTTTGTTTCAGACTCGCAGCGTTCTACGTAGTTGGTTGCATGCGATGGACTCCTGCCTCCCCGGCTTCACAATATCTCATGCGTACTACTACTTTTTGACGGAATTTGTTTCCTGCTGCACGCTATGTATCAGACAGTCTCACGGATGGAAATAGACTGGATAGATAGATTAGATAGATAGAACACCCCATGCAGCACTAGTTATGCAATGTACGTATAAGTAGCAGAATAAATTAGGGAGCCAAGGGGCACACGCTCATGTACTTTGGAGGTTTAGGGCGAACATGACATATGCGCTACTCTAGGGAGCACTCGGGGTTGTCCAAAGGATGATTTTGACACTCTTCGAACCCAAATTAGATGCGACGTGTGTAGCAATATATTTCTAAGATACAACTAACACATGTTTTTAAAAGTTATGCTCAAACTTGCGTAAATGGTATCGAAATGTTTGGATCATGGGTCTGACTATGCCATCTTTTCTTTTCGATATGTATTGTTGTTTTCCATTTTTTGGATGAGGATAATTAATGTTAACCCCAACTTTTAACTGCCGCAGTTTTCATATTTCTAAGTAATTAGTTATGAACTTTATTAGTCATGTTCATAGCTCATGGCGAGACTTAAATCGATGGGTGTGGGGAGAATTTATTTTGTCAATCATTCAGCGCATACATGACTGAAAAATTGATTCTTATATCGCTTCATATTGCGTTGCGAAATTATATTTATTTTAACATAGTACGACATGTATAGTTTGCATGCGGAATACATATGTGTAGTCAACGTGGGATATAATGCAAATACATGTGCACGTGCAAAATTTCTAGTCGATTTAAGCATGCATTTAACAAGATCGCATCAGCCGCTAAGAACAATTTCAACAAATGGTCTTATTCGATCTGTTTGGATAGCGCGGTAGACATGTGTTTTATCCATGCCCGCTATTTTCTGGACATGGCACCTAACGTGACGACCGATTTGGTCCGTCTATTTTTGGTGTCAGTTATCATCATTTTAGCCATTTTGTCATCAAATGATACGAAATAAATATCTCAAAGAATACCAAATAGATGACCATTACATGGAAAGAGTAAAGCCACACCGGCCTAGAACATATATATAGTACCAAAAGAATCGAACGAGCCCGCCCGCGCACGTGGCACGACCTCATAGTTCGTGCGAAACATGGATATCGTACGAAAATGTCGGAGTGATCACACCGTCGATCGAACATAAACTTTTTTCTCTTCACAAATTAAGCCATGTGTTTGGGGGTCATGATGCTCATCTACTGCTGAGTAGCGTGAGTTGTACCTCATTTTTTGACCTCTGCTTTCTTGGCTCTAGTTCAGACATTGGACTCGTCAATGGTGAGCTTTTTGTTGTCATTTAAAGTAGTTCTTCTTTGCCTCCTCTTTCCCAAGCCTTTTCTTCTTCACTCTCTCCCTTCATCCCATTTAACACTGTTAGGAAAACGGGTAGGCTACATTAACTCAAATCAAAATTTTCTACCGCATCAACCAAGAAACTGCTACAATTATGGATAAAATGATTACCACTAGACGCGTTTTGCCGTTCCGAAATCGGTGAAGCTAGTCGGGACATGTAGGCGTACAATCCTCTCTGATACAGTCGCTCCCACGAACAACCCGTCTCTGGCTGGACGTCGACATATTTTCTGCTATCCACGCGCCTCCGCCTCCCTCTCTCGTCCGCTGCCGCGAGCTGCTGCTCTCCAACCCTTTTCTCCCGATCTTGCCGACAACTAAGGACAAGCTGCATTGCTGCAAGAATTTCCCGCCGTGAGCGGCGGCAATGTGGGGAATGGATGCAGTACATCGAGCTGGAGTGGGGTGGGGGGGGGGGGGGGGGGGGGGGATTCTGCAAGTGTTGCTCCATGGTGCTACCAACGCCGGTGACCAACGCCATCTGCGGGCGGTGCTACTGATCGTCTGCGGTGGTGCTACCATAGGCGGCCCGTGTTGCTACTGTAGGGGTGCGTGACAGTGCTACCACGGAATCCCGGCGGTCGCCGGTTGCGGCAGCCAGGTACTGAGATGGCCCGCACCTGCCGGTCGTCGGAGGGAGGCATTGAGCTGCGCTTGCGGGTCGAGAGCAATTTTCTTCTCTATTTGGCTATGTACGGTGCAAATTTATAAGATTTCTAGCAATTTTTTCTCCCTTTTATGCAAATCCACAAATTGATTGTAGCAATTTCTTCTTAACGTGATGCATTTTTCTTTTTTGTTTTGCTACATGCGGTGCAAATTTTTATAAGATTTGTAGCAATTTTTTTCTCCTTTTGATGCAAATCCACAAATTGATTGTAGCAATTTCTTTGTTCATGGGATGCAATTTTTCTTCTCTATTTTTGCTACACGCAGTGCAAATTTTTAAAGATTCGTAGCATTTTTTCTCCCTTTGATGCAAATCCACAAACTTATTGTAGTAATTTCTTCTTCATGTGATGCAATATTTCTTCACTGTTTTGCTACATACGATGCAAAGTTTTGTACTAATATTTTGTAGCAATTTTTAAGAGGTCCGTAGCAATTGCAGAGGTTCACGAACAGCTCCACCCGACGATCTACTAGCTCTTTCGATTCTGATGCAATTGGCCGTCGTTCGAGCTGCATGTGGCGTTGCCGGAGATGTGGTCGCCTGAGATGCTACTAAGGGGCAGTTGTCGGTGCTGCAGAGGACCGTGGATGCTTCCGGCAAGGCGTTGTTGTGTTGTGCCGAGCGTCGAACGGTGGTGCTGCGAGGCGTACGGTGGTTCCTGGAGCCCTGACGCAAGGCGGCGCCGTCTCCCGCCGGCTGTTTCTGCAACCAATCGATGTCGTTGCTACGAACAGCGACACGCCGTGCTGGAAGATGCTGCAAGAGTAGGCCGCTCCCTGCTGGTGTTGTTGCATGCCGGCCGGCGGCGACGTGACGTGAGTGCAGAGGCGGCCGGAAGACGAGCAGGAGCGATAAGGCAGAAGCAGTTTTGGAAAAAATGGGGGCAATTTTCTCGTAGGGGTGGGTACACGAGAGATGTGATCGCTCAGCACGATCCTTTTTCCTCTCCTCCTTTCCCACGTCCACCTCCCGCCGCCGCTCTGAGATGCAAATCCTCCGACCAATTCTGCGTCTCCTCCGACGACCTGCCGTCGACACTTCTCGAAACCAGCGCTTGCACGACGAGTTTTCCCATTCATGGTCGCTCCCAATCCAGCTGCCCGTCGTGTTTCCCAGTATGTTTTCTTGATCTGATGCTTATTTTCCACCATTATTTTGTTGCTGTAGTTTAGGATCTTGATCTGATTTTTTTTCTCTTGAGTGATAGATGTCCTCATGGATCTCAGAGCATGCCCAGCACTAGCGCAGACGAGTCTGGTTCCGAGGAAGACAGACAGATCGCAACCAAGGATCCTGTTGTAATCCCCATGGAATTGGAGGTACTTCCGAAAAGCAGACACCGTGATCGTTCTGTATACAGGGACACTCATTCGTGGAAAAGATACTATCAAGTTTCCGACCGTAGTGAGAGTAAGTAATCAATAAAAAAAATCCTATTATTTTGTTGTACAATGCAAGGTGTTTAGATAGGTGCTTATAAAAATAAATCAAGCATTTTCATAAGCACCGGTGCTTATTTCTATAGGAGTGGTGCTTAGTTAATCATTTGTCTAGTACAAATAATTACCGGTGCTTAGCTAAAAACCGGTTTATTTTATAAACACCTCCCATAAGCACCTTGCATTGTACATGTCGTATAAGCACATTTTCAAGCTATAGGGTCAACTGATATATTCTCTCTTGAAACCACGATGCTAAATTTCCTTGCTTTTTTCTTTACTTTTACAAGTAATGTCCATATGCATAGCCACATATAGAAGGAATTCTCGTCAAAATTGTACTCAGGGGTTGTATTTGTTAGGTTTTGCAAAAGTAGGAGATGAAAAAAAGATTACCGAAACCTTAGGTTGTGCTTCATTGGACATCATCATAGTAATGGATAAGTATGAAAAAGTCAACTAAGAAGAGGACTTGTACAAAGAGAAACAAAAATGTATGGCCATGGATCGTCAAGTGGCACATTTACTTCTTATATGGCAAATATTTGTTAGATGTATTGACTTCAATTAGAATGTAACTTTTGTTTTCATGAAGCTCGCTTGCCAGATCCCACAGATTGCAGATTCTACAATGGAACTTGCCGCCGGCATATACCTACTCGCTTGTTGCAAATTTTCTCATTCAAGCTGGCTGAACTTATTATCAAAGATGGCCCAGTAGAGCTGTATGGATACATAGCAGTGCGGGATCATATGGATCCATTGCTTAACTATGTTGTCAATATAAGCAGGGATGGTCCCATCATTGTGAAGCAGGTGCAAACCCATACTTATCTGCAATTATTTCAAGTAAAATCCCAAATTTTGGTATTTGTCTACATAATCCTGCCAAGTATAGAACCAGGTATTTGCCCCCATAAAGTATTCATACTGAATAATCACCCCTGGGCTGAATGCTGCCACGTGGGAAATAACACCCAAGGGACCGAGTTATACGGTATGGAGTACTTGGTGGTTCAAATGCCCAATTTTATACTTGAGGGGGTTAATTAGAAAAACCTTGATATTTGCGGCGGTTAGCTAGACTTGCTATTGATGTAAAATTATTCATCCCTTGGGAGGATTATGTAGACTATGAAAACTATGAAGTAATTAAATGGTGTTTATCTTATGAAATGGTGTTTACTATGAAAACTATGAAGTAATGAAACTAAGTGAGTATCAAACAGAATAGTTTTGGACATACGAAAATGCATATCATGAATGATTAAATCAGCACAAGTCAATTTTGGGCACTCTATAACCATTCAGTTTTGTTGGTCTCAAAGATCTTGGTCATGAGTTCTAAATTACCCTCAAGTAAATGTTGTTACAAGTAAAATAGCTTAAGAGAGGTATTTAGCTTTAGCTGTTTCTTACTTTTACATGAACAGCTACTGAATAACAAAACAATTTTGTAGGGTTCTTTCATCAACATGGCTGGCCCTAAGCGAGGGATAGATTTGTATGGTACTGCTCTAGTCGAGTATGACATGAGGATCAAGACTGGCAAAGAAGAAAGTGATGATATACAGCTGATCGATGGTATATCTGCCATAGCCGACCTGTGGGGCACATGGAATCGTGCGTTCACAAAACGCATATATGGCGATTGTGGCTCAGTTGACATAACTATAGCACGTATTGATAAAGCAGTCCAGGCGACTGTTGAAGTTGTCATATAGGAAGTGCAAAGAAGTTTCAATATGTGTCTCAGTTGTTTTATCGGTGGTTATACTGATGAAGAAATCCTGCTCTTTGATTGTGCCATTCAGGAATCGCATGGCTTAAAGAAGTTGGTGGTTGCTGCAAGAGATGGTTCCACTATGGATTTGAAGCTGAAGGTCGACTCAGAGTCATCCAGTACAGCTGAACATTGTTGTTCCTTCAAGGCGGACACGCATGGGCTTGCCACTCAAGAGATGAAGACTAATTTTGGGCTGATCTCGGTGAAGGTTACTTGGTCAACTCTGCTTTCCTCATAGGCTTATTGCAATGTATATCCCGATCTTCAGTAAACTTCGGAAAGTACTGTCCGAGGATTGTGGGATGTTTCACTAGTATTATCTGACAATGGTGCAGCTAGCTATTTGGGGTGCAATCTGTGCCACCGTGATATTGTCGGGTTAAAACTAGTCATAGCGGGGAGTATCATACACCAGTACCATGCATATAATACTAGTCTATGTTGCTGCTTCCACTATACATAGTAAGGTATTTGTGATATCATATACTCCCTCCGTCCCAAAATAACTGTCGCAACCCGTGATTTTGGGAAAAACCCCTGAAACTTTTCTGAGCATCAACCCGCAGTCCCGTCCATCGACCACTTCACGTCCTTTCCCACTCTCTCACCCCCCCCCCCCCCCCCCCCCCCTTCCGTCACCGGACGATTCCGGAGGCTCCTCACGCCGCCGCCGACCATCGCCCAGACATCACCTCATTGTCCTCTCTCTATCCCTTGGCGGGGGAACAATAGATCCGCACCCCACCGCAAACCCTAGCCTAGGCTCCTTCAAGCTTCAATATTTGGCAACCATGGCGCGCGGTGTTGATGTGGCACAGATGGAGCAACAAGCCGTGGACCTTGGGACCTCACCGACGGTTGCGTTCTCGGGCTCTGGACTGCCGACAAACGCATATGGGCACCACGGGTGGCTCCGGCTATGATTGAATGGAAAAAATCAAACCTTCAATGAGCAGCAGCAAGTGATGTTCAACAGGTAAGACCTCAGAGATGTGCGTTGTGCCGAGGTGGATGAGGGCCGCGGCGCCATCGGCTATATCAAGGGCGACCATTCCCTCGGCGCCTTGGCAGGTAAATTGTTTTTTTCTTCCTGAAATAAATCTCTTAATGAGAGCCTGGTTTGCTCAGAACCCACACACAATCTGAAACTTGAATCTGAAACTTCATTCCATGACAGAAGGATTACAATCCTGATTCAGTCAGTTACTCAGTTACATAGAAAATCAGGGCAAGAGTCCAGCCTATGTGCCTGTGCATTCCTTTTCAGCCTGCTGATAGATACAAAGAGTGATGATTTCATTTCCTTTTCAGCGTGATTAATTGAATACGATTGGCCTTCAAGAAACAACAGCACTGTTCGGAGCAGCAAAGAAGGCATCCAGTGCTGATTCTTCTTTTCTTGCCAACATATACACAATCAACAGGTTCCTTGATGGGAGCTACAGCTCGTTGAGGTTGCAGCGATGCTCTCCTCTGATATTGGGAGAAGGACAAGGAACTGTTCATCCAGATGGGCCCCTACCACAACAAGGAGGACGATCGAGCTGCTGCTGCTCTCCTCCGACGGCAATGACATTACCGGGGACGGGCTGCTACTGATTGACCCCCCGCCGTGACAAGGAGGATCGAGCACATCGACATGAAGCCAAGTCCACACTTTGCTGATCTTGTAAGTAAAAAATCCCCCCCCCCCCCCCCCCCCCCCCCTTTGTTTTTTGAATGAATTGTAGGCATATAAAGTACAATATCCAGCTAAAGAGGCATTAGAGATTCATGAACAACCATAGTACTATTGGCCTCTGTTTTTGAAAAATATTAACGTGTTTCCTCAAATTATTTGGTGTGAGTTAGATCCCTGAAAAATACGAAACAAAGATTGTTAGTCTCCCGTGTTAAATAGCAAGACAAGCGATTTTTGTGGAAAATCCCGCAAACACTACAAGAAACCTGAAAACAAGGAAATAATGCATGAATTAACTAAATAATAATATGAACCTAAGGGAATATAACCAAAAAAAATGATGCAAAAATGATTGTATCGGTGGGTCCTATTTTCCTCGAGAATCTCCCCTGCAGTGAGTGGTGAGGGAGGAGGTCAGGTCGCAGCGAGGTATGATCTCCATTAGATTTAGCCTATCAAGTTTGTTGATGCCTCATGTTTTTATTTATTTATTGTTTAATTTGTTTGCATTTGATTGAGGATTATAATCGTTCAAAAATTGGTATGAAAATATCTATCTTGTGTGTGCAATAATTTACAAAATTTGTGCATTTTTACTTCAAAGCAAATTCAAATTTTAGAACTCGTAGAGCGCAGGCGAGTGGGGACGGAGGAGGAAGGAGAAGGCAACACGTCACTTTTAGCCTATTTTCGCCGTTCCACAATATAAATTATTTTTAAAACTTACATTTAAAAGTATACAAGTGCATCTATACACGTTTTAGTGTATATGACACTCATTTTAGTGTGAATCTAGAGAACATGTAAAACACCTAAAAAATCTTATATTGTGAAACAGGGGGAGTAGTTCACATTTAATCTAGGCATTCCTTACTCTAGAAACGTCTATAACAATGTAATTTTAGACGCTTGCTTTGAACATTGTAGACACTACGATTACCACTGTATTTACGCACCCTGAAATTATTTAAGTTACTAATTTGTGGAGGATTGTGACTATAAATACATAGTGTATCATTTTGTTACAAAATAAATTTTAAAACACATTTTTAATGTTACTAGATGTAAACATATATAATAAAATTCGAAAGAATCATATCACAAAAGTAGAGCATCTTCATATTTGAAAACACATTTGTAAGATTAACTTGGATACTTAAAAGTGTAATCTATTTATAAATAATGTAAAGAATATTATGTTTGATAAAAATGAAGGGGATCGCATGCAGAAAACAAAAAAAATTCCTAGCAACGATATCCTTAAAACAGCCAGGATCTATACTATGCAGATATAGAAGTACAACGGAGATCGGACCCTTATAGACCGAAAAGCGGGGATTACGCTCCCGCACAAGCGTTGACGACGAAGACGACGTAGCCGACCTCTAGGTCGCGAAGAACTCGGCGCGACGAAGACGATGAAGATGACCTCGAGGTCGGGTGGAGGAAGTAGGCCTCCGAGTACCGCTAGCGCAGCACCTCGCAGGGTGTTACACACATACGGTGGAGACGACGGCCTCCGAAGCTCCAGTCCAGGACGAGCAGCGGAAGACTTGGACCGGAACACCAGCAGCGCGGCAGCGGGCTATGGTGGAGAGATCCCCTCTCAACTCGGCGCAACTCCGACAAAGGGAATCACGTTATCGAGGAGAGAAAGAGAAATTAATTGGTGAATTAAAAGGTCAGGGGTGCCCCTTCTTATATAGGCTCCTAGGGGGAGCCAACCTTGCCAGCCAGGCAATGTGGGACTATCCCCACATGCCTGGTGCGGCTCAAGAGGGTGCGCCGGCCCTAGGTGGGCCCCATTTGGCCCACCTAGGCCGGCCAAGCCTCCCCCCACCGAATTCCCTTGGGGTTTCCCCCCCCCCCCCCCCCCCCCCCCATGGGCCTTCTTTCCACCAGAAGGCCCATTTAGGAAAATCAGCCTAAATAAATTCGAAAATAAATATATAAAATCATATTTAAACATTAATTACACTAATTAATATCAAACATATTATATATAATTTATTCTAGCTCCGAAAACTATTTCGTCGCTGCCCGATCTCCATCGGACCATTCCCGGGACGTTCCCGGTGATCTCTTTCCTTTCCGGTTGTCTTGTCGAAACCCCTTAAGTGTGTTACCCTAGCGGTTCGATATAATAACAGACATGATCGAGACTCCTCTCCGATCAATGATTAACTCGTAGGCCTGGACCCCATGAATTAACCCCTGTGATATAACGAATGACTTTCATCTATGAAACCTGGACGTCGAGTCTTAAACCTTTTGCCATAGCGATACTTAGCGTGTCCGAGCATCGTTCATAGATATCTCCATACCTAGCATGATCTCGTTACCGACAACACTATCTTCTACTCGTCTATGATATTATGTCAGCTGGTGACCTAGTCACATGTTTGCAAACTCATTTGACATAATCTCACCGAGTGGGCCCTAGAGTATCTATCCGGCTATACGGACTGACAAATCCCGCTCTTGACCCCTCGTCTCAACTACCCCCTTCCGATACCCAAAAGTATCACCGTTATTGTCACACTATATAAGACATGACGTTTGGTGCGATCAAAGTATCTTCCAGGAATAACAATAAGAGTTGATCTCACGGTCGAAGGCGTAATGACTACGTTCTACAAATTATGGGTAAGTCCATCACATCGTTCCACCTAACGATATGACTCCATTGCCGACAGACGCCATGTCTCATGATCGGGAAACCTCGATCATCAATCGCGCAATGAAACTAGTCTTAGCAGAGGCAACTAGGGACCTGGTTGTTTATCTACCACACGTGTATTAATGTTTCCGCTTAATACAGTTATAGCATGGTATAAAACATATAATGAACAATTGGAATATAACCAATAAACTATCTTTATTAAGTGCCTCTAGGGCATATTCCCTTCAAAAAAAGATTTTTTTACATACCAAGTTCCATAAAGTAAAAAAGTTTTTTTGTAAAATGATTTATTATGAGAGTTTCAATCTTGTTTAGTATAGAAGTTGTCTTTGCCTCCCCCAGACTCCGCGTTGCGGGTACCATAGGTGGCCACTAGTGGAAGCAAGGTATACATGATCTCCCAGGGCCAGACTTGAGATTTTGGGGGGCCATTGCGAAACAATAATTGGATCCCTATTATGAGTAAGTAAAAAAATGTAACAATGTTTAAAATCTTGCTAGACAAAAAAATGTGAGTTGTCTTATAAAAATATGTTATATTTTTCAATGATAAACGTTTTCTCCACTAATATCTCTATTACTTTATTACAAAAAAATATCATAATTTATCGAGTCATAAATATCCACACTTACTGGTTCATCATCAATACTAACTTATTTTGTAGGAGAATAATTAAATAGGTGGTCCTTATCACTCACATTGCTACCATCAGTGTTGATGTAACCATTATTTTTTATAGGGGCGTCATGTTGTATTACCAAGTAAATTGATTGGAACTCATACAATAGTGTTTGAATCGTTTTTCAATTTTCAAAAGTCTAAATCTAGGTGAAATTAGTCTTTTTTATCTATTCAATTTTTTTCCAAATATAAGATTTCCTTGTACGGACAATAGTAGTAAGAGTGGACGAATGGAAAATTGAAAATATTTCTCTTTAATAGAAATCAAAATTCACTATTTTAGGTGGAGGAGAAATGTGAAAAGATCCTATATGTAGACAATGTTGTTATCTACCAACATGTAAAATCTCAACTATTTTTTTTTCTACTGCACAAAAATGACAAAGTCTGACATTTGAAAGGAGTGATAGTGCAAAATTTCAACTCTTACAAGATTTTCTTATTTTTGTGTAGTCCAGAATATGAAATACTGTGATTTGAGATTTGTGGGCATTGGTATAATATAAAATTGTTTACATACAAAAAAAAATCAGATTCTTTTTTAAACTTTAAAAGGCTCGGCCTCCATTTGTCGTATCAGCAATGTCCGGTAAAAGGAATGTTCCTACGTATGCACGTGCAATACAGTAGAAAAACTTGCCATGCAAAAAAAAAGGAAAGAAAAAAGAAAAAAAATACAACGGCATCAGGTCAGGACACAACAAACACGATACATGGACAGTACGTAGAGGGTCACACAGGAGATCGCGGAAGATTGTGGCAAGATGGTTAGGAGGGTAGTTGTGCCCCCAGCCCACCAGAGTTCAAATCTTAGATTTGACGCTGGTGGTCCTCATTTAGACGGAATATTCTTCAGTGGGAGGCGACGTTCCCGTCGACAGCGAGGCGCCTGTGGTGACTTCGTCAATCTCAAGACCTGATCCGCCGGCTCAGTCTCTCGGAGGTGCTCATAGGGGTAGGGTATGCGTGCGTGCGTTCATAGGGGTGAGTGTGTGCGCGTGTATATGAGCGCTTACGTTGTACTGTATTTCTCAAAAAAAAAAAAGTGTACTGTACTAGCGAGAGATCGGTGCTAGGCTAATGGCCAAAGCAGGCGGCCTTTTTCCCCGGCGCTCATCCGATCCTGCCGTTGCACGAAATTACTACTACTCAGAACGAAAAGGCATGGCCAAACTCCGGACTGAACGTATCATGCATTCATGCTAGCTAGAGCCAACGAGCAATGGAACAAACGCTGTAGCTCACGTGCACGGACGCTGCATCTGCTTATTTTCGATCGTGGCGCTCGACTGATTTTATTTTACTTAAAATAAAGCCAATCGCATTATTCCATGTGATACTGGAGTGCCGATATTGTAGGAGTATTTAAAACTGAATGGAAACTCGGTAAACAGCAATAAATTCACCTTATTTTTGCCCAATTTGGGTGCTTTCTTCACCACCTGGACATTCATCGTGGCGGCTGGAATAAATACTGTAGGAAAACAAGTCAGTCCAAACGTTACGCATTAAATGACTGTGCCTCCTGTATTACTACACTACACAGTACTGTATAGTGACACTAGAAGTGAGTATACTAGTGACGGTCTCGCGATCGACGCCGTCTTTTCCATCGTTTCTTGGCAGCAGAAACACGACGGATCGAGGCGAGACATGCGGACGCTAATTCGTTGGAGATGCCCTGATACTACTACAAGATGCACGACGGGTGGATCGTTTGCCGCGTGGGCATGACGGGTATAGCTTGCACCCTGCTGGTCTACTAGCTGAACCCTAGCTAGCCAAGCTGTGCACGAGGCAGGCATGCAAATGCAATGCACGCGAAGTGGGCAGGGGTACCCATGTCATTTAAGGATTGTACACCCCGACCAGTGGAAGTTCAGATCGACCCTACCACCAAGCTCTGCAGCCTGCAGCCTGCAGCCGATACAAAGCTGCGTGCTTCTGCTTACACACAGTCACAGCAGATGCTTGCAGACACACCTGTGCTGCTGTGCATGCATGCTTGGAGGAGAAAGAAAACTACTAGTAGAAGATCTTCCGTCCATACCCACAAGCAAACAAAACGCTAGAAGGATGAATACTTGGCTGGCTACCTAGCTACTAATCCAATCCATCATTTTTTTTCCCTGTCAAATACTAGGCAAATCAAACGAACATGCATGCCATCATTGCGGCTACATCTTGGCGTCACTCAACCAGGCGACTTAACAATGGACTTCCCGTTTTAGCTCATGAAATTAATTAAGGATTGCACATAGGGGTGGAAACGGATCGGATGCGGATCAGATAGTGCCATTCCCACATCCGTTTCCATATTTTCAAAAAAAAAACGAATACGAATACAACTACGGATGTAGCCGGATACGAATGCGGAGCTAATGTTATTCGAATACGGATGCGGATCGGATGTTTTCTCAATTTGAAACGGATACGAATATAACAAATAATAGACTCAGTGTCGTATAACGAGTCAACTATAGAACATTACAGTGGTTAATATAGCTATACAATACATAATAGTTAATGTTCAGTCACAAACAACTATATTTGTCCATTTTCTTACTCTTTTAAAATTGGTTAATATACATATTAGGTTAGAATTACCAAACTGAGTAACATAATTTTATTCGGATACTATTCGCATACGGATATATCCATTTCCATATCCATATTTGTTCCAAAATTCAATACCACATTTGTTTTGTATTTGTAAAAACGAATCCGGATATTTACCACTTCCATTTTGATTTCGTTCGGATTCGGATATTTACCACTTCCATTTTTAATTTTTCGAATACGAATGTCGGATAATTCGGATTATCCGCTACCAGTTCCCACGCCTAATTGCATATACAAGGAAAGTGTTTTGATCTTTTGGTAAATCCCGGTTTGATGTTAAAATTTCTAAAAAAAAATATTACACAGTGAATTAGCCTAGGGAGACACATAGGGGAGAGACATTTGTTTGGATAACGCACTTTGCATGTTTCATTCAGTGGCGACCACGCAGTAAAACAGATCAGAGGGACAGAGATTCTAGTACCAGCAGTACAAACGGGGCTGCATGCATGCATATGCTATGGCAGTGCAGGGCCTTGTGGTTCCAGCGATCAGGAAAGAAACACAGATACAGCTCCTGCAACTGCAAGCATGCAGGCCACAGGACACAGCAAAGACGACACGAGCTAGAGCAACAGGATACATGGACACAGTAGAGGGTGACACAGGAGATCACTGATACTACAGCCTACGAAGATACTACTAGGATGCAACTTCCGATCGAAGTAGAGAGAGAACACGGTGCTACGCTAATGGCCAAAACAGGAAGGCAGCCTTCCCCCGGCCCAGCCGGAGCACGAAATGAGAAAGCGGAGGCGTGGCCAGACTCCGGACTTGACCGTGCCACGCTACCACAATGGAGCAACGCAACAAGCGGTGCATCGTTTGACTTCACGCCCGGCCGGCCGGCCTAGCTGCTAGCTACCCCGCACGGGCCTCCATGGCCGGCTGCAGCAAGCAAACAAAATCAGGCGCCTCATCAGCATCATGTACTTCCTCCCTTTCACGATATAAGATGTTTTAGTAATTTTCCACATTCATATGAACATATATATTTAGACATGTTTTAGTACATATGTACTCAGTTTAGTGTGAATCTAACCAACATGTGTTACACCTATAACATCTTATATTGTTGAACGGGGAGAGTACTAGTCTAGCGGTCCACATCTGACACTCCCTGATCGTTGCTCATTTCTCAACTTATCATCTACAAACAAAATTACAATGCCTACAGAACCTATAGACCCTATAGAACCGCCCATGATCAACCATTCTACCACCGCCATGTCATCAATCATAAGTTGTCTGCTATACCTCGCCAAGATGAAGTCAATATTGTCGGTGGAGACGGTGACGAATAGAGTCCTCCTCAAGTGAAGGAGGTGTGGTGTCACGATGGCGGCGATTTCCCCTACCTGAGGTTAGTGGGACAACAAGATCAACCCCTCCCGGAGTTGGAGAAGAATTTATGTTATGATACATTGTCGCCTCACGAAAATCCTCGAAAATTAGTACGTGTGGTTTCTCCCTAGACAAATATCTGAGTAGGTAAAACAAGATAACAAAATAGGTTGTCCTGTCGGATCCAACGTGAAGGACGCGTCCGGGTGGCTTCGAACCCAGTCTACATATAGGCTGACTTTAAGGGTTGCCGGACATGTCAGAAGTTCAGACCGATTTTGGAGAGCCTGATGGGTGCGTGTTTTCTTTCCGAGGCGTGTCCCAGGCCTGTCCGCCCGGACCTATACGAGGGTTTGGGAAGACCGGTAATCCGTCCCTTTTGCCTACCGGTGCACGGAATGAGAACGGTAAGGCATGGCCACTCTGCCACTTGCCACGCTACCGGCCTAACACACATGCGATATTGGAGTACTGATATGATAGTACAGAAAAATTGAAAGACAGCAATAAATTCACCTTATTTTTGCCCAATTCGGGTGCTCTCTATCGACATAAATCTTCACCACCTGAACATTCATTCTGTCGGCTGGTACAAATATGAAGTTAAGCCCTTGCGAGTTGCGTCGAAACATGTCGGTCCAAAAACCTTACGTAGTATTAAATGACCGCCACTCTTTGGTCCTGAAGTTGCACCGGTGAGTACGTACTACGTAGTGACCGCTTGCTACTCTTCAAATTATTACGGCAGACTAGTGTGCTTCGTGTTGCTTGGCATGCAGGTCCGGAGCTCGCCATGGCCTTCGCATCCTATTGGTCTACTACCTGAACGGCTGAACCTACAAGAGGCATGGGCTGACAGGGGTACCCTTGTCATTTCATCGATTGGGCCAATACCAGTAGGACACCCCGCGACAAGTGGAAGTTCAGATCAACCCTACCACGAAACATGTCGGTCTATACCTTACGTAGTATTAAATGACTGCCACTCTTTGGTCATGAAGTTGCACCGGTGAGTACGTAGTGACCGCTTGCTACTCTTCAAATTATTACGGCAGACTAGTGTGCTTCGTGTTGCTTGGCATGCAGGTCCGGAGCTTGCCATGGCCTTGGCACCCCACTGGTCTACTACCTGCGCCTACAAGAGGCATGGTTTAGCGGAGGGACGTTAGGGGCGACGCTCGGGCGTTTCTGGGCTATTGCCGGTGAATCCACCGGCGATGAGCTGGTCGAACCGGGGCGGATCGAAGACGGAGGCGAGGCACACACGGGGAACAGCGACAAGAACGACGACGAGGTACGCACGGGGACCGGCGACAAGGCTGATGGCGAGAGCGGAGGAGCTCTTCGCTATCTCTGCCGAACGCCATCTCCGGATCCTTGCCGATCTTTGGAGCGTCGCTCGAGAGAAAGCAGAAGACTGGAAAAGCGTCAAGCCCAGAGGTATGCAGCCATCTCTCTTACGTTGGGTTTGCCATCGTCGGCGGCCGTGGAGGTGCTGCCATGGCTGGGCGAGAGGAAGGTTCGTCTTCCTTTGGGAAGGCCGGCACACATCAAGTTACCAGTGTTTGCGCCCACGGTAACCACATGCGATGATGGGTCGGGACCATGGGAGTTGGTTCACCGGCGTAAGGCTTGCTCCTCCGGCGATGCGTCACCGGTGAGCTCGTCGGGATCCGGGAAACGTGGATCGACTCGTTCAAAATTCAAAAAACCTGTCAGAGGCTATGCGGGCCGGACTGACAGGAAGGCTTTGATTGATACTGAGACGGGCCCAATTGGCTGTGCGGGCCAAACAGAAGGGGCGACCGTGCGGCAAAAAGGTCGGATTGATATGGGTTCTAGTCGGCATGGCTTAAGGTCGCTACTAGGGTTTACTCAAAAAACATTGGCGCCGCCTCCAGGTGTTGCTGTTGCGATGGCGAACAATGGCGGCAGTAGGGGAGGTTTTGGAGATGGGCGCGGTCAGGCGCCGGGACGGGGCTACGGTGGAGTTCCCTTCCGCGGCGGTGCGGCGGGACGAGGAACTTTTCACGCCGGAGGGTCCAGCGGGACTGCTGGCCAGTCTGATCATCGGCAATATGGCTTTGATCAGCGGCAGAGCGGCTTTGGAGGAGGCAACTCAGCGGGGTTTGGCACCTTCAATGCTGGAAGTGGTTTTGGTAACCAACAACGTTTCAATCGATCGTTCACTTACCAGCGAGGCAGATACGATGGAGGCAGGGGTTCATATCCGCGTGGACCGAGACCTGCTCCGAGTACCACCGTTGCTAACGACTCTACCTCGGCCTTGAGCGAGGAGGTGCTGGCGAAGGTTGTGCGGCAGGTGGCAGAAGCGTTGAAGCAACCTGTACCAACCCAAGCTGAAGGAAACAGGAACCCCGCTGCAGCGACTTCGGCTACTGGGGGTGGGGTGATCGTGGCACCACTGAAACAGCAGCAGACTTGGGTTGAAAAGAATATGCCGATGGTTGTAGAGGAGACAGAAGGGAAAAAGTTGAAGAAATATGACAAAGACAAAGCAAGATGCTACCGCTGTGATCTTTCAGGACATCATGGTAAAGAATGTACGGTAGAGGTGTGTGATATTTGCGAGAGTAAGGAGCATACATCGGATGCGTGCCCGCTGTTATCTGCTCCGAAGCCTCAAGTAATTATACACGGGCTCATCACTGAAGGGCTCATGTTTTTTGAACAGCCGCTGACAGCTTCTTATAAACCGAAGATTGACAATACTCGTTTGGCTATGGTGACGGTGACAGGAGGGGAACTGACTATCCCGGAGGTGAAAACACAGCTGCAGCGCTTGGTTCCGGCGGAACAATTTATTTGGGAGGTTGATCAGGTGGGTCACAACGCATTTAAGGTGCCGTTTCCTTCCAGAAGTGAATTAGATAGGCTCGACACCTTTGGTTTATGCAGAGTGCCGAACAGTCCGTGTGAAATCACAGTGGTGCCGTGGGTGACACAAATGGAACCGATTGAACTGCTACCTCAAAAGTGGATTAGAGTTTCTGGCATACCACCAAAGATGACAGGAGATTACTTGGCCTTGTGGAGTTTGGGATCATTATTTGGGAAAACAATGCAGGTGGACATGAAATATACCCGCAAATATGGTGTATTGCGTATACTGGTGGGTTGCATTGATTTTACTCTGATTCCCGGAGGCTGGCTTGTGTACATCAAAGATGGCTTTTATAAGCTCAGTTTCAAAGTCGAGAATCCGATAGATGTTACCGATAAAGAGGATGATGAGCCTAGGTCACCGCACGATGATGATACTGACGACCAAAATGATGACTCTCAGAAGGAAGCAACAAAAGATGGGGACAAGGGAATTGATTCTGATACTGCTGCGATGGTAACAGATACTATTTCGCACAATGAGGAGGCTCAGGGGAATGAGAGAAAGGCTTCGGATGACATGCAGGAGATGAGTCAGGGTGTGGTGTTCTCGCCGATGGTTCAAAAACAGATTATCAAGGCTAAAACTGAGTGGCTTGCGGCAGCTAGGTTACAGCCAGTACACACAGAAAGCAAAAACCTTAGAGAGGAGGGAGGATACATGGGAGACACTCATGAGTTTCTCAACCAATCCGAATTGCGCTCGGATGGGTCAAAGCGGGAGGAGGTTCATGAGGATACTGAGGAGAAAACACATGGGGATACCGATGATCTGGTTGGGCATGTCAAGTGTACACAGCAGGCTGTCGTGGGGACATGCGAGTCCCCTATGAGTGCATCCGCTGCTGGGGTGAACTCACCAGCGTTCTCTATCATATCTCCGTTACTTGGTACTCCAATCCCTGACAGTTTGGCTGGGGGTTTATACATGGATCGCTTTGGAAATTCTTTGCCAAATCAGAGCCTGACAAGCGGAGCAACTGTGGCTCCGGTGTTACATGCGGTAACACATCATACTGAACAAGAATTACTGGCTTTCGGAGGAATGCAAGAGAGAGAAGTACGATCAAGTCAGCGGCTTCAATCCCAAGTCAATGCGAATATCCCAATTCTTGAGAGGGCAATGGACTTGGCATCGAAGAAGAATTTTATGGCTCCGATAGGTACTCCTATTTCCTCAAAGCTCTCGGTATTATCTTTTTCAGATTCTGAAATTAAGTCTAGAGCGGATAGATTGGGAATTTCATTAGGAAAATCTAGGGAGCAAGTAAATGTGTCGATTGAAACTATTAAAAATGTTGAAAAGGAAAGGGAGATCATTTTCTTACACAATTCTTTACCACCAACTACTGATAATGATGAGTCTAGCTTAGCTTTAAAAAGAGCACAGCAATTGAGTGAAGATCTTGAGGAAGATGAACCTGAAGGTATTTGTGATCATGCGGATCACGACATACCTAAGATGAAGGTCAAACGAGGTCGCAAGAAAATTACTTCTTGCAGTAGTGCGCTACGAAGAAGTGCTAGGATCCGAAAGCTTAAAAAGAATTAAAATGAAAGGGATGGTTTGGAACTCAGATGGTTTCGGTGACACTGCGAAACATCTCACAATAAATGAAGCGGTCAAGGAACATCGTTTAGATTTTGTTGCTATTATAGAGACAGGGAGGTCTTCCTTTGCAACACCCTTTTTGAAATTTCTAGCGGGGGGTATGGATTTTACGTGGTTCTGTATCCCTCCACATGGTCGCTCAGGTGGTATGCTGGTTGGCTTTAATAATAGTACGGTGCTAGCGAATAATGTGATCACTGGAGATTTTTGCGTTAAATTCCATGTGAGAAATAAGCTAGATGGTTTTAGATGGGCCTTTGTAGTAGTATATGGGGCTGCACAGGAGGCAAAGAAACCGGATTTTTTGGCTGAATTAGTACGTGTTTGTGATGATGAAACATTACCAATGCTAGTCGGTGGTGACTTTAATATCATACGACGACAAGAGGAGAAAAACAATTCAAACTTTAATGCACGATGGCCGTTCTTGTTTAATGCCATAATCGAGAGTTTAAATTTAAAAGAATTACATATGTCTGGAAGACAATACACTTGGGCTAGCAGAATGGAAACCCCAACATTTGAGAAGTTGGACCGTTTTCTAGCAAGTGTTGAATGGGAACAAAAATTTCCTTTAGTGTCTATTCATGCGATGACACGTACAGGGTCTGATCATACTCCGTTGGTGCTGGATACAGGGGACCAAGCCTATTTAGGCAATTCTAGTCATTTTTCATTTGAACTATCTTGGATGCGCCAAGACGGTTTTTCTGAATTAATCAAAAGAGAGTGGAATTCGATCCAACATGGTAGTTCGCCTGTTGAGAGATGGCAGAATAAAATTAGACATTTGCGCCAATTCTTGCGAGGATGGGCTAAGAGTCAAAGTGGGGAGTATAAAAAACTGCGAGAAAAATTATCCCTGCTAATTGATCAGTTAGATATAAAAGCCGAAACCACCCCTCTCAATGCGGCAGAGCGTGCTGCCAAAAAAGAGGCTGATGAAAGCTTAGCAAAACTAAGAAGAGATGAAGAATCAAAATGGGCGCAGCGGGCAAAAGTTAAATATATTCAAGAGGGGGGAAGTAATACGAGATACTTCCATATTATTGCAAATGGAAAACATAGGAAAAAGAGAATTTTTCAATTGGAGCAGGATGAGGGTACTATTGTAGGACAAGAAAATCTCAAATTCTTTATTTCGGAATATTATAAAAAATTATTCGGATCACCTATACCGAATCACTTTACTTTGGAGGAGGGAATGACCCACGATATGCCTCAGATTTCGGCTGAGGAGAATAACATTCTTACGCAACATTTCACAGAGAAGGAAGTATATGATGCTATTAATCAGATGGAGCATAATAAGGCCCCAGGACCTGATGGCTTCCCTGCGGAGTTTTATCAAAAAAATTGGGGTACAATAAAAAATGACTTAATGGCGATGTTCCTTCAATTGCGAGAAGGCAACCTCCCACTTTATAAGTTGAACTTTGGGATCATTACCCTGCTTCCTAAGAAGGAAGATGCAAGTCGTATTGAACAATATAGACCCATTTGTTTGTTGAATGTGAGTTTCAAAATTTTCACGAAAGTAGGAACGAATAGAGTCACTTTGATAGCTAGCAGAGTCGTGCGTCCGACTCAAACGGCTTTTATACCCGGCAGAAATATTTTAGAAGGTGTCGTTGTGCTGCACGAAACGATCCATGAGATGCATAGGAAGAAAATGGATGGGGTGCTTTTTAAAATAGACTTTGAAAAGGCCTATGACAAGGTAAAATGGTCATTCGTACAGCAGGTCTTACGGATGAAAGGATTTGCGCCTCAATGGTGTGAGTGGATTGCGAGATATATCCAGGGAGGGAGTGTCGGAATACGAGTTAATGACGATATCGGTCATTACTTCCAAACTCTAAAAGGTTTAAGACAAGGAGATCCGTTGTCACCGCTCCTTTTTAACTTAGTAGCAGATATGTTGGCAATCTTAATAGCAAGAGCTAGGGAAGATGGCCAAGTCGGTAGCCTAGTACCTCATCTTGTGGAAGGAGGAGTCTCCATCTTACAGTATGCGGATGATACAATATTATTCATGGAGCACGACATTGCGAAAGCCGTGAACATGAAATTAATATTGGCTTTTTTTGAGCAACTATCAGGATTAAAGATTAATTTTCACAAAAGTGAGTTGTATTGTTTTGGCAAAGCTAAAGATAATCAAGAAGAGTACCGTCACATATTCGGGTGTGAAATTGGTGCTTTACCCTTTAGATACTTGGGAATCCCAATACACTATCGAAAATTGTTGAATAAAGAATGGAAAAGTGTGGAAGATAGATTTGAGAAAAAGTTAGCCTCATGGGTGGCCAAGATGTTATCATACGGAGACCGTCTTGTGCTAATTAATTCCGTGTTGACTAGTTTACCCATGTTTTTATTATCATTCTTTGAAATACCTAAAGGGGTGCGTAAACGTTTAGACTTTTACCGTTCACGTTTTTTTTGGCAAAGTGATCAGCTAAAGCGCAAGTATAGGTTAACGAAATGGAATATTGTATGTCGTCCGAAAGATCAGGGGGGTCTAGGAATTGCGGTCCTAGAAACCAAGAATAAATGCTTGTTGAGCAAGTGGCTGTTCAAATTAATGAATGAAGAAGGTGTCTGGAAGGAATTGTTGGTTAACAAGTATTTAGGAGGTCAGACGTTATCCCAAGTTCAATCTAAACCATTTGATTCGCCTTTTTGGAAGGGGCTAATGAAAGTTAAGACTGAATTCTTTGAGCGCGGAGAATTTATACTAGGTAATGGTGAGCAAACCCGGTTTTGGGAAGATAGGTGGTTAGGATCGAATTCATTAGCGAATGAATATCCTAACTTATATGCTCTCAGTTCAAATAAAAACTCTACTGTAAGTCATGTCCTTTGCAATACACCGATACATCTTCCTTTCAGGAGAATACTAGTTGGAGGAAATAGAACTAGCTGGTTTCATCTAATTGAGAGACTAATGCGAGTAACTCTTGATGATAGACCGGATAAATTCATTTGGCGACTGACAAATAATGGCATATACTCTGTAAAGTCCTATTATTTAGACTTGCTTAATGGTAACACAAGAAACTTGAGGAAATACTTGTGGAAACTGAAGATCCCTTTGAAGATTAAGATCTTTCTGTGGTTTTTAAATAGAAAGGAACTGCTAACAAAGGACAATTTGGCTAAGCGTCATTGGATAGGGTGTAAGAAATGCGTTTTCTGTGATGCAGAGGAGTCTGTTGAGCACCTTTTTATTTCATGCACTTTTGCCAGGGATATTTGGAGATTAGTACATTTCACTTTTAATGTTTATCCACCAACTAGTATTACAAATATGTTTGGATCTTGGCTAAATGGGATAGATAAAGACACCAAGGCTCGAATTAGGATTGGTGTTGCGGCCATTCTTTGGGCTATTTGGAATTGCCGCAATGACATTGTTTTTAATAAAAAGAATTCTTCTCACTATTTGCAGGTTATCAACATGGCCTTGTACTGGATCCGGTTGTGGTCGTACCTTCTTCCTGTGGACAAGCGTGGCCTTATGGAAGCAGGATGCACCCGCATTTTGACGGTAGTACGAGCTATATTCTGCAAGGCTGGATGGCAGCACACTAGACGGCTAAATGCTTAGTGTTTCCTTATTTCACTGGTTGATCTACATTTCCACTCTTTGTGATCCATGAACTGTAAACTGAGATATTTGTGATTTATAATAATTGCGGGCGGCTGTGTGCATCATTTTGATGCAGAGGCCGGGGATCCGCACCCCCTTTTCTAAAAAAAAAAAAACAAGAGGCATGGTTGACAGGGTACCCATGTCATTTCATCGATTGGAGTAGGACACCCCGCCACCGGAGGAAGTTCAGATCAACCCTACCACGAAACTTTGCCGGCTGCTGCACACAGTACTTCACATATACAGCACTCCATATGGGATATGTTTTGAGCTCCCTGCACATTTCAAAATACTGGAGTACTCGAGGTGAATGGGTAGACCTTTCACAAAAAAGCTTGCTACTCAAACGAGAAGATCGATCTTCGCCCCATTCCCACAAGCAAGATAGGGCTAGCCTTCTCCAATCAATCCATATCGCTCCATCATTTTTCTTCCCCTGTCAAATAGGCAAATCAAATGCAGAGGCCATCATTGCGGCTACAATCTTCAGCTCCATCGCATCACTCCACCAGGTGATTTGACAATGGGCTAGAAGTATCAAGATCAGAACAAGACGGGTGATGTCCTTGTGCCATTTTTATTGCTCTTTAGCAAATGGAAGAAATAACAAATCCAGG
Organism: Poa annua; assembly: GCA_026929855.1. Taxonomy (NCBI): domain Eukaryota; kingdom Viridiplantae; phylum Streptophyta; class Magnoliopsida; order Poales; family Poaceae; genus Poa; species Poa annua. The sequence continues at coordinate 11,784,354 of CM049436.1, forward strand.
GTTGACGTTGGTGTGATTATTTACCCACAAGTTCACAACTCTTGAAAAAAAAACTGGAATAGGTTTTCTTTCCTGATAATGCATGTCACAATTGAATTAGAAAACTGGAATCAGAAAGACGATGCTCTAGAGTCCTCCAAACTCTAGATGCTCTCATCAACAAGGGAGGAAATACACTTGTGTACACGGAAAACAATTTGGAGTGATCTTTGTTGTTATCATGTAGTTAAGGATCACATATACGGGGAAATTATATTCATCATTTCGATTGAAACTTGGAAATTCTACTTTATTTGAGACTATATAATCAATACTCCCTCCGTTCCCTTAGATAAGGCGTATAAAAAATTCTGGTTTTTCACCACAAAGCAAGGCGCAGATGCTGTGAAGTAGTATCTATTGCCCCCAAACTACCCTCCACTCGTTCTCGCGCAGTTAGTGATGGCGTTGGTCCATTCGTTTCATAACTAGATGACCCGTTGCGCGATTGCGCAACTACAGGAAGTCAGACCGTATCGTTGCCATATGCTCTTTATCTCTCTACCCAACAACTGATTGAAATTAAGCCGATTTCGAGCGGCCATTTTCAGTTTGATATGGCGTGTGTCGGTATACTGGCAGTATCGGTAGCAGACCCATCACAAAACATAATCTAATTTTGCATGATAACTAATTGATTTGACTAAAAAACCAATAAAACAATAATCTGCATTAACTTCTACAAAATGGCAACCTATATTAAAAAATAGACGACATCTCACGGCCTAAAGAGAAAGCCCGTGAGCAATCGCCACATAAAAAATCTGCACACGATAATAAACCAAAGTGTGTTTCATATTAAGAATCACTAAATAGAACAATAAAACATAGCTGAAAACAGCCCCATAATAGCAATAGCTATCATAAATAACAATAAAACTGCGCAACTATCGGAACCAAGACCGTATTGAGGTCATATGATCTATTTGTTTCACTACCGATTATTCGATTGGAAATATGAACTGGTCTATATGAACTGGTCGACGATGTGACAGTATGAATGTAAAAAATCAAATCACAGTAGTGAGTACTCAAGGAATCATTTTACATGTACTTTCTACTACTTGTAATTTCATTAAAGAATATTAGAGTTCTTTTTTCAAATGAATCACCTGGTAGTCAATCCAGTTGTGGTTGTCAGATTCACCACCCATCATATGCAGGTCACATAGAGTACAAAGAAACCCTGTGAGTGGTGACCACAGGCACATATAAGGTTTAGACAAAAATCAGTAATTTTTCAGAAGAATGAGGTTGTTACAACTTCACATATTCTTCTACTCCAAAAGCTATAACATCTTAAGATAAATGAACTGAATCTTCAGATGAATGAGGTTATTGCCACTTCAGAAGAACGTTCGTTAATAATCATAGTATCATTGCATCTTGGACCTCGCTGCAAGACAGAACAAATAAATTCTAACCGTAAATACCACTAATATGACAGGAAGAACAAGAAGAACATGCAAATGAAATTAATATCAAGGTGCCAAACACATAGCTCACAGAAATATGAATTGGTCGACGATGTGACAGTATGAATGTAAAAAACCAAATCATAGTAATCTTTATCCTAGCCTTCATTGTTGGAAAGAAAGATAACCTGTTTTCCGGAGGAGTCGACCAGATGATAACCAAACCAAACCACACAGGACATGTCATTCCACATGCTTTGGTACAGAGAAAATTCTCTCATCCATATTCGGAAAAGGAGGCTAGGTCTAAGCATAAACAGATATTGTAATCTGTAAGAAAAGCATTTGCACAAGCATGCGCCATTTTTTTGTTCTACTGACCAAAGTAAACCAGTGAGAGCACGGTGTTGACGCAAAACTAATTCATGTATATCTTTGTCGACCGGTAAGTTTACTGACCGCCGAGAGTCTCTGCTGGCCGCTGGCCATGGTTGTTGGCCAGGAAAGAGAGGCCTGGTGGGGAGTGCCGACGGACCGGTCTGCATGCCGAACAAAAGCGGAACATTCTCAATTACTCAGAATGACAATACCATAACATCCATAATTTTCTGCACACAAAAAAGTGCAACTAATATTTTGAGTACATCTGTTAAGTACACATATTCTGAGTCCACAACTAATTATTCTTCTGTGCCACCGATATGCACCCAATTGATGAAGTACAATATTCTGGATGCATTCAAATAAACTAAAGGTTTTTTATTTGAGCAAATGGTGAGAGAGTACCTACATGACAGAACCAAAGTGATCCATCACATATTGATTGGTAGCCATTGTTCTCAGCTCGGCCAGAATAGAAATTGTTATTGTAGTTTGAATCATTTCACAAGTCACTAAATAGTAGCCAAATCGCCAAATCAAGTCATGTTACACAAATGCATATGAAGAGGTGAGGTCAAATCAATATCACACCTAACCGCATTATTTCTATGAGAAAAGGTTAGATTCTGTAACATACGGGGAATGACTGAATCCATTGCTTACATTTAGTTGTCAAATCCATTTACTGATTTTTGTATCGAAAGGAGTAAAGCATATCATGTATACCAAATATGAAAAAGAAAAATCTTCAAACATGTTTACATTGGATTTTAGAAAATAAACATGGATGTAAAAATGGGACCATATTATAGAATGAACATGAAATAAAATTACACAAAAAAAATACAGATGTTATTGAAACACGGAGCCAAACAAACTACACTATCTAAATCCTAGCCTGGTCTCTTTTCCTACATGACTAAATATCAGCGTTGCATCTCCTATACTATACGTGATAATGTAAACCTTGTTACTTGCCCACCACCGGGCACACATTCTGATCCATGGTGTTGATACAATGCTTTTAACTCTTAAGGCTGATTCAACCATGGTGTTGCAATGGACATTCTTCCCTTGACAGCAAGCTTTAAAATACGAGGATGAAGAGAAGCAACATATTATTGTTGCTATGCAACAAGGAAAAGTAATTCTCACCTGTGTGATTTTACCGTGCGAGCTGCCGCCGTCCATTGCGAGGGATTTGTTGAGAAACTCAAGATAAAAACCCTGGACTGCACGCAGGGCCTATAGAAAAATAAGGTGATTAGCATCGGATCTCAACGTCGACCCATAAACATTTTTTAATTTAAGAGATAATAAAGGGTCACAATTGGATAAACTTGTATGCAAGGCTCTTACACTGTGGAGTAAAGAGAACAATAAGCTAAAGCCTTTACGCCAAAGGCTCCTTTTGCATCTGCAAGTGAACAGATCATAAGCATCAATACAGAACATAGATTCATGGGAGGGGAACAAAACATCATCTACCTGCATATAGGGCTATGGCGTCGGTGAACCAAGAGAGAAGCTTTGCAGGGCCCTCCATTGCTGCATCAAACATCTGGCTGCAGCTCCATTTGCAGCTAAAGACAAGTGGTCGGCAAGGAGAGGCCAAGATAAGTAAGAGGCGGAGGCAACGAGCTACATAGGAGCAATCGGGAGAGGAAGGAGAGGAATCAGATCGGCAAGGAAGCACCAGCTAAATTGAGAGGGTTGCAAATATCACTCGGCATCTGCAGCATCCCTATCAAAAAGAGAGATTGGCTTGTTATTTTGACTGAAACTTAATAAATCACCACGCCCAGACGTGAGAGAGATGGAGAGCAGAGAGGAAAGGGCAGCTCATGGCCTTGCCTGATCCAGTCTGCCACCAGCGCTCCTTCTTCCTTTCTTCCCATTCACCAGCGGCGGCGCAATCCGTGGAAGCTGACCGGCGTCGCGAGGCCGTGGACGAGCGCCTCCAGCCACCGGGGCTTTGCCATCGAGCCGGCGCGCGTCTCTGGCAGCCTACGCGGGGAGGGACCGGGAGAGACGAGGCGCGACGTCCGGCCGGCGTCGCGCGCCCGTGGACGAGCTCAAGCAGGAGCACCGGTCGACGAGCAGGAGGAGACGCGGTGAGGCGGGCGAGCTGGGGAGGGGGTGCGGCGGCTGCAAGGGAGGAGAGACGCACGAGATTGGATCGGGGAGGAGAGAGGAGAGACGCTCCTTCTCCATGGGCTCCTCCGTCCTCCGGGCGGAGCAGAGGTGAGGGCGCGGGGCAGAGGTGAGGCGGAGGCGGAGGCGCAGCGGGGCGGGTGGAGAGCGGGGACGCACCATGGGTGGCGGCGGTGCGATGGGCAAGGAGTGGAACGAGATTGGGGAGGAGAGACGCGAGCATCGATCGGTGCTAGGGTTTGACCGCAGGGTCGTGTTCTGTCTCGCTGCCGAACAGAAGCGCGAGGTGATCGGACGGAGGAGATCGCGCGCTGGAACGAATCGGACGGTCCAGAAAGTGCGCCCCTCTAGATGGCCTCCCCAACACAAGGATTCCTACAACCTTTATAGGAGTAATTACTGCACCCCTTAAAAAACGTTGTTGATTGGCTGGTGGCTGTGCATGCAGTGCATGCGGGAGGGCCCTTTGCTCTGCATGTGCGCATGGAGACCTAGCAACAAATCACTTTCTAGGGATAAGATTGGAAAATATTTTCGTGCAAAGTTCTTCTTAATCGACGTGCCACAAAATATACGCCTTGTTCAATGGAATGGAGGGAGTAAGCATCTAGAAGTCGTAACTTGTTGCACCATCCACAATAAAACTCTTGCAGTTAGCTCTTGCTCGAGCCCCGTTGCTTCTATTTATGTTTATCAACTAACTTGAATGTCACATGCGGAGTGCAAACGGTAATGTTTGAATATTTTCTTAATTAAAAAAGCTTAACATCGATGAAAATATTCCTTTTTCTCGATTCAAAATCTTACAAAACTAAGATTGCCCTTGTAGGGACAAAAGTAGTCCAGAACAAGGAATGTGCGTTCCTAGGTTTGCATATGCAACGAAACTATAACAATAATATCGTCGCCACATCTACGGATCTATATGTAATCTGACCATAAATTGACACAAGTGATGAATATATCAGAAGTTTGAAAAAACCCGGAACAATAATCCTTGCAGCACTACAATTGCTTTCACGACTGGCTGTGACACTAGGAAAAAAAAAAAGGAAAACAATATATGTGGAGAGTCGTGACCATGCATGGCTTTTCGGATAACGCACTTCGCATGTTCCATTTAATGGCGACCATCGAATGAAACAGATCAGAGGGACAGAGATTCTACCACTACTAGGTGCATGCATGCTAGTTGTACTGGCAGCGCAGACTAGCTTCGGAGGCGGAGTGAGAAGACACGGATGCATGCAGACAGCCTTCCTCCTCTCCTGCCGTTGCACGAAATGAGAAAGGGAAAGCATGGCCAGACCCAGATTCCGGACTTGACCCTGCCTCGCTACCGGGAACGAGCAACGCAACAAACGTTGCATCGTTTGACTTCACGGCCGGACGGCGCGCCGTAAGCATGGGTGCCCATGCCGGCTGCTGTGTGCGTGAGGAGGAAGAAGATGCGGAGGGATGCGTTGCTGGAGAGATGGCCGACATCCAGGCTCCGGCCGGCGAAAACACGGCCGGGAGGAAGCCGGTGGGGGTGTGTACATTGTGATTTTATCAAACATTCAGACTTTTTTTTGCTAAATGAGGATGTCCCGGCTTCTACGTCAAAATAATGCATATGACCGGAGAACAGTGTGATCCAGCCTCCGGGCACAAGAGAACCTGCGTGACCCGGGGAAGATCCCGGACTTCGGGCTGCAGTCGAAGAATCGCGAAACATCAACCCGACGCTCTCCTTGGAGGAAGCCTGCACATGTTCTCTGAAAAAAGCACAGCTAGGCGACCGGGAGCCCGTTCGTTGACGATGTTGGCGCGGGGCACATCGGGGTCAAGGAGAACGAGGACGACGGTGGCGAAGCAAGGCCCATCGGCGGCGTCAAGGCCGAGTCAGGCCGGGAGGACTACAACCCCTTCTACTGGCGCTAGATTAGGTTTAGTTTTTTTTAGTTTATCGTAACTTCGTTCAAACTTGTAAATATTTCAAAATGTTTGGATGAAAATTTCGTGGTAGAATCTTGTTTCAAGTAGTGCTATCTATTGGCACCTCGAGTGGGGAGCGACGCCCCCAATAGCCACTCATAGACCAAGGGATACTAGTGCAACAATGAGATCAATGTCCACCCATAGACCAATGGACACTATTCTAAGCCATGGCATCTATCTAAAATGGTTGAAATTTGTGAATACAATCTCCAACTATATATTTAGATAAATTTTCTTTTGGTTTGCTGGGCGGTAAGAGAGTAACAAGAAGAATGTCGAGTGGGTATTTGGTGTGCTCCAAAGTTGTTTTGCTATTGTCCGATACCATGCTCGAACCTGGTCCAAAGTGTGGATGTGGGAGGTCATGAATGCAAGGATGGATCCATATAGGATCATGGGTGTACAGATGTACACCCGGATTTTTAGAAAGAAAAATCATATGTATATTGCATAATAGTTGTATGTATCAGCGACATTGCAGTTTTGCGCAAAATAATATTAATCTGAGCTTAAGATGTTATGACCGTGTAATACTTCTTCTCTAATTTGTGCATAAACATCTTTGATTCATCTAGCTACGGGAAGGTTCTGATTTGAGCTATTTGAATACTTTATAGAGTAGCAAAAAAAAAGTTTTGAACTACAGTCCCTGCATGAATGCTTATGTTGTCATGTACAATTTGATCATCGAGAGTGATAGCGCTACTACAGTGATTGATGAGAGCAGGCGCATGATAGATGCAGGGCCCCTATTGTCGAGGTTGATCACGAAGTGCCGACCCAGCTTGCTAATTTTCTGGGCATGCATGTAGAAATCCATGACAAAAAAGTTTATAACCAAGTGCAAAATGATCTAGTTGAGCTTATGTTGACGCTTAAAGTTAAAGGACTCAAAAACTGAGTATTGATCTAGTTAAACTTCTCAGATTTCAATCTCCTTATATTATTGTATGAATTATATATTTGTGCAACTAATTTCTATGTCGTATCAACCTCATGCTTACTATATATATCGGCTCGGTGTAGTGATAATGTGCAGAAAATAATTAACAAAAAACTCGAATGTCGTATTTAAAATTATGGTAAAGTAATTTGAAACATTTTTGGAATTTCGAGATTTTGAATTCGAGTCAAAACACCATGTTTTTTGGTCAACTTTAAAAAAAAAATCTGATAGGGGCGAACTGAAGGTAGTCAGTCCATAGAAAGAAATTTAATGGCGACCATGGAAACAGAGAGACAGAGATTCTACCGGTACAAACGGAGCTGGTACATTATTGGCAGTACATGCGCAGGGCTTGGGCTTCCGGAAAGAGCGAGAAAACACAGCGCCTGGCCAGCCAGGACGTACACAACAACAAAGACGGTACAGTAGAGAGAGGATACGGGATACGGGATACGGAATACGGTACAGTAGCTAGAACGGTTCTACTCCTGCTACGCTAGGGCACAGTCCAAGCTCCAAAGTCCGGCAGCCTTCCCCCTCCACCGCCATTGCCGCAGCACGAAATGAGAGAGGGAAGGCATGGCCAGACTCCGGGCTTCTTTGACCCTGCGAACGAGCAACGCAACAAGAAGTTGCACTGCATCGTATGACGACCTCACGGCCGGCCGGCCTAGCTAGCTGCTGCTAGGCGGCTGCACGCGCCTCCTCCATGCCAGCTGCGGCTGCCGCGGCGCCGGCGCCACGGGCGGAGGAGCCGGAGTGTCGACGCGGTTGCCGACGTACGTGAGCGTGGGCGCCGCCCCGCCGCCGGAGCCGTCGCGCGGCGGCGAGAAGGCCGCCGGGAGGTGCTCGTCGGTGTGGCACGGGAAGGTGGAGCCGCTGAAGTGCCGCAGCAGCGCCTCCTTGCCCTACGACAAGACGAGACAAACGTGAGCATGCATGAATCATTGCGTATAATTTGATGCGACGCAGTATGTACGTACCTGGATACGCGCGGCGCGGATGTCGATGACCTTCTTGGTGCCGTGCACCTTCCACCGGGCGCCGTGCAGCGCGTAGTGCAGCCCGCGCGCCGCCGCCGCCGTCGTCAGGTTCACGAACGCGTACCCCATGTTGCTGCTGCACTTGCTGTGTCATTTTGAGGTTTTGATCATCAGAAAATTAACTTGCAAAGATCGGAACAGATCATAAGATCAAGAAATATGTATGTACTCTCTAGCTACCCGCAAAAAAAAAGTACTACTCTAGCATATTTTTCTACACGAAAAAATGCACGCCATGTACGTACTAAGATAGTAGTTTTGGTGCCTTGCCTTGTCTGTTTGCTTGTTCTTTAGCTTTATCCAGACGAAGGACAACAGATAAAGGAAATAAAGGAAAAGGAAGTTTATCTTGGCTCCTATGCATTTCATCCAAAGCTAACCTTGTCATTGCAACTTTCAGAGCGGTTGTTTTGTACTGTACTACTAGAGAAACAAAAATGCAGGAGAGGAAATCATGCTCACGGTTCATGGATTTACTTTTCACATAGGGAAGAAAACAAAAAGGAGCAAGAAATTCAAATTAATGTACTAGTACTCCATGAGTTTAGTAGTACGGGTTCTTCTCATCATGTTCTAGTTTGTCCCATTATTCTTTAGCTCTGTGCACACGAAAGACGACAGTGGAAAGAAGAAAGTAAAAGGTGGTTTAACTTGGCTCCGATCCATTTGTACCTTATATCATCCAAGTACTACTGTTTTGCGGTACAATAATAAAAGAAGAAGAAAGAAGAAGTAACGCAGGCGATAATTTCATGGTTCCGGCAGTTCCTCACCTGAAATCCATCGGCAGGTAGAGGAAATCGTAGGCGGCGGCGACCACGGGCTCCTTCTTCTTCGTCGTCGTCCTGCTGTTAGCGCGGGCGCAGTGCTCGTCCAGCAGCTGCATCATCTCGCATGGCCTGCACGATTACAATGAATCGTTCGTTCGTTCGTTCGTCAGATCTACTACTTAGTAATTAAACCACACGGATCTATCTGCAGTGCTCTGCGGTGTGCAAGAACGAGAAAGAACACGATCGAAGCAGGTATTCATTGCGTGTGCATGGAGGATGATGCGGTCGCCCGATGATGGTCACTTACTTGAGCCTGTTGGGGACGTTGCGGATCATGACGGTGGTGACCGCCCGCTCGTGCCACTCCGGCGCGGGCATCGGCGACGGCGGCGTCGTCGTGAACGTCGGCGACGGCGGCCTCGCTTCCGGCTTGCAGGCGCGCTCGGCCGGCGCCTTCGCCTGCCGTGGTCCGACCACCTTGCCCCTTCCCCTCGCTGCCGCCTCCTGCTGCTGCCTGCGCAGCAAACGCGGCGGGGCCGTGCGCTTGCCAGGGCGAGGCGCGGAGACAGGTAGAGGTGCATCCTTCCCGGGCTCGGCCGCTAGTGGCATGGCCGCCGCCGCCGCCTCCGCCCGCAGCTTCTCGCCGTCCACGTCTTTGCCCACGATAAATAAAGAGAAATGCTTGTGCGGAGCGGCGCCGTGCGGCAGCGCAACCATGGGATGGGAAGGCGCATGCGATGTCGGCGGTGGCGGAGAGGGGACATCCTTGCAGCTCAACGGCGCCGGCGGTGGCGACGAGGGGACATTCTTGGAGCTCAAATGTGCCGGCGGAGTCTTCGACGGAGGCGAGGCGTTGCCCTTGCGGAGGAAACGCCCCTTCCCTACCGGCACCGGCGAGCGGAGGAACCTGGCAAGGAAACGATACGGACCTTTTCTCCTCGGCCGCGGCGGGAGCGGGCCGAGAAAAGGAGGCAGGGGCGCCGCTGCCGGATGTGGAGGAGGAGGAGGAGGCGGAGGCGGAAGAAAGCCGTAGATGGGTCCGGGAGGGGCTACAAGGAATGGTGGCAGGACCGGGAAGTTGGGACCGAAGTGAGAAGGCGGCGGGCAGGCGGCGGGGTGGTAATCGCACGGCGGCGCCATGCAGAGAGTAGGAGGCGGTGGGGGGAGCAGGAAGCGGCATCGGGAGAGGAACGGCGGCGCGTCAGCCCTGAGCTTCGTGACGGCCATGGGCGGAGGCGGGGAGTGGAGGGGAAAAGGCGCAGTGGCAAGAGGAGTTCACCGGCGAGAGAGGGGCCGTGTTGTCTGGCGGGGGACAAGGGCTGGGTTTATAGGTCCGGCCGTCGTGGTTTGTGGAGACGGGAGTGGTACAGTGGCAGGGCATGTTTTTTGGACAGTGTCACTCCGACTTACAGACAGACACGTACGCCGAGAGTGTCTACCAAATTTTTCAAAATGTTTTTGCTTGCTTGAACTGTGGAATATGATTGTAACAGAAAAAAGGTAAATTGGAACGATGTTGATTGTTCTAAGATTGTTTACAGTCTAATCTCTAATGAGTCCGCGAATCCAAAATCTAGCTCAGTCTCGTGGATTTCACTGATGTTTAAATCCGCCATAAAGATGGGTCATTAGAAATTAAACTTGGAAAAATCTATTTCCTCGTTCCAAAATTAGATGAGTTCCACTTTTTTCAAGCGGGCAAAAGCTTTGCCTTATAGGAGAAGCAAACATGGGGAGACCTAGGACAAAAGAAAAAGGAGATGACATAATGACGGTCTAAGATACAATCTCAGCTAAATGCTTGGCGAGTTCGGGTCTTCGTAATGGCATGCCACTATTGGAGAACGGTTTGGCGATCCGATCCCAAATCCTGAAGCAGAGAGGGACAAGACAACCAAGATGAGGCAGCTTGCCATATTCGTCTAGAGTAACGACACTCAAAGAAAATGGGTCGGGCGGTTTCTCCATGGCTGTTGCAGAGGAGACAGTGTTGGTTATGAGGCCATCCACGAATAGCAAGACGATCGGCAGTCCAGAGCTTGTTTTGCACAACAAGACAGACAAAAAACCTGCACTTCGGCGGTGCCCAGGGTTTCCAGATGAGACGAACAAAAGAGGAAGGCGTGGCTACCAAAAGTTGAGCCTTGTAGGCACACCCGCCGTGTAGCATCCGTTAGACTCCAGATGATAGTATGCGCGATGTCTGGAGTCAGAGCAACGGTTTGGAGGAGTTCCACATACCTTGTGAATCTACATCTATGACGTCATGCCGGCCAACAGCTCTTCTTTGACCGTCGACACTAGGTATGTTTGTTCTATAATTTTTTGCCTAGGTAAATGAGATAGCGTGTTTCGTTGTTTGATAGTTTTCATTTTCTAATTAATAGACTATATCTATTGACGATGAGTTCATATTTGAACGATATATACGACTATAGAGGGAGAGGGTGAACATGAGTTTATGTAGATTTTTCTTGAATAAAGTTGTATGCGGTGATACTTATAAATTACTGATGTGGCTTTAAGAAATAAGAAAATAACTCCATATGCCTAGCAGGATGCTTTGGGATTAATCAGATATAGCATAGATTCCGCCAAATGTGATCAAAAGAAAACACAAAAACATAATCTTCAAAAGGAATGTACAAAGATGAATCTTCAGAGTTCAGATTATAAAGATAACAACACAAAGTATAGTAACTGTAATAATTTGAGTATTAAGCTACAAGAAGTTGAGACAAACAGATTATGTGCTGCGCAGGTTTAGATCAACGATGAAAGCAGATATTGACCAAACAAACCATGACGATACAATCAAGATAGAGAATACAATTCGCTTCAGCTTTTTTTAGTTGAGCTTCAGTAGCTTGTTTTTTTCTTGAGACTTTCAGTAGCTCTCAGTCTCATACTCTCATGTATCCACGAGAAGTCGAGAACAGGTGGGTTTTACTCATGGGCTCTGCTGGATTCTGGGCGCGGATATTCATCACCACAACTATGGGTAGACGCCCGGCCTATCTGGAACGTTCATCCCAAATCCAACGGTGTGTGCGATATTTTTACAAAAAAGACCCCCCACTTGATGAAATAGAGAAAACGACGCCCTATATATAGACCCCTCCCCATTTCCTAATCATTTCCCCACCTCCCCACCCCCGAGCTCTTCTTCCACCTCCACCGGGCCGACCTCCACCTCCATCCGACAAATCTCTGGAGCATGGCAGCCATGGAGGCGAGGAGATGGACACCGGCGAGCTCCACTCCAACAGCCCCCTCCACCGGCTTGCCGGACTCCCTCCTCCAAGCCGAGGTCGCCGCCAAGGTCGGGCTCCACCAAGCCGTCGAGCTCCACCAAGCTCACGTCCACGAGATCCAGATCCAGATCTAGGGTTTCTTGTTCTGGTTCATGTGATTTCGCGTTCTTGTTCTGGTTCATGTTATTTTCTTGAAGATTTAGATCTGGATCCGAACTTGTTTTTTCGGTTTCTGGTAGATTTAGATCTAGATCTGTTTTTCTGATTTTCTTTGAATAGGTTGTAAATGGTCTGTGGTGTCCATGGAGGATAGATCTTTTCTTTCTTTTTAATGTCTCAAATCTGGCATCCGTGGTTTCCAAAGTTGTGGAGATTTCTTTTTGTGGATCCAAAGTTGTGGAGACGTTCCAGGGATCAATTCATCCAACTTGCATCTGTTTATTTGGAAGCATTCACACCCTGATTTTTGCCTATTGTCGTTGAGCAATACATGAACGAGAGAAATGGTTTTGATTAAGGCAATAACCATGACATGTTTATTTCTATATTTGTGCAGCGTTAAAAAAGGCAATAATCCATATTTGTGTAGCTTCTTCCATCTGTTAAAGTAAAAAAATGGTTCTGTTCTTGAATGCCATATGCTCCTATTAATACATGAATCCGAAAAAGATTTCCTACCATTCTGCGATTGATGGAGCATTGATTTTCCTTCCATTTTGTGATCCGAAAATCTTGTTCCGGATCTGATCATGTGATTTTGATGCTCCAAAATCTGGATCTTGGCAAGAAATCCGGATCTGGATCATGTGATTTTTTTCGATTTCTTGTTTCGGATCTGATCTATGTGTTTGGATCTAGGCCTTTTGTACAATCCCGAATGTCTTGTATCCGGATTTCTTGTCACTGATTTGGATCTGGGCATTTATTTTTTGTCACGATTTTTGGATCTTGTGATCTTGTTCATATATGATCACAGCCGGATCTGATAATGTCCCTTGATATGTTTTGTACAGGTTCGTTCTTGTGTATATTTGGAAAAATAGGATCTGGCAGATTTCTAACGTGAATCATGTATGAATCGTGTATGAAAATTGTATGAATCATTGTATGAATCGTGTATGAAATGTTGTATTTTGGAGATTTTTGTATGAATCTTGAATGAATCTTGTATGAATCGTAAGGACCATGTATGAATCTTATATGAATTTTCTCTTATACTTCACAGAATTATTTTGGTATTTTTTTATGAATTTATGAACCGAGTATGATCTGATGTGGATCCATTCTATTTCACACACATACACACACGAGCAAAAAAATTCTAAAATCACAGGGAAGGTATGATCTCATGTAGAATTTTAGAATTCTAAAAAATTCTAAAATCACAGAAAACGACGCCCTATACGCATTAACTAAATTTTTGTATACGGACCAATCCATTCAAGGAACCCAAAAAATCGGATTTGGGAGACCGTTTCCATACAAAGAAAAAGTGTTCTGCATCCACATACTAGAAGGCAGAAAGCAATCCATAGTCAGTATTTGTTAATACTAACAATGAAAAGTTAAGAGGTATCTTCATAATAGTGAGGACTTCATTGCTGAAAATATGTGAAAACGAGGGGCTATGATGCAAAATGTTTGCACGGATCTCCAACAAATAGACGTTTTAGATAAGGTCGGGCGGCTCCCCATAGTTGTGGTATCGGCGCACTCTTCTGGGCGGCTGTCTGCTGCTGTTTTGTTTTTGAGCGGATCTGGTGCTGGTCCAATCTGGGTGCCCTATACAATGCTCTTAGAGCATCTCTAACAGAGCCCTCAAACTCGGACCCTCAAATTTTTTTTAAGGTTCACCTTTTTTGAGAATTCTACTCGGATCAACGAGCGACGCATAGCAGAAACCGTAAACAGAACTGGAAATATTTTGATTTTGGCGAGAACAAACTAGAGTTCTTCCCCAATTCATAGCACAGATGCGTTAATCACCGATCCATACATAATTAACATAGTTCTACACTAATCCAAAAGCTAAACTAGATTAATAAGGTCGCCGCCTAACCCTAGTGCCAAAATTTGGCTCACCGGAGCCTCGGATGCGGCGGCGACGCGGCAGAGACCGACGACCTTCAGTCCTCGTCGGAGACGAGGTCGATGACGTCTTCGGCGTCGGACTCCCAGAAGGCCTTCTTCTCCGCGGCGAGCCGGTTTGCCTCCAGCCCTTGGTGGAGGAGGATCGCGTCGAGCTCCTCGTCGCGGGCGACCTGAGCCTGCTTCTCCTCCGCCTCGCGCACCGAACGGAGCAAGACTTGAGCCATTACGGACTCAAGCGCCTCGTCGGCGACGAAATCCTCCGGCGCCACGGAGGACTCGTAGGCGGCGCCGTCGTAATCCTCCGCCGGAGGAAGTGCCTGCAGCGCGGATGAGGCGGAGGTGCTGCCGTTTGAGCTCCCCTCGCCATTGAACACCGTGCCGCGGCGGCAGGCCTCGCGAAGCCGGTCGAACTCGTCGACCTCGCGGCGCCAGAACCCCCTCGGCACCAGGAGCTTGCGGTTGCTGAACCTACGGGCGCCGCGCTTCCGCCCGGCATCGCTAGCGACCGCTTGCGCCCGCCGCTACTCCGAGTAGTCGCCGTCGAATGGGTCGCCGCCTCGCGGCGGCGTCGAGGCCGTGCGCTTGCGGTTCATCTCGTGGCTGCGGGCGGCGGTGGATCTGCTGCGGCTGCGACGGATTGCTCGTCGGAGAAGAGAGAGGGGCGCGGCGGATTTCACGTCGGCGGCGGCGGCGGATAAGGTTTACGACCTAGAAATGGCCTCGCGTCCGGCATAAATACGGATCCCCGCGCCGCCCCTACGGGCGCCCTTATCCCGTTTACGGGCCGCATCCTGTTTACGGACTCTGCTATGGGCTAAAAAACGGCGAAACCCGTAAACTCGCCGGAGCTTTACGTTTTTTCGCGCGTTTGAGGGCTCTGTTAGAGATGCTCTTAGCGTTTTTTTTTTACATGTAAAGCATAGCTTTATTACGACTGACTGTTAGGCAAATCGTCCATTACAAGGACAGCGATATTCGCTGGGACATCTGTTTCCCACACATTCATCAGGCCAGGTTCACAAGATGAACCAAATTTAGTTAAAGCATGTGCAACACCATTTACTCCCCTTCTACAACTAATTATGGAACATTTGGAGAACCAAGTTTTGCACTGTTGCTTCAGATCTTCGATGATAGGAGCTGCAGGGGACAGATCAGCTGCAGAATTGTTCATCGCAAACATCAGGAGTTGTGCATCAGTCTCAAAAACAGCTCCGATCGCCCACAGACTTGAAGCCAAGTTGATGGCTGCTTCTAACGCCTTCAGCTCAGCCATGAAGGCACTATGTATGCCTTCGGAGCAACCTGATGCTGCCGAAACGATCTGGCCATCGTTGTCACGCACGGAAACGCCTAAAGTTGTTCCCGCGTGGGCCGGCCTTTCCATTCCACTTCGGGGTTTTTTTTTTCGTCTTCCAAATTTCAATAAGTCAAGAAAAAATATTTGTTTAAAAATAGTTAATATATGAAAAAATGAATTTTTTTTAATGTGAACATATTTGAAATCTGAACCATTTTCAGATACGAACCTTTTTCAAATATGAACCATTTAAAAAATGAACCATTTCTTAAAATGAACATTTTTAAAATCTAAACCCTTTTCAAAATGAATCATTTTTGAAAAATGAACCATTAAAATGACAATTTAAAAAAATGAACATTTTCATAAAAATCTTAAAATATACATAAATTTAAAAAGAGTAAAAAGTGAAAAAAAAAACAACCAAAAAATAAAAAAACAACCAAGAACCTTTTAGAATATTCCGATAACCTGAAAAAATGATTTGGACAAAGAGACGGGCCGGTCGAAATAAGGATACAACGAAACAAAAATGTGCATGAAGGAGTATGCGTTAGTGTGCTAACCAACACAACGGGTGTTGGCTTGGGATCGGTCTTATCTACTCTCTTGGTGGCCTGGATGCAGCTATATGGGCTTATAGATGTGCACATGGAACAGCTAGACTACTAGACTAACATTCTACGGAACTAATGTTCACCCTTTGATCCGGATTAAGTGTCGTGGAAACATAACTACGTACGTACGTCTCAACGCTCAACGTCCGATAAACTTTTCAGATCGGAGGGAGTATAAAAAAAATAGCTGAAGCTTCTCATGTTTTGCTCAAGTGCTAGGACTGCGCCACTCCTCGTAGGTGATGCCGGTGACAGTGCAGTTCGTAGGGACTCCATTCCAGCGGCGTAAGAGGGACAAGGTGTGGATGGCACCTCTCTTCGTTGATGAGGGCTCGCTAGAAAGGCGCTATGCAGAGGATTGCTCGACAGTCGACACAACCTTAAACCTGCTATGGTACGTCATCAAAATATTTTGCATCATTTTCAAAGTATCGCACAAACTCAAATTTTGTCAATATTGTTGTAGACTTAGGAAATAATTTATGGATGCCAATAATATTATTAAGAAAAAATAATCGAAAACGACCAATTGATGGTTTCTCCAAAATTACAAGAAAGGTGTCTACTAACCATGAAGACGATGTTGTCCATGATGGCCAGCTTATCTCTTATCTATTTAAGGACGTTGTGGAGGTTGATATGAGAGAAATAGAGTTTGGGAGCATGCTATACGGTCTCAAAGCAGCCATTCGTGAACCCAAATATATGTCCTCGAAAAATATCTCAATCTCAAAGAGGTCTAAACTGAACTCGCCTAAAATTTTCATCGTATATTTTTTTTAACTATAGCGATCTAGAAGATTTTGCTAAACATCAACACATTTCTAACTACGTGAATGACCATAAATTAGTTTTTTTGGTAATTACATACATGGGAAAGCATACTTTCCAAGACATATTCTTGATGGATTTGTAGGAGGTCTAGATTATTGTTGGCATTGAATTTCTGGAGAGGGAGACGCGAATTGGAATTTTGTTGGTGTTAATACCACATCCATGGATTTGTTGGCCACCGGTGAGGGTGATTTTAATGTCAAAATTCACTTTCGGAGTATGATTAACAGTTGTAAGTGGAGTCCCATTATCAACTAATCCCTTCGATCCAAATTAGATGACTTGCACTAGACATGTTACAAGTCTAGACCGGGGTGAGAATTAGCGTTCCTTCTCGTCTCGAGTTTAGAGAAGCTCGATGGGGGTACTCAAGTAATCTTGCTTACTTGTGTTTGAGCAGCGTTCATCTTTCGTTAATTTGGATATAAAAAACGCAACTCTCTTGAGGTTGATGGATTGTCCTACATTTCTACTTTTAGATATGTGTTTTTCATTACCAAGTTATATCTTGTTGTTTTTCTCGAACATATATAAATTCAATAGTTTCTTTACGGAATGCCTAGTGCGCTTTATTTATTCGAAAGCAAAGTTGCACCGTTTATTACAAAGCCGGAGGATCACCATCAAGTCGCCTATGTTTGTTTCAGTTTTGCTTCAAATATTAGGTCGCCTCGTTTTTGTTTACCATTTTGCTCGGTGCCTATTTTGAGCCCACCATCCCTTTTTATCACGCATTCTCCTCAGAAAATACACCTACTTGTGTTTCCGTTGTCTATGATAATGGAAATCGATCCAGGTTGGATCGCTTGGAAAGAAAGAAGAAGGAATGTACGCCAACGTTTTCCACTGCTCACTTGTGCTATGAATATGATCAACGAGCCTGGTTTAGCTCCCTGTTACATACTTTAGAATTTTTTATTATTTATGACGGACCGTGACCAGGTCATAGCGGCCAAACGAAGTGCCCACCAACCTCTGAAAATCTCAACTCTGACCACAGATGCACGGGGAGATCCAAGACGACGCCTACCCCTGTTTCCCTCACCGGCACACGGGTTTCGGCCCAAAACCATCAAATTTTCCAGCATGTCGTCGTTCCCGCGCCTACACCACCCACCAACCGTCGCCAAGTCCACGGCGAGCCTTCTTCTTCTTATAAAAGCTCACCGCGGATCGGACGTGGAGCACAAAACCAGCAGCACATCACCGCCTTCCTACTCAAAACCACTGCAGAGTTCAACCAGTAGAGCACACGCAGCACAGCATGGCAGCCTGCAGGATGGCATTCGCCACGGCGGCCGCCTCCTTAGCCGTGCACTGGCTCCTCAAGTCCTTCCTCCAGACGCCGCCGCACCCCGCGCTGAGCCTGCTGCTGCCGGCCGCCTTCTTCGTCGCCCTCGCCACCATCGCGGTGGGCGGCGGAAAGAACGCGCCGCCCGGGCCCGCGGCCGTGCCGGTGTTCGGCAACTGGCTGCAGGTGGGCAACGACCTCAACCACCGCCTCCTGGCGCGCCTCTCGGCGCGGTACGGCCCCGTGTTCCGCCTCCGGCTCGGCGTGCGCAACCTGGTGGTGGTCTCCGACCCGCGCCTCGCCACGGAGGTGCTCCACACGCAGGGCGTCGAGTTCGGCTCCCGCCCGCGGAACCTGGTGTTCGACATCTTCACCGCCAGCGGCTCCGACATGGTCTTCACCGAGTACGGCGACCACTGGCGCCGCATGCGCCGCGTCATGACGCTGCCCTTCTTCACCGCGCGCGTCGTGCAGCAGTACAGGGCCATGTGGGAGGCCGAGATGGACGACGTCGTCTCCGACCTGCGACGCGACGAGGTGGCGCGCGGCGCCGGCGTCGTCGTGCGACGCAGGCTGCAGCTCATGCTCTACAACATCATGTACCGCATGATGTTCGACGCGCGGTTCGAGTCCGTCGACGACCCCATGTTCGTCGAGGCCACCAGGTTCAACTCCGAGCGCAGCCGCCTCGCGCAGAGCTTCGACTACAACTACGGCGACTTCATCCCCATCCTCAGGCCGTTCCTGCGCGGTTACCTCAACAAATGCAGGGACCTGCAGACCAGGAGACTCGCATTCTTCAACACCAACTACGTCGAGAAGAGAAGGTATAGTACAACTCGCCTTAATTAACTCATGATTTTACTACTACTTCATGCATAAGTGAGTAACTAATTTCGGATCGAATAACAGAAAGGTGATGGACACGCCGGGGGACAAGGACAAGCTCCGGTGCGCGATCGACCACATCCTGGCAGCGGAGAAGAGCGGCGAGATCACGCCGGAGAACGTCATCTACATCGTCGAGAACATCAACGTGGCGGCCATCGAAACAACCCTCTGGTCCATCGAGTGGGCGCTCGCCGAGGTGGTGAACCACCCGGCCGTGCAGCGCAAGGTCCGCGGCGAGATCAAGGACGTGCTCGGCGACGACGAGCCCATCACCGAGTCCAACATCAGCAGGCTGCCGTACCTGCAGGCCGTGATCAAGGAGACGCTGCGGCTGCACTGCCCCATCCCGCTCCTCGTGCCCCACATGAACCTCGAGGACGCCAAGCTCGGCGGGTACGCCATCCCCAGGGGCTCCAAGGTCGTCGTCAACGCCTGGTGGCTGGCCAACAACCCGGAGCTGTGGGAGAAGCCCGAGGAGTTCAGGCCGGAGAGGTTCTTGGGCGAGGAGAGCAGCGTGGACGCCGCAGTCGGCGGCAAGGTGGACTTCCGGTTCCTGCCGTTCGGCATGGGACGCCGCAGCTGCCCCGGCATCATCCTCGCGCTGCCGATCCTCGCCCTCATCGTCGGGAAGCTCGTCAGGAGCTTCGACATGGTGCCTCCGCCGGGCGTGGACAAGCTCGACGTGAGCGAGAAAGGCGGGCAGTTCAGCCTGCACATTGCCAACCACTCCGTCGTCGCCTTTCACCCCATCTCACCATGAAGTGGAATTCAGGTCGCTTCAGCCGTCAACCCAAAAAAAGGATAATCTAGACGCACGATTTTAAATTCGGTTTGCTTTACACAGATTATCTATATCTATACTATCTATACTACTTATAAAAGAGCGAAGTTAAACTTTTCTATGTCCACCCAGATTTGTGTACCCAGAACAACCAGCACCGTTAGATCATCCCCATTTAATACTATCCAACAGTCGGTGTTCATCTGATCGTCTGGCAAATAGTCTGACGGCCAGGATCGATCCTGTCAACCCGGCAGACCATGTTCTGCCAGGGTTTGCGGCGCTACGGGTACCCATCCACACATGCTTTTCTAAATCGATCAGTTTAGGAAGCCGAATTAATTCCTCGCGTGATCTTCGCCCGCAACAATTCCTCCGCGTCCTCCCGCCGCTCCGCCGTTCTCAGTCATGAGGAGGAGATGGCGGCGACGGCGGTGTCTCCGGTCCAGGCGAGGCCATGCAGCGCCATGAGGAGGAGATGGCGGCGACGGCGGTGAGGTCCCCGTCTCCGGCACAAGCGAGGCTATGCTGCGCTATGAGGAGGAGATGGCGACGACGGCGGCGAGGTCCCCGTCTCTGGACCAGGCGAGGCTCTGCTTCACCATGAGGAGATGGCGACGACGGCGGCGAGGTCCCCGTCTCCTCCCGCGACGCCATCCGATTCACGCCGAACGGCAACGAATCAAGGCCTCCGGCGACTGATGCGAGTGACTGAAGGTCGGATTTGATCCCTAGACGTCTTATTCGTCAGCGCCGCCGCGCGAATCGAGTAGCTACTCGCTCCAGGAGTTCGACCCGGTCCCTGTTTGTAGGTGAGGCCACAATCTCGCCTCCTCCTCCAAGATCCCTTGCCGTAGCTTCGAGACCCCAACGGTCGTGTCCCGAGCTCCGCTCAACACCGAATTACGGTCCCACTCCAACCATGGATGCATCGGTCGATTTTGTGCCCAGCCGAACAGGAAGTAGGTGATGGCGAGGACGGGGAGAAGAAAATCAGCAAGAGGTATTTGCACAGAGTCATCTAGCAGTTGCATCCCTAATTTATTTCCTCAAAACTCTGATAAGTTCATCGATGCACTCTTCTTATTTATGGCACGATGGCTTTAGAAGTACACTAAGGTTCTTGGTGTGTGGGCTACAGGGGAAGCCGATGAACTGCGGCGGTGTGACAGCTGCGATACTTGCATCGTCAAGATACTTGCTACTGCCCAACGTAAATGACTGCATCATGTGCTAGAAATGTGGCGCTGTCTTGAATACCACAGTGGCTGCTCCTATTCTAAACTGTAACTCACAACGGATGATGTAAAGTAAGTGGCCGACTAGATGGAAAATCCAAGCGTCCTTGTTACAGAGCTCCCCATGACAACTTGTGGTTCTTCCTGATTTTGTTCTTGAAACTCATTGCCTGAATTGAGTTCAGCGGCATTCCTTCAATGTACTCTAGGTTGTTGATTCCTCCTAGACTACTTCAGCTATAGGATGCCAATGCTCGTGCCCTCTTAAATTATTTTATGTCAAATACCTTGTGAGGTTCACTATGATGGATGATCAGTAGCTTACTGTGGGTATTATCACTCAGTTTTCTGTTACCCTATCATATATTCCTTGGTTATTCTCATTTGCCAAACCAAAAAAAAAAGAATTATGTCATGTTTTGCGGTTAGCATTAGCATGCAGATAGATTAAATGAACACTACTTTATGTGCTCGATGATGAACTCATTTAGATAATTCTAATATTGCCGGCTATGTAACAGTGTCTTATTATTCATGTAAATTGTTGATGTCCGGGTGTGATCATTTGTGCCTTACCAGATTTATTTACATCGAAGTTATCCTTGCATTCTTCTTTGCACATCTTGTCATAAGCATATTAATTACTTGGGGATGCTACAATCATACTCCGATGGAGAGAAAGAAATGTAAGCTCAAATAAGATGACGCTATAAGCATTAGATGTTTTATCTAGGATGTAACAGAAATAAATTGATAGCATGGGTCTTCTCATTGATGAGAGTTGTGGCAAGAAAAGAAAGATTTCCAGTATTTTCCTTTTGACCTGCGAGAAACTGATAGCATGGTGTTGATTGGATGATGACTTGAACTTGTAGCTTGCTGGTTCAGAGCTTATGATCATGTAGCTCTACCTTATACTATGGACCTAAAGAGAGTAAGCAGCGGATGTCGCGGCCGTCGGGGCACCGCTTACTGACATAAGAGCTACTCTGAGGAAGCCTATTTATGAGGTGAGGCCCAAGTCCGAGAAGAAGATCGCCAAGGTGGCCGGGACAGATGACACCCAGGGTTCTTGGAGAGGCCATGCTGATCCCAACACTGCTAGAATGTTGAACGAGAGAAAGCAGTCACAGGTAAACTTATTGAGCTCAGAATTTATTCAGGAACCTCGCTATTCTGATTCTTCAACCACCAATAAACCTGAGTTTGTCCTATTTTTGCAGATCAAGGAATTGAACTCTTATGTTGCTATGAAGAAACAGTGAGTTACTACCTATCTTGTGATGCCATTGTATTATAGCCACCTTCTGCATACACACCCCAGGAAGATTTGTCCTTGTGCTGCTAATTTGAGTACTATAGTTGCTCATAAACTTGAAGGAATATGTTTCATCAATTATGGTAACTTTTTAATATGAATTATGGTAACATTTCATGAATACGTATATTGTTTGGATTGCAGACATGCAAGTGAAAATAAGCGAGTAGATCTTTTTGATGGTCCAAGTGAAGATGGCTTTGGTGAAGAAAATGTGCCGTTAGCATCAAGTAAGTTGCAATATCACAGTCCATGTGAGCAACTTAATTTGGTAGCATGATTCCTTCCAGGCTAATAGGCTACGAATATTCCTTCCTTTCTATCTTAACTGTGGTTAATAAATGCATTGAAAGAAAGTAAACATCTGTGACATGTCCTATGTGGATTTGTATATCTCTCTCTAAGATTGTGATCCCTGCATGTTTTAATTTATTGGATGAGACTGACCAAGCTCTCGCATGGTCTAAGCAGGTTAGCTTTCTCCCGCAGTGTTCCATTTTGGGTTCATGGTGGGTACAGTAGTTCGGCCTTGTTGGTATGTGTTCATGCAGGGCTGTAAATTTGAAATATACATCAATGTTTCATAAATGAGTTTTTTTGTTGGATTGTTTGTGGAATTTAGCAGTCGACGATTCGTATATTAAAGATGAGCTATCAAGTGATGAAATTTTATTGGCAGTCAAATGGATGCGTGATTTGGGTTGATAAAATTTTATTTTTATTGGTGATAGTACTTGTAACAAACATGCCGTGTCTTGGGAATAAATTTCTGGTGTTAAGATTTCACTTCAACGTATTGGTTTAATGCCATATGTTTTGGAGTTAGTAGTTATAGTTGTGAGTCTTGTGTATATACGTAAGGAAGTGTAAAAAATTCATAATACCTTATCCTTGTTATATGCAGGTCTACATCACCATTCAAGGGAGCAACCTCACGCTGAACTGTTCGTTGATCTAACTATCCATTAGGTTTGGTTTCTCGGCATTTATCAGTAGTTTACAACATGATAACAAGACGTGTAATTGCATATACACTAACTGAACACAACACAAGGATGCATTTGAAAAATAACAAGATATGATTTGTTCTTTAACTAGAGTTATTTTCTATATGCATCAGTGTGATAACAAAGGTGTCTCATTTTAAATTCTAATATTTACTTTTTTTCTATGATACTTTCATGAATTTTGGTTCGTCTATTTTCAGGATGTACGTGCACACTAACTATTTTGCAAACTTTATCTCTTCCGGAAAAAGGGTTTGAAGGCCAACTGTCACAAAATCAGCCGTTTTTGTTGCACATGGATTTTATGTTATCTATACTATTTATAAAAGAGCAAACATGTTAGGATACATAAATTTTTATAATCATGAAGGTCATTTGTGGTTTTTGGATGATAAATTTTATGTTTTTTTAACAAAGAAAATTACTAAACTAGAAATCACATTCATATTTTGAAGACGTGCGTGGCACGTGCACGGCTACTAGTACAGGAAAAGGACAATATGTCCATGGGGTAACGGGTTCTACATAACGTTTTTTCAGCTTTGAAGATTTATTTTAGAAATCGAAATGTTTTATGGTCATTCATTTTACAAACGTGAGGTATGATGCTCTGCTCGGTTTCCTGTCAGCGTCCCATTGCTCTCTTTTTTATTTACTTGCGCACGTGCCTAAGATCTCTCTACCATGCGAGCGGCGCGTTTAAAAGAAGACAAAGTTTTGTTTTTTTGAGAAACACAGTACAAACACAGACGCTTACAACACGCGCGCACACTCACCCCTATGAAGGCACACACGCACACCCTACCCATATGAGCACCTCCCGAAATACTGAGCCGGCGGATTGAGTCTTGAGATTGACGAAGTCACACCACGGACGCCTCGCTGTCGACGGGAACGTCGCCTCCCACTGAAATAATATTCCGCCTAAATGCAACACACAGACGTCAAACCTGGGATTTAAACTATGGTGGGCTGAGGGTACAACCACCTGATAGTCATCCAACCACAGGTTGGTTTGCAAGAAGACAAAGTTTACTACACACTGAATTGATCACTACTATAATCCACCGCATTGCCGAGTATCAGTGGTTTTGCCTAGTGTCAAAACACGGGACACCCGACAAAGAGCCGGTATACCGAGTGTGTAAATAGAACACTCGGCAAACAGAAGACACTCGGCGAATACACACTTCACCGAGTATACACCAATTAAGCACTCGGCAAACATTGCACCACTCGGCGAATACACACTTCGCCGAGTATATACCAATTTAGCACTCAGCAAAGCAGAGACACTCGGCGAATCACGTGTGTCCAGACATTCTGGTGGACGGAGTCATGACAGAGGTATGTATTTGCCGAGTGTCACCTAACACACACTCGGCGAAGTGTAAAAAAATGAGTCTTTTTTAAGCAAATACAAAAACTATGTCGTTTCACAATGGCAAGCTACCGTAAAAAAAACAATGGCAAGGTGATCTGTTTGTGAAGTCTGAACTAGCTTCTGGGTTGATGTAATTTCCTTGTGGGTAGATCTTGGCATGGTGTTGTGGGACGTGATAGTTCATGATGCGTAATGTGTGGCCAATGATAATTTCCTATCTCAGTTTTTGTGCTGCTGTTTAGGCAAATCGAGTTCATTGCATGAGCGGGGACATGAATCATTTGACGAGTGCGCAACGTGAAGAGGAGGATCACAACGGGGTCATGAATCATTTGCATAGCTTTTATTTTTCATTTTTCCTTTCAAATGACTAATTTATGGTCATTATCATATCACAGTTTGTGATAAAGTTCTCATATTTGGTACATATGTGTGCCATGGTATGGGAAACAACGTCGATGAAGCGATTTTCCAAATTATTTAAAAAACAATCATTTTACATTTTTTAAGTGCTAAGAATGTCTTTTTTGTGAAGCAAGTACAGAAAATATGGTCCAAAATGGAACCCATCTAATTTTCACAAAGAGTAGTACATACTTGATGGATAATCCCTAAATATGGTGAATTTCCTTGCTTTCTATATAAATTCGCCTATTTAATTGACTTTATGCCGATTTTCCCGAAAATAATTCAAATTTGAACTACAACTGTGTGATAGTTTGCTCTGAAATTCCTACAAAAATAATTTTAAGGTACACAAGTAGTGGTTACATCGTAGAACCGTTGATAGTTTTGGAAAATTTGACCACTTTTGATGAATAGCCATGGTGTCCATTTTGATCGTTTTTTGAAAGAAATGAAAAAAAAAAGTGAAAACATACTAAAAAAAAAAAGAAACCCTTTGACATGGAGTCCTTTTGTATGTACTAGTTTCTATGAAAAATGATAAACTTGAGTGTTGAAAAACTTTTCAAAACAAAACTTCACAGAAAGGTCAATCATCTACAAACATGCATAAGTTTCAAGCCAAATGACAAATGTATGGCCATTATTGTGTCATAGTTTGTGATAAAATTCCCATACTCAGCAAATAGGTGCGCCATGGTATGGGAAACAACATCGCCGAAGCGATTTTCCAAATTATTTTTAGAAATATCATTTTCCATTTTTTAAATGCTAAAAATGAATTTTTTTTGTGAAGCAAGTACAAAAAATATGGTCCAAAATGGAACCCATCTATTTTTTACAATGAGTAGTACATATTTGATGCATAATCCCTAAATATGAGGAATTTCCTTACTTTCTATCTAAATTCTCCTATTTAATTGACTTTATGCCGATTTTCCGAAAGTAATTCAAATTTGAACTACAACTGTGTGATTACAACTGTGTGATAGTTTGCTCTGAAATTCCTACAAAAATAATTTTAAGGTACATAATTAGTGGTTACATCATAGAACCGTTGATAGTTTTGAAAAATTCGATCACTTTTGATTAATAGCCATGGTGTCCATTTTGATCGTTTTTGAAAAGAAATGAAAAAAAGTGAAAACATACTAAAAAAAGAAACCCTTTGGCACGGAGTCCTTTTATATGTATTAGTTTCTATGAAAAATGATAAACTTGAGTTTTGAAAAACATTTCAAAACAAAAGTTCACAAAAAGTTCAATCGTCTACAAACATGTATAGGTTTCAAGCCAAATGACCAATGTATGTCTATTATCCTGTCATAGTTTGTGATAAAGTGTCCATACTCAGCAAATAGGTGTGACATGGTACGGGAAACAACTTCGCCGAACCGATTTTCCAAATTATGTTTGGAAATATAATTTTCTATTTTTTAAGTGCTAAAAATGAATTTTTTGTGAAGCAAGTACAGAAAGTATGGTGCAAATGACAACCATCCAATTTTCACAAAATCAAGTACATATATGACGGATAATTCCAAGTATTAGAATTTTTCTCGGTTTATAACTATTTTTTTCCTACTTAAATAACTTTAGACGATAAGACAAAGAAATCATATCTGTGATTGGCCAGGAGAGGTTTCACGCGGATCACCCATCTGACCCATTGGATCCAGAGGATCGAACGGCTCAAACCCCTCCCTGCCATGGCTAGTTGACGTGGCTCACCCTTCCCTTTTTTGCCCCCTTTTTCCCGTTTCCTTTCTTTCCTCTTTCCTTATCCCTACAGCCCTGCTGGACTGGGATTCAGTGACAGGCCATGGGCCAGTCACGCCGTAACTGGCCACTCTAGCCACCGTTCATCATCCATCCAACGGATGAGATTGACCAAAAAATTAAACTCGAAAATAAAATATTTCTGAAAATTTTGAAAAAAATCCAGTAAGTTGTGTATGTATTTATAGGTATTCTGAAAAAATTCCATGTCATTTGGATCACTCGTTTATGAGTTAATAGATTTTTAAGATTATAACATAAAACGCTATTTCATGATAAACCACTTATCCAAATGAAGCGAAATTTACACAGAATACACAACGGACCATATAAGGATTACTGGAATTTTTTCAATTTTTTCTAAAATATTTAGTTTTGAGTTCAATTTTTTGGTCAATCTCATCCGTTGGATGGATGATGAACGGTGGCTAGAGGGGCCAGTTACGGCGTGACTGGCCCATGGCCAGTCACTGAACCCAGTCCAGCCCTGCTCCCGACTCACATCTTGTCCAGTGACGCGGACAGCCTGAGGCCCGGAGCTTGGAGTGGACGCCGCTGGAGCTTGGAGCTTGGAGGGGACGCCGCCGGAGCTTGGAGGTGCCGGCGACGGGGAAGGTCGCAGGCCCACGAGAACGCACCGTCAACCCGTCCTCCAAGTTCCTACTCGCCCGCGCTGGAGGCTATGAAGCAAGCTGTTCGGGGTTGCCGCCGCGGCGTACCGCTGAGCCGGCCTAGAGGCGATGGCGGGGATGAACGGGGCGCAGCAGCTGCGTCTCCAGCGTCCGTGCTGCGCCAGTCCGACGGGGACGGCGGGAAGCCTCGCGCGGCGGCGGTGGAGAACCAGGCGCAACGAGGCGCAGGGGCAACGATGCGGCCGGAAGCGACCGGCTACGCGGCGAGGCTGTGGGGACGTAGGTGACGGCGGGCCACCGCGACTGGTTCGTTGGGGGCGGCAGCGGCGCACAACACGTCGGGGATGCAGGCGGAGGCGGCCCCCGCGGCTGGCGGCGTCGGGGATGTAGGCGATGTCGCTGTTCTCCGGCGGCGGCATTCTTTTTTTAAAGGGTTTTTATCGTTCTTGCCACTATGACCAAACCTATACTCAAGAACGCCATTTGACCAATCAAATACTCAAAAACGCCACCGCTCCGTTACTTCAGTAATTAGTTTTGCAATTTTGGGATGTACACCGTTAAGTACGTGTAAAATTCGATAATACCCCTTCACCTCTGACAATACATCCCCACATACGATGTTAGTGGACTGTGCAGTTTCACCCAAATCGCTCATCCCAGAATTACAAAACTGATTACTGAAGTAACATAGCGGTGGCGTTTTTGAGTATTTCATTAGTCAAATGACGTTTTTGAGTATAGGTTTGGTCATAGTGGCAAGAATGATAAAAACCCTTTTTTTAAATTCTAGTACTAGTTGAATGCCCGTGCGTTGCCACGGTTCACTATTTTTTTTCTTATCACACATATATAACATAATATTCACATGTATTGAGATAAACACATAATTAATAAAAATAATATTCTACTATACTTTAAATGTATGTGCGGTGCGACATAATACATATTGTAATGGATGCGTGAGAATACAAACTTGGCAAGCTATTTTCTAAGCAAAATTAATTGGCACATTGTAATGCACTCGTTCTTAGTTAATTATATTTTGAAGATTAATCATAAGACGATAGGGAGATAAAACTATAAACATATGTTTCAAGAACCAAAGAAATACATGGCCATATTTCTAGTTTCTAGTTCAGAATTCAGAGAACATTTCTAAAACAACATTCGTAATTAGTGGTTGTTTACCGTTACCAATGTCGTAGTTCTAAGTGGAACACTGTGTACTTGCTCTAAGTAAAGCCGGTCCCAAAGTGCTTAAAATTTGCATAACCAAAATTGTGCAATTTTCGAACAGAACAATTGTGAAATTGTAGCAGAAGCCATTAGGTTTCAATGTCTTACGGACTGTGCAACGTTGTTCTCTTCATCTTGACATGCTACTAAAATTTTAAAAATACCCTTCAAATATTTGCAAAAAATGCTTATGTGGATTTCTCTGCCCGTATCTACCAAAATACAAAAGATAAATCCATAAAACAACAGCAAATCGACTTGCATATTGGAACTCAAGTCAAGACACTAATGGTGGTGCTAGGGCAGTTGTCGCTCATGTTGACGTCCCTGCTCGTCTTGTACTCCATGAGCAGGTTCATGTGGTTTAACATCGTGAGCTTCGCAAACCTCCAGTGCGTCTGGCGGTTTGCTGCTCTCACGACTTTTCCCCATTTTCTGTTGGGGGAGACATAAGGGAGACAAGGACTTATCTGCAAACATGTATAGAATGGTGGGGTCTTTTCATTAAAATGCCATAGATTGCTTCGTGTTCGTCAGATTTAGATCAAACGATCATGGATGAAAGATGGCAGGCACACCATCATCACCAACTGTGGTTTTTATAGGAGTAAAGATTTAACTAGTTTGCCGAGTATTACACCCGGCACTCGGCAAACATCTCCGTTTAGCTGGACGGCGGCCGGCTGGACGTGCGTCCTTTTCTTTACCGGGTACAAGGAAAACACACTCGGCAAAACAAAACAAACTCGGCAAACAATTCGCCGAGTCTCCCATGAAAAAACACTCGGCAAAGGGACCTTCGCCGAGGCAAATTTTACCGAGTGTGCGTCGCCGAGTGCAGCACTCAGTGAAACATTTGCCGAGTTGGATTCCAGCGTTGGCCGAGTATTTTGCATACTAGGCAACAGCGTCGATTCTAGTAGTGGACATATCGTCTAAACGGTTCATTCCATACAATGCCACGTGTTCGACTTCCACGGAAAAGTTTTCCGCCGCGAGGGCAAAAAAGGAAAAACTAAATCTGACAATATGCTATGATCATGTTACAGTTTCAATAAGACCATAAACCAACAGAATTGTATATCAGGGGTATCTGCGTAATTAAGGTGCACAACAAGACAAGTATCAAAGAATGTGGTTAAATAGACAAAAAACGGCCTAGTGTCTCTAATAACAAAACGGCCATCCATGTCGGGCTCACATCTTCTTGAGTGCTTTCCCCAATTAGGTGCATCAATCGTAGACCCGAGCTTCAACATTGGCCAAGTTAATCATCAATAAGAAATGAACTTTAAATATATCAGACTATTTATACCGACATGAGGTTATGCTTTCATGATATATTACTATGACCTATTGCAAATTTTAATCAAGAGCTCTTGATGATACACTTGTAATTTCAAACCATCTCACAACCTTGTGAATATTGAATTATAAGCCAAAAGGTTTTTTCGTTCTCAACTTTTTATTGCTTTCGTTGATTTTTATTTGGGCTCAGTCGGAGTTCATACTTTGTTACTTTTATAATTCAAGTATATTCACTTGCGATCTAAAAAACATAGTTCTAGTTTCAAAACAAAATACATCATGAACGGTTATGACTTGTCGTAGTGAACACCCCTCCAAAGTAAGTTATAGAGGTAAAATTACATTTTAAAAAGTGATAGTACAATTTTGTTCACCACAATTAGGAGAGTTTAAAGAATATGTACGCAGTATCCTTCTAATACACAAGCGAGAAGATACCAGTTGAAAACACAAACATATGACATGTTGTATCATATGTCATTCACTACATGCCAATTTTAATCCCGTTTTGGTTTACTGAATACGGGAATAGGACATTATGTTCATTTGATAAAGGGGTCTACATAATACTTTTCACCTTTGACAAACGTATTTTTGAAATCAAAATTGTATTGCCAACTTAGCATTCGTTTGTCAAACACACATCTATGCGACAATCGGTAACAAATATGCTAAATCTTAAAGAGTTAGTCAATTAACGGATAATATGACATGTGGGCTTCATATGATGGGTCCACGTGTGATTCCAACATGTATTGGTCCGATTACACCACTCCCCCCTCATAAATTTCTCTCGCGCGCATGAAAGAGAAGTCGAAAACACAGTTAGAATTCTCCATCGAAAATCCCGCCTCGACACAATCTTCTCTTCGACATCGGTGGCGCCCAACACGACCCCTCTATGGATTGCCACTATGCATCACACTTTACACCACAATGAAGACCTGGAGTAGGTGTTTCATTGTTATGCTTTAGAGTCGAAGGAAAATTTATACTATCAAGAGGGTATTAAGGGGGCACTAGTTCAGAACGAACAATGTGAAAACAGGTCAAAATCTTCATTGGCAACAGAAAATCCTACGTTGTGTGAGTCTCGTTACTGATGTGAAGGCCCTTATCAACAACAAGGAATTAAACGGCACCGACGAGGCTAGTTCTTGGCAACAGTTATATCTCCGTTGCCGATTGGTCGATCACATCAGTAACGGAGTATCTGATTCCGCTCGTTCGCACTGAGTTTCATAGCCTACAACATGAATATAGATGTCATCGGACATGAAAATCAAACCGCTTAAACAGATAAATATTAGCAAATTTTATTCATAACATATATCAAATGTCACAATATGACGAATTACAAGTATCTCGCTAAACTTATCTTTCCCGTGCCTCGCTGAACCTATCATTGTCATGACTCGCTAAATCTATCATTATAACGTCTGACTAAGCTTATCATTGTCATCTAGTTACACCTATCATGGCGGATAGTGCAGTAAGCTTAGTGTTGACGTATTTCTATTCGTTGCGCCGAGCGAATAGTAGGCAAGAAGGTGCACCTTCTACCCGCTGCCAGCAGCAGAGCGCAGCACGGACAACGACGAACCGCTGCCGCTGCTAACGCTAACTAAGGTTGGTCAGAGGTCGGCACCGAGACGACGTGCACTTCCGGCGGGCTGCGTAGTTCCGATAGGACGGAGGAGACGGAGCTCCCCAGCTCTGCTATGTCGCAGTACTTCCACGTTGCCGCCTCCCGGTCGACAGTCGTAGATCATCGGCTTCTGCCATTGCGTCGACATCGTTGTTCTTCGGCTCTAAGATCGCCCGCACAAGCGCCGCTCTCGTCACCAGATGTCGTGTTCTGTCGCAGAGATATCTCAGCGAAAATTCTCTTGCTTTGCTTGAACACCGGCCCCTGATTTTCTTGCTTGGACCTTACTCTCGTCAATTTATACACCAGCACAGGACATCGGACTAGTATGGAATGTTTTACCTGACATGGAATATCTTACTGTACTGGCCATCATAGCCGCCGGCCTGTCCTCGATTCGGCATTTTTCATTGCAATTCGTTCTAGGCGTGCAGCAGCACAATTGATTCCACCTTGTCTTGCAAGTACGAAAAGAAATTCTCCTTGTATGCAGAGTCAGGTGTAGGGGACTCTTCTGTTCTGAATCTTGTTTTCAGCTGGTGCTCTGCTTTCGCCTTCTGCTCAGTTTTGCACCCTACAAGAACTTGCGGAGGAGGCGCAACGCGGAAGTACACTTGGAGATGAGGATTAATCCATTTGTACCGCGCTGCGCCGCTTGAGCACTTGACCTGCTCCTCTTGTGACTGTTGCTCGCCCAAAGGAGCTTCGCACAACTAAACTCTGTTGTATTGTAGGACTTGGATGCAGTCTTATCCCACTTAGCTTCTTCTGAGTAAAGACTGAGGATGCATGGTTACATCTACCTGAACACTTCAGATTAGCACCATGGAAAACGCGCATCCACACAGAGAAGAAGCAATTGGGTTTAATTCGGTTAAGGCGGAGGAGCAAGAGAACAATAGAAAACCTCTTTTGGCTGGCAACAAGCAGACACCGCCCAGTCCAAACTGAATCGGAAGACAAGGGGAGAGATTCAGAACAGAGGTGTGCATCTGCTGCTTCATTCTAGGGTTTTCAGGTGATGTGCTCAAGGACATGTGTTGATCAGGGGAGCATCGTGATCCTAACTCCGTGAAATTTTTCTAGTGCAGATCAGTGGTGTAGTGTGTCAGCAGAAAGACCACAAGAGTGTTGCAGCGGTTGCTCTACCAAAATGCTTTCTGACTTGAAACTAACAGAATGCTGACATGAAGAACAGCAAACTCAGACCATATACGTAGAGAGATTCAGAGCAGAGGTGTGTGCATAATTTGGGTTTTTCTAGTATGATGCGCTCAACGTGTGTAGATAAGAGGAGCATCATGATCCAAAATCGCTGGTATTCTTACAGTGCTGATAGGTGGTGTATTGTGCCGGCAACAAGACCCCGAGATGACTAGAGTCGTAAAGCGATTCCTCTGGCCAAATGCTATCTTGCTCTACACAATGCTAGGAGGGATGAAGATCAGCAGATTCAGAACAGACACCTTCAGTTCCACTTAAGCCGAGAAATAAGAGCAGTATATAAGCAGGAGCCAAAAATTACCCAAGCAAACGATGCAGCAACCACAAGTTGCGTGTAAATTTTCTCTTGCTTTGTTTCTTCACTACATATCTGGCTAGTTCATGACGAACAGCAAATTCAGAGCAGAAGTCAACAATTGCGTGTAAATTTTCTCTTGCTTTCTTTCTTCCATTACATATCGGATTAATCGATACTATCACCATAACTGCAGCAGCAGAAGCAGGTACGTGGACTACATGATGATGATGATGTTGAAAAGCTTATTCACATTATCACATAGGTGTATGAGCTGATGATATCCAGATCCTGATGAGTGGTAAAAGGAGAACAAAAATTCCAATCCTATCGAGAGATCGTAGTAAGCGCAACTTCGCAGTAGGCAGCGCCGCCGTCGCGTCAGCGGAAGAACAAACGAGAAGGGGGTATACCGGCGCGGACGGCTATCCATCAGAGGCGGAGCAGCGTGTCGCAGCGCCAGTCCATCTCGTCGTCGGCGGCGGCGGCGGCCTCGGGGTCCGGCAGGTTCAGATCGAAGGGCAGCGAGGAGGAGCGCGGGGCCGGGGCCGGCGGCGCGGCCGCCTCGTCAGGGGAGGCGCCGTCCTCGCACAGCGCGGACGAGGAGGAGCCGCAGTAGCTGCGGCAGTCCTCCTCGACGGCCGGGGCGCCGCCGATCGCGGCGGCGCGGAAGAGGAATCCGCCGCCGCCGCCGCTCCAGGACTCGATGGTGCTGCTGTGGCTGGACGTGGCCGCCATCACCGCCACCACCGGGGCGGCGGTGACGGTGACGGGTGGCGGCGGCGGCGCCGGGGCGGAGGCGGTAGATGGGAAGTTGGTGCGTGCGGCGGCGCCGCGGAGGTCCCTGGCGGCGGCGTCGTAGGCGCGCGCGGCGGCCTCGGCGGAGTCGAAGGTGCCGAGCCAGATCGGGGTCTTCTTGGCCGGGTCGCGGATCTCGGCCGCGTACCGCCCGGACGGCCGCCGCCGCACCCCGCGGTACTTCACCTCCTCCCCGGGGGCCCCTGCCGCAGCCGGCGGGCCCGGCGGCGGCCTCGCGCGCCGCATCGCGCTCGTCGTCCTCCTCTTCTCCCCTCCTCCTCGGCGGCCTCGCCTCGCCTAGCTCGTCTGGTCTGCCCGTCTCTCGTCTCCCGCACTCGGCGACTCCGTGCGCGCCTTGTTTGTTTGTTCGGTCGGCTGACGCGGCGGGCCCGCCCACGACCGGGCGTCGGTTTGTTTGTTTATTATAAATCGCAGCCGACCGCGTCCCGGTGGTCGGGTCGGGCCATCCGTAGACGCGTCTGACTGGGTGCTGTTTTTTTTTTTTTTTTTTGAAATTCTGACTGGGTGCTGTTGGGTTGATGGGGATTTTCACGGTGAGGAATCGCGGTGGTGGTGTCGACCACTAGCCAGGCATATTCCTCGCCGCCGCGCGTGAGGGATCGTGCGGTGGATCTTTGCTTGCGCCGTTTGCTTACTGGATTATGAGCGCACGATCTGTGGATGAGATTGTTGGGGAGTCCAAACGGGGTACACGTTGATAGGGAGGGTCACCATCTCTGCAAAACATAATTTCTCTGTTTCTTCTGACCCGATCGCCGATCTTGAGCCTACAGCTAAGATAAGATAGTTCCACCCAGGTTTAAAATACAATGGAACAGACTTACATAGTTACGTATCATGTAAATTCATGATTTGAAATTTCCGTATATTAATTTCATTCTGGATCCTCACCAAAGTACCTGTTCCACACAGTCGAGAAGGTGTCTATTCCACAGCAATACAGCATAGAAGAAGAAAATGAACACCCAGCCATGCAACTCTGAACATCGGCACACAAAGGCAGCCACAACCCAAGTACCCAACCCAGTATCAGTAACACTCTCGGGCTTTGCATTCTTCCATCATCGGTCACGGCAGCCTGAACAACAGTTACAAGTTACTACGACTGACGAGAGGTCAGCGACAGAGTTCACTGGTAAGGGTTGCTGAAGTTCTTGAGGAGCTCCGGGATGTCGTAGGCCAGCATGTCGTCCACGGCCTGCACCATCTTGGGCTTGACCTTCTCGAACTTGTCGATGCTGTACGTGGCCAGCACCTCCTTGAAGTGCTCCACCTCGGGGAAGTCGCCGGCTGGAAGGTGGTACTCCCTCTGGATCTGTTTCCAACAGATTTCAAGCATCAGGGTCAGAACAATGCGCAGTAAGAAGAAGAATGGAAAAAGTTTGAATACGGATGAGAGCACATCATGAGATTGTGTATCAGGTATCCATTTGATCCCACTTAGCGATGGAAAGTGCGTTCTAACCACTGGATCATGGCAAGTACCTTTGCAAATTCATCTTGTAAGTTGTCAATTAGTCGCTGCTGAGCCTTGGCTTTCCCCATCACTGCAGGCATCTCCTTCTTCAGATGGCCAATTATGAGGGCGTGGATCTTTGCAGCTCTAGCACGCTTGACAAACTCATTGACCTATACATGGTGGGGGGCATTCATATTAAAACTCCGCACTTTGTAAAGGAATACAGATGCAAAAAAAAAAAAAGATAACTTACCCGCCGATCACAAGCTTTCTTAGGTATGTCTACCAGGTCAGCGAGCAGATCCTCCTGCTCTTTCTTTTTTTTGAGGATAAAGCAGTCGTTTGCCATTCGATTAGATAGGAGAATAGAGTTTAATTACAGAAAACCGGTCCACCGAAACTGAGACAAAAGCTGGCGAAAGGCCAGACCGCCCTACACAGTGGGCACATCTCCTGGGTCCTGTGTGTGTGCAAATGCCCGCTGGTCGATGTCCTCCTTGACCAAAGCGGCCACCTGAGTAATCTGCAGCGCGGTATTTTGGAAAATGCGTCGGTTCCTCTCCTTCCATACCCCCCAAATGGAGTAGATGATCGCCCCACTCGCCCGTGAATGAGTCAGCTCTTTCTCAAACAAGTCCTTTCCGATTGGCCCAACAGCTGACTCATTCACGGGCTTGTCATTGAACGACCTGCAAATATTTGTTTGGAAGTGAGTTTCAGGTTACAATAAAGAGCAAGAACCTTATTTGGGTCATGTAGAAATATTTAAAATCTAGTATTTTACTGTTAGTGTACAAGAATCATACAGCCTTCAGTCCATATAAGTAAGAATACTAAGTATTACAGAGAAAAGGGTGATGAAGAATACAGAGAAAAGGGTGATGTAGAAGACAACTATTACCCAATGTAGACACGCATAACCTCAGGCGTATTTAGAACTTTTCCGAGGGACCACATCAGCGCACCATAGACTCTCATAAGCTGCAGCATGAGAGTATAAGGAATTTTTTATTTGTATAATCATGTGTACAAGAGTACATGTACAACAAAGTAGCATACAAATAGATTGTGATGAAAATATATACCTGCTGAGTGTCAACTTGGTCTGCCTTGTTCAGAACCACCCGTATTTTGTCCTCATTTCCACGTAAAGATGAAATGACACGCTTGAACTCATCACTAATATCAAGCTTGTGGGGATCAAAGAGTAGAAGAATAAGGTCAGACTTAGCAGCAAACCATGAAGTCACACCAGTGAAATCATAGCTGCGCTGGGTCCTTTGTTTTTCACCAGAAAGAACACCAGGAGTATCGACCAAGGTGATATGCTCTAGTAGCTTCAAAAAAATAAGGCAGCTATCAGTATCTGGAATGGATTTCACACATGTATGAGTGCCTCGATTAAAGCTTACAGGATGCGGCATCTGAGAGCATTCGAACTTAGATAGGAATGCGCCCCCAAATGTAGTAAGACCATTGAAAGGCATATCGGCTTGGACAGCAATTGTGTTGCCAGGAACAGTCCTTTCATCAGATCCTGACTGATGTGGGAAAACGTATGAGATATCAACGGTTTAAATCTACAAGTACATTAAAAATTGCAGCAAACAGGGAATACAAACTGATTAGATTTGATGCCCAACATGAGCAGAAAATATAATCTGATAATGCATCAACAAATATTGTAAAACTGAGCAATTATTTCTAGCCATTAAAGAATATTTTTATGAAGAGTTATAGTGGAATGACGAGTGGGATTAGCAAACCAACTATTATCTTCTGCATCCCCATCTATTTCAGCAAAATAAGCACATGACGCTTTCACGATAAAAGACTATTTCTCAAACTCTTGGTTTATTACTAAGTTAACGGTTTAGCTGCCATCAATTCATGCTTTTGCTGAAAGAAACAAGAGCAGTTATAAAATTCCCAAACCATGCTACAATACTGATAAAGCGGGAAGTTCCATATCTTAATCCTCCAACTTAGCAGTGAGTATGGTATGTCATCCACATAGATCTTACATAAGAAAGAACTGATCTCAAAAACAAAAAGTAATTCAAACAATAGTGAACAGCTTTCAGCCCTCCAAGTAAATACGATCAAGTCTTAACTATCTGACAAATCTGTTATCCCTGGTGCATGTAAATCCAATATCCATGCAACACTTACCATGACAACTATAAATCTGTCAGTAGTTGGTTCTGGTCCGACATGAGCTCCTGCAATTGGAAAGACCAACTTAAGTTATGGCCTGATGCTATAGAGAAATGTACCACTAAAATAGATGGTGTGGACAGCACCAAACCTGGGTAGCTTGTTTTCAGCATGTGCTTAATGAATGTTGTTTTCCCTGTAGAATATTGACCCAAGAGCGTAACCATTGGCTTTGCATCAAAGTCACTATTCGTCTGAAAAATGGAACAATAAATTCAGTGGTGTGCAAATAATGGCATATGAACATTATCAGGATGACAGAACATTGCCATCTCTAACTGGAAACTGAGGTATGAGCATCAGTGGTATACCAGTAATGGGGTAGCAAAATCGTTGAACCGGTATGCAACTTCTAAAGGCTTCAGTTTTTCAATGTACAGCCTTTTTAAGCCATCAATGACAGAAGTAACAGCCGTTAGAGGCGCCTGCATCTGCAGTGTACCAAACAAAGATAGAAACCATTAAGTTTGTAAATGCAAACTCTGATTCGGAAAGGCCACTAATATTATTCAATTAGTTACAAGAGTTGGTACATACACACAGGAGCAAATTAAGATGCAATGTAATGACAAAATTACTAAAAATTAAAATCACACATAAGTCCAGCACCTTCTTTGCTGATTTTGAACTGAACCAGCTGTTTGTAAGAGGTGCTTGAACCTGAGATGTGCCTGAGCATAACATAAATTATTAGCATCAAACATGACCCAATAACACGACTTACCATATGGGAAGGTCAGCAGACCGATTACCATTTCTCTCTGGGCGAACTACATTCACAACTGCCGTTGATCTCTACAGAACAAACACCCGTTGCAAAGTGTCATCTTAGTGTCAGAAGAGGTAGTAAATGCATTCAAACGACACATCATAAGCTGCAGATTAAAGTTGTAGACTCACAGCAAGGAGTTCCTCAAGACCTTTCATCACAGGCGGGTCAAAGCTAATCAGGTCTGCAAGGAAACACCACGAGCAATCCACTTCAGACATCACATAGACATAAACTCATCAGAAGAATAAAAAACGAAAAACAGATCGAGCGGCCCGAGGTCACAGCCCACATCGGCACATCATAGCAAGCTAGTAACAACAACCTTCTCGCTTGAGGCTGTCCTGCGTGATCTCGTTCCCCGCTTGCGCCAGAGACACGAGCTGCAGGGTTGCGACAGAGGGAGCCATCAACATCACACAGATATATCTTCGGTTACCAGCAGCACAGGTTGGGGCAACTAAAATTATACAGCGGCTAAAACGGAGAGGGGAAGAGTGGGCAAACCTGCATCGCGGACGCGAACTCGCCGAAGCCGAGGAACCCCTGCCGCCTGGAGTCGGCAATCGCCCAAACCTTGAACGGATTTGCAAATAAAATGATTGGTCAGTCAGACCGCATTCAGCAGCGGTGACTCGAGGTACGTAGCAGCGAGCGAGCAGGGCGGGGTCGCTCACCTGCTTGAGGTCGGCGCGGGAGAGGCCGGACATGGCGAAGAACTTGGTGGCGTCGGCGCCCGTGACGCGACCGTCTCCATCTGGGTCGGCGAGGGCGAACCAGTCGGCGTAGATCCTCTGGTGCTCCTTGGAGCAGCCCACGGAGGCGGCGGCGGGCCGCGCGATCTCCATCCTCGGTGGCGAAGGCGGCGGGCGCGAGCAGCAGGAGCGGAGCAACGGAAACCTCACGGGATGCGGCGGCTGCTGCGTCGCTGCGTCTCGTCTGAGGAGTCGTCCCCCTCTCCTGTGGGCGTGGAGGTAGAATGGGGGAGGCATTTCAAAACGGGGCACACCCCCACCCTGCCCTACCCAGCACGCGCCCCCGTGAATTTTTCAGATTTTTTTTATGGGGCTGCTGGACGCTCCGTTTTCATTTATTAGGGCTGGACCTGGACTGGTGCTCGTAGTTGTTACGAAGGGAACAAATTGGCTCGGCCCATAAGAGCTCAGAAGGCCTGTTAGGGTTGGCCTATGGCTGTTTTCTTGTTGGGCCTATGGATTTTCTGCCTAAAACCACTTTGCTACATATTCGAAAAAAAAAACAGGGATGGTGTTACTTGAAAAAATAATTATGCTAATAAACATTGAGAAATTCATATTGATGTCGACAAAATCAACGTTGATGTCTTGAAATTATGTCGACAGCCATCGTAGTTCATTTTGGCAAGCCACATTAATTGCCTACTATGAGGTTTGATCTTTGCTTGGAGCACCTCAAACAACTTCACCATAAGTGGTCCCCTCAAGTAGTTGCAACGTTAGGAGAGAGAAAAATTTACGAAGGAAATGTTTGCTTTGCTCAAACAACTCCTAGAAACACAATCCTTAGAAAAATGATACTCCCTCAGTCCCCGAATAGTAGGACACTTACATTTCATTGGTCAATGAAGTACAACTTTGACAATGATTTGTACTTGTAATGTTTCTACACATTTTGTATAATGGTATTGAAATGAAAGAGTTTTGCAAGACAATTCAACGGTGCCATTTATACATTCTCAATCCATATTGTTTGACCAAAATCAAGCGCGCGGCGGGCATGGCCACCTTTGACCAAAATCCATATTGTTTGACCATTTGTGAAGAGTATTTTACTAGTGGTCAAAGTCAAACATCAAAGACAGTGGCAGAGCTCGCCCAGAATCTTAGAGGAGGGCAAAAGGAATAGCTAAAACACGGGGGGCAATTTGAAAAATTTGCTCATATATATGGTAAATTTTGCTCAAATGTGAGTAGTAGTATGGTAATTTTTTGTGGGTTAGGTGGGGGTGGGGGCATGGCCACCTTTGGCAAACAGTCAAAGATTATTGGTG
The DNA here is from genome assembly GCA_026929855.1 of Poa annua. Lineage (NCBI taxonomy): Eukaryota > Viridiplantae > Streptophyta > Magnoliopsida > Poales > Poaceae > Poa > Poa annua. Next base: position 11,824,914 of record CM049436.1, read on the forward strand.
CACCCTTAGGTGAGAACTTCATATTTTCTTGGAAATATCAAGTACAACATTTATGTACCCTCCCACGCTTTACACCCACATTCACACAACATTGCTAAAGGAGTGAGTAGTATATAATATAAAGATTACAAAGTCACCACTAATATCTTGTTGCCACTCCGATAACAACTTTAGTTCTCTTGGTGAGACACATGAAATGCGGAGTATGTCGTTTGACCTTTGATTCTATATTTTAGTTGTACATTATGCATGGAACCTACAGTACTTACTAGATTGTAGTGTGTAAGAACTAAGTTTTCCTGCTTAAGTGCTATATCCCACCACAAATTACGAATAAGTTGAGCACACCACAATAATTCTCTAATGCAACCATAGACCGAGTTTTTTTTATCACATGTGTTGTTTTCAAAGATCAAATGGTGGTCACTTTAAATATCATAGAGGCTGCATCACACCAAGTTAAGTGGCACTCGTCCGAGAATTACACCATAACTGGGGCTATGTGCCTAGACATCTAGTTTGTGCTCTTGTTTCTTCTTTTTCTGTTTCTTCCTTCCATGTCAATCAGACGACGAATATGGAGGCACGTCTATCAGATTGGGCTAGTGAGTTGTCAGTTTCTACCTCTTTTGGTATTGTTCCAACGGACTTTGTCCTAGCACCCATTTGTAATAAGAAATTCATTTTTCTTAAAAATAAATTTTTTTTGTTATCAAATAAAGTGGGGAGTTCCCTGGAAATGTTATTTCTTGTCAAATCCGGTGAAACAAGTCGACGTGGGCTCATCCAGGCCGCTAAAGTGGGAAAATCAAGGGTTCAGAGTAGCCCAGGAGTGAACTCTAGAAAAGCAGCTCGTGCATTCGGCATTGCGGCCAAGCGCTACCAAACATTTTTTTTTTAAAGTGCTACCAAACAGAGCTGTGCTGTGCTGTGGCCTTGTGGGCTTTCCTCGACCTAAACCGCAAAACCCTTTTCCCTCCTCTCCCCTCCCGTCCTCCTCATCCCGCCGCCCAGATCTCTCCCCACCTCACTCCAAACCCTAGCTCCGCCTCCGCGCAGCCTCCAGCCATGTCGGCGATGATGGTAAGCACCGCCGCCGCGAAACCCCGATCCCTACCCCGCCGCACCGCCGCCTCTCTCGCGAGTAAACTAGCAAGCTTTGGATGGGGCGATCGATGGTTCTGACTCGTTTTCTCGTGATCCTCGCTTCCCGCAGCAACCGCAGATCATCCTGCTCAAGGAGGGCACGGACACGTCGCAGGGCCGCGGGCAGATGCTGAGCAACATCAGCGCCTGCACGGCGGTGGCGGACACGGTGCGGACCACCCTGGGGCCCCGAGGGATGGACAAGCTCATCCACGACGACAAGGGCACCACCATCTCCAACGACGGCGCCACCATCATGCGCCTCCTCGACATCATCCACCCCGCCGCCAAGGTCCTCGTCGACATCGCCAAGTCTCAGGACTCCGAGGTATCCGCCGTTAGTCTGCCTGATTTACGGCTACTCGATGTTGCTGTTATAGCAGTAACGCCACCTCAGTGTCTTTCTCGGTGACGCATTTCTGGTGCATTGGGGTTAGATTTTGTTCGTGCATCAGATAAATGACTCCAATATGCCTACACAACTCATCTGTAATCTGATCTCTCTTAGATTAGTATGGGAAAGCATGCCTTGCTGTTTTTTATTGGAACTTCGAAGATTTTTATACAGCATTGCCAGTTATTGAACCAACTTGAGCGTTTTTATTAAATATGCAATGGCCTACCCTGTTCGTTCTGTGGACTACCTGCCTCATGAGCTCACAATTAGCCCATGGATGAACCCTGATGTTGACCTTGATGATGTGAAATAGCCCACTCGAACTATAAATTAGGGGCATTTGAGTCCGCCACTTGGTGATATACTGATATCTGCTTTTAGAACTCTACTTTGTCCATTATTTATACTCTTATCAAGTAAAAACTTCTTGAATATTAGTTCTAGGCATTATTTATACTCTTATCAAGTAAAAATTTCTTGAATATTAGTTCTAGGCATGGGAAAAAATAGCTATAGCGTTCTGAAAGCTGTCTTGCTAAACAAATCAGTCTAATAGCGTGATATAGCATGCTAATAGCGTATTTTAAGGCCGACAATAGTTTGTTACAGCGCTTTTTTGCCCTCCTTTTGCCTTCATTTTAGTTTTGGGTTGTTTTAGTAATATCAATCTTATATGCTGTCTGTGACGCAAATAAAACTAAGACATGAAGATAACCGCAGACGTTCATTGTCTTGTTTACTTCAGGTTGGTGATGGGACAACTACTGTGGTGCTTCTTGCTGCGGAATTCATGAAGGAAGCAAAACCTTATGTGGAGGATGGAGTGCACCCTCATAGTTTAATCCGTAGTTATAGGATGGCCGGCAACATGGTTTGTGACCACCATTACTTTTCCTTCCTTTTGAATGACTGAACTTTTACTTTATAAATTACATGACTGATTCTGTAACCTGAAATTTGCATCAGGCGATTCAAAGAGTTAAAGAACTGGCAGTCAGCATAGAAGGAAAAAGCCTGGAAGAGAAGAAAACATTGTTAGCAAAGTGTGCTGCCACAACACTCTCCTCAAAACTGATTGGCGGGGAGAAAGAATTCTTTGCTTCTATGGTTGTGGATGCTGTCCTCGCCATCGGCCATGATGACAGGCTTAACCTTATTGGAATAAAGAAGGTAATTTCCTGCAAAGTTGTCTTCTGTAGGATATTTAGCTTTTGTTCTACACTTCTACTCATCCAAACTCTAGTTTTAACTTATAGAAATGAGACTATTATGTAACAATGATATGGTTCTCGCTAGAAGATATTAAAGTTTGCCATTGTGATATATTGTTTGCATTAGGTACCTGGAGGTACCATGAGAGACTCCTTCCTTGTCAATGGTGTTGCTTTCAAGAAGACATTTTCGTATGCTGGATTTGAGCAACAACCAAAGAAATTCCTGAATCCAAAGATTCTTTTGCTGAACATTGAGCTAGAACTAAAATCTGAGAAAGAAAATGCAGAGATCCGGTATGTAACTCTGTCACTGCAAACACTTCTAGTCTATTTGTTTTCCATCTTTGATTTTGTTGTTTTATGTAGCTGTGTCACTTCAAGCGCTTATACTGTGTGTTTTCCCCAATGTACAGGTTATCAGACCCTCTGCAGTACCAATCAATTGTTGATGCTGAATGGAATATTATTTATGACAAGTTGGACAAGTGTGTTCAAAGTGGGGCAAAAATAGTTCTGTCGCGTCTAGCTATCGGTGATCTTGCAACACAGGTATCTTCATCTTTCTTGTTGTGTTCTCAGCTATGGTGCGGCATCTTTGTAGCCTAACACAATTCATTTTCCCTTTTACAGTATTTTGCAGACCGAGATATTTTCTGTGCTGGTCGTGTCACAGAAGAGGATTTGCAACGCGTAAGCTCAGCTTCAGGCGGAACTGTTCAGACCTCTGTTAACAATGTCATTGATGAGGTACATGCCTATTTGCGAATTATGTTGCTGTGCATGTTGGATATTGGGCATGTGGGTATTGCATCAGTTGCTTGGAACTGAACATAAGCTGATTATGTTTCTCATTACTCTTTTTGCTGAAAGGTTCTTGGCACATGTGAGATTTTTGAGGAAAAACAAGTAGGCAATGAAAGGTTCAACATATTTAGTGGCTGCCCTTCTGGTCAGACAGCAACAATTGTTCTCCGTGGTGGTGCCGACCAGGTTTTCTACTAATATCTTTTATCAAGTTCATAAACTGAAGTCAGCCAATTAAGCTATTTTAATTCTTTTGCTAGTTCATAGAGGAAGCTGAAAGAAGTCTTCATGATGCCATCATGATTGTGAGAAGAGCTGTTAAGAATTCAACAGTTGTGCCTGGTGGCGGCGCCATTGATGTATGTCAACTAATTCAAGCTAAAATGATTGAACCTGCCATACAGTTCTAAGCTGATGTTGGTTTTTCTTGTATAGATGGAAATAAGCAAGTATCTCCGACAGCATGCGCGCACGATAGCTGGAAAATCTCAGTTTTTTGTAAATTCATTTGCTAAAGCTCTTGAGGTACATCTTCGTGGCTCTCTTTCTGTTTTAAATTTTACCTGAAATGCGCTTCTGCTGTGTTGGTCGTGCTCAAGGATAATGATTCATTTGTCTTTTTTCTGGCACACATTTCTCTATTTTGTTAAATTTATGCTATGGAATGCACACCATTGTTGAATTGCGCATGTAGATTTGACCAACAGTCCGCTGATCTGCTCTCTATTATGAGGTCATAATGAATTTCAGGAGATATGTTGTAACTACTATGTTTGTTGGTTGGAGGGATTACCTCATCCTAGGATGTAGGTTCTGCTACTTATGAGAGGTGGAAGTGGTGGACAAACCCATTTGATTCCCCAAACCAAGAGGTGGCACAGCTTTGTAGTTAGGGTCTGTTTACCATCTGGTCTATACGAGAGACGGCATAAATTAGAAGTTCGAGACACCACTCCTTATGCCTTACCCCTCTCTATCAGAAAATGTAACGGATGAAAACATATGCGACCTGTGTTTTTCTGAACAGAACTTCTCATGAGTTGGCATTCGATTCCCCAAGCCAAGAAGTGGCAAACCTTTGTAGTTATAATGGTTGGTTTACAATCTGGTTCACAAAAAAGATGACATAAAGTAGAAGTTTGAGTTACCACTCCGTAAGCCCTACCCCTCTGTCTATCACAAAATGTAACTGAGGGAAATGGATGCAACATGTGTTTTCTGAAAAAAAAAACTTCTCAGGAGTTGTTATTCATTTAACTTCTGCTGGAACTAAGGTTTTTTTATGTTGGATTTGTTTTTGTCATGTTTTCGCTTCGCTTTGGTATTTTCAGCAAGGTTCGTAGCTATAACTTTTGAACCATATGCCATGTTTAGGTGTATCAGCTTATTTGTGCTACATCACATGTTTTTGCAAACTGCATTGTCTCTGCTCATTTGAAACATACTTGTGTAGGTTATTCCGAGGCAACTTTGTGATAATGCTGGGTTTGACGCAACTGATGTGCTCAATAAGCTTAGGCAGAAGCATGCATCTGGTTTGTACTCTTTACCTTTATGCTGTGATGAGTTGCTTGTGGAGTTATTTTACAAAGATCTGAATCACAAACGATCTATTGTCCAATATGTTGTTATGTTGTACCAGGTGATGGCGCTAATTATGGTGTTGATATCAACACTGGTGGAATTGCTGATTCATTTGCGAACTTTGTGTGGGAACCTGCAGTTGTTAAGGTAATTGTGCTTTCCTTTTGGTCCTTGAGCAATTTTCTATCCTAATATCTGTGTTGACATGTCACTGATACCTCTGGGCTCTTTTGTTCAGATCAATGCAATAAATGCCGCGACTGAAGCTGCTTGCCTTATTCTGAGTGTTGACGAAACAGTGAAAAACCCAAAGGTAAGATAGCACCAAATGCATATTATACACTAGTAAAACCGAATGCATGTTCTGTTTTTTTTGGAGTTGCAACGCCCATCTTCTTTTGCCAATGCACTCCGATAATGTTATGTCTGTATTGCCGCCCAACATGTTCATCCCGTGAACTAAATCTCCCTCGTGCTGCCGCGCTGAGAATTGTTAAGCCAATTTAAGGGAAAAAAGAATCGAAGTGATACTTTCCAGCTCAGGATTGAATAATCTAATATCTAGACCACCATTTACCATCGTAGTGGTACTACCAAGTCATTAAGACTGGTGAAGTTTCAGTAAGATCATACATAATTGGTCCTTATATGTTACTCCCTCCGTTCCATATTAGATGACTTCCTTTTGTCAAAAAGTGGATGTATCTAGACTTATAGCATATCTAGATACATCCACTTTTGTCCAAATAGAAGTCATCTAATTTGGAACAGAGGAGTACAACTAATGATCATGGTGTCCTTGTCCTGATTTGTTGGGTCTTGAATGCCCGCTGTTTTGACTGTAGTTGCTACCTATGGAACTTACTTTTGAGCAGTATATTTTTTCTGGGCTTAAGTTTATTTGCCTACAGCAGTTGTCCATGCTTTAGGTACATTCACATTGCATTTGTTCTTCACACCAGAGTATATAATCTAACTGTCACTTTGTTGTTACCATACTCTAGTCCGAAAGCGCACAAGGTGATGCTGCTGCGATGGGCGGCCGTGGTGGAGGTGGAATGCGAGGCCGTGGCGGGAGAGGCATGCGCAGGCGATAGGCGGGTAATTCCAATTTAGTCTGCCTTGTAATCTTATGCCGCCCTTGTGGGTCAGATTTTGAGTTCCCTCTGTTTGGGCCGTCGGTCCTGCCATCACCCACATCCAGGCTTTTGCAGGATTTGTATGTCTGTTGCGAGAATTTCTAGTGTTGAGAATGTGCTAGGCTTTCTCTTTGAGAATATGGAAGACATGTCAGGTGTTTGTTTTTGTCTATGTAGCTTTTACCAGGTTGTGGTGTTATAGCACGATCTATCTACTATTTGCTCTTTCGTGTTTTTTGTCCACATGGCCCTCTTGGTCGATGTGATATGGTGACACTATTGGTGTTGGTGCTGATGAAGCCTTACTGCCTTGCAAGTGCTCGGTTGCTGAATGCCTAACTTTGTGAACACCGTCCGCTAAAATCACGTAGATTTGCTTACATTCTGCTCACCCGTATTTCGACAATTCTTCGTCAAATAATTTGAGACAGAGTTAGTACCAAATTATCATTTCATAAAACTGCACACTTATGCGGACCTGGTCCTCACAGATAAATGCCCTGGGCAAGACAGCAATATGTTATCTGCAAACCAAATGACCTATATATACGATGATGCTCAGATTATCCTAGCTTCATGGATCATACGTACCTTAGAACAACGACCACTGGTAGTCCTCGATCTTTTCACATGCGTTAGACGTTTTCTACCGTATATTATCTTCAAAAGAAAAACTTTTCACCATGCTTCCCCTCATATGTCCCCGAAGGGATCCCGGGTAGACTAAAGGCGATGAGTGCTCTTCGCCTCTTCCTGATCAAACTTGGAGCAAATCGTGTGTTGTTTGAGAAATAAACCTTTTAAATTATGAAGATCTTAATAGTGTCTCGAGCACATACGTGCATCTTTTTTTTGTGAAGTTTATATTGACTGTGATAATCCAGCTCGGTTTCATGTGAATTATGGTGAAGCAAGTTGATTCCGGCCTGTCTATTTTATCTTCATCAGGACATGTGATTGTGAGGTAAGCCCGGAAAATCATAGCGCGTGCGTCACGTTTTGGAACCGTGTCGGTCGATCTTCTGGCAAGCTAGACACTCTTGGGATCCCACTTATCATCGTCAATCAACACGTATCCCTGTCCCATGCTACGATCGGATCCAGCATTCGTCAGCTCAGCGCTACTAAATAATGCCAGAGATCGCGGCTGCTTATCATGCAACCATAACAGACTCACATAAATCTATGGGTACATATGGTGTGGAGTTCGGTTGCCCATATAAGGTGAGATTGCACAAGTAACGACGTATTGGTGTCTGGTTATACAGTCTGTTTTCAATCACATGTATGGATGATTATTTTATAGAGAGTGCTTGGTTGATTTTATTATGATTGTTGTGCTCATCTTTCTTACCTTGATGAATTTACCTAATGTTTGTTGGAATTTGAGGTATTTACATTGTGGGCTTTTGGCTCATAGTAAATACAAATTCTGAAATTCTCTTTCGTCCATTATTTATGGCAGCTCATGTGTGTGCTAGTGGATATAAAATTTAGTCCCACATTGTTAGTTGGAAGAGAGTGGCATCACCTTATAAGGTGGAGTGTTGTGCTACTTGGCACAATGTTTATATATACAATATCGCACGTTCGTTCCCTTTCGTCTATAATTCTCTAACAAATAACTTGCAACATAGAAATTGCAAAAGAGCTAGCTCTGTATAAGAAAACTTTCACGTAATTGTTTCCATGTTCAAAAAAATGGAAAATAACTACTACATAATAAAACTTTGAAAAAGAACTACTACGTATGCTTCTAAATGTAGATTTTTAGCTTAATTTGGCCCACATGTATCTAGACATGTTTTATGTTTTAGTGCAAGGTTTATGTGAATCTTGCACTAAAACATGTCTAAATATATTTGGATTAAAAAAGCAAAAAATGCTTACATTTAGAAACGGAGGGAGTATTGTATAAGAGAACTTTCACGTATTGATTGATCCAGGTCGAGTTTCATAAGACATCTCCTGGGTTTTAGTGTCCGGGAGATAACTCTTGTGCTCAAAACATAAAACTTACAACAAGAAAATTTGCAGAAGGAGGAGAGAAAGCTACTTCTAAAAATAATTTAAAAAAGATCGATTAGGAAGATGATTTTTTCTAAATCATTCTCGATAAACTTTGGACGAAAACATGAGTTGTAGACATAATTTTTTTTCCAAATGTATTTTTATAATAGCTGGTATTTATCAAGAAACACAACAGCTGGTACAACTCGACGGACCAAGGTCAATACAAAATAAAAATATCAAAAAATATACTGTCCGGCTTTCTCCTTCAATTGTTTGACTGTACGAATTTGGAACATGCACTAAGCGTACAGCAAAAAGGACCGGGACACCCCCAAACACCCTCGTCAGCAAATATTCGTGGAGCTAGCACGTCGAGGGGTGGGAACGGGTAGCGGATAATTCGAATTATCCGGCATTCGTGTTCGAGAAATTGAAAAATGCAAATGGTAAATATTCGAATTCGAACGATCCGGATTAGTTTTTACAAATACAAAACAAATATGGTACTGAATTTTGAAACAAATATGAATATGGAAATGGATATATCCGTACTCGAATAAAATTATGTTAGCCAGTTTTGATAATTCTAACCTGATATGTCAATTAACTAACCTAAAAGAGTAAGAAAATGATTAATTACTATTGAACTTTAAACTATTATGTATTATGTAGCTATATATTTATCACCATACCGTTATATAGTTGACTCGTTCTAAGACAGGAGTGTATTATTTCGTCATATTTGTATCTGTTTTCCAATTGAGAAAAAGACATCCGATCCGCATCCGTATTCGACTAACATAGGCTCCGTATTCGTGATTGATAACATCTATATTTATATTCGAATTTGTTTTACAATATGAAAACTGATGTGGGAAGGACGTTATCCGATCCGTTTCCACACCCCTACACGTCGATGCAGACATTTTATCGTTGTCCCATGCTGGGATCAGATCCGGCATTCATCAGCTCAGCTCTGGTTCCCAATGCCAGATCATGCAACCAACCACAAAAATACAAATACAGTACTGTATATCTCTCTTCGTCAAGATCCCCCAATTCGTTCGTCACACCGTCCCTAGATAAATAGCGGGCCATACGAACGAACACGAGCACGCATCATCATTCTTTCCTTCCTTCACCGGTCAATCCCGTTCCCCAGTATCCCACATCACACGCCGCAAACACTCTCCCGCGGCACCGAGGAAAATTCTCCTCCCCTCGCCTCGCCGCCGCGGCATTTCCGCGAGCACCCTCCGCGCGCGCACGCCATGGGCTCCCTCCCGGCGCTCCTCTCCCCTCCGGAATGTGCGCCCGACGGCACCCATGCCCCCCGCGTGACGGTGGCGGCGTCGGACCTGTCCCCGCTCTTCGCCGCGCAGCGCCGCCACCTGGACCACTTCTTCGACCGCCTCGACATGGCGCAGGCGGCGGCGTTCGCGCAGGCGCTGCTGGACGCGCCGGGGGCCGTCTTCTTCACGGGGGTCGGCAAGTCGGGCATCGTCGCCCTCAAGCTCGCGCAGACGCTCGCATCCCTGGGCTTCGCGCGCGCGGGCTTCCTCTCCCCGGTCGACGCCCTACACGGCGACATCGGCTCCCTCTTCCCCGGGGACCTCCTCGTGCTGCTCTCCAAGTCGGGCGCCTCCGACGAGCTGCTCGCGCTCGCCCCCTGCGCGCGCGCCAAGGGCGCCCACCTCATCTCCCTCACCTCCGCCGCATCAGGCGCAGACTGCCCGCTCGCCGCCGCATGCGACCTCAACGTGCACCTCCCGCTGCAGGGGGAGGTCTGCCCCTTCGGCCTCGCGCCCGTCACCTCCACCGCCATACAGATGGTCTTCGGCGACACCGTCGTCGCCGCCATCATGGAGGCCCGACGCCTCACCAGGGACCAGTACGCGTCCAACCACCCAGCCGGGAAGATCGGAAAGACACTCATCTTCAAGGTACGTATATTATACCTTCCGCTTCCGTCAGAAGCAAGATTTACCCTACATTGGCACCAACATTAGCGAACTCGTAATTCTGTCTGCATCTCCCCTAATAATTAATTAATGGGCGAACTCAACATGGGGATCTAGTAAGATCACATCTTCTTATCATCAGCAAATTGCGTTCTGTCGGTGGGCTTCGCTCTGTTATTCTCCCAGGTGAAGTACTCATGATCCGGCACATGCTCATTGTGATTTGGTAATTTCGTCACTATCCAGCCATAATTGTCGCCATCTCTCTTTCATGAGGCATCGTGGAATTGTGACGATCATGTCCCTTGTTGGTAGGCCATTTTCGCCTTATGTTCAGCCCACCAGGAAGATACTTCGTACAACAATACACTCTTGCTAAACAGACGAATTTACTAGTAACTATTTTTGCTTGTCGTTTCTAATAGTATGGTTACACAATATATCTTCTCTTACTAATCAAATGTTGTTATGCAAACATATTTAGCTGATCAAATCCACATGTAAAAGGTGAAAATATCAACGTCACATTAAGTTTTACCTTTGGAATGTTATTTGGTAAAATGACTGTAAAATCATAACTTAAATAACCACCCTGCAGGTTAAGGATGTTATGAAGAAACAGAATGAGCTTCCATTGTGCAAGGAGGGGGATATGATAATGGATCAGCTTACTGAGCTCACTAGTAAAGGCTGTGGCTGTCTTCTTGTGGTTGATGATGAGTATCATTTAATTGGAACATTCACTGATGGTGACCTCCGGCGTACACTCAAGGCCAGCGGGCCGGCTATTTTCAATCTCACAGTTGGGGAGATGTGCAACAGGTTTGTCTGTTCTCAGTCTTTATCTTGTCTTAGAACCAGGTTTTGGAGAACTTTCTGGAGTGATACTCCAGAAACTTGTTAACTGGGCCATAACATCTATGGTTGGTTCCGTTAAAAAGGATCCATGGCTGGCATAAGGCACCTTTTGAAATAATGTGAAGTAGTACACATGTTAAAAATAATAACAGTCGTGATAAGAGACTCCTTTTGCTTATTTCCTCAACCTGTAACCTGTTTTTTTTTGTTAAAATCACAGGAAATTTATGCTAATCCTGTAACATAGGCTAGAGCTATAACTATGCTGTTTTCCAAGGGATTGTGGCATCTACTAGATATTCTTAAAATATATGCCCAGATTATGTTCACTTGTTTATTTCATTTATAGTTTGATGATAGAAATATTCTGATAAAAATTCATGATGATAACTGACTACTGAATGTTTCGTCACAAGTTCAGTTTCTTTTGTTCAGAGAAGTTTCAGTGACATTCTTCTACTGATTGGTTGTAATGTTGTGCCTTAGTACGGAAATATTGACTAGTTGAATCTCTGGTATTCCACAAAGTGAACTGTCTTATATTCCACAAGTACTTACAGTAGGGCGTGCCACACTTTACATGCAATACAAGTAGTTTAATATGGTTCAAAATTTGTTCAACACATTGGTTCAAAATTTGTTTTGCAATACAAGTAGTTTAATATGGTCTCGGCACCATCATAATTCCAACAAATAGATTCAAGGTATGCTTTAAGCAGTTAGACAGCTTGCCTTAGTATAAAAATACCATATGTCATAAATATGTTTGCATCTCTGGAAGGGTTCCATGGCTGCCCCTAGATCCGCCCCTCTACATCGCAATGTTCCTACTGTTCTCTCAGTCAGAAGTTGTCGCGTGCACTAGACTGGCAACAGCAACACCATAATGTACTTCTTGTTATTGCCATAGATCTGGTGACAGAGATTTCTGTCAGACCTTGACCTATTATCTTGTCCCAATAAGGGACCATATCACCACAGCTCCCATGAGGCAGTGCTGATTCCGTGTCAGTGAGAGACAGAAGCATGATAACTGCCCGTAGCCTGAGGTGAGGTGTTTTCAGCTGTCGCTGTGGAGGTAGTGATGCTGCGGTGCTGCCTGTAATACAGGACTGCTCCCATGCCCAGCTGCTTTTTTTTTTGAATTGCCATGCCCAGCTGCTAGTGCTTGATCGCGTACCTGGTGCTGTGTTGTTCAGTGAGTGCTATTGAGCTTCCTCGCAAATTCCGAAGTATAAAAAACGTAACTTACAGTTTCGTTATGATTGTCTAGCCGATACTGTGTGTGTTCATTCAGTCGTCGCAAGATGACTGGACATTCTTTAGACCTGGATTATTGTGTTCTGTTGAGCATTGCTGTGCAGAGAATTTTGAATATGATGTCCCAGGAACCCCTACTTGTGTGTTCATCTCTAACGCCCCTACTTGATGTTCCAGGAACCCCAGGACGATAACCGCAGATGCAATGGCAGTTGAAGCCATGGAGAAGATGGAGTCAGCCCCTTCACCGGTGCAGTTCTTGCCTGTCGTCAACAGCAAAAACATTGTGTCTGGGATCATCACATTGCATGGGCTGGTCTCTGCTGGATTATAACCAAGCCTTCGCCTACCAGCCTGCCCGGTTCTTTCTGATTCGTTACGTTACGTCCCGCCCGGTTCTTTACGGTTCTTTATGATTCTTTACGTCTGCTTGGTCGTCTGAGTAACTACATTGGAGAAATATCTTGTTTCATCGCTGTAGAAGCATCTGTAGCCTAGACACCTGGAAGGTTATGCGGAGACACCACCAGTGTCCTCCTAGTGCAGTTATAGGAATATGCGGAACATTTCTAGCTTGTTTAAATGAGTGAGTTCCTAGTGCAGTTCAAGGCAAATCTTACATTTCTATGTTGTACCAACGTCACGTGTGCTTATTGTGCGATCATACAAGTATGTAAAATGGGTCAATATGTATCAAGCACTATAGAATAATTCTGTTATTTTGCAAATGAACAATAGACCACATAAACATCAGATTCGCAGACACCAAGCACAGAATACCACATGCAAATAACATAAAGAGCCATGCACTGAACAGACAGATGGTTTGATGGTGCTTCTCCAAACTTCAGTTCCTTCAGTACCATAAAATCTGATACAGACTTCTCACTAAGTTGATCAGCAAGGAAGCAAGGTTCAAGCATTCCATATTCTCATACAATTCAGTTGCGACTTGCAGTGGTGTTCGAACCCTACGGCGATCTGGTGCTGCGAGGAAGCTTCACCTGTCCCATTCGGAATCTGGGTTTGGGCGCTCAACCCTGGGCCTGCTAGCTGGGGATGAGGGGCTTTGAGGGTGACTTGTTAGGGCCTGGTCCCAGCCCATGATGTGTGGCAACGCAAACTGCATAAACACATATACCGAGTAGTCAAACAAAGCGTAAATGAAGATCTAAGCAACATGTAATTGTAGAAAAACAATATGATTGAGCAACAAAAATATTGTCAGCCACAGCCTCAAGTTGCTTGTGGACTCACTGAGTATTTAATAGTCGTTACAGTATGATACACTAGAAAAGTCAGCCTGTTCAGAAAAGCAAGAATGAGCATCATGGGACAATGACCAACTAACTTTGTGGAAGAGATGAACCCATGCAGTATAAACCAAACCTGATGCTATAAAACATAATATTATGAGACAGAACTATCAAATTCACCAACACCAAAACTAATGTTCTTAGTTACGCATTAGAGATATGTCGGTTAGTTGGACTGAATAACCTGTAAGCGATTCAAGTTATCACCAGGATTTAGGGTACTTGGACAAGATAACCTGATGGCAATTTAGACAACATCGATAGATGAGAAATGGCAACATGGAAACTTACACTCAATGCTGTGCGCATAACTGCAAATTCAGCTTTTGTTATAGGAACCGACATGCGTTCATTTGTCTTCTGCACATTGTTCAGAACAGCTGAAAAGAAGATTGTCATGTATCTATTGACAAAATCATTCAGAAACAGCACAAAAGAAAGCACTAGCAGAATAACAAGACATGCACAAACAGTACAAAAATATAATACTACCTCCGGGCGGGTTTGATTGTCGCGCACAGTGAACTGCGCTAGTACAGAAACTATACTAGCTCGCGAAAGTTATTGCTGATCGGAGGGAGTACTAGGTAAGTAGGTATGTACAGTGTGCTGACTAAATAGCAGTAACAGACAAGAATTAAAATCTACTCCCTCCAGTCCGATTTAAGTGTCGCTAGGAAGAAACTGATTACGTACAATTTATTAGTACCAGTCCCGACATTTTTTAGAATCGGACGTAGTATCATAAGTCAAATTAGTGCAGGAGACTACTACAGCATACAGGGAGTGCACCAATAAAAGTTTTCACAAGTGTCTAACTGGCCATAGGCAGGAACAAAGTTTTTTTTTAAAGTTATGTAAGGCACACTAGCTCCTTCCAAAACCACAACAGAAACATATAATGAAGAGAACCATTTCATCTCTGAAAATCCAAGGCATGGACATTGATAATTATGTCCTTATCTTCAATTGATAAAATGACGTTTAGTCAGAGTGGTAAACCCAACATCCCAAAAATTTGAGGGATAAGAAATTAAAAAGGTACATTTACTTACCTATGTTAAGAAAGTATCCAGCATCATTGCCAAGAGGAGTGATCGACACCTTTTTATTCACTTGGCCTTCACCACTAGTAAAATATTGTTGAGGTTAGAAGGCTAAATTTATAAAACAGGAATCATACAACTTTTGTTTTCTTCGTACAGTCTACAAACCCTGATTTCATAGAAGGATCATGGATAAATTCGCAAGATTCAGCAGGCCCAAGGCTTATCAAGCTTCCGACTTCAGTTGGTGACAGAGCAAAGAGCTGTACAGCAAATGTTCCATCAATAAAGCCCAATGCAGTATAGAGTTTTAGACTATGTATTCCTATGTTGGCATAAAAAAGTGCACGAAAAGGTACTTAAAACAAATAAAGGAAGGGAAAATCAGATGCTTTTGGTCTTCTGCCAGCTATGAGCCTTTGACCACATTGACCAGCACTTGAAAAAAAAGGAGTAGGAAATGATCCTTGAATGGTTGTACTGACTAGAGGATAAGCCACCTTCTCTGTTGACTAGTGGAGTGTACATACCTAATTCACGTGAACCGCAACTGTAGCAATTGTTATGCACTTATTAAAAACTGCACACCTTATATTTTTAGTTGAGTTTATATCAAGCATAGGAGTGCGTAGTAATAATGGAAATGGAACTATATCTGCTTTGGATTCATGATGGTCATCACAGTATGAATTTGGTCTTGGGTCCATCATCGGAATATGGAGACAATGGGGTATGACTAGGAAGTTTTCATCATTAGGAAATACCAAATACACAAGAACAGTTACCTGTTTCTTTGCATAGTCATACTTCCTTTGTCCAATGGCTGGGAAAAAGGTCAACATTACTGCCCCATTTTTGTTCACTCGGGATCCTCCAGACTGATAAAACAGACAAGTTATATATACTACAAGTAAGGCATTGTGTGCTAGAAGCTTAGAAGTAGAACACAAACAAATAAAGGTAAACGTACTTCGAGTTTGGTGAATACAGGAAGAATGGGACTTATAGAAAGTGCAGCCTTTCCCTTGAACACAGTGTAGCTCGCATACTTCTTGGCAGATGCATTCTCTGCACATAACGATATTCATGCAATTAGCGCTCGAAGCACTTAGTAGGCTTAGTAAGAATAAGCATATAAACTAAGGCTTTACCATTAACATTTGCCGCTGAAGTCGAAAGAGCATGCTCGAAGGTCACCGAACCACTCCAGAGAGCATCTCTCAGGTCACAGACTCTCCTAAAAACAGAGAAAGAAATAAGCTCATCGCCACTGGTAAAAAAACCTGCATAACGCTGGTTTGAATCTCTAATTGAAGGTTGGGGAATTCTCCCTTTGTTCAATTAAACAATAGCCACACGTTTTATGATTCAAAATTCACAATATTTGACCAATAATTAATCCAGGCATACATAGGTTATGTGATAGTATTTAGAAGCACCTTGTTTATGATCGATATGTTGTAAAATAAAGAGACGTCAAACTTTACTTTTGAAGGCCTGTACCAAGACAAACTGCACCATGTACAAACCAATATACTGAGTAATACCTAAGATGTGGTCCTCTAAGCTCGTACAAAAATACAAGAGAAATAACAAAACATGCCAAGCAAAATGAAAAGATGAGCATGAAAAACGGATTCAGTAATATTTAATGTATATTCCTTTATGTTCTTACATAAATGCAAGAGAAATCACAAAACATGC
The DNA here is from genome assembly GCA_026929855.1 of Poa annua. NCBI lineage: Eukaryota > Viridiplantae > Streptophyta > Magnoliopsida > Poales > Poaceae > Poa > Poa annua. Next base: position 11,841,356 of record CM049436.1, read on the forward strand.
CAAGCAGAAATAAACTTGATCAGGTAACAGCATGATGCAAATTTCCAGCAGTTCCTTTTGTTTTCCAAGGTTATGACAAGCACATCTGGGTAGCATTACTTCGACTTTAACAATGTATCATATCAGACGAGCATTTTTATGATATGAACAAGGCAATTATAAACTCCGAGCACCGATTGTACCAGAAGTCCAGAGCAATATGGATAAGATGATTCAGTTTTATCCTAACTATTTAACTACGATGATTGTTCTCCAGCAATGACAGCACACACTCAGAGCGGCCAGTAGCAACAAGTCAAACTAAACCTTATACAGAGTAATACATTTGAGAGGAGATCATCTCCGTCTGTACATAAATACAAGAGAGATCACAAAGCATGTAAAGCAGAATGAAATGCTGAACAGAATGAAAACTGATTAACAAACATATTGCTTGTTTCCAGCAATGCATTTCTGTTTCGAATGGAGTGCTAAGCAGCATCAATTTGAAACAATAATAAGATCTGGTAGCACTAACTTTGACATTAACAATGTACTATCTCAGATGATCATCTTCATTATATGAAAGGCACATTTATACACTCCAAATACCAATTAGCATCGGAACAATATGGTTAAGATGACTAAATTTGATCCTAGCAAGTTCACTACGAATATTATTCCCCAACAAATGAAAGGCACACACAGAGCGCCCAATAGCGTCAAAATCTAGGCCCAGAAAGAGCAAGGTCATTTCCTGCAACGCTTGAAAGGGATACGAAATCAATAGCTACCCAAACCCGTGGTCCGACCATCCGCCAGCGTTTAAACCCTAGAAAAACCCCAGCCGAGCACCTCTACGGCGACTGCAAAACGAAATCCCAAATGAAATCCCCCAAATCGTTCGCTAGGGGATCATACACATGCGCTCAGTCTAGACTGAGGGGCCGATTCGCATCAGCAAACAGGCTTGACCCCAAAACCGAACGGTGCGGCGGCGGCGGCGGCTAGGGTCTCCCATTTGGTGCGCGGGGCGGAGACGGGGAGAGAGGATTAGGGTTTCGCGGCTTCTGACCTGGAGGTGGAGGTGGAGGGGAGGAAGCGGGAGAGGCGGAGCATTGTTGCTGCTCGTCCGTCGTTGGTCGCCGGTGGAATGGGAGAGTGTGGGGGACAGGCAAAGCAGGCGCCGTTCGTCTCGGGAGGAGCCGACGGCGTTTATAGGAACCCCAAATGGGCTCACAGCCCAAATGCGCAGAACCCACGACATTTTTCGAAACGCAATGCATTTGATTATTGATTTAAACCTAAAAAAGATTATTGATTAACTCAAGTAACGCCAAAAAAAGAAGATTAACTCAAGTTGGACGGTTAATATGAAAAACTGGCCAAAAACCATACACCACATAACCCACACCGGAACAAGCTGTGCTCCCACATTGGTGGATGCCCAAATCGCCATAGCAATAGAAGTCGACACCCAAACACCTCATAGCAACACGATGGAGGCGAAAATCCAGAGCCACTTCTCGGGTGGCAAAGTCAGCGGCAAGCTTCTGTGGGGTCGGAGAAACTTCTATGGGGTCAGATTGTATTGAAGGGACCAATACATAAATATGTACATACTAAAGGACGCTTTGAGAAAAGTTATGGGGTCAAACGTAGCTCCGCCACCGCAGACCTCCTACATCCCTGCTGGTCCCAAGGTCACGCCCTCACGTAAGCCGACGATAAGACGCCTGAACAATCAAAGTCGACACTCGACGCAACACGACAGAGGGATGATTGAGAGCCGACGCTCCAGCATCCACACCGGTCCTAGGGCCACAGCTCGCCCAGTCAAAGCTGACCAATGAACTACGCCGACCAGATGAATGGAAGCACCGACAAGTTGACACAGGATGTGAGTACCATGTAGGGAGCACAAAAATCACAATACAACATTAAAGAAGAAAGATTTGAATTGCTAGCTCTAAAAGTATTCTACTGAATCTTCGTAGAAGTTTCTTCTGTATTTTTTTTACGGAAGACATAACTGACATAACTAATCAAACACGTCACATTTTTTTCAAAAGTAGTTCAAATTGTTACGGTTGTTGAGGTCCAGCCATGCTATAAAGAGACTAGCCATGGAAACATAAGGGAAAAAAGAAAAAAAGAAATCGCGTTTGAGCTTCCAAGCTCGCCTGCTCCTTGGCAAATAAAAAAATTCAAAAAGAAAAACAGTAGAACCTTATTACGTTAAATACTGAAAAAATCGGTGACAAACATATACAAATGTTGTACAAACATGCCAAGTTTCATGGTGCACTGACACTCATGGTGTCCTGTGCAAAAAAGACAAAATCCCTACGGAACTATTTGTAAATCTCATTCTGCCAGTGATATTTTCTTTCACAGGGCACCACCATTGTCGTTTTATCACGGAACTTTACACACATGTAAAACACTCGTATATGTTCATCACCAAAATTTTCAGAATTTTTGAAAATGTTTATTAATCGATTTTTTCAGTTGGACACGAGCATGTGAGCTCGGTAGCCAGAACGCCAGCTAGGAATAACTTGTTCCATAAATTGCATTCTGTTTGCAATTCCCGATCGAGACCACCTTACAAATTTACAAATTGCGTGAAAATGCCACATAGCAAACAATAAGCTGATCCCATCTGAACGAAGAGCGAAACTGAAATCCCACTTTCAGACTAGTCGGCTTTCTTGGTGGCGGGCGCCGAGCAGAAGCCCTCCCGGCCGGCGACGCCGCCGCCGCGCACCACGTAGTGGCCGAGCGACGGCGTGCTGGTCCCTTGCACCCGGTTCTCCTCGCAGAGGAACTCCCTCGCGCACATGCTCTCCACTTCCCTCTGGAAGTCGTGCACCATCACGTCCGTCTCCTTCCCCTTCGTCCGCGCCATCACCGCCGCCGAGTAGATCGCCGCCATCCTCCCGGGCGACGCCTCCGCGTACCCGTGGGGACCGTCGACGAGGACGAAGTCCCACGCAACGTCGTAGAGGCCGTTGGGGAGGTCGGTGATGGCGAGGCGGCACTCGGAGAAGAGCAGGTTCTGCACGGGCCGGCACTCGGCGCGCCGGGACGCGCGCGCGTGGGCGAGGAGGTCCGGGAGCTCCCGCACGGCGGTGGCGTAGGACACGTCGTAGGCCTCCAGCCCGGGCCCGTGCGCGCCCTCCATGTGCGCCACGTAGAACGGGTTCTCGTCCAGGAACACGGTGCGGCCGCCGTGGTTCAGCGCGCGCCACAGCGGCGTCTCCGCGCCCAGGCCGAACACCAGGACGTTGCACGGCGCGCGGCGCCGAAGCACCGCCGCGATCGCGCGCACGTCCTCCTCCGGCATGCTCTTCGTCGAGTTCGCGCCCGCCGCCGCCGCGTACCGCACCAGCGCGTCGAACACGTACGCCGGCAGCCCTCCTCCGGTCGCCCCCGCCGAGGCCGTGCCAGCGCCGACCGCGAACGCGACCCACGGCGGCGCCACTCCGAACGGCGCGCGGGCCGTGGAGAAGACGGTGAGAAGGGACACGCAGGTGAACATCGCGAGAAGCACGACGAGCCAGAAGCAGCGACCGGACATGGACGCCGACCCTTTCCCCAACTTGTTGGACGACGTGTGGACGATCAGCAGCTTCGGCCCCGACATTGCCTTCATCATCTCCTCCTTCTGGAGTAACAAGCCGACAAACAGAGCAGGCAACTGAAGTGGCTGTGCTTGAGTTCTTGCTCTTCTCAGTTTCTTAAGTATTTATGTCTGTGTTCCTGTGCTCCGGGTGAAGGGCACCAATGGTGGTGGTGTGAATGGCTCACCGGATCAGAATGACATCTCAGCCTTTCAGGGCGTGAGAGTGGCAGGGAGACGTAGGTTGGATGTGATGGCAGCTGGGGCAGGCAAACAAGCAGATGCAAGCTTAATTAAGCAAAGTAAAATAAGCCATTTTTTGTGAAAAAAAAGTTCGGTGTTCACTCAAAGAAAGAAAACAAAGAAAAGGTCAGTGTTGGATTTGTAGGTGGCATGTTTGGCAAGAAAGCAATCTAGGTGAAAATTCATCTCCCTACAGGTTTTTGCTTCAGAGTGGCTCAAATTCTGGTAGGTTTGGATGGCACTCCTTTGATATGGACACTAGAACTTTTTTCCCTAGAAGATGAACACTCCGTACTCCCCATAACGTAAATCTCTTGCCTTTAACTTTTAGAAATTACAGTGTGGAACACAAAGTGGGTTTGTCAACTATGGTTCCACTAAGCTACATGCCATCATTATCTGATTACTGGAGGAGATCACTAGTCAGTAGAGAAGATTACAGAAGATGGCTCAAGGTTTTTGAAGATAGGCAGCATTCTGGCCACCAGAGAAACAAGTTGCAGAGAGAGCTGTCATATTTGGTGAGAAAGATGTGAAGAAAGAAGACTTCCCTTTGACAGGGGTAGCAAGAAGCATGACTCACAGATGGTATTCCGGAGACTGGAGCTAAAGTTTGAAGATGGGAGGTGTCTGTCTGTCTATTCCTCCATTGCCGTCAAGTGAAGACTCCTCAAAAACATAGGCATGAGACATACGCTAACATGTAAAAGTTCTAGAGCATTTCATGCTCACCTAAGCTGAGAGAATCCTCCAACAAAGAACTTGCAGAATTTTACTGTTAGGAAATTTTTTATATATAAGCATGGATCGGTCACCCGATCAAACCATCTGTTGGTAAAATGAAACTGGGACACAAAGTGAAACCACACTTACAAAAAAGTACGGTAGCAGGTAGTGACAACATATTTCTACCTTCTAACAAATCTGCTTATGGATACCACCTCCTGGTGTTTGAATCAGCAAATCATAGTTAACAGGGACATTTCATCAGAAGTTTTTCCTCACATACACCAACTATGATGATTTGACGGCCTCGAGAGATTAACAAAGGACAATGCCCAACATACCATGGTTTACCACCAGCAAAAAGGCGCCATAAGAGCATAGTACGACAGAAGCGTGAATTTAGTTCATAATGCTCTACATAAGCTATGTATTTGTTTCGGCTGAACAGAAGACATATCTCTGCCATCCCTGCAGCAAAGAAGCGGTAACCAAAAAAGAGACCAGGTTTTACGAAATATCCCGTGCATCATGATCAACATCTGGGGCGACCACCGATATACAGCAGCAAAGGATTTATCACCAGGATCATGCAGCTCCACACCAGTAGGCCAGATGCGCGTCCTTGCGTGACGTGCTAAAGAGCCCACCACACTGTAAGCAAATGAAGCTACTGCCGTCACTGAAGGCATCCAAGATAATCTGCTTCCTGCCACACTCAGCGAGTACACAGGACTCATCAGAGTCCAACATCGTGACAGGGTCAGAACCAGGTGCTTGCGGCTGCCGGTTAGTGTTTGGTGACTGGGCCTCTGCTATAGCACATCGTGCGAGGAACGAAGCGAGCTCGTCAACATTTGGAGTGGGCTGGGATCTTTGCTTGTAAAGATCACGCGCACGGTTCAGCGTCTGGACGAGAGCCTGATTGCCACCTTGAGATCTTATGGCCACCAGTATCTGCATAAAGTTTTGATAATAAAGGAGATGACTTTAGTCCTTAGCAGAACTGCAAAAAGTGAAACTTTCTGTAACATAATCAGCAAAAGACTCATCTGAATAATCCCAACCAATCAACAATATTAATTTGGAAAATTTCTGTACTACTATTTATCTCACGCACAACATTACTCATCACAGTATACAAGTTAAGAAAACCTGACACCAAGCCTTTTGAGTAGTACTACAGTACTACTGCACCTTAGTTAAAGGAACCTCATACCACTAGGGCTCGTTTGCCACCCATCGTTTCAAGCCAGAATCATGGAATTCATTTGTAATTCCACACCCAACCTGTTTGGCTGTCATGGAATTGGCATGTCAATTCATTTGGAACTTCAGCAAATACCTATTGTATGTTATACCAATTCCTATCTCTAACCTTGTCATTTCACTTTCCAAATGACATCATTTCATTTCTACCAAATGAAATGAAATGATGCCAAACGACCCCTAAGTGAATTGCCATTTCCCAAAATACAACTGATTGGTTTGTCCTTGCAAAAGTAACAATCATTTCACCACCCATTAGCCCTTATGCCACTATAGTTGATTCTAGCCATCTGGCCCCTGCCAAAGCCTTCTTCCACAGCTGCTCATTTGCCGGCCCCTCGTTAGCCTTCTTTCCTCCACTGCCCATTCATGTTTGCTATTCTTACATTCCTTCATGGTCCCTTCTTGTACTTAAAAACATTGCTGCAATCCTATCTTGTCTGCACTAGGGAATGAGTTCGGACAGAAGAATGAAATAAACAACACAAACGGAAAGCAGCCATTAGCGCAATCTGCACACCATTGGTGGTCGGCACAAACAAGGAATTTCGCTTATGTATATATAAGGAAATGCTAATGATTATACATATGTTGATATGTAGATTCCTAGTACTTTGGTCCTAAAAAGGACGAAAAAAATGCTTTGATCATCTTAGAAAATTCCATCCCACACATCAGGTAGGAAATCATATATATGTCCAGTGAAAACATGCCATAAGTATACTGACCCTATGCTGTATAGTAATGCATGTTTATTAAAGGTTAGTACTATCTTGTCCTAAATTAGCACCAGTGAATCCACACTTGAGTGCTTTCACCAAGGTAGCAAATCCTAACTTGTTGACTTTCTTCTCATTCGTGTCGGTTGTATCCATATCTTTTAGCCTTACTGCAAATGGTTTAAGTTGTCGTTCATGTCTAACAAATGCAAACTGCATACATATGCCATGAAAACCCAAGACATCCTTGATAAGTCTAAGATTAAAATTATTACATGTCAAGGCCTTCCATTCTACTTTTTTCCAGTGTGGCCTCAGGAAAACACAATAGTTTGAACACCACAGATACACAATTTACCAAACTAACAAAGCCCTCACGTGAGAAATAATTCCTGTCAATAAGTTAAGACATGCCCATCTGAAGTTGTACGGCCCACTTTGGGTGGCACATTGGTGTTCATTCTAAGAAATTACGAATTTCAAAAGCGGTCCTTAAGAAACAGTTGATTTTTAAATACGAGATGGTAGGCTCTACAGAAATCCCCATCATCCAACTATTCAAAAATCTTTGAAGTTCAAGTTCAATATTACTCCCTCCGTTCCTAAATATAAGGTGTTTAAGCATTTGTCCACATTCACATGTATGCAAATGTATCTAGACATATTTTAGTTGGAATGTTCACTCATTTTAGTGTGTATGTATACAATATGTTGAGTACCTAAAACGTCATATATTTGGGAACGGAGGGAGTAATAGTTTAATACCAACACAAATGAACAGAAAAGGTAAGAAACTACCACACTAATTAAAGAAGAGAATAACAGGGGTCTGCGCAGGCATAAAACGTAATAATTGGAAACAATCATCAGAAAACACTGCATGCAAATTAAACTAACTATAACGATAACTTACTCAAACAATTTAGTAACCTATCTGGACGGTGTTACGCGGGAAACTCAAACTCTTACCATTTTATCAACAAACTAGTGTACCTACATGGGCAACTCAAACAAATTATCAGAAACTAGTGTAACTGCAGGGCAACTCGGATAGCACGTAAATCTACATTACAACATGAAAAATGCAATCGGATATGCGATCTTGACAAGGATTAACAATATAGGGCTCCCACACATCCGCTCTACCTTCCCACTTCATGTGGTCAGTCCTCACACGTTTGTCCAATCACCCACAGAGCTTACTCAGCATGCTAACGAAAAATCATAAGTGAACAGCAAATTGAAATACTGAAAGGTGCAAGTTATTTACAAGCCTACGAGCACTGGACATAGTTGAAGCAATTCCATGTGTGCGCACCACTTCCTATTCTTGCAAGCCTAAGCAGAGGGGAATATAACCGAAAATAACAGGTGCAAAGGCAGGGACGCACCACCTAATAACATCTTCAACAACGAACCGTACCTAACAAATCCTAATAAGCCTCAAAGCCTACTACTAAACCCTAAGCCCTAGAACGAATCGCCCCATTTCCTCGCCGCGTGCGAAATCCCGAGGTGGATTGCGTACGCCCTAGAGAACTGAAGATGATCTAAAGCGAAATCGAATCGGCGAAAGCCCGAATCGAGCTGATCGACCTCGGACGGGTGAGATTTCGTCTGGATAACCTGGTGAATTCCGCGCTCCGGCACAGACGGCGGCGAGGGTCGAGACGCGACCGAGGCACAGGAATTCACGGAGGCGGAGCGGAAGAGGGGGGTGTGAGGGTAGGGAGAGGGAGGGAGGGGGCGAGGGTTCTCACCGCCTGCAGCGCCTGGGACGGGTGGCCCTCCTCGAGCAGCCCGCGGGCGCGGGACAGCATGCTCCACCCGCCTCCGCCCGCCGCCGCCTGCGGCTGCGTCTGCGGCGGGGGAGCAGGCTGCGTCTGGGGCGGGTGCTCCGTGGGGTCCATCTCGACGTCGGACGGGTCCATCGGCGGCGCCTCCTCGATCTCGCCCGCCCTCTCTCGTGTAGTCTTGTGCGCTCGCGAGGTGCACGGCGGTCGGCGGCGCGGGGTGATGGCTTGGTTGGTTACTGCGGGGCCGATGGCTGCTGCTTTGGGGCTGCGGTGCCACGCCTCCAGAGTTCCAGATGCTTCCAGTGCGTGTGCGTGCCTCCTCGGGTTCGGGTAGTCGGGGGCTGCTCCGTACAAAAATACGGAAAATCCTTCCAAATTTTACGAGTTCGTCCACATTATCCCGTCTATTTTTTGAATAATTTTTCTTTCTGTACTTCTTCGGGAGGAATGTCGTGTTTTCTTTCAAATGCGGATAAATAATTGTTTTCCTCGCCCTAGTATTGGGTATAAGCATATAGGAATATGAAAAAATAGTAATCCGACGGGTCTATCAACGTAAAACAGAGAATTGTAAAACGCGGGAAAATTACAAGAATTGCTGTTTGGATTAAGCGCAGAAAAAACACACGAAAAGCGTCTCGATTCTACGTTTGAGTCTAAAAAAGATGTTGGAGTAGATGTTTAAATTCCTATGGAGTTGAGGCACAGGAATCTGATACATAAGATTTTAGTAGCACTATTCTTTTAAATCAAAGTCAATCCATAGGAAAAAATATTTAAAATTCCTACAATCCAAAGAGCCTCTCTTAGCTAGTTAAAAACTCCTGCTCTTTCTTTACTTTTAGGTAGCTTGCACTTTGTTGCTTTTGTACATATATATCTGATGGTAATGACAATCGAACCTAAGGATCAAGTGGAGAATACAAAGGGTGTCGACAGATCGTGAAAGTAAGGTGCATCAAGATATAGGGGATGTTGCACCGGAGGAGTCGGACAGTCCGCATCCCTCCGTTTTTATATACAAGATCACTATCTCACTTTTTAGATACCAAGAAAACAAATCCAACTAATAAATAACATGGATAATTGAGTGAAAAGTATCTTGTATTCCGAGCTAATTAAATTCGGTGCATGTGATGACTCTTTCTTTATGGTTGCATGCAATGTTTGCATTAAGTAGCACCATTGTATGAGATAGATCTAATCAATCCATCTTGTGAAGAGATATTGACCTTATATAGTAGAAGATAAATGTATATTTGATAATAGCACTGTATATACAGAAACAAATGGTGTATCATAGTTGTACGTATAGAGTTCACCTACGTTCCTAGCTAAGCATAGATCCTCTCCTTCCCATGATGATGTCGTTTTTTCTCGAAGATTCCTGGTTTTACTCTTGTGGCTCAGTCTATGGTTGTTGCATTGTGTCGTATCGGAAGATATTGCTATTGAATCCGAGTATCCGACTAAGCAATATGATGAGTCAGATCCTGAATTTTCTCTCTTCCCCTCTATCTTTTTTATCACCTTAGTTTTAGACTATTCATAGTGGGGAGTATCATACACTAGTACTAGTTTATGTTACTACTTTCATTATGGGTAATAACATATGTGTGGTATCACACAACAATGCATTTTTTAGCTTATATAGTATTGAAATCCGTTATGTTACGGTATCTACCTATGATACCACCATCATCTCTTTCATCATTAATTACGGTGACACGTTACCTTTTTACCAACATGGCATGCATGATACTACCTATGATACCCCACTATGACTAGTCTTGTGGAGAAATTCCTCTCTTTCTTTATCGCATTCCCATCGTGAGCTACACCACGACACTTGAGTAGAGGAAGAGTTCGCATGGGTTGCCTATTGTTACCTTGGTGCCCCGCCTCCTTTGTCATGGTCCATCTTTCCATTCATGTTCTTCTTTCCCCGATGCGTCAATGGCAACCGAGATAAAGGGGGACGAGAGGATCACCAACGGAGCGAGAAGGAGAATATTGAAAAGAACAAGTATAGGTGCATGTCACTTGGTCTTGAACTCGATGATCTGGTGGCGCATGTCCACCCCGGTGGTTGTCAAACGAATATGTTAGATAATGATGACTCATGTCCCCTATTTGCCTCTCTAATGGAAGTCCATGTCATAATTTTTCTAAAACTCATTAATTCCTTGCTATTGCTAAAACTGCAGTACCTCAAAATTAATGAAAGTTGGCCCCTCCTAGTATTGCGAATACTCATTTCATTATAGTTTGTAATTTAGAAAGTTTCTCTCATAATTTTGAAATCTTATCTAAAATTGTGAACGCTCTTTAAAGCTTTCGGAATGTTTTTTTATTTCATTAGATAGTAGTTTTTTAGAAATTTGGATGCTCGTATAATCAATATGTAAGTAACCCATGATTTTAATATTTTTCTATTCTTTCAAAATCTACGAACGTCCCTTTAATAATTTCTTTTCAAGCTGTGTGAGATAACTGTAAACGATAAATTTTATCAGTTTGAGAAAGCGGTAACTAACAATAAGAATATAGACACCATCATGGTTGGTTTTATTAGTATCTACTAGCAAAGTAATTGTGTGTTGGAATGGATACAGGCTAAATTAATACATGTTCATATATAATTTGAAAAACAAATTAATCCTGTTTTGATAAATATACTAGTATAGATAAATTAAGTTTCAACCAAAATATATTATTGTTACTTCACGTATAAAAAAGTTAATGAGAAAGAAAAACTCACCGCTTACTTTTCATGTTGTTAGTTTGCCTCGTGAACATCAGCGGGTATGTATCATCACAAAGACAACGAGTTTTCTGATAAAATATCGATATTAAATTCAGTAATTTACATAAAAAATCATAAAATAGGATAAAATTCATGTAATCATCAATCAGGCATTTTCATCAACCGGAAGGAGGTGCTGAAATATTGCTCAAATATTACGTGGGCTTTTGGCCCATTTAGCAATTTCAGAAAAATCCCTAAAGCCCATGCTGCTGTCATGGCAAGTGGTGGGACTTTAGTTCCATACTGCTAGTTTAGTGAGATGTGCATCAGCTTATATACTGAGCCATTCTACTAATAGTACGAGTTGGTATGAGGTATGAGGTATGAGGAGAATGGCTGTGTACCACACGCGCGCTCCTCCTCCTCCGCCGCCCGCCTCGACGCGCCGCGCCGCGGGTTGCGGGAATCTCGCTGAGCCGATGTATTCTTTTTGTCACGCAAAATTGGAGAATATGAGTACGGTCGCAGAATGAATACGAGTTGTAACGCCCGTATTAAGTACGACTGTTTCCAGTATTCATTGCCCTAATGGAAATTGAGCTCCTCTCCTGCGTACCAGAGAACAGAATACATTTGCCCACAGCCGCCACCGCCTCCATCGTTCCTCCAACTGTCGCTGCCATCGTTGATCCCATCCCGTTCGCCGCGTACACGGTCGACGGGAGAGCAGGCCTCCGAAACCCCGCCTCTCCGTTTCCTGTACGGGAGAGGGGCGATTAGGTTTTTGGGGAGCGTCTTCTACGCGACTGCTCGCCAATCTTCGTCCACTACTTCGGCTACTTCCTCTACGTCCGCGTCGCCTTCGTCTTCGTCATGGGAACTGACGCCGACCGTCTCGCCGCTGACAAGGCTGCCGCTGACAAAAGGGCTGCCGACGATACTACTGCTTCTGCTTCGGCCAATTGGCCAACTGCCGGGTATAATATGTTTATACCTCTCCTAGTTATTTACTTGTTTACTGTACTAGTGATTTGCGTAGATGTATCTACTATATGCCTAGTACACGACTACACTGTTAAGTTTCAGTATGTCATTAGCACAATATGCGTCATGATTTTAGTTAATACTTGGATTAATATAATCGGAAAATTGCTTATATTCTCAACAATCCAAAAACCTAATCTGTGTAGGCAATTTTCGATCCAAGGTTTTGCCGCTGCACTGAAACCAGCCCCGTTTACGGGGACGTACTTTAAGCGTTGGCAGACCAAAACCACCTTATGTCTCACTGCGATGAACGTGTTCTGGGTCGCCGGTGTCACTCCCACTGGAACGATTGCTCCTGAACAAGAGAAGGCGTTTAGGGAGGCCACCGTCGTCTTTGTTGGAGCCGTTCTGAGCGTGATCGGAGATAAGTTGGTTGACGCATATTTACATGTGCGGGTTGCCAAGGACTTGTGGGAAGCGCTCGAATCTAAATTCGGCGCAACCGATGCTGGAAGCGAGATGTATACCATCGAGCAGTTCCATGATTACAAAATGGTTGAAAACCGTCCTGTATTGGAGCAGGCTCATGAGATACAATGCATCGCAAAAGATCTTGAGCTTCTCAAGTGTGATCTACCGGGCAAATTTGTCGCGGGATGCATAATCGCTAAGCTGCCTAATTCATGGAGGAGCTTTGCCACTACTCTGAAACATCAGAGACGTGAATTCTCTGTTGAGGATGTCATTGGCCATCTGAGTGTTGAGCAGAATTCAAGGGCAAAGGACTTGCATGGAAAAGACGAAGGTACTTCTGTTGCCAATATGGTACAGAAGAACTTCAACCCCCACGAGCACAAGGGAAAAACTGGTGTCCAACAGAATACCGACTTCAAGAAGAAGGGTAACAAACCCTTTAAGAAGGATAAGAAGAAAGGTGCATGCTACACCTGTGGTTCAGAGGAACATTGGGCTCCTAAGTGCCCAAATAAGTTCAAGAAACCAGGACAGTACTTCAAGTCTGTCAACATGATTGTGAGCAACAATGAGAATGGCGCATCCGGGTACGGTAATTTGTTTACTGTATTTTCAGTTTGTCAGTCTAACGAATGGTGGATTGACACAGGTGCAAATACTCATGTATGTGCTGACATTTCATTGTTTTCTTCTTATCAGGTCACAGGGAACGGATCTGTAGTGATGGGGAATGGAGCGAGTGCTTCTGTTCTTGGTGTTGGCACGGTCGATCTGAAGTTTACTTCGGGAAGGATCGTGTAGCTCAAGAACATGCAGCATGTCCCCGCCATCAAGAAGAATCTCGTTAGTGGCTCCCTTCTATGTAGAGAAGGGTTTAAGTTGGTATTCGAGTCTAATAAAGTAGTTGTTACGAAATATGGACTGTTTGTTGGAAAAGGTTATGAATGCGGAGGCATGTTCCGCTTTTCTCTTACTGATTTCTGTAATAAAGTCGTGAACAATATTCATTCGAATACTAATGAAACAGAAGTTTGGCATTCACGTCTTTGTCACATTGGTTTCGGTTGTATGACGCGGCTAGCAAAACTAAGTTTAATCCCATCTTTCACTTTAGCCAAAGGTTCTAAATGTCTCTCGTGTGTTCAAGCAAAGCAACCTCGCAAGCCTCATAAAGCTGCGGAGAAAAGACACTTGGCACCGTTAGAACTTATACATTCTGATCTTTGTGAGATGAATGACGTATTGACTAAAGGTGGAAAGAGATACTTCATGACACTGATAGATGATTCCACTAGATTTTGCTATGTATATTTGTTAAGCACTAAAGATGAGGCTCTTCACTACTTTAAAATCTATAAGGCAGAAGTTGAGAATCAACTTGAAAAGAAAATTAAACGAATCCGGTCATATCGTGGTGGAGAGTACTTCTCGAATGAATTTGACTCTTTCTGTTCGGAACATGGTATTATTCATGAGAGGACGCCTCCCTATTCTCCCCAGTCAAATGGGGCAGCCGAACGGAAAAACCGTACTCTAACAGATTTGGTTAACGCCATGTTAGATACATCAGGTTTATCCAAGTCATGGTGGGGGGAGGCGATATTGACGTCATGTCATGTTCTGAATAAAGTTCCGACAAAAGACAATGAGCTCACTCCGTATGAGCAATGGGAGAAGAGAATGACAACACTCTCATACTTACGTACTTGGGGCTGTTTGGCGAAAGTCAATGTGTCGATCCCCAAAAAGCGTAAGCTTGGACCCCAAGACCGTGGACTGTGTTAATTTGGGCTACGCTAAGAATAGCGTTGGCTATAGATTTTTAGTAGTGAAATCTGAAGTACCTGAACGTGAAGGTCGGTACAGTTATGGAGTCTAAAGATGCTACTTTCTTTGAGGATGTTTTTTCCTATAAAAGATATGCAAAGCACTTCTGGACAGGAATCTGAGGAAACTCCTGAGCCTGCCATTCCAATGGAATATTATGAACAAACCCATGATGAAATTCCTGAGAAGGATGACGAGGAAACCCTTGGTAGGGGCAAGCGACAGAGGACTGCAAAGTCCTTTGGCGATGATTTCCTCGTGTACCTTGTGGATGACACTCCCACTTCTATTTTAGAGGCTTATGCATGCTCGGATGCTGATTACTGGAAAGAAGCAGTCCGTAGCGAGATGGATTCCATCATGGCTAACGGGACATGGGAAATTACTGAACGTCCCTATGGTTGTAAACCGTTGGGCTGTAAGTGGGTGTTCAAAAAGAAGATTAGGCCCGATAGTACGATTGAAAAGTACAAGGCTAGGCTTGTGGCCAAGGGCTATGCCCAGAAAGAAGAGGAAGATTTCTTCGATACTTATTCACCTGTGGCCAGACTGACCACCATACGAGTTTTACTCTCGTTGGCAGCCTCGCATGGTCTTCTCGTCCATCAAATGGATGTTAAGACGGCTTTCCTAAATGGAGAGCTAGACGAGGAAATCTATATGCAACAGCCAGATGGCTTTGTATTACATGGTCAGGAAGGAAAGGTACGTAAGTTACTGAAATCTGAGAAATTCAATACAACTTTAACCTCTGTTGGTTTTGTTGTTAATGAAGCTGACAAATGCGTATACTATCGCCATGGTGGGGGCGAAGGAGTTATACTGTGCTTGTATGTTGATGACATACTGATTTTTGGGTCCAACCTCAAAGTCATTGAGGAGGTCAAGTCTTTTCTATCTCAAAACTTTGAGATGAAGGACCTTGGTGTGGCTGATGTTATTCTGAACATCAAACTACTGAGAGATAATGAAGGTGGAATTACACTTTTGAAATCCCATTACGTTGAGAAGATTTTGAGTCGTTTTGGATACTCGGACTGCAAAACTTCTCCAACGCCATATGATCCTAGTGTGCAGATTCAAAAATTCAATGGCACAACTAAGGATCAACTGAGATACTCTCAAGTAATTGGTTCACTCATGTACCTAGCTAGCGCGACAAGGCCTGACATCATGTTTGCTGTGTGCAAACTTAGCCGGTTTGTTTCCAATCCGGGTGATGTGCATTGGCATGCTGTCGAAAGAATCATGCGCTATTTGAAAGGTACTGAGAACTACGGAATTCACTATACCGGAAGCCCGTCAGTGCTTGAGGGGTACTGTGATGCGAATTGGATCTCTGATGCTGATGAGATGAAAGCCACAACAGGGTATGTGTTTACCCTTGGAGGTGGTGCTGTTTTTTGGAAGTCTTGCAAGCAAACGATCCTGACGAGATCGACAATGGAAGCATAATTAACAGCATTGGACACATCTGGTGTCGAAGCAGGATGGCTTCGAGATCTTTTGATGGACTTGCCTGTGATTGAAAAGCCAGTTCCGGCTATCCTTATGAGCTGTGATAAACAAACAGTGATTGTTAAGGTTAAGAGTTCAAAGGACAACATGCAGTCCAACAAACACATAAGAATGAGATTAAAAGCTGTCAAACATTTAGGAAACTCCAGAGTTATAGCGTTGGATTATATCCAGTCTGCTAAGAATCTGGCAGATCCCTTTACTAAAGGGCTATCACGTGTTGTGATAGAAAATGCATCAAGAGAGATGGGTATGAAACCCACATGAGTTGCCATGGTAGTAACCCAACCTATGTGATCGGAGATCCCGTGAAGTAGGATCTGGGAAAACAAGCTATTGGTTAACTGAAAAGAGTAAACTATACTAACCCACTCCGTTGAAGATGCAATACTCTTGGTTTTACTGTATGGCAGGTTGACGTTTGTCTTAATGTGTTCCAAAGCTTTGTATAAGCAAGACACTATCCTACAGAGCGATCTTTAAGGAACACACATATATGAACCTGACTGCTGGTCACAGTCTATGAGATTAGGGTGATCTCTAGTAAGTTCATGAACAGGTCAGGAGTGACTAATATGCTCCACCCGAGGGGTCAGCCTTCGGCAGCCTGGTACTGGTAAGACATTTGGTGAAACTACTTTACGCCAAACTGACAATTCAAGGCCTAGTCCATTGTCAGTTGTGAAGGAGTGTAGCTGATTGCTCTAGGTAGAGTTCAACCTTAACAGGTCTCTACTGAAAATACTGGTATATTAAAACAGTGTTTGAAACAAGTGATAACATCATGGGACTTTGGGATCTGGTGGGGGAAAGATCAAGTTGTAGCAAATAGAGTGGGGTGGATAGGAGTTTATAAAAACCGCAGCGTAATTTATAGGCTTCGGTAACATTTCAACAAGAAGAAATATAATGTGGAAGCATACAGCTTGAAAAAGCACATGGTGTTTAACTCGTGTATTGATCGTGCACCACGCCGAGACATTTATTAGAGCTTTTACATTTATTTGATGAAGTAGAACACACACATCACCTTCTCGTGGTTGATATAAACGCTCTGCAATCTTTGGGGGAAAAGATAGCTTATTGCAACACCCCTGCATTTGGACTCCAAACAATTGGTAGACCTTGCTTATGCTTACAACATTGTTCTGGTTGGAGCCATTGGCATCACCGTTCTAATTCCATGGGAGTTTCAAAACACATACGCACAGAAAAAATAAAGAAAGAACATACAGCTTATCTCTTTCAACTCGGATACCATGAGGCGCCTTCTCAACGACCAATGGTTAATGGCGGTTCTGTGGAACTCGAAAGTGCTGCTATGAGCTAGATTTGGTAATTCTCATACTAAAAATTGCAAATGGCTGGCAATCATACAAACTAGAGGTGAAAATATCTCAACGGAACAATGGTATGATGAACTTTACTGCGAGTATATGCAAGAAATTTGGAATAGAATTATGTGTTCATTGGACACTTTAGTACTTTACCTCAACAATTTCTTGTTCGCACTCGGGTTAAGTTGTCCTTGGATGGAATGGAAAACCCTAGAAAGAGCTCTGGTTCGTACTCAGAATCCTTATTATGAGAATGGTCTCAACATGGATATCTTTACTCAATGTCAACAATCACCATCGGCAATGGTTAATTCGCAAAATTTATCATGTCCCTGGTTGAATGGTCGTAATCAGAAGGATGTGCCCCCTTCGATGTATTGCATATCTAGGATGACAAACAAAAACTTCAAGAAGGCACTTGAGGCAAGCGGATGGATCCTCATAATTGACACTTTCGCGAGCATTGATGTAGTTTGAAGAATTCTTCTCCCTTTGGACCATGCTCTAAGGTGTGAGCTTGACATCATGGATGGTGATTGTATATCTTCAAACGGTTGTTCTTCTTGTTTGTACTCAGCGGTGTCGTCCTACCGCTTGCAGTACGAGTGTGCCATCAAGTCGGTCAAGAAGCCAACTGAAAGTGCATTCTTTGCACTTCCTATTTTTTTGGTGACTAGTGACAACACAAAAGGTAGGTTTAATGTTTGTGATGATCTATGCAGGTTTTAGAACAGGTGTAACAATGTGCTCAAACACATTCAGCATATTTCAGTACTGGACTCTGTTTTATTCAGTTGGAAATCCTTCAGGAAATTTCAGGTACCCGGAAATTTCCGGGCTTCACCCGGAAATTTCCGAGTCACTGAAGATTCTTCACTAAGTGCAGTACATGGAGCAGTACTGGCCTTCAGAGCCTTTCAATCGGAAATGCATCAGGAGATTTCCGAGTCACCGAAGATTTTTCACTAAGTCCAGATTGTCAAGCGGTACTGCCTCCCAGGGCTTCGCAGTCGGAATTTCAGGCGGAAATTTCAGGTGCCCGGAAATTTCCGATGGGAGTCCGGAAATTTCCGAGCTGCACGATCAAGATCATCGCCAAGTCAGAAGCTGAACCCGTACTGCCTCCAGTCGAAGATCCGTCGGAACTCCTCGCGGAGATTTCCGTAGCCCGGAAATTTCCGGTGGCCAGTCCGGAAATTTCCGGTCTTCAGTCCGGAAATTTCCGAACTTAACCCGGAAATTTCCGAGCTGGCGGCTGCACAACGGTCAGATCTCAGGGAGGGGTTACCCCTCCACCTACCTCCAGCAGACTAGCTCTCTCAGATCCAAAACGCCCCATTATTGCTGGAGCTCATTTCCCATGGATCTCCCTATCTAGCCAACCAAATCCAATGATAGTTGGAGATCCGAAGGAGAAGACCCCGATCTACATCGCCACCGAAGGAATTTCACTTTCCCCCTCTCTATCTTGAGGGGCCACGAATCTAGGGTTTCCTTTGTGGATAGCTAGATTCTTCCTTGTTGTTACTTACTCCTTTGTGGATCCTTTGTGGAATTGACCTCTTGTGGTCTTAGTGAGAGCCCCCAATTCAGTTGTGGGTGTGTGCCTCACGGATTTGTACGGGACCTTCTCCGCCCTTAAAGGAGTCCTTAGTGGAAGGGTGGATTCGGACCTTGGTGGTCGAATTCATCGGAGAATAGGGTGAGGCCTTTGTGACGTTGAGCTAACCTTTGTGGTTGCTCACACCCCTCCAACGAGACGTACACCCATGTGGTGGAACTCGGGATAAAATCGGCGTCTCCTTGTTCCCTAGGTTGTCTCGTTCCACTATCCTCTTTTGTGTTACTTGCTTTTCTTTATTGCTTTGTTTTCCTTTGTCTTGCACCTTGCTTCATCTAGTAGCACATATAGTAAATTTACTTTTGCAAGCCTAAAACTGAAAAGGTCATAAAAATTGGTCACCACCTATTCACCCCCCCCCCCCTCTAGGTGGATAACTTCTGTTCAATTGGTATCAGAGCCAGGTTATCTCTTAAAAGCTTTACCGCTTGAGATTTACCATGACTAAGGAAGTTGACACCGAAGAGGCCGCAAAGGCGATGGCAGCGATGCAATCCAAAGGAGCTACCATGGCCGATATCAACGCTTTGGAAACAAAGTTGACATCGTCCATGGAAGTTCAATTCCAAAAGATTCATGACATGCTTGAGGCACTCATGAATTCAAGGAATCCAAAGAATGCATCGCCCTCATCTCCTCCGAGTGAATCGAGTGGTACGGATCCCGAAATGTCTAAGGGCATGGATGGAAAGGGTGATAATGATAACACTTCTAAAGCCAAAGACTCTTCCACCTCTAAGGATGGAGAGCCTAACAAGTATGGCAATGTGCCACCACCCAATCATTACTCTCCCGATCCTCCCATTCCTTATCCTCATATCACTCTTAGAAATGATCCCCCTAAAATTAAAGATCATTCTTTTTCGCAATGGCAATTCTTAATGAAATCCCATGTGTGCAGCTCTTCGATTGAACTATGGAGAATCATTCAAGTTGGATTCAAGCCACATGACCCGAACAACTTGACAAGGAGAGAGGTGGTGGATGCTCAACTCAATGCCACCGCCCTCAACATGATCCAACATGCCGTGGGCGCCAAGGACATGCCTCTCATCCAACCCTTCTCCACCGCCAAGGAGACATGGGACGCTCTCTCCGACTTATTTGTTGGAAATGAGAGCATGAAGAGAAATCGCTATGACGCCTTAAGCAATGAGGCGGAAGGTTTCTATAAGTTGGATGGTGAAGATCATGAAGAGATGTACCGGAGGTTGGTTTCTATTGCCACAAGCTTTCGTGACCTCGGTGCAACCTATATTGATGATGCTTGGATCAAGAGGAAGTACGTGAGCTCCCTCATGCCTTTTGAGGGCACGGACTTGAAGACCTTGCAAGGGAGACACAACTATGACCTCATGACCTCAAATCAAGTCATGCAAGAGATGACATCCTTCAAGGTTGCTACCAAGAATGCCGAAGATGCTAGAGCAAGAGCCATAGGGATGCAAAAGGGAGTAAACCTTGCATTGAAGGCAACGGTTGAAGTTGGAGGTGAAGATGACTTTGAGAGTTCCTCATTGTTGTCCAATGAAGGTCTCAAGCTCGCATACAATGAGCATCTTGCTCTTGCGGCAAAAGGCTTTTGGGACAATCCATCGAGGGCAAGAGCTCAATTCAACAGGCATCCCCTCGTTGGATCTCCACAAGGTGGAAGGAGGGACATCTCCAAGGCTAGGACATGCTACAATTGTCAAGACAAGTACCACTTCGTCGCCAAGTGCCCATATGAAAAGAGGGAAGAGAATGGTGGAAGACTTATTCTCACGGACAAGTCCAAGATGCCTCCCAAGAAGGCTTATGTCAAGAATAAGATGGCTTTCTTCAAGAAGAAGGCACCTCGGATCGTGTTGATGACTCAAGAGGAGTATCCCACTGATGTCTACGCACGCTTCTATTCTCGTAGACAGTGTTGGGCCTCCAAGAGCAGAGGTTTGTAGAACAGCAGCAAGTTTCCCTTAAGTGAATCACCCAAGGTATATCGAACTCAGGGAGGTAGAGGTCAAAGATAACCCTCTCAAGCAACCCTGCAATTAAGATACGAGAGGTCTCTTGTGTCCCCAACACACCCAATACACTTGTCAGATGTATAGGTGCACTAGTTATGCGAAGAGATAGTGAAATACAAGTAATATGGATGATTATAAGTAGTAATTGCAATCTGTAATAAAAATGGCAGCAGCAATCTAAACATAGAGGATTATCAATAAGCATAGGACCATCATCTAAAGCATTATCATATAGTATATTTAAGCAACACTCATCATTATCATCTATAAGTTCACAAGTAGCATCATGAATAAAATTTACAACATAACTATCACATAAAACATTCTTATCATGAGCCACGTGCATGAAAGAATTAATACTCTCCACATAAGCATAGTCATTCTTATTAATTGTAGTGGGAGCAAATTCAACAAAATAGCTATCATTATTATTCTCATCACCATAATCATCAAATATAGGAGGCATATTGTAATCAACATAAAATATATCCTCAACAGTAGGTGGACCGAAAATATCACAATGATTGTAATTATCATATATTGGAGGCAGGGTATCATCAAAGAAAATTTTCTCCTCCGTGCTTGGGGGACTAAAAATATCATGCTCATCAAAACCAACTCCCCCAAGCTTAGACTTTTCCATAGCATTAGCAAAAATGGTGTTCAAAGAATTCATACTAATAACATTGCTACTAGCATGCAAATAAAGTTCCATAGGTTTTTTAATTTTCTCTTCAAACACTTCATGTCCTAACTCAAGATAAATATTATAAAGCTCTCTAATATTTTTGTTGTTTTCCATTTAGCCTAACTAGTGAAAATAAAAACAAGAAACAAAATGTAATAACTGCAGGATCTAAAGGAGATACCTTCCAACGCTTACCTCCCCGTCAACGGCGGCAGAAAATAGCTTGATGTCTACGCACGCTTCTATTCTCGTAGACAGTGTTGGGCCTCCAAGAGCAGAGGTTTGTAGAACAGCAGCAAGTTTCCCTTAAGTGAATCACCCAAGGTATATCGAACTCAGGGAGGTAGAGGTCAAAGATAACCCTCTCAAGCAACCCTACAATTAAGATACGAGAGGTCTCTTGTGTCCCCAACACACCCAATACACTTGTCAGATGTATAGGTGCACTAGTTATGCGAAGAGATAGTGAAATACAAGTAATATGGATGATTATAAGTAGTAATTGCAATCTGTAATAAAAATGGCAGCAAGCAAACATGTAGCAGAACTTGTTGGAAACGGTGTTTCAATGCTTAGAAACAAGGCCTAGGGATCCTACTTTCACCAGTGGACATTCTCAACAATGACATCAAAATTGAATAATAAATAATACTCTTAAACACTCTCATGTTGGATAACAAACACCATTCATTGTGTAGGGCTACAAGAGCACCCTCAAAGTCAGAGTAAACTAACACCAACAACGTCATATAGGAATCACACACGGTGCACACACTGTCACCGTTACAACCGTGAATAACTCCGGAGTTCATATTAAAGTAACCTCTAGAGTGCATAATAGATAAAGAGTAGCATCACATATTCAACTAGATTACAAAGCTCATGATCACATAAAAGATCACATCATGAGAGAGAGATAAACCACATAGCTACCGTAGATCCCGCAGCCCCGAGGGAGAACTACTCACTCCTCATCGTAGGAGTCAGCAACGGCGATGGAGATGGCGGTGGAGTCGATGGAGATGGCTCCGGGGGCAATTCCCCGTCCCGGCAGGGTGCCGGAACAGAGACTTCTGTCCCCCGAATCTTGTCTTCGATGGCGGCGGCGCTCTGGACCCGTGGAGGAAATATCGAACACCGTCCTAGGGTTTTTAGTCTGGGGGGTATTTGTAGGCGAAAGGGCGAAGTCGGTGGCGCCCCGAGGGGCCCACATCACCTCCTCGCACGGCCAGGATGCCTGCCGCGCGAGCACGTGGTGGCGGCTCCTCGGTCGCCCACTTCGTCTCGTGTTCGACTTTCTGGAACGTTCCCGATGAAAAACGGACTTCAGAAAAGAAATCGTCCAATTCCGAGAATATTTCCTTAAGTACTTTTCTGAAACCAAAAACAGCAGAAAACAGGGAACTGGCACTGTGGCATCTTGTTAATAGGTTAGTCCCAGAAAATGCATAAAACTATATAAAATGCATATAAAACATGTAATAACTTGGTATAATATAGCATGGAACATAAGAAATTATAGATACGTTGGAGACGTATCACCCACCGAGGATGAAGATGAGTCGGAAGAAGAAGAAACTCCAAATGAAGTGGCGGCTATTGCCACCACTTCAACTACTACCTCGACCCATCAAGCTACTTCCTCAACACCAAGAACTCCATCCACGTCGCCTAACGCTACTACTTCCAAGCCAAGAGCTACGGTGACTTCATCTTCAAGCTCACTCTTTGACTCACCCAACGAGAACTTCCCCAACAAGAGTGTGAGATGTCTCATGGCCAAGGCATCCGAGGTACCTTCGTCCTCTACTTCCTTGAATGATATGAATGAGCTTGATGATGCCGCTAGCCTCCAAATAAAGGAGGAGCTTGTTGCTTTTGACTCTTTTATGGCTAACTTGCAAGGAGATAGCAAGAAACATGTGGGAGCCCTTATGAGTCGCATTGGCGAGCTCGAACACCTCATTGAGGAAAAGGGTAAGATTGAGAGAGAGGATGCTATCACCATAGCACATCTTCAATCCTCTCTCCGAGATGTTGAAGAGTCTCATGTTCGTCTAGAAGAAGAACTTGAGAACATTGAGGAGTCTCATAACTCTATGCACTCTAAACTTGTTAAAGAACGTGACCTCTATTTTGCTAAGAACAAGTTGGCACAAAAGGATAAGGCCGATTTTGTGGCTGGCCATGTGAGTTTTATTGAAGACATGGAGAAGCTCGTCAATGTCCATGCGGCATTGGAGAGTGAACATGAACTTCTTAAGAAGTCACATGATCAATTACAAACTCGGTTAACTAATCTTGAGAAACCAAGCACGTCCACTCCTATTTGTACTTGTGATCATGCAAATATTATGAATGAAAATGTTAGGTTGAAGGAAGAAATTGCCAAGGCCTCCTCCGCTAAGATCATCCTTCTCAAGGGTAAGAATGTTGTTGAGACTCCCACCTATGAGCCTCAATCTCGCAAAGGGAAGGAAGGTCTTGGTTATGTGAGGCCTAACAAGGTTGGTGTCAAGAAGACCATTCCCGCACAAGCAAAGGTGAACAACATTGCAAGTGGGAATGCCACAAGGGGCAAGCCTACTCGCAATGACTTTGCGGGAGACACTAACCCAAACTATGCACTCTATGTGAATTACTATGGAAATGTTTGTGCTAGCTATATTGGTCCTTTTGATGGTTTTATTGCTTACTCCATTTGGGTTCCCAAAACACTTGTGGCTAACCTTAAGTGAAGAATTAATCTTTTGTAGGGTCTTGCTCCCGGTGGTTCGAAATGGATAATTGATAGTGGGTGTACAAGTCATATGACCGGGAGCAAGGAGCTTGTCACGGAGATGAGGCCTAATGTTGATCAAGTAACCGTCTCGTTTGGTGACAAGTCAAGGTCTAAGGTAACCGGGCTTGGCAAAGTGGTAGTTGCCCCCGATATTACTCTTGTCAATGTCATGCTTGTTGATTCTCTTGGCTATAATTTGATGTCGGTTCGTGCCTTAACAAAGTTGGGTATCTCAACTTTCTTTGAGCCGGACATCGTGGTCCTCTTGTGGAGCAAGTCCCTTCGAGTGGCCTTCGTGGGGCATGTCGAACATGAGCTTTACGTGGTTGATTTCTCCGGAGTCACCACTACTCATGAGATGTGCCTCTTCGGAAAGGCCGACGTGGGTTGGCTTTGGCATCGCCGACTAGCCCACGTAAACGTGAGGACTTTGCAAAGTCTCCACAAAGGGGGCCACATCCTTGGACTAAAAGACCATGTTACTTTTTCCAGAGATCGAGTGTGTAGGGCATGTGTGGAGGGAAAGATGCATGACATTCATCATCCAAGCAAGACAATCATATCCTCCACCCGGATATTGGAACTCCTTCATGTTGATCTTTTTGGTCCAATACCGGAAATAAGTCTTGGTGGCAAGAAATATTGTTTGGTGATCGTGGACGACTACTCAAGGTATACATGGGTATATTTCTTCAAGACCAAGGATGAGACTCAACAAGTCTTCATCGACTTCTCTAAGGAGGTTCAACGCCAACACAACCTTCCCATATTGGTGATTCGAAGCGACAACGGGTCGGAGTTCAAGAACTACACGCTCAACGACTTCCTAAGTGACGAAGGCATTCGTCATCAATATTCCGCTGCATACACGCCGCAACAAAATGGTGTTGCGGAGAGGAAGAATCGTACTCTCATCGACATGGCAAGATCTATGTTGGCCGAGTTCAAGTCCCCAATCAACTTTTGGGCGGAGGCCATTGCAACGGCGTGTCATTCATCAAATCGCCTCTTCTTCCGCAAAGGCCTCAAGAAGACACCTTATGAAGTACTCACCGGCAACAAGCCCAACATATCTTACTTCCGAGTCTTCGGTTGCAAATGCTACTACCTCGTAAAGGGCACCCGGTTGGGTAAGTTTCACTCTAAAACTCTTGAAGGCATATTTGTTGGTTATGGCATTGAATCCCACACCTATAGGATCTATGACAAATCCTCAAGGATCGTCATAGAATCTTGTAGTGTGGAATTCGATGAGAATGACGGCTCCCAAGTGGAGCAAGTTGGAATAAGTGATGTAGGTGATGATCAACCCCAAGATGCAATAAGGAGAATGGGAATAGGCTTCCATCGTCCCATTTAAGTACATCAAGGAGTTGATCAAGACGGAACAAGCTCTTCACATGAAGAGCACTCACCATCACAAGAATCTTATGATACCCCACCCGAAGCAAATTGTGAAGCCCCTCAAGATCATCTTCAAGCACCCCCTCAAGAAGAACAACTTCTTCCTCAACAAGATGATCCATCGCAAGGACCACTCCAACAAGTTCCTCATCCTCAAGAAGATATTGAGTCCCCATCCAAGTCAAATGAAGCAAGTATCTCGAGTGCAAGTTCCTCTCATGTGCAAGATCGCCCCTCACACTCAAGTGAAGAAACAACTCATGATGATCAAGGCACTCATGATGGTCAAGGCGAGGATCCACAAGATCATGTTGATCAAGAGATTCCCTCTACATCTAGAGAGGCAATCGAAACTCGCCGCCAAGCAAGAGTTGGAAGATCTTTGGAACTAAGGGCTCTTTCCCTTGACAAGGTCATCGGTGACGTGAGAAGAAGGGTGTCGACTCGGAGTCAATTGGCCAACTTTAGTGAGCATCAAGCACACATCTCCATGGTGGAACCCAAGAAAGTATTCGATGCTCTTGAAGACCCCGATTGTCTTGAAGCAATGCACGAAGAGCTCAACAACTTCGAGCGCAACAAGGTGTGGAGACTAGTGGAGAAGCCAACTACTTGCCGCAATGTTATCGGCACCAAGTGGATCTTCAAGAACAAGCAAGATGAACACGGCATCGTCGTGAGGAACAAGGCGCGATTGGTGGCCCAAGGCTTTTCTCAAGTTGAAGGCATCGACTTTGGTGAAACCTACGCGCCGGTTGCACGCCTCGAGTCGATACGTATTCTCATTGCCTTTGCATCTCATCATGGTTTTAAATTGCAACAAATGGACGTTAAAAGTGCTTTTCTAAATGGCCCACTTAATGAACTTGTCTATGTTAAGCAACCTCCGGGTTTCGAGAACCGCGACTTCCCGAACCACGTCTACGTGTTGGATAAGGCTCTCTATGGGCTTAAACAAGCACCTAGAGCATGGTATGAACACCTTCGGGAGTTCTTGTTAGACCGTGGATTCGAAGTCGGGGTGATCGATCCCACTCTTTTTACAAAGAAAGTTAATGGGGAACTCTTCATTTGTCAATTATATGTTGATGATATTATCTTCGGTTCTACTAATCTCTCTTTTAATGAAGAGTTCGCCAAGCTTATGACCGACAAGTTCGAGATGTCCATGATGGGTGAACTTAGGTTCTTTCTTGGTTTTGAGATCAAGCAATTGAGAGAAGGAACATTTATTTGCCAAGCCAAGTACATTCAAGATATGCTCAAAAGATTCAAGCTCCTCGATCTAAAGGGCGCCGCTACTCCTATGCAAACCAAGTGTCACCTCGAGCTTAACCCTAATGGTAAAGAGGTAGACCAAAAGGTATATCGATCTATGATTGGGTCTCTTCTCTACCTTTGTGCATCTAGGCCGGATATAGTGTTAAGCGTTGGAGTGTGTGCACGTTACCAAGCCGCGCCTAAGGAAAGTCACCAAGTGGCTATCAAGAGAATCTTCCGGTATTTGATTCATACTCCAAGCTATGGGTTGTGGTACCCCAAAGATGGCACCTTGTCTCTTTGTGGGTACACCGACTCCGATTGGGCGGGTGACAAGGATGATAGGAAGTCAACCTCGGGAACTTGTCAATTCATTGGAAGATCATTGGTGAGTTGGTCCTCGAAGAAGCAAAATTGCATCTCTCTCTCCACCGCGGAGGCCGAATATGTCGCCGCCGCAAGTGGGTGTACTCAACTCCTTTGGATGCGGCAAACTTTAAAGGATTACGGGGTCCATTTGGACAAAGTGCCGCTCCTCTGTGATAATGAGAGTGCCATCAAGATCGCCTATAATCCGGTGCAACATTCAAGGACCAAGCATATTGAGATTTGTCACCACTTCATTCGAGATCACGTGGCAAGAGGAGACATCGACCTCTCCTATGTTGGGACAAAGGATCAATTGGCGGATATCTTCACGAAGCCCCTTGACGAAGCCCGGTTTTGTTACTTGAGGAATGAGTTAAATATCGTGGATTCTCGGACTTTGGCTTGATAATGGTGCACACACATCAACGTTTAATGCTCTATTAAGTGTAGATATACGCATGGACTTAGGGGGAGTGTTTTCCTAACACATTGGATTCTTCCTCCCCCTATTATGCATATAGCAACGAATCATTGATAAACTTCAAATTAATCCATAATTTGTGAGCTTAAATGATGAGTAGTAGTTATGGACCCAAGATACATCTTCGCGGTGCCATGCTATAACCTCATACACGGTGACTTCGGCCACCACCTCTTCCTATGGAAGAGTTGGATCTCATTTGGTTTTTCCCTTGGATTCCATTCGCCTTTTGGTCTCTTGTGGAAAACACACTCAAGTTGGTCTTTCTTGTGTCTTATTGGTTTTGCAATTTGAGTGTGAAGTACCATTGTCAGTTTGCACTTCTATCCTAAGCCTTTCTCCCTCTCAAGACTTGCTTAAATCTCACTCATGTCCATTTGTATCTTTTTGTTGTTGTGTTGGGCGTGAAGGAGATATGCCCTAGAGGCACTTAATAAATATAGTTTATTCGTCATATCTCAATTGTTCATTATATGTTTTATACCATGCTATAACTGTATTAAGCGGAAACATTAATACACGTGTGGTAGATAAACAACTAGGTCCCTAGTAGCCTCTACTTGACTAGTTCATTGGGCAATTGATGATCGAGGTTTCCCGATCATGTGACATTTATGTCAGTTGACAATGGAGTCATGTCATTGGGAGAATGACGTGATGGACATACCCAATATTTGTAGGACGTAGTCATTACGCCTTCGACCGTGAGATCTACTCTTATTGCTATTCCTGGAAGACACTTTGATTGCATCAAACGTCATATCTTATATAGTGTGACAATAAAGGTGTCCCTCTCGGGTGTCGGAAAGGAGTATGTTGAGACGGGGGATCAAGAGCGGGATTTGCCAGTCCGCATAGCAGGATAGATACTCTAGGGCCCACTCGGTGAGATTATGTCAAAAGAGCTTGCAAGCGTGTGACTAGGTCACCAGGACATAATATCATGGACGAGTAGAAGTTAGCAGCGTCGGTAACGAGATCAAGCTAGGTATGGAGATATCTATGAACGAGTCTCGGACGCGCTAAGTATCGCATGGCAAAAGGTTTAAGACTCAGACGTCCAGGTTCGATCGGTAAAGTATTCGTTATCTCGCAGGGATTAATTCTGGGTATCCTCGGTCCACGAAAGTCATTGATCGGAGAGGAGTCTCGATCATGTCTGGTGAGATAATCGAACCGCTAGGGTAACACACTTAAGGGGAGTCGACATTTTACCGGAAGAGAAAAATAGGAATAGAGAGACCGGGAACGTCCCGGGAAAGATCCGATGGAGATCGGGCGGCGACGAAATAGTTTTCGGAGCCGGAATAAATTATGTAATATGTATTTAATATTAATTAATGTAATTAATAGTTAAATATATTTTTATTTAATTTTTCCTGAATTTTTAAAGGCAAAATACCTTAAATGGGCCTTCCGGTGGAAGGAAGGCCCATGAGGGGGGGAAGGTTCCCCTCCAAGGGAGGGAGGGGAGTTCGGCCAGCCCTAGGTGGGCCACATGGGGCCCACCTAGGCCGGCGCATCAAGGAGGGGGGGCTGGTGTGGGAGTTTAGTCCCACACCGCCCGGCCAGCAAGGCTGGCAGCCCCTTTTCTCCTATATATATAGGTGCCCCCCCTGGCCTTTAAACACAACCTTTCTCTCTCTCTCCTTGGATCACGTGACTCCCAAGTTTGGAGTTGCGCCAAGGACAAAGTTTTCTCCACCATACGCACGCCGCCGCGCTGCTGGTCTTCCGGTCCCAGTCTTCCGCTGCTCGTCCCTGGATCGGGCCCGGAGTTCGTCGGCTTCACCGTATGTGTGTAACGCCCTGCGAGGTGCCACGCTAGTGGTGCTGGAGGTCTGCTTCCTCCACATGGCCTCGAGGTCGTCGTCGATTTCACCGATATCGCCGCGTCATCGTCTTCTTCGTCGCGCCAAGTTCTCCGCGACCTTGAGGTCGGCTACGGCGTCTACGTCAGCAACGCTTGTGCGGGAGCGTAATCCCCGCTTTTCGGTCTACAAGGGTATGTATACCGGACCCCCTGCGTACTACTATATCTGCATAGTATAGATTCTGGCTAGTTTAAGGTTATCGATGTTAGGAATTTTTTTGTTTTCTGCATGCGATCCCCTTCAGGGCGGAAATCTCCGAGCCACATTCGGAAATTTCCGAATCACTAGAAATTTTCGAGACTAAGTCCTTTCAAAACTCAGCATTGCACTTCGCTGGTTTTTGACCGGAAATAGTCTCTGAAATTTCCGGTGACCGGAAATTTCCGAGTGCGACTCGTAAATATCCGGTCCCTAAAATTTCTCGGCGCCTAAGTCCGTTTCAAACTCGGCACTGCACTCTGCTGAATTTGAACCGGAAATAGAGCCGGAAATTTCTGGGGCCCGGAAATTTCCGAACCAAGTCCGGAAATTTCCGATGACTCCGTCAATTTCCGCACTAAGTCCGTTTCCAAACTCGGTACTGGATATATCGTGTTTTGAACCGGAAATAGTGCCGGAAATTTCCGGTGTCCGGAACTTTCCGACCCAAGTCTCTCCGGCTATAAATAGGGCACGGGTGGGCTGTTCGAACCGAACAGTTCATCCACCCCGTGCCCCTTCTTTCTCTCTCCAAGCCGGAGAAGAAGATCTTCCTCGATCCACCCCCGGGCCGTTTCTCCGTCAATCTCTCCGGTTCTTCGCCGGATCTGCTTCTCCTCGTCGCGGGGATCGTTTTCCACCGCGCGGTTTTCGCCATGTCTACCGGTAACTCCTCTTATTTCAAATCTAGGAAGAAATCTCTTTTCGTTTAACCTAGCCGATTTAGGAGGTTGTTGCTCGTTTCCTTTGGTAGAACTGCTCCTCTAGGCTTGATCTACCTTCCTCGTGCACAGATCTGTTTTTCGTTCATAGATTTGGTTCAGTTTTTCAAAATTTCGTGCAGACCGGAAATTTCCGGTTCAGACTCGGAAATTTCCGGCCCCTCGGAAATTTCCGGACCTGACTCGGAAATCTCCGGCCTGTTCAAAATTCTGAAAAACAGACAAGTTCTATGAACTTTTAACGGCTCGTGTACTATTCCATCTACCTTCCTGGACATGAGTGCTTATCCCCCCTGCTTTCTATCTGCTCTATGTTGTTTGTTTGCAGGTTCTTCTACACGAGGAGGTCGCATCAAGTCAATAGCTAGTCGTCCGAAAGGGGTTCACTCTCGGCCACCTAGTGATCCTTCCAGTGATGAGAGTGAGCTACCTCCTGCTGCACAGCTCAGAAGACCCAGTGGTGCTAACAAGAAGAAGAAGCCCGAGCTTCAACTGTCTGATTTCAACAAAGCAAGCTTTCGCAAGTGGCGCAGTGAGCTGTCCTATGGTGCTGAGCAAGATGACCCCAAGTTCTTCTGCACAGAGATGGCTTGGCTCTATCGTGAGGTTTATCAAAAGTTCTCTAGTAAAGCGCCAGTTTGCCCAATGAGATGGATCAACTTTGACAAGCTCATGAAGAAGGTTGATTATTTTGGGGGAGCTATTCAGGTATGCAAGGTGCTGGGCTTGGAGCATCTCATGAGAACTGAATGCAGCTACAACGTGTCCATCATTCATCAGTTCTATGCGACAGTAGTGTTTGACGATTCAGAGGATATTGGTTTGACTTGGATGACTGGCACACAGCGTTTGACCTCCTCCTTCCGTGAGTTTGCTAGGATTCTTGGCTGTCCCTTCAGTGGTAGCTCTGTGGCAGCTGGTGAGAGGATGCACCTTCAGGGCGTGGCCTACAACAAGAACGCCATGTCCGACTTATATATGCCTGGTGGAGAGATTGGCTCACAGCATGGTTTGCTGCCCACTTATGATATTCTCCTTCGCATGTTTCGCAACACCATTGCTCCCATCGCGGGCAACGCTGACAACATTGCCGGGGGTCTCGTGAACTTGATGGCCAAAGCCCATGAAGCCTATGTTGGAGAGTATGAGCTGGACAAAGAGGAGTACAAGATTGATGTCATGGATTTCATCTTTCAAGAAATGAGTCAATCCGTGTTTGAGAGGAAAGTTCCCCCCTATGCTCCATATGTGATGCTTCTCATCAAGCGCAAGTACAAGTTATCTGAGGAAGATGGCGGCGATATGGATAGTGCCCTTGGATGCATCGCCCACACAGCTGCCAACCTTGTTCAAAAGAAAGCTCATGTGGTGCAAAAGCAGGCTACACTTCAAGAGATTGATGAGGATGATGTGTTTGGTGGCACCACTCGCCAACCACGACGCCACAACATCAAGAAAGCTGAAAAGAAGAGTCGCCCATGGATGGTTCGTGCCATGGAGAAGGTGTTGAACATGAACTGCTGCATTCATAGTGAAAACTATGCCATCTACCAACAGAACCACCGCATTCTCAAGCAACAGGAAGAGATTCGAGCTCATTTGAAGATGCCACCTCCCAAGCATCCCTTGAAGCCCCTGGTACCCTATGTTGAGTGGAACTCTGAGGAAACAGTTGGATTCACTTGGGACACCAATGTGCCTGAAGATCAAGATGTGGATCCAGAAGCTGCGGATGATTTTGAGGATGAGGCGCACAGTTCCGATTCCGACTCTTGAGTCTTGGGACGCTAGTAGCTGCTTCTTTCCCTTTTTGGTATCTTGATGCCAAAGGGGGAGAAGTATCTCATAGGACTCACGGGATTTGCATGGGTGGGAGCACTTCTTCTTTTATCTCGGTTGCTTTGTTCTAGTGCTCCCTATTCTTATCTCATTTGGACTTCTTTCGTTGCATGTTTGTGAGACATGAGGACCTCTTAAACTCTTATTGTAATAACTCTAGTTAAACTATGCATGTTCTACTTTGTCTATGTGGATATATATTCTTTGCTTGCGTGGTTTGTAAAATCTAGGGGGAGCGTTGATCCTAAGTTGTGTACATTTTGTTTTCAAAAACATCCTCAAGACAATGCACACACTTAGGGGGAGCCCGTCTATATTTTGCAAATCCGTTCTCCTTTTGTGTTGTCATCATTCACCAAAAAGGGGGAGATTGAAAGTGCATTCTTTGCACTTCCTGTTTTTTTGGTGACTAGTGACAACACAAAAGGTAGGTTTAAAGTTTGTGATGATCTATGCAGGTTTTAGAACAGGTGTAACAATGTGCTCAAACACATTCAGCATATTTCAGTACTGGACTCTGTTTTATTCAGTCGGAAATCCTTCAGGAAATTTCAGGTACCCGGAAATTTCCGGGTGAAAATTTCCGGGCTTCACCCGGAAATTTCCGAGTCACTGAAGATTCTTCACTAAGTCCAGTATATGGAGCAGTACTGGCCTTCAGAGCCTTTCAGTCGGAAATGCATCAGGAAATTTCCGGTGTCCGGAAATTTCCGGCCATCGTCCGGAGATTTCCGAGTCACCGAAGATTTTTCACTAAGTCCAGATTGTCAAGCGGTACTGCCTCCCAGAGCCTCGCAGTCGGAATTTCAGGCGCAAATTTCAGGTGCCCGGAAATTTCCGATGGGAGTCCGGAAATTTCCGAGCTGCACGATCAAGATCATCGCCAAGTTAGAAGCTGAACCCGTACTGCCTCCAGTCGAAGATCCGTCGGAACTCCTCGCAGAGATTTCCGTAGCCCGGAAATTTCCGGTGGCCAGTCCGGAAATTTCCGGTCTTCAGTCCGGAAATTTCCGAACTTAACCCGGAAATTTCCGAGCTGGCGGCTGCACAACGGTCAGATCTCAGGGAGGGGTATAAATACCCCTCCACCTACCTCCAGCAGACTAGCTCTCTCAGATCCAAAACGCCCCATTGTTGCTGGAGCTCATTTCCCATGGATCTCCCTATCTAGCCAACCAAATCCAATGATAGTTGGAGATCCGAAGGAGAAGACCCCGATCTACATCGCCACCGAAGGAATTTCACTTTCCCCCTCTCTATCTTGAGTGAAAGTCTTAGAGGAGTAAAAGTCAACAAGTGATGGCCGGGTTATGAACGGGCCGCCAGCAAGAGCCGGCCAAACTGACACCCGTGTGCCCGCTTGTTTAATAAGTTGTGTATTGTTTTTCAGATGATAACCCGGACAAAAGGAATGACGGCTTCCCCAAAGATCGAGCCCAGGAGCACGAAGGTGAAGCGAGTCGATTCTGATGTCCAAGTTATCCTGGGGGCTACTGTTGGGGGGATCATAACCCGGTAGGCCCACCGACCTAGAAGACAAGCCGGCCTGGTAAGAACCTGGGCCGGGTAAAGCATGAAGATATGGGCCGGGTCCCACGTAAGCCGGTGAACGACGTGTGCCTTGGCCCACAAGTTAAGAAGGATCCAGAAGGCTGGAGACCAAGTACAAGACGGAGCCCTGATAAGGAAGGCGAAGACTTAAAGGGCTTAGAGTAGAGTCCGGGCATAATTGTAACGCGGATCCCGCTTGTACGCCCAGCGAGACCCACCGCCTTTATAAGGGGGTCTCCTGGTTCCTGGAAGGTTAAGCTTTATCAGATCCCAAGTACCACCATTGTAATCTCGAGACCCGGAAGCTAATACGCCGAGTCCTCGAAACCCGTATCAATAAAGCAGTAGCAGGAAGTAGGTCTTTACCTCGAGACGAGGGGCCGAACCTGGGTAAACCCCTGTTTCCCCACGCCACGCTAGACAAGCTCCCGATGTCAGAAGTCGCTATGTCCACATACTCAAGTTTCCACCCGGAAACATCTGCCGTGACAATCCCACGACAGTTGTAGCCCCCGAGCTTTCGGGTGACTCGCAGAGTGAGGCGGGAGGTCTTGAGTTGTTGAAGATGTTGTCTTCTTGGCACACGAAACTTTACTGGGTCATTGATGTAGTGGATGTTGAGTTGAAGACGTTCCTTGCCGGCTTGCCGTGTCGTAGATGTCGATGATGCCGGCTCACCCGGCGTGTCAATTGCCGGGTTGCGGGCTAAGACGTCGCCAGGTCTGCTTGCTTCGATGTTGCCGGGGTCACCCAGCGTAGATAATGATGATGCCGGGTTACCCGGGCTGGCTTTTGCCGGGTTTGGTTGAGGTAGATGTAGATGTTGCCGGGTTTGCTGGCGTCGATGTCACCGCGTCGCTGGCAACGTTCCCGAGTCGCTGACTTTGATGTTGCAGTATTTCTGTGTAAGCGTTGCCGAGTCGCCGGCGTATATCTTGCCGCGATGTACCCGGATGGATGTATAGCCCCAAGTGCCGGGTTGCATGCCTGCAGCATCTCGGCACTTCCGTAACTCCCCATGTACCTGAAATAATACATGTGTATGCATTACACGGTTCATGATATATGAAAAGAAAAATTGAATAGAAATCACAATTATTTAACTTGTGTTCAAATGATTAATCGTTCGTCTTGACTAAGTAGGCTTTCGTGGAGACTTTTTTCATGCAAATATGTATGTTCAGCTTCGACAAAGGCTTTTTTGCAACAGAGTCGACCGACAAAATCATATGCACTACTTGAACAATTGCGTTTCACATCTGACTTAGCAAGAACGAACGTCAATTTATTTTGCCGGAGGCAGGATACCCATGTTTGGATCGCGCATCGTGGCAACGAGTCCTCTTTGGCAACCTTATTTATTTGCGAAAAAAAGTAGCCCCCGAGATTAACTCAAAGGTGCTGAATTTATTTTACTGAATTTGAGTAAAAATACGAGATTCAAAAATATAAAGCGACTTAGCTTGTTTTATTCTCGTGGGTTGATGACGCGAGGAGAGCCGGCAACAGGTGCGAGTTGAAAACGTCCGGAGGCCGGGTCTGTCGATTGTCGTTGAAGCCGGCCGGGTCATCTGGATCTGCGAGATAATTTTCAAAGCCGGCCGCACGCGAGTGTACTTTCCATCTTCTCTCGTAGCCTTGGTAACCAGGCCTTTTTTTTTTTTTTTGCGATTTAAAAACCATCTCATTCCATAGGGGCAGGATTACAATCCGAGATTAGGCAGTTACAGATGAAAAAAGGTGCACTGACAGGCCAGGTGCACCGCTGCCTTTTCTCCACACATTGTTTTGCACAAAGATGAGCTGCAACATTGCCGGAGCGACGAATGAAGCACAAATTAAAGCTAGTAAACCCCTTACTAAGTTCTCTGATGTCTGCAAGAATAGGGCCAACCTCAGATCTTTCAAAATTGTTATCACTCCAGAGTTTTGTAAGAATCTGAGAGTCACTTTCAATGATAATCTTCTGAAACCCCTTTTCATGAGCAAGGATCAACCCATTCCGAGCTGCAGTGGCCTCCATCACAAGGGCAGAAGCTGCTGCAGGGTACCAATTTGCATCGGCCACCAAGAAATTGCCAATATGATCCCTAGCGATAGCCCCGGTAGCTCCTTCACCGGCTAGAGAGTTGTAGCCGCCATCCACATTGATCTTGATCAATCCGGCATCAGGTGGTCTCCAATGAGCTTGGAGAGTAGGCTTACTCATTTTGTCACTGGACATGCCCGCGTTCCAGAGGTCAAAGGCTGTATCAAGCGCCCAGTGGACAGCCTTGGTCAGCGGCAGATTATTGTTTTCATGCCGCCTATCATTCCTTGCCTTCCAAATCGACCACATGCCACACAACACCATGCACGAGTCTTTGACAGGGAGGAAGGAGCCAGCAATGAGGTCAGAGGCCCAATTCAAGGGGTGCAAGTTGGGTAATTTAATTCCCGTGAGAGAGTGAACCTCGTTCCAGAACATCAACGCCCACTCACATTCCAAAAGCGCATGCCTAACAGATTCAGAATCAGCCCCACAATCCTCACAGAAGGGGATTCGTTCAATGTGTTTCTTGTGTAAAACTTCACGGCACGGCACAAAGTTGTGAATCACACGCCACCAGAAGGTTTTGACTTTGGGGGGTGCAGGTAATTTCCATAGGATTTTCCATATAGGATTGCTGGCTCCCATAGAGCTAGAGACCGAGTCCACCGTCTGAGAAGCCATGAGCAGGCGGTAGGCAGAACGGACAGAGAAGTTGCCATGCTTCTCAGCACCCCAAGCCCAGATATCATTAGCAAATTTGCCACACGGGATCGAGCAAATTGATTGGATATCAGCTCCGCTGAAATTGGCTTCAACCAAGTTCACATTCCAGGAGGAGGCATTCTCATTGAGCAGCTCACTAGCAAAGGTCACCGTTGAAGTAGAGGGCTTGACAAGGGGTCTATAACCCGAGTTTGATGGGATCCAGGGATCATCCCAGACACGAATGTTGGCACCGTTGCCAACACGTTTGATGAGTCCTTTGCGAAGGCCCTCCCTGCCGTGGAGGATAGCACGCCATGTGTGAGATGAGTTCTTCTTCTTAGTAGCTTCCATGAAGTCACAATTAGGGAAATACTTCCCTTTTAGAACCCTGGCACAAAGGGAGTCAGGATTAGTGAGAAGCCTCCATCCCTGCTTAGCAAGCATGGCTTGGTTAAATTTTTGTAGGTCACGAAACCCCATTCCGCCTGCAGATTTAGCCACAGCAATATCAATCCACTTCTTCCAGTGCATTTTCCTTTTAATGCCATCGCCTCCCCACCAGAAATTTGCCAGACAGCTGGTGATCTTCTTGCATGTTTTAACTGACAGATGAAAACAGCTCATGGGGAAGGTAGTAATAGCTTGGGCAACAGATTGTATAAGAACTCCCCTAGCAGCTCCACTCATGTTTTTTGGGCACCAACCGTACACCAATTTCTTGATAGTTGTAGGCAAGTGTTCAAAGGCTTCAGAAGTGGATCTGCCCAAAGCAGTTGGCAAACCCAAGTACTTTTCCACAAGAGCTTCAGATTCAATGTCCAGCCCTCTGTGCATAGCCTCCTTCATCTCCACGGAGCAGTTTTTACTGAAAAAGATGGCAGATTTGCTTTTGTTTACAAGCTGTCCAGAACCCTTCCTATACAGATCCAGGAGATCATGTAGCCTGGCTGCGCTGGCCGAAGAGGCCTCCGAGAAGATCATGCTATCGTCAGCAAACAACAAGTGAGAAACCCACGGGGCATGAATTCCCACTCTGACACCTCTGGATAGGTAAGCCGGCCCGCAAAATTTAAGAATGCTGCTCATTCCCTCGCCACAAAGCAAGAATAAGTAGGGAGAGATAGGATCACCTTGACGAATTCCCCTGGAAGGTTTGAAAAATTCAGAGTATTGCCCATTAACCCTGACAGAGAAGGAAACCGATTCCACACACACCATGATGCGGTTAACAATTTTCTCATCCAGTCCGAGCTTCAACATGATGGACTTTAAGTAAACCCATTCAACACGGTCATAGGCTTTTGCCATATCCAGCTTGATCGCACACGCACCAGATTTTCCCTTCTTTCTTTTTAGGTAGTGGATACTTTCATAGGCAGTAAGCACATTGTCAGTTAGCAACCGGCCAGGGACAAAGGCACTCTGCTCTTCAGAGATAATCTCATCAAGGATCGGCCGCAATCTGTTGGCTAGCACTTTAGAGGCGATCTTGTAGAGCACATTGCATAGTGCAATCGGCCGAAATTGAGAAAGATCTTGTGGCTGTTTGACCTTGGGAATAAGCACCAAAACAGTTTGGTTCACCTCCTCAGGCATAGGACCCCCTTCCAGGAAGGTTCTGATAGCTTCACACACCGCACCTTTCACCAGATCCCAATGTTTGATATAGAAGCCCACAGTAAATCCATCAGGACCAGGGGAGGAGTTTGGCTGCATCATGAAAAGAGCATCTTCAATTTCAGAGAAGGTAAACGCCTTGCACAGCAGCTCATTCATCTGGCTCGAGACCTTGTGGGGAACAAAGGCCAGAATACCAGAAGGATCAGTGCCCTCCTGAGCTAGGAACAACTTCTTGTAAAAATTAATCGCCTCAAGTTCAAGATCCTTCTGTTCAAAGCACATAGAGCCATCATCTTTCCTAAGCCCATAGATGCGGTTTGTACGAAATCTTTCCTTGGCCTTGGCGTGGAAGAAGGCGGTGTTGCGATCCCCCTCCTTTAGCCATTTAACTCTCGACCGCTGCTTGGTCATAGTCTCTTCCCTAGCAAGCAGATCAGTGATTTTTTTCATCACATTGCATTCTTCCCTAGTAGGGCCCGAGCGAATGGATTTAGAACGAAGAAAATCCAGTCTCCTTCTCATTTCTTTAAGTTGCTTCTTCACAGATCCAAATTCATTGCGGCTCCAAGAAGAAAGAGTGGATTTGAGAGAGCCTAGAGAGGCCTGGATCCCATCCAGATTATGGATATCCCCTCTCCAGCCAGCCCTCACCACCTTCTCGTAATCAGCATGCTGCCTCCACATATTTTCATATTTGAAGGGCTTCACAAAACCCCCAGCTTGCCCGGTCTCAGAACAGGCTACCGAGATCAGCAGCCCACAGTGGTCACTTTCCGTAGTTTGGACATGTCTAACCGTAGTTGCATCAAAAAAAATCAGAAATTCCCCATCACTGAGAGCCCGGTCAAGCCGCACCTTGACATTATTGACCCCACTTTGACGGTTGTCCCACGTAAATGGAAGGCCAGAGTAACCCAGATCAGAGAACCTGCAGTCATTCACCACAGATCTAAATTCCTCCATGGTCCACTCCTCCCTTGCCCTGCCACCAAAGTGTTCAGTGGCCCACAATATCTCGTTAAAATCCCCAGCACACAGCCAAGGGGTGTCATACTGACATCTCAGAAACCTCAGTCTTTTCCAGCAATCTTTCCTTAGATCTCTTCTCGCGTCCCCATAAAACCCAGTGAAACGCCAAGCCTTGCCACCAGTGGCCTCACAAGCCACCATCACATCAATGTGGGATTTGTAGAAAGATTTCAAATCCACCTTGATGTCGTTGTTCCAGAAGAGCACGAGACCGCCACTCAGGCCGTCACTGCTCACTCCAAAGCTGTTATCAAACCCCAGACGCCATTTCAAATTTTGAGCTCTCGTAGCATGCATCTTGGTCTCCGAGAGAAAAACCAAGATCGGACGATGGATTTCTACCAAATGGCAGATTTCTTGAACTGTCTCGGACCGCCCGCAGCCCCGACAGTTCAGACAAAGGATACTCATTGCTTGCGGTGGGGCTGCTTCACATTGGCAGCCTCCACCTCCAAATTTGCCGTCATCTCTTTATCGGCCTTGTGTTTTTTTGCAGCCTCATCACCTTCGTTTCCTCTCAGAAACAATCCCTCAGAAGCCACATGAGTTTTTTCCTTGGTAACCAGAGCAAGAGCAAGCTCATTGTCAACAGCAGGTAGGGGATCATCAGGAGCAGCCGTCCTTCCCGCAATGCCACTGCCAGAAATGGGCTTCCTTTTCCTCACAGAGTTGAGCTTTTTGCTATTTCCGTGAGCATCAGGAAACAGCTGCTTCGCTATCTCAGCGACCTTGGCTCCTGGATGAGGCTTGCTCTTGGTTTTAGTCACTGGGGAGGAAACCTCGTCCTCACCGGACTTACCACTCGGGTCACCCTCATATTCACGAGACGTTCTACTAGTCGCCGAGCCAGGAAACGATTTTTTGCTTCCACCACCACGGTCCCTAGAGTCACTGTTCCAGGAGGCGGACGCAGCAGCTTGAGAGAAGGATTGAAGCTTCCTTCGCTTATCTTCCGGTGCCCGTAAATTACGATCAAAGGGAAGCTTCCCCGCCTCATCTCTAGCAGCAGGGGTTGCACATTCAAGGTCACCATGACCAAACAGCCCGCAGCTGAAGCAGTAGAAGGGAAGTTTTTCATATTGCAGATCAAAACGGACCACTTCCTGTTGCTTACTGATGGTAACCCATCTCCTCAACGGCTTGTCAAAGGGAATAGCCACCTTGGCCCTGAGGAAGCAGCCCGCAGCATCCCCATGCTCATCCACGTCCAGAGTGCAATTTTTATCAATCAACTTTGCAATCTTAAGACCCTGTCTGTTGTTCATCCATTCAAAGGGCAGGTTCAGAATGCGAACCCAGATCATCATTGAGTCGAATCTGATATCCGAAGGCCGCAACCGGGGGTCCAGGTCTTGGAGAAGCACAGCATGTCTGCCTACCATCCATGGAGTCCCCTCAAGAGCTCTGTCTCTGTCTCTAGCACAGGCAAAATCAGCAATGAAAATGTTCTCCGCCACCGGCCTGCAGCGCAAGCCACACGGGTTGCCCCACGCCGGCGTCATCGCAGCACGAATGGATTGGATGTGAGTGATGGCCGGAGAGAGCACCTTCCCAATCAGCGACCACTTCACCGGGGCCGCCACAGGTTCCTCCACATCGTCGCTCATATCCACCACCTCCAACTCGTCGGCAAGCATGAGTCTGCCCAGCATCGTGTCCACTTCTTCATCAGCAGCGACTGAATCAACAGGGACTTTGTTCTTTCCCCTTCCCACACCAGCCTGAGCAGACCGAGCCGCCATTGGAACTCGTCTGGACGGAAGAGGGATACGGGGAAAGGAGAGGCTC
Source organism: Poa annua (assembly GCA_026929855.1). NCBI lineage: Eukaryota > Viridiplantae > Streptophyta > Magnoliopsida > Poales > Poaceae > Poa > Poa annua. Next base: position 11,882,571 of record CM049436.1, read on the forward strand.
CACCTGCTGATCAAGATCGGCAGCGGAAAAACGCGACACTCACCAGAGGTAAGGAAGCAGCAGGCCCAAGCACCCCGGAGACCAAGATCTACAGAGGCGGGGCAGAGAAGACGGGCCACCCGAGCTAGAGGAAGAAGGTCAGCATATGGGGGAGGCGCCCGTCACCTGGAGTGGTGGCGGCCGGAGGCTAGTGAGGATCCCGGCAGCGACAGGCCGGAGGTGGCGGCGGCCTCCACGGCAACTAGGTCATTCTTTGCGGGAAGCTCGCGAGCTTTTTGTTTTTAGCTATCCCCAGGCCTTTTCTTCTTTACGTGACCTTCCTTTTGCATGTACTACTAGTAGCCGGATTGAATCCAATTGGAATTCTAGCAGCGCTGCAGGCTGCCGACCCCGGTTCTTCTTGGACTTCTCGCTCTGATCGGATTGCTATGATCGTAGACGAAACAACAGCTTCCGTCATGCTGGACAAACTTTCGAAAGCGCGGAACGCTGCCATTGATCCGGAATATCTTAACAGCAGCACACCAGGGTGATGTTGAAGTAGAGCCCTGGGCGGACGCTTGATCCGGTATGGCGACCGTTGCTGATGATTGGACCCATCGAATTGTGAATCCACGCGCACCTAGCGCCACGGTGGGCGTCAATGTTGAGGGGATAGATCAACAATATCATCCGAAGACGATTTATGCGGGGCTATGTACGCGCGGGCATCGTCGATGTGGGTTAGCACACGAAAGACAAGATTTAGACAGCTCCGGGGCCCGGAAAACATCATCCGGTAATACCCCTACGTGCTGTTTGTGGCTAGGTCTATTCCGTATGCTCATGGTGGAAGTCGCCGTAAGAGGCGGCTCCTCTCTTGTGTATGTCGTGCCTGTCTAGGCTGTGGGATTGTGTGTCTTGAGTCTGTCCTCTTGGGACGCCTTGCCCCTCCTTATATAGGTGGACGGGGCCGGCTTACATGTAGAGTCCTAATTGGATACAAACTAGTCTCCTCTTCTATTACAAGTTGGATAGGTGTCCTATTCCTACTATGGTAGGTCTTCCGACTTACTGGGCCACCTCTTGATGGGTCACAATCACCGTCCATGCGGGTACCCGTGTCCCATATCCACGACACCACGAATCTAGGGTTTCCTTTGTGGATAGCTAGATTCTTCCTTGTTGTTACTTACTCCTTTGTGGATTCTTTGTGGAATTGACCTCTTGTGGTCCTAGTGAGAGCCCCCAATTCAGTTGTGGGTGTGTGCCTCACGGATTTGTACGGGACCTTCTCCGCCCTTAAAGGAGTCCTTAGTTGAAGGGTGGATTCGGACCTTGGTGGTCGAATTCATCGGAGAATAGGGTGAGGCCTTTGTGGCGTTGAGCTAACCTTTGTGGTTGCTCACACCCCTCCAACGAGACGTACACCCATGTGGTGGAACTCGGGATAAAATCGGCGTCTCCTTGTTCCCTAGGTTGTCTCGTTCCACTATCCTCTTTTGTGTTATTTGCTTTTCTTTATTGCTTTGTTTTTCTTTGTCTTGCACCTTGCTTCATCTAGTAGCACATATAGTAAATTTACTTTTGCAAGCCTAAAACTGAAAAAGTCATAAAAATTGGTCACCACCTATTCACCCCCCCCCCCCCCCTAGGTGGATAACTTCCGTTCACCAACTATTTGGAGAAATCGGTCACCTTTGAAGTGTGATTGTTTTTCTTGGCTTATTTTCGAGAACATGGTGTGGACTGTTGGATGCTTTCACCGTAGGAGTTGGCTCATTGTGGTCTTTGCCAACTTTGCAATTAGGGTTAGAAATTGTTGCTCACCTCCTTATTCGGTGCCACACCTTTCTCTCCATATATGCGGTTTGATTCGTGACCGGCTAGATTGAGCAATTGGGCTGTTGGAATCAATCAATCGCCGCCCTAGTCAATCTTATATCTTGGTAGCTTTGGAACGAAAAAAAATGATGGTGTTTAGAACCTCATCCACATGGCCAACTTATGTATCTGTTCAAATGAAGCTCATAAATGTAGATTAAGAGAGAAGCCCTCGTGTGGTGTATCGCTAGGACAAAGCATTTGAGTTTAATTTTGGCACAATATCAGTAGAGTTTTGATGTTCGTGTCTTGTATATCTGGGCATTTCTCAGGTCGGGCTCGGGTCGGGCCTAAAAAGCCCGACGTAGAAAAATCCAAGCTCGAGACCGACCCGACTATCAAACCACATAAATCGGGCCCAAGCCCTATAAAGTCCAACTAGGCCCGATCAACCTAGCCCGATCCTCACTGAATTTATGTTTTCTTTAAGCCCGGGCCCAACCCGACTTGACAGTTAGGCCCGATTCAGGCCCGAGCCCGGGCCACATCGGGGCCAGGTATAGTATCCTGTAGTAACTATCTAAACCAATCTATAAAATAAGATAAACTTCTAGAAGTGATCACATAATTCTTCACAAATCTTCAGTAATAACCAGCCATACCAAGAATACTCCTAAACTGAGTAGTCTTAGGTGATGGCCATTCTTTGATGGCAACTATTTTCTGGGGTTCTATAGATAGACCATATCCTTAGAAAACATGTTCTAAATACTCCTCTTGAGGGACATGAAAAACTGCATTTGCTAATCTTTAGCATATAGTTTTTCTTACCTTTGAATGTCCGAGACTAACTTGAGATGAGCTTGTTTGGTCTTGCTATATATTAGAATATCATCAAAGAACACAAAGGGTATTTCCGGCTCGTAAAGTGTCCAAAGCAATTAATCAAATGAGGCAAACCTTATGTATCGGTTCAAAGAAAGGGTAAAAGGCGCATAAATGTAGTTGAGGTCGAAGCGTGTATCACGAGTACCTGCTAGCTAGCTAGGGTATAGTAGGACAAATGCATCAACGACTAGATAGTGAGGAAGAGTAGCCCGGGTTGAGCGACAGAGCGAGTATGCATGTATGGCTCTCCTCCTTCTATCCTCTCCCGAGCCTCGTGCATCTCTCGTTGTATTAACGTGCGCTCGGATTTCTGGTCATCCGTTTTCAGATTACCGTAGCAATAACCAATTCTTTTATTACTGGTTTGGAATGCTTTAACGCGTGATCATCAGTGGCACGTATAATATAGTGTACTCTCTCAATTCACAAATACGTGTATTTCTACCTTTTGTACCATGTCAATTTGACAAACTTTACAGTACATAGTAACAACATATATGACATCAAATTAGTATATATTGAAACTTCATTTTACGGCGAATCTAGTAATATTAATTTAGTATCATAAGTGTTGATATGTTCCCTATAAAGTTGATTAAAATTTAATAAGTTTGACTCATGAAAAAAGTTAGCCGTACACTTATTCGATAAACAAAAGGGACTACATACCTACGGCATATAGTCATTCGTGCACATATTTTCTGTAACTCTGTCTCCCTGTAATATATGGTCTACGATGTACACACACATATATATATATATACACAGATGTGTTATTCACGTGGTTTCTTCCCTGCATGGTAGCGATTGAATCGGCTGCATGCATGCGAGCGAGCGATCGAGGAGGACGACGTCCAGGTAGAGAACAACGGTAGGCGCCCGCGTCGTGTAACACGTACGCTACAGCCAGTTATAGCTCCAGCACTATACATTCTCCAGCTCCTATAAATAGGCACGCAGCAGCTTCATCCCAAGCACAACCAAGCAGCCAAGTAACCACTGAGCTAGTGTTAACCAACTTGGAGAAACTTGGGAGTGAGAGTGAAGATGTTCGGACTATTTGCTCCGCCGCAGCTCAAGGGGAAGGTGCTGCTCCAGCGTAGGAACGTCCTCGACCTGAATCACTCCAGCGGCGCCCCCGTCAGCCACGACACCTGGGATGAGTTCACCACCAAAGGCGTCACCTGCCAGCTCATCAGCTCCACCGTAGCCGATCCCAGTAAGTAACATTCCAAACCAAGCATCCATCCATCGATATTAGATGGTACTCCTCCCTCTGTTTCCAAGTGTAGACTTCATTTGATTTAAGCAATGGCATGTTTACGTCCCAGTAAGTTACTGATCATTTTTCTTCTTCTGAATCAAGTTTATAAATTTGTTCATACAGACCTTGAATGTGTCTATCCTGTAGACATGTTGCATTTGAATACTCCAGAGATAAAAGACCTGTCAGTACCCACTTTTTAATCACATATATAGCCAATGCATCAACTTTCTCTGGTGTATTTACTATTGACTGGTTCGTTCATCCAATTTCCTGTGAAGGATGTAAATATATCACAGAACATTCAGGGTATCAAATCTAGATAGATGTACCAACTATTTAGAGGTCGAGCGTTAAAGGAGACAATGATGATTGATCAAGTTAATGATTGATTACCTGACAGTTTGAACATCAGGACAAGCTGCTCTCCATTCCGGTGCTCTTTTGTTTCAGTTGCCTACTACATCACTGATCAGTGATCAAAGCATGCGTGCAAACCAAAGTAGCAGGGAAGGATGAGCGGAAGAGTATTTGTGCATAAATTTCTAGCACAATAATATTTGCATGAATTTAGTTGTAGAACTTCGTGTTCACAAGGTTACCACAAGAATTTCTAACACAAGAATATTTGGAAGAATAGTTCTGGTTACTGTAGCCACAAATAGCACAAGGATATTTGTAACTATTAACATGATCATGACAAAACAAAGCAAAAAAAGCTGACGCCATCAGAGAGTAATCCTATAAAATATTCAACATATTCAAATGAAAATACATACTCCACTAATTATTTTACTTGCTGTAATATAAAAAACACAAGTTTACTCATACAGTTATACTCCCATATTCCAGGGGAAAATGTGTTTCTCTGCCGCGGAAGAAAAACTCTGCCTGGCAGCTAGTTTCTTTGGGAATAGCAAAACAAAAAACAAAATTAACGATTCTTTTTTAATACTGTAAGATTGTACTAGCCGGTTAACTAAGACAACTAACGATGCAGATGACTGCAAACGTGGTCTCGTGGGCCATGAGGAGCGCGTTGAACACTGGGTGATGCACTTGCCCCCAATGAACCACAGCGATACCACCTACGACATCACCTTCGACTGGAATGTGAAGAAGCAGGGCATCCCCGGCGCCGTCATCGTCAGGAACTACCACGCCACCCAGTTCCTTCTCAAGACCATCACCATAGATGACGTCCCCGGCCACGACAGGCCCATCGTCTTCGTCGCAAACTCGTGGGTCTATAACACCGACAAGTACCACTACGACCGAGTTTTCTTCACCAATGACGTACGTCTAGCTTTCTTCATGTATTCGAGAACTATACCGATAGTCGTAACTAACAAGCACACATGCAATGGCCGGGATGCAGACATGCCTGCGGAGCAAGATGCCGGAGTTGCTGCTGCCGTACCGGGAGCATGAGCTCCAGGTTCTGCGAGGGGACCACCCCAAGCAGAAGAACGACGCCTACGAGGACCACGATCGCGTCTACCGCTACGACCTCTACAACGACCTCGGCGATCCCGACAACAAGAACCCTCGCCCCACCCTTGGCGGGCCTGACAGCCCTTACCCTTACCCGCGACGTGGCCGCACCGGAAGGAAGCCCATGATGACCGACCCGACGTGCGAGAGCCGCAACGTCGTGCCCGTGCTTCAGCAGTTCTATGTGCCGCGCGACGAGTGCTTCAACCACGTCAAGAAGGCCGACTTCATGTCTTACGTCATCAAGGCCATATCGGCTGGCATCCTTCCCCTTGCCAGAGCGCTGTTCGACACAGCCTCGCCGCGCGAGTTCGACGACTTCCAGGACATGTACAAGCTCTACGAAGGAGGGCTTAAGATCCCCGATGTCCCAGCCATGGACCTCATGTTCAAAGTGTTCCCGCCGCTCAAGAGCATCAGCCCATCCGGCGGCTCCTACCTCTTGAAGATGCCCATGCCACATGTCATCGGGAATGACAAGCTCGCGTGGCGGACGGACGAGGAGTTTGCCCGGGAGATGCTCGCTGGGCTGAACCCGCACATCATCACGCGCCTCGAGAAGTTCCCTCCAAGGAGCAAGCTTAACGGGTACGGTGACCAGACAAGCACCATCACGGTGGAGCACATCCAGCATCACCTCGGCAAGCTCACCGTCGACAAGGCGGTCACGGACGGCAGGCTCTTCATCCTGGACCACCACGACAACTTCATGCCTCAACTGCTGAAGATCAACAGCCTCCCCGACACATTTATCTACGCCACCAGGACACTGCTCCTCCTGCAGGACGACGACACCCTCAAGCCAATGGCCATCGAGCTCAGCCAGCCCCGCCTTGACGACCTCGGCACCAAAGTAATTGGCGTCGACAGCCAGGTCTACACGCCACCCTCATCCACTGGCAGTGGCTGCGAGTCGGAGAAGGCGGTCCAGGACACCATCTGGCAGCTGGCCAAGGCCTACGCCGCCGTGAACGATTCGGCGTGGCACGCGCTCATCAGCCATTGGCTCCACACCCATGCGGTGATCGAGCCGTTCATCATCGCCACCAACCGCCAGCTCAGTGTCACGCACCCCATCCACAAGCTCCTGCAGCCGCATTACCGTGACACCATGACTATCAACGCCATGGCACGCCAACTCCTCATCAGCGGCGGTGGCTTCTTTGAGATGACTGTCTGCCCTGGTGAGTATGCGCTCAGAATCTCCTCCGATGTCTACAAGAGCTGGAACTTCACGGAGCAAGCGCTGCCAGTTGACCTGATTAAGAGGGGCGTGGCAAAGGAGGACCCGACTAGTCCCTACGGAGTGTCTCTGCTCATCAAGGACTACCCATACGCGGTGGACGGGCTGGCTGTATGGTCGGCTATCGAGAACTGGGTCGACGAGTACTGCAGGATCTACTACACCAGCGACGATGTGCTTCAAGGTGACATCGAGCTGCAGGCCTGGTGGAAGGAGGTGCGTGAAGTCGGCCATGGCGACATCAAGGAACAGCCCTGGTGGCCCAAGATGACAACGGTGGAGGAGCTTGTCAGGTCATGCGCCATCATCATCTGGATTGCCTCCGCGCTTCACGCGGCCGTCAACTTTGGCCAGTACTCCTATGCTGGCTTCCTCCCAAACCGCCCGACGGCGAGCAGACGGCCAATGCCACAGCCAGGCACTAAGGAGTACCAGGAGGTGGAGACTAATCCAGACCTGGCCTTCGTCCACACCATCACGAGCCAGTTGCAGACCATCATTGGTGTGTCCCTGATCGAGGTCCTGTCCAACCACTCCTCCGATGAGGTTTACCTGGGGCAGCGTGAAGAGCCACAGTGGACATCAGATGACAAGGCGAAGAAGGCATTCCAGAAGTTCAGCCAGAAACTGATCGACATTGAAAGGAGTATTATCAATCTGAACGGGAAAGAGAGTCTCAAGAACCGGAATGGGCCAGCAAAATTCCCCTACATGCTGCTGTACCCCAACACCTCAGACACCGATGGCGAGAGCGCCACTGGGATCACGGCCAAGGGCATCCCCAACAGTATCTCCATCTGATCAATGTTATGGTATCCTTGTTTGTCGTATATGTTTCTTAACTACTTATTTTCCCATCGCAAATAAGGACATTAAATGTTCACGTTTGTATGTGCCAGAAGTGTGCTAGTTCACGTTGAGTCCGAGTTGTGCTTACTTTCATGTTGAGGTTGTTGGACACAACCCGAATCTGAGGGATGGAAAGGATGGAGGGGCTCCTGGCATTGTCTGGATTGTCTATTGAATAATATTTTTTTTCGAGAATCTCTATTGAATAAAATAAAGAAAGCAGAAAAGACGCGAGGTTAATGTGTCACAAAATATTGACCTTCTGCGATAACAACTACTAGAGCAGTTAACTATAATCTATTGCCTATCATGGTGGAATGTATGTGATGTTCCACTGTCATAGATTGTTCATTTGATGTTTTTCCACTAGACAGAATCAGCATGGTGTCTACCCTCCTCCGAATAACAACGCACCAGTTTTGACTCATTTGGTTTTGCAAATAAATGTTACAAATGGAAATGACAGGAAGATACCACGGACCTTCAGAAGAGTGATCTCACGCTTGTATCAAGATGCTTTGCATACACAGGCATGCAAATTTGCTTACTCTTAATAGTAGAAGATACCTTCACTTACTCTTTACAGTAGAGGATCCATTCATTTCGATGTGGATGTTCTATTTCTACTTCCATTTGTATGTAGTTATGAGCAAATTTTCTGAAATGCTTGTCGAACCAACTGGGATGCCTTCAATTATAGCACCTCAAGCACTGATGACAGACAATGCCTAAATTATACCAGAAAACTAGAATCAACGAAAAAGGTAGCCAGTAGCTACATCCATACATCTCTTATTTTTTAACTCTTCCTATGGTGCAGACAAAGATATCCCATAGTACTACCAAATATGGTCAAAGCAAGGGAGCACGTGACTGGTGGCAATGGGAACGAGAAGTGGTGGCAGAGTTACAGACCAGTCATCTTGCCGAGCAGCAACAACTGATCCACCTGAGCATCCTTCATGTACTTGATCAGAAACTGCATGATTTGTTTTACACCGACGTTTATTCTCGCCATGAACACTGAGGAACAAGCAATGTGCATCAAGTTGGAAAGTTAGAACACGCTTGTCAGCTGAAAAAAACAGAAAAACACCAATACTGGCAGAAAGGTTCAGAGACTGCAAATAATGAGGGCATTTTGGATGGGAGGTCATGTCAGTCCGTAGATGTAAAAGGGCATGTTGAGTATATAGGGCCTGATACTGGAAACCAATTTCTCGGTCCTTGTTACTGAAGCTTATTCGTGCCACTAGGTTTCTGAATCACAGTAGTACAAACACCAATATCTGGAAGAACATGCTTAACTGACGTGCAGACCAAATAGAAACTGCAATAATACAATGTTGACAACTCGTACTCGATTTAGTATGGAGCAGTGTTGAGGGCTGGTACCAGTTACTAATATAGAGATCCCACGTACATTAGTCGACATTACGATAACTAGAAGAACTGAACTGATTTTGCAGAAATCTAAATTTACACAGTATATTACTTACTGCATCCGTCAAGATCTTCAGGAAATCGGGAGGGGTGCGCCGAAAGCTTCCGTGTGTCTCTGGGGGCTGGGGCCGGAAAGGGACGGCGAGGAGGTTGTCGCCGTGAGGGTGGAGGGTCGCCGGAGAGTGCGGTCGCTATGGAGGGGGGTCTTAGCCGCCCGCGGCGGAGTCGAGCCTCTGTGCCGCTGTGCGGGGAGGAGGACGAGGGCCGGGCGACGAGGAAGTGCTCGCGCTCGTCGGACCGGGGATGTAGGCTGGCCGTGGAGGGTCAGGGGCGGAGGCGGGCAGTAGAGTTGCGCCTCCGGCCTGGGGGCTGCCGCGGAACCGCGCGATGGGCCAAGGATTAGCGGCGGTGTGGAAACCGACTGGTTTTTCCCGTTATCCCTGCCCTGTATTTTTCTTCGAATTAAATGTTTCCACGACACTTTTTATGTATTGAAGTGAGTATATGTTATTGATATTTCCCGTGATGATAAAAAAATGCAATTTTTGGGTTTAGGATATCGGATCGGTTGATTATTTTTACAATTCGATGTAGGAACGCTAGAAAACTAGCAAAGACTAAAGTGATGATGGGCGTCGGAACTGAGTAAAAGTTGTTGTGGTCGTCATCGCTCGTCGACATGATGCCTCTGCTTCTACCAACGGGGTGTATGTTATAACCGAGTAACTGTTACTTTGTATTGTGAAGAATGCTATATTAGGATATTGTTTTAAAAGTATGTTTATTTGTTTAAGTCTCAAAAAAAAAGTTGATCTCATTTTTTATGAATAATGTCTTTTATGTCCATGCGTCTATAATGATTGTACTGTATTATTTATACTTAATCTCAATGATGACACATTCATCTATAAGGTTGAACGCTAAATGTCGAAAGACACACGATTTGAATTTCACATATTATGACACTGCCGTTTAGGTCATATCGGAAAGTAATGCGGGAAGAAAACCCGTAGCGATGAACTTTGGTGTCACTAGATTATGAATAATTTGACAATAGCAAATCTTTTCGGATGAAAAAAGATGACTAAAACACCATTTACAAGTCATGTGCAATGGACGACTTGTTTATTTGAAATCATGTGTGCGGTCCAATGAGTGTAGCCCCGCGCGGTGGATTCATAGATGATTCAGACATATATTTTTATTAACATTCATAGATATATCCATATATGTCTGAAACATTTAAAAAACTTTAAACAATTTAAGAATGAGGTAAAAAATCATGGTACATGTAAATCAAAATTCTCCGACCGCATCACGGAGAAGCATATGTTTGTTATGGGGTTTGGTCTAAAGAGTTGCCGAATCGTTTCACAACATAAGCCACCTAAGACACCGTAAAGAAAGTAATGTATGAGAGAGGTAATCAAACCTTTTTGGATATGGTAAGATTGACGATCTTTTGAGGCTATGATTTAGAGACTAGAGCTTTTACATCGAGTGTCATCTAAATCTGTTGAAGATACATCGTATGAGATCTCGCATGTTAGAGATCTAATTTGTATTTTCTTAAAATCTGCGGAGTTCATATGAGGTATAGTATATGTTTACAATTTCTTAATTTTGTAAAACCAAATTCGAAATACAGTGGAAAAAACGTCTCCTAAAATAGGCGTTTGCTTGGTGTGCACGCGGCGAAAGCGAAACCCCAACACTGCACGCTGAAAACAGGTACACTACCACTGCCGTGCCGCCGGCGGCAGCGATGGCGGAGCTCCGGCACTCGACGGCTGCCGCCGCCGCCGCCGCCCGCGCATCCAACTCCCCGGCGAAGCGCGACTCCGACGCATCCGCCGCCTCCTCCCCATTCGCTTCCACCTCGGCCGCCCGCGGCCGCGACGACGACGACGACGGCGGCAAGGACGCTCACCGCTCCTCGCCTCTCCTCCCGCACCACCATCATCACAAGCAGCTCCTACCGTCTGCCATCCGATCCCTCCTCGCCCTCGAGGACCCCAGACCCCACACCGCCTCCCTCTCCTACCGGATCTTGCTCGCCGTCCTCGCGTTCCTCCTCCTCGCGGCCCTCTTCTCTGCGCCCTCCGTCTGGTCCCGCCTCGTGAGTTCCCGGCCACCTCCTTCTTCCAGTGCCGTTCGAATTCATCGGAATCCCCACCTAGCACTTACCTTTCTGCATTGTTTCACATTTATTTATCCTAGAACACGCCCTACTTGTGCCAGAAGGAGGGGATCACGCTGCATTGCCCTCAGGTGAATCTCAGCTAGCATTTTTGGCAACTCGTGTTCGCGTGAGAAACTTCTGTTCTGAATTTCTGATGATTTCAATTGTGTTGGGTGCAGACGAAGGAACCCCTTTCGCTGTGGGAGAACCCGCGTGCTGCCACCACGTCCTGGAAGCCCTGCGCAGAGCGTCGAAGCGATGAGCCCTCAGGCAAGTCCAGCATTGACATTGCTTGAAAGGCTAAAAATGTAGACGCATATGTCGAATCGTGTACGTTAGTAGCCTTGTTGTTACTCGGTCATCGTGATGTCACTTACTAGTAGTTACTCAAGCACACAACCTAGATTTCTGGTAGTTCTTATAACACTTTGGTTTGTTAGCTACTACTTCAATTCGATTTGGTCCGGCTAAACCTGAATTACAGTGCTCTTCGAGAGTCCAATTGTGACCCATACTTCCATTTCCATGTAAGGTTGGCAAACTTGAACTTAATCCATATTATTTCCGATGAAATGATCAAATATCGCCAATGGTAGTGTGGGACTAATATTATCATGTAGTTCTAATTCATACACTTGTATAACGAGCAATAGGAGTCAGGAAAAAGAATGCTATTTTAAAGTACTAAGGCAGCTCTTATGAACTCTGCATCTTGTGGCCATTTTTTGTGATACTTCCTCTTAGAACGATAGTGTCTCCAACTCTCCTGCAAGAAAGGACCCCTCAATCAGTAGTCAACTTTTTCATCGTCAAACATTTGTTTCCATTCATGATTGAGCACTGATAAGTGATTATATAATATAATTGCAGATGTCCCACCTGAGAACGAGACATCTGGGTATATTTTTATTCATGCCGAGGGTGGACTGAACCAGCAACGAATAGCTGTATGTATGCACTTCTGTTTCTCTCAACCTTCCACTCTTATTTGTGTGATTGCTAAATATTTTGGGTTCGATGGTGCAATTGTTTTTTCTGCTTAAGCATAGATTTGTGGCAGCCTGTCGGTGTTCCAAATCTTGTTAGCTGATAATTTTCTTACTATGTGGGTGGTTGTTGCTTAAACATAATCAGATGGTTGTGATAATTCCTTTTTATAGCATGTTATTGACATGATATGCTGTTGCTTAAGAGAAAAGGTTCTCTTGTTATTTAATATACTTATTTCCTTACCTGCCTAAGAAGATCACGCCAATTTCTTGAGCAGTGGACAGTGGTAATTAGTTTCCTAAGATGACGTTGAGTTTATGTTACGACTTAGACCTCTCTGTTTATTTCCAATCTTTGGTTCTTATGCAGATATGCAACGCTGTTGCAATTGCTAAGATAATGGATGCAACACTTATTTTGCCAGTTCTGAAGCAGGACCAAATATGGAAAGACCAAACGTAAATGCTATTTCCTCTTGTAACTATTTTTACTTGTCATTTTCCTGCTGGTAGAGTGGTGTTTACTTGATAGTTCTACTATACAAAATTGGGTTCACAAAAATGGAAATTCAATGTTAACTGATGATAGGGTCATACTAGGATGTTTGGAAAATGATCTGGTTATTTTAGCACAACCACGGTCACACTGAGTTCTTCTGGGATGGACATGGCACCAATGTACTTTTGGTCTGAGTATAGGGTCTTTCTTAAGATATTTTCTTCTCGCATTACTGCTGGAATGACCAAAATATGTGCTCCAAAAGTTAGTGTTCGTCTTCATGCTTATCTATGATAATATTGTTTGTCTTAGGATAAGGGGCAAATCGTCCTTGATGGCTCACTATTCAAATTGTGACTCCTGAAAACAACAATTTTATGGAGATTAAACTGCATATTGTAGTCATTGGATAACATTTAGAGTTCCAGTACTATGAATTTTATAAGCAGGAAAATTTGCGATATCATGTTCAGTAGATCCAAAGTTTTCTTACTTCTGTACTGGGTAATGGATGTAATGTCGATTCATTTTCTCTTAGTTGCAGTATCGCCTGATTTGACTCTGTTAACTTCATTGGTTTGCCATTCTTATTGTCATTGTTAAGAGCAATTGTGTTTTCTGCAGTAAATTTGAAGATATCTTTGATGTGGATCATTTTATAAACTATCTGAAGGATGATGTACGCATTATCCGAGACATCCCTGACTGGTTCACAGAAAAAGATGAGCTCTTCACCAGTATAAAGTAGGTTATATTTATTTTCTCGCATTACCTTAAGTTTTAGTGCCTCTTCGGTTCAATATAGAAGAACACGCAGAACACTATTGTACTTTGTATTAGCATTTTCTAAAGAAGGCATGGCATTGCAATCCTACGGTTATCCTATTTCCGTTCTGTTTCCATCTCAATTAATACCACTGGTCTGAGAGATTAAATGCTCAAATTAACCGTCGTCCACCTGGAATGGAATGTTTTGATGCCTAGTAAATTGAATCAGGTGTACACATATTTCCTTTTTGCCTTCCGCGAATAGATATTTGAAATAAGCTATTTTCTGGGTTGCCTTCTTATGAAGTTAATGGAGATTCAGAAATTTATATCTTCTTTTCACTACCTTCCATCTCAACTTGTCTTACGTTTGCAATTCAGACCTATATGTTTTTTTATGTGTCATCTCAATAAAAATATCTCTTCTGCTTATAGCGGGTGTTATCATATATTCTGCTTCTAACAGTTTTGCAATGTGGTCTATGACAGGCGTACTGTGAAGAACATCCCCAAGTATGCATCTGCACAGTTTTACATTGATAATGTACTTCCCAGGATCAAAGAGAAAACAATAATGTCTATTAAGCCATTTGTCGACAGGTTGGGGTAAGTCAACAACAGAATGCAACTTTATTTATCCATACATTTATTTTCTTAGCCCAAAATTTCCAATCTTCTTCCATGCTAAATTGCTAATGTAAAGAATATTGTTATTTCTCTTTATTTTTCGTTATTTTGTGCTGTAAAAGTTACACTGTACTACAAAATCTTTAATACGCCTGGAGCAGTATGAACAAACATAATGCGAACCTTCAATTTCAGGTATGACAATGTTCCGATGGAGATTAACCGGTTAAGATGCAGAGTTAACTATCACGCGTTAAAGTTCCTACCTGATATTGAAGAAATGGCTGATAAGCTGGCAACAAAGATGAGGAACCGAACTGGCAGCGTGAATCCATACATGTAAGCTACAGTGAACCCCTTACTTCCGACCTGTTTGGAGTTAATTGTTTACCAAGGGAATACTTATTTGATGATGAAGCAATTGTCACTTCTTTTAAAGGGCACTTCATCTGAGATATGAGAAAGGGATGGTGGGCCTGTCCTTTTGCGATTTTGCTGGAAGACGCGAGGAGAAAGCAATGATGGCAGCGTATAGACAGAAAGAATGGCCACGACGCTATAAGGTCATCTTAATTTCCAGTTATTTTTGTGGTTATTCGTCGGTTCACATCTTCGAACTTAGAGGTTTGCACAACTTAACATTCTAACGTTTTTGGGTACTGTTATGTGTTATCCATGCACAGAATGGATCTCACCTGTGGCCATTAGCACTGCAAAAGAGAAAAGAAGGACGTTGCCCCCTTGAGCCTGGTGAGATAGCTGTGATCCTACGAGCAATGGGATACACAAGGGAAACACAGATATACGTTGCATCAGGGCAAGTGTATGGCGGCAAAAACAGGATGGCTCCCCTTAGGAACATGTTCCCCAACTTGGTGAGTACTTCCACAGCTAAAAATCGAAATGCGTCTTCACTTCCCCTGCACACACCAATGCAACTATTGCCTGAGGGGCGAAACGGGCTTGAACTCATTCATTTCCTACTCTTCTCCCTGAATGCACGATCCTCAGCACAAACAGACATAAAGCTTTGCACATATGTTTCTGCAGGTGACCAAGGAGGAGCTGGCGAGCACGGCGGAGATGGAGCACTTCCGGAAGCACTTGACGAGCCTGGCGGCGCTGGACTTCCTGGTGTGCCTCAAGTCGGACGTGTTCGTGATGACCCACGGCGGCAACTTCGCCAAGCTCATCATGGGGGCGCGGCGGTACAGCGGGCGCCACCGGCTCAAGTCCATCAAGCCCGACAAGGGTCTCATGTCCAGGTCGCTCGGCGACCCATACCTAGGCTGGGCCTCCTTCGCCGAGGACGTCGTCATCTCGCACCAGGCCCGCGCCAGACTCCCCGAGCCGACCTTCCCCGGCTACGACCTCTGGGAGAACCCGCTCACCCCCTGCATGTGCAGAGCCTGAAGCAGACTGATGCAGCAGCAGTCAAGTGACAGCCATTGCTAAGCTAGCTAGCGATTTCCTTTTTTATTATTTTTGATTGTTTTCATGTGATACTACTAGCCGTAAGCACTCACCGGCCCTCGGATATCCAGGTTTTTTGTGTTCAGAGGATTGCACGTAGTGCCTGCCTCACTTAAGAGTCTTAGATTATTCGTGTCTTCATGCACGGCTTCTTCTGGAATCAGACTTTGCAGTCTTGGCGCTGATTAATCACGCAAAGAAACCACGAGAAGAGGAAATGCAACGCTGGTTGATCAAGATCGATATTTGCGTTATTGAGCTAGCTATATAAGTTGTCATTTTCCTGTACCCCCTTTCGATTTTATTCATACGACCACTAGCAGCTCGCTACAACCTGCCTACCTAGATTCTCGTGTCCAGATGATCAGAGCGTATACCGCCTCACATAGACGCAGGCTGTCATTCAGTCTCCAGGGACGACGGGAGTCTGAACTCTGGAGCAGTGTGGTGTGGGGGAGATGTAATGTAGAGTGGCCTGGAGCGTTGAGGTGAGGTTTAGTCCCACCTCGCTACCGGGGTAGCGCGTCGCGTGGTTTATAAGGGGAGGCGCTGCCGGGCATGTCGTGTTCGTAAAAAGGAGAGACGGTTGGCATCTCCCCTGACAGGGACGGGAACGGTCTTCGGACTTTCCTCTAGCACACGCTGGTTAAGGCTACCCGCTTCGGCGGATCTTACCCAAATTTTTTTTTGCCATTCCCGGAAAATTCTGCAGATCCCGTTACTCTGTTACCTCTCCGCTCCGTCGCCCTCGCGGCCGGACGAACACCATTCCAGGCGGCGCCGGTGCGCTCCGCTCCCGTGCCGTCCTTTTGCGCCGCGTCTGATCGATCTCACCCCCCGCGTCCTCCTCTGCGCCGGACGGGATCGACTATCGGAGCGATCGACTTTGCTGGCTCCGCCCGAGCAATCGACTGGTTCCGCTTCCGCATCTCTCTGGAAACAACTTCATATTCTATATATGTGCCTTACATATTTTCATTTACACAAAGTTTTTAATGAAAATTTATGCTTAAAGCTTACACAGAGTTTTTAATGAAATTCATGCTTAAAGCCTGAGAACAATATTCCGTTCACTAAACTGTGTTTTTATCTTAAGAATGGTTGTTTGGTTGTTTAACGGAAAATTAATATGCACTGGCTACCGCAAAGGAAACTTAGTAATCAGTCACAAATTTCAGATAGGCAGACCTGCGAATCCTCCAGATGGTTGTACATCTTCAGGAGTTTGATTTTTTTCCTTATGCAGAGAACACTTCGTGCTTGGGCTTCAGGGCATGCTTGCTGATCACCGGCAGATTTTTTTCTTATCCACAACAGGTTATTTAAGATGGAGATTAATTGATGGCGTTGTTTTCAAATCAGGACTTGCAGCTCCCTGTCATCACCGACAGAGGCAAGAGGAGGGAGACTATAGGTCCCAATTCCGGATGACAGATGAAGTGTTAGGAAAGTTTGATTGCCACAGTACCGCAAGAGAAGGTGAGTACCCCCTTTAGAAAAAAGGTAGTACTGCATGATCGATTGCGTGTTAATGTGGTTCTTTTAGTTTTCACCGCAGTCTCAAATGAGCTTATGATCGACAAAGTGTAAATAATTCGATATGTTAGTTTTCTTTGCAATCAGGATTCAGGAATGCTTTTTATCCACGACCGGTTATTTCAGCAGGATATTTGGTGGTGGCGATGTCTTATAGCAGGATACTATAGCAGGATATTGGATATGATATGTTGGGCCTTTGGAACAAGGAGAACAAAGATAAAGAGGTAGCACAACAAGCGCATACACCAAAAGGGATATGTCCTTGTGTCATATAACAATTAGTATTTTCCACTATACTAGCCTGGAGAATAATTTATATTTCCTATAGTGGTGTTTTCCTTGTGTAAGCAAAAAGAAAAGTGGAACGTTTCTTTTGTTCTGTATTGTGATTATAGCGATGCAGCACTAGAGATTTAATTCTCCCTTGCTACTTTAGTTTAGGACATCCGGGCAACAAGGAGACCAATTATTACGAGTTCAAAAGTGGTGCGTATATACTACAGAAAACATATGAACACTGCTCAGTTTGCTACTGGTTCTAAAACTAAGCAGCAGGTTTATTCAGGAATTTCACACTTTTCTTCATTTTGGACTGGTTAAATGGATAACAGTATAAAATGGTTGATTAGGGGAATCAGGAAGATAGATGGTTAACAAACTCCCACCGTTACTACTAGTATTATACAAGGGCTACGATTCATTTTTTTTTAGCCTGGAGCAAACCGTTAACGGGTGTCACAGATCCTCTTATTGCGGAAACCCTTGCTGTCAGAGAAGGTGTCATCTTTGCCAAGCTACGCGGCTTCTCGCACGTAGTTGTGGAGACAGATTGCCTGGAGATTGTGGATCTCTGGAAAACTCGGAGCAGCTGCAGATCGGTAGTTGCACCAATTCTTGATGAAATTGGGGAGCTAGTTTCTTCTTTTACTCATTTTGTATTTCAACATGTTTATCGGAAAGCCAACCAGCCAGCTCATCTTTGTGCGAGGTTTGCATGCCCGCTACAAGTGACTGATAGTTGGCTGAACTCTGTTCCTAGTTTCCTTGTCACCAGCCTGATGGCTGATGATCCTAGGACCCTCTTTGTTGAATAAAGCTCTTCTTAAACCCAAAAATATATATATATATATCTTTTACCAGTTGCATTCCGAAGGATTCCTTGGACATTGGACAGAAATAGAACACGATTGGGAGAGCAGGCCTTATGTATGTATTGATCAAGGTGAACCAAGTTTCAGAATACAAATCATGATGCATCTTTCTCGTTGCTTCAGCGGCGAAGCGGTACCGAACTGGACGGGGAGATGCATGGCCTTGCGTGCCTGCACAAGTAAATGCAACCGGGTAATGGCAAGTTCTTCATAGGATGCCAGGATGCAGTCCGCTCCTTTCTGCTTCTGTCCTTCCTTTATGTTGAAGCCTGTTTGTATACCATTGTAATGGTTGACACACTTATTCATAGGTTCAGGAGAACATATTACCACTTAATGTTTGCAATATATTTTGCTCATCACATACAAACCTCCGACACTCTGCAAATAATTTAAGATATGCATAACAGAAAAAAAAAATCATGACAAATAACAGAAGAACAAGCTTGGCTGGTAATACTAATGGCACAGTGACATAGATTGGCAATTCAGTACTAGCAACAGCAATGAGAATTCAGATTGAACAGGACAAAAACAGTGACATAGATTTGTGATAAAAGAGTACTAGTTACAGAGGCAAGGAATTCCAAATAACACAGTCACAAAGCGAAAACAACAGGTGAGTCTAAACATGTGTCCTAGCTCCAAAAGTCTTCTACGTCCTCCCAGGATTACAGCCTCACGATGTATAGTCTTCACATCATATCTTCAGGCCCTACTCTGCTCTCCTTGAAGTTTCTTTACACCACAGGTTAGTGGCAGCGCAGTCTTGGAGCCACAAAATTACCACCAACGACACAGATCACCAGATCGGAGCAGCTAATCCGTGGCCTCCTTACCCTGCTTTGCACCGACGGAGAAGAACTCAGTGATGACCTCCAGGGGCATGCCCTTCGTCTCGGGCACCTTCATGTAGACAAACACGAGAGCTAGTATGCAGACGACAGCATATATCCCGAAAACTCCAGCAAGTCCGATGGCGTTAAGCATCACGGGAAGAGTGTATGTCACGATAATGTCACCGATCCAGAAGGTTAAGGCACAGATGGCTATGCAGATGCCACGAACGGAGGTGGGGAAAATCTCGGCGCAAAGAATATTTGGGATCGGCCCAAACCCCATGACAAAGAAACAGAAGTAGACTATGACGCTGATCGTTGAGAGTGCAGCGTGCACCATGGTTCCAACATCCAGAATATTGACCAAAACCAAGATAGCCAGTACTACTATCAAGACAGGGATTGTCGAAAGGAGAAGAAACCTGGATGAGAAACAAATCAAGAAGAATGATTAATCTTCTATCAAGATATATCACATTGTATCAATGGTAAGCAAATTCTGAAGTCTAACCTTCTTCCTGACATATCCATGAGCCTCATGGCAATGCCAATGCTAGGAAGCATCAGCAAGGTTGTCAATGCACTGATAAGAATAGATGCAGATAAAGAGCTTAGTCCAATGTTTGATAGCAGAATCCCGACACCTGCTTGCTCAAGTATCTGAGGGGTGTAGTACAGAACTCCATTGATACCAGCAAACTGAACATAACAACAAAGTTGTAATCAGCACATAACATTTGGTATGCATTAAACCATAGAAATTGGTATGCATTAAAAACCATACTAAAGATGAAACATGGAAGAAAAATGAAGCATAGGGGCAGGTGAGGCAACTGAATCTGAACTATCTAACAATTTGAAATGATGTACCGATCATTTACTCTAGAAAGACCAGAATCATATTGATCAAACAATTTATGAAAGAAAAAATCAGCCTACTGTTTCCATGCTTCTGACAAATACCCATTAATCAAGTTTTGTGAGCTTGCGTCCAAATGCCCATTTACCACAGCCCAGTATTCAATAGAGTATGTTTCTAAAACAATTATGCTGTATTTGCAAGATAACAAAATTGACTTTACTTGTGCGAAGGACTAAGACATACTCACAACGATTGCAGTTTCATAAGCATAATTATGATTTCCAGATTAGCATTATCATATCATAAATCTTATTTCTGTATTTCAAAAACTAAAAACACATAACATCAGAGAGTTGCTTACTACCAGAGGCAGCAAACCAAAAAAAAAAGATTATGAGGTCAAAATTAAGAACTTCAACAAGCTGTCATGGGCAGCAACTTAATGTGCTAAATTAAGTGTCAAGTGCACTTAGCAATGTATATGTTAGTATTTATTGACACAAAGGCAACAACTAGTCTTACCTGCTGCAGGATCTGTAATCCTATGCCAACAAAAAGTGCATGCTTCACTCCAGGTTCAAATAGGTCTGCCCACTTTGAACCCTTAGCAGCTGCCTCGGATGGATGTACCATGGCAGGACCAGCAAGCTGTTGCCCGATCAGGTCCTTCGAGTAAAGAGCAGGCTGGCTCACTAGAGCAGCTGCCTGGATATACTCACCACCAGGAGGAACATCACCTCCTGGCATAGACAATATAGAGCCCCTCCGATCGCCTTGCACACCCTCTTCGTGCAAGTAAATACGTTGGAAACCGCCTTCCTTTTGCCCATCTGCACCTTCTCTTTCAGTCCACTTCCAAGCTAACTGCCATCCCCCACCAATGCCCATGCTGCTGACGGAATCCCCTCCCTGCATACTACTACTTCTTCCCACAGCACCCATTATGCTGCCATGAGGTGCAGCAATCTCTTTTCCTTCCACGCTTGTCGCTTGACGAGAAATAAGCGGGCAGTTGAGGTTATCCTCAATGTCATCAGCACCATGATCTGATGCATAGTCTTCATCATCCCCATGAATCTCGGCCTCCCAGTCAGCTTTAGCCTGCTGCTGCTCAGCCACGCTAAACATGCTGCCAAAGTTAGGAAACAACGTGCTCCTCATGCTCCCCATTACCTCAGGCATCTTCTCATGGACACTTCCGAAAAGAGTGACAAGAGGGTCCACAAGAGATCTACCCTGACTAACCATACTCCCATTATGAGACATGAGACCCAACGCGCTTCCGAGTGCACTTTGGCCGCCGCGCCTAACAGGACGGGCGATCCAAGATAGGCCTTCTTCAGGTCCATACAGTTTGATCTTCTCCGGATCCGGAGCCAACCCTTCATCAGCAAGCTCGTCATCAGGGCTAACTATGTATTCCTCAAAGTGTGTATCCTTCCCTACACCCAACCCTTCAACAAGAAGGGCCATTTCTCCTGCATAGTTATCCAGAATGAGAAAAGTTACCATGCATATTCTATGGCTATTACAGCTAAATAAACTACTCAGTGGTATGTAGAAAGAACAGACAAACCTGAGACATCTTCCCTTCCCCGTAGTCTTTGCAACACTCGCTTGGCCTCTGCCATTCTTCCTTTGCTGACAAGCCATCTTGGCGATTCAGGCAAGTAGAAGACAGTGAGTACAAAGTATATAAGTGACGGGATCGACAAAACCCCAAGCATGATCCTCCAATCAGGCTGCGGCATGAGGGACATGGTGAACACCATGCAGTAAGAAAGGAACATCCCCCCTGACCCGCTGAACTGCGGCAGCGTGTTGAGCAGTCCTCTGATGTCAGTCGGAGCGGTCTCCGAGATGTAGAGGGGGACAAGAGTGACAGACAACCCGATACCGAACCCGTCGATGAGCCTCGCCAAGAGCAAGACGTACACGTTGGGCGCCCAGAGCATGATCAGGCCACTGAGGAAGTACAGGATGGCCGACGCGATCAGCAGGGGCCGCCTTCCGACAGAATCAGCCACCGCCCCGGAGAACGTGGTGATCACCGTCGCCCCGATGAGCGACATGGCCACGATGAGGCCCTCGATCAGAGGCTGGCTCTCCAGGCTGAATTCCTTCTTTATGTACAGGACGGCACCTGGAGCAGCAGCAAGTCAACATGGTCAGCATGGAGTCAACCTATCAGTAGTAGTAGTACTCAGTTCAGAATTTCCGAAGCATATTGACAAAGACATGTACTATCATCAAGTTTCAGACGCCCCACACAGATCATGTATGGGATCTAGCCAGAAAATCGAAATTATTGCAAGAATTACGTTCCGGTTGCTTGATCAATTCTAAAGATCGAGGATGGATCTTTCTTTAATTAAATATAAACTACTAATCCGTACATACATGCAATTCCACCAACCAAATCCGTCATGATCTGAGCCGACAAGATTCCAAATAATTGCTGTAACACAGGCCCCCTACCAGTGCTGTGCATGCAACATAAAGACATGGTGGCATGGTATCTATACAACTGCGTCAAAAGACCAATTCTTTTGCTATAAACATGAATGAACGATGAATTATACCTGCTATGGTGGCATTATCCCACCCCTGCAGCAGGTTGCCGATGGAGGCTGCGATGGCCACCAGCACGGCGCCCGAAGACATGGCCGCGTAATCTTACCACTGCGCAACACAACGACCACCACCAACAAGAACAACACTGGTCAGCACGCACGCCAAACATCATAGTCAAACACATCCAAAAGAAAGAAACAAACAGCAGATTCGAGAGAAGAAGAGGAAGCAGGACGGAGCTTCGGTTCGGTTCGCTTCGCTTACCCGACCGAGCTTGGATCTCCGACGGGGCACGGAGCCTTCGCGAGGAACCCGCCGGCGAGACGGGCGGGGGTGGGTGGGTGAGGGGAACCGCTGCCAAACTCGGTAAGCCCTCCTTCCCACGGCGCTGCCTGCGGCGTCGATGTCGCCCGGTGGCGGAGGGAGATGTGGCGGGGAGGAGTGTGGTCTGGGGGTGGGACTCTGTGGACTATCATCTGGTGGCCTGTGAGGCCGGCTCCGATTTTTTTTAATGAAAAAAACGAGCAGCGCACCGCTGTTTCGCACACGCGAAGCTGACAGGTGGGGCCGGGAACCCTTCGGCCCCATCTGTCAGTGGTTAATTTTAGAGAGGGTTTACGTGGCGAGCGTCCGGGGTGTCCATTGACAGGTGGGCTTCAGGGAGAGGGCAGAGCCGCATATGGGAATTATTGAACGGCGAGCACGGATCCATCCAACCTTCTCTGCTGCCTGCCTCGCTCGTGTAGGACACCCTAGCAGTTTTGTACGTTTGCTATTGATTAATTTGAGAGCTTTTTGCCATGTCCTGCCACGTGCTCGCTCACGAAATCAATGTCATGCTAAATTTAAATGGGCATGATATGATGTGCTTAGCTTGCAACAGGGTATACGATGCTCTCCATGTTCTACGGTTGAATCGTGTCTCGGTTTCTAGGGTGGAGGTTCAAACTGTGGTTTAGGACTTCCTTTCAAGGGATTTCCTAGATTTGAAGGAACATTGTAGGTTTCGAGATTCGAAAAATGAGGCTTTCCCGAGGTCGGATGATGTGAGGCACTGATATGTTCGTCGATGTCGTTGCGTATGTGCATAATTTGAATATGATTCCGACTCTACCAAACTGCACCATTAGATGGACTTTGAGATGTGGGGATGGAATTCGGCCACAACTCCTCCCTCCCCCTCCAACCCACCCCATATTGCCGTGGTGGTGGTTGTCGCACCCTTACATGTAGAAAATAGACCGCTCCCAACAACGATAAAACTGATTATGCCACATCTAGTACCCATCGTCATGCGAGGAGAGAGCTTTCGGGTTATCACGGAGGAGGGAATACATAATAGAAGTCTACAACAAAACAACCCAAGTAGGAACAAACCGAGAGTGAGGAGCATATAGAAGAATAGATTTGTGAATGAGAAAAAAATGTTGCCTATATTCAGATCAATTATTGGTTAATGCCAAACCTGCGCCAAGCTTACTCGCATCCATCACTCGGGGTTGAACATATTAGCATTGCTTAATGGACGAAATTGTAGGAATTTTAGAACGACGCATAAACAATTTAATATAATCAAGGCTCCCAATGGGCAAATACAAAATGTTCTCATTCTCTATGATATCTAGTCATATAAGTACTTGAGACTGGTTAGCAAAGTTAGTATTTTCTCCATTTTATATTAGCTATTTCTGATTTACTAAAGAAGTTGAAATCCACAACAACTAATATGGAATGCAGGGAGTACTAACTACGGCGACACACTTGTATACTATGTGACATCCTATGATGATGTAAAATGAACCACAATGTAACACCTAGCCCCAGATGAATGTCGACACCATAGAGTACAGAGCCATCCCATAGCTCCATCTATCTAACATATGGACCACATTGCTCAAAGTGGCAGCCTAGGCCTCCCAAATCCTAAATGCCTTGGTGTCACCAATGTGTGTTTTTTGCTAACACTTGTCTCATTAAATTCAACATCTTTCGACCATGACATACAACACACTCCCTCGACAACCATCATTCAATGTATCAAGCGACAACTAAACATCCAATAGCATAACACTCAAGTGAGAATTAGTTAAGAGCTCAAAAGATTATTTAGACGTCAAATGTTAACACGGAGATTCACGGTGGTTAGTTGCACAATAGTTGCAACAATTTTTTCAGTTGCACTATCGTTGGACCTAAATGTTACTTTAGTTACCCACTGGTTTCTTTTCATTTAAATTGTTACTTTAGTTTTGGTTTCTTTTCTAATGTGGGTAACATTATGCGAATGAGAATTGAGTTGATTCTTATTTGATGAGTGGCGGGGATTAAAGTGAATATATCAGCGTCATTTCAGTTCTTGGTACCTAATGTTTGAAGGACAAAACATGTAATGGAAGTATGGAACCACATCTCTTTAGCCCAAAAAAAAGTATCCCAAAACTCTACCAAATGATGTACTTATATGTTTTGTTTTGCACTTGTTTATTACTCTCTTAGTCCGTAAATATAAGATTTTTTGACTTATTACAGAAACGCGCGTCTCTAAACGCGCGTATCTAAACAGGTTTCATTCATTTTGATCCATATCCATGTCACATTTTTATTTACACGAGACTACAAAATTATTTCTCAATAAACGTATCGACGGAGCTGTAGGAAAAATAGGGTTGGAGCTAATTCGGCCTACCCTCTATTCCTCTGCCTTATCGGTGGTGCCGCTCACAATGCATATTGAGGCTAGAGGGTGGGACCTTTATATAGACTCCAAATTACGACCACCATACATAACAGTCAGTTACCGAGCCTATTACTGTTAAACAATTAGGTCCCAGCACGCATGTGTGAGTCATGCGCCGAGTTCGAATATAAAATCAAACTCGCAGCCTTTAACAATCCATAGAGCCAATCCTATGGACAACCTGGCATTCCGCTCTATACTGTTCCCGGGTATAATTCCAGCATATTCATATACACTGTGTTCCAGTATACTTACTTAAGTACAATTCCACATCATTAATTCCCTGTTATTTCCGTGATACTTCCACACAGAAGTTTTAATTCCGGACAATGTAGTAGATATATAAAATGTTGAAGACACAATTTCCTACATCCTCCACTTGACTGAAAACATTTTATTTAAGCAAAGTAAATTCCCATGCAATTTACATGGTTAGACAATAATTATTTTCTTCAATGCAATCACGCTGTATATACAACTATGTGACATTTGGAGTCAAATTATCACAAAGTAACAGGTTATGATGCGCCTTTCCATGACCTTAAGTTCCTTAGCCATATACACATTTCCTTCAATGCATGAGATGCATCAAAGTGTTCATATTTCTTAAAGAAAGAATTTCTGAAATCATGTTTTCTTTGTACACCATAAATACCTACAAAAGTAAATATTAACATATAACATAAAATATGTTACCTTTCATGGAGATCATATTTCCATAAATAGTGTCAATATATCCACGCGGTTCAATGTTGAGATCATCAAAGAATAATGAATGATCCATATTTCCTTGACATTTCACGTCAAGTCCATCATGTGAATCCAACAATCTTCATAAGGTCCATATTCCATTTGCCAATAATTCCAGCAAATCACTTTCCATGCTAATCAAAATAGCAGCAAATACAACAACATGGCTAAGATCAGGTCGCATGAATAATGTCCCACAATAATCGTGGTAGGACAATTACTCTTCCTTTTTCCTCACGAGTTCAAATATGATTCCTCGCAGAGTATCATTCCCTTTATCAAAAGGTATTTGACAGGTTTGCAATATTCCATAGAAAAATATCAAAACATTATCTATGTAATTCCACTCCCAAAATGTAGGAAGCTTTGAACATACCTTTCGTATGAAAGTTAGAACCGAACCAAGCTTTCAATTCCATCAATATGTATTTCAAAAACAAGAATAACATAGTTAGCACATATAGTAATAACATAAAACAATTAACACTAACCTTTGTATATGATTGTCTTCCATCATTAACAAACCATATAACCTGACATACCATTGATGTGAAGCTTGTTCCAAAACAAAACATGAATTAATCAATTCGATTTGCAAACCATGTCTTTGTTCCCACCTCCTCTAAATTCCAGAGTTTCCACAAAGTGTAAACATTTCCTTTGTGTAAAGCGTTAAACAACAAGCTTAGAATTATAAATTCCACTAAGCATGTTGCATTAAAATTCCATGTAAATGAATCGGTTAACAATCTACAGGCTTGCGGTTGTTTGGTAAAATATCAAGTTCCCAAACTTGTATTCCTCTTCATTGAGTTTATTACTTCCCGCAATATTTCTACCCATAGTATAAAATAGTAACAACTTTAATTGTTCCATACAAATTAACATGTTACTCTACAACGTAGAGTGATTTCCTCAAAGAAACAATATTAGCCAAGATATGATGATCAATGTTAATTCCTCCCACTTTTCCTAAGCATGTTAGTGTTGGGAGTTAACTTATATTTTCCTTTGAGCTTAGCACATATAAATTCCGGTGTGAGTTTTAGTAAACACACCCTTCATGAGAAAATATTGTATTCCTACTTTCCACCAATTTTCCCTTTTTCCGGATCAAAAATAAGAGAAATACCATTTGATCCACTATAGAATATAAACATTGTAAATAAAATATTGGTGTGCTATGTAGTAATTCCAATTCCATACTACCAAAATATGAATAGAAAACTTCCTTCCAGTTCACAAAATGTAAACAGTGACTGTGATCTTAAGTAATGACTTACCGAACAAATAGTAGTATGTAATATTTTCCACATAATCAAGAGAATATCCAGGAGTTTTATTCCTCCATTCAACCATGGAGTATATGACATAAGACAACAGTGAATAATTCCATGCTCATTACTATCCCTGAATTGTACATTCCCCAGCAATCAGTTTTCAAACATTAAAATTCTTTGATAAACTGATTTTCCACCTCAGTGTGAGATGTTAGACCTTCCGACTTGTATCGTAAAATATATAAATAACCATATCAAGTGCACTCATCAAATAGAATAAATATATGCACCTCAAGTAGGAGTGTCAAAAATACCGTAAATTTATGATGAGGAAGTACCATAATCCTCGCACTAAAGTGTAGAATTGCATAGGCAATAAACCAATTCCTTGATATGCGACCAAGTCGTAAATGAGATAATATAAATGACAGAACCTCTGGTGGGAGTATAAAACCAAAATACCACAAGTGTCACATTGTAGGAGAAATCCATAGTTGATAGTCCTCCCCTCATTTGATTCATAGGATTGTCAAAGGATTTGTATAGGATTCAAATCCTATGGGATTTTTTCCTTCCAAGTCATTTGATTCATAGGATCATTTCCTATAGGAACAAATCCTATAGGAATCTTGTAGTACAAACTTCATAGGAAAATAACATGAGCTCTAACCTCTTGGAAAAATTCCTTCACCACAATCAAACAAACTTCCTCTTCACATAGGATTCACTTGGACATGCCATCCCAATCCTATAAAATTCCTATTCCTATACTTTCCCTACCCTACGAATCAAACGAGCCTTTATAATTCCAGAATTAACAAGTGTTATTCTGTTTACTAAGACCAAGTCGTAAATTCCAATGACAATAAAAAAAATAAAAAATCCGAGCATGTGTTCCTATTACAAGTGTTCCTCCATATGGAGTCTTCTTCACAACAAGTTCCAACGGATTATCAATAGAACATGAGACCGTTGTGTTAAATTCCATATGCACTAACATCTCCATTGAGCAATAATTCCACTCTTCCTTATCCAAATAGCATACTTACCAAAAATATTACGATGGAGAAGTATAAATTAAATTCTTTTTCATCGTAGGTGACTATAAGAACAATAATAATATTCCTCCATAAACTGAGTTTGATTACATAATTTCCAATACCAAAGTATATATAATTTATCATTAGTGACTAACTATGCATACTTATTTTCCTTTGGAATTGTTCACATGTCAATAAACTTCCTATTGTATTCCATCAAATTATGATGTACAAGTAAATCCAAACTATATGGAGAAGTGGTCATACACAAATATTTAGTGCAAACAATAACAATGAACATACCGTTGAGTAAATACCGGTTTTATTTTCCATTGGAGTATTCCACATATTCTCCCAAAATACAAATGATGCCATTTTCATTACAAACAAGCTTGATATCTTCCCCTTGTCGTCACGCCAGAAAACTTCAGTGAAATCAGTTAGTACTCCGAGAGCTTTTAGAGTATTCCGACAAGTACCGATATATTCCGGTGATAAAGTTTACACCGTATCAATTAATAAATCATGGTGGAAAAATAAATAATTAAATCCATCCGACAAAGAGTTTAATAAATTCCCTCCGAGTGCGTGCATTCCAACTTCCTCTAAAAACGAGTGGTGTCCAATAAATGAAGTCCACATAAATAAAATCTTTCCCTGACTACCCAAATATTCCACATAATATGTTCACTCCTAACTCGTTGTCCAGCCACACTTGCCTTTGCACAGGTGAGATGGTGATAACTTGAGTTGCTTGCTACTTCATCTCCTTAGGCTGTTGTTTGATTAATCCCCTTCCTCGATTGGAGTAATTACTCCCTCCGTCCAATAAAGGATGTCTCAATTTGATCAAAAATTGAATGTATCTAGACATGACTTAGTGTATAGATACATCCAATTTTGATAGAAAGTGTGACATGTTTTGTTGGACAGAAGGAGTACTAAAAATTTGACTAACGTGGTCTTGCTATCCAGCAGCTAGCAAACCTCATCGATCCGTGTGCTGGAGCAATAGCAGAATACTAGAAGGAAAAGACGCGTCTTGCCGCGTCTGTACTAATACGAATAACGATAGATGTCGAAACATATATAAAAACAGTACCAATGAAGGAGAAAATATTACCACTGGCTCACTAGTTTACAACACGATTAATTAAACATAAAGAAGTACATAAGCGGCACAACACTTAGTTGGACGATCATGATACATCGACGATTATGAAATGTCACGAAAGTTAAATTGTGTAGCCCTTCATGTTCATGGTCATGACTTTCCTACACTCTAATTGATTGCAACTGAGGCTAGACAAACAGAGGTCCTTTTTTAGTGTATGCATTCAACCATCTAAAATAAAACACATGCATTTTGTTACATAATCTGGCTCATTTTGTGAATAAAAGTGAGATATACGTAAATATACCGCAAAACAAATCACAGATAAATACCCACATCCTTTTTATCAGTAATAGGTGGCATTCAATAACAAGGCATATTACTCATCCTTCCACCCGTAGGCACTATCGATTTGTCGTTGTGAAACCGCAGCTGCCACCACCACCGAGTCGAGCTCTACTAACAACAACTGTGACAGCGGCTGCCGATGCGAGAAGCCACATTGGTGTTCATGTGCAAAGTGTTGTAGGAAGTCTTTCAGCTCACCGATGTTGGGTGGCCACCAGAGGGGAGCGCAGGTGACGTGCAAGTTAACAATGGATTTGAGACACGACATCAGGGATGGAGGTGCCCTGTAGTCCCAGCCTCCCAGGTACTTGACGGAACCATAGGTGTGTGCAAAGAGATGGGCAAATTTTGCGTAAGGACGGCTGTTTTCGGTAGAATATGGTTCGAGGGAGGCGGAGGGAGAGAGAAATGGTGTCGCGTGACATAGGATGTGCAACGCTATGGTGGACGCTGGCGATAGAGATAAGAGATAGGGAGTTCTCAGATAGAGCCAGCAGCTCTGAACTCACTACATCTGCTTTGTTAAAATAATGAAACGACTATTCAGATTTTAATTTTTTGAAATAAAACGTACAACCACGTGTATGAATTGTATGCACTCTAGAACATTTTTTGTATTTTAATCTACACAAAAAGAGTAATTTTAGGGTGAAATGGAGCTATTTTATTGTTTGTTACAACCACAATTTTCTTTTTTTATAGATGGGAGTCCTTTTTATTTTATCAAAAATTTAGCATGTAAGTACAAACATATGTATGTATCCAATAGATTTTTTGTCAAACTGTATTTAAAACTGTGAACAATAAATAAATAAAATTATGGGGTCCACCATGATGTGGACTTATGGGAGAAGGAGAGAACACCAATCCTAAAGAGCTTAGTATTTAGAAAGAAAGATGCAGCTCTTTCCAGATTGAGTGAGGGACTGAGGGCTCCAGCGAGTCCGTGTTTCGAAGAGCGACACAAGCAGGCGAAGTTCCGTGGTTTGCCCAACCACGTGATCTTCCGATCGATTCCAGATTTCGACGAAAACGGCGACACGCGCGATGGACGTGCAGTATAGCAAAAATTTCCCGTGTTGATCTACAGGAGCTACTGCAATTCATCGCTCACATGGCATCCCCATGTTCATAGGAGATCGATCACATAGCAGATATTCTAGAGGAGACGTTTGCTACAGCAGACTAGAGTTGCAGAGAGGGACGTCTGCGGACCAGGTTGCTCCAAAGGTCGAGTGTGCCCCATTCTTCAATTTGAAGAATCGCAGGTAAAAGTGGGCCCGAGGTACACGTGGGCAGCGCTCGTCACGACGGCGACACATTGTTGGTATTGCGTGGTGTTTAATTTCTTTTCTAACCTGGTTCCAAATGGTGCCGTGTGATTGCTGCAGCGAGGTCCACCCTGTCACTCTCTTCCTTGCGCCGGGAGATCTACTCCATTTGAGATGTTTTTTGTGATGGTTTGGATCTAGATGCGCTTGCTCGTGGCATCATCCGTCGACTCCGGTTTAGTTAGGCTAGTTGCTGATCCAAGCAATGGCCCCCGAATACTTTTGATTTTTATAGCATGGGATGGGATAACCATACAGCTCAACCAATTTATTCAAAAAGAGTACTAGGCATGTGTTGTGTATACACTTGTTTGTTGTTTTCTCAGAAGTTTGTAGACCTAAACCAGAACAATCTGATTTTTTGAAGAATGTGATCACTGCAGCTTGGGAGGTACAAGTGATGTTGGCGGATTAAGGGGCTATCAACATCGGAACCTCGACGCCTTAATACTCTAAATATCGGAATCGAAATCATCTCCGACAAATCTCGCGAGATTCGGTTGGTGTTTGTCTTCGGTGGATCCGTTTGGATCCGGTATTCGTTCATGGGTGTACAGTTTGAATATTTCTGATCTACACTTATTTTATTGACGATGGTTGTTGTTCTGTTTGCGCTGATCCTATGGGATCTTAGCACGATGTCCTCCCGACTTTTTAGTACAACATGTTTTGCCCGGCCACGACGATGAAGGGGTGATGACAGTGGCACGCCTTCGGCTCGCTCTAGTGCTGGTAGTCGTCGCTAGATGGTCTACGGGTCTGGATGTAATTTTGGTCACTTCTTCACAGTTGATGAATAGATAAAAAAAAAATCACAAAAAAGAAACCACAAACAGTTTTGGTCACGTCTTGTTTTTTCTTGGCCTAGTGCCACATATATAAGACTTTGGTCATTTCTTTGGCCTTTCTCTCCTATCTATATGAATACATGCAGTTCTCCTGCATGGTTCTAAAAGAAAAAAGTAGACAGGAAACGATATTTTTTGACGAGATTTGATGATCAACACTATATCATGGGTGTGACTACGGACCCTCATCTCATGTACTAAATCGACATAGTTGTGTCGAGGGAAAGATTTTTTAGTTCATGGATATGACTCGTCAAACATTATTTTCCATATGTTGGCCTAAGATTGCTAGGTTTTAGTATAGTACAATGTGAATTAATTGAATTTTCTTGTGATAGATTCAGAAAAACAAACATGAATATAGTGTTTTTCTTGTGATAGATTCAAAAAAAATGTAGTTTTGCAAATGTACATTCTTGGATTAAGGTGTGAAAATACAAAATAAAAAAAACTCAAGTCCGAGTCATGACAAAAACAAAGGTAAAAAATAAATAATGCGAGGTGCCTGATATTTTTTATTTTATTTTTGTATAGACATCTAATGATAAGGCTTTTGAGAAGAAGAATTCAAAATAAAGACATGCTATCCAAAACCAAAAAAATGTCAAAGTTGCTTTTCATCACACCTTTTTTTTTACAGCTTACATGATTCTAGTTATTCGCGTCTGATGGCCCATTCATTCATAAGACCAGCCACTATGTTGCACAAAAACAAATCATGGAGCCTTTGAATCGGTCCAATGCACGACATCGTGGAATCTAACAACAAAAACGACGAAATCACTAAAAAAAGGCTTCCCTTTAGGAAGGAAATATGCGTCCATTGTGGTTGTGCCAAGTGGCAGCTTTTCTCTCCATATAGCCTACACGGGTGCTTACATTTGTGACAAGTGGCAGCACCTGAGAGTTTTGGTGGGATTTTTCCTTCTCACGTCCGGTGGTTGTAGTGCCCATTTATTTCGAGATTCGTTTCTTAAAAACAAAATAAGTTTAGAACCGTTTATCCAAAATAGAAACGTTTTTCATATTTGAGATTCTCGCATCGAGGTCTTTAAAAGTAGATCTCATGTTGATAGGTTTTGAGAATATATTTTTCTCGTATTTTGTACAACTAGTTCTGTGTACTTTGTACATCCAGTAGCAGCAGCGTGTACATCTAGTAGCAGTGTGAGTGTACATGCAGTAGCAGGACGCGATTGTACATCCGGTTACATCGTGTACATTCAGTAACACACAGGTGTACAACCAGTAGCATCGTGTACAACTAGTAGCAGCGTGAGTGTACATCTAGTAGCGGTTTGTACATCCGGTAGCAACGCGGGCGTACATCCAGTAAAAATCGTGTACAACTAGTAGCAGCGCGTCCGTACATACAGTAGCATAATGTATGTACATCTAGTAGCAACATGTGTGTACTTCCAGTAGCAAGTAGCAATATGGTGTACATACAGCAACAACTGTAGCAGCGTGTACATCCAATATCAGCATAGATGTACATCGGGTGTTTTTTTTACACCGTTTTTATGTATAATGTGTGTTTTTTATTCTATGAACACCGAGTTTGTACACCGTGGTCTACTATTTCTGTACATAGCATAGTTTATTTTTTCTTGTACACCGGCTTTGTACAACCAGCACAGCAGCCAGATCCGATCCATCGAGGGGAGCAAAGCTAGATTCGGTTCATCACGGGGGGCTTCGCGTACAGGACTTGATCTCCAATGCTCGTGTGTTGTACGTGTACATTGGGCAGAGCCTCAGAGATTGGTTCGCGGGGGCTCGCTCGGGTGCGGCCGTACGCCGCGTTAAGGCCACCACGTGGCAGAGACTCGGAAGAATTGACCTTTAAGAAGGTCTCCCTTTTATAGTGGTACCCAAAAACGAACAAATATGTTGCTTCGACTCATAAGAATAAAAAACGATGTTTCTGCATGCAATTTAACTAGTCGCGCAGAGCAGTCTCGTTTGCACGTTGATGAACATACCACTGGATTGGGAAAAAACTCTTAATTTACTTGAGTTGGACCCCATTATTACTACATGGTGCGGTTCCGCACATTGCAATAAAAAATAGTAGCAATTCATAACTGACAATTTTTCAATTAAACTGACGCTACATAGATATGGTCTAACAATCTCGGTGCCTCCGGACCTAAGTGTTGAAATTATAAACATTTAGACCATTGCACAAAGTCATTTTTCTATATTAATGAAAAGACAAATCTTTTATCTTAATTTTAGAAAATAATGCATTTCGATGTATCTAGCCACTCCTAGTCCGTTTAACCCATCCACAGCCGTGATGGTGCTGCCTTCACAAGCACGTTTTAACATGGTCATTTTTCTCCGGACTACTAGCACGTTACCATAGCTTAAACAGTTATTAAACCGGCCGATCCAATAACACGTCCGCCTCACCTTTCGTTCGCAAGAAAGCCAAGCACGCTGCCACGTGGAAGCCATCAATTTAGGGGCTCTTTTGATTGAAAGAATTTCATAGTAATTTGAAAGATTTCAATCCATAGGAAAATTCCTATGAAATATCTTTAGATTGTAGGATTAAGCCCACCAAATTTCTTTTCGATTCTATTCCTATGTTGTTCATTCCATAGAAATCTTAACATGAGGTCAATTCTCAATTTTTTTCCTTTACGAAGTCCAATGCACTCATATATACACTATCTCTCTCCTCATTCCTGCATATTTCTCGTGTTTGTTTTTTATGCAATATTCAAAGACATCGTTTATAAAAAAAAAATTATAGTTTCATACCCATACCCAGACGTATGCTTGAGAAAATCCCGCCGGCGTCGCCCAGTGCCCACGTACGCAGGACGCTGACGTCAGACGCGAAACGGCCGGAACGTCGGCGCATGGGCGCGTATACAGTACAGTACAGGTGTCGGCACGCCGCACGAGGTTCAACGGCCACGTCGGCCAGCGGTCCTCTCATGTGTCCGCACGCGTCGCTCGACCAGGACTTTCTGCATGCTCTCGTGGTGTGTTTTCCTGGAGAGTGTAAATTATTTAATGTTTTCTTGTGCAAAACTACATATATCGACGAGTTAAGGCTATGATAGTGCCATGTGTGCTGCCATGAGCAATTTCTGGTCGAAGCCGAAGATCGACTTCCGGACTCGGGCCCTATTCCAAGTGGGCTGGGCCTCCATCACCGAGGACGCCATCAGCTCGCACGAGGCCCGTGTCGGGCTGGCCTGCCCTAGCCCACCTCTGGACTCTACACAACACCCGCACTACCTGCAACCACTAAAAGAAAGAAAGAAAAAAACTCACTCCCTGCATGTGCAGAGCCTGAAACAAACTGAGTAGCAGCAGACAAAGTGGCAACCATTTCTAAACTAGCTAGGGCTTTCCTTCTTGATTATGTGTATATGACAGTACAAAACTACAAACAGTAAGTACTATTGGTAATGGAAATTTTAATGTCTACGGTAGATCATTAGCCGCGCGCGGTCCGTCAGCAGCTAGGATTAGTGCTTTCATGCACTGCGCGGAATCACCTGTTTCTCCAAAACCAGACACTGCATTCCTCGCGCTGACTAATCATGCAAGAAACCACGAGAAACGAAAGGAAACATTGATCATCAGATGTTGCATTACATTAGGGAGTCAGATATTGCATCGTTCCTGAGCTAGCTACTTAGCGAATTCACAAAATAACCCGTGACAACTACTCCCTCAGTTCCAAATAGATGACTTTCTTTTATACAAAACTGGATCTACACTTGTAACATTTCTAGATACATTCATTTTTTAGAAATAAAATTCATATAATTATTGGCTTATAAGCCATAAAAACACCAAATAGGTGTGGTGTTTTTATCTTTTGGCTTATACCATGGTGTAACATAAGACAAAAACCAAAAAGCACCTAAATAGGTGTTTTTTGGCTTATAAGGCTAAGCCAAAAACCAACTAAAAAGCCTAACCAAACACCCTCCCATCAGAAGATGGATGTCTTGAAGCATTGAACATAGAGGAAATAACTCATAAATTTGAAGCAAATCTACCCTCTTGTCAAGTGTCGATCCTTTGAATACATTCGTTCTCCATGAGCGCCTTCATAACGTTGTCTTTCTTAAATTTCAAAATTTGAATAGGGGCAACTTCCTTTGTCTTTCGGCCATTAAACCATGGGGGGTGTTAGAATTCTGTCGGGCACCCATATCAAGAATGATGTTTCTCACTGTATGCAAAAGCGGTTCATATGCTCATTGTTGTAGGGGTTCTCGTTCTCCACCCACATACTAGTTTGTTCGTCCATTGAAGTTATAACCATGTTAGCCATAATGTTCTTGAGAATTTGTTAAGATTCAGGATGCCCAAATTATCCAGTTTTGATGGAGAATGAGCGGTGTGATATGATAAATGGCAAGGTCCGTGATAACCGCCTTTACCCAATGTAGTTTTCAAGTTGGCACAAGAAATGGGTGAAAAAAATGTTACTTTGGATGTCTATTCTCTAATTATCGCATCATTTTTTTATTTTAAAATACCCATCATGTCAATTTCACATTGCTTTTGAGCCTTTGTAATGAATGCTTACAAATTTAGTAGGAAATCAACTATCTTTAAGTTTGACCAATATTATATATAAAATATGAACATTGGTGATACAAAATAAATACCAATAGAATCACGTTAAATATATTTTCTTAATGTAATATATTAAGACTGTTAATGTTGATATGTTCTTCTATATATTAATAAAACATTTTTTTGCTTTAACTATCTTTACGTCTTATTCATTGGAACTAAGAAGAGACTACCATTATAAGCCAAAATAGCATCTCTTTTGCATAAGTATGTTTAGATAGTAACATTAGTATTATTCTCTCCCTTTTCAAACTATATGATTGGTTAAGACACACCTTACTAGTTCTTCCACTGCAATTTATTTGAAATAATATGTATGGTATCTTCTTAAAATTATAATTTCTGCATATCATATGAAACAATTGTTGCTGAACAGTATCTGTAATTAAAATTTAAACGAAAGAAGTACTTCATCGATCTTTGTGTTTTGCCGGGACAAAAGAACGGTTCTGCTGTACCTTGGATTTGCCACAAATTGTCAGACACTGTTGGTGCTCCAGGAGACGGAACACAGGCATCGATTCAGATCACAAGTAACCTGAGATACCTTGGATGTGGCATGGTGGTCGGTGGCTCGCTACACCACGTAGCTTTCCACACGGCGGCTAGGCAGGCGATGGAGCCTCGCTGCTCGCCACGTACAGCCTCGCTCGAAACACCGGGCCGGAAAGCCATTAAGAACTCATCCAGGACATATCCTCTTCCTCATCCTCACTTCCTCACTCGATCAGTACTGACACTGCAGTGCACAACCGAAAACATTTTCTTTCAGATTGGCAAATGGCGCAGCTGAGAGCGTTCGCCGACGAGCAGCGGCAGCAGGACGCGCTGCACGGCCATGGGCGCGACAAGGACGGCGCTGGCGGCGGCGACAGCAACAAGAAGGCGCGCGCGGGCCTGTGCGGCGTGCTCCGGGAGCGCAAGGTGGTGGAGCTGGCTCGCGGCAAGCAGCGGCTGGTGGAGGTCCCCTACACGGCGACGCTGGCGCACGCGGCCAACGCGCTCCTCGCGGGACGCGTCTCCGCCGTCACCGTGGCCGCGCCGCCCGGCCACTGGATCGGCGCCGGCGGCTCCATGATCGTCGAGTCCGACCCCGCCACCGGCGCCGCCCGCAAGCACTACATCGGCATGGTGAACATGCTCGACATCCTCACCCACATCGCGGAGGTCGGCCACGATAACGATGCCGCTGGCGTCGTAGAGGACGGCCAGGCAGCGCCGCCGGTCGTCGACCTCGACCGCCGCATGTCCGTGCCGGTGTCGTCCGTCATCGGCCACTCCCTGGAGGGCCTCACCCTGTGGACGCTCCACCCAAACACGAGGTACTTCTCACCTCTGATTTCTGTACCACTTCGATGTCTCAAGAAAGAAATGCAGATCATGATGAAACCGACACACATTGACATTGTTAAACTGTGACTGAAGCGTGCTGGACTGCATGGAGACGTTCAGCAAGGGCGTGCACCGCGCGCTGGTGCCGCTGGAGAGCTCGGCGGAGAACGTGGTGGCGGTGGAGCTGGTGGAGTCGGCGCCGGTGTACAGGATGCTCACCCAGATGGACGTGGTCAGGTTTCTGCGCGCCCACGGTGCCGAGCTCGGCGACGTCCTCTCACGCACCGTCCGTGACCTCGGCGCGGCGAGCGAGGCCGTGCTCGCGGTGGCCAGCCGCACTAAGGTCATCGAGGCCATCAGGACGATGCGGGCGGCGTCGCTCACCGCCGTGCCCGTCGTGGACGCCCCCGTCGACGCGCACATCCTGCAAGACGTAAGCCGCCCACACCGCTGCTTCTTTCCTGTTGCTCTGTTCGTGCTCATCGGTGTGGTTGGTTGCTCTGTTTGTGCTGCGTGCAGGGGAGAGGGAAGAAGGTGGTGGAGACGTTCTCGGCGACGGACCTGCGCGACTGCCCGGTGGCGCAGCTGCGGTCGTGGCTGGGGACCACCGTGACGGAGTTCAAGAAGAAGGTGGCGGAGTACCGCCGGGACGGCAGCAAGCCACTGGACGCGGCGGCCGGCGCCCAGGTCGCTGACGACGGGTACACCGTCGTGGACGCTGGCGCGGCGGCAGCCGCTAGCAACGAGGAGAGGCCGCCGGTGCCGCGGGGGATGGTGACGTGTTCCTTCGACAGCACCCTCGGGGAGGTGATCGAGAAGGCGGCGGCGAGCCACGTGCACCGGCTGTGGGTGGTGGACGACGGCGAGGAGGAGGAGAACGGGGTGCTGCGCGGGGTGGTGTCGCTCACCGACGTGCTCCGGGTGGCCAGGGAGGCCGCCCTCGGCGAGGATCGGGAGGTGCAGCACATTGTCGTCCTAGAGTAGCATCGTTCGGCCTTGTACACGTTCAGGCTGAAGGTTCAGCTAGTTTATCCGTGAGGACGGACGGGTTGAGTTTGTGAGCAGCACTAACGCGTAATGTGTCGTGTCTTCGTTTGTTTTAATCGTTTTGCTATCTGCTCGAATATTTGGAGCTCCGAACTTTGTTTCAAAAACTTCCAACTGAAGTTTAATCAACTTTCAACACTCGCCCCAATCGTCTTCCAAAACAAAAAACCCTCGCCGTAGAGCACCTCGACGGCCGCCGTGGTACTTGTCTTCTAGAGTTAAATGCACTATAGTCCTTGTACTTGTCTGTCTGATTCGATTTAGTCCTTGTCTGTCTGATTCGATTTTGTCCTCGTACTGGAGACAATCGTTGGACTGAACTTCTGGCTCCATTTAGTCCGATTGGGATT
Source organism: Poa annua (assembly GCA_026929855.1). Classification (NCBI taxonomy): domain Eukaryota; kingdom Viridiplantae; phylum Streptophyta; class Magnoliopsida; order Poales; family Poaceae; genus Poa; species Poa annua. Next base: position 11,921,852 of record CM049436.1, read on the forward strand.
TGCCCAGCAATTCGACACACATGGACAACCAGATGGAGACGGTTCCTAACAGCCTAGTAGAAAACCCTAGCCGCCGCTCTCGTCCTTGTCGCCCCCCACGTGGGCGACGGGGACGAATCCAAGACGCAGCCGCCGGCCAGCCCCAATCGCTCTCCCTCCCCCTCCCCGCCGCCGCCGCCGATGGCGTTGCGAGGCAGAGCCTGGGCGCTAGCGGCGGGGGTGGGGGGGGGGGGGGGGGCTCTTCCCCGTGGATGGAAGCGACGGTGCGGGCCTAGTGGCCATGGCGGGCGGCGTGTTCGGCGAGGGGCACGCCGGCGCAGCTTCTGCTGCGGAGACCTTGCGATGGAGTGTGGACGGTGGTTGCCCCCGACAGCGGTGGTGACGGCCTGAGCTCCGCTAGGGTTTCGGGAGACGTTGTCGGGATGGCGGAGGCGGCGTCGCGTCAGAATAAGGGTGCTGGAGCTCGATCCCCATCTCGGCAAGGCCACTTGTGGCGGCGCCGGCGAGCTGCTGGCCTGGTATCCTCTCAGATCTGCGGATCGGGGGAGGGTGGTCTCTCCGGGCGCGGTCGTTTTTCGACTCTGTCATGGAGTTTCGGGAGTCGGAGGGCTGTTGTTGCTGTTGTCTTCCCCTTGGCCGGCCGTGGTGGCGAGGGAGTGGAAGGGGATGGTACAATTGCCTTCCTCATTAGGGTTGTTTATGGTCTTTTTTTGAGATGCGACTGTCGCGACTTGAAGCTTCTTCCGACCGGCCATGGTGGAGAGGGGAGGTGGCGGCTTGACGTGGCGTCGATGGTTGGGACCTTCTGCTCAGGAATCTTGGATTGGAGGTACTGCTTCCCCATCTCCTGCCTGCCCGATGGTCTGGAAAAGTATTTTAGCTCTCACTCCTCGGGGTGGGCACTCCTGCGGTGTTCAAAGCTCAATGTGGCGAAGGTGGCGGCGGTGATTCGATGGTGTCTGAAGATGTGCTGCTTCTGGTTCCGGTTCCTGCACTTGGGTGGTGACGATGAGGACGATGGGCTTGATCGCGAGATGGAAGTACGGTGTGTGGTCTTCTGGGTCCATGTTGTATTTTCCTTTTTTTGTGGAGTCGTTTGTAATCGGTTTCGCCATTGCTGAAATTCCATCACTTGTTATCTCAAAAAAAAAAGATGGAGACGGTTCCACCTGTCGGGATAACCCGACAGCTGTAATTTTGCAAATTGACCCCTCTTATAATTTTACAGGTCTAACATAAAGATCCGTTTCATATTATTTGTGATAAGTAATATGATGTCGATTTGCTCTCAATTTTTAACGCTGCATTTGTATTTTGATCCAAAGTTTATTAGGGTATTACTTCCTTTGAATCGGAATTTAAAATTACAGCAGCATGATACACCGGTTGTTCCCGTTTAGGACGACAGACGGAAGCCATCAAGGCTTTGAAACTTCTGCGTGGTGGCGCACCAACATGGCCGTCCCTTCTACCAACGATCACGCCGTTGCCGCAGACCATCGGCTTTGGAGGGTCGATTTATAAAATTACACACCAATTGATGTCTGATAGGTGGGACCGCGTCCACCTAGCTGGCTACGTAGGCAAAAATTGCTGGACAAAACCCAATTGGACTAAATCGAACTTGAAATGCGAGTAAGGCTAATGATTATGCAATTCTCGAGTACGAGTTCTAAATCTAGTTGCACAAATAAGTAAAGGGACTGTAGGTGCATTCAGCTCTTGTCTTTTATCTGTTTGTTTCAACTTAGCTTCAATCCCTTTCCATTAAAAACGGAAACAACCGTGTCGAAACATAGTACAACACAGATGATCACATATATCTACATATACTTAACTCTATAAACGTACACAGATCCTACCTTATGAGCACGCACACTCGCCTATGAGCGACTGAGCCGCGCCTTTATTTATTTTTCAAAAAACCACCACGATGCACTGAGATTTTTTATCAAAAAACACACCACTATTCAGTAATAGCGTGAAAAAAAATGAAAAGTTCAACTCCGAAAAGACCGAGTCGTGCCTTTTTTTTTCCAGAAAACCACCACGATGCTAATTTTATCAAAAACCCACCACTGCAATTTTTTATCAAAAAACACCACTATTTAATAATAGCGGAACAAAAAAAGGAAAGTTGTCTGCCTCCTAATTGAATTTCTGTCCAGTGGACTCAAGTGTAACGCTTACGTGTCATGTCTATTTTACAAATAAGACCTGCACGTATTATATCGTCTAATTATTTGTCCCTAAGTTAAAACAAGAATGGGCTACTCCTACCTAGCATGCCGCCGGCCACCTGGTCTGCTTCACGATCCCATTCCCAAACCTCTGGAGCTTGCCATCGGCCACCTCCACGAACTCCACGGGAAAGAGATTTCAACGGACATGGTCGCTCTGTTTGCTCGCCTCTCACAACTCCATCTCGCTGTGGTCCGTGATAACCCACCAAGTATAGGGGATCGCAACAGTATTCGAGTGAATTAAAACCCAAATTTATTGATTCGACACAAGGGAGACAAAGAATACTTATAAGCGTTAACAGCCGAGTTGTCAATTCAGCTGTACCTGGAAAAACACTAGTAACAGGGGTGATGTGAAAGCAGTAGTAATATGAGAGAAATCGTAATAGTAACACAGCAGCAGTAGAAGTAACACAGAGGCAATGGCACCAGAAAATATTCAAGTGCGTAGTTGACTGTAGAGCAATGATGATGACAGAAGGACCGGGGAAAACACTAGTAACAGGGGTGATGTGAAAGCAGTAGTAATATGAGAGAAATCGTAATAGTAACACAGCAGCAGTAGAAGTAACACAGAGGCAATGGCACCAGAAAATATTCAAGTGCGTAGTTGACTGTAGAGCAATGATGATGACAGAAGGACCGGGGTTACCAGCTATCTACACTAGTGGTAACTCTCAAATAACAAGTGTTGGGTGAACAAATTACAGTTGGGCAATTGACAATCGTAAGGGCATGACAATGCATGCTAAGATAGAATGTCCAGTCTATTAATCATGTATGCATGTTTTCCATATATAGTCATACTTGCTCGCAGTGAGAAACTTGCATAACATCTTTTATCCTACCAGCCCGTTTGCAGCGGGGCCTCAAGGGAAACTACTGGTAATTAAGATACTCCTTTTAATAGAGCACCGGAGCAAAGCATTAACACTTGGTGAAAACATGTGATCCTCATATCAATGCCATCCCCTCCGGTTATCCCAATTTCTGTCACTTTGGGGCCTCGGGTTACGGACAAGTACATGTGCAAACAATTTGTAGATACAATCTAAGCAATAATTATAGAGCTTAAATCCAAGATCATGCCACTCGTACACTAGTGACAAGCATTAAACACAACAAGATTGCAGCAACAATAACTTCACAAACTTTGATGGATAGACTGATTATAATGTAACAATTTATCGGATCCCAACAAACACAACACCGATTACATCATATGGATCCCAATCATGTAAGGCAGCTCATGAGATCATTGTATTGAAGTACATGGTAGAGAGAGTACCAACTAGCTACAGCTAAGAACCCGTAGTCCATGGGGGAACTACTCACAAACCATCATGCAGTCGAAGTGGAGGCGATGGAGTCGATGGAGATGGCTTCGGGGGTCAATCCCCGTCCTGGCAGGGTGCCGGAACAGGAACTTCTGACCCCCGAAACTTGTCTTCGATGGCGGCGGCGCTGCGGAACGTTTCGTGGAAAATTGCTCGGGGTGTTAGGGTTTTTCCGTCGGGGGGTCTTTATAGGCGAAAGGGCGATGTCGGTGGGCGCCCGAGGGGCCCACACCACGTGGCGGCGCGGCCAAGAAGCCTGCCGCGCCACCACCAGGTGTGGCTGCTTCGTGGCCCCTCTCCGTCTCCTCTTCGGTGTTCTGGATGTTTCCGGGAAAAATATGGATTTTGGCTTTTGTTTCGTGCAATTCCGAGAATATTTCCAGAACAACTTTTCTGAAACAAGAAACAACAGAAAACAGAGAATATAATATGAACAGATATTTCCAATGTTGACCGTGAAAAGGAAAAAAAAAGTACTCCAAACGGGAGAAGAAAAGTGAACTGGTTTAATGGGCCGGCTCACTGTGGACCGCAGAGCCGTCCGCGCGGCAGTGGGCGGCATGCGTATAGGATTTGCTTGCCAGTCCAGTTGGAGCATTTCTCGAGAGCTCAGCTCGCGCTTCCTCCGCTCGAACTGTGTGGTGTGTATCGTGCGCAAAAAGTGAATGAAACCAAACCCGACCCCTCCGCACGCCACGCCACCTTTCTAACGCGCGCACTAAACACTTCCTTAATGGCGGCCGGCGTGGTGCTGCGGCTCCACCACCCAACGAGAGGCGGCCGGCTCTCGCCTTTTTTTCCTCGTCCTGACCTCATCCGGTGGTCCATCGGTTTCCGACCCAATTTGACCGTTGCACCGGAGCATCCTGCATCCGTCGTCGTGTTGCCCACTTTTCCGGCTTTCTGCCGTTGGCTTCCCCGATCCGTCCAATTCCAGTCGTGTCTCGTGTGCGTTGTGGCGCCGTATGCAGCAGCACAAGACGGTTGAGCCTGGTTATCCGAACATGGGGATCCATTCCAATCGGGTCCACCGTCCACGTATGGACCGCACACACACTCTCGAATAGGGCATGCACCTTGCCCCAATTTGGTTAGCTACGTAGCTTATTTAATATTACTCGGTGTATTTCTTCTATCACGAGCTTGCAAGGAAAAAAGTTTCATTGCATGTTAAGTTAGGGCTCAATTTTGTACTAGTTGATAAGTTTCTAATTGATACTACACTGTAACTAACTGAACCTCTTTGGAAGTTGGAAAATTACAAGACTTTTAGTTGGCCAAAGAAAAATCGAGTCTAATAACAGTTGAAGCATCAGAGTCGTCGAAATAATCTACCACAAGGTCAAACAATCATAATGTAAAACATATCCCAAATAACTAAGTCTTAATTTGGAGTGAATGATCAGTGCTCCACGTCACATACCTGCCCCGAAGTGCAGCGCTCTTTTTCATTTCGCAATAAGGTGGTGGTTATTTGAGGTCTTGACCGTAAATGTGGTGGATTTCAGTCGTGTACTCCTTAATTTGCTCGTGTCGGCTTTTCTCATGGTCCGTCTTAGATGTAGAGGTTATAATAGTTGATGGTGTAATCAATGAATAACCTACTTAAAATGTAAATTGTGGCTTCCTGCTATCTTCTTGTATAACCGTTGCTTTGTTTTATTGTCATTTTTGGTTTATTTGATTCGTAAGGATCTCTACTATACTCATTTCGTTTCTAAATACAAGGTGTTTAATTTTTTTTCAGATTCATATGTATCTACAGTCTAGACGTGTCTTACTTTGTATGTTCACCCATTCTTATATGTATCTCGTCTACATATGAAATATCTAAAATATTTAGGGGGTCTTTGGATTGTAGGATTCTCAAATAAAATCATAGGATTCCATTCCTTAGGATTTTTTCCTATGGATTGCTTTTGGTTTAAAAGAATGACACCTCTAAGGCTCCGTTTGGGACACAGGAAGTAAAAACGTAGGAATAGGAAAAACACAGGAATTAAAGTGTCATGTTTCCTAAATTTCTAAAGGAACTAAAATCACAGGAAATTTTCCCAAGTGTCGTTTGGTTGTCATGCAGGAAAAGTGCAGGAATTGAGGACACGGGAAGATGAAAACATAAGGTGAGACCTCATGTTTTTTTTCCTACAAAATTCCTATCGAATAGCTTATGTCATAGGAATTTCAAAGTAATATGAGATTCCTATTCCTTTGTTCCAAACGGTATCATAGGAAAGTTTCCTGTAGAAATCTTATTCCTACGAATTTCCTTTGTTCCAAACAGGGGACCTAAAATTCCTATGGATTGCATTCCTACACCCCAATTACATAGAAATTTCAACATCCACTATAACATCTTTTTTACACTCATTCGCATAGGATCGAGACACTTTTCCTGTGTTTTTTCTGTGTATCATCCAAAGACCATTCCTGTAGTTTTTCTCTGCTTTGCAATCCTCTATTTTACACCTACAATCCTATCAAATTCCTGTGTTTTTTCAATCCCTCTGTTTTCTAATCATACGATCCAAAGAGGCCCTTATATTTACGAATGGAAGGAGTACAGGAATAGAGAAACGACATAACCTGTGATGTTGTTTCAATCCTATGTGACGTGAAAACGACTAGAATTAACATAAAAATATTTCACATACCGTATAAAAGAACTAATTGTCGTAGAACTTTTTAGTACTCCCTCCGGTCGGTATTGATTGTCATGAGTTGCAGAATTTTAATTTGTACTATTATAGTGTTTTTTCAACCAGAAATGTGACCACAATGCAACTCAATCCTCATGAAAAATATAAAAAAATGTAATCATAGAAGTCAAATGATTTACTCTGAAAATTATATACACACAGATAAAAGGTTCCAATAAAACTTAGTTAATAAAAGAAACTCCACGTGTTCGCCTTTCCTTTAAAGCATCGCCGGAAGTCCATGAGCTGCATGCATGGGCATGGGTCGGCGGCAGCAAAGCATGTGGCAGCGGCGAGCCTCCTGACGCCCTTGTCTGCCTGCCTGTCACGTTGCACCTGTTCTGACAAGGTTCCTTCGGTTAGCCAGTCATTAATCAACTCTACTTTACTTAATTCGCAGCTAGCCTCCTCGCCGGAGAGGCTAATAATTCTGGTACCCTCGCCAACTAATCTTGATGATGCACGGTTTCGATTTAATGGACACTGACTAGATCGACATGAGTGTCATGTTGCCCAAAAACCATTTACCACTTTTTAGGAAGACATGTCCATGCCCAGTCAAGATTTAAATCTTGATGGATTTTTTTATAAGCGAAACATATTAATACCAAAATGGTATCGCTCACGTCTAGTCTCTCCAACAATACAATAATTAGAAGAAGTCCAAAATATACGGTGTGCACAAATGGAAAAAACAAAAGAAAACGAAAGATCTCTTCGAAGAAATCAGGAACTGCCGCAACTTGTTTTCAAAATAGCTTCTCCAAAACAAAATTTCCAAGAGGATGCCAGTACGCAAGATTTCACCTCGAGACGGTACAGTCTCCAGACTATGCATTCAACCTAGGCAACTATTATTGTCAGGTACAACCACCGAAGACCAGATCTATGATTTTTTGTCCCGAAAACTGAGACACATAGTTCAAAATACACACCGCAAAAATGGAGAAAACCATTGTCATGCCACCTGATGAGAATTGTTGTAAATGTCACGAAACGCTGAATGCTGAACGCTAGGCACATATATACGTCTACTCTCTATAGCTGTTAATTATATCGCATCACTAGTACTCAACGATCTCTCTCTCAACATGAGGATGGAAATCCTCCGGCCTTCGAACCACCTTGACATACCCACTTCTGCCGGTAGAAGATAATCACAGCTAATTGTCGTAATCGACGTGCCCTAAGATGTTGGTCAAAGTGGAATCTTGATGACCCAATGGCCCTCGCCAGTAGCGGCAACAACGTGATGCCACCCCTAAGCCCTTGGAGGATTCTGCGTGTCGGCAGCCAAACACATCAGCCGAACACCGAGCAACATATTTTAGGGCCAAGATGATGGCGCTCAAAGCACTGTCTACTATGATTCGCTCCTCTCACGAGGACTCATGACCACGACGATCATTTACCTTCGACCGAACATCAACATTCAACAATGAGGTCATGGCCAGAAACACACAAATGGATCGTATCCCGTCCGGTTGAGAAAGACAACTAGATGTTAGGGCACAAATTGATTGGTGAAAAGGAAAAGTCATGCCGTCACCGTTCGTTACCGACCGACCGACCGACCTCCTCCAGCAACACCGGAAGACAGAAGGTGGAGGAAGGGGCCAACGGAGGAGGAGGTTTAGGCTCTCTGTGTCGCTTTAAATAGTGACGCAAGGACATGAAGAAGGGAAAATGTGAAAAAATTACACACATCTTGATGGATATTCGCAAAATAAAAAGTGATCCTAGAAGCATCTACGCACAAACAAAATAGGTACAGACAAATCAGGACTAATTGGCGATTTGTTTCCATCAACCGGCTCACGACCGAGGCAGGAATCAGGATTAGTCAGCAATTTGTCTGGTGGAGTGGAGATTATAGTAGTATAACTATAGTCTATAGTGTCATGTACATGTACTAGCACTACTGACAGCCTTAATAAAGAGTAATCAGCGCGATTAAGATTCGCCACCTATCATGGATTACATGTGAAGTCTTCAAAGTGGACATATGCTGGTGGTGACGCACAACAGTTTGTTGGCAGGCACCACTTTATTTTAAGCTGAGTGGGGCTCCAGTCTGGTGAGTGCTGTGCAAAATGTAGGATACTAGGATTACTATACTACTGCTAGTACATGAAGCGTGTGATCCAATGCATTTTATCGTGTGTTAGAAAAACATTTTATCTGCAGCTATTCGGTATTTTCTAACGTTTAAACCACCGACAAACTGAGAGGAAAGTTAGCTGCCCAAAAGAAGGCAGCGAAACAGAAAGCTATCCCTAATGTGGAACCTAAGTTTTGCACCATATTCATTTCACCTTTTTCTTCTGCGGAAATTGCGATCATGCACTTTCCCAGTTTCCATTTTTGCATCGTATTTAAGCACTGTACATGATGGAGCATGGCTGCAGAAGCATTTTCTTTTAGCATTGTGCAAAATTGCACATGGATGGACAACTCTCGGCCTCCTCTAAGGTGCCTCGTAGCTCCATTTTTGGTCTAAACAACTCGTGGCTCTCAAACTCCACCTTCCGCTCCCTGGTGATGGACAACTGGCCTCTCAACTTCGATGGCGACCGTCGCTCCCCCCTCTCGGACCTCTGCCTTCGCCTCAAGAGGGTCAGGGCGGCCGCAAAGAAGTGGGCCAAAACGGCCCGGATGCCTGCCGTTCTCGCTTCCAATTGCCGGGCCACCATCGACTTCCTTGACCGTCTCGAAGAAGCCCGTAACCTCCATCACCTTGAGGCCCGCCTTCGCGTGCTGGCTAAGACCGCCCTCAGTACCCACATCTCCGACAATGCCACATACTGGAGACAACGGGCAAAAATCCGACATTGCACGCTCGGAAATGAAAACTCTCGGTACTTCCACCTCTGCGCCTCCTCCCGCCTTCAAAGGAACCAAATCAGAATGGTTTCCGCGCCGGATGGCACGGCCACCTTCGCGCATGAGGATAAGGCCACTCTCCTCACCAATTTCTACCACGCCCTTCTTGGCACTAGTTCTCCTAGCTCTTTCACCTTCGACCTTCCCGCCCTTGTCTCTACTACCTCCCTTCTCCCTTCTCAAGCCGAGTCGCTGGTGCGGCCGTTTTCCCTGGATGAAATCCGTGCTACGGTGCTCTCCATGCGAGACGAGTCTAGCCCCGGCCCGGACGGTTTCGGCCCTGCTTTCTTCAAAAAATTCTGGGACCTCACGAAAAGTAGTCTCCTGTCACTCCTTGACGCTTTCCTCCGGCCTCAGACCGACCTTCGACCCATCAACAAGTCTTATATTGTTCTCCTGCCGAAAAAGCCCGGTGCCACTTCGCCGGAGCATTTTAGACCTATTTCCTTGCAGAACACCTGTATGAAAATCGCTACGAAATGCCTCACCCTGCGTCTGAAACCCCTCATGCCACATCTTGTTCACCAGGACTAGACCGGTTTCATCTCGGGTCGCTCCATCGCAGAAAATTTCGTGCATGCCGCGGACATTGTCCAGGCTTGTCACAAAAGGGGCGCCCAGGCTATGGTGTTCAAGCTCGACTTCCGCAAAGCTTTCGACTCCATCAATTGGGACGCTCTCGACCGCATTCTTGAGGCAAAGGGGTTCCCCCCGGCCTAGAGGGCTTGCATCCAAACCATCAACCACTCTAGCCAAACGGCCATCCTCCTCAACGGCCAGCCTTGTAGCTGGATTCAGTGTCGTCGGGGGCTTCGCCAGGGCGACCCTCTATCCCCCTTTCTGTTCAACGGAGTTGCTGATGTTCTCCAGCAACTCATCCTCCAGGCTTCTAGGGACGGCCTGCTTCCTCACCCTTTGGTTGACGACCTAACTTGTCCGGTGCTGCAATATGTCGATGACACGTTAATCATTCTCAGAGCTGGGGTTGACTATGTTCACACCCTTAAGTCTATTCTCACTTCCTTCTCTGATGCCACGGGGCTCCATATAAACTTCCATAAGAGCACTTTCGTTCCCATCCACGTCAGCGACGCCTCCGCCTCTGCTCAGGCTGCTGCTTTCGGATGCGTTGTCTCCTCGTTCCCCCAGACCTACCTCGGACTTCCCCTCTCCACCCACAAGTTTCGGGCCGCTGACCTGGCACCGATCGTTTCTCGCTGTGATGCGTACCTTGCTGGCTGGAGGGGAAGGTGCACCCCTATTGGCGGTCGTCTCATTCTGGTCAACTCGGTCCTCTCGGCCCTCCTCTCTCACGCTATGGCTGCCGGGATCCTCCCTAAGGGCACGATCGAAGCTATAAATAAGCGTCGCCGCGCTTTCCTGTGGACCGGCGAAGATTCCTGCCATGGGGGAAACTGCAAGGTGGCGTGGGTCGATGTCTGCTCCCCCAGAGAATTTGGGGGGCTCGGCATTCTCTGCCTTACCTCCCAAAACTCTTCCCTCCTCTCCAAATTCCTCGCCAAACTTCACGGCCCCGGCTCCGCCCCCTGGGCCACTTGGTTCCGGCGCTCCTATGGCTGGAATGACTCCAGAGACCTTGGAGACTCCCACCGCCTGGACACCCCCATTTGGAAGGACATCCTCTCCACCCTCCCCGCTTTCCGCCAAAACTCCTTGGCCTCCGTCGGCTCCGGAGGCTGCACCTCCTTCTGGCATGACATCTGGAACGGGACGCAGTCCCTTGCCGACCGGTTCCCCGCCCTCGCCTCCCACGCCACTCGTCCCCATGCTTCCGTCCAGTTTGCGCTCTCTGGACCTTTGATCTCGCTTTTCAGCTGCCGCCTATCTGCTGTCGCGTCTTCCGAGCTGCACACTCTCAACACACTTCTCCTTCATGTCACACTTGACCCCCTCGCCACGGACTCCAGAACCAACCGCTTCACGAACAAAGCCGCCTCGAACCGGGATACCTATGCTGATTTCTTTCGGCACTTGCCTACTGATGACTGTGCATGGGCTGTTTGGCACAATGCCGCCACTAACAACTGCAGGATTTTCAATTGGCTCGCCCATCGACGCCGCCTCTCTACCAACAAGAGACGCTACCCGCCACTCCCTTTCGGACTCCCAAAACTGCCCGTCCTGTGATGAAGCTGAAGACGTCAACCACCTCCTGCTTGGGTGCCACCGCGCTAAGGAAATCTGGGCGGCTCTACCCTCACTTGTCCCCTCCCCGATGCCTGCGACCATCGAGGGGGTTTGGGCCATGGTGGCCCCGGATTACGGGCGACTCACGATTCTCACCGCCGTCTTCTGGAACATTTGGAAGAGACGGAACTCCCTAGTCTTTAACTCGCTTGACGAGTCGCCCCACACCGCTGCCACTCGCTGCATCAACGACGTCACGCTATGGAAGCACCGCTGCCGTAACCTCGCTACCAAAAACTTCCTTTTATATTGGTGTAATAATTATTATCCACCCTGAACACTGCAGATACTTTGTAGTTCTCTCCCCTCTGCCCCTTTCTTCCGAGTGATGTAATCCAACTTTGTAACACCTTGCGTTGGTTATAAAAAGTTTCAGGCTGGCCGAAGGCCCGCCGTAGTTACAGTCAAAAAAAAAAAATTGCACATGGAGGGAATTTTTTGTTGCACAATTAACCAGTTGAAGACGAAGATGAAATAGGAGTCCAAGCAATGCAATGCAGACATTCACACATCATCACAGAGTAACTGCACCACAAATGGACAATAACTGAAAGGAGCATAAATTTCCAGCATCAGTTATAATATATCTAGAAGCTTTTGTCGCTCTCATTTTCTTCCTCCAAGAAAATCCAATCAAAATCTTGCATCGACAGACAACCAGCAGAACTACACAAGGAAGGCTCCGGGCCACCTGGCCTCTGAGCGGCAACAGCTAGCAGATTTGTTGCTGTTGGTCTTTCTTCTTCTCCACCACCACCTCCACTTCCCCCCAACCCCACCATCTCCTTCTCCCGATTTCTCTCTCCCTGTCGCTCGCATGCCTTGACGGACGCCACGACACGCCACCATTGGCAGCACCTCGCGCTCACCTGCTCTCTCCGCCCTCGTCTTCTCGCCTGCCCGCTAATCGAGGCGGAGGGAGGCGAGGAGAGACCACGGAAAGCGGCGGCAGCGGCGACGAGGGAGGTGAAGGATGTTTGACAGCCTGCTCAACTCCAAGTTCTACAACAAATGGTACGAGCGTGGATCTCTTGCTTTCTGCCGATTCCGTTCTGGTTCATGGGGAGCTTCTTGCTTATTACTAGTCGAGCTAGCCGAAATCGAGTGCTCTGTTTTTTTTTTGTGGTGGATGAATTTGTTCAGCTTTTCGGATTAGGAGGGACTGATTTCTCGTTGCCACCCGCCGGCATTCGTTCGATTTTTTTGAATTGTCGCCGCCGTGGTTCTTCTGCTGCACGGAATTTTCAGTTTCTTAGCTGATTTTTTTATTACCACCTTTACCTCCGTAATCAGAGGCTTATTTGTCGGCCTCGCCTACTTTTCCCCTCTTCTCTGCTGCTGCTGCTGCTGCTGCTGCTGCTGCTTACCTGTGTTCGTCCGGCTTTGCTGGCTCTGTGAATGATGGGTCCCGAATCTATCCGTTTGGGCTGGGGGATTGCGTTGGCTTGTTCGAGTTGCTGCATCCTCGATTTCGAATCGCACTTGTTTCTGATTTGTTCATGTGTTTTTTCTCCTTCTAATTGCTGGATGGATTCGTGACCACTGTCTGATGCAGCAAGCACGCGATCAAATGCACCCGCACAAGGTTGGATCTGGTGCGGCGGAAGAAGCAGGCCATGGTGAAGTTCCTGAGGAAGGACGTCGCCGACCTCATCACCAATGGCCTCGAGCCGCACGCCTTCGGACGGGTACCGCCTGCTGCCTGCTTACTCGACTCACCAACTTGCATTGTTTAGAGATTATTATTGCGAGTAGTAGTCTAGGAAGAAATTTAACTTGTATTCACTTGAGAATTGAGGTGTGTACAGTACACATGATGAATATTTTGCTCCTGGGAATGCAGATCGATGAACTGATTGTGGAGATGAACCAGGCCTCAAACTACGATGTGATCGAGCAGTATTGCGAGTACATAGCGAAGCAGCTCAACAACCTGCAGAAGCAGAGGTATCTACGGTTTCTATGAGCTTGTTAACAAAGGACTTGTGGAACAATGTTGCAATTCCTGACAACGCTGTTCAGGACCATTTGTTGTTGTGTGTTCTTTCGATTACTGCAATGCAGATGTGTGATATACCTTTGTTAGTGCCCTGGTGGTAGCAACTATAAAAGGTGGAAAGATTATAATCCAATAACCCATCCACATTAACTGTAACGACTGAGTTGGGATTTATTTACTCTGTTCTACTTGTACCTAGCTGATGTCATGTGAATTCTTTTGTGATTTCCTAGCTTTGCCAATTATAACATTATGTTTCAGAATTGTTGCTTAGTTGACAGCATTAGCCTGACTCTGATTCATTTTCTGCGTAATGCATGCCATACCCCAATTTTGTCATGAACATGTGTCCTCCATGTTGAAAACCTAAAATAAAGAAAATGCAGTCAATGTAGCTAATTAAGCAATTTAGTGTTCACAATTTTCTGTGAATGTTGCATGGTGTTTCCAAAGTTTGTAGAGGATCTGGAAACTACAAATCAGCAGAGACTAGCTTTTCACAGGATTGTGCTGTCGTGTGTGTATATTTCCCAATGCTTAAGGCGCAAATATACTAGATTGGGTTTTGTTTATGTTTTGCAATTCAAGTTAATTTTGCTCTATTAAATAAGTCTGCATGTCTTACAAAAGTTAGGAATAGCTCTGGTTGCATTTAATTTAGATTAAAAAAATTCCTTGTCTGATTGATGACTAATATATGGTGGTCTCTTTACAGTGAGTGCCCCCGCGAAGCCTTGGAAGCTGTGTCAACTTTGATTTTCGCTGCTGCTAGATATCCTGACTTACCTGAACTCTGTGACCTAAGACATGTATTCACAGAGAGATATGGGGCTTCCATTGAAACTTTTGTTAGCTCTGAGGTACATATCATTAGCCTACATATCATGCTGTCCTTTTTTGTGTTGAGTTGTGTCCTTTGGTTGCACCTGTGCTGACTAAAAAGTTATGTGTACAGTTCGTTCAGAAGCTTCAGGACAAGTCATTTACTACCGAGGAGAAGTTGCTAGTGATGCAAGACATTGCTGAAGAATTCACACTTCCGTTTAATGCCAAGGCAGTCGAACGGAATATATCTGGTGCTCCTCAAAAGAAACATGTATATTTCAGTGAACTTACACCCATCCTTTTTATTAACAACTGGAATGATCATTTAATAGTAAAGATATGCGCGGTCATTCACTAATGATTTTTTCCCAACAGGATCTTCTGAAGAAGGGTTCGTTTAAAGGTGCAGAGGTTGATGCATCAGGGCGCAATGGACACAATGTAGAGAAGCACGCTGTGCTTGAAAGGAAATCTAAATCCATACCTGAAGGGCGTGAGTGGAGGCAGGAAGTTCAGATAAAGCCAAAAGATATTCATGTTGTTCCTGATTGTGCTGGTCAAGTTGGAGAGAAAAGCAGGAAGAATTACTCAAATAAACCTACCGAGAAGAAGCATATGGATAATGATGTGCTTCCTTCGGACATGAAGCGAAGGAATGGTCAAACAGAGATCAAGAAAGATGAGAAGAAGGGTGGTCAATCTTGGAGGGAACTGATGAATGCAGAGGAGTTGGATCTCAATGGCTCAAAGAAACAGGAGGTTCCTGTGGCAAAACCTCCTCGAAGAGAAACCAAGAAAATAGTTCCTCCATACACAGAACTAAAGGACACTGAGAAGAAAGAGGGCTACCATCGATCCCACATGGCTGGTGGCACTGATCATAACTGGGGACATGCTGACTTGGGGCTTAAAACTCTGGGCCTGGAAAAGCAAGGAACTGAATCAGCTAGCACCTTGAATGGTAAAACAGCAAACAAGGTTCCTCCTTATTCTAAGCCATACAGAGCAACGAGTGAGAAGTCTGCTGACGAAGATAGTATTGGTCTGTATAATCAAGCACGGCATATAGGAGAGTATGGACAGTCGTTGCAAGATAGGCAGCAAATGCCAGAGAAGAAGGCAGTCAATATGCGGCCTCCCTATGTTAAGCCAAACGGTAACATGAAATCTTCGCATGAAAATCCAACAGATCAAGTTGCTAACGGGTACATGCATAATGGTTCGGAAGCAACAGGTCACCGGAGAGATGGTCTGGTTGATGAGGGTGCACCTCGGCCTGTTTCTGTCCGAAGGAAAAGTTCAAAGCCACCTGCACATGGTTCTCATTACGATGAAGCAACTAATGATGAAAAGATGGCAAACCAAACACCTGGCGGCCGAACAAGACGCTCAAGCCACAGGAATGATCCCGGTGATGACTACGAACGGCGAAAACACTCGAGCAGGCATAATGGATCAGCAAGTGGCAGCGACTACCAGACAGAAGAAGATGAGACAGACAATGCCATTGATTTCGGCAATCTTCTGCCCCGAGCGCCTAGTTCGCATCGGAAACACAGGAGCAGGAGCGCTCATCCCCGTGAAGATGGTGGCGGCCAGGACGACGACGAAAGGATGATGGACAAGCTTCTGAGGCACTACAGCAAGAAGGGCATGGACAGGGAAGAGCACAAGACAAGGACAAAATCCCGGGCCCCTCGGCCTCGAGCCGATCATCCTGCTGATGTCAACAGAGATGGACCGCCCAATCCTCCGGAAAGAGCCATATCTCTGCCCACGGAGTCTGGCTCCCCGGTCGCCAAGCCTGCTCGATCCGCCTCGCTGCAGCCGGACACGTCTAGGGGAAACGTGCACCCGAGAATGCCTGATTTCGACGAGCTGGCCGCACGTATCAGCGCTCTGAAGCGGGCGTGAGCGGCCTGCCATGAGTCTGTCTTCACTCTCGAGGCTTTGGCAATTGGCATTGTCATCTCATTGGTGCCGCTTCTGTTCACATGAATCAGAGGATCTCCTGAGCTAGTTGCATGTTTCCTCTGGTAGGGCCTTGTTACAACATTTCTTTCTTTAGTGGGTATACTTGCATTGCATTGGTCCCTGTGTGATGTGTAGGTAGATGATTGGTAGGGGAAGGTGAATGGGCAATTTGATAGGAATACCATACTATATATGCTGAAGTGTATGCGGTTGTTCAATGTACTCATTTCATGTGATTGTCGGTGCATACATGTGGTTGCTGAGGCTTATAATGAAGTGATGATTCTTCCTTCTTCCTCTGTTTCTGAATGTTACTAGCAATATGTCTGAGTTGGGATTTTTTAGTTTGTGTGCATTTCAACCTTGAGTTTGGAGGAGAAAGTTACCCTTTCCACATGCTAACCTTGAGTTTTATGATTCTCTATTTCTGATGTCACAAGCACATGGCTAAATGTTTTCGCTTAATCAAAAGTTTCACGAGACTTAGATTGGATTGGAGTCGGAGCATTTTTCGGTTGCCAAAGTAGAGAGTTTGGCTCAGTTTGACAAATGTTTCTCCTAGGATTAGGAAGGTCATGCATGTGGCCGTCGGCGCAATGATGCCAAATTAATGTTCTTCTCAGAGAAGAATCAGATTAGTGGTGGTACTACCAAATTAACAAGCCTATAAATATTTGAGGCTGATTAGATTCTGGAGCAACCACCGAAGTCAGTCAGACAGCTGATGAACTCGCTCGCCTAACAACAGCGTACGCAAATTGCAGCTAGCCCAAGGACCTGATGACCCCGACGACGAAATGCAGGATGTAGCTGTCGCCGCTGCCGCCGTCGAGCATGCCGTCGCAGACGAGCCGTTCCAGCGCCGGGTCCCTCGGCAGCGCCCCGCCGTGGTACAGCACGGTCGCCGCCACCGCCGCCGGTGGCCGGCTCGCGACGCATGCTGCCAGCCTCGCGACCGCACGGAGGAACAGCGGCAGGAGACCCTGCAGAAGCATCCAAACAGCAAGAAATCAGCAAATTGGCAACGAACGGAAGCAAAACCCTGCAGCAGCATCAAAACAGCAGGAAATCTACCATTAATGAATTCAAGCTGAAGCTGCTCACCATTAGCGGCAGAACACGATCACGCGTGCCCTCGCCATCGCATGGCCATCTCTTGCGTTCTGACGATCGAAGCACGTACTACGTGTGATTGATCTTATGAATGTGCTGCCGATTGGATTTCTAGTTCTTCCACTTATATGTACACGGGCGCTACTCCTAGTAACTACCTAGGTTCTGCTTGCGACGCAAGAATTCCTTCAGATACCATCTCGATTAGTTAATTTTCTTGGAAGACAAGAATTTGTGGGATAATAAATTCTGCTTCGGCGCAAAACTGAAAGAAATGCCATTTTCATTTGGCGCTTGACGGGGTTCGCTAGGTAACGCGGTTGGCGATGGCAACAAACGGCCGTTGCACCCTAAGCAAGTCACATGTTTTACTTGACACGTCTCAAGCTCTGTGTTTCATAGCTCTCGGTTCCTTCACCCGGCCGCGACCTTGCCACTTGTTCACTTTTTTTTTCTTCTATTCTTTTTATTGAGAATCCAACCCAATGTACTATTCTTTTTATCTCTTTTATGTTTGGATGTTTGTATTGAGGTGCTTCCAATTGAATTGAGGTCAATTCCAAATCAATGGGTGTATTGAAATGAGCTATAAATTCCAAATTTATGTTTGGTTGTGTAATATATTGGTAGTTGGAATTGAAAAGAGCACTCCATTCCAACTCTCTGTTTACATGTTAGCTGTTGAATTGGGCATCCACATGAGAAAGAGGCAATTTCACCCAATTCAGAATGGTGAGACTCTGGATTGGAGAAGGCACATTTTGGTTATAGTTCAATTCCATGGAATTCAGCTGCCAATTCTAGTTTTCAATTCTAAACACAACAAAAATGCGACTTGGGGGGGTTAGAAGGCCCTCCAAGCAATTTTGGTAGAAGAAATTCGGTGAGTACGCGCGAGGGAGAGGGCGCTAGCGCTCGAACTCGAGACCTCACGGGCACATGAGGTATCAACACCTCCTAGCCATCTGGGCCATGCTTCGGTTCTCAATTCTAAACACAACCAAACAACAGAATTCGAGAAACTCAATTCCAATTCCCAATTTTGTCTTAGATATTTTAACATAGAGTAGATCCGACTAAAATGAGTGAATCCACATGCTAAAGCGTGTCTAAATATATCTAATAAGGAAAAAGCTACAACATGTTAAATTTCTGTACGGAGGTAAGATTATTCAAGAAACATGTCTACAATGTTATTGATTCGACATTTAGCACCTGATTTGTGGGAGGGGAGTTACTCTGTCAATTTGGATAGGTTGTCTCCCTCTCTTGCTGTATTTTCCTGTTCACTCCCTTGTGTGCCTCTCCTTGTTCTCCGTTGCTTCCTTCCTCCACATCTCACTATTCCCTACTACCAATTGTTGCTCCCTCCCACCGTCCTTTGCGGAAAACAATTTCAAACAAGGGACGCGTCGCGTTACTGATAAGCTTCTCCTTAAACTAATAGGACACTCACTATAATTGTCGGTGCTCCAACTCGCCACGGTCGCCACCACATGTTTGTGGGTTGAATTCCTCTCGCCATCCCTTCTTATGCTTCTTGCTTTCCCCATTTCGTCCTATGCAACCCCTCCTCTCCAACTAATTTGTCCCAACGAATGACTAGTGCACATCACTTTGTAATTGTTTCCTTCTTAGTGTGAAAAGAGTTGAAGGTCCTAGAGACATACCACGGTTCTCCTTAGTTCTTGCTCTCCTTTTAGCAAATGTTCGGCTTTATTTATTAAATAATATAGTAGGTAATCCGAGAATTTCAACTTGGCTCCTAGACTATAAAGAACCATTTATTTTAAGAAGTTATATTACAAGTTTCAATAAGATGCACAATATATTCAATCGAAAGATACATATGTGTTTTACATATTTGTAAATTTATTTATTAATTTGTAGGAAAAAAATGAAAACAAGTTTTTGGATCCACATGTTTTCTTTTTTGTGAACAACACAATATAAAGATATGAGGATAAAAGGTGTACATATGTATATTTATTTCAGCTGCCTATAGATACCCATCCATCTCTCTTACACATTCTTACAAAATTAGTAAATAAAGTGAGGCTCCAAAAAATACTTTGCCGAAAATCTTGCAAAACATTTTTTTGCCAATATTTTTTTTTTTTTGAGAAATTACAAGAGCCTATACTACTCTAGAATGTTATAAGGGATACAAAGACCTTCAGGAGGTTGCAAGAACCACACCTGCCGACCCGCCCCACCAGCAGCTGTTGTACGAGCAAGCAGATCAGCTTCAGAGTTCGACTGCCGGCTCTCATGAGTGAACAGCGCCTCCGAGAAGCGATTTGATCCTGCTTTAATCTCCTGGATGACCATACTGTAACTTCCCGCAAAAGGCTGCGCCATGTTGTTGATGACAGAGAGGCAATCTGTCGCCACAACGAGCCGTTGTAGGTTCAGATCTTCCGCCAGCGCCAGTGCTTCCCGGCACGCCATGGCCTCTAGCATAGCTGGGTCGGAGACGCCTTCCACCCGAAGTGTAGAAGCTCCCAGGAAAATCCAATCTTCTGATCGGCAAATAGCACCAAGAGCTCCGCCATTGCCTGACCGAGATGTTGCTGCATCAACATTGATCTTAGCACACCCCACCTTTGGGGCGATCCACCGCGGATGGGCCAGCGTAGTTCCCTTCTTCTTTTGCACACTTCTAGAGCTGGATATGGATAGATCCCGCAGATAGTTCTCGATGAACAAGTGTGTCGATAAAGGGCTTTGAAACTCCTCTTCGTGGATGATTTTCCGACGAGCGTACCAAATGGCCCAGAGCGTGACTGCCATTTTTGCAAACTCATCCGTTGAAAGGGTCTCCATCATGTAGAAGAGCCAATTCTTAGCCGAAGGTTCTTCCGTTCTGCACATATGTTCCAGAACGGTCTCATCTGACAGAGCCCAGACGCACCTCGCCACCGTGCAGTTGATCAGCGAGTGTCGCCAGTTATCCGTTTCTCCACAAATCGAACAGGCACTCGATTCTGCCATATGTCGATGGTGGCGTACATCACCCGTAGGTAGTGATTGATGGGCAAGGCGCCAAAGGAACACTCGGAGTTTTGAGGGAACCTGTACCTTCCACATCTTTTGCCATAGCTTACCGTCTCTCGCCGCATTCGAGCTAGCCGGGCGTCCATACATCCAGTCCTCCCTCCTCTTCTTTGTTTGTACCAAGAGGCGGTATACCGACTTAACCGACAAGATTCTGTTCTTCTCGTAATGCCATGCCCACATGTCATCCATCCGCCTCGTGCTGAGCGGAATCGCTCGGATTGCCTCAACGTCCATGGGCAAGAAGTGTCGCTGGAGCCGATCTTCTCTCCAGGTACAAGAGGTGCTATCGATATAATCTGACACCTGCATGGGCGGGTCATCTCCGAGGCATGCCAATGGTCTCAACATAAAATCACGCGGAAGCCAATTTTGATTCCAAGCATGTGTTTCTTCACCTGTGCCAATACGCCGAATCAAACCTTGCTTCATCACATCCCGTCCCTCCACAAGGGCTCTCCAAACCTGAGAAGGAGAGGTCCCAAGTGTAGCATCAAGAAACTCTGTGTTAGGAAAATAAACCGCCTTGAGAATTCTTACACTCAACGACTCTGGGTTTTTTAAGAGTAGTGCTAGATTTGGCACCAAGCAAACACATCATATAAATCCTTTTCTTATTTAGGCCGTGGGCTCTCATTGGGGAGAATTTACAATTTGCCCTGGTTTACTTCAGTCCTTTATAATTTGCCCTGATTTACTTAGCCTTTTACCATTTGCCACATATTATACCGAATCATCTTTAATTTGCCATGTTTCTCTTTTTACAGATTTATTAATTATCTTAACTCGAAAATATATTACCAATACGGTAGAAATACAATACCGTTTGACCCGATCTTTCCCCTTTGTCCAGCGCATGAGGAACGAGAGGAGAAGCAGAGTATAGCAGCAGCCGGACCGCCGCAGAGGCGCAGAGACTGTCCTCCCGGCGGCGAACAAGGGCGGCGCGCCACCACAGATGGGCCACACGCGGAGACCTCCTCCCGGAAGTGAACAAGGGCGGCGCGCCACGGATGGGCCACACGCGGCTCCCGACGGCAACCACGGACGGGCGAGGAGGTGCAGAGCTGCCGCCCGCCGGTGACGCCGGCCGGTCCAATGGCGGGAGCCGGGAGGGCCATCTTGCTCGGGCGCATCTTGCTCGGGCTCATCTTGCTCGGGCGCGGATTCGTCAAGCCCGGACGCTGGTCGGATGGAGCGGCATGCTCAATTTCACATCGTCAGCCGATAGGCTTCACAGCTATGCACTCGCGTATCAGGCTATCAGTCAGGTTGGAATTATTGCAGGTTTTACTTCATATTTTTTCACGCACACATTGTTTCATCTATGTATAGCCAATTTCTGTAAAGCAAACCTACAGATTCTTCAATTTCAGAAGTCTGAACTGACTAATACAGAAGCTGGAGACCTTGCTGAGACCATGCGGGTGAAGCTGAAGATCAAAGCAGTTCCTTCGGTGCTGAGAATCCTTAGTTTGCTTGTCCGCCGGGAGTCAGTGCCGCCGGGAGAACTACCTGAACTGTGGCTGCCGCTCGTGATCGCCAGGCATGGCTGCGTCACCCGGTCCGGCAGCCGACGCCGGCAGAGCTCTGTCTCACGTCCTCTGTTTCTCCTCCGCCACGCAAGGAAAGATAGGACTGATTGCCCAGATCGTGCTTGATTGTTGGATCTAACCGATACTGTATTTCTATCGTATTCGTAATGTATTTTCGAGTTAAGATAATTAATAAATCTGTAAAAAGAGAAACAGGCAAATTAGAGATGATTCGGTGTAATATGTGGCAAATAGTAAAAGACCAAGTAAAGCAGGGCAAATTATAAAGGATTGAAGTAAAGCAGGGCAAATTGTAAGCTCTCAACAACCGACGATCTATAACTAGGCCTGAGGCTCATCACGCTGATCAAGATGGGCCCTAATATGCTGCTAAAAAAGATGGGCCCTAATATGGCCGATCGTACACCCCTCCCTCTCGGAGTTGTAACGAAGCCGACTGCCGTGCCGCGTACGTGTCCGACACGAATCGTACGTCCGTCCTTAGGGCAAACCCGTACAATATATACGCACGTCCTACCCTCACAGACGCATCGCCTGCCGCCATGTATCAAGAAGATCGCCACATCGACGAGATCAGCTCAGCGACTTCGTTTTTCGCCGTCGATCGTCCGCCATGCCGAAGAAGCCTCTCAAGGCGCCCAAGGCGCCCAAGAAGGAGTACGACGAGGTATGTTGCAACAAGTCGGACGATCGATAATTATGGTTTTTTTTCAAGGCAATAATTATGGTTTTTTTTGAATTTTTATAATTATAGTTGTTGTCGAGCAAATATCACGTGTCCCTGCAATCCATATGAAACCTGAAGAATTAAAGTAGCACGACGATTTTCCGTCAAAAAGAATTAAAGCTTGTTTACATAGTTTCACAGATCAACCTGCGGATTTGTTTCTGCGGTAGGCTCAGAGGATTGGACTACTCCGTGTTTAGTTCATATACTTCGTAGTCACCTCTCTCAATTTTTTGTTTTGACCGAACCTCCTCTCAGTTAGATACAAGCCAGACAGAAAAATACTATGTTAGTTAGGCATTCTTATTTTCCAAAGATTGAGACGAGACTCCTCTACTGTTTTGAGGATTTGGTATATTAGTTGAATCTATAGCTAGGATCACATGCACAAAAGTAAGCTGAAGCACTGACGAGCCGGTGTTTTCTCTTCCTGTTTGCAGACTGATCTGGAGAACCTGAAGAAGAAGAAAGATGATGAGAAGGCTCTCAAGGAGCTCAGGGCCAAGGCTGCTCAGAAGGGCGCGCTAGGAGGCTCCGGCCTCAAGAAGAGCGGCAAAAAGTGATCCTGATCCTGCTCTTCTTCGACAACCTAATCATCTTTACATAGTTTTTGGAAGCTTCTACAGAAGATTAATGGCCGGAGAAAACTGCTTTTGTATAGTTGGTTTCAGTGTTTGGGATCTCGGTTTTCAGTGACGGATGAGATATTTACAGTAAACTATAGAATTATGTTCAGATTTGCTATTATTGCCATCTTTTTCATATTATTTAATTTTGACTACCCTCTGGTCTGGACCATACATTGGCAACTTCGGGACATGGGATACCGAAAAATGGTTATGCACCCCGTTATTTGTAGCTAGTGTCCTGTTGATACGTTGGCACTAGTGCAATGGTTTTGATGACTACCAAAAAATGGTTACGAGGCGATCTATGAGTTCTCCATCCAACCTCCAAAAGACCGCGTGATTAAGACCCTGACTTGGTGCGAGTTGACAGCCTATCACCATCATCCACTAGATAGTGATTTCGGCAAGTAAGAGTGTAGGAATTTCTAAATACGTAGAAAAAAGTTTACTTCTTGGGGTGTTTATGTTTTTCCAAATAAAAAGTAATAGTCATATAAACCTAGTAGTTGTAAGGTCAAAACTTTGCTGGGAAGCAAATGTAACGCGAACCTTGCTTTTATATCGAGGTAATTGCGAAAAGGGGAATTTTATCGGCGATTCGATAAAACACCCACCACTTCTAATGCGTTTTGATGGGTTGTTGACATTTTTTGTAGTTTTGATTATTTTTTGCAATTTAAGTAGTTTAACAAAAAATTGTAATAATTTCACCAAACGTTGATATAAAGTGAGCTTGCCGAAGTGCTTCTATGATTTCATCACTCATTAATATTTCTCCGATGTTGATAGAATAGAGTGTCGGTTAGCGGCAGTATATGAAATAGTTGGTCGTATCTTCAAAGTGTGGGCTCTCTCTGATAAAATAGGCTCTTAAAGCAAACAATACTTTTTTAGAAGAAATGTACTATGACTCTGAAAGCAAAGAACATACAAAGTTTATAGCCAAATAATACATCCACAAGCTCACTCCCTCTGGTAGGAAACTGTACTGCTAATCATCCAAACGAAGCGACCACAATAACACATAACTGATGAGGCGAGGCAAACTATCATCCCAGACAACATGAATCAATGAATGAAACTTACAGAAAACAAAGGACCAACGTCCAGAACCTAGACAAAACTAAAGAGATAAAGCATCAGGTAGGTCGAGTCCCTGAGCTGGCAGCAAACCTCTCTGCACAAAATATTTTCCATCCACCAGGCCTGCATTCGAAATTAATTCCAAATCCCACAGGAAAAGAAAATCATAGCTCCCAGCAAGCCCATACCACACCCATTCTTCAGGCACCCAGTCGACCAACTCTAGTGTCTCCTTGGCATCCCACAGAGAAACAAAACAGTACTTGAACTCTGAAACAGCCAAAAAGAAGAGATTATCAGGACTTCAACGAAAAAAAGGTTATTAGGAACCTGTCAGACAACCTATGAGCCACCCTGGTCAGCCGAGCTGAACAGGAACGATCCTCTACAGCCGTAGACCACGCCAACGTGTGATCTGAGCCGTTAATCACGCTCTGGCCCATAGGTCAGACTTCATCAACCAGGTTTAAGTGTGTGCCTCCTTATTAGTCAAGGATGCAACGGTACGATTCCTATAGAACAGATCCCGTTCAAGTAAGGTCGTGCTGTGTTCCTCAGTAACCCGCTATTTAACCTAGTGTTTCTCCCAGTAAACTTCCGAGGTGGGATTATCTGGAGCTAAGTGCTGTGCTGGTGCGCAGCGGCGCAGCTGAAGCCCTCTGGCCTTCCGTATTTTGCTCTGCCAACAACCTTTGGGCCGGAGGACTCTCTTTCTAAATAGAAGCCCAAGAATTTATGAAGGGATTCTATCGTCATTCAGGGAATGACCCCTTGGGCTTGTCTCCAGCACATCTATTAATCCCACGAGCTATTCTGAATTATCTAAATTAAAGAGCTATGCTGAAAAGAAAAGGAAAAAATCTCATCAGGTCTTTTCTATGGTGAAATTCTAAGTTTCTACTGTAACTCTTTGTTTTGAGACAGAGAAATGCTAACTTGTAATCTAACGCACATAAAAGATAGAGAGAATTCCTTATTTGACCATTCCTTAAAATATTGTTCCTTATTTGGCCCTATGGAATAAATTCTTCCCAATTTGACATCTTAATTTCATTTTCTTCCTAATATGGCCCTCTAGTACATTTTAAGCACTAACCTTGATAAATTGTGTGATAAAAAGGGAGAATTGAGTGTAAAAATAAATGAATAACGCCTATGCTATGGATAATTGAGTCAATGGCCGGGATGCACGCACGTCCGCGCCCATGGTCGTGGCTGCTCCCCCTCCTCGCCGCTGCCGCCATCCGCACCGCGCGTCAGCTGTTGTTTTATGATGATCCAAATTCATATGACGGTACGGATCGTGTCCGAGTCGGACTGCAGGCCTACTTAGGGTTTTTCCCACTATAAATAATACATCTTGTAAGCCGCCGATTGGTGTAAGCCACACATTGTAAACCCACGGCGTTTGTAACCTCACCCCGATATAGTGAAGTATTGCTGTTGACGCCCGTGTTTTTTTCCTCTCCTTTGTTTGGAGGGGTTTTCCACGTTAAATCTTGTGTCCCGTTGGTTTAATATTTTCACTCTTCACCGTTTTCCTATTATCTTTTGTAACATCGGCATGGGCGTCGCGTCGCTCAGCAGCGATCTCGCCGGCACGCGGTCTGCTGCACTCACCCCTTAGACAAGATCCTTGCTGCATGTACTGATGTACTCCCTCCGTCCTAAAATACTAAATTGAGACACTTATTTTGGGACGGAGTAGTACATAGCTAGCCTCATGCAACTTGATCGATCGTAGCTAGCTATACGTGAACGTAATAGATTCGCGTACGTAGCTAGCTCAGGCGGCCGGACTGATTTAGCTCGTGAACGTAATTGTGACAATATTGTATATGCTACGTTAATTGAACATATTTAATTCTCCCATTTTTAGTCACAGAATTTAACAGGGTAAATGAGTCTTTTTAGTGCTCAAAATGTACTATAGGGCCATATTAGAAAGAAATTAAAATTAAGATGTCAAATTGAGAAAAATATATTTTATAGGGCCAAATAGGGAACAATATTTTAAGTAAGGGTCAAACAAATAAGGAATTCTCTCTAAAAGATACATCGTCAGATGCACTGATGGTGCTGCTCCTCCTTGGACAGGTCCACTGAGTGCGGATTTACCCCATGCCCGTTGGGCCCAACGGACTATCTTAACCACACGTTATTTGTTGGAGATTCGTGCGGGTCAAATAGTCAAAGCGTCATCTGTTTTGCATTTTGCCCCCCCCCCCTCCCCCCAAAAGAGTAGATTCAACCCGCAGTACACCTGGTGGAGGAGATACCCTATTTAAAAACGCCAGGAAAATAAAACCCTAACCCTATCCCATTTCCGCCGCCCCCCGTTCCCGATCCAACTCCTCTCCCACCCCTTTCCGGCGACCTTCGGCAGCGAGAATGGCGACGAGAAGGAGACGCCTCCCACCTCCACTCACCTCGAGCTCCATCCATGGGGAGGCGGATCTGGAGCAGCCAACTCGGGCTTTCTGAGAAATATTTGATCCAGGAAGGGCTTTCTTAGCCAACTCCTCTCATCCCCCTCCCACCCCACCGACCGCCGAGGAAGGGCGCTCCGCCGGCGGCTCGCGAGGTGGTCCAGGATCCACCTATGAGCTCGCCGCCCCCAGCCGGATTCCGTGCGCCTCCGTCGAGCTCCACCTCCGCACGCAGCCACGTACCAGCGACCTCCGTTCCGTGCGCAGGGGTCGGGCTCCGCTGGCCCAGGCGCCGGGCACAGCCAGATCGGACGGCCAGTGAGCCCATGCCTCGCCTCCTCAGGTACGCACTACCTCCTGATTGATCCGTGACTTCTTCCTCTTCTTTAATCCCCGCACAGGACTCTTTCTCACGGAGGAGGTTTCTTCGTTTCTTGGTGGTACGTAACAGAGAAGCGGCCGCGCGGGGCATCTTGATGGAGGAGGATTCTTTTAGGATGATCGATGGAAGTGATCCGGCATCAAATGTAGGAAGATTTTCAGTGTGCTGATATGCATTCTGTGTCATTTTCTTCAGTGGACTTAACTGAACATACTTGTTGTCTGCTGTGGAAATTCGGTCAGCTAGGATCCGTGACTTTCGTTTCTGTGATGTGCGCAGCTAGCTCGCACAGATCCATTTCTTGTGGATCGATCTGTTTTCTTGTATATGTGCAGACTCGTTCAAGTGATGTGTGCAGGTAGCTAGCCCAGATTCATTTTCTTGTATCTGATTCGTTTTCTTGTAGATGCTTCAGAAATCACATCCATTTTTTATTATAGATCAGTTTGAATCTTGTATGAATCTCTCTGAAATTATGTATGAATCTTGTATGAATCTCTCTGAAATTCTGTATGAATCTCTTGCCGCGGTCTGAAATATTTGGAGAATCTTGTATGAATCTTATGAATACTGTATGAATCTTCTATGAATTTTCTATGGTATTTTCTGAGAATTTTGTATGAATCTCGGTGAAATTTTGTATGAAACATCTTCTTTTATGAAGATGTACGATCTCTGAAGCATTATATGAATCTCTCTGAAATTTGTACGAGTCTCTGAAAAATTGTATTGTCTGATTAGAAATATCTTCTGACATATTGTTTGGACAGAAAAAAAATCGCATAACATTGTCACAGAATTTTTTTCGTATAATAAAAATTTTCTGGACAAATTCTAGTCCGGTCAAATATTTTCTGTGAATTGTATTGAATGCATATTTTTAAAAATATTTTTGTGAATATTTTTTTTTTGAAAATTTTATGAATATTGGTGAAACTTTGTTTAATAAAATTTACTTCACAGTAAAAAAGTATTGATGAGTATTGGTGAAACTTTGTTTAATAAAATGTACTACACATAATTATTTTGGAACTTTTTATGAATTTATGAACCGTGTATGGAATATTCACGGAAATTTGCCATTAGAAAAACTGTGATATGAAAAATTCTGAGAAATATTTGATTTTCCGTGAATATCCTTTTTCTAAAAATTCGCCAAATATTTTATTCACAAATATGGTAAATTTCACACTAAAAAAAAGATTCACATAGGACAAAATTGTTTTTGCAAAATGTTGTCCCATTTCAGTCAAGCATGTAGACAAATTTTATTTTCTGTGAATTCTCTAAAAATGTATGATTTTTAATGTGATAAATTTTGACAAAGAAAAAAATTCAAGTCTGGAGATTTTTTTTGAAATTTTTTGTCCCATTACAGATGCAAAAAACTGACAACTTGAAAATATATGAAATAATAAGGTGGTTTTCGTCAAACTGAAATAGACTAGTGGAAGGGATCATCTGCAAAACATTCTGCACGGATCTCCAACAAGTCAACAGAAATGAATGGCCACAGATAGTCCGTTGGCCCAACGGGCAAGTGGTATGGTATTTCCGCAGGTCCACTCATGGCGCAGGTGCACTCATGGAGCTCCTGGCGTTGCTGGTACGCGCCGCAAATTAGTCCGATCTTGAGGGAAAACCCATGTGGCCGGCAAGTCGTCTCCATCCTTGGACACCATGAGCGGCAGCAGCGACTCCGATCTCCATATCCGGCTGCCCCGCGGGAAGTCGCCTCCTTTCATCATGTACACGCTAAGAGAGTAGCGCAGCGACCTCAGGCGCCACTCCTCGCCCATGCCGTCCTCCAGGAAGAAGACGCGGTCCGCCCACTCCGCCCGGCGCTCCTCCGGCACGCCCACGGCCCTGGAGCACCACCGCCCGACGAACAGTGCCTGCTCGCCGCCGAGCGCGCGCCCCAGCTCTTCCCACGTCCTCGACCGGAAGTCGGCCTCGAACACGGTGATATCCTCGTCCATCTCGTCCATCCAGCTGATACACCGTTCGCGCGCGCGGGCGCGGAAGATTTCTCGGCGGACCATCAGCAGCGCGCCGTCGACAGCGGACTCCACGAGGTAGTGCAGCGTCACGCGGCGTCTAAGTTCGGCGCACGGGGGATCGCCCGTTACGACGCGGTCGAGCCGAGACATGGTCGGCAGCCCGTCCTCGTCGTCGTCGGCGACGGTGACGGCGAGGAGGTCTTCGTTCTGGTCGACGACGTATAGCTTACCCTGGTAGTAAGCCATGTCTTTGAGTCGCCGCCATGGTTCGCTGCCGCTTACAGACCACGACGCCGCGCCCGGCCGGCACAGCGCGAGCTTGCCGTGCCGCCCTTGGCCGATGATCGCGGCGACGAGGCGAGCCGAGCAGACCACGAGCTTGAGCAGGGACGCCGCCATGTGGGGCTCCGCGGATCTCTCGCGCGGGACCCAGGGATTCCTGCATTCGGGCATCTCCCGCTCGCCCACGGCCACGACGGGCTCGTGACGGACACGGACGCGGCACAGGCTTGGGAGCAGCGCCGCGGGCGTCGTGCCCGTGGCGAACGGGTCCACCAGCGAGTAGGCGCCGTCGTCGCGCTCGAAGACGAGCCACTCGCCGCAGGAGCTATGGTGGCCGGCGGCGCCGGGTAGGCGGAAGGACCGGTCCTCTGCCGGGAAGCCGCGGAAGGTGCCGTCGGCGAAGCAGAGGCACGGCAGCAGCGGGCGCGCGTGGTGCTGCCGCGCAGACGAGCGCCACGAGCGGCATACGGCACCGAAGCAGATGCGGTCGGCGTACGACGGCAGGCGGCCCAGGACATCGCCGGCGATGTCCGGCGCGAGGTCCGGCCAGGAGGAGGATGGTTGTGAGCACGTCAGTCGCGCTTTCTTGCGCGGGCCGCGCGCCATCGATCGAACTCGTGTGTTTGGGGCCTCAAAGTCAAAAATCTGAGTCGATCTCGAGAAAACTAGTAGTACTAGGATAGCCCTTCTCGTGTGTGAGCGCTGTGTGTTTGGGACCTCTTATTATATAGTCTTATTGTACCAGTAGGAATCCGAGTCGATCACGAGAAAACTAATGGCGGCGGGATATCTCATATCTCTGATTATGACCTCTCCGTATTCAACTTGTTAGTTGTTATTACTATGGAAATCCACCAAAATAATCAAAACCTAGATTACCTTCCGCATGCTAATTCTCATAGAACGAGACAACAAAGTTCAGCCTAGTCGATAGAGCACCCCTTGCGGAATACTTTACTATAGATCCATAACAAAATTGATAAACAATGTATTGAAACGAAAATGTATTGTTTGAGAGGAAGCAACAGCCATATATCTTTTAAGAAAGTTGACTATCAGTTGTATAAAGTAATAGCTAGCTTTATCTCAAATTGGCTTCAAACATTGTTACAGTTACCACGTAGTGTTTCATGCAGTGGGCTTGCTAAAATATCTGCATCACACACACACAACACCAACTCACAAGTCTTATCAAGTTGAAGATCTTACCTTTGTTATGACAAAATAAGCATTATTTCTCCATAAAATTTAGGATATAACTATGAAGAGAACCTATTTTGTTTAAAAGGATAGAAGGTAGCATAATCTTATTAGTTCTGCAAAGCAGATACCCGAAGTGGTGAAATAGGAAAGTGCGAGAAAATCATGAATGAACTCTCGGGGATTTGCGCGAAAGATGTCTGTCTCCTTCCTTCTTCCAGCAACCTACAATAAAGTATTTTGTCTTGTGCCCCCAACTCCACTGTGTGGTTGTCAATCACAATGTTTCGTATTAATAAAACTGAAATAAAAAAAGAGAACAAAACAGAAACAATAATGAAAGCAATCCATACGTACGCGATGATAATAAAAACGATAAGTAAATATGTTTTTGGGTTTTAGATTATAAGTGCAAGAAGTAAAAATCTTTTTGTGTCGTCAGATTAATTAATAACTGAAAATAAAAAGTGCAATAAAAGTGTTGGAAAATGTTTTCTTATGATAAAAGATGGATCAGGTTCATGGTTTCACTTATGCACTCTCTCTTAAAAGCGTGGTTGACGAGGGGTGTCCCCATCAATACCCATGACTGATAGCCTAGGGTTAGAGTTGTGAGGTAGAGAACGCGTAGTGTTAGTAGATTCGTTGGTTGACAAGCGGGAATTATCCAGGTTTAGGGCCCTCGACTGAGGTAACACCCCTACTTCCTACCTGTCTGTATTGATTGTGAATATGCGGCGAGTACAATGATCTAGCGAGATGCGGATCTTGCTAGGGTTTTGAGGTTCTGGTTGGGCGTGTCCTTGATCGGCTACCCTCCAGTCCCTTATATAGGGGTACAGGTCTCGGGTATGTAACCGACTAGAACTACAAGTATGGAAAGTATAACCGACTATGTCTATCTATGGTAAAGGTCTTCATCTTGGGCTTTGCTTGTTGGGCTTCTTCAGTCTATCGAAAATTGGGCTATAGTCATTACGTGCACCAGGTACCCACACGATGGGGTACCCATTTGGTATAACCTCGTCAGTGGTGGACATGAAACTACTCAAAATTGTTATAATATTGGTGCAACGTAATTGTGCGTAAGATGGCATTTATATGGGCATCATGTCCTAACATAGGGATTTTATTTTACTAACTAGCTCTCTTATACTCCTCTAAAAAGGGATACTCCAAGCAATTTAGAATTAAGAATTAACAGATTATAACCTTAAGTACTTTGACATGAAGTTTTAATAGCAACATACTAACTCTAGGCACGAATACCTTGACCGTCACAAGACACCAATAGCATATGTATTCACTTTATCCCTAGTGAGGTAACTAAGAAGGTAAAAACCACAAGTGGATCACAAATTTTGTTGTCACTACCCATTAACCGCCACTCGCCACTGTTGTTTCATCTAATGCACACGTTCCCCTCACACGCCCTCTCATACATGCTTGATCAAAACAATACAAAAGAACGAGGTAAATAATATGCATCTAACCATACATCTTAAACCCAGAGCGACTGTAACTCAAATATAAACTCATAAATAAAAGATCCACCACAAGGGTTTTACATAGATGACCATAATCCCGTTAGGGACCTCATATGATGCTAAGACAATGAATGAATGAGAGAGATACAATAATCTACTGCCACAAACTCATAGTCCAGAGGTGGACTACTCCCCCTTAATGATGGTGATGATGGTGGAGATATTGGAGAAGGAAGAGACCCCACCGACAACGCCTCGCTGAAGTTTTCCCCCTCCAATCTGGAAGTTTCTATCTCCGTTTTGGTGTTTCAGTGTTTCTGCGGCGCTCATCTTGAGAATCAACGTGGGGCTTCTCTTATAGGAATTTTTTTAGGTCACAAGGGATTTTAGGTCAAAAGTTGGACGGCGGAGGGCGTTCGAGGCCCAAACGAGCTAACCAAACGTGGCCACCTCCGTGGGCTGCACCTATCATGCTCGTTTGACCCTCGGGGCTCGCCTCCCGAGGTGCCAATGTCCATATATCTTCTTTCTTCCGAAAATAAATCCTCAAAAAATCACAAGTCGTCTTGACATCGTTTGGGTGTGTGAAACTTAAAAATATACAAAACAAAGTTTTCATGGTTTTTAGGGTTAAAACTAAAATAAGTGGGACAATGTGGATTATCCCTAAAATCATCATAAATCATGTATGCATTCTACATGCATTAGTGTCGTACTCGGGATTGCATGGCGGCGGGATCCTGAAGATGGAATAAGGTATCCCCGTCTAGCCCCCGATCCGGCGGTGCATTTAACATCACTGGAGGGTATGTGGAGGTATGTCTCCGGTGGATCTCGCAAGATCCGGTCGGCGTTTGTCTTCGATGGATCTATTGGATCCGGTCTTCGTCGGTACTCTGTAGTGTGGCGGCGACGACTGATATTATGATGCGCTGGTCCTGTGAGGACCTAACACGATGACTTTTCGACTGTAAACTCAGTAAAGGAATAGCGATGACAGCAGTGCGCCTCCGGCTCGCTTCAACGTTTGTAGTTGTCGCTAGGTGGTCTATGGATCTGGATGAAAATTTTATTATTTTTTATATTCTTTGTACCGCCCTGACAGTTGATTAATATATTCTCGCAAAGAAAAAGGTTCATGTCGATATATATATATTTTTTTGCGAAATATATTATTTGTGGAAAGGCACGAAAGCTTAGTGATTCAAATGAGGAAAACAAAAGCCCCAAAACGTACTAGTTTGGCCATGGTTATAGGGAGTAGCCCAAATCCGAATCCCCCGGCATCGCCATTTCCACAACCACGAAGTCGCAGGTGGCACAAAACATTTCCCAAATCCGAATCCCCCGTCTATGGATGTCTCAGAAGAAAATCTCCATCCACGGTGGCTGAGAACAAGACCACCATGGCCGCCACCACCCAACTCCTTCCCCACGTCCGCTCCTCCCACAGTCCCACCACCACTCCGCTCCTCACCGGCCTCTCAGGCGTCGTAGCCGCCGCCACCGCCATGAGAGTCTGCTCCTCTCAGCTAGTATCGACGTGGAGCCCCGCTGCCGAGGGTCTCACCAGCGCCCTCGTCGCTGGCCTGCTCCCCTCTACGGCACCAATTGCTCCGGCTGGTGTAGGCACGGCACGACGGCGGACGGACACGCCTCGTGCCATGTCCGGGCTCATCGTGCTCGGACGGAACGGCCCAGTGTGGCCCGTCAGTCTAAGCCCGTGCTGTACCAGGCCGGCACGGCCCAGTCGACCCGTGTGACTCCCTGTGAGTTTTTTTTAGTCGACTTCTTTTTTTCGCAAGGGAATCGACTTTTATTTAAGTGTGATTCCGTTGCCGCTCCCTCCCCTTTGCTTCTCCCCGAACCTGCAAGCTTCCCCCTGACCGTCCGCAAGAAACCAAGAACTCTCTCCTGGATTGCAAGGGTACAGCATACAAGAAGAGCGGAGTCGCGTCTGCTTCTCCCTCAGGCCCAAGAACTCCTTCCCGGGATTGCAAAGCTACAGCATACGAGAAGAGCGGAATCTCCTCTGCTTCTCCCTCAGGCCCCAAGAACTCCTTCCCGGAATTGCAAGGCTCCAGCGTACAAACAAGAGCGGAATCGCGTCTGCTTCTCCCTCAGCCCCCAAGAACTCCTTCCCGGAATTGCAAGGCTGCAGCGACCAGCGTACGAGAAGAGCGGAATCACTTCTGCTTCTCCCTCTCCTGACTGCAGGGCTACAACTTGTAAGAAGAGCGAAATCGCACGAAGAAGATCGAGTCGTGGGCCATGATGATTTTCGAGCAGGACGCTGGGTGTTCCCGTGGGCCAGAGGGACAAGCTGACCCGAGCCAGGAGCCCGGCGAGGCAGGCGATCACGAAATGCGGGCTTGTCAAGAAGCTCTGAAGATCGCAAGCAGGCCTTCCGCCCTGAGCACCCTGAAGAAGCTTCAGCTTAGAGAAATTGGGATGCCCGCCAGTTTCACTAGGGAGAAGTTCAGAGGGATCAAGAACAAGGTAAACAGTAAAATCCACATCTATAGTTATGCCTTCATGGATTTGCAGAAAGAACAGGGAACGGTGAGAAATAATAACAAATGTTGCCAAGTTCCAGTATGTTTCTTGCTTGTCTTTGCTCTCTACGTTCTAGGTAGAAGTAATCTGATCCACCACTCGATTTTAGTATCCACTTCATCTTTAGCCATAAATGGTATCTTCTGGGCTACCTTACATTCAAGAGCTGCTTAGCTCGTAATTATCAGAATTTTTTCCTTCACATGAATCTGCTAAATAGTTCTTGTTGTAGTGCATGAAAGCTGTATACTCCCTGGGTTGCTGCTTTCCTGTGTATGTCAGTTCCTTATGTGTAGTTTTGAATAGTGGTTATTTTTCAGCATGTGTACTGAGTTTTTTCTTGTCACTGTGTGGAAGTGTTTCTTTCTCTTCTGTAGTGAAAAACAGATAGGTGTACTGGATCTAGGGGGTGGTGCGGTGAGCATCTGGTGCCCTGGGAGTGTGCGTGTTAAACTCCATATTATGAACTTTACTGGCAATGAAACTTGGCAGCCGTTTGGCTCCTTCTTTCCAAAAAAAAAAAAACATTTCACATGAAATTTATGCTTATGACACCTCTGCTTCTTGCAGATTGTTCTTGATTTATACATGCAGCCGAATCGAGAAGCTCTTGAAGAATTCGAACCTTTCATGCGAAACAGGTCTGCAGTCATTAAAATTATTCCAGTAAAGGATATAATTGTTCTTCTTTCAAGAACAGGTGTTGGAATGAGTTTTAGCAGAGGTATTGCTCTAACTTTTATGCCTTTGAAGGGACTTGCTAGGTTTTCTGAACTAAATCCTATTTCCGCTGTTTCTTAAATGCAGTTACAAATGATTTGCTTGCATTCATAACAAGAAAGGGAGAAATGACTGAGGATATATTCTACAACAAGAACAAAAATTCCCTGATCGTTGGTTCTTCAAGGAGAAGTGATGACCACGGAACAAAAGAATACAGATCGATCCCCATGGGGTAAATAAATTTTTTATTTGCCATACTTTCTTTTTCATCTTATTGTTGCCTCACATTGGAAATCTTGATCTGTGTTGCAGCATGCTTAGAAAACTGAATAACACTGGCCATGCCATATTTACATCAGAACAAGTACGAGATCTGCTCATTTTTTATGCTGTCAATGAAAAAGCTCTCATGAGAGATGGGACGTATGTAATCCTGACACTGCTAACGTAGCATACTTCTTACCAATTTTTATACATGACATTATTTTTTTTGCAGCCACCATAAATATTCGATCTCAACACGTATTCCATGATGTATAAGATTCCAAAAATAGATGTAGCAGATTTTGTATGGAGGTATGCATTGTTCTCTTATGTATTTCATCTGTATTTTATAATCTGTAATGTGCACGCTCTCTTTCATCTGTATTTCATCCTTTATTCTTTCATCTGTATTTTATAATCCTAATGTGCATGCTCTCTTTTGAGCAGCCCACGGGCCTTGCTTGTTGTGAAAGAAAAAAGAAACAATCTTCTCCCCCTAGTGATTAAGTGCCTTGACTCTGATGAGGAGGCTAGTTATATGTATCATCCAACTGAAAGCAAAGTCGAGCTTCTGGAGTTGTTCAACGAAAAGATTCTCATTAAAGAGAAATCCCAGGCGCTTCAGATAATCGACGTAAGTAGAATTTCGACATACCAGTAGTGCTAGTCTATTCTGAACATATTAAATTATTTATGATGTATGATAAATTGAGCTAAAAGGAAAGATCCTATTGGTGAATTAGAGACCAATCTGCTGTATAACAAATATTGTGGTACTTATCATTCAATTCTCAACATCTTAAACTATTTTTGATGTTTTACTGTAGGTAAAAAATCTATTAATTTTTTTATGTTTCAGATAATAGATGTAAGTAGAATTTAGACATATTAAATTATTTATGATGTAGATGAGAAATTCAGATAAAAGGAAAGATCCTATTGGTGAATCAGAGTGAAATCTGTTGTATAAGAGACATTTTCGTACTGTTATTCAATTCTCGATATCTTAAATTGTTCATGATGTTTACTGTAGGTGAAAAACTCAGAACAAAACGAAGTTCCTATAGGGCCTTTCAAGTACTGCGCACTCTTTGGCAGGAATATGTTTTTTACTTTTCAAAATGATTCAACTCAAATAAGGAACTTGAATGGCACCGTCATCAAAGAGCTAAAAAGTACGTTATGGAAATCTGTGATGGATGAGTATCAAATTGTCAGAAGTGCAGATGATGACACGGTCATATATCTTGCAAACTCAAAAGGTAAAACAACCTATACTCAGGAGTCAGGACCACCAACTTAGTTTTCTAGACAAATGAACTTACACGTTTTTTTGCAGCTTCAGAATTCGGCTTGGTAAATATCTGCAGCCTCGGAAAGGAGTTTTCTATCTGCAAGTTTAACCCTAAAGTAGAGGTGGCCTCACTCTGCTATAATGAAGAACTCCATGAGATATACGCCGGCACAGGCCGTGGTAGGGTATACGTTTATGCACCTTGAATATCTCTGGTTCACACTTGTCCGCTTCTACTCTTTAGCTTGCTCACCTCTGTGGAGCTTTTGAGTCTATTGGTAACTTTGTATGGTAATTGTTGCCATGATGTAAAAAATTCTGTAGTTACAGTCAGCCTCTTTCTGACTATGTTCATGTTACTCTTGGTTGCCAACTTGGTACTTTCCATGCAATATAAACTTGTGTAGCCGTGTCAGGCTGTTGCAAACTTGTAAAGTTACTCTTTCTGGTTATGGTGCACTGCTGTATAATTGTATAAACTTGTGGTGTTACTGTTAGTCTGTTGGTTTTTGAGTAGTTTCTCAGATGATGCAGGTTTACATAAACTTTCTTGTAGATACATACATGAAGGTCAGTGTAATACTTTTGCAGTCAAGATCAATTATACTCCATCTATCTCTAATGAATAGAACATGAGAATTGTGTTTAAAGAACTCTGTGTGTACACGTAGACAGGCAAGTACGAAGGTTTTTGCTGTTAGTTGTGTAATGGCTTTTTTAGTTTTTGAGCTGCTAAGTGTGGTAGTGTAATAGTCTGGCACTCGGAGTTTTCTGATGCCAATGGGAGGTTTTCCCCCTGGTGAAGTTTTGTATTATACTGATATCACGCTGTGCTGCTGGTTTGGGGCTTTCTTCAATGGAAGCTGGGCTGGGGGCTCCGCCCTTCATAAAAAAAAAAATAGATAGGCAAGTACTTACATTTTAGAGTTGGGCTTTTTAGGTAAAATAGCTATGCTGCCATACTCGCGGGATGAGCTGATGACGGGGATATGGGCGAGCATATGGGAAAAACCTCCCAGCGCAGCTGCGCTATTTCGTCGGATCGAGCGCTCACCCCCGACCTTGAGCTCTCCTCCCTACCGGCTCCAACCCGCCTCACATCCTCAGGTCCTCGGTTCTCCCCTACCTGCTCCTCCCCCACCGACGCTGGGCCGAAGCGCCTACACTGCTCCTTCCTGCACCTACGTGAGGCCGGGCGCCGCCTCGTTCGGCAACGATCCGTACGCTGCCGCTGCTCTCCTATCCCACCGGAGAGAGAGCAACGCCGCTCTTGAGCCTCCTCTACCGCCGCACCTTCCCCCAGCTCCATTCTGATTTTTCCTGTAGGCTTCCGCACACCACAGGACTACAGGAGGAGGCCACCTCGATTTTCCGCAGAGGTTCCGCAGGCCTCAAGCGAACTGCACGGGAGAAGATTGGAGAATCCTTACAACTCTGGTTATACACAGAATAGGCATCCATTATGCCTTTAGGCTTTGCTTTAGTCAGTGGGAAAGGCATTTGGGTTGATCTTCCCGGCACAAAATAGTGAGTGTACCACTATACCGAGTTGTTGTAGAGTTGTTCACCGCTTTTTATGAATTTGTCTCAATACACATTATAGTTGCTTGACCTTGTATTCAAATTGTTTTTGTTCTGTCGTGCAGTTGCTTACTGCATTATTATGAAATTGTCTTGGCACACACCAAAATTGTTTTATAGCGTACTAAAGTTGTTTTTATTTTAGTGTGCAGTTGCTTATCGCTTTTATGAAGTTGTCTCATCGGACAACTAAATTGTTTCATAAAGTACAAAATTTGCTCTGACATCCACAAAAGTCGTTTTGATGCCCACAAAACATATTTACTCACCCATAAATCTTGTTGCTTCGGGGCCAACAAATGTTGGT
This sequence comes from Poa annua, assembly GCA_026929855.1. Lineage (NCBI taxonomy): Eukaryota > Viridiplantae > Streptophyta > Magnoliopsida > Poales > Poaceae > Poa > Poa annua. The sequence goes on from CM049436.1 coordinate 11,960,690, forward strand.
GTGTGACGAAATAACTGTGGTGCTCAATAGAACAACGTTGGTATGTAACGGAGCAACTGTGGTGTCCGGCGGAGCAATAGTGGTGTGTGATGGAGCAACTTTGCTGTGTGACGGAGCAACTTTTGGTGTCCGAGAGTAACTTTGATGCCCGACAAAATTACAAATTTAGTGCGTGACAAAGCAAGTTCGTTGCCCCGATAAAGGAATTTTGATGTGTAACAAAACAACTAGGGTTCCCAACAGTGCAACTTTGGGTTTGACGAAGCAACTCTGGTGACAGACATTACAACTTTGGTGTGTGATGTAGCAAATTTGATGCCCGACAAAGCAACTGCGGGAAGAAACAACTTTGGTGCCCGACATTATAACTTTGCTGTGCCATGAATCGAATTTGGTGCTCGACAAAGAAAGTTTGGTGTGCGACGAAGCAACTTTTGGTGCCAAGTGGAATAATTTTTGTGTGTGAGATAACAATTATGTTCCCCGACAGAACAATTTTAGTGTGCGACGAACCAACTTTTGGTACCCGATGGAAAAAAATTTGGTGTGTGACAAAGCAACTTTGGTGCCCGACAGAACAATTTTGGTTTGCGACGAAGCAACTATGGTGCCTGACTGAACAATTTTGGTGTGCGACAAAGCAACTTTTGGATCCGACAGAATAATTTTGGTGTGTGACGAAACAACTCTGGTGCCCGACTAAATAATTTTGGTGTGCAATGAAACAACTTTTGTGCCCGAATGAGCAATTTTGATGCCCGGTAGAATAATTTTGGTGTGTAACGACACAACTTTGATACCTGGTCGGGCAACTCTGGTATGGTATGTGTCGGAACAACTATGGTGCATGACAAGCAATTTTAATAAGTGAGGAAGCAATTTTCACGCCGATAGAATAATTTTGATGTACAAGGCCCGATAAAGCCATTTTTTACTTAGTATTACCCTATGAAAGTGCGTCGTTTTCGCGTCCAAATCTGATGTCCACGTCGCCCTTTAATCCTCGGCCGTCCGATCTGAGCAATTGACGGTCCAGATCGCAAGTTTCTGAAGACCAAAACTGGAGTTACTGTAGCACGGGCTTCTCCACCAATCACAGCGCGGCACGTCGCCCGGTCGCCGGCCGGTGACCTCCGGTTCCACCGGTCACCGCGCCTACTTTCCACAAAAGACCTTCGAAGATCCGCGCAGTGACCCGCAGTACAAACTTTAACACAGCGAAGGGCCTAATCGTGAATACGGACAAGTTCAGACGCTTTTCTGCAAAACCGCCCGCAGAATCCCCCCACCCCTTCCTTCTCTCTCCCACAACCCCGAGTTCGTCGTCGCCGCCAACGCGCTCCTCCCGCGCCGCCGCGCCTCCTCCTGCTCCGCCGCCATTTCCTACCCTGCTCCTCCCCGAGACCGCCGCCGCCTCTCCCTACCCCGACCGTCTCTCGACCACCACGGCCACGCCTCGCCTCGCCGCCCTTTCGGCTCGCCCCGGGCCAGATCGAGACCGGAGTGAGCTCTGACACGCTGCCCTCCTCATCCTCCACGAATCGCGTGAGTTGGAAGGCCTCGAAGGCGCCGTACGGGGCCGTCTTCCTCAACTACGGTGGACATCGCTGCTGGCCGATTCACCGTCGCCTGACCTCGCCTTCCTTCACCGTCCTCTTCTTCGTGGTCCAGGTGAGCTTGCGGATCTCCTGGGCCTTTTCCGTCGCTCTGTCTCTCTCTCGCTCTAATTTAAGCTCGCCGTGTAGGATGTCGCCGGCCGCTGCGGTTTGTCGTCGCCGGCTTCTGCTCCGGCCCCTCCGCCTTTCCCTCCTCTCGCGCCGCCGACTCATGTGCCGCTTGCTCCCTCTCCGGCCCACCTCCTCCTCTGCGGCGCTGCAGGTTCTGTTCCCAGCTACGCTCGATCTCGGACCGCGGTAGGGAAGCCGCCAGCGCTGCTCCTCCACGACGATGCCCAACTGGAGGAGCACGAGCCGCCAGCGCTGTTCCCAGCTACGCTCGATCAGGCCGCTCTCGCGCTTGGAGGACCCCGTGCTAAGACACTGACGGGAGCGGAGGTGTGGATCTCCACGATGGGTTGCCGGTCTGCCTCTCTGTCTTCCTCGATGCCCAACTGGAGGAGCACCAGCCACAACAAAAAACTGACAAGAAGGAGAGCACGGACCCAAGGTGAATCTCTGCCCAGCCTGCTCTTTCACCCTACCATGCATCTAGCTCGCTCTCTGGTATTCTTTTCATGTAACCAGATTATGGCATGAAAGGCCATAAAATTAGTCTTTTGATGGCCGACAAATTAGCGTCCAGGGCTCCCACTGCCTGCCGTAGGTAAGTGCTTTGTTTATCTGATATTACTTTAGCTTGCTGGCTTTGCTCATAAGCTTATTATTCACTGCTGCATATATTTCAGTGATTTGTATCGATGTGCGTATCTGGTTTAGGACATGTATTTTAACTTGAGAGCTTCTGTCTTTGATTTCTTGATGGATTAGCATGTTCTTATGCTGTAAATGATTAGAAGATGTGTTTCTGCACAGATTCATTAAATCCATTCATGACAGTCATATATCTTCTAGATTCCTAATTTTTACTTTGTAGCATGGGATTCTCTTCATTGCTCCTAGCTGATTTTTAATCTCTGAGATATTATCTCAACCTAATTCTTGGTAATGGTAGCTCATGCTAATACCAATACTACCTTCTAATTGTTTTCCAGTTCACTAGGAGTATATATTTCTAGAATATGTGAGTTGTCTGCTTCAGATTGGGACTTCTATACATAAACTGCAGCCTTTTAACTGAACTGACATAGCTAGAAAGCACTCACAGTCAGACCAACGCTTGCTTGCCTAATTGATTAGTACTCTTGCATGCCTAATTGATCAGCAATAACATACATCACACTATCGAAGATGTTATGGCTGCAACTTTCTGCTGCTAAATTAGAAATTAATTAGTGCCCTTGCATGTTTAATTGATCAGTCTATTTTGCAAGTTTGTTATAAACAAAAAGTACCACATGTGCAGGTTGTGTTCATTAATTGTAAGACACTGTTATGACCTATGACCACCCATTAAGTGTATGTTTTCTAATGCGCCCCGCTAAATCAAGCTTTTAAAAATTTATAGTTAACAATACAGACTCTTGAGAATATTAAGAGTCTAGAAATACCATAAGGGAAGTTGAAAAGTCTGTCCACAGATAACATAGCAAGTGAAGCACTTGAAGAGGAGACATCGTTCCAGGCAACCATGCCTGAAATTATAGCGACAATCCCCTCCGAAGCGTCCACTCATAACAGGTTTCTTTAGGATTACCATTGCATAACGTTATTGCTATTCTGGTTATCCTTTATCTTCTTTATTCATGCTTAGCTGTGACATCTTCTTCTCTTTTCACTTTAGGCGCAAGAAGAGAGGTGTAGGTGGTAATCTGTTGAAGAAATCCAGGAACTAGGTCACCCTGCATGCAGAGATGGTACTCCTTAAGGTCCGACCAAACCATACCTATTGTTAATCCAGTGCACATAGTTACACTGAATTCATTCTGAATTTCGTTACTACAAAACAGACAAGCTTATTATGCATGTACATAGTTTTTGTCCAAGACTGCTCCAGCAACACGTGCTCGGTGATATTTTAGTTTTGCCGTCGAGGTCTTGGTTGCCGAATGTCTCATTGTTAATGATGTTGATACCAGCAATCTCTGCTTTGGATCGTTGTTCATCACATAAAACTCATCATGTGTTTCAAATCGTCTCCTATCCACCTCAGATCAGTGATCTGATCAGAACTTATCTATTTGGTGCTATTTTCATTTGTCTATGTATTACGAGCACCTCGATGCAACTCTTAAAGATCCATCTTATGTTAAACCAGTGTGCTGTGAATCACTAAATTGCTTTCTTTGTGAGATTCAGCACTTTGCTTGCCTGCCAGTTTCTTAAGTTACGATTGGATTGTTACCGCTGTGCACAGTAGTTTCTGAACTTGAGCAGTTGAACATTACCTTTGTTTGTCGGTTCATGAGTTATTTTTGCCTGATTCTAAAACAACTACTTTTTTGTACATATATTCTCACATGATTCTGCGTCCAATCGACGCAGCTTTGATCTGATCCATGTTCTGATTGTCGATTAAGTGTTTCACTTCCATTCAACTATCTTACTGAATGTTATTTCATCAATTTAGTACTAGACATAGTAACTGAAGCGATGCATACCAATTTGGAGACGCCATGTTAATCTCCTGGCATAATATGCGGACTAACCGGTGTATCTATATGTGTGTTTTTCCACCTCATGTTTTTCGTTTGGCTTAAGCATTGAATAATACAGTTTAGTCTCATATGCAGATATCCCCAATATTGTTTGAATCAATGATGACTACGCTGCCAATGATATATCTCACAAATAGAGTTTGTTTTTCTAGCTTTTCTTATGAAGACTGTACTTAATTTTTCGGCACTGAAATCCCTCTATAACTGAGGCATTCAAAAATAATGGTAACTTTCCCTCCGAGATCAGATTATTCAAATGTATTTTTCATAGGTAATTTACTGGGCCGCTCTGGCCATTTTTAAGATGACATGTTGTAGATATATTTTTCATCTCTGGTCTACAAAAACAAATGACATGGGGATGCATATGTATGGCTTTAGGCATATGAACTTTTTCACTATGCATGTATTAGGTTTACATACATAATCTGCTCCTATTAGGAGGTATAATACACCGCATGTAGAACAGACCTTTATTCTGCATGTTTCATACTTTGCGTACCACTCGCAAGTGGTTTAATACCTTCAAGGTATCCTACTAAGATTATTAGATTAAGCATGTCACTGCGTCTCTAGAGAGCTTCTGGCAGCAGCCTTTGTGCTCAGTTTGAAGACAAAGCCGTCCAACGACTTTGTGATTGATTACTTCAGTGTTGAGGTAATCTCTATGATTGGTGGGAGTATAACTTGTGTGCATGGTCTAATAAATGGAGAACTCCAGGTTTTAGTACTTCTAAGTTGTATAATGCTGTCAATTATGGATATCATGCATATCTCACACATTTATTTTCTGGCTCTTATTTGGCATGAGTATAGTACATGAAGTCTGCTCCGACACAGGAGTTTCTTTTTGGAAGATTATAAATGTTTCTATTGCAATAAACTCAAGACAGAGAGACGATATATTTTATTCTTCAAATATTAGCCTGAACAAGATGGAAATATCTTTGACCAGACTTCAGAGCTACAAATTTGTTCATAGTAAGGCTATCCCTCTCCATATGAAAATTACATCACTGGCTCCGAATGCCTGATGCTGCACAAACAACTTTATATAAAAAGTCCACCATTGCGGCATTGCCTGAGAATCTTCACAGAGTTCATGCATATGGTCTTAACCTTGAGTTAAAATAAAAGTATCATGACTTAGAGGCCTGGATAGAAAGACCTGGGTAGCTCTATGTTTCTCCTTTTGCCCCTTTGTTGCTGCTGTGCTCTCTTATGCACTATTGTTTACCTTCGACACTATTCTGCGAGTTATTCTCCTAAGCAAGCATCCAATTGATTATGACCCCACTATGTTTGTATTTTCTTTTTCGTTGGGTGCAACAATCTTATATGCCCGATTCTTTCAGTGGGAATTACTGCTTTAGTATTAGGTGTCGATACCAACCAATTCCTATGCTTCTCTTAACTTATAAAAAAATAGTTTTTGCATACATACATAAATCACCAAGGGACCATTTAGTTTGGCATTTACAATTCTGTTAGAGACTCCACATTATAACTACGCTTTTGTTAGGATGAAACAGCCCATGGCTCTTGCTTTCCCAATCAATTATTGCAATTTCGCATGAACTTGATACTCAGCTCCATTGACGATGTTCCCTAATCAGCTGGGTACGAACACGGGCACCAGCGACCACAACAGTCAAAATCAACTAGCAACAAAGATGTGCACCAGCGACCAAGTCAATAATCAACAAGGTTTGCTGCTCTGACATGGTGTTCCCTTTGTAATCGTCTTATTGTAGAATGCGGGCCACAAATGTGGGTACAATCATTTCTTCTCATGGAAAATGTAGGTAACAAAAAACGTGTGGATTTCATCTAGAATTAGAACCCCATTATTTATTCGATTTGGAGATATGGAACTTGCAGGCTTTACCTGCATCTTATATTGTGGTTCTGCATTTTCTTATGGAAATGTAGCATTTATTTTACAATGTATAAATTTTCCTTCATGTTTAATAGAACTATTTGTTGGACAAGAGTCTGAAGATCTGATAAATACGAGTTTTAGATCATGTATAATCTGTCATTCCATTTTTTTAACTAACTGCAATGCACATATTAGTTTTGATCTACTGTATTTCATCTCTTTCAGCACGCACATAATTAGTTTCAGAGTAATAACAGTTTGTTTCACTAATTATATTAAAACAAATTACCACAATTAATAACCACACGGGTGCGGCGTGTCGCCGCGCCATGTTGACTAGTCGATACTTAAGTTCCTTCTTTTTTTCAAAGAAAACAATAACTCGTAGAGCTGATCCATTAGCACATCAACTCATCTCCATCCAAAAGGAAGCTAAGCTTAGGCAACTTTCAGACTAATGCAGACAACCTACTGTTCACCGCAGATGATAAAAATGCAACTTTTCTACATCTGTACTGGTGTTTTCATCATCAGCTCGGCAGCTCGGGGATTGACCCAACGGCCCGCCACTTCAATGGTCAATGCGCTAAGTTCTTCCGCCGGCCGGTGGCGATTCAGGTAGCGGATGAGGATGGGATTAAGGGCCGGCAAGGGGATGGCGACCTGCCGGCGACGCGAGATCTCGTGTGTCCGGTGGCGGAGAAGGCCTTGGCAGTGTGGCCCAACATGTGGAGCGACGCTACTGACGCCAGCGCTGTTCTGTAGCTTCGTCTTCGCCGAGGGAGGATGCTCATGGGCTCATGGCCGCAGCGCCGGCCATCGAGTTCGCCGTTGCCGTCAGGGCCCCTTCAATTAGTTGAGGTCGACCGTGAGGAAGCCGTCGTCATCGATGGCATGACGGTGCCTCCATGGAATTCGAGCTGAGGGGATAGGGGGCGACGGGATTGGAACGCCAGCTGCAGGAGGCGTCCACGGAGCCATGGCGACGCGGCCAGGAACTGGGGCAGCGATTCGCCCGGGGTAGGCCTTGTGCGGTCGGAGAAGAGTGGGTCGGGCGAGGGCAGCGCTGCTGCTGGGGTGGTGGCGGGGGCGGGTTGGGGGGGCTTCAGGGTGGCGGCGGGCCAGTGGACTCCGGGCGGCGCGTGGAGCCGTCTCGTCGACGAGCAGAGGAGGCGCGTCGTATGGATAGGAGCAGCAAGGCTGGTGGGCGTTGACCGTGGGGTTCATGGGGAAGAAATTGAACGTGTACGATGGGGATGGGGATGGGGATGGGGATGGGGACAATTTCATTCCAAAGAAAGTGGGCGTTCCACCGATCCATCTGGCGCGCGGGCGCTGCCTATACCAACCCTTGTTTTGTACCCTGGAAACATCAGTAGACATTGCACACCCTTGCCGCGTGTCTCGGAATCAGAAATAACACATCTGATATCTACATTGCTCTATAGTTTTATTCTTGGCAGCGGAAGAAGTACAGAAAATAATTACATCCTGCAAATAAAGAAACGAGGCACATACACTTATGTTGGAGGAAGATGGGCAGATGGCACAGCATCCGTTGGTGTCGTTGCTGGCTTTGGCGACGTCAGTACGGACGGCGGCTCGGGCAGGCAGGATACAACATGGTTATCTGACCAAATGCACTCAATTTCTGAAGGTTTACTCGAACGAAATGCATGGTCTCTTCTTCCGAAACAGCGGTTGACACCACTGCTGGCAAATGGCAATGGACCAACGCTTGAATTCATCCCAAATGAAGCTTGTAAGACCATCTCCAGCAGAGGCGGTATAATAGCGCCCCGTGCAAAAAACCGCCAATTTAATCGAGAGCTTTCTTTCCGGATGTCTTTCTGGCCATGCTGCCTTCGGTGGCTATCTTTCCGGATGTCGATTGGGATAAGGATTTGATCGAGAGCTAGGAGATTAGGTTGTTTAACCTAAGAGAAAGAGATCCAGTCTACAGAGGAGATGCCAGGGGCAGTGGCTGTATGGAGAAACAAAAAATCTCTCATTTTCGGCGCGAATAGATTTTTTTTTGAAATTTCGAAATAAAGGTTCTTGTCTTGTGGGGAACTATGCACAAATTTTTGGAATCCGGTACCAACAAGTATAATTCCCCCAGAACTACGTTTTCTTTCAACCGGCAGCACCACCCTCTTGACCCATCCCAACTCCATAGCCGCTCCCGTCGCCGTCGTGGTTACCGCAAACCCTAGCGCCGCCGAGAGAAACCCTAGCAACACCACCACAAACCCCAGCGCCACCTGCATCCTGTTCAACGCAGCGTGGCCATCGGGCTTGCAGGGGGCTCTCCACCGCCCACCCCCAAGACGATGGCCGCGACTCAGAAACGACCGGCTGCTGCGGCAGTCGCCAGAGGCACCGCCAAGAAGGGGAAGATTTCGTCAACCAAGGTGGGCGTGGGCAGGCAGGGTGTCGCCACGTGACAGGCACCACCCCCCCAATTCCAGCCACTGCCGCCCCAAGTGTCCCTGTCGCCGGACGCTCGCGTCATGCTCGACCAAATGCCACAAAGGTACGAAATGACCAATTTTTGTTGTGCTACAATGTAGATGAATATAAATTTATGATATTCGTCTCCGTGCATATGTAGTGTTGATGATGAGACTTTCATGACAAATATGAATGTGAGCACATCTCATTCGCAAGATTGTTGGTCTCAATATAGTGCACCTCATCAACAAGAAGAAGAGGAGGGGGAGTTAGATGAGGAAGGTGAAGGTTATGTGGTTGCACCTAAAGGAATATCGGCCAACTACACAATGGAAGCAGACCAACTTCTATGCAAGGCATGGTGTGCCATTGGCATGGATCAAACGGTTGGCGCCGATCAATCAAGAGAGACCCACTGGGTGTGTATCAAGGAGTTCAATGATAAAGAGAAAGGTAGTGGCATTGAGCGCACCGCAGCCCCGATATTGTCCTTGTTTTGGCAGCCCCGTGTCGATGTCCTCGGTGTCGCAGCCCCATGTTGATGTTGTCTCCACCATATGCAAAAGAAACTTCAATACACAAGGAAAACAATATGTAGTGACCATGAACAAATGATGCATACCACACAACATGTTGTGGACGCGCTGAAATTGTTCGGTATGTATGACATGTTATAGTTTACCAATGAGAACTTACATGGTAAGCCTTTCCACAATGCACAATTTTCTCACCCGTTGCAACGCACAGACATAATGCCTAGTTTAATAAAAAAAAGGGTCTACATATGCTATTGATTCGACATATAGCACCTATTTTGGAGGAGGGGAGTTACTCCCTCGATTTGGACTTTTGAATCAACGGGCTAGAACATTCACTTCAATAGTTTATATAATTTTTGGAAAACGCTATCTACCACCCGGCTGTATCTACAGCCGGATCGTTCGACCACGCACACTCATGACATAAGCGCTGACGCTCGCCCCCTACCTCATATCGTTGTGCGGGACTGGTTCTGCTCTCCGGCCACACGCCTCCTGCTCTTCGGCCGCGCGCCTCCTGCCTCAGGCTCGTCGGGCGTGCGCCGCCTGCGCCGCTAGCCGCCGGCCGCCGCGTGCACCACCGCTGCCGTCAAGCCAATACCCTGGATAGTGGATAGGCCGCGCGCCTCCTGCCTCAGGCTCGTCGGCGGCAAACCATCTCGGAAGTCCCTCGGGCCGGAGAGGGACGAGGTGACGCTGGACAACCCGGATCTGGGCCGTTCCTGCTCAAGCTCAAGCAGGCGCGGGACGCCATGGTGTCCGGCGAGGGCGGCGGCGCGGCGCGGGCGCTGGAGTTCGCAGAGCGGGCGGCGCGCGCTCGAGCGCCGCGGGGAGGGCGCCGAGCTCGAGCTGGCCATGAGCCTCCACGTAGCCGCCGCCATCCACTGCGGCCTCGGCCGGCACGCCGACGCCGTCCCTGTCCTCGAGCGCACCGTCGCCGTCGTCACCCCGCCGCCCGCCGCCGAGGCCGGCGAGGAGGAGCCCCCGTGCTGTCCGCCAGAAAATCGTGGTACGCCTCGCGACCGACAAGGAGGACCCCGTGCGCCCCTGGAGAAGGTTCCCGGCGCTGCCGGATTTGTTGCCGGTGAGCTCAAATTGACGGGCACTACCCATGGCAAAGGCAGGCGTTGAGGAATTTTTTATCAATGCTACATACCGTGTCGAGACTTGCTACATATGTATATTGTGTTTGTCCTGTAGCCACGGGCAAAGTGCTACATTAATATTTTTTTTTGACAAACTGCTACATTAATATTTGCTACAATGAAAAAATATGGTGGATACGTGCTACGTCGACACACCAAAAGTGCTACATTCGTGTTCTGCTACAATTTCAAGTTTTTATACAAATGTTTAATAAATTAATGTCGCATTTCAGAAATGATACATACCTTCTCGATTTGTGCTACATTTATGTGATTGAAATGCTACTGAAGTTTTTTCTACACTTCGGTCAAATATTGTAAATAATTGTTTGATTTTCTCAAAATGCTACATACGCAGTGGTTTTGTGCTACATTGATGTGGTCAAGATGTTACAAAGTTTTTGCTACACTTTTTACCAAACTGGTGCAAACCGATGTTACATTTCTCAAAATGCTACATACAATATCTGGGTTTTGCTACATGTAGATTTCAAAATGTTGCAAAAGTTTTCTTAGATGAGAAATTGTTTCGCGAAAAAGTGCTACATTCGATGCTACATACACACAAAAAATGTTTCTGACGAACCGTTTTTGCTACATGGGACGGACACGCGAGATCGAGTCATTTAAGTAGATCCGACGGCCACGGACCCGGCTGTAGTTTGGGCCAACTACAGCCGGCTGATGGCTAGTGTTGGCCATAATTTTTTAGGCTTTTGGCCTTAAAATATTACCCCAACTTACTCACATTGTCTTCCTTCCTCGTCGCCTTTTCCCCTTCACTCCCTTGTGTGCCTCTCCTTGTTCTCCCTTGCTTCCTTCCTCCACACCTCATTGTTCCCTACTACCAATTGTCACCTCCTCCCACTGTCCTCTGCGACAAATTTCAAGTAAGTGTGACGTCGCGTTACCGATCGACAAGCTTCTCCTTAGACCGATAGGACACTCACTATAATAGTCGGTGCTCCAACTCACCACTGTTGACACCACATGTTTGTGTGTTGAATTCCTCTCCTCGTTCCTTCTTATTATTCTTTCTTTCCCTGTTTTGTCCTATGCAACCCCTCCTCTCCGACTCAGACGTGACTAGGGCACATCACTTTGTAATTTTTGCCTTCTTAGTGTAAAAAGAGTTGAAGACCCTAGACACATAACGCGGTTCTCCTTAGTTCATGCTCTCCTTTTAGCAAACGTGCAGCTTTATTTATTAAATAAATATGGTCGATGAGAATATCAATTTAGCTCCCATGCTACAACAAACCCTTTATTTTAAAATTTTATATTACACGTTTCAATAGGATGCACCATATATTCAATTGAAAGATACATATGTGTTATATTATAAATATATGTAAATTTATTTATTTATTTGTAGGGGAAATGAAAACAAGTTTATGTTAATATTTTCCTTTTTTGTGAACAACACAACATAAAGATATGATGAAAAAAGGTGTACATATGTATATTTATTTGGCATGCCTATAGATACCCATCCATTTCTCTTACATATTCTTAAGAAATTAGTTGATAAAGTGAGGATCCAAAAATCCTTAGCCGAAAATTTTGCAACCGGAAAACTTGTAATATAAGAGCATCTTCACCGGCACCCTCCAAACAACCCACCAAATGCCCATTGGGGGTCCGGACGCCAAAAAACGCCACAAGCTACACCCCCCAATGCCTCGCCCCGAGCAAAATCGTGTCTGGCACCCCCGAGAGGGCCTCCTAGTGCCGGACATGGGGGCGGACATGCGTCTGACAGGGTTGGCCCGCCCGTCATACGCATAGCGGCTTCAGGCGTCATTTAATGCGCCGTGCAGGAGGTCGGTCGTGGTCGTGTTTATCCACCACGCCCTTCTCGCCGTCCTCTCCACCTTCTCGCCCTCCTCTCTACCTCCGGCGAGCCCGCCATGGCGTCCAGCGGTCGCATCATCGGGAGCGACGATGCCTTGGAGCTGCACCGCTACGGGCTCCTCGCGTCGCACGACTGCCGGCTGCCCAAGCACTGGGCCATCTCGGCCGGTGACCTCCCCGTGCCGCCGCTGCCCGAGACGGCCGAGAAGATGAAGCGGTTCATCGCTCACCGGCGCAGCTGGATGACGCCGACGGAGCGTCGCCTCCCCGAGAACGACGACGACGACGCCAACTGGGGCGCCTGGATGCAGCGCTTCGAGCGCGAGCGGGTGGCTGTCATTGCCGCCAATGACGGCCCCAGATCGAGCTCCTCTCGCCACAACACAGTCGGACGCAAAGAATGGTGGGACGCAAACGGCCACACGGTTGCATCCGCCATCAAACCTGCGCGCCGCCACGCTGCCACGAGCAGCGCAATCCTTTTCCGCCTCCTCCCGCCGGTGCCGTGCTTCCCTCCGCGCCGTACGGTGAAGGTGGAGCGGCGCTCGCCGCCGCACGGTGGTGGCGGCATTACCATCCGTGAACGCCGCCAGCGTTCGCCACCACGCCCGGGCGGGCGACTCTTCCTCCGTCGCCCCAGGGCCGAGCCAATGCCGGTGGAGACAATCCCCTACGGCTACGACGTGCTGCCCGAGATGCGGAACGAGCAAGACAGCGACAACCCGGGCTTCCTGATGGTGCTCTCCTTGTCGGCGGTGGACATCGAGCAGGACTCGCCAGGCCTCTTGGTGACACTGGTGATGACAGCGTCCTCCTCCTCCGGCGGACCCTCTACCAGCCGTGCGCCGCGCCACGATGGAGCCTCCTCCAGCCACGCGCCGCGCCACGACGGAGCCTCCTCCAGCCGTACCTCATCCGCCCCGGTGGTGAAGATCGAGGATGACAACGACGAGGACGACGACAGCTGGTGGGACGACGTGTAGGCTAGGGTTAGGGCGCCTAGGCCAATCTTTGCAAATTTCATTCTAAATCTTTGTAATATATAACAAATATGAATAAAATTTGAATTGTTGAAGTTTTTTTGAGTTCATTTGAACGCAGGCAAGGTGTTTGGTGTTTGGTCGGCGTTTGGGAGTTGGGTCTTTGGGGTGCGCCGCTGTGAGCTGCATCGAAAACATGGACGGACATATGTCCATCACCCCCCAGTTGGGGCTCGATTGGGGGGGGGGGGGGGGGGGTGCCGGACATGAATATGGGGGTGCCGGTGGAGTTGCCCTAACGTACATAAAAGATCGTACATCGTCAGATGCACTGATGGTGCTGCTCCTGGTATGCGCCTCCGCATCACCATGCCCAGAGATGCACTCATGGAGCTCCTGGTGTTGCTGGTACGCGCCGCAAATTTGTCCGATTATCTTGAGGGAAAATCCATGTGGCCGGCAAGTCGTCTCCATCCTTGGACACCATGAGCGGCAGCAGCGACTCCGATCTGCATATCCGGTCGCCCCGCGGGAAGTCGCCTCCTTTGCATGAGATCTTCGGGTGGAAGCATGGATGGAACCCTGTGGTCGGTAGACTGCAAAATTCTACGCCATCTCAGCTTGCCCAGAGATCATGGTGTATTTTTGCTACCGGTTGAAGTGGGAGAGAAAACTGGATTAGTTTTTGTAGATGTCTCTTGTTTAAACGCTTTTTTTCTGTTCATAGGGGGTGCATGCAGGGAAGAGGTATGCCTCTCTCTGGTTTCCTGACGCTGCCGATCGCTGCTACTCCCTCCGTTCTGTTTTACATGACGCGGGGATAGTACAAAAGCAAGCCATCGTGAGCTTATAGCCGCGACACCTAAATCCGAACAGAGGGAGTATTAGATTGCAGCGCAATGGATGACTCGTGGGAACTGGACCCTGTAGCCTCATAATCCGAGTCTCCCTTCTTATCTAAAAAAAACCTCACGCGCCACTCCTCGCCCATGCCGTCCTCCAGGAAGAAGACGCGGTCCGCCCACTCCGCCCGGCGCTCCTCCGGCACACCCACGGCCCTGGAGCACCACCGCCCGACGAACAATGCCTGCTCGCCCTCGACCGGAAGTCGGCCTCGAACACGGTGATATCCTCGTCCATCTCGTCCATCCAGCTGATACCCCGTTCGCGCGCGTGGGCGCGGGAGATTTCTCGGCGGACCATCAGCAGCGCGCCGTCGGCGGACTCCACGAGGTAGTGCAGCGTCACGCGGCGTCTAACTTCGGCGCACGGGGGACCGCCCGCGTTACGACGCGGTCGAGCCGAGACATGGTCGGCAGCTCGTCCTCGTCGTCGTCGGCGGCGACGGTGACGGCGAGGAGGTCTTCGTTCTGGTCGACGACGTATAGCTTACCCTGGTAGTAAGCCATGTCTTTGAGTTGCCGCCATGGCTCGCGGCCGCTTACCGACCACCACGCCGCGCCCGGCCGGCACAGCGCGAGCTTGCCGTGCCGTCCTTGGCCAATGATCGCGGCGACGAGGCGGGCCGAGCAGACCACGAGCTTGAGCAGGGACGCCGCGGTGTGGGGCTCCGCGGCTCTCTCGCGCGGGACCCACGGGCTCCTGCATTCGGGCAGCTCTCGCTCGCCCACGGCCACGACGGGCTCGTGACGGACACGGACGCGGGACAGGCTTGGGAGCAGCGCCGCGGGTGTCGTGTCCGTGGCGAATGGGTCCACCAACGAGTAGGCGCCGTCGTCGCGCTCGAAGACGAGCCACTCGCCGCAGGAGCTGTGGTGGCCGGCGGCGCCGGGTAGGCGGAAGGGCCGGTCCTCTGCCGGGAAGCCGCGGAAGGTGCCGTCGGCGAAGCAGAGGCACGACAGCAGCGGGCGCGTGGTGCTGCCACGCGGACGAGCGCCACGAGCGGCATACGGCACCGAAGCAGATGCGGTCGGCGTACGACGGCAGGCGGCCCAGGACGTCGCCGGCTATGTCCGGCGCGAGATCCGGCCAGGAGGAGGATGGTTGTGAGCACGTCGAGGGTCGCGCTTTCTTGCACTGGCTGCGCGCCATCGATCGAATTCGTACGGAGTTGATAGCATAAAACTACCACTTCTGGGGTTCACACGGCATGGTACAAGTAGGCCGCTCAATCGCAAATAACTACCGGATTGGAGTCTGATTTTCGCATTTTGCCCAAACCGAGCTCGGAGAGCGAATTGACGGCTCTATTAACATTCTGGGCCCACCGTCAGGCTGACGTGGCAAGTTGAGGCAAGTTAACACATAAACTAATGGTGGGACCCACTTGTCAGTCAAATAAAAAAATTTAAAATCTGGAAAAAGAAAAAGGAAAAAAATCCCCCACTCCCCGACTCCCGTTATCGTCATCGCGCCCGACGCGTCGGAGACTCGCCACACCTTGACCGATCCGTCGCGGCTGCCGGTGCCCGTCCGCGTCCAAGCTCCAAGGACTCCTTCTCGTCCATGGCCACGCACTTGGCCGCCGGTGCCCGTCCGCGTCCACGGACTCCTCCTCGTCCGCGTCCAAGGACTCCTCCTGTACACCACCCACCACCGGTGCCCGTCCGCATCCAAGGACTCCTCCTCGTCCATGTCCACGCACTTGACCGGCCCCGTGTGGCCCGTCAGCACGGCAAGGCGGGGGTCGAAGCCCTCATCGCGGCGCCACATGCAGATGGTCCGGTCGGCGGACCCGCTCACGACGACGCGCCCGGCCACCGCGAGGGACAGCACGGCCATCTTATGCCCGCGCAGCACGCCGCTGTTCCTCGGCGCGCCGGCTCCCCGCCGCCACTGCCAGTGCGTCACGGCCCCATCGGACGACGCCATGTACACGACGCGCCTCCTCCGCCGCCACGCGTGGTGCCTCGTGGCGCCGCCCTTCTTCCCGACGAGGTCAGCCGCGAGTCCGCCGTGCCGCCTGACGAGGTCATTCGCGAGTCCGCCGTGCCGCGGGGAGGAGGAGGTCAGCCGCGAGTCCGCCGTGCCGCCGAGGTCAGCCGCCAGTCCGCTGTGCCGACGTGCCGCGGGGAGGAGGAGGAAGGGCTCCAGGTCTGCCGTACCGCTCTAGTCGCCGCTGCCGCCCGCCGAGGTCAGCCGCGAGTTGCCGCTCCAGTCGCCGCGGGCGGAGGAGGTCCGCTTGATCCCCACCGCCGGCGCCATGAGGAAGACCGGTGGGGGATTTTTTTTCTTTTTTTTTCCAGATTTTTAGTTTTTTTATTTGACTGACAAGTGGGTCCCACCTCCAGTTTGGTGTTAACATGCCTGAACTTGCCACGTCAGCCTGATGGGTGGGCTCGGACTGTTAGTATCGCTGTCAATTCGCTCTCCGAGCTCGATTTGGACAAAATGCGAAAATCAGACTCCAATCCGGTAGTTTTTTACGATTGAGCGACCTACTTGTATCATGCCGTGATCGTAGTTTTATGCTATCAACTCACTCGCGACCTATGAGACCTCGTATAGTACTAGTAGGATAATAATCCGAGTCGATCTCGAGAAAACTAATGTCTCGGCGGCGGGATGTCTCTAATCGCTGGAGCTTTCAAAGGCCGAAGCGAACTGACAGGGTTAGCTGCTGAGTGCTGATGAACTAAAAAGGCCTTGCTGAAAACCCCACTCCTGATAATTGGATGACTTGACAGAAAAAAAACCTGTTTTTATTGTGATGATGCCATGCTATACAATCTTCCATCATGCCAACAGCAAGGGGAATACGGTTCAGACAGCAACCTCCAACACTGCTTAGACAACGTAGCAAGATTAAAACTCTCTCGATCTTGAAATCCCATACCACAATTATTTTTTGCACACTTTCACCATGCAAATCAGTTTATGTGTGCTTCTCCCCATCAGAATTGAGACATTGCCGAGATTATCATTTTGCATATCTAGTAGCTTGAAAACCGACATCGCATACAACTTGTGATGGACCGGTCAAAAAACTTATTTTGCGAGTTCAATCTCTCAAATTCATGACCGTTGCTCCCCAAGCGGGAAAATATCTAGTGATATCATTTTTTTTTAGTAAAGAAGGACCTCCGAAACATTATGACAACATGTGTCATTCCACACGACATGATTGCCGAGAATGACAGAATTTAAATTTAGAGTTTTACTTTATATTGATAGACGTGTCAATTTTATCGGAAATCGGAACAAGATCCAAACATTTTTCAAGACGTGCCTACAGATTGGGGATAAGGAGACGCACACCCAGCTTTGTGACCCGTGGCAGTTGTATGGGAACTACTCTCCCATTTTATTAATGTGATCTTTATTTGTATCTTGTGTGATTTAAGACGCTCTTTTCATAACGGACCATTCATTATTTGTTTAATTATTCTTATTTGAATATTTTTGTTATATTACTATGGATCACTGTTGTATCGTGTGACTCTAAACCATTACTTTAATTTTATTTATATTGTTATTGTAGTGTGAATTTGTTATTCAAAATCGTCAATTTGAGCTACAATCCCCAAACGAGTTATACGGTTTGTGTTTTTCTGAATCTGCAAAAGATACTCACATAGTTCATTACACTTATTTTCTTATGTTAGAGCAACTCTAGGAAGCCACGTAAAAAAGGAGCCTCCAAAATAGGGTTAATTTTTTTTATTGAAGCCTTTGGAGACAATGTGCAAAGTCAGACGCTCCCGCTCTATTCACCTTGCATCGAGGGGCGCAAGCGAGCGCTTTCTCATTCACCAAGTCTGACGGACGACTTCTCCTCCACCAAATACAGCCGTGTCATTTCTTCTTCCTTCCCAGAATCTAAGCGGTCATTACCCCTCTTCCTCAGCTCAGCCTCGAGGTCTCGGTGCTTTTCAGGCCCAGCAACGCCTCGAGGAGCGTCAAGCTGATAGTATCTTGACCCTTCCTCATCATATGTGGAGACACGTCGGGCGAAAAGGGTATGTCAAACTTACATGTGTGGTGCGCAAGGTGAAGGCTACCGAGGCGGTGCACGGCGCGGCGTCTAAGAACAAGCAACATGATAGATGGAGGGGGGAGGGGGTTCACGTCGCGAGGGAACAAACGTGTATATGTATGTTTTTCAAAATGCCCATAAGTTTTCTCCAAAAAAAAGCCCCCATATGCTCTAAGTTTTTTTTAGATTCATATGCTCTAAGTTTAGAGGGTCCTCTAAACTGTTCTTTAGAGGGTGGGAGTAGTGCTTTTTATTGGGAGTCCCTGACCTGCCGTCGCCGCTCGGCTGGTCGATCACTCCATCGTCTCTCCTCTGCTATCGCCGCACCGCTCCGAAATCTTCCCCCGCCGAAACACGTCCAGCCAGCCACCCCGCCCCGCTTCACTTCCACTCTTCCAGGATGCGCTGCCTCCTCCGCGCAGCCGCCCACCTGCTCTGCTACGCGAGGACCGTCCCCGCGAAGAACGCCCGCGTGGCGCTCGGCCAAATGCTTCGGCCGCCTATCACCTCCCCGTGTCGCGCGCACGCCGGCCACGTGCTCGACGGAATGCGCGCCTCGTGGTTCTGCACCGAGGCGGGGTCTACCGGCACCCACGAGCTCGCCATCGACCAGCAGTTCACGGTGGTCCCGGGCACCGACGTCTCCGAGGCGGCAGAGAGGGTCTGCCGCGTTCTGTCCACCCAGCCGGAACCGACGGCGGCGTCGGCTCTTGACGCGCTTGGAGTGTCCGTGTCGCGGGAACTGGTCGCGGAGGTGCTCAAGAACCTGAGCAACGCCGGCGTGCTCGCCCTCATCTTCTTCCGGTGGGCGGAGAGCCAGCAGGGCTTCGTGTACACGGCCGAGAGCTTCCACAACCTGATCGAAGCCCTCGGTAAGATAAAGCAGTTCAGGCTGGTTTGGAGCCTGGTGGAGGCTATGCGGTGCCGGGGCTTGCTCTCCAAGGACACGTTCAGGCTCATCGTCAGGAGGTATGCCCGGGCAAAGAAGGTCAAGGAAGCCGTCGAGACCTTCGAGAAGATGGGAGGTTTTGGGCTCAAAACAGACCTGTCAGATTACAACTGGTTGATCGATGTGCTCAGCAAATCCAAGCAAGTCAAGAAGGCGCATGCCATCTTTAAGGAGATGAAGAGGAATGGAAAGTTTGTGCCGGACTTGAAGACCTACACTGTGCTCATGGAAGGCTGGGGCCATGAAAAGGACTTGTTGATGCTCAGGTCGGTGTACCAAGAGATGCTGGATGCAGGCATTAAGCCTGATGTCGTGGCGTACGGGATGCTCATTAATGCCTTTTGCAAGTCCACCAAATGTGACGAGGCCATCAAGGTGTTCCGTGAGATGGAAGCCACTGGTTGTATGCCAAGCCCTCATGTGTATTGCATGCTTATCAATGGGCTTGGTTCAGAGGAGAGGCTGGATGAAGCTTTGAAGTTTTTTGAGCTTTCTAAGGCCAGTGGGTTTCCCATGGAGGTACCTACATGCAATGCAGTTGTTGGGGCTTACTGCAGATCCTCAGACTTTGAGCAGGCCTTCAGGATGGTTGATGAAATGAGAAAGAGTGGTCTCAGTCCAAATTCCAGGACATATGATATTATTCTGCACTATCTTATAAAATCTAACAAGATAGAAGAGGCTTATAATGTTTTCCAGGAAATGGGTATAGGTGGCTGTGAACCTCAGATCAACACATATACAATAATAGTTGGTATGTTCTGCAGTAATGAAAGGGTTGATATGGCCTTAAAGGTGTGGAGCCAAATGAAGGAGAGGGGTGTTCTCCCTTGTATGCACATGTTTTCCGCGTTAATCAACGGGTTATGCTTTGAGAACAGGCTGGAAGAAGCTTGCGTATTTTTCCAGGAGATGTTGGACAGAGGAATTAGGCCACCTGGTAATCTTTTCAGTAATTTGAAGCAAGCTCTTATTGAGGGTGGAAGAATTAGTTTGGCACAAGAGATGGCTTTCAAGCTGGATACATTACGGAAAACACCTCTGCGTCATTGAGAAATCATGCAAATGATGTAAGGCAACAGCTTGACAGCAATAGGTTGACAATCCGAATCATTTTCTGCAGAATGCATGCCATACACCTGATATGAAGCAAATTCAGCCAATGTAACTACTCAAGCAACTTAGCATTTGCTATTTTCTGTAATTTTTGCATGGTGTTTCCAAAGTTGAAGATGATCTGGAAACTGCAAATCAGAATATACTAGCTTTCACAGGATTCTTCTGTTTTGTGTGTACATTTATCAATGCTTATAGCTGCTTTGCCTTGCCTTGCTGATACATGTATGTTCAGTACGTCCTCACTACTTTCGTTGTTGATCATATGTGATATGAAGTACAGAGAGATTAGAGACAAGCCAGACGTCGTAAAAAATCTCTGTATACTTCAGTTAACCCCTTTTAACATATTGAGATAGTAGTTCAAACTAATCAAATACAAGAAAGTAAGCTGCAGCACTGATGAGCATGTGTTTTCTCTCTTGTTCCCAGACTGATCTGGTCCATCTGGAGAACCTGAAGAAGAACACGTATGATAAGAAGGCTCTTACTCAGGGAGCTCAAGGCCAAGGTTGACCAGAAGCGCACGCTCCCAGGCGTCGGCCTCAGGAAGAGCGGCAAAAAACGATTCTTCTGCAACAACAACTTTATCTCTCCACTTAATTAGAAGCTTCTGAAGAAAATAGCCAGAGCATTTTTGTATGATAGTTGCTTTCTTTTCTGTGACGAATGAGTTTCTGTGAAGCCACAAATTTATATGTTGGTCTCCTATTGCCATCTTTTTTCATGCGTATGATTTCTTTTCTCATCTAGACCGTGTCAATTACAACATGTTGTGGCGTTGAAAGTAATGAGTGTTCATCTGGATTACAAGCTGGGGAACCCCGTAAAAGAAAGTGGCAAATCGCAAACCCAAAATTAAAAAAGATTTGGGAACCTGTCCGTCAATCACGCTCTGGCCCACAGGTCAGACTTCAGCAGCCAGGCTTAAGTGCGTGCCTCCTTATTAGTCAAGGATGCAGCGGTACGATCCTATAGAACAGATCCTGTTCAAGTAAGGTCGTGCTATGAAGTTCAGCATCCCGCTATTTAAGCTAGTGTTTGTCTTCCTCAGTTTCCGAGGTGGGACTATCTTTCGCGAGGTGCTGACTTCACTCCGGCCGCTAGCCGTGCGTTGCGTGATTTTGCTCTCGGCTGCGCGCGCGAGATTAGCACTTCGTATTGGGCCGGGAACTTCAGCCTGAATAGAAAGCCCAAGCACTGTTTTTTTGCACTGTTGTGTTGGGAATTTATTCCCCATGTAGTACCGAGAAAAACATTTCAGAGGACAAACACTCAGAAATTTGGAGCTTTGAAAAGATAGGGTATGGATTTACACACTGCAAGCTGAGAACATTTTCAACGTTAAACGCTGATCCCCTAAAAACCATACCAGGCTCCGCCAACATGCCTCCAGAAATGCTATGAGAAAGTTGTAATGCACCTTGTAGCCAAAACTGAAGTTTCATTAATGAAGCTGGGGTGGCTTGGGGTGGCCATAAAGCTCGAAACTCGACGAGCTAAACGAGTGCTCGTCAGCTCGACTCGTTTAACTCGGCTCATTATAGTAACGAACAAAGCCAAACAATGTTTTCAGCTCGTTATCCCAACGAGCAGATTAATGAGCCTCGCGTTAAGTATGAGCCCATCTACATAATAATTAGGAGCCTATAAGAAATAGCTTTAAAACCTAAAAGCCCAAAAAACTCGGCGTATACTAATGACTAATCTCTATCCTAACCTAACTACACGTGCAGTCCTAAACACAGGCACAAGCACAGCTGCACAAGTACGTGCGCCGCCGCCCGCCGCCCTCTGTCTCTTCTCTTCCCCTCCCTTAACGATTTTAACGAGCTGCTCACGAGTGCTCGCGAATGCTTAACGATCAGAGCTGAGCTTTTATTTGAGCTCATTATCCTTAACGATCTTAACGAACCGAGCGTAAACGATCACGAGCTTAACGATCCGATCGTAAAAATGCCTCCAGAAAATTACATAAAATATACTCCATCAAAATGCCTCTAGAAAATTACATAAAGAGAAATGCACTCCATCAAAATGCCTCCAAGAAATTACATTAAGCAAATCCATCTCTTCTAGAAAACTACACCTCATGATGAAACGCGTAACCGGCAATAAACATATAGACCAATTTTGAAGATAAATGTAAGTGTATGCATAAGTTTTCTATCTTATAGTCTCAACTGGTTTGGTTCCTTGTGGTGGAACCAGCCCACCCAGCTTCAAGTCCCAGACTTGACATGGGTGCTCGCATTTTCCTGGATTTTCCAGGATTTAACCGGCGCTATGCTTTCAGTGGTAGGTGACGTGCCCGTCAACAGCGAGGCGCCCGTGGTGACTTCGTCAACCTCAAGATTTGCCGGACCAGTCTCTCGGAGGTGCTCATAGGGGTAGGGTTTGCGTGTGTGCGGTCATAGGGATGTCTGTACGTGCGTGTGTGAGCGTCTGCGTCTGTAGTGTGTTTATCAACAAAAAAAAAAACAAAAAAAAAGAAAAAGAATTCGACATGTCACCAAAACCTGAGCCAAAATGCCTCAATATCTAAATTACCAGGAAGATTCAGAACTCAGTTTGCCGGTGATATGTTGTGTTTCACTTTTTTTTGAAGGGTTTGTATTTCACTTTTCAACTAGTCTTGTGCGCGCTTCAATTTTATTTGGTGATGCCAATAGAGAGCGAGTCTACATCATGGTTCTCGCTGTAACATTTGACAAACTCCATAGTTGGCTTCATCGGTACCTGAAAGTAGTTGAGCAGATAGCCAAATAGTGAGAAGGTATTCGGTGCCTACTTGCAAAATATTGCTACTAACCTACTGCCACAGCTAGTTTTATACAACAGGATTGAGATATTCCACACATTGCATAACAAGTAAACTATTGACGATGTCCCGTCGCAAAAAGAAGAACACCACATATATATATATATAATGAATTAAAATGTGAAGAATACATGTTGGCGCCAAAACCCTGAGTCTCCAGATGTCACGAAAATCTAGGCGTCGACCCGAGAGGCCAGATTTAAAAATACTTCCACGGAGAGGCCACATACATCATTAGTTTCACCCATGGGTCATTTTTGGCAAAAACAAAATACGGGAATGTGGGGGCTGAAAATTAGTTTGAATTAACCAACGATAAAGAATTTATTCGTATTTAGTACACATATGGATAACATAAATTTGTAGGGCACAAATGAACAGCATGACTCTAGTGTCGTTACTTTGTTGGCATCCCCGGCTCCTGCCACCATTTGTACATGCACATATCTCCGTACTGAACTTGCACCTTTTATTTTCCTGCTATCTTCATGGAACCCTAAATGATTTTCATCATTCCTATTCCACCTTTAAATCCGATCGCGACACTGCATACGTATGATTACAATGCTATTTCTGAGACTTTCTTCATCTGATTAGTCTGACATGCTACGTGTTCTGCAAAGATATATTATTCCCAGCATATGAAGAAAATTTGTTGGTACCTTTTTATGCGCTCCACATAAGCCAGATTCCGAACTCTTCCAAGGTGGAAGTCAACTGAATTATCGTAGCTGCAAACTAAAATTATTTAGTCTGTATACTCAACCAAGAATGTTAAAAGAAGACACCTTACCTATCAGTATCGAAGTTGTACACAGAAAGAACGTTGTCCTCTAATGTTATAACTAACAGCTGATGGTCTGGGGAAAAATCTAGCAGACCAATGCATCGGCTATAATCAGCTTGGAGTCCATTTATTTGTCGAATACATGTATTTGTCTTCACATCCCAGATCTGATACAAAAGATGGAGGATATGCATTAGTGCGTAAAAGATTGACCCATATATGATGGTGTAATAAAGATGACATACTCGTGCTTTCCCTGAGATAGAACCGGAAACTATGTACTGCCGATCACTATCGGGATGAAAATAATCAACAGTTAGTTGTTCCTCATGGTCATGGCAGTCCAGTGTGGTGACAGGAAGAGGCGAATAAGTCTTCCAGATCTGTGAATTTCTAAACATTAGCTATGCTTCCTTTCCGTTACACCCAGGCCCAAAATAGTACTTGATCCATTGCACATACACTAGTGGAAAACCCATATTTAGTACCGGTCGAGGAGGGGCATCAGTACCGGTTTCGCAACACGGATAAAATCCAGCACGCCGGTCATGAACTCCGGAGTGCGTCGGTCAACGAACATCCATTGTCGATTCATCTGCATTATGTAAATATATACAAAACTATTACACAATAGTTATATATATATATCTATCTATATATCATGAATAGATAGATACGTGACCAATTCATTAATACAAGTTCACCATATTTAAACAAATCTAATACATAGTTCTCATAAAACATTCATTAATTGAAACTAACATAGAACTAGCTAAAGAATTTAAATCCAACGACAAATGCGATCAAAATCGCAACTAAGGTAATTATTGAACCAACAACATAATGATACCAAGCCTCTTGACTAATGACATATTTTCTAAACTTTTTAAGCTTCAAGCGCATTGCATTCATCTTGATCTTGTGATCCAAGCGCATTGCCTCCATCTTGATCTCGTTATCATCGATGACGTCGGCAATCTTCAACTCCCATTTCATCTTCTCTTCGAGACGAAGATCTTCACTTCTTTTCAATTTAGCTCTCAAATCATTGTTTTCTTCTACTAAAAACTCGACAATAGGGTCGGGCTCATTTTCCGGTTCAACTAACTCCTAGATAAAAATATATCTACGTTAAGTTGGTCGGTATAATTTTTATAAACACGAAATTAAACAAACATATACTTATAACAAACAATCGTACCACATCCGAATAATAGAGCGGGCGAGAGCCGGTGTAGACAGATGTCAAAACCATGACACTATATATAACAAAAAGTTACACAAATAAGAAAATTATACAAGTAATAATTCTATAAACAATTAATTACGTAATTATAGCATAAAATGAGCTAAACTAGGACTAAATGAGCTAAACTAGGACAAAATTAGCTAAACTAGCACAAAGTAAATGATGAAACTAGCACTAAATAAGCTACATTTGTAGATTTTTCTAAATTTTTCTATCTAGGTCAAACTAACAATACATTTCTATATTTTCCTACATTTTTCTATCTAGGTCAAACTAACACTAAATGAGCTCAAACTAGCACTAAATGAACTGAAGTTTCCAATTAAATGTAAGAGAAACAAGTTTCTAACCTTTTTGACCAAAAATGGTGCCACCAAATTGGACAAATCGCCGGA
Organism: Poa annua; assembly: GCA_026929855.1. Lineage (NCBI taxonomy): Eukaryota > Viridiplantae > Streptophyta > Magnoliopsida > Poales > Poaceae > Poa > Poa annua. The sequence goes on from CM049436.1 coordinate 11,986,070, forward strand.
TCGCCACCGAGCTCGAGCAAGAATAGAGAGAAATAAATGAGGAGGCAGAGAGTGAAGTGAGCTCGGGCTGGAGGAAGCAGGTGGAATTTATGGCAAATTGTTACAAACCGGTACTAAAGGTTCTCGCCGTGGGGCCCCCCGCTGCAGCGCCAGCCCCAAACCCAACCGGTACTGAAGGTTGCTTCCCGACCGGTACTGCTGCCCCTCGCCTGTCCGGCCACTTGGACCGGTACTAATGAAATATTAGTACCGGCCGCAAACTGGTGCGGGACTAAAAGTCTGGACCAAAGGTCCGTTTTCTACTAGTGATAAAATGCTTTCTACGAGCAAACACAATTTTCTTATCGAAACACCTAGCTGTTATTACCAAGAATGCTGGAAAAATACGAATCAATTCACATGCATACCATCTACATTTTGCAAGGAGATGAGATTGACTGTAAACCTCGTGTCTTGGAAAGTAGTGAAATATATGTGCATGTGCGTGTATGTAGGAGAAAGGAATGAGCTAACCTTCAACGTGTTGTCTAACCCACAACTAGCAAAAAAAATGCTGTCCCTCGGGTTAAACACAACTTTCTCCACATTGCCTGAGTGTGCCTTCAATTCTTGAATGCACCTCCAGTTTTCTTCCCAGTTCCAAATCTTGATATGGCCGTCACCCGACGATGACAGCAACACCGGCTCACTTGGGTGAACCGCCAGTGAGATGACCCTACTGTCATGCGCCCTGAATCTCGTGACCTTTTCGTTTGTCATGCATGCAAGCACGTGGATACACCCCCATAAATCTCCGGTCAAAAACCAGTGCTTTCGTGCAATGAACTTAGCGACACAAGTACCACTTGTACGATGGAGAGTTTCAATTGTTGTTACTCTTTCCTGCACCCCAAACAAGAAAAAAAAGATAGTCAAATCAGTTCGATCTATTAGCACTACTAAGCCCTTGCTCCTTCATGGCATCTCCAACTGCCCTGTAAAAACTACGAGCGGAGGCTGGTATTATGCAGCAACATACCTGGGTCTCATAATTCCAAATTGCGATACCGCCAACGGCATGACTTGCCAAAATCCTGGGTTACAATTGCATACTGAGTATATATATAATGAATGGTTTTCTAGCGTACTTGACAATCTACCTGAGTCATTATGATGCGATGAAAATCCTATGTGACCCGTACAACAGTTGAATGTTACTAATATCCTGCTGGGCAGTGTACTCCATGTTAACCACGGTGAGTATGCACGTACAAAGTATAGAAGACTCCAGAGGATTTACCCCGAAGTTAAGGTTTGAAGAACAAAACAGGAGACCCAAAGACCTGACGGGCAAGCATCATGCAAAAATGGGTGTAATAATGTATTCTTTATACTTAAAATAGCATTTTTAAATCGGAAAATGCCACAGTTTTACAGTTTTAGGCCAGGTTGGGTCATGCTTGGGTTTTAGCATTTTCTGTTTGGGCTTTTCAAATTCAGGCCCGACCTAAGGATACCCATGGCGATCGAAGAGCACAAGTTGGAGTTGGAAGGGTTGGTTTTGGTCAGACCCGTCAAGCAGAAATTTTGGCGGTTCACCCCCGAGTAGAGGCAGGCGATCTAGCAAGAGGTCGAGAAACTACTCAAGGTTGCCTTCATTGTGAGCCGATATACCCCCACTTAGGTTGCAAACCCGATGCTCGCCCCCAAGGACAATCGATAGCTCCGCATGTGCGCCTACTCCATGAGCCTAGATAAAGCTTGTCTGAAGGACTATTTCCCTATCGACTGGATCGACCGGATTGTCTTGACATCAGTATGTCAGTACAAGTGTCTCCTGGTCCTGGATGCATACTGATAGCATAAGATCCGAATGAGGGAAAAGGACATGTTAGATCTCATGCCTACACCTTCGGCATGTATTGCTGCAAAACTATGCCTTTGGGCTCGACGAAGTCTGGTCGAACGTACCAAGGCGTGATGAAGGAGCCTTTTGCACACAGATCAGCAATAGCATGGAAGTCTATATTGTCGACTTGTTGGAGAATTGAAGAAAGGTGAGGCTCCTCGAGCTCTCCCAAAACCTTTGGAAGTCTACATTGAGGACTTGGTGGTGAAGTCGAAGAAAGGTGACAACAATGGCATGAAGAGCACTTCCAGAGTCGCATTCTTCTTCGGCAACAGTCTTGTATCATGGATCTCGCTGAAGCAAGTTGTTGTGGCCATCTCCTTGTGCGATGAAAAATTCAGAATCCCAGCGGCCATAGCAGCATGCAGTCTGGCTGAACAGGCTCGTCGGCGAGCTTGTCGGGGACAAACATAAAAAAATCAGCTGATGGTGGACAACGAATCCGCCATCGCCGTGTGCAATAATTCAGTGCACTATGGACGCAACAAGCACATCGACACCAAGTTACACTACACACTTGAGCATATTTAACCTGGAGAAATTGACGTGGAACATGTGGGCACTGACGAACAGCTTGCAGACATCGTGACAAAAGCTCTTGAACGAACCAAACTCATTGAGAATTGAGATGCATCACAATATTGGAGTTCACAAGATCATCATCAGGCAGCAGGTTTGAGGGGGATAAATGTTGATCAAACTCAGTTTCAGTTAGCAACAAGTCTGAACATTTTAGTGTTAGCCATTTTCGACACCTTTTGGTTCAGGTTTCTTGTCGTCTCCAGTTAGCGTTATTGCTAAGTTTCGGTTTGTCGGAGATGCGGCCTGTGTGGTCCGTCGTAGTAGGATCGTATGGAGCACGCTCAGGCCGTGGGATGGCACGACCCTGTAGTGGAGTATGTGCCACGATCATTCCCTTAGAATAAATAGAGAAGATCGAGTAGAAAAGCAAGGTTTTACGCTGCAGACTGCACCAAACATCCCTGTGTCAGTTTCGTCAGAGATTTGAGAGTGGAAGAGAGATCGATACAACAGTACAACCGGAACTCGGTTTCTTTCCTGTCAAGGAGATGTTTTGATCTCCTTGTTTCACAATTATGTAACAAGTCGCATTTCGTCATTACATGTTTCTAATTAGTTGTCACCAGTCATGGGCAGATCCTAACAAGGACGAGATATCTCATATGAGCACCTCTAAAAGGATATGGCCAACAAATCATGAAATTAAAGGGATAAGCACGAATGCCTCGTCGTCGAGGAGCACATCGCCTCCCATTAAAAAGAACATCGTCAGAGAACTTAGAATAAATCGATAGTATGTTTAGGAATTGAATCGGGTGGCTAACCAACTGATCTACGCTTAGTTTGCATTCATAATCCGACTTTATTGAGCTATCTCTCAATTTTTTTAGAACCTCATATAACTCCTAACATGCAAATAGATCGTCAAACAAAATAGCAAAAAGTGTTGTGCGTCAGTTTTAAAACCTGGTCGTGCACAAAAATAAATCAGAGAAAGGCGGCGGCTAGGGTTTCAACCCTAGTCGTCGCCGTCGCCGTCATCTGCAACTTCATCGTCGCCTTCTTCTACGAATTGACGGGTCCTCACCTCCTCTAGGTGCCGCTCTGGCACTAGGAGGGGTGGGGACCTCGGACCTGCGCAGAGCGCTATACAAGGGTCCTTAATGTTAGATCTTTGTTTTGGTTATTGTCTTCTTTGTCATTGGAGATGGCAATGTTTGCAATAAGTGATCTTCCGCGCTTCAGTCGTCGACGAAATCTCCTTCTCGACGTCAGTGGTGGCTTTGGAATATTAAATTTGTCTAGGTATGGTTCTTCAGATCTTGCTTCGCCGGATTAATCTTGGATTGTTTCTCATGGTTGCCACGAGGAGGTTTGTCCTCGCGTTATCTATCCCGGCTACTACGTCTTCGGCAATGGTGATTCTCTCGGCTCACAGTGTCATCGACAAAGTGGATCGGTTATTTGTCCCTGAAATATCAGTGGTGGTGCTCTTGCCGATGTTGCTTGATTAATTTAATGTCTGCGTGCGTGCACAAAGCCTTGGCATTGCGGCTCAAAATTAAAAAGGGAGAACCTTCGGTGGTATTCGCAGGTGTGTGGTTTGGTGGTTTTGGCGTTGTTCTACGGCTGCCTTCAGAAAAGTACAAGATTTTGTCATGGATGAAGAAAGGGCTTGAAGATCTCATAGATTTGCTAGTCTATTTTAGCTTTGTTTTTATAATCGATGTAATCGTGTACTCTTTGTTGGTTTAATATACGTGGAAAATTCAAAAAAAAATAGCAAAAAGTGTTTGTTGTAAACAATAATGATATTTTGACTTCTATAAGCTGTCCGGCCCATGCAAACGTACGACTTATATGCATAGTTTACTTATAAGTATCAGCGTACTTACCATGGCTCCATTGGATGCACATCTATACGAAGCACTTCGTTATCACGGTGTACGCGCCGTATGACCTAAAAACGTACAAAGCGTGCATGGTTGGTAAAGTCATTCGTCCGGAACACTAAGAAAGATGAAACAGGAGTGAGAGTTGAAATGTATCACCTTTATTACTCCAGATCGCATTGGCTGCTTGACACACCATGATCCCCGCAAGATGCATGCAAGGAAGAAACATACATCACAGCTCAAGTTCAAGTTGGTAATGAATGAAGCTTCAGTGAGTCACTCACCTCGGAGGTGGCCGCCAATGTCACCTTATGAACTTTGCTTCCTTGAGTTAGTTCTATGACTTCCGGTAAAAAGTGGTCTTCCACATCTGCTCTGCCCTCGTGCGATATGCAGCTCTCCAGGGTCACAGCAAACTCGCTCATGTTCACCGGAGGCTGCTTTACCATCACTAGACAGTAGATTCGGGTGGACCTTTTTTTTGTTGAGAAACACAGTACAACGCAAGCGCTCATATACACGCGCACACACTCACCCCTATGAACGCACGCACACCCTACCCCTATGAGCACCTCCGAGAGACTGAGCCGGCGGGTCAGGTCTTGAGATTGACGAAGTCACCACAGGCGCCTCGCTGTCGACGGGAACGTCGCCTCCCACTGAAGAATATTCCGCCTAAATGAGAAACACCAGCGTCAAACCTGGGGTTTGAACTCTGGTGGGCTGGGGGTACAACCACCCACCTAACCATCTTGTCACAGGCAAGTTCTCAGATTCGGGTGGACCTTGGTGGCATAACACCATTGAACTTTGATAGCATGTGCATGTTGTTTTCGGGGAGAATCCTGAAGGCGATATCATCGTCTGTGTTGTTACTTAGTCGGAGAGGGCAAATCGACCTATTTGGCTCGAAGAAGGGAAAGCGAAGCTGGCGGGGATGGACCTCCAAGAGCCCACTCTCTTCCTGTTGAGGTGCGTCGACCAGTTAATTCTTAGTGAAACATGTGTTCAGATCAACTAGATTATCACAGGATCAAACATAAACCAACGTGACCGCCATTAGCATAACATGATATTATCAATGCACCATAACGATTTTGTTCGGTAGACAAGAAAAATACTAATAGAGATGATCGGAAGTATTAATTGCACCCTTAGTGATCACACCTGCTCATCCACCGATGTTGATCCTGGATCAATTGTTAATGCTTGAGAAAACTGTGTCATAGTTTCGGCCTCATCCAGCTCACTGATAACATCTGCTATATTAGGTCTTTTGTGACGATCTGGGTCAACACAATTCAGAGCTATTTTGATGCATGTCTTCACTAGTTCGGCACATGAATCCATCTCATCCGTTGATTCCCCTTGTAGTCTATTTCTCCACTTCCCATGTACCTAGCAATTTGGGACGTAAATAACAGGAAAAAAATGGGAACACATTAATTAGAGAAAATAAAATATTTTCTGCAAAAGAAGGATAATTAATCTTAATGAATTAAGTCAAGAGATTTATCTTACAAGATCAATGAATTCTTCGGAAGGCATTTCAGCACTTTGGGAGTAGCCGGCATGTCCCGTCATTATCTTTATGATTATTACCCCTAAGCTAAATACATCCAGCTTATTTGAGACCAAACTATGATGCAAGTACTCCGGTGGCAAGTACGCACTGCACAACACATCACATATGTTATTAGATTACTCATATGCCTAGCTATTACATAAAGAGGTCCAGCTTACTGAAGTTTCAGTAGTCATGAAGTATCCGGCTTACATTGTTCCTATGGTGCTTGCTGATACTCGTGTTCGTTCATCTCCAAAGAATTTTGACAATCCAAAATCTGCAATTTTCGGGGTCATCTTCTCATCTAGCAATATATTGGCCGGCTTCAAATCCAAATGATAAATTGGAGGATTTAGTTCGTCATGAAGATACTTCAAACCCATACACACCCCTTTAATTATTCTGTAGCATGTGTTCCAATTATGTCCACTAGATTCATCTGTAGCAACAACGGAAGTGAGTGTTCATGAGATGTAAATTTTGATTAATTCTTAACATGCTACTTTTAGTACAGATAGAGCACCATCATACTGTCACACCCGGTACATGGGCCGTGGGCTGGTGGCAATGGGCTTGGGGTTTGGTTTCGCACGATAAGAAGGAAGTCGAGCCTGCGAGACAGGGCATCGAAGAGGAAATTCTTAAAAAAAGGGTTCCCTTCGCAAAGGTCCACGCGCGTGCGCTCCGGTGCTGACAAGTGTCGCAATTTCGTTCGTTTCTGTTCCCACCTTTTCTCCACGCGGTGACAAGTGGCGGCTCCCTGGTGGTGGGCAGAGGGTTGTACATGCATTTATTTTGAGATTCGTTTTTTAAAAAACGAAATATCTTGAGAACCGTTTATCCGATTTACGAACCGTTTTCACTTTTGAACTCCTCGCGTCGAGATCTTCAAAACTAGATCCCATATTGATAGGTTTCGACAAACTTTTTTTTTGTACTTCGGATTGTGTATGTTTTGTACAACCTAAGTGTAATTGTACGTACAACCTGAATTTTGTAGTTGTACGTACAACCTGCTAGGTGTAGTTGTTCGTACAACCCGAATGTAGTTGTACGTACAACCTGCTAGGTGTAGTTGTTCGTACAACCTGCTAGGTGTAGTTGTTCGTACAACCCGAATGTAGTTGTACGTACAACCCGGTCTGTGTTGCTGTACAACCCGGTCGTTGTTGCTGTACAACCCGGTCTACGTTGCTGTACAATTCGGTCTGCGTTGCTGTACAACGCGGTCTGTGTTGTTGTACAACCCGGTCTGTGTAGTCGTACAACTGAGTCTATGTAGTCGTACGTACCGTCTAAATCTGTGTAGTTATCTGTATTTTGTGTAGTTGTACATGTGAGTATATGTGGTTGTATTGTACGTAGGATCGGAAACTTTCTGTGACCCCGTACTGTCACGGCAGTAAACAGGGGGCTTGGTTACGTTACGCGCGTGGAACCTCGCGGGGGGCTTCGTTACGTTCTCGCCACGTGGCGTACGAGCACGCTCGGCCGAACGGGATCGACCTTCGGAAAGGGTTCCCTTTCCGTAGCGACACCCCATCGAAGAACAGAACAGACTCGGGTTGCTCCCGTTCCTCTCCCCCGTCCCCTTCCCCTCAGGTGGCCGCTATCCACAAGCGGCGAGCCCTACGGTGGCGGCTCTCCACAAGCCGCGGTATCATTCCTCACGTCTCGGTGATCGCCGGTGGCCAAGGGGACAGTACAGTGGTATCAGAGCCAGCGAATCCTCCGCCACAAAATCCCCACACAAAAAAATTCCCGTCCGATTTGATTTCTGGAGCAGATGGGAGTTGCGGCAACGACGACGGATGCTAGGTTAGCGGCGACCCTGGTGAGCCTCAACCAGTCGCTTGAGCTGATGAAGGAGATCGCAGCGCGCTCGAAGTCGATAGATGCGACTTTGGCTCGTAACGCTCGTGTCCAGGCTTCCTGGTCACCCGGAGAGCAGGGCATGGAGCGCCGAGGGGATTCCTTGGTGAGGAAGATGGAGCCAACGACGCAAGTGCTGGCTCGCGTCTCGGGCTTGAAGGCGTTCACGCTGAGTTCAAGCACGGCTGCCCACCATGGCATGAAGCCAGAAACAACTACCAGCATGGATGCCCACCAGGTGTTTGAGGCAAGGTCGACCCAGCACGAGGTGACTATGAGCAGTGTCATCCATGTCTCTGTGAGCCACATGGTGTATCCAGTGACAGAGATTGTGCTCCGTCAAGTCTTCGAGATGTATGGTTGCAGCGTGACAAGCTTGTTTTTGTTCCAAGGCAATGGGTGGGTGGAGGCCTCGGTCCAACTCAGGTCAGGGCATGAGGCTGTGCGTGCGCGCGATGCGTTGCACGGCCGCAATATCTATGACGGCTGCTGCAACATGTCAATCAAGTGTACGCCAATAGCGCCAAATCCTAGTCACGTCTCCAACTTGCTAGAGGCATCGGTTCTAACCGTGACACCCACCGTGGCAGCCTCCACCAAGGTAGCAACGCCAGTAGTTGATGCCACCGCTGTTTCGCTGGACAAATCCTGCGAGGGAACTGCATCGTCAAGTGCCCAGAAGATGTTCGCTAAAATGTCACCGTCACCGACGCCAAGATTCAACCTTCATGTTGTCCACCCTACAGTGACGCCAACTCCTGTGGCAGGTGGGATGGAGTCTATGGCCATTGCAGCGGTCATGGACATTGCTGCTGCTACTCCACCTGTGGAAGATGTTGTGGCCGCTCCTAGGTGTCAAGAGAAGGTTCATCCACAAAGGGCAGTCAAGGTGGTTGGTGCAATGCCTGGGATTTTAGAGAACAAAAATAAAACCAGTCGCATCATCAAGTGGGTCTCCCGCGTTTCGATCACCGGTCGCCCGATACGGTGGACTCCGAGGAGAAAGTACCATGGCTCCTTACCACCGCCACCACCACCACCACATCCTCCAGACCAACAATATGCCGGTGAGAAACAAGCCCAAAAGCGACTGTGGCCATCCTTTCAGCTTATGATTTTCCGTAAGGGCAGCCAAAAGCTTATGCTGGCAGCCACACAACCATGGTGCCGAAGTGCTTTTAGTCCTGGGTATAAGAAGCTACAACACATTTTGTTGAAGGAGATTAAAAATTATGTCAGACAATGGACGTTTTTGCTGCCTCATGGATGGCATGATGTGCAAATGGCTCTAAAATCTGCTTCATCTAAACCCATTGAATTGGTATTATCTCTACTGTTTGACTTCACATTTCGTTGGGATTCAGGAAATTGGCTATTGGTCTTGCAGCTTATAAAAAGTGACCAATTCCTCAGTTTGGCGGATGTGAGTTGTTGGAGTGCCCACTTCTCTAATTCCTGGTGTGACATGTGGGTATGGTTATACGTGTTATTATATGCACATGAGAAGAATACTCGCTTCTGTTCATTCCATGTAGATATGGTGCATCTGCATTCTGCTAGCTCTTGTATGCTTGCTTGTGCTATAGAGCAATGGAAGGAAGCCTGGTACTGCATGCAGACTTGGTGTCTATGGAGAGTCGGACGAAGTCAGCAACTAATACTTAATTTGAAGATTTACAGTCTTTATCCAACACGTTTACATGCAAGTATACAGCTCCAATTGGTTCCTCAAGATATACTGTTTTTAAGGGAACCCACCATCAGTTTGCTATCTGTTTTGAGTTGTCTCTGGGGAATGCGCTGCAGTAAGCTACATATTCTTGGCATGGTATCACTGTATTGGCTATCATGGCACCCTTGCAGCTGCAAGCAAATTCAAGGTCTTACTGCAAGCTGCATTTTTTGGAGTTTCCCGAGCTGGTTGCTGCAGACTGTTGCATTGAAGTGTTATCATGCACATGGACAAGGTTGTTTGCGTTCATGGTTTATCAGCTATGCAGTATGTCAACATTAGATGGAGTACCATGGGATCATGGCCTGAACCATGAGCAGAACACTTATGTCAGTTATGGGTTCATGGTAATTGATGCACTTCTCCTGTCATCACTACAAAGACTACAGGGACTTGATTGTTGGACTGTTCCTGAATCTCAAGGTCTATACTGGACAGCTATCATGCATACTGTGACCCGTGTTGAGGACTTGGATGCACACGTACAATGGGACCCCGGCGGATTCTTGTCGACCATGAGTTCGTGTCAAGCCTAGTGGATCTCAATCCTGAAGTGCGAGCAACAAGCTATCACGGCCTGAGCACGCCATTGCTTGGGGACAAGCAATGTTTTTTGGGGGCGGTATTGTCACACCCGGTACATGGGCCGTGGGCTGGTGGCAATGGGCTTGGGGTTTGGTTTCGCACGATAAGAAGGAAGCCGAGCCTGCGAGACAGGGCATCGAAGAACAGAACAGACTCGGGTTGCTCCCGTTCCTCTCCCCCGTCCCCTTCCCCTCAGGTGGCCGCTATCCACAAGCGGCGAGCCCTACGGTGGCGGCTCTCCACAAGCCGCGGTATCATTCCTCACGTCTCGGTGATCGCCGGTGGCCAAGGGGACAGTACACATACCTCGAAGATAGTCGTCAAGGCTTCCGTTACACATATACTCAAAACACAGGGCCATGTGTTGCCTTTCAACAAAAACTGTCCTTCCACCGTGCTCTATGTACTCTCCACGAGTTTCATGGCAATAGCCAACTAATCTCACAATATTCTGATGTTGGAGATTTGCAATATTAAGATATTCCTTCTGGAATTGTTGATTATTGAGTTCTGGCATGGAATGAAGCTTCTTTACAGCAATAATTTCTCCATCTTTGTGCTGTCCCTGTTAGACATGTGACACAAGTTTCATTTTCTGCTTGCAGCGACATAGAGTGTAGTATGAAGCAGAAAATGGGCCTGATCATAAAGATGATGTGAAGTTGTGACCTATTGATCCTAAACCGCTAGCCGGTTAGACACTAACATTATACTGTAGCTCGTAACTTTGCATTGTGTTATGCGAGGTCAAATGGGAAAGGAGCCATGAGTCTTTGACCAGCCAATATTGATTCACGCCCATACAAGCCTTGTGTCGATCTATGTCCATGATTTTCAATTCCAATGAACCAGACTCTGCAACTCTGACCATATGATCAGTGCTGAAGAAAACCAATGGATGCTTGCTGTTGCCGGTCCTAGAGTAGCTGTAGCGTTATTTATTTATTTATTTATTTTGTTTTATTCCTCTTTTCCTCTTTCAGTGTTTCGCTTTTAGTTTTCTGTTGTACTCTTCGTTGTCCCGGCATTCTCTTCTAATACAAATGACACACATTTGGGTACGTGTTCGAGAAAAAAACAAGTTGATGATCTCTACAAGTCTGTACAACCAATGTGAAACAAAACCAAATAGATTTCTAATCTGCAAAACGGTTGTGCACGGCTGGGGATACTTACCTTGTACACACTTCCATATGCACCAGCACCAAGTTTTCGCTCCTCAGAGAAACCATCTGTGATTTCTTCTAGTAGGTGGAATGGTATGGGCCTAGGCGCCAACCTTGCACGGTCCATGTCCTGGCAGCTAGAAGAAAAGACTAAGACTAAGCTATATTCCCAACAAACAGGTACGAATAGGGTTGCTTTGTTTAGAAATGGGAATATCTCCAGCCTCTGCATCAAAGTGATGCATATCGCCGCTTTACTACCTTATTAAACGAATACGGTTGCTAAACTAGTAGTCGACCGATGAGAGGAATACCAAGGTTAAGAGAAGGGGATTGATTTGGATGGATGCACGACTGGCAGTGTCTTGCGTCACTTGAATGCAGGAATGATTAGTCTAGCATTGCCAAGTTGGTGATAAATGAATGGAAAAAGACATCCGAGTCAAGCTATACTGTTTCAATATGCAGTGGATTGCTCAGCTGCTTCCCTTGTCGACGGTAGATTCACACATTCCCAGGTTCAGAGAGAGAGGTGTGCTAACTTTGGTCATTAAGTTTCAGAAAAGTAGCTATGGATCGATCCGCGGCGTACCTGATTACGAGCCACGATCACATCAAGGTTGCAATCCTCAAGAGCTGCCAGTTGGTGCAAAAGAAGGAAAACTTGAAGGGTGATTCCGATCTTTTCAGCGATACATTTTCCTCAGTTCCTGTGCAATGAATCGAGTGAAATTAGACTATTTCTGGATTTGAAAACATTCCAGGCAGAGTTGAAAAGTGAGACAGGTACAACGTCTCAAAGAAATCCTCTTATTTCGTAAGCAACACGTGGCTCCAGATCGAAGCAGAGCATCCCCTAAGATATCTAAGCTAGCTGGGATTCCTGGGCAATGGAGCCTCCCACGTGGCGTAACGTGTTTGGATGCCCAATAGTCGGTTGTAGCCTTGTGTCCTCGCTCGTGATTGGCTGTCGAAGTCGGTTTGGTCCCACGATCCCTGATTCATCGCTCCACCCATTGACACACACGTCCTCGTTCAGGATGTAAGTGGCGCTTCCGTTGGACGATTTATCAACGCCGCTTCCGCCATATACCAGTTTGATGGATTGTGTGGCTGCCGCTTATTTATTTTAGCGGATTAATGCGGCTAAGTGGCGCCACGAAATTAGCCGCGACCTGCCGACCTCCCCGGAGTTCCTCTTCCAGGAGGAGGCCCTCGTGCAGCGCCGCTCCTGGGGCGAGAACCTCACCTACTACACCGGCATCGGCTACCTCTCCGGCGCCGGCATGGGCCTCCGCGAGGCCGCCAGGGGCGCCGAGCCGGGCGACACCGCCAAGATCCGGGCCAACCGCGTCCTCAACTCCTAAGGCGCCACCGGCCGCCGCGTCGGCAACAGGCTCGGCGTCATCGGCCTCCTCTACGCCGGCATGGAGAGCGGCATGGTCACCGCCAGGGACGGCCAGGACGACTGGATCAACAGCGTCGTCACAGGCCTCGGCACCGGCGCGCTCTTCAGACGCGTCGATGAAGTGGAGGGAGCAATCGTACATCATGACTTCACCGCGTCAGGTCATCCACTGCCAAAAAGGAGGAAGCGATCAAGCGAACATCAGCAGGAGGCGGCGCCGCTGGTTTTGATGGACTCATCCACTTAAGCCACTTCAGATTAGCGGTAGTCCACATGCGCCACATGAAGGTTTTTTCGTTGGCGGCATATGCGGGCCTGTTGGATGCCGCTGCCGTTTACATCCCTAGTCCTCGTGCTCCTCCGATACCATCTCGCCTGGCCGGTCGCCTTCGATCGCCCGCCGCTCTTCCCCGACGTCGTCGCCTCCGCCCCGCTCTCCTTCTCCACCTCCTTCCTCTTCGTCTCCTCCGCTTCTGCGTGCCCCGCCTCTCCTTCCTTCCCCTCCTATGGCGAGCAGGAGGTGCCATCTCCATCCGAAGCAAGGGAATAGGATTCCCGCCGTCATGGTTTCCTCCCCCACCGCTGCTCTGCAGTCGCTACTACCGCCCGCCGGCGACGCAAGCCCCTCGGCTGCGCCTCGGCTACCAGGCCGTAGGGACGAACGGCGAGTCCCGTCCCCTCAGGAGCCGCCGGCAAACTCAACCATAGGGGACGACTAGGTGAGTATCCTCTGCTCCTGCCTTTTCATGGGGCTTCAACCTACCGGCCCTATGTTCTTCTCAGCCACAGTTTGACCATAGTGTGCAGCCGCGGTGGGAGCTTGGAGCAGGAGAGCAAACATGTACATGCTGGTGGCCATAGATCGAGTCTGAACTGGTGCACAGAGCGCGCACACGAGCCTCCTCGGCTTCGTCGGCTCCTCCAAAGGAGCCTCCCGATGAAATTTCTAACCATTTGCTGGATTTAATGGAAGACGGGATCCCACTTTGCAACGGTTAGTACAATCCTTGCTTGCTCTCCTTTCATTTATTCCCATGGTTTCATCTTCCTGCACGAATCCTAGCTCGATCTGGTCCTGACAGATAGCACACCTTCCTCCCTAAAGTTCCAGCTACAAAGACTACCACAACTCTCCAGCGATGTTGTTTCTGCGCAAAACATTCCCAAATCTGCTCTTGCCCCCATGTCTCCTTCCCGTCCTGCTATTTCCTTTTCTCTTTTGCTCTCTTCAAATTTCTCTTTACAAGATGTGGATTCGATCCGGAGCCAGGCTACTAGATTGAGATGTTGAAGGTGCGGCTTGATTTTTTTTCAAGATTTGTTGGGATATAGCTAGGTTTAGATCAAGTTTAAATTTCTAAAAGTTTAGATGCTTAACTCTTTCCAGCATACATGAATCTATCTATCGGATGAATGCTGATTGGATCTTGTATTGTTGGTTTCGTTTCTATGAAATGAAATCGGTAGCGATGAGCTCCTTCAATTGAAAAAAATACACGAATCCATCTGAAAAAACATACATGAACTGTGCACCGATGCCTCTTTTCGGTTTGTTCATGCTAGCTACAAGATGTACCAATCAAAGCATTGCTATCTTTAGTCTGTCAAGTTTCTTATGTCCTGTCAATCATCTGGTATTATTCCTAATATAGAGGCTGCTCTGATGAGAATTTGTTAGGCATTTACTACCACATTTTTTTATTTTTTAGCTAATCGTCTCATCACCTCTTAGTCCCTATTCAAACAAATGATATTCGACAGAATTTGCTGTCGTGCTAAGAGCACAAAAGCTACTACTATCATAGATAATTTCGTTTAGAGAACCGTTAAACTCTTATACACCACAAGCCCTTTATGGTTTGCTAATTCTCTGACTGAGTACCACCAAAACAATTTGAGAACTGCCAGGACGTGTAGTAATGAATGCCCTGAACATATGTATGTATCATCTATGTATTCTAAAATCAGATTTCTGAGATGTACGGATGTATAAAACACGTCAGCTAAATATTATATGTAGTGCTGGATTACTGCATCAACTAACGGTTGCTTCTTAAGCCAAACTGTTTATCCAGGGAAGAAATATGATATATTTCTAAGATGGTGGCATTGTGTATAACTTAGGATAGGTTATCATCTCTAATATAAGTTCAATGGAGAAGCAGTGAACATGTTTAATACAATGACAATGCATTTCTTAGTACATTGTGGGTTGCAGGTTATATGTGCCTCACTTCCTTTGCAACTTGGTCATGATAATGTTGACAGGGAATGTTGGCATTCGTTGTTGTAGTCATCACTATTGTTGTCTAAAATCTAAAAAACATTGTGGTGCTATTTTTAGAATATCTATAAAATCATGTGAGAGAAGTCAGGAAAGAGAAAAACTGAATATGTTTTACCTTCTATGGGTGTGTGAGCTCCATAATATGTTCGTAAATTATATAATTTTTAGGGGTGATGTGGAATGTTAATTATGGCCAAAGTAGTCCAGGAGAAGTGGCAAAAGGAGCTACTAATTTAGCTTTCCATGATATGATCATGATATCTATAATATGCTTTGATGCGGTTGGATATAGTCTGGTCATGTGCAGAAGTTTAAAAGACTAACATAGGATCTTAGGTAGCTTGGTTCATATGCTCAAGCTAGAAAGTATAAATGTTCTTTATTTGGAACAAAAAAGGTAGGAGTGAAAGTTTGAGTAACTGACGGTACTAACCAAAGACTTGCATGCGCCTGACGAATATTGTGGGCATCACAAGGCGAGGCATAGTTGATTAGCTTCAGATACTTGAAAGCAGAGAAGGAGGCTGTAACCCAAAATGGTTCAGGTGACTGAGGTTTTTTCAATCAAATATGTTTATAAACACATCTGGGCATGTTAGTAGTCTTGAGTTTGTCAGAATAAATTCTGAGATTATGATTTGCAGTTGACTGAAAATTATTTTCGATCTAATATGTTATAGGTACAGTTGGGTGTGTTAGTACTCTTCAGGGTGTCAGAAAATGCAAACATAGTGGGCCTTTTGGCACATGCCATGCTAGGATTAGGATCCAAGGTATTTTCGAGGAAGACACCACCAATTCTATTACGAAATAGGCTCTGCTAAATTCACAGCCACTTGCACATGTATGGAGTCCTGAAGTTTATTCCAGCCATAGGTACTTGTATAGATCTACCAGCTCGCACCCCTCATACCATGTTATGATCTAAATTGATGTTCAGATTATATTTTCCAGATGACTGAAAATAAATTCAGAATTAAATATTGCTCTATCAAGAAGTGTACAAATTGAAACAATTGAGAGTATCTATATTTGTTGTTCATCTCATGGTTCAGAATATGTTTGCCTCTGATATACTGTGATTTAATTTTGATGATCTGTTATAGTACAAAGGGCATGTAGTCATTTAACTTAGTATGCAACCAAGGGATTATCATTTTTAAGCAATAGAAAGTTCGATTATGTGGAAATAAATATACGTAACTCATTGGTTTACTTTGGTCTGCCTTTATTTGTAATATTCAGTGGAAAATATTCTCATATGATTTTTCAGATGGTTTTTCATGTACATGCTTCTTTCCTCCATTTGTACACTTAGATTGTGGTCTACTGAAACTTTTATTTGTCAACTTCACCTAATAGAACTTCTGTTGTGATGTGTGTATGCTTCTTTCCTAAAAAAATAACATTCATGGCCATATTCATTTGCTACCAAGAGTAGTGTTCAAGTCTTGTATGGATCGGTTTAGTTAACCTGTTAATTATTGGTCGGAGTGGAGATGGTTGTTTATGTTTATGGGTGGGTAGTTAGGAGCCTGGTTTGGAATATTGATTCCCAGATTATTCCAATATTGTTTCTGACGTTGAATTTTATAATTGCAGCTTTACATGAAGTGAACATGGAGTTGACAACTAAAATTAATGCAGCTCCCGATTCCTGAATTCAGATAATATATGACAAAAAAGATGACCCCTGCTTTTGTTCCGAAGTTGCTAAATGCTAGCACCATTTGTGTGTGTCAAATATAAGTTATAGTTTGAGGGCGACTTATTTTGTGTTGTTAAAATGACAACATGATCATTGTATTGGATGTGCAAGTGGGTTTATGTTTTAAATTGTCATATTATGAATGAAGATCTGAAATAGGTCGACATGAATGATGTGATGTTAGGCAAGATTTATCCATTTGCAATTCTGCGGCAAAAACATATCATTCAAGTATCTTTGCATGAGGGAAAAGATCTTTAGATGTTTATTTACTGGCAGGAAAATGAAGCTTTCACACGAATTAATTTGCACTTATATTATTGGTTCTGCTGATTCTGGCCAAAAGATATACATCATAGGAATGTAGTGTCTTTTGATTCAAGAGATGTAGATAAAAGTATTGATTTGTAGCATAAGCTGAAGAAGTCCAATATATCATAATAGAAAATTGTTAGTACTTTGGCTGTCCCACATTAATGACATATGGTTTTTAGAAATAAATGTTTGAAAATTTTCAACAGGCGCAGCAACGCACGCCTTTTCCTTCTAGTCCACTGCTAAGCCGCATGAGAACTGTATTTCACTTAGAGCGAATGAGCGGAAGCAACTAGAAAATCATGAGCACCGTTCTCCAGATCGAAGCAGAGGCTGCAGACTGATTATCGCAACAAAGTAGGGATGAGAGCTGATTTGATTCCTCCGCTGCAGCCGCCGCAGACACCAGATCCGCGGCCGCAGACCGCTTCTTGAGAGAAGAAGAAGATTGATTTGATTTGGATACAAGCATACGGCAACTGGGAGTGGGCAGCGTCTTGCTGGTAGCTGGTCACTTCAATCCTCTTGGCTTAATTTTCGACTAACGCCACGTACCCAACTTTCTTTTGTTACAAGCCACGTACTCCCTCTGTTCCCTAGCCATTTTTCATACTTATATGTACTACATACTTGTATCACTTTTTTAGTGTGAGTTAAAATGGAGGAAGTACATATTTGTCCGGACGGAAAGGATAGAAACTAACAAAAGATCAGCGGCCAATATTTTTTTACAATCCGGACAGACTCATATGTAGACGGACACCATTCTTTTTTTGGACAAATCACCTCTTCACCCAGCTCAACGCGGCTCATCGATGATAACTTTATGGAACTCTAAAATAGCTTGTTAAAGTCAAAGCCATTTTCGTTAAAATAATCAGATCGGGGCAACACGTAGATACACCATTGAACTCCACACTTAGCACCACACACGGCGACGTCAGACGAGGAAACCAC
The DNA here is from genome assembly GCA_026929855.1 of Poa annua. Lineage (NCBI taxonomy): Eukaryota > Viridiplantae > Streptophyta > Magnoliopsida > Poales > Poaceae > Poa > Poa annua. Next base: position 12,003,972 of record CM049436.1, read on the forward strand.
GACTGTCCAACCACGAAACCCACACATAATTCACCACCTTTCAACAGCCACTAATGCAGACTACCGTCTACACGCGCCCTCGAACAACCTCCTGAGTTTAACTCCGACACGGGAGCGAGCATCGTTACAAGGAGGAGTCCGAAAACACAAGTCCACCACAAGGATGCCGCTGCTGCCAAAGCTTTCCCGCTTGAACATACTACCATCCAAATCCCCTTATGGATTCCTCGCTTGAACATACTACCATCCAAATCCCTCACCGACCAAATTGTAGAACACCACATTGGAGGAGGATTTGGAATACTTTCATTCATAACCGTCGTAGCCTTCGTGGAGGATGCCAAATTATTTTGATGCAGATTGCCTATACGGTAACCAGTATCACACAGTCAAGTAGTAAGGCAAAAAGAATGAGGCACAACTAAGGATATACGCTGGTATATAAGAGCATCACGGTGCATAAGAAAATGAAGAAAAGGTGATTGGCTGCATACTAAGGATATAAGTAACATGATTTATCAGCACAACTGTATCCAACACACAGAAATCAACTTGACTTACTTATTTCTCCATTGCAACGGACATCTTCTGAAAGTTTGTCTAGATAAATGTCAGGGCAAACGTGTGAACCTATAATATAGCAGAGTCCATAAAAGCTCTTTTACTATGATTTTTGGTCTTCCATTCTGGTTCAGAAGCTTGAATGGGCAGACTCATGTTTCATGCTTCACAACACTTGTTCTATCCTCTGCAACTCTGGGAAGGATTGGTCAGGGAAAGTTAAGTTCATACGAATTTCAATAACAGATACAGGGAGGAATACAGGGAAATGATAGCTCCCTATTATGTAGATAAAACTTTCTCCATACACCTACTTCAATTTGTAAATGCGAGTGTTCTCTTAAATACTAGAAACAACAATTCTGAACCCACCGAGGACTGGAACATAAGGCAGTTAGATTCCATATCAGATATGATTTGGAGAAAGAGTGCATAAATTTTGTTCTACTGATCTACAACTATAGGGGGTTGTGGCTGATGTGTCAGTTAAGTAACAAGCGACAACTCTGATATTTCCTATATAACGGCATCAATCCTCTTCTTCCCAAAGAATGAACACGCAAAATGCAGGTATGTAGAAAGCAAAGTCGAGACTATCAGACATAATTGGATTGGATCACTGCTCTTGAACACTATTATCAGAGTCAGGAACCTACAGAAGGTGAACAAGTTCAGAAAAGTTGGACAGATCGAGGAGCACAGTATATCTGTTTATCAGTACCTATCAGTTTGTCCTCCAAATCAACAGCGCCCAACAGTCCAATTTATTAACTTGATACAACACTATTTTGTGTTTTGAACTTAACACGAAATCCAGTGGCTTGACAACAGACGCAAACAAATCGCCAGAGAAGGCTCAAAATATTTTGATTACATTTGGTTGGGGTGCGCCACACCCGGGCAGTAGTGCAACGCCCGGGGAACACCTGAGGACCCCAGTGGCAAGCCACTGTGGTGGACCCTCCTCCATAAAAAATAAATTTAATATCGTTGTGGGCACATGGCCCACATATCAGATATTAAACTGATAAGAACAGATACTACACTTGATCTTAGCCAAAAGGCCGAGAAAGGTATGCTTCAAACGGCTGCCCTCCGCTCCTTTTTATAGCCTCCTCAACCGCCTCACCATTCCCCGGGAGCGAGGTGGGACTAAACGAAACGAAGTCGCTGCCGCTGCTCTGGTCTGGAGCAAACCAGCAGCAACCGCCTCTGCGTCTCTCTTTCGGGCTTCGATAAATCTAAAGGCCCAATAAGAGACCACGGCCCAGTGATCCCAAAGGTCCGAGAAGGAAACCACCGCAGCACGAGTCCGTCGGCTTCTCCGCTCATCCTGCTAGCTCGTCGATCGATCGAGGCCGACGATGTACGGCGCCATGAAGGACCAGGCGGTGGCGCTGGTGCAGCGGGCGGTGCAGGAGGACGACGCCGGCGACTACGTGGCCGCGCTCCGGCACTACGTGCACGCGCTCGACTACTTCGCGGCGCACCTCAGGTACGAGCGCAACCCCAAGGTCCGCGACGCCATCGCCGCCAGGATCCCGGGCTACATCGGCCGCGCCGAGGAGATCCGCGCGCTCCTCGACGACGGCAAGGCCGCCTCCGCCCCCGGCGGACTCGGCGAGGGCGTGGCCGCGGAGACGAACGGGAAGGGTGGCGGCCAGAGGAGGAAGAAGGACGGCGGTGGCGGGGGCGAGGACGACGAGCGCGGCGCCGAGAGGGCCAAGCTCCGCGCGGGGCTCCACTCGTCGATCGTCTCCGAGAAGCCCAACGTGAGGTGGGACGACGTCGCCGGGCTCGACGGCGCCAAGCAGGCGCTGCAGGAGGCTGTCGTGCTCCCCGTCAAGTACCCGCAGTTCTTTACCGGTACGTGGGGCGGCCGGCACCAGAAGCTTTCCTCGATTTCGCCTCAATTCGAATCTTTTTTTTTTTTGATGATTTGGTGGTTGAGTGATCAAAATGTGGCGGAAATTTTGCAGGGAAGCGGAGGCCGTGGAGGGCGTTTCTCCTGTACGGGCCGCCGGGGACGGGGAAGTCCTACCTGGCCAAAGCCGTCGCGACAGAGGCCGACTCCACCTTCTTCAGGTATTGCTGCTCACTGCTCACTACCGGCTATTCACTTTCTTGCACTTCCACTCTTGTCATCCAACAACAGGGACACGTTGAATTAGCAATGCTGTTCCATAAAAAGCTAATTGAACTGGGAATAATGCTCAATGAATTGTCTACCGTAGATTAATTAGCTTAAATCTAATTAGCAGCCGTCTTACATTTGGCATAACCGCACGGTGAGAAAGAAATGAGCTTCTTTTGCATGCATGCACTAAATATCAAAATTGCTGATGTAGTAAATGCAAATTCGAAAATTCAAAATGATTTGTATGCCAAACCGTTTATCCGATTTAGAATCCGTTTTCACCGCTGAGTTAGTCGCGACGAGATCTTCGAAACTAGATCCCATATTGACATATTCTGACAACTTTTTTTGCGGACCCAAAAGTTACCCACCCGTAGCATATAAGTTACCCAGGTTGTACTATGTAAGTTACCGACCATATTAACGATTAGTTTTCGGGTTGAAATAGAACCATTTTTATTGTTCTTTTTGATTTTTTTTTATTTTTAAAATCACCATACCTAGTTATTCATAAGTGAATATCACGTTAGGATGGTAAATGTATCATGCATAAGTTGATAACTATACACTAAAACACTCGTTCAACTTTATAAGTATTAGAATAATAATTCTCTATTTTCATAATGACAGTTACACCATAAAAAAGACTCTATTGGTAATAATCTATTACTGATAAAGTTACCAACCTAGTACTGATAACATTACCCACCCAGTACTGATGGAGTTACCCGCCTAATACTGATAAAGTTACCCCCGATATTAATAACGTTACCATGTAGTTATCATACTCTCTCGGCAATACTTATCACCCAAATACTGATAAAGTTACCCCCCATTAGTAATAAAGTTACCCATGTGTTTTTATCTGTAGTTATCCACCGCAAAATCGTTATATTTACCCTACTCACTCGATAATAGTTATCACCCAGTACTGATAAAGTTATCTCATGTGTTTTCATGTGTAGTTATCCACCACAAAATTGTTATAGTTACCCGAAATTGATATAATTACCATGTCCTCTAAATAATAGTTACGAACACAATGTTCATCTTTTTATGTGTAGTTTCACTATGAAACTGACACTTATCGTCTTAATACTTATGCATGCATGAAAAATTTACCATCTCAAAGTAATGTGGTAACTTAAAAGCTCGTAAAGATCTAAAAGAACAAGAAAAATGGTTCTATTTCGACCCAAAAACTAATCGCTAATATGGTGGGTAACTTACCTATGCAAGACTGGATAACTTATATGGTGGTAACTTCTGGGCGAAAAAAAAATTGTCGGAACATATCAACATGGGATCTAGTTTTGAAGATCTCGTCGTGACTAGTCTAACGGTGAAAACGGATTCTCAATCGGATAAACGGTTTATTCTACGAAACTTTTTGAATTTTGGATTTTCGCATTTAATGCGGGATAACATCAGCTTATTTGTCTGTTTGTGCATGCATGAAAAAGGGCATTTCTCTTTGGACGCGTCTACACAGTGCCCGGGCACTGTTTTTGCGTTTCGGAGTGCCCACCATGTCTGATTCGGACAGCCCCCGATTTGGCAAAAAACCCATGTGCTGTCATAAATGGAAAGTTTCACCCCGCGCTGGACCCCACCTCGATTTCCCTACGCGCGCATCAAACTCACGTAAAAAGCAGTCCCACCAACCCCCGTAGCCTACGTAGTGCACAGAAAAGAGTCAAAAAATACATCTGGAGACCACCGATCCCAAAAGCAAACCTAGTTGCTTTAATTCCTCCTCCTTGCAGCCGACGGCTGCTTCTGTTCTTCTTCCCCGACACCTGGTTCTCTTCTTCCTCCTCCAGATTCTTCAGGAAAAATACATCACAACAAATCGCACAATGCAGAGGCCACAAAAGACAGCAGCTTGCATAAGAAATCTCCAGGTTGAACAGGAAAGAACAGCAGCTTGCAGAAGTCAAAACTACATGTAAACACAAAACTCTCCATGTTTTTCAGATTTGAGATCTGGATGATTGTATCCTATCCCTATCAACACAAACTCCAGGAAATTATAGAAGCAACAAATAAAAGAGTGAGAAATCTGGTGGGGCCGGAGCACTCCCAGATGCTGTAACACATACATCTCAAAAATCCATTTTCCCCTTTCCAGTTGCTGTAGATGTAATATTCATTGCAGAAAAAAAGCATCAGAGTGGTACCAGTTGGCGGTTTCGTGAATGATTTCCACTGTTTGGTCTTGACCTTAATGCTCCAACAGCAAATGATGAAAACCAGTAGATTGAAGATATTGTGGTTGAAGAAGGCATGTTGAAGCACCGTGTCCAGTGGCCACAAGCAATAGAGGATCATTTGCTAATACAGTGGGCGGGACGGGGCGCACTATTTCAATCAAAGATTCCGGTAGTGACGACAAAGTCCATTCAATACCCAACAGCCAATCTAACATCCAGAAACCATACCCTGCATGATTTTGAAAGCCAAGCTACACTAAAACAAATATGCGAAACTAGATGTACCGGTGGAGACATTGTGATTTAAATCCTTGTTAGTATCACATAAGAAAACCTGCGTATGAACAAAGAAAGACCAAACAAGTTTGTCAGGTTAAAAAGCACTTACTAGTTCCCAGGAAAATACATCCAATAATAGTTTTATGTGGAAAAATTTACCTACGCCTCATGCCCCTCATCCTACCAGTTTACATGTTAAATAATTTACATGGAAAATTTACATCAACATCACTTGCTGTAGTACCAATGTAAGAAATACATCCTACCAATTTCAAATTGTAACAAATCTGAAAAGAAAAGGCTTGCAAATTAAGAACATACAAATCATCCAGTGTATATTAAAACTACATCCATGTCGAAATCTAGTTTGGAAAAATAAATCACCAAAGTACAAACAAAAACCTGAAACTACATCTCCCATGGAATAAATATACAAGCAAAAAAGAATTAAACCGTTGCTACCATGCAGCATATAGATATGTCTCAGAAAATATATCCACCATGTGTGATAACTTACATGCACAATCAAAAAGTGTGTACATGGAAGTAGCCCCATAATCTGTGATAACTACATCGACTATCTGCCATAATTTACATGCTAAACGTGAGGCAAAACAAGGCACAGATCGACCAAAATACATGAATTGTTCTTGATAACTGACATGATACCAAAATGCAATAAAAGGATGCAAAAAATATGTGATAATTACATCGACTATCTGCCATAACTTACATGCTAAACGTGGGGCGAAACAAAGCACAAAACGATAATTAGCTCTGCAGCGCTCCCTAATTATATACATCATACACAAAAAAGATTTAGGCTACATCTATGCATCAAACAAAGTACACCACAGTCAACCCAACATGCATATAGTTCTATTCAGTACGTGGATGTAAAAATTGTCCACCAAAAATTAACAGAAAAACAAAAATCTGCATAAACTACATCTGAAACCTCCCTGAATAGTCAACCATTGGAAACATAAAAAGTAGATCCTACGAACTAAAAATCCACATATCTACCAGATTGTGTTTGAGAAGAGAAAAAACAAAAACCCGTTGGAGACCACATGCACATGACAAAAAGCTACATGCGCAGGGCATAAACTACAAATAATCAGACTACCACAATTGCTAGAAAACTACGGTAGTCGAAATCACATCACACTGGAACACATAGGATAGAAACTACATATAAAATGGCAGAACCACTAACAACCAAAAACCACACTAATCATCCAAATTCCAGGGCGGAACTACATGCATATGGCAAAAATTTACAATACTCAGACAATAACAAGGCAGTAGCTAGCACAAGTCGCTAGGGTTCTACATTCACTAACCTTTGCGAGGACAAACGGGATCGAACTATGTGAAGCTAAATCGAAGAAACATGTATCCGCCGCAGTGGTGCGCGACTTCGCGTCTGGAACGAGAAGGATACATGTCGCGGATGAACAGAGAAGGAAACATATCAGGATCGAATAAATCAAACCAAATCGAGCGTGCGGAATCAAATGGGGAAATCGGCGTACTCGTACCTCGGGGATGTAGATGTCAGCGCCGGCGGAAACGAGGGCGGTGGAGCTCGATTCCGCGCGGGATCTGAGAAGATAACGGCGTAGGGATCCACATCGCTGCTTCCAGAACACCAGATCGAGCTCGGCTAGTCGACGAAGGAGCTCAACGCGTACACCCAACCGAGGTTTGGAGGTCCAACCGCCGGTAATCGCCGGCGATGGTGGAGAATCGCGAGAGCGAGGAGGAGGCGAGAGTGAGCTAGATGCTCGCTGGCGAGGTGAGAAGGGGAACGACTCGTTCCCGAGGTTCCAACGTGCGGTGTGTTTCTGTCCGCACGCGGCACGCGGGCGATCAGTCGGTGCGGGCCACACGATGGCAATCCAACGACGCGCGCGAGGGAGCACCGTGTAAGGACGTGCGAGTGCCCGCGCACGGAATAGATTTTCCCTTTCTCTTTACGTACACATACGCTAACCAGCATGCGCCTGCCAATTAGTCCCATCCATTAATTATGTATTGACATTCTTCCAGAATTATGTGGTTCCAAAAGAATTATAGGAGTTGCTGTAATCTTGTTATTTTTGTTGCATTATACTATTATGTAGTCTTGCTTAAGCATAGGCAATTAATGCTGATATTTGGAGCCAAAGCTTGAACTGATTTGGTTTTTCCTCTGTGCTGATGTATATCATCACCATTCTGCTACTTCGACTGATGTACGATGATAAACGAACTGTAGTATATCTTCATCGGATCTTCTTTCAAAGTGGATGGGAGAAAGCGAGAAACTGGTCGCGAACCTGTTCGAAATGGCTCGTGAAAATGCACCATCCATCATCTTCATCGATGAAATTGATTCTTTGTGTGGCCAACGTGGAGAAGGGAATGAAAGTGAGTCTTCTAGGAGGGTCAAGACGGAGCTGCTCGTCCAAATGCAGGTGACTTCTTCAGACATTGTAGAACACCTGCCAATGTCTTCTTTTCCTGGGAAACTAGCCCAGATTATTATCAATAGAAGACCAACCTCACTTGCGTTTTATGGCTTCCAGTTTTCATTTTGTAAATCAACTTCAATGGATCATAGTTTCTTCAGTGATAACTGAACACATTTGTTTTATCATGCTTGTAATATTATAGGGTGTTGGCCATAATGATGACAAAGTCCTTGTTCTTGCTGCTACAAACACTCCATATGCTCTGGATCAGGTAGAGAACATCTACCAATTGTTCATCTAATTACATACTGCATCTTTTCTGCGAAGACAATCACACTGTATCAATTGTTCTTATAGCATTTAACCTGTCATACTTGTGCCCCAGGCCGTGCGCCGCCGTTTCGACAAGCGCATCTACATTCCACTACCTGACCTAAGAGCCAGGCAACGCATGTTCAAGGTACTTAGTCAACTCTGCTCCACCTTGATGTCACTAACATTGGCATTGCTAATGAGTTCAGTTATCGCAACTCCACCTTTGCAGGTCCATCTCGGCGACACCCCTCGCAGCCTAACCGAGAGCAACTTCGAGAGCTTGGCTCACCGAACAGACGGCTTCTCCGGCTCGGACGTTGCCGTCTGCGTATGTTGCATACTTCTCCCAGCCTTTTCTTGAGCATGATAAACATGGTGTTCAGATACTGATCTTTCTCGCATTAACAGGTAAAGGACGTGTTGTTCGAGCCTGTGCGCAAGACGCAGGACGCCATGTTCTTCTTCAGGTCAGACGACGACGGGGGCACGTGGACGCCGTGCGGGTCAAAGCAACCGGGCGCCATACAGACCACCATGGAGGAGCTTGCAGAAGAAGGAATGGCTTACAAGGTATACAGCAACAGCATATCATTCTTCCTCTTCCTTTGTTCATTTCGTGCTCAGATGGTGTTTCCCATGTGGTGATGTAGGTTACTGCATATTTTGCTGCCTCTTGGTATGTTCATTCTTTTTTGCTAACATGGTGTTTTATTGTGGTGATTTAGATTATCCCGCCTCCAATCTCCAGGTCAGACTTCGAGAAGGTCCTTGCGAGGCAGAGACCAACGGTGAGCAAGGCGGAGCTTGAAGTGTACACAAGGTTCACCAGAGAGTTTGGGGAGGAGGGTTAGCCTGGACTTTATTACGTCCCGTAAATGTTCCTTACGGTAGCTGACTTTGCGGTAGCTGACTTTGCAAATCGTAGCCCTCATCTTGTACATGTTGGTTGGTTAAAACCTCAGTTGCTCATTAGAAGATGCAATATAATTTGTTCGTAGTATTCACTTGCCGTTACATGGTGTCAAGGGCATCAGATGCTACTTTCATTTTTTTTTAAACCTTACAGATGTGTGCTTGTTAAGACTGGGTTTGTGAAGAAATTAGGCATCCAGGGAACTTCTCTACTTACAATCACTGTTAGATAGGCTACAGAGGGGTACATGCATCATATTCCCGTGACATACAAACTTGCTGCAAAGACAATGTCGCGCTTAATGGCGTTGGACGCGATCTCCATTTTCTTGAACAGCGCGGAGTTCCCCATTATGGAAGCCGCGTTCCTGAACTCCCTGCATGTTTCATCCAGCCGCACGATTGTTCTCACAATCAGCCCTTCAGATACATCTGTCAGCTCACAGATGTCCGCGAAAGGCGTCCCCTGCGCACCGACCCATCAAAAACTGAGTTAGAATTTTACACTCGTCTTGGAGAAAAAGTTCATACCAAGATGTTTGTATACCTTTGCCCATTCGTAGACAACCTCAACAAGACCAAACTTGAGATTATCGCGTGCATACTCTTCAGGATCCACAGGCACCTCGTGCCTTTTTTGGAGTTGTCCTAACCTGATTGCCGTGTCATAGAGCCTAACGCAGAGAAAAGAAGAACAAAATACCATGTAAGCTGTTTTGGAAATCTTATAGGGCACAAGACACTAGGTGTGCCAAACAGAAAAGCACTAGAGGCAATCAACAACATAACTAACCTCTTTTTGGCATCAGCCAGTTTTGGAGTGAGAGATGGTTCTGATGCGTTCCGTTGTTGAAAAACAAATGCAGACATAATAGCCACAGCTTCTTCGGGTTCTAACTCATCCAACTGATTCTCGAACAAACATTCTGTTGTTATTAACTCCTCGCCAGAGTTCATTTCACATGCTACTCGGCCCTTAAGTTGCACGACAAGATCAGAATCTATGTAATGGATCTCCTTTAGTACATCGATCTGCACACACGATTTTTTTTTAAATGTTACAGCAAAAATCTTACATGGTAAAAAAAGATAGTATTGTTTGAGATGCGTGGTCCACACTCCAACAATATGATATTTCTCTCTTAAATCCTGGTCGCTGCCTTTTGAGCAGCAATCCATGGTAATTAGTCAATGATATTTTCCCGATACACACGTGCAGCTGGACCACTGGATTGAGTGTATATAACCAAATTCCATTAAAAAAAACTACCATTCTGATTTAGACTCACGACCAAACCATTGTTAGAATACAGTAGGATAGGGACCCGAAACATCCTATGCAGGACCCAAAACAGAAGTGATTGGACAAAGAAATCTTGAATTTTCTAATCCCTTGGATTTTGTTGTGCCACAAATAATGGATATTGTTCCTTAAGAAATTCCTTTTTTCTAATTTACCTAGTAGGACAGGAAAAAAGATGAAGAAGTCTTACTCTGCCTTGAAACTGTGGCATCTGCTGAAGTGCCTCATCTGACATTTGGTATTTCAGTTGATCCAGCTGATTCATGTACACCTTTTGCTCCTTCATCAATGACTTATGCTCCTTTAATTTTATACAACCATGGCACTTGTTTTTAGACATTTTTTCCAGTAGGTTGATATGTGCATGGTATCTTTTAACTTGATCCATGTCTTTCAATTTTAGATCTGCATTGCATATAAAATAAACAAGTTGAAACATTTTATCAAGAAGTCGAACTAAACATTTAAAGATGGGTTTACTCTTTCTAATTGAAAGGAACACCCAAATAAAACTCCGATTGGTTAACTAAATCGTAGTGTTGATGTTGCATCAGAGCATGGTTTTAAAGGTGTCCTTAAGGCGTCGAGGCGCTCCCCCTCCGCTTTGCAAAAAGGGGCACTTTAGGCACCTAGGCGTCCAAAGCGCCCGCCTAGGCGCCAAGGCGCCCCCTCCTCTTAAGGCATTAAGGCGTCGCCTTATAAACCATGCATCAGAGTACTTAAGACAACCTCTCTTGTACTAAGAAGATAGTGAAAACAAATAGTTACATGGTTCACTATTTGTTTGTGGTTTTAATAATTCTTGTTCATTCAAGTCTTATCTTCTCTAACACAAACACCTTAGGAATTAAGTGGAAGTATAATCCATGAGAAGATGAAACCATAGCCATAACTTATCCTACTTACAATATTGCCTGCAATTTAAACAATTTGGAATGTAATAATAAACTAATGGAACAAAATAATCAGCATGGCAGTTTAACCATCGGCAAATATATGTACCTTTTATTGCATCTAGTGCAGGAGGGTACTTTCCATCTAACTGCTCTTTAATAAGCATTTGAACAGTTTTAGTGTAAGCTGTTTTGCTACTGTCTTCAAGGAGTCCGACTTGATCAATCTTTATTTTGCTTGTACATATACTAATGATCTCTTTATTCTCCACAGCTCTTACTTCAAAACCCATTCCTGACGTGTCTCCTGTGTATGGTAACTTGATGTTGATAACACCTGAACTTTTCCTTGGTCTAGCCGAAGAGAAAAAATCATCTTGCATGCCACGTTTTCCTTTTGGTGGGATAACTAAATACCCTTGTTGAGAATCCCCTGGTCCCTTCTCATTTTGATTGCGCGAATTTGGGGCTAGTGCAGATGAAATGGAATCACCAGTCAGTACAAAAACAACATACTGCTTTAGTGCAGGGGATGGATTTTTCACGATTACGCCAAGCAAGTGATCATCATCCTGTCATATAAGACATACATTATAATGCAGAAAAGATACCACTGTTCTGCCAGTACCCACTTTGTAAAAAAAATAAGCAAAATTAATAAGCCTAATGCACCACTTTATCTCAACTCTACTGTCGTATAACAGAATCCATGGCAGAAAAGATGCTTCAATACTAGCAAACAAGTTAATTAAATGTGTGATGTCAAGAGGAACTTGAAATCAATTTAATTAAGGTAGAACTGAGGGTTGAACCCAAGCTGTCTAGCCCGCCATCCATGGTGCTAAGAAGTAAATTATATAGAAGTGACAGACTTCTTGCATCAAATCAAGTAAATTGTATAGAACTGCCGCAAGAAGCCGTAGTTAATGTAACATGTTTGAATGACTGGTCAAAAGTTCTTATCATTTAAACTGGAGCTGATGAGAAAGAAGCTCAAAGGTGGTACTACTTGGGGTCATGTAAAGATCAAGATTAATTTTGAACTCACGATTGATTTTGAGCCAAGTTCAACTCAAATTAGCTACTTGTGTTATACTCAAGTCACCTGAAATTTAGAATTTCTTCTCTTGTGTTGGGATCCTTATTTGTTTAATAAAAGGTAGTCAAATGGAATGCTTATTCATGGTATGACAACTAAGCAACAAATCATTGAAAGGAATGAACAAAACTAAAGCATGCATAAAATGCAACCCAATAAAATGAATACATACAGATTTGGATTTAACAACCACCAGTCTTCCAGGTGCAAGGAACTGCTGAGTAGTGTGCAGCAGCATAATTGCTTCTGTAACAAATTCCCTGTGTTCTTCAGCCTCTAAAAACATATCATAATATTCTTCAATAGCAGGCTCTCCTTTAATGCACCTGGGAATAGAAGAATGAATTAAAAAATAGATGATGCAGATAAAATAATTTAATTGCATGCAACTATATTGCTCTTCTTTATTACTACTCCATCCATTTAGCACTTATCAAAACGAATTACATGTTTCATAATGCTACTACTACATAGATGAAGACTGAACCACGCCAGGTAGGGGTCAAGCCTATGTCCTACTGTAAGCAAAAGAAAATACCAAGTATGAAACATATTAAGACAGCATCAGATATTGTATGTTACCCAAAATAAACACATCGCTGCAACTTAATAATATCCAAAGATCAGAAAGAGGACTGATACCGTGATATGAGCCCTCGGTCAACCCGACAGTACATCTGGTCCCACAAGGTGTTGCAGAAAATGATTATATTGCCACACTCCCATCTTTGGGGGTAAGATGAATAGTTCATGACAGAGAGGTAGATATCTAAGTTTCCAGATTAGATAACTAAACATTTCAATTTACGCAATCAAGTATTTTACTGTTTTTCTTTCTGCAACCAAGTCCTACAAGCTACTAATTTTTTTGGCTATAAGATAATGCTGCAAACTTGGACAGGCGAACAAAGGCTACTCCTCTAGAAATAGATTTTCGTTTTTGCTAGTCCAAAAAATGAGACTAGATCAACTTATTTGCTACTTGAATGTGAAATGTTGACACGTATCAACTTGGTAAATATGGGTTGATGTCTCACTCGATTGTCTTTGTAGGTTGACGCAGCATTTGCAGAAGCAGCTTTTCCTTCTGAGGCAAATCCTTCTGTGCATGGAATTCTGCGAAACTTCTCTTAAGCATGTCTTCCACCTACAAGAAAATACATCAATGAAAGATATTCACATTTCCACTGGAAGATTTGGAAAAGAGCTAAGTGGCACATATCTAAGACATAGTCACCCGTCTCACAACACTGAGAGTCAAATCAAATTGCGTATGTGTAGGAAAAAAGAAAATTTAACTTAACAAAGTTTATCATACATACTTTCCAGCTGATAATAACATTTACCACAGTGCAATCAATAATATGTTCATCCTATGCTCATTCCAAATCAGTGCCAATTGCAAGTTCTCGCGACATCGTGTCAAACATCAATGCAATTAAGCAGTCTCAGCCATTCAAATGTACCTAGACATCTGTGCACAACTGCACATGCTCTCACGATAATTTGTGGTGAGAGAATGTGCACAGATCTCAATGCACATCCAATGGTAGAGATAGTGGCAGCACCCACACATGCAAGGTACAAGGGGTTTTCCCAAATACAGATTCTGATTAACATATTCATCAAACAGGACAGACAATATGTAAGTGTTTTAAGAAGCAAATAACCTGAGTTGAGCAGTGCAGCTGTTAAGAATAGCAACTTGTATTCCCAGAAGTATAAGGGAAAAAATATATATGCAGGAAACCCCTTAAAACAATGGGGATATTCCACAGCTAACACATACATGTCTAACAGCAGCAAGAGCAACATACATGTCTAGCTCTTTTTTCAGTCTTTGGTCTATATTTCAAACATATATCTACATAATGCATGTACTTCTGTGCCCATGAGCTCAAGAAATCAGAAGACGGTTTATGAAGCAAATAAGCTGATTTGAGCAATTCAGCAAGAGGGATGATGTAAGTGTCAAAGTTTATGTTGCAGCTTTAAGTCTCCAAAAAAGTTGATACATTATATTTTAGTGCATGTGCAGCTGCGCTATGAGCTCAATAAATCAAACAAAAGTTGGCCATGGGCACACATCGAAATACAGAACTAAAATTTGAAAAATAACATGGCTAAGCAGGATGATTCCAATCGACATTGATAGGTATTACCTTAAGTTCCTCCACGCGTAGAAGATGTAGTATCATAGTGTATGTCAGTCGAAACTGAGATTCCAGTCGAGTTGGCTTTCCAACAAGAAGATTTTTCAAATCGCTTTCTTCAGGAATTTCATCACGACACATCATTATCACTGTGCCTATGGTATCAAGTCCTCTCCTACCAGCTCGTCCAGCCATTTGAATATACTCCCCTGGAAGCAACTTTCGATGTTCCTTTCCATCAAACTTTCTTAAAGTATCAAATACAACCTATTGAATTTGTAAAACTATAGTCAGGGGCACAGAGCAGTTTATCAGATTGTTGAGCTTAAAAAGGCATGGTAAGCTCATACCTACTACCCCCGTTTTTAAATGTAAGATGGTTTAGCCTTTTGCTAGATTCAAATGTATCTATCTGTATCTAGACACATTCTAGTGTGTATGTTCACTCACTCTAATCCGCATCTAGTCAACATGTGAAACATGTAAAACATCTTATATTTAGAAACGGAGGGAGTATAAACTAAGCATGAACTACAATTAGCTTGATTCGAAAGTGCAGACAAGACATAATAAAATCATTCTGTCCATCTGCCTGACTACAATTATGTTTGCACGAACTAAACACCTGTACATTATGTGTAAGCTGACAGCAAACTGCAGAATACTCCCTCTGTTCCATATTAGTTGACTTGCATTAATCCAATATGGATGTATCTATACTTGTTTAGTGTCTAGATACATCCGTTCTTAGACAAATGTGTGTCAAGTAATTTGGGATGGAGAAAGTATATTAGAAAAAGAAGCATGTCAATAAAAGCGTGTCAAACTGCAATCCATAATACCATCACTAGATAGTATTGCCCAAATAGACATATCTCGGGAAGGTGATGGATTGTTAAGTGGTAACAACTTCACACTTCCCACATGAATGAATCGAGAGAAATCTCTCAGATTGCACACTGTTAGTTCAAGTTTCAACTATTAAATAGTATAACTAAATGACCAATTAGCTTCCTGTTGCAATTATAATTAATTGGGAAGAAATAGTAGTTACCAGCCAGAACAAATTATGTTAGTTTAAACTACAAATATAAAGTATGTTTATATATCATGATTAGCAAATTCCTGTAATTATTCATTTTTCTTTTGACTGGGAACAATTAGAATTTGCAGAGATTTATCAGTTGCCCACACAGAAAAATGACGAGGCAATTGGTAATTTCATTACCACAGTTCAAATAGACACAAGTAAAACTATGAAGTGGGAGTGGGCTAGGTATAATAGCAGTCTGAAAGCGCACACGAGAAATAATAAAACACTGAAATCCTCCGTATGAGAGAAGAAACAAACAAGAACTCACCGTTCTTGCTGGAGCATTAACACCCATTGCAAATGTCTCGGTTGAAAACAGTACCTGCAACGAGTTCAAGCAAGTTAACAGGTCGCCACTCAGTTAATTAATAAAATAGAACTGCAGTAAACATGCTACTCCCTCCGTTCCATGATATAAGGTGTCTAAGGTTTTGGCACGAATATTAAGACGTCAGTATTTTGCATGCGGTGGTCTCATTTTGTTTAGACAAAAATCGAGAGAGGGGAATTACTAATAGTCATAAATTGAAAACAATAGGTCAAATGCCTCCTTTCTAGATTGTGACTCGTTTTTCGATGAGTAAAATTGCCTATAAATCGTAATACACCTTATATTTTGAAAAATTTCTTAAAACCTTAGACACCTTATATTAAGGAACGGAGGGAGTACTATTTAAGAGAACTGTTTAGCCAGTGGCTTTTTTTAGGAAGTTGAGCCAGTAGCTGACAACAGTAAGTTGATCTGAAGAACTGTGTTGCTGTTAGGCGGCTCACTCAAGTCATCTTCTGTGCATCATACTGGTTTTTTAGTTTGCCGGCACTGGTTATTCAAGCAGTGCATTGCCGGCTAGTAGTCAATGGTAAGCATTTACATTTATTTACTCTAGCAAATATTCAACAACATATAACCCTTCAGGCTTAGTACTAAGACAAAAACTAAACTACCAAAAAGGAAAAGGTTGTTATCCTGGTTAGCTAAGTACAGCAGCTTCTAACATGTAGCTGAAATATAAACAAAAAGGTTCACTTTACCCTCACAAGTATAGTGCCTGAACATTCAGCCCTCTCAACTATCAAACGGGAAATCTGACCCTCCCAGATTCCAAAAACGATGCACAAAACCCTCTAGAGCGGTTTTGCCACTTTGGTAATAGTTCTCACAAGTGGAGCTCCAGCCATTGAGGTAACGAGGTGGCGGCCAGGGAAGAGGAGCAGGTGAACGGTAGGAGGAAGATGACATGTGGAGTCGTGATGATTTGATTGTCCAATCTACCAACTTATTCACGTTGGAGTTCCATGTTTTCAAAATTACTGCCACCGTTGAAATACCACCATAGAGGGTCATGTCCACCGGTTTCAAAAGTTGAGAAGATCAGAGCTCAGGTGAACGGTAGGAGGAAGATGACATGTGGAGTCGTGATGATTTGATTGTCCAATCTACCAACTTATTCACGTTGGAGTTGATGAGGGACAGTAGAGAAATAAAATAACATAAACTAGGAGTCATATCTGGTGTAGTGGCTTCTACACACTTCTACTATATCCTACATATTTTGGCACTATAGTCATATGTAGTGTGGTGGCTTCTAGAGTGTTCCAGCCATGTAGAGTAGCCATGTTGTTTGTATTTACTTTCCTAACTTTAGATAGTGTTCTCTAGAACACTCTAG
The DNA here is from genome assembly GCA_026929855.1 of Poa annua. NCBI lineage: Eukaryota > Viridiplantae > Streptophyta > Magnoliopsida > Poales > Poaceae > Poa > Poa annua. The sequence goes on from CM049436.1 coordinate 12,021,059, forward strand.
CTAGAAGTAGAGCTAAGTAGTGAAGGCTCATGAAGCCTATAAATAGAGGTCCTCACCTCTACCTATGGGACCAGACTTTGTACCCACTACCTACTAATAAAAAGGAACTTTGTGTTCTATCCTAGAGATCTTGGATTAGATCTTGTGTGCCAAGAGTTTGGACTGAACTCTTGACAACTCACGCCTCTAGAGCGATATCTAGCTCGGCACGTTGAAGTGGTTCCTTCAACATTTGTGCTGGTCATATTGTAGCAGCAAGGTGGAGTTGTTCCTTCACAACCTTGTGCTGCATCAGGTGGTATCAGAGCCTTGCTGATCCGTACCAGTTCTTGGTGTAGTCTTTGAAAGTAAGCTGCAACAAGCAATGGAAGAATTGGGAAAGAGAATAGATGCTACAGAGCAGCAAATCCAAGCACTACGTGAAGATCTTAACCGGAGATTCGATCAGCTCGTGGAGATGATCAGAAAGGGTGTTCCTCCTACTGCTAATGAGGGAGAATCATCAAAAGAGCAGGAAGATGTTCAGCAGCGGAGGAAGGGAAGTCATCTCGAAGCAAAAACACCTCATCGACATGCGGTTCAGCGTACCTCAAGAAGGCCAACTCATGCTGAAACTTCGGAAGATGAAGAATATGATGAGACCCTTGAAGAACCTGATCTCTATACATATCCAAGAGTACCCAACCCTGCATATGCAAGGGATGCATACAAGGTGAAAGCTGAGATCCCAACTTTTAATGGAAATGTTGATATCGAAGGGTGCCTTGATTGGTTATATGAAGTGGAGACTTTCTTGGAGGTCATGAATATTCCCGAAGACCGTAGAGTTTCTTTGGTCGCATACAAGTTGAAAGGAGGAGCTGGTGCATGGTGGCATCGCCTTCAAGAAGACCGCAGACTAAGAGGAGAACCTCGTGTGAGATCTTGGCGGCAGATGAAGAGTCTTTTAAAAGGGAGATTCTTGCCTGCAGATTATGATCAGATCCTATTTATTCAGTTTCAAAACTGTGCTCAAGGGAAGAGGACCGTTTCGGAATATACGGAAGAATTCCTGAGGCTACAAGTGAGGTGCAACCTTGCTGAAACTGAAGATCAACAAGTTGCAAGGTACATCAATGGTCTCAATGATACTATTCAGGATCGTTTGATGATGCAACAAATTTGGTCCATTGACCAAGCACAAGCTCTAGCGTTAAAAGCTGAGAGGTTGGTAAGGACAAGAAAGGCAAGTAAGACTCCATATCCTCATACTGAAGGTTTATCTAGGAGTCACTCCCATATAGTGGAAGAGAAATCCGCTCAACCCAAGACAAAACAACCTGCCCCAAGGCAAGCTGGCAAGAGTAGGACAAAGCCGGTGATAAAATGCTATAAATGTGGTGAAGAGGGACATGTATCTAGCAATTGCCCATTGAGAAAATTCGTCAACACAACCGTCCATGATGATGAAGATAACGAAGAGTATGAATCTGAGGATGTAGAAGGACAAGATGTTTGTGAAGAAGAGGGTGAAGAGGTGGTGTGTGTGATTCAACGTCTTTTGTGCTCAACACCACAATCAGACAACACACAACGGAAGAAAATATTTGAGAGCAAATGCACGGTGAATGGCAAGGTATGCAAATTAGTGATTGACAGTTGCAGCTGCGAGAATCTTATCTCCCAGAATTTGGTGAACCATTTAAAGCTTGAGACTCATGATCATCCAAACCCCTACAATATTGGATGGATCAAGAAAGGAGTGAACATGAAGATCACCAAACAATGCAACCTGCCACTCTCTTTGGGTAAGTATTATCGCTCTAATGTGTTGTGTGATGTTGTTGATATGGATGCCAGCCATGTTCTTCTTGGGAGGCCTTGGCAGTTTGATGTGGATTCTACACACAAAGGGAAGGAAAACTCCTACTCTTTCACTTGGAATAAGCGAAAGATCATTATACTACCAAACCAATCAGATCATAAAACCTCTAAGGAGGAGGAGAAGAACATGTTGACTATTTCACACACCTCTAGTGAGTTTATGGAAGACTTAAAGGAGGCAAATGTGTGTGCTGCACTTATTGTGAAAGGTGAAGAACAACCGATCGTTGAAATTCCAACAAAGGTACATGGCCTACTAGCTGAATTTCAGAGCATACTTGGAGAGCCACAAGGCCTACCGCCAATGAGAGGAATTCAACATCGAATTGACTTAATTCCAGGAGCAAGTCTTCCTAATCTCCCACACTACCGAATGAGCCCAAAAGAGCATGCTATACTGAAGGAAAAGGTGGAGGAATTGTTACAGAAGGGGCACATTCGAGAAAGTATCAGTCCATGCGCCGTACCAGCTTTGATCACGCCAAAGAAGGACGGATCTTGGCGTATGTGTACGGATAGTAGAGCCATCAACAAGATCACCGTAAGGTATAGATTCCCTATCCCCCGTTTGGATGACATGTTAGATCAACTTAGTGGAGCAAAAGTGTTCACAAAGCTCGATTTGAAGAGCGGATATCATCAAATTCGCATTAGGCCCGGGGATGAATGGAAAACAGCATTCAAGACAAAGGAAGGGTTGTTTGAATGGATGGTCATGCCATTTGGACTCTCAAATGCGCCGAGTACCTTCATGCACTTGATGAACCAGGTACTTCGACCCTTCTTATCCCACTTTGTTGTGGTTTATTTTGATGACATCTTGATATATAGTAAGGATGAAGATGAACACTTGGATCACATCCATAAGGTGCTATGTGTACTAAAGGAAAACGAACTTTATGTCAACCTGAAGAAATGTGTTTTCCTTCAAACACGACTTATTTTCTTGGGTTTTGTCATAACAAGTGAGGGCATTCATGTTGATGACTCTAAAGTTGAAGCAATCAGAGAATGGCCAACTCCAAAGACTATTTCGGAGGTGAGAAGTTTTCATGGTCTTGCAACGTTCTATAGGCGGTTTGTAAAGAATTTCAGTACGATCATGGCACCAATCACTGAATGTCTAAAGAAAGGAAAATTTCATTGGAACGAATTGGCTGAAGCTAGTTTCAAGGAAATAAAGGAAAGATTGTCACAAGCACCTGTCTTGGTGCTACCTGATTTTGGTAAGACTTTTGAGTTGGAGTGCGATGCAAGTGGAGTAGGCATTGGGGCTGTTCTATCTCAAGAACGAAAACCCATTGCTTTCTTCAGTGAGAAGCTAAGCGAAGCAAGGCAAAAGTGGAGTACATATCAACATGAATTATATGCTATTTTCAGGGCTTTAAAGACTTGGGAAGTCTATTTGTTGCCTAAGGAGTTTATTGTCTACACTGACCATCAATCCTTGAAGCATTTTAGGAATCAAAAGCATGTGGATCGCATGCTAGCAAGATGGGCTGCATATTTGGAGAGGTTTAATTATCTCATTGTGCACAAATCTGGGGCCACCAACAGAGTAGCCGACGCTTTGAGTCGTCGTGCATGCCTCTTGACTTCTTTTGAGGCCGAACTTCCCGGCATGGATCAACTAAAGGAATTGTATGAGGAGGACGAAGACTTTGGCCACGTTTGGGTAAAGCACATGAGGGGCCAACCATTAGGTGACGACTATTTGGTGCAAGATGGCTATCTCTTTAAGAATGATCGCTTGTGCATCCCAAGAAGTTCTCTACGTGACAAGTTAATTAGAGAACTCCATTCAAGTGATCTTAGTGGCCATGTTGGACGCGATAAGACTATTGCTAATCTTGAGGCTCGATACTTTTGGCCACAACTGAAGAGAGATGCTGGAAAGTTTGTCCAACGATGCCCCGTATGTCAAACCTGGAAAGGTCAAGTCACGAACACAGGGTTGTACATGCCTTTGTCGATCCCTGAAGCTCCATGGGAGGATCTCTCTATGGACTTTGTCTTGGGTTTGCCAAGAACAAGACGCGGAAATGATGCAGTGTTTGTCGTGGTGGATAGATTTTCTAAAATGGCTCATTTCATTCCATGCCGTAAGACAACAGATGCTCATCATGTGGCAAATCTGTTCTTCCGAGAAGTGGTGAGACTTCATGGGGTTCCAAGGTCCATTGTCTCAGACCGTGATAGCAAGTTTCTTGCTGCATTTTGGCTCACTTTGTGGAAGCAGTTTAACACTGAATTAAAATTCTCTAGTACTGCTCACCCACAAACAGATGGTCAGACGGAAGTTGTGAACAAGTTTTTGGGTAATCTGATTCGTTGCATATGTGGAGATAGAAAGGGACAGTGGGATTTGGCTTTATCCCTTGCTGAATTCTCCTACAACAACTCCAAGCATAGATCAACAGGAAGGATTCCTTTCTCTATTGTCTACACTAAAGTTCCAACACATGTGGTGGATCTAGTGAAGCTACCATCAAGGGGAAACTCAAAGGCAGCATTGTCCTTTGCTGATAACTACACTGAACTATTTGAAGAAATTCACCGTGTGTTGGAGGCACAAAATCTGAAGTATAAACAGTTAGCTGATTGCAAACGAAGGATGAAGTCATTCCAAGTTGGTGACAAGGTAATGGTATACCTGCGCAAGGAAAGACTGCCTTTAGGCATCAAAGGGAAGCTTAGGCAGCGGAAATATGGACCCTTCTCAATTCTGAGAAAGATAAATGATAATGCTTATGTGATAGATCTTCCAACTGAGATAGGAATCTCCAATACATTCAATGTGGCAGACTTGGCTCTTTATCATCCGGAACAAGCGCTTTATGAGGATAACTCGAGGTCGAGTTCTAAACAACCAGGGGAGGATGATGAGGGACAGTAGAGAAATAAAATAACATAAACTAGGAGTCATATCTGGTGTAGTGGCTTCTACACACTTCTACTATATCCTACATATTTTGGCACTATAGTCATATGTAGTGTGGTGGCTTCTAGAGTGTTCCAGCCATGTAGAGTAGCCATGTTGTTTGTATTTACTTTCCTAACTTTAGATAGTGTTCTCTAGAACACTCTAGCTAGAAGTAGAGCTAAGTAGTGAAGGCTCATGAAGCCTATAAATAGAGGTCCTCACCTCTACCTATGGGACCAGACTTTGTACCCACTACCTACTAATAAAAAGGAACTTTGTGTTCTATCCTAGAGATCTTGGATTAGATCTTGTGTGCCAAGAGTTTGGACTGAACTCTTGACAACTCACGCCTCTAGAGCGATATCTAGCTCGGCACGTTGAAGTGGTTCCTTCAACATTTGTGCTGGTCATATTGTAGCAGCAAGGTGGAGTTGTTCCTTCACAACCTTGTGCTGCATCAGGAGTTCCATGTTTTCAAAATTACTGCCACCGTTGAAATACCACCATAGAGGGTCATGTCCACCGGTTTCAAAAGTTGAGAAGATCAGAGCTCAGGTGTCCAGGTTTATAGTTGACAGGGTTAAGTGCGCCAGGGTGAAGTATGCTAAATGTAACCTTTTTTCAAATATGAAATGTCTGCTAGATGTTCAAAGCTTAACCTTGATCACACCACGACAAAACAGCATCTCAACTACTTCTTTCACAATAGGAAGAAGCCCAGCATGGTGAACTCCAATTCCTCTTCGAAGAAGGCTTTGTATTCCTACAACCTAACAAAAGATGTCAAAGTCTCAAACATCAAAAGAACATCAAGCTTACAAGACAAAAAAAAACTTTCTGTGCTATTGGATAACCTGAGGAAGGTTCCTGTCAGATCCTTTGAGGCGTGAAAAGGCCTTATCACAAAAGACACGGATTTCGCTTTTATCAGAATTACTGGTGAGATCAGCAGCAAACATGCTCTCTGCTGATCTATCACACCTGTTCTTTGAGAAGCAAAAGATTACCACCTGCAAAAAAAAACCATAAAAAGGATCAGAATAGCTCATCTCAATTGTAAAGTAACGTAAAATATACAAAGGAAAGTTATGTTCATGGCCAGACTGATGAGATGAACTGGTATTTTACAATGGAGTGTTAGCTTCAGCATGTACATTGAAAAGTAATATTTAAAATCAGATTAACATGAGGTCCAAAAGAACATGTCATGAATTGTAACATGGAGCGAAATGTCAAAAGCAATCTTTCTCACATACAGGCACAAGTGATTTCTTCAGAAGGTTATTTATAAGCGGCATCCAGAATAAATCTGATCTCCTTGGCCCTGAGGTGCTATGCTGAATTGCTGCCACTCCTGAATTGGTATGGTGGTGCTTTGGGTTCTTCTGATCTCTCCCTTTACTAGATGCGTCTGGATTTCTGCCTTGAGTTCCAGCACGTGCCGCAGGAGTTCCTGATTTTGTACCAGGTTTCGCTCCAAATTTATTTGAATTTTTTATTTTGAAAGTGTCCTTGGCTTCTCTAAATCCTTGGGTAAGAAATATATCCTTTTCACATACTTTGTATACCTCTCCAGAGTAGAACAGGCAATGCTCGAGGGGGACAGGCCTTTTGTTAGTCCTGTTGAAATATAGTGGTCATGTTGTGATGCAAACTGTAATATGAAGTAGATATACTTTTCAAATGAGCTTAAGAACAGGAAGCATGTCATTACAAAAATGTAGTTAAGGAGGTCAAATTATTAGACTGTAAGGCACCAAACTATTTGACCTCACCTAAATTCTAATATTGTTGAAGCTCCTACACGATTGAATTATGTGCAACCAATCCAAAAAGGTATCTTGTCTTGCACCCCACCCATCGGAAAGGGTAACCACTGGTATACGTTGGCAGTAGCAGTTCTGTATGTAAACTGTTGTCCATATATTAGAAGTTAGAAGAAGAAGATGGCGTTCCAGAAATACCCCCTTAGGAAAAACGAAAGGGCAAGAAGCAGAATGGCACTCTCCCCTTCCAATATAAACATGTCGACTGGAGTGGGGTACCCCAAACTGTTTCCTCTGGCTGACCCAACTCCATCCCATTTAACTTATGTTATACTTTTAGAGGTGAGCTCATTTAGAGCATCCCCACTCCCCCCCCCCCCCCCCCAAAGGCCCCCCATAGGCCTATGGGGGGTGCCGGCGCCAAAAAACGCGTCCAGCCGCAGCCCCCAATTTTGTTTTGGCGCCGGCGCGGCCCAAATAGAACTCTGGCGCCCCCAGGCCGAACCCAATACACAGGGGGGCTAGCGGGGCGCCGGCGCGACGAAAACACGCCGCGGGCCATACCTGTCGGCGAGAGAGGCAGAAAACCCACCCCCACCTTGCCCCTTTTTTCCTAGCGACGGCCACCGAGGCGCAACCACCCCTGCCCGCCGCCACCACCCCTCTCCACCGGAGCTCGTTCGCCGCCGTCCACCTCTCCTCCCCAGCGCGACCACCCCTCCCCGCCGCGCAGCACCCACCGCCGTGCACCAACGCCACACGAACACCTCCGTTCCCACCGCGGACGCACCGTGCACGCGAGGTGTTCGACGCTGTGCTCAGGCCATAGACTCCGACGATGAGGCGGTGCTCGCCGCCTTGATGGACGAGGAGGTGGCTGCGGCGACGCTGGAAAGGGAAGGGGGCATAGACGAGGAGCATATGCAGATCCTCGTCTCCCTCCTCGCCATGATCGCCGAGGACAAGCCAATCGTTGGCGGTTCTGCGCCTGGACGCCGCAAGAGCAGGCCGAGGCAGAGGATGGAAGGGTACTGCATGCTGTGGGCAGACTATTTCAGCGACGATCCGGTGCACGGCGAGATCAAATTTCGTCGGCGTTTCAGGATGACTCGGCGGCTGTTTCTTAAGATTGTCGAGTCTTTGAGAGAGTTCGATGATTACTTCAAGCTTAAGAGAGATGCCGTTGGTTTGCTTGGATTCTCGACAATCCAGAAATGCACGGTCGCCCTCCGGATGCTTGCATATGGAATGCCTGGAGATGCACAGGACGACTACCTGCGCATGGCTGAGTCCACGGCGATTGACTGCATGTACAGGTTTTGCAGGGCTATTGTGGCAGTGTTTGGAAAGAAGTATCTGCGCACACCTAATGCAGAAGACACAGCTCGGATCATGAAGCAGAACGCTGAGAGAGGCTTTCCTGGGATGATTGGAAGCATCGACTGTATGCACTGGGGTTGGAAGAACTGTCCATTTGCATATCAAGGCATGTACAAGGGTCACAGAGGATCATGCAGTGTGGTGCTTGAGGCAGTGGCAGATCAGGATTTGTGGATTTGGCATCCTTTCTTCGGGATGGCAGGATCACACAATGACATTAATGTGCTGCAGTGCTCTAATATGTTTGCCAAGGTTGTCGAAGGCACTGCTCCTCCTGTGAACTTTGAGATCAACAACCACCAGTATGACAAGGCATACTATCTGGCAGATGGCATCTATCCAAGATGGTCAACATTTGTCAAGACCATCTCAAACCCTGCGCCTGGAGGCAAAAAAACTTGGTTTGCTCAGCAGCAAGAGTCTTGCAGGAAGGATGTGGAGCGAGCATTTGGTGTGCTGCAGTCTCGATGGTCCATTGTACGGTTCCCAGCTCTTACTTGGTCCAAAGATCAGATGTGGGAGGTCATGACTGCCTGTGTGATCATGCACAACATGATCATCGACGACGAGCGGGAATTTCCAGTCTTTGACACTGAGCTGTATGAACGGCAGGGGCCTCTTGCAGAGATTGATCGCAATGTCCCTCCAGCGTTTACAGAGTTTCTCGCGAGGCGGCAAGAGCTACGAGACACAAACACTCATCACCAGTTGCAAGATGATCTGGTGGAGCATTTGTGGATGCTGAAAGGAGAAGATGCATGATTTGATCTATTTGTCATTGTTTATTTTCAGTCATTTGTTTATTTGCTTGTGTGAAACTTTAATTATTTGAGTGTGCGGTTTGTAAAACTATTATTATTTGCTTCCCTAAAACTCTAATAAATTAGTTACATTTATGTTTATTTTGATTCATATTTCATAAAAAAAAATTAGTTTTGGGGGCCGAATGGGGAGGCCGGCTGGGCGCCGGGTCCTCCCCATTCTGGCGACCACGCCGGCTCCCCCCATACGAGCGCAAAATCGCCTGTTTTGGACGCCGTTTGGGGGGGGGGGGGGGGCGAGTGGGGATGCTCTTAGCTCCTATATCTATCTCTCTGAGTGTATTTTCATTCTCCCAAAGGACAAATGCACACTCATGGTAGGCAAATATTTGACACCAAATGACACATTTTGTTCCATGAAAGATGAGTAATCAAATAATGCAAGCCATGTACCCACTACAATTTGCATGCATGCACTAACCACTATCACCTGAATTATCTCGATGATTCGCGCGGCTTGGCCATCTAACAAATAGTTGACTCAAGCAAGCTACATGGAGCAACTTAACATACATAACATGTGAACTTAATCTCCTCATGTGTTTTCTTCTCCAGGATACAAGTGTGCACCTCTTCATCCATAGTGCTAGTAAGTTTAGTAGGTGTATAGATCACTAATGGACCATATGAGATGTTATTAATTTATAATAAAAATGGAAAAAAATGGCCAATAGGGTAAATCCTAATTAGCATATAGGCTTATACCAATAGAAACAGTTATCAAGATTTTTATTGCACAAAATACTATAGTAGAGGGGTTGGTCGAAATTAACAGAACTAGATTAGAGGGGCCTGATTACACAAAGATCAAATATGTGCAGAGGCAAACTGTGCATTTTTTCCCACTTAAAATGATAATATGTTACACTTACGTTGTGACACGAATTTTCTTCTGTTTTGTTCGGCCAATCCAGTCAGCAAATTCAACTGTATTTGGAACCTGGCAGAATAATTAAAAGTCAACCCTAAAGTGAACCTGAACATGAGCGAAATAGTATTAGAGTAACAAACTTCAGAATTTCATAGCACACCAGGATAAAGGTAGTTTTGTGATGTATTTAATATGTTAATTTTGGAATCGAATTGTTATATTAACAAACGCTTACCAATTACTGTGGTCGCTACAAACAGTAATAGTTCTGGTTGAATACTGTAGGCTGTAGCAACCCAAAACTTGCATAACCATAACCAGCAACAGATTTACCTTCTAATACATGTGTGGCATAATCTAGATCCCTGGATCTGTGTAACTTACATGCTATGGCCGTACTTGCATGCTATGGAACTTACACAATCAAACTATCTTGTGTACTAATGTACTATGAAACTTACAAATCATACTTGCCATAACTATGACCAATCACGGAATCACCTTAACATGAAACTTACGAATCATACTTGCCATAACTATGACCAATCACGGAATCACCTTAACATCTTCAGCATCAATTAAGAATCCAAAAGCAACTGAATAGTCATAGTATTCCCTGTTCTGAACTACTATATACTACATTAATGACATGCTATTGTACTTGACATGACTCAACTATTATCAACTAACAGTTTCAGCATCAATAATGTCTATATCATATTTGGGTGATTGCAACACTAATAAGTAATAACAGAGTTGCAGTTTTCACTAAATCGGTCTATCCATACCGTTGCTGAAAGGAGGACAATGTTAATGTGCTTTGGGAGCATTATGATAACTTCCTCCCAAACAACACCTCTCTCGGCATCATTGACATAATGGACTTCATCAAAAATTACCTGATTGCATCATCAATCACATATCAGACACATTAACCATGACCCCTTACTAAGGTTACATAATGTAAAGTGGAAAGTGAATAATTAAAGCATATTACACCAAGAAGAGAAACAGAGATGTAATGACGTACCCATTCAATATCCCGTATAATATCAGCCCCTCTGTAGAGCATTGAACGTAATATTTCCGTTGTCATAATTAAGCAAGTTGCCTCTGGTCTGATGCTAACATCTCCAGTAAGAAGTCCCACATCAAACTTCCCGCAGAAATCTCGATATTTCTGGTTGCTGATAGTTTTAATGGGAGCAGTATAGACAGCCCTGGTGCAATGCTGCATAGTAACACTGTCTATTATTACAGTGTCCACACTTGCATTATTTTTATCAAGACATATAATTTTTTGTTATTTGGGAGGGTTTCAATGAACTGCTACAGTACACAGAGAAGTTGTAACAACTAGCATAACTGCATAAGTGTGTATTACTTAAGACATATCTACTGACAAAAGTAAAAGTGAACATGTATCAGGAATACTGCGTACTTCTCAAAGCAACTATAAAGTAATAATAAGCTAGAGATCTCCCTCTAACTCAAGAAGATTGCTGACTGCAAACAACAGAGTAAATAAGAAGCGTGCAATGCCACAGTTTATAAAAATGCAAAGAAATGTATCAGTGAAAACAGCCATACTTTTGTTGCCAAAGCAAAGGCATACTCTGCAACAACCGTCTTTCCTGCTGATGTATGAGCCGCCACAAAGACTGATTCTCCCTTCTCGAGATAATATATAGCCTATTTATGATAGATGCAAAGAATATTTGTTAGTGATTACATCAAGCATTCAATATCATACTATTCGAACAAATAGGTGATAACAAACAGAGAAATAGTGCTTGCTCATGCACGTATGCATAACCCCGACATGAGGTATTAAATATATAGAGGAAGGAAACATCCTTCTCACTTGATGTTTCCTCATTCAAAACTCATATGACAATCTTGTCAGAATCAAGGGCGTAAGAGGGTGAAAAGACGAGAATAAGTTTGCCAATGTTGATAGCTGACATGTACAAAGAAAAACGGTGACTAATTCCCATACAAATTTAAAAATCATTTCATACAGTTGCTGGGTGGGTTGAAACTGAACGTTTTCAATTCGTGGTAAATTACAAGGCAAGGGTGTAGACTGTCAAAGCAAAGATATAGTACCACACTATCACCGATTCACCGGTGAACGGACCACTACACATGCATGTAATATGGTTGTGCCTACTGAACTTCATTTAAAAAGAAATCTGGTTCATGTTATTGGACGACATAGCATGCTACATGCTCGTCAGCATAGAAAGATAGAAGGCACAGATGCTAATGAGTATCTTACCTCCTTCTGGAACTTATCCAACTCAAAGGGATATTCGATTGCCATATCTGGAACAAGTTTGTGGAAGTTTGTCACAATGCCATCATCCCCAACAAGAAGTGCCCAATCCTATTAGTGAACAGAAACAAATAACAATCAGTTTCCTCAGAAAACTGTGTTGCTGCTTCTGCAACACCAATGAAGATAATAGAATAAGAAACACCACAGACAAAACGAGTTGCTTTTTTTAATAAAGTGCACCTACCGTGCCTTCCTGAGATGGCTTATCATCAACTAATCCACTCGTTTCTCTGCGAGTATCTTGCACTTCGGATGATAACATTTTATCCAAGTCAATTTGAGCATCAGAAACATCACCTATAACATTAACTTCCTGTTTGTCAGCGTCTTCCCGTGCAAGAGTTTCAGAATCATCTTGTAACTTATCAACTTTTTGTTCGTTGACATCTGCAAATAGGAAATGGAAAGCTTAACATTAAACTGGATAACACTGATAAACATTCAAAAACATCAAGCATCTGTAGACTATGCACAGTTTTCTTTTCAGTAACCGTAGTCTATACATAAATATTTTTTCGAGAAATGTAGTCAACATAGTAGTAATATGTATTTTCATCAATAACTGGAGCATATGACATACAATGGCAATAAATTACCATTGGTTCCCTCATCTCTAGCCAATTGCTCGAAATCATCTTCACGAGACACAATGTTGGCATCATCATCCCAAGCTATCTTGAACAAATCATCAAACTGCACGGAGTACTTATCCTGCAGGACCATGGGGAAATCAGAATATAATGCCAAAACTGCAGGTAAATGTGGATGTTGAATTGTAAGCATTTAGGCTTGTTACCATCGTATCATCTGGTGAAGATGCAGGTTGCTCCTCGGCCCGCTCCCCATCTCGAAAACACTTCCAATGACTGTTATACTCCTATAGCATAGGACATTAATTTCTACTGTCATACGCAGCATCCCTTACTTATATTAAATAAACACACTTAGATATTTAACAATGATCAAACCTTCAACTGGCCCAAGTCCAATCCCTTGGGGAACCCTGGCGGAGCGGTTAGGGCCGGGCCACCATTCATAATCTCCTGCACCCAATCGCCATTTCGTGCACCCTCCGGAAATGCCTTCTCCAATGCTGCCGCCTCAGCCGCGTCGTCTTGCAGGCCGCCCGGGCGGAACGGCCGACTGTTCACTCTCCCCCTGACAAAGTCCTTGGCCGGGCCAGGCATCCGTGGCACCATCCCCCCAGTCCCCGAGTCAAACACTTGGCTCATCTCCATCTGCACAGACTCGGGGTCCCAAACTTGCGGCTCCTCCTCTGACGACGACAGCCGCCGGCGGAAAGGCGGCTCCCAGGAGGGGACGAGCACGGTGCGCGGGGCGGAGGGCTCCAGAGGCGGCTTGGCCAGGTCGAACCAGTCCATATCCCACACCCTGGCGTCATTGGCCGCGGTGGGGATGTAGAGCTCGGGGTTGAGGTAATTGGCCTCGAGGTACTCCTTCACGCTGCTCGGACTCTCCGGCGGGTAGGCCGGCGGCTGCGGTTGCCGTTGCAGCAGCAGCGGGTTTAGTTAGGGTTCACACTTCGCATTGGGTAAGAACAGAACTTACAGTGTAATAAGGTGGAGCTGGTGGGTCGCGTACCAGGACGAAGTCGGGTATAGGGCTGGGCGGGTGAGGGGTAGGGTCGAGGCGGAGGTGGCCGCCGTGGCCGGAGAAGCTGATGCGGAACGGCACCTCGCTCGCCGGGGACGGGGTGAGGTCGTCCATCGAGGCCCCCGCGCTGAGGCGGTCCGTGTATCTCTTGACTGAGCTTCAGAAGCTTATTAGGGCGCGGACGGAAGCTAAGCGGCGGCCGGAGTTGGGGCCGTAAGCGGGCGGCACCGGAGATGGGGGCGGCGATGGCGTCGGCTCGGCTATTCGCATACTCCGGTGCGTCGGGTCTGGCTAATCGACTCGCCTAGGCCGCTCGGCTACCACGGTCCACGGTGCGATCAGACCAGGTTACACGGACTCAATAAAGGCACGCAAAATGAGTTTATGTTCAGAATAAAAAACGTAAATCCAGCTCAAAAAGGCCGAAGTGACGTGATAAAGGGCATGAGATACGAATGCAAGATTCACAGGTTATTTGAGAGACACTAGTATTTTCCTTGATATAAGGTGTAGGGCTCATTTGATTTAAAGGAATTTCATACGATTTTTTAAGGAATTGATTCTATAGGATTTTTTTACATTAGTCGGGATTAATTCCTCTAGAAACTTCTCCTATAGGATTCATAGAACTACGTCTTATAGGAATTCTAACATTCATTCCAACTTTTTTTACAATTCATTACACAATTGCTCTTTCCAAATAATTTAGCTAGACATGATATTTCAATCATATGGATTTTCTATTACTGCATTTTTCCAAAGACGTCGGTGTTTTACATTTGATGGACTCATTTTTTTCTGAAAAAGGAGACCCTAATAGTTATAAATTGAAAACAATAGGTCAAACCCCTCCTTCCAGATTGTGACACGTCCTTATTAAAAAAATCTCAAAATCTTAAACACTTTATATCAAAAAACGGAGGGAATATTTTTTTGCAAAGTACGAAGAGGCAGGCATGTGCATGAGAGATTCGTACCCGTAAATTTTTTTTTTTCGAAAGGTCTACCCGTAAATATTGAAATCACAGGTTTATTGAGTGATACTATTTTTTTTGTAAATTATAAAGAGGCACACATGTACACACCCACAACTACACTTTCACCGTCCAAGAGAGTCCTACTCGTATATATATTAAAAAGGAGGTTGACCAAAAGATGTTTTATAGAGGGTGGGAGGGGGGAGAAATTTCTGTACATAAGAGCGCCATCACCATAGACGAGTTGGTCATAGACGACCACACTAGATTATGTCATCGTCTCATCAGATCTTCAACATGAGCAGAATGGAGGGCCGAGCTTGCAGAAGACCATCACATTCCCTATGCATCGACATGTGCCTGTAGCGTGCGAGTATGGACACATGTTTTGTTTCGATGACTATGGAGGCTGAGAGCTCTTTCAAAATCGGTATGGGTGAGGTAGTGGAGGGCCATGTGGCTCACCATCTTGAATCTTGTTGAGCAGAGAGGACATGCAGCTTCATCACATTGGCGGTAGTTTTACGTAACATCTAAGTGAACATGCCTCTTATTCATACACTCAAAAAGAGTCGAAATAAACTCACAAACCTTATTAGATTCCTAATGAACACGATATAATATGTGTCACAATGTGACCAACATTTAAACCCTGGTAGATATAGGCATGTTTCTGCAACTCTATCACCCCACCAAGGGGGTAGATCACTTATTATGGAGGGGTTATAGGCTTGTAGCATTATCATCAATCTCCTACGTAAATTCTATTTCATTAGAGATAAGCCCCTCGTGTTACATCCTACATGGTAAAATCAATGGTTTACATTATATTATCGACAATGCCTAAAAGACTAATAAGACAATTTCAGCACTAGGTAAATACCCGTGAGTTACTGTGGACAAAACAGATTTGATAGACCAATATATATTTTTAGGGTAATTTCTATTGGAAGAAAAAAATGGCGTACTTGGACTCCCATAGCAAGCATGCCATTTTTGACATTCTTAGACATATTCGAATTGTTTTGCGTGCCTTGTACATTGGCTTTTACCTTTCCGTCATTTTGCTATAGGATTACGGGTGAACCGCCGTATTGGAATCCAACAATGGCATTTTTCGTTGTTTGTATAAGGGCATATACAATGGTTGATAATGTGGCCTTATTTTAAACTCGTCATGTAATATAATATACATATGACAATAAACATGTTGTATTACTTGTATAATGATTTATTTTTGTCTTATCTCTGCTAATCAGATATCCTAAATATGTGGTAAGACAAATATTGGTACGAGTAATCTTTTAGCTAATAGAAGACAAATTTATTTGTTCGTTTCTCTCTCCTCCAACTGAGTAAGCATCCTATGTGAGATTGCTAAGATAAAATTATGGTGCATGCCCTTATCTATTTGACTTGATTTTGAAATAATTGATCATGCATGAACCGTCAAGTCGAATTGACACTGGTTAGCTTTATTTCTGGCTTTTGAATTTTGCCTTATAAGACAACAACAAAAAGGAACTAAATACTCCTATATAATGCGTATGTGATAATGACTTTGATTTTTTGTTTTTTACTAGACAATGCTGCCTGATCTGTATAAGGCAAAAACACCTATTTAATTACTTTGTGACTCATGAGCCAAAGTCTAACCAAACACATCCCCTACAACATCTAAGCCGGCTAGAATCTCTGGCTTGTGGTGCGTCCACGTCCTGGGCCCGCAACTCAGTGCCTCATATTTTTGGTTCTTTCCTCACTTGACTGTGGTATTTAATTTTGCGCTGGATGGACCCGCTTGTTAGCGCCCCTACGTGCGTCCGTGTACGTGGGTTTCATGTATCATTTTTATTTCCGCGTCTCGCCGAGTCGGTTTGTCTTTCGGGGAGATGCATGTTGGCCGCGTGTTTCTTCTCTTAATTTCGCTTTTCTTCCTCCCGTTAATCACCTCCCCTCCTCGTCCTCCAATCTCCCTCCCACGCGGGGCACCATCGCCTGACCCACGCTGCTGGACGACGAAACCACGTCGGCCAGGACACGGTGACCACAGGGATCCATTCCTCGCCGGGCCGAGCTGGGCACCATGCCGACGAGGAGCAGTGGCCAGGAATCGATTTCTCGCTAGGGCCGAGCCATCGCCCAGGTGGCCGGGGATCGATTCGTCGCCGGGGCCGAACCTGCGCCGAAGTGGCCGGGGATTGATTCCTCGCCGGGGCCGAGCCAGGGCGCCGTGAGCCCGTGACCGTGATCGAGTCCTGCTCCCGTTCTTCGACTTTGTGGTCGTCGGCCCATACGTGTGGCCGTCAGGTAGCACGCGACGACTCCTTTCCACGGACGCGATGGTTGAGGAGTAGTACAACGGGAGAGCGTCTGATCCCGCCGTGTTCTTCACACCGACCAGTCCTGGCGAGGCTGCGGTGCGCTGGAAGTTGCGGCCTGGCACCGTGGCGGCGCCGGATGGAGCCGCCGCTTTTCTCCACACGCAACCGCCCACCAGCCATGGTGAGGGGGTCGTGCCTTGTAGGTCGTGGCCGCGCACCGTGCCGGCCCAAATGGAGTCGCCCCACAACTGCTCTGCACCGCTCCAGCCATCTCTCCCTCTCTCTCCCATAGCGACGCAATGGCCTCCGATGATTTTGGTGCAGAAGCTGCGGGAGTTCTCCAACGGGGACGCGCTGCAGCGGTGCTGGACGGTAGGGTTATTCCCCAATCCCGCAACTGTGGACGAGGTATGTATCCCCATCATCTCTCTCTGCATAACTCGAATCTAAAACTCTAGCAGCGGGCCAGCGGCAATCCAGTGCTTAGATTCTTGCGTCTTCCCTATCTCAGGCACCAAGAGCAGCGCGCAGACATGATTCTCGCTTCCTCCCCCTACCAGGCTGCAGCAGTAGCTTCCCGGTAATGTGATACTCGCATCCCCCTCGCATGCTACAGCAGCGCGCCAGCGGCAAGCCAGTATTGGTTTCCTTTCCTCTTCACCTCTCCTTGTCCGATAATATTCTATCTAATGGAAGCTCCCAGCCCGTCCCTACAGGCTACAAAACTTGATCCATTTTGGTGTTATATATGCTATTTGTATCTAATTTGCACCTTTGATATGCTTAGAAAAGGAGGAAAGCATCAAACTAATTTGTTGTTACTAGCGATTGAATTTTTTTTATCTTATTAAAAGTCAAGCGTATCCTCTTATTGGGGCTTTTCATAAATGTTGTATCACCGTATTCGTATTTGTGCTCTGTATGTGTAGGACGAATTAGTATATTCCATCGGGATTTTATCTCGCCATACGAGTTCTGAATCTGAAAGTTGGTATGCTTGACTGCATGTGTACTAGAACTATGCCATGTCACATACGTTTGAGTACTAACAATCTTAGGCCCTTTTATGCCATGCCATGTCTAAGTCCAGAAGTGTTCATAAGCTAGATGCTTACTACGTAGCCAAACATAATTTCCAAAGTCTCGCTTGTATTATTTTGGCATGTAGAAACCACGGAATCTCATGTGCATATATATATATATATATATATATGAATTCTCTGTATGAATGATCCATTTGTGTTTGATGCTCGATTTCATATTGTTGAGTTCTTTCATGGCTTCAGCTAGCTAGTTTCCGGACTTGGACCGCTCCTCTCTCCCGTCTACTGTAGCGAGAAAGGCGATTTTTGAGAGTCCCCCGTCGTCCCACCTCACTCGCCGGTGATCCGTGGTTTCCTCCGCCTCCGTCGGTCGCTCCGGCGGCGGGAGGTTGGGGAAACCACGGATCCAGGCTTGTACATAGCGTAGGGTTCGGTAGGGTTCCGGCCGGCGGCGCCATGGAGGCGGAGGTGCTGTTGGTGCGGTGTTTGCTGTCGGCTCGTTTCCCCTTCGGCGTCGGCGTTCTGCGGGGCTCCGGCGTGTGGCGGCCGACTTCCCCGAGCTCGTCGGTCTGCGGATCTGGCGACCTCGTCAAGCCTCGTCCGGATCCGGCTAGGCGGTGGATCCGGTTTGTGAAGTTGAAGATGAAGATGGCGTTGAGGTGCTTCGCGATGATGGCGGCGCTCCTGCGAGTAGGATCTTCGGATCCGGCGATCGGCGACTTCCCACCTGCCATGGGGCTGGCTCCAATCCAAGGCTTGTTGCGGAGCGGCGGCAGCGGCGCGCCACCGACGGCTCCTGTTCGTCGCCTGGTTCGGGTTCCAGCGGGTCCTATATGTAATTTCCTTTGTTTGCTGGATCTTTCTGTAAGAACGAAGCTGTAATGCCATCTTCTCTTAGCAAAAAAAGAGTTCTTTCATGGCTTCAAGGTCTCGTGCCCCAGGTTATAAATTTTGATCATGTATAATTTTTGTATTGCCAGCACAAATTAGTGTTTTGGGGCTTTCTTACCTTAATTGTACAAGTTTCTGGTTAGTTCGTCCAAATGATCATGATTTTGGTTATGATGTGTACATGTTTCTTTTCTTCATATGTATATTTAGTGTTCCTACTGGATTTGTTTTTGAACTTTTGTTGATACACCGGTGCTGGTAGCGTACTGAAGCCTAATCAAACTTCTGTCACTAAGAAATGTATTGTGTGTGTTGTCATGTATGTATGCTTCATTCATTGAACAGTTAGCATGTCTGAGGCATAATTTCATAGGTATGAAGCCAATTGTTTAAAGCTTCTGGTTCATGCTTCTTTCACAGAAAAATCTTATCATATTCACTATAGTCATGAGCCAAATGAAGATAGAGAAAGTCAGGGCTCGACAACTTGACAACTTTCCTGTATATGCTGAGCATATTTAAGTTGCTCGACTCTTTTATAATTTCGTACGCGGACCGCATTTCATTCAGAGAGCCTCATGTTCACTTAATCTTCCCAGAAGGAAGGTAGATCGAAAGTGTGACCAAAATTCCTGTACAGTACTGATTGATATATATTTAGAAAAGATTGTTTATCAAAATTAGGAACTAAAAAACCACCAAACTGTCTGTCCTTGCCTACTTCTGGAGATTCTGTAAGTACCATCTTCTCCAAACACAGTAATAGAAAGACTATCTGAATACAAGTACAGTTCATAAGAGTTATACTTCATTCTGTAAATGAAAAGTTACTCATTTTTCTGTCATGTCATTGTTGCCAATACAAAACAAGGTAGGCACAAACTACATCCTCAAGTTCGGTGGCTATAGTGATTATTCAAATTGAGTTTATTATGTTGTTCTAGCCATGTCTATCGCTGGAGCACTACTTACTTACATGCTACACTTCCAAATATAAGCTTTGTTTGCTCTCTATTAACATGTTTTTTCATTCAAGTAATTTCCCAGAGATCGTCTCATATAAAGATATCAAATTTGTGTTGAAATAAGAAGAGTTCTCTAATTATATGTATATTTTTTTGCATTATATTGCTTTGAACACTTTGATTCTTCATCAAATAATAAGATGATAAATGGGGCAATAAGTTTCAACTTTCCCAACACCTCACAATACAGAATGGAGCATGTCTGAAACATAATAGGTACATTGAAATAACGAAACAGGCAAAGTACATCCCGGTAGTGTTACTTCCCATCTACGAGCACTTAACTGATACGTGCAGTGCACATATTAGGATTAGGTAATAAGATTTTAAAATGGCCGCACACGCGAAATTACATCCTATGTAGAGAATTTATTAGTCATATAAGGTTGATCTATCCTATGTAATGATTTTAGCGATGAGGATATGCAGGAGACGATTTTAAATGTCAAATGGGCTCAATCTATTCTAGGTAAAAAAATTAGCAGTGAGGACATCTAGAATACCATCGGAGAGCTCCAATACGACCTCTATTTCACGGTTGAAGTAGGCCCTGATATTTGCATTTAAAATTGGATACATTTAATTGTTGTTCCTTTGCCTACTACATTATTTTTCCTATATTTTTTTCCATATTGTAAGAAGAGAAGGGTAATCTCATTTACTCTTTACGCAAAAAGAAGTCAGTTAGATGGTTTAGGCCTTCATATGATTTTTATATTACATTTCTGGATGTCTCCCTGGGTGCTTTCTTTTATCAAAGTAGAAGCAATAGTTAACGTGGTGCTTTCTTATAGTTTCTAATATAATGCTCAATGTGAAATCTCCTATACTGAAATAGTTGTCTTCTTCAACTTAGTTTTAGTAGAGAATTGCGAGTTTTTACTGTTGGAAGATTATCTTGTGCTCATCTCTACTACTACTACTACTACGATGCAAAATGGATGTGCCCTTTGTAAAATGTCAAGAACTGATGTTTGAATTCGTTTAACACCATTTTGTTCTTTCTAGGTCGCATCAATGTAGAAGGTGGTATCAGGCATAAATGCTTAGCCATATTTACCAAAACCGTATTTTCTAATCTTCCTTCATCCATTAGATGCCACATGATGGGGAATTACATCTCGGTTGATTGTATCAAATCCTGATGCATGAAGCGTCATTAATCAGAGGTGGTTCTTCTTTGACCCTGGGAGATGTTTTGTTTTGCTGGAGATGATCATAGTACAATACTCAGTTTAATGTCATTTGTGAGTGTGTCTCACATTGTCAGAATTGCTTAATTTGTTCAATTGTTGCATATTGTTCTGTTATCCATTGTATGTTTTGAAGCGCTCTCCAATTTCTCTTCTACAAGTTGCACGAACTGAACTTTGTTTCAGAAGTCAGAAATTGCGAGATTTGCATGATATCCAAATCTCCAAGTGCTTTTTTTTCGCAATTCTATTTGCTGACAGCTTTATTTCTCTATTGTTGTCATTTTTTTTGTTCTGTTTGAATATTGACCTACTATAACTGACTTTAGGATATAAATTATTCTGTATGAAATTATTGCAGAACTCATGTACATAACAAAAATGTTACTCATACATATTTTTTTGTATGTTTTGGAAAAGTTATGTTTTGATCACAGGCTTAAACCTTACATTTTTCATACATATCTTTTACACTATTTATTTACTAGCCAACCAAGTGTTTGAGTCATGCTAACTTGAGAATATGTCAGTATGTGAATTAGTTAAAAACAAAATGTCAATATGTGAACATTCTCCCATTTTTCAAATGCATTTTAAATGTGTTTTGAAATGTTAAAAACTTTGAACAAAAATCCCGCAGGTGCGTCTCTACATTCCCCTGTTTTTGCAAAGTTGTTCATAAAATATGGACATTTTTGTATCCTGTGTAAAAAGACAAAATTCAGTGCTAAAGTTATTTTCATGAGACATTATTTTCTACAAAAGTCACCAAAAATATAGATTTCCTGGCGAAACTTGATGTGCACTCAATTTTACATGGCAAAGTTGTGTTTCAACATTTTGCCTTTTTAAAATGTGTTTTCGGTGGCAGGAGCATAGGCTTCCATGTACAAAACGAGATATTTTCATTTACAACCAAACCCCCTTTTCTCACAGTTATAATGTAGCGGGCGCAGCAACGCGCGCATTATCCTTCTAGTGCGCACCTAAGATTGTAATAATCCCGGGGTACCAGTTTCTCAAGAAAATAAAAATGGAAACGAGGTGCGATATTCTCAAACAAACCTGTCATTTCTCTCTAAAAAACTGCCATCAGGTGAGGTGTCTGATTAATTAACTCGCAACCATCTTACTGCGGAAGATCACGTCTGTGCGTGCCGAAGATCCTACATTCGCGGGTTTTTTCCTCCCTCTTCGATCGCTCTGCTATTCGGTTTCTACCCTAGCTCGACCGATCTATAATCTCCCCGCGACATCAGTACATTATACATCCATCCATCTGCGCATGCGCATTGATCGATTAATCATTGCTGGCTGCAACATCTCGTTGCCGAATCCGCACATCATTTGTTCAGCAAAAATTTAATTTCTTGCGACCACAGTTGCATGCATGCCAGCAGCAATAAGCAAATTCCCAATGCAAGGATAAGGATCGATCGAGCGCACGCGCACGCCGCCCGGCCATGTCGGTGGTGGCGACGTCGCCTCTGAGCTCGATGGAGGCGATGCTGCACTCGCTGATGGGAAGGTCGGGAGGAGGAGGAGGAGACGAAACGCGAATAGACGACGAACGTGAGGAGGAGGAAGAGGACGCCCTCCAGTCGCCACCGGCGCCGCCGCCGTTGCCCGTGCGGCCGACCGCGCGAGGCCGGCTCCCGTCGCTGTCGAGGGTCGCCGGAGCCGCCGCAGGTTCATGGGCTCAGCCGTCAACTCCGTCACCTCACGAGGACGAGGTTAGATCCATGCATGCCCATTACTTTCACTGATTCGTTCATTTCAGGAGAAAAATGCAAAACCACAACTAGGAGGACCTCCTCCCATCTCCATAGCCCTTCATTTTCGATCCAACGGCTCCCATCTCCATACCACCAGTTAACTAACCCGTGCATGATTTTGTTAGACGATGAAAAAACAAATCGGTTTATGCATGAATTTTATCATCTCGGTTTTTTGTGAGGACATTTTATCCTTTCGGTTAGTATATAATTTAATGCCAAAAAACGAAAAGGATTTTAACCAATAAAAAATGCAAGAAAAACACAATCTGTTTACATTTTCAATAAATCTTGGTTAATTTTATTAATACAAAAATACGTTTTCAAAAACACACATATCCCCAAATGTTAACACAAAAATAAAAAATGAATCATTTCCAAAAACACACATATACACAAATGTTAATTTGTTAATATAAAATATCTAAAAATATGTTTATTCATAAGTTGGTGTTTTCAGAAAATTATGTTTATGCGTAATTGGAAAATGTTTTTGGAAAATTATGTTTATGCGTAATTGGAAAATGTTAATACAACTGAGTGTTGACTGCAAAATGTTTTGCACGCATCTTGGGATAGATCGACGGTCCTAGTCGTGGGAGCGGGTCCTCCTAGTTGTGGAAAAACCGCGTCCATTTCAGGAGGTGATCACAAGAGGCGCCACGCAAGAACACTAAGGTCTTGTCCAAAGTTTTAAATAGCGGGCTATTCCATTTAGCGGCAGTTCTGACAGAAGCTATAAAAGCTATAGCGGAGCTATAGCGAAGCTAAATCTCATTTAGCGTTTCTTAAAATAATCAAAAATTATTTTAAAAAATAAGCTTACAATCAAGTATCATATATTATCGATCACATATAATTGATCTACATATTCACAAATATCTTAAAACCAAGCATTGATTAGAAATTCCATCTCAATCACTAAGTTCTGCATCAGTGCACCATACATACAGTAAAAATAGGAAGGAACAATAAACTGGATGGATAACTTTATGGTATTAACTCGTGTAACTTCTATGAGTGCAGCGGTTTAGCGGGCTAAATGAATCAAAATTTAGCGCTATAGCGGGATTTAGCGGGTTATTAGCATCGTTTTCAATTTAGCGTTAAAAGCACGTAGCTGTAACGGGAAGGCCTCCAGCAGGCTATAGCGGGAGATTTAAAACCATGGTCTTGTCTATTGACGGCAGGGAGACGAAGCGTTCACCGTGGACATTCCAGTCACGACGGCGGAGCTGGAGAGGAAGGCGGCGGAGGCGCAACTGCGGCAGAAGGAGGAGGAGAACGCCGCGCTGCGGCGACGGATCGAGAGCTACCATGTCCGGTGGCTGGAGTACGAGATCAGGATCAAGTCCCTTGAGGAGGCTTTCCACGACCAGCTGGCCTCCCTGCAGATGGCCCGGGACGCCGCAAGGATGGCCCAGGAGTTGCCGCACTCGTACGAAGACCGCCACGGAGCCGTCGAGCCTCACGTGACAAAGGAGTCCGGCGAAGACGCGCCGCCGGGCAGGCTGTGGCAGGCCGGTCGCCGTCGAAGTGCGGATGGCTCCAGCCGGAGCAGCGTGGTGGGCCGGCTCGGCGCGGAGTTCCAGCGGGGGAGCCAGGCACTCGAGAAGGGCGCGGCGGCGCTGGCTGCCGAGCCGTGGCAGCCTGGTGTGCCGAGCGCGGACGCCGTCGGGGACCTGAAGAAGCTGAAGGCGCAGTTCCGCAAGTGGAAGAAGGATTACAAGGCCCGACTGCGAAAGGCCAAGGCCGAGATCGACAGGGACAGAAGGCGTCAGAGCAGCTGCTGGATTTAATCACGAGAACACGAATAAAATAACCTGTTACTCCGTATAATAACAGGTTTTTAGACGGCAGCGATTCATAGGGTTGCCATTAGAGCTCTTATATGCCTTTGGCGGTGTTTGATAAACTGAACGCCGGTTTCTACGCCGCCTATAAAAGAACTCGATCGATCTACTCCTAATAATACTAGACCACGTTGCGCCGTCTCACCGCCTCCAGGTCTACGATCATGGACGACGCTTTTCCTTCGCCGGCGGCGTGGAGGGACTGGGCGTCTCTGCACAACAACGCCCTGTGCGCAATCCTCAGGAAGATCCCGCAAGTCGACATCCTCCGCGGAGCATGTCTCGCGTGCAAGTCGTGGCGGCGCATAGCCGTCGAGGATAACCTGTTGTGGCGGCGCATCGATCTCGCCTGCCCCGAGGACAAGGGCAGACGCGGCCCGGTGGGGTGGCAGGCCATGGCGCGCGCAGCCGTTGACCGCAGCGCTGGCCAGTGCGATTCCTTCCGCGGCCGCGCCGATGGCGATTTCCTCATCTACCTCGCCGACAGGTACGCCACCTTGTCTACCTCATCGGATTAACCTCTCCGTCTCCGTTGAAGCTAATTAACCCGACCGTCGTGTCGTGCAGATCGCCGTCACTGAGGAGCCTCCACGTGACGAGCTGGTTCCCCTATATGGGAGAGGATAAATTCATCACAGGGGTGATCAAGAAGCTCCCGCTGCTGGAGCATCTCACGCTTTCCGGCGGCTTCTTCGAAAAAGCGTGGCTGCACGCCCTCCTCGAGCACTGCCCGCGCCTCCAACTGCTCGACGCCGGCGACTGTGTGACCAGTAGGGCGATTGGCGTAAGGTTTGTAGAGAGGTGCAAGAGCAAGATTAAGGAACTCCGGATCCCACAGTTGGGGGGCGGCTGCCCCTGCTGCTACACACATGCTCAGGAATATGCCGACGAACACGATGAATGATCGGTTCTAGATCGATGTCTCAGATTTTGCTTTGATTTGACTGGGATCTTAGTTCCCAAAAAGAGAAAAAACTGGGATCTCTCCAACACCTTCATCTAATGATAGGTTTATCCGTTGAGTTCTGGTCATATGCTACATGTGCCTATTTAGTCATTTTCCACCAGATTTTTGTGGTGCTTTATTGGGCCAAAACTTTATCTTAGTGACATTGTCTTTTAGAGCGTTGACGATAATGTTTTTTTTTCCTGTTACGTGAGATATTCACTTCATCTATAATAGTGATCCGGCTCTAGACACCAAGCCTGATAGTTATGAAATCTTAAATGTGTCATCAGATGAATGGTTTGTAAGGAAGTGCGCTTATAACAGTGATCTAGCTCTACACATTGTATACTTCCACTTTTTTGTTTTTATAATGTATTATTTACTTACATGTTTTTACCTAAGATCAATTATTTACAAAATCGCGAAGTGAGCCTAACTCAACTGGTTTGGTTCCTTGTGATGGAACCAGCCCACCAAGGTTCAAGTCCCAGACTTTGGCATGGGTGCTCGCATTTTCTTGGATTTTTCAGAATTTAACCGGCGCTATGCTTTCAGTGGTAGGTGACGTGACCGTCAACAGCGAGGCGCCCGTGATGACTTCGTCAAACTCAAGATATGTCGGACCAGGGTTTGCGTGTGTGCGGTCATAGGGGTGTATGTATGTGCGTGTTTGTGAGCGTCTACGTCTGTACTGTGTTTCTCAAAAAAAAAAAATACACAATCAAACACCATTTAATTTCAACCTCATCAACCTTTGCATATATCACCTTGACAACATGTGTACTTGCAAACATTATTGACTTTGTTTTTTGAAACTTGCAAACATTATTGACTTATTATACTATATATAGAGATGTATGGTTTTAGAGGTTTTGGCGTCGTATCGTATGCATCCGGTCTTATTATGTATCCCTGCATCCGTTTGTTTCCAGCCGAGCGATGTAAATCATGTGGCTCGCGTTAAGTCCAATGAACTTTTACATTTACATGCCCGCTTCCAACTTTAAACAATGTCTCCTTTTACAAAGAAACCCCCAGCTCGTTTATCCCAAAGAACCCGTCCTTTGTTCCCCTGCCGCCGGCGATGAGACCACGGCGGCCGTCCTCCTCGAGTTTGGCTGTGTACGTGGCTCCAAGTAGGTGACGCCTTGGACATACTCTCTAAGACGCTAGCGCAGGGATTCAAAGAGCATCGTCGCCATCGCTGCCGCCGAGGGCGAACTGCTGTCGGAGGAGTCGCCGAGGAACTCGACTTCAGGCCGGGCGGCGTCCCGTCGCTGCTGCAGGTGACTACCTCAAGGCTCCCACGCCCTAGCGCCGCAAAGAAGAGCATCTGCATCGCCTTGAAGCAAGTCGTCGATCTCACAACTCTGGCCAAATTGCTTCTTGTGCGTGAGATTTAACTCAATTTTTTAATCAATTGAACTGCAGGTTCAGATGAATGAATGTTGATGAGGTGATGGTCTGTGCTAGTTGAGTTCTGCAAGATTATTCTAGCGCCTAGGAAGCAGAGCCAATAACATGGATGGTTCGTTTGCACTTGCTCTGGTTTGAGCAAACAATTCAATGGTTCTTCGATCTGATTGTGCTTTGGTGGTGTCATCAATCTATAAAAAAGATATGTACCATCAACATAAAAGTTATTTTATTATGTGATGTATTTCTTGTAGTTGAGCGATCAAGATTGCAAGAGAAGAAAGCAAGCTGGCACATGAGTTGGCAGCCTGTCAATTGATCGGCCTATAGCTAGAGTATAATGTGAATGTACATTGTTGGTGAATGTTTCTTTAGATAATTGTATAAGTTGTTGTGAATGGAAACTCGGCAATAAACATTTTTTTGTTGCCATATTGAAACCTGCAATTTGAGGTGTTCTTATGTCACTTAATATAACCGAATCTGGACATAGATATATTCTGATATGTTCACAGAAAAATGATTGCTACAAGCTTGTTACCAAAATTTCAAATACATCGGATTCAGTCTTAGTTGGGTCTGATTTTCACTGGAAACAGTATGATTTTGTGATAGCAACATTGCTGGAATCTGTACTCTACTGTTGTCTGAGTGTTCTTTGTTTGGAAGCTTGCGGCAACAATACTTTTCTGTCAGACTTAGAGAATTGACATGAGTCACTGGATGTAGCTCAGTAGGTCAGTGAACATATCAGAATGTACTGGCCTGATTCAGTTATATTAAGTCACACAAGAACACCTCAAATTGCCATTACGAACATGGGAACAAGAAATTTCTTCCTTAATTTCCATTGACAAAAAGCTTATACAATAATCTGTAGCTACAAGCACAACAATTGGTTAAGCTGTGTCCGAAGATGTACTTAGATAGATAAGACAGGAACAAGGAAATTCAGAGATATGATATCATTGCTCTGCAACGAATCCCCTGTTCTGCTCTCATCCACGGGAGTCTGTAACCGGCCGAGCGAGGGTGCAAGGTAAGCCGGCCGACCGGAGGTTCCGGAAGCCGGCGGGCTTGGCATGAGGGACTGGCAAGAAGTAGGGCGTGTGCTGGGGTGGCCACGAGCCGGCCGGCCGGAGGTTGTGGGAATGTGGGTGCCGGTGGCTTTGGCGTGAGGAACCAGCGAGAAGAATCACGTGCGCTCAGGCGGCCATAGATCTGCATGACGTCACGCCTACGGCCTACGCCGTTCAATGGCATCTCACTTCGGGCGACGGTGACTCGGTGAGCGCAGATGGATTTTAACTTTTTTTTTAGATTAAGTACTCCCTCCATACCGGTTTATAGGATGCAATTAGCAATTCTCTATAACCAAGGCATGAGTCTATTGGATGAGAAAAATTCTTAAATACAACATTTATTGTACAAATGACCAATGGCTAGCACATGCATTAGCCTAATTAATTGGAGTTTTAAATAAGGGAAAGTATTCTAATCAGTAGTCTGATTTCTTTCCTTTCGTCGAACGCTTCGACCATCGTTGATTTTGTCTGCATCACAGGGTCGAGAGGGTCACGGGAAAATCTCATTAACCACCCCCTAAATTAACGCGACCATAACCTCTCCCCACACGCATTTATTCATTCCCTCTCCTCTCCATAACCGCTGTGCCCTGCGTCCCTAGCTCCGGCTGCGCCCAAAGCTCTAGCTCACCGCTCGCCGGCAGCGCGTCCTGGCGGCCCTTGGCGCTGCTGCGGCGGCGACCCGGCAACCCGCGATTCGGCGTGCGAACCCGACGGGCGGCGCAGGAGCGGGGCTGGCTGCAGGTCGATGAGGATGGAGGTGGAGCACGGCTGTGCGCAAGAGCTCGGGCGCAGCCGAGGATGGGGGCGCATGGGAGCCGGGGGCAGCGAGTTGAGGCGAGGGCGTCGGTTGCCGCAGCAGGGAAGGAGGTGCAGCCGGCAAGTCGGCTGCCGCGGTAGTTGATCGAGGGAGCCGGGCGCAACCGGAGCCGGGCGCGAGGGTGTCGGGCGCGGCAGGAGCTTGTGCTGCTGCGCGGCACTGATACGTCTCAAACGTATCTATAATTTCTTATGTTCCATGCTTATATTATACCAATTGCCTACATGTTTTATACACATTTTATATTGTTTTATGCATTTTCTGGAACTAACCTATTGACAAGATGTCACAGTGCCAGTTCCCCGTTTTCTGCTGTTTTTTGTTTCAGAAATCCACTTAAGGAAATATTCTCGGAATTGGACAATTTTTATACCGAAGATCTTAGAATTCCAGACATGTTACAGAAGTCCGAAGGGGAAAAGGAGACGGGCACCGAGGCGCCCACCTCAAGGGGTGGCGCGGCAGGCCCTCTAGCCGCGCCAGCACCTGAGGTGGGGCCCTCGGGGCTCCACTGCCTTCGCCCCTTCGCCTATTTAATCCCCCGAAAACCTAAGGCAAAAACACTGAACACTTTTCCACTTTTCCTCACGGAGCCGCCGCCGTCGTCAACCCTAGTTCGGGAGGGTTCAGAACCTGCTCCCGGCACCCTGCCGGAGAGGGGAATCATCACCGGAGGGCTCTACATCACCATGCCCGCCTCCGGACTGATGCGTGAGTAGTTCATCCTTGGACTACGTGTACATAGCAGTAGCTAGATGGTTGTTTTCTCCTTTTGTGCCATCATGTTTAGATCTTGTGAGCTGCCTATCATGATCCAGATCATCTTTATGTAATGCTACATGTTGTGTTTGCTGGGATCCGATGAATATTGAATACTTTGTCATTGCTTCATGATATATCATGTTGTGTGTTGTTTATGATCTTGCATGCTCTCCGTTGCTAGTAGTTGCTCTGGCCAAGTAAATGCTTGTGACTCCAAGAGGGGGTATTATGCTCGATAGTGGGTTCATGTCTCTATTTAATCTGGGGCAGTGACAGAAAGCTCTAAGGTTGTAGATGTACTGTTGCTACTAGGGATAAAACAGTAGTACTTTATCTAAGGATGATGTTACTTACTTACATTACACACTTTGCTTAATGCAATAATCTGTTGCTTGCAACTTAATACTGAAAGGGGTGCGGACGCTAACCGGAAGGTGGATTATTAGTCATAGATGCGGTTGGAACGGTCTATGTATATTGTTGTAATGCCCAAATAAATCTCACACTAGACATCATGTCATTAGTATGTGCATCATTATGCAGCTCTTTATTCTGTCAATTGCCCAGCTGTAATTTGTTTACCCGCATGTATGCTATTATTATTATTATTATTATGGAGAGACACCACTAGTGAACTGTGGATCCCGGTCCTTTTCTCTAAACTGATAATACAACCAACTGCAAACTATTACTTTCATTCTCTGCAAACAAACATCATTTTCCACACCATACGGTTAATCTCTTTGTTACAGCAAGCCAGTGAGATTGACAACCTCACTGTTGAGTTGGGGCAAAGTTTCTTGATTGTGTTGTGCAGGTTCCACCTCCACCAAGCAATTGCCGGCGCCATTGCAAGGGGGAGACCTTCAGACTTGTTCTTCATCTTCTACTGGTTCGATAACCTTGGTTTCATCACTGAGGGAAATTTGCTGCTGCACTACTTCACACCTTACTCTTGGGATTTTCCAACTACACCGTGAGTGCATCAAAGAATTTCTGCCGCCGTTGCCGGGGAGATAGGAGCACATCTGTGTCAGCAAGTCTTGACTCCCTGCAACAGCACTTTCTGGCGCCGTTGCCGGGGAGATAAAGACACATCTGAAAGGGGAGTCTCTCACTTCCCAATCTCTTTACTTTGTTTTTGTCTTGCATTTTATTTACTTTATTATTGTCTTGTTTGCTTAATATCAAAAACACAAAAAAATTAGTTACTTGCATTATCATTTTTATTTCGGTTTGCATATTTATTATTTCGGTTTAGTCAATTTTTATTTCAGTTTTTATTTTTGTTTATTTCGGTTTGTCCCTTAAATTGCTAAGATGACTACTGCTGAGAATACTAAGTTGTGTGACTTTACTAGCACCAACAATAATGATTTTATATGCACACCTATTGCTCCACCTGCTTCCAAAGCAGAATTCTTTGAAATTAAACCTGCTTTGTTAAATCTTATCATGAAAGAGCAATTTTCCGGTGTTAGTTCTGATGATGCTGCTGCCCATCTAAATAATTTTGTTGAACTTTGTGAAATGCAAAAATATAAGGATATAGATGGCGACATTATAAAACTGAAATTATTTCCTTTCTCCTTGAGAGGAAGAGCTAAAGAATGGTTACTTTCATTGCCTAGGAATAGTATTGATTCTCGGATTAAATGCAGAGATGCTTTTATTGTAAAATATTATCCTCCTGCTAAGATTATTTCCCTAAGGAGTAGCATTATGAACTTTAAGCAATTTGATAATGAACATGTTGCTCAAGCTTGGGAAAGAATGAAATCTCTGGTTAAGAATTGCCCAACCCATGGACTGACTGCTTGGATGATCATCCAAACCTTCTATGCAGGACTAAGTTTTTCTTCAAGGAATTTATTGGATTCGGCTGCTGGAGGTACTTTTATGTCCATCACTTTGGGGGCTGCAACAAAACTTCTGGATAATATGATGGTTAATTATTCTGAGTGGCATACTAAAAGAACTACTCAAGGTAAGAAGGTAATTCTGTTGAAGAAACCTCCTCTTTGAATGAAAAGATTGATATGATCATGTCTATGCTTGTGAATGGTAAATCTCATATGGATCCTAATAATGTTCACTTAGCTTCTTTAGTTGCACAAGAAGAGCATGTTGATGTGAACTTCATTAAAAATAATAATTTCAACAACAATGCCTATAGGAACAATTATGGTAATAGTAACTACAAGCCCTATCCTCCTAATAATGGTAATAGTCATGCTAATTCTTATGGTAGAATGCCTAGTGAGGAAAGATTGTTAGAGGTTGAGAAAGCTACCAAAAATTTCATGCAAACCCAATATGAGTAAAATAAAGTTTTCACTAAAACCATGGAGGAACAATCATCTATGTTAAGAAATATTAGTTATCAAATGGAGAAATTAAATAGGGAGAGTTCGGGTTTGCAAGGAAAAATTTCAAATGCTGAAACTAGTATTTCATCTATGTCTGAAGCACAATCTTCTTTGATTAATAGAATGGCTGCCAAACCTGAAAATATTGATGAAAACCCCTTTGCCACTGCTAATGCCATCCAAGTTCGAATTGATGAAAATGTTAGGATGATGGCTCAATTACGTGCTAGATGGGAAAGAGAGGAAGAATTAGCTAAAAGTGATGATATTGTTAGAGTTTGCACCATTACTACTACTGAAAATAATGTTATCCCACATGC
This sequence comes from Poa annua, assembly GCA_026929855.1. Taxonomy (NCBI): domain Eukaryota; kingdom Viridiplantae; phylum Streptophyta; class Magnoliopsida; order Poales; family Poaceae; genus Poa; species Poa annua. The sequence goes on from CM049436.1 coordinate 12,053,440, forward strand.
TAGTAAACCTCCTACTATTAATGGTAACATAATTGGTGTTGGCAATGTTTCCTCTACTATTTCCAAAAAGTTAAAATTGTCTAAAACTGCTGAAACTAGTCTTGATAAAAGTGCTGAAATTTTTAAGAACATGGGAGAAAGTGGTTCGGTTTGCTTTGATGATAATAATTTTGATTTTGATAATTGTAATATCTCTGAAGTTATTAAGTTCTTACAAAAGTTAGCCACAAGTCCTAATGCTAGCACTATAAATCTTGCTTTTACTACACATATTACAAATGCTCTCATTAAAGTTAGGGAAGAGAAATTAAAACTTGAAGCTTCTATCCCTAAGAAGTTAGAAGATGGTTGGGAGCCCATCATTAAAATAAAAGTGAATGAATTTTATTGCAATGCTTTGTGTGACCTTGGTGCAAGTATTTCTGTTATGCCTAAGAAAATTTATGATATGTTTGACTTGCCACCATTGGAACATTGCTATTTGAATGTTTTTCTTGCTGATAATGCTTTGAAGAAACCTTTGGGGAGAGTTAATGATGTTCTTATTATGGTTAACAATAACCTGGTCCTCATTGATTTTATTGTCTTGGACATTGAGTGCAATCCCTCTTGTCCCATTGTTTTGGGAAGACCTTTCCTTCGCACGGTGGGTGCTATTATTGATATGAAAGAAGGAAATATAAGGTACCAATTCCCACTTAAGAAAGGTATGAAACACTTCCCTAGGAAGAAAATGAAGTTACCTTTTGATTCTATTATTCGTACGAGCTACAATGTTGATACTCCTTCTCTTGGGAACACTTGAGTTTTGCTTTCTGTGCCTAGCTGAATGGCGTTAAAGAAAAGCGCTTATGGGAGACAACCCACTTTTTATTTTGGAAAATTTATTTTGTTGAGTTAAGGAAGATGTCTACCTCTGTAGCAATTCCTTTGTATCTTTATTTTATTGCATTGTTGTGCCAAGTTAAGACTCTAGTAGAAAGTTGATGTTAGATTTGGATTCCTGCGCAGGAACAGTTTTCTGCTGTCCACCGTTAAATTCTTAAGAATTCACAGAAAAATGAAAATGACCTGGGATTTTTTGTGCGTGATCCTCAGATATATATGCAACTTTCATTAGTTTTGAGTTTTCTTATTTGAGCAAGTTAAGTGCCTCTAAAAAATTCGTCTTTAGGGACTGTTCTGTTTTTGACAGATTCTGCCATTTATTTTGCATTGGTTCTTTTGCTGTATTTGGATGGATCTTTTTGTTTCATAAAATTTCAGTGGCTGTAGCTAATGTCCAGTACCATGATAATGATTGTCTCCATACAGAATATAAGAATTTTTGATTATGCACTAACCCTCTAATGAAGTCTACTTTGAGTTTGGTGTGTAGGAAGTTTTCAAGGATCAAGAGAGAGGATGATATGATGTGATCAAGAAGATGAAAAAGCTGAAGGAGATATGCCCTAGAGGCACTTAATAAAGATAGTTTATTCGTCATATCTCAATTGTTCATTATATGTTTTATACCATGCTATAACTGTATTAAGCGGAAACTTTAATACACGTGTGGTAGATAAACAACCAGGTCCCTAGTAGCCTCTATCTAACTAGTTCATTGGGCAATTGATGATCGAGGTTTCCCGATCATGTGACATTGATGTCAGTTGACAATGGAGTCATGTCATTGGGAGAACGACGTGATGGACATACCCAATATTTGTAGGACGTAGTCATTACGCCTTTGACCGTGAGATCAACTCTTATTGCTATTCCTGAAAGATACTTTGATTGCATCAAACGTCATGTCTTAATAGTATGACAATAAAGGTGTCCCTCTCGGGTATTGGAAGGGAGTATGTTGAGACGAGGGATCAAGAGCGGGATTTGCCAGTCCGCATAGCAGGATAGATACTCTAGGGCCCACTCGGTGAGATTATGTCAAATAAGCTTGCAAGCATGTGACTAGGTCACCAGGACATAATATCATGGACGATTAGAAAATAGTGTTGTCGGTAATGAGATCAAGCTAGGTATCGCGATACCTATGAACGAGTCTCGGACACGCTAAGTATCGTCATGGCAAAAGGTTTAAGACTCGACGTCTAGGTTCGAACGACAAAGTTATTCGTTATCTCACAGGGATTAATTCTGGGTATCCAAGGTCCACGAATTAGTCATTGATCGGAGAGCGCGTCTCGATCATGTCTGGCGAGATCTCGAACCGCTAGGGTAACACACTTAAGGGGAGTCGACAAGTTTACCGGAAGAGAAATTAGAAAAGAGAAAGCACCGGAAATGTTCCGGGAGAGAATCCGAAGTCGTATCGGATAACCGAAGATAGTTCGGAGAGTTTCGGAAAAGTTCCGGAAGAGAGGAAATTGTTTATATATGTTAAATTAATGTTAATTAGTGAATTAATATTATTTTAATGAATTTATAATGATTAAATTCGTATTTAAACATGCAGCCCACTAAATGGGCCTTCCCCGGAGGGGAGAAGGCCCATATGGGGCCGAACTTCCTCCCAAGGGCCAAACCCACCAAGGGGTGCTGAATGGGCCCTAGGGGCCCATAGGGAGCCGGCCTCCCTCCCCCTTGTTGGTGCGGTTTGGGGTTTAGTCCCACCTTGGCAATTTAGCAAGGTGGGGTGCCCCCTTTCTCCTATATATAGTGGGGGAGAGAGCCCCTCTCAACACACCAATTTCTCTCTTTCTTTTTCTCCTTGAAACACGTGATTCCCTTGTTGGAGTTGCGCCAAGGAGGAGTTCTCTCCACCATACGCACGCCGCCGTGCTGTTGGTCTTCCGGTCCCAGTCTTCCACTGCTCGTCCCTGGATCGGAGCCCGGAGGTCGTCGTCTTCACCGTACGTGTGTGAATCCCTGCGAGGTGCCACACTAGTGGTGCTCGGAGGTCTTCTTCCTCTACACGACCTCGAGGTCATCTTCGTCGGCTTCGTCGACAACACTTGTGCGGGAGCGTAATCCCCGCTTTCGGTCTACAAGGGTATGTATATCGATCTTCTCCGTATTACTATATCTGCATAGTATAGATCTTGGCTAGTTTAAGGTTATCGCTGTTAGGAATTTTTTTGTTTTCTGCCTGCGATCCCCTTCAAAAGCCTAAGCTTGGGGATGCCCCCGTGGGTCACCCAAGCATATTTCAAGAAGACTCAAGCGTCAAAGCTTGGGGATGCCCAATGCATCCCCTTCTTCATCAACAACTTATCAGGTAATCTATAGTGAAACTATATTTTAATTCGGCCACATCTTATGTGCTTTACTTGGAGCGTCTGTTTGTTTTTATTTTTTGCTTTTGTTATTTTTGTTTTCTGAATAAAATGGATCCTAGCATTCTTGTGTGGGAGAGAGACACGCTCCGCCTTTTCATTTGAATACTCCTATTATTCACTTATACTTGTTGAGTATTCTTCTATAGCTACTGCAATACTTTCAGCTCTTGTTTTTCATGCACCTCTTGTTCAGAGCTGTTAGTTCTCATATGTTATACTCTCTTACTTCATTGTTAAATACTTGGAGAGTTTATGTTTAAATAAGTTGATTGGTGTTTGGTTAGGAACAAAAAATGTTAAATGTGGTAGATGGTATAACTAAATGATACATAATCTTGTAGATCATTAAATTGTGTCACTTGAATCATTGATGTTGTTTTGAGATATTAATATGCTTAATGGTAAACATGATGGTTTAGTAAGGTGGAATGATTAATGGTTGGTCTAGAAAACTTGAAGCTGTGCCACACTTAAATTTCCAGTTCATAGCATAATGAAATATGACTCCTAATGTTAAAAGCAACCGTAATGACTTTGTGTTATGCGCTACGGTCGGGGTCCCAACAGTGACTTGTTCATTTGCCACAGTCCCTCGTGGAGTGATTTTCATTATGCCTTGTAAGATCATGTTTCTATTTGAAATCCTTTTTCTTGTGAGTTCTAAAGCTGCGGTTTTCATGGCACTTCCACCTCCATATTTGCTAGCCTCTTCGGTACTTTGCATTGCCCTTTCTCACATTGAGAGTTGGTGCATACTTCGCGGGTTTATCCAAAACTCGTGGGAGATCTTCATCATGTTCTCCTACACATAAGTGAAATATCTTCCTCAAAACATCCACCATACCTATCTATTACAGCATTTCCATAGCTGTTCCGAGATATATTGCCATGGAACTTTCATCTTACATTACATGACTTGTTGTCATTTATCATTTATATATTGCTTTGCATGATTCTATACAGCTGATGTGTGGTTTTACCCATGTTACGCTAGATCATTGCTGAAGGAGATATGCCCTAGAGGCACTTAATAAATATAGTTTATTCGTCATATCTCAATTGTTCATTATATGTTTTATACCATGCTATAACTGTATTAAGCGGAAACATTAATACACGTGTGGTAGATAAACAACCAGGTCCCTAGTAGCCTCTATCTAACTAGTTCATTGGGCAATTGATGATCGAGGTTTCCCGATCATGTGACATTTATGTCAGTTGACAATGGAGTCATGTCATTGGGAGAATGACATGATGGACATACCCAATATTTGTAGGACGTAGTCATTACGCATTTGACCGTGAGATCTACTCTTATTGCTATTCCTGGAAGACACTTTGATTGCATCAAACGTCATATCTTACAAAGTGTGACAATAAAGGTGTCCCTCTCGGGTGTCGGAAAGGAGTATGTTGAGACGGGGGGTCAAGAGCGGGATTTGCCAGTCCGCATAGCAGGATAGATACTCTAGGGCCCACTCGGTGAGATTATGTCAAACGAGCTTGCAAGCGTGTGACTAGGTCACCAGGACATAATATCATGGACGAGTAGAAGTTAGCAGTGTCGGTAACGAGATCAAGCTAGGTATGGAGATATCTATGAACGAGTCTCGGACGCGCTAAGTATCGCATGGCAAAAGGTTTAAGACTCAGACGTCTAGGTTCGAACGGTAAAGTATTCGTTATCTCGCAGTGATTAATTCTGGGTATCCAAGGTCCACGAATTAGTCATTGATCGGAGAGGAGTCTCGATCATGTCTGGTGAGATAATCGAACCGCTAGGGTAACACACTTAAGGGGAGTCGACATTTTACCGGAAGAGAAAAATAGGAAAAGAGAGCACCGGGAACGTCCCGGGAAAGTTCTGATGGAGATCGGGCAGCGACGAAATAGTTTTCGGAGCCGGAATAAATTATGTAATATGTATTTAATATTAATTAATGTAATTAATAGTTAAATATATTTTTATTTAATTTTTCTGAATTTTTAAAGGCAATTTACCCTAAATGGGCCTCCCCAGGCAAAGAGGCCCATGAGGGGGGGAAGAGTCCTCCCAAGGGAGGAGGCTTGGTTCGGCCGGTGGCCCACCTAGGCCGGCGCACCAGCCATGGCCGGCTGGGGTGTGGGATTAGTCCCACACCGCCAGCCTGGCAGGTTGGGCAGCCCCTGGCCTCCTATATATATGGGGGTACCCATGGCCTTTGAATTACACCTAATTCTCTCTCTCTCTCTCCTTGGATCCCGTGACTCCCTTGTTTGGAGTTGCGCCGAGGATAAGTTTTCTCCACCATACGCACGCCGCCGTGCTGCTGGTCTTCCGGTCCCAGTCTTCCGCTGCTTCGTCCCTGGATCGGAGCCCGGAGTTCGTCGGCTTCACCGTACGTGTGTAACGCCCTACGAGGTGCCACGCTAGTGGTGCTGGAGGTCTGCTTCCTCTACACGGCCTCGAGGTCGTCGTCGGTTTCATCGACATCGTCGCGTCATCGTCTTCTTCGTCGCGTCAAGTTCTCCGCGACCTTGAGGTCGGCTACGGCGTCTACGTCAGCAACGCTTGTGCGGGAGCGTAATCCCCGCTTTTTGGTCTACAAGGGTATGTGCACCGACCCCCCCTTCGTACTACTATATCTGCATAGTATAGCTTCTGGCTAGTTTAAGGTTATCGCTGTTAGGAAATTTTTTGTTTTCTGCCTGCGATCCCCTTCAGTGGTATCAGAGCCGATCTATGCGTAGATATAGCTGTACGCTAGTTGCACCCGTGTTTATCACGGGGACATCGTTCTTATTATTTGCTACCCTCTCACGTGCACTTGCACTGCCGGCAGCATCGAGTTGATGAAGCGGCCCGGACCGACCTTACGCGTACGCTTACGCGAGACTGGTTCCACAACTGACATACGGCTGGTTCCGTATATGTGGCTGGCGGGTGTCTGTCTCTCTCTCTTTAGTTGGCTTTGCATTTTCAATGGAGGGCCCGAAAGGGATGAATTAATATGCAATTATTTGATCGTTATTGTGGTCATAGGTTCGTAGGTATGAAGCGGTTCTATTTACGACAGCCCCAAGCCACGTAAAATATGCAAAAGATAAAGTAGAGGCATCTAACTTTATTTTGCAGGGGCAATGTGATATGGTCAAGGTAGGTTTATTAAATTGTTTATGAACTGTTGGCGCGAAGGAGACCATCGGCGCAAGGACCATGTCACGTCGCATTACATTTTGGTGTTTTGTGTGCATCTTATATTGTGTGTATATATATAGTATATATTAGTTACACGGCGGTAGTTATATAAGATGATCCCTCCAAAAATACCATTTGTGTTCTCCCTTCGACGTGCACCACCAAGAAAGTTCTACGTTATGAGGCAGGCCGTGACGATCGGGTGTCAGACATATCGTCGTTCGCATACAGTGGGTGTAAGCCATGTTGCACAAGCGTATACGTTGAAGGTTATTATGGCGAGCCTAGCATGTACAGACATGGCCTCGGAACACGGAGACCGAAAGGTCGAGCATGAGTCACAAAGTTGTTGTGATTGACATATCGATGTCTACCTTTGAAGTTGTGTTGACGGCTCTGATGATGAGGGGTTGCATAATGGATGAGGATCGTGTAATCACTAAAACAATTAGAGGGATACTCGTTTTGAGTGGGAGTTCTGGTAGTTTTATTTTATTAAAACTTGAACCCTATTTTATAATGAACAAACTCTTTATGTTTTGCAAAACCTTTGTAGATATTAACCAGTGTAATAGCCTTCTTTGAAAATTAGTCGCAATCCTGCGATTGAGAAACTTAAAAGGTTGGGTCCAAACTTCATAGTTTTATACTTTAGTTTGAGGGTACTCCTTGTTTTAAACCATTAGCTTTTTGTGATACAATACCCGCTAGGAGATAAACCCGGAGATTCCTTTGACAAAAGGATAATTTGGATTATCAAGTTTTTGTGTAGATAATATCATCATAGTCCAGTGTATGCTATGATCTCTGCCATAGAGAATTAACGGTGGGTGCGAGTTGTTAGATCGCGAACATATGAGATGATCGCTAAACTCGGGATACACCTAAAGTTGGGTTGATAAAGTTTATCAGTAGGGTTGATGAAGTTTATCAGTACGTTGACTGGTTTTCTTCTCAACCAAGATGGAAGAGAATACACGCATTGAAAGAGCACGTGGCAGTCATACTTGATGACATTGTACATAGTTGATGACATTGAGACGCCTCGCTGATGCACATGGTGGGTGTGTTGTTGGGAGACCCCAAGAGGAAGGTATGAAGTAGTGCAGCAACAAGTTTCCCTCAGTTGTGAAACCAAGGTTATCGAACCAGTAGGAAATAATGAATTCCCCCGAGGTGTCAACGGCGCCAGAAAAGTCTGCGACGTAAGTGACGTGGAACCTGCACACAACACAATCAAGATACGTTGCCCCAACTTAACGGTGAGGTTGTCAATCTCACCGGCTTGCTGTAACAAAGGATTAAACGTATGTGTGGAAGAAAGATGTTTGTTTGCAGAAAGTAACATGTTTGCAGTTTGTGGTTTATCAGATTAAAGAGAAGGACCGGGGTCCACAGTTCACTAGTGGTGTCTCTCCATAAATAATAATTACATTCATGCGGGTAAAGAAATTACAGCTGGGCAATTGATAGAATAATGATGAGCAAACCAATGCATATACCAATGTTATGATGTCTAGTGTGAGATTCATTCGGGCATTACAACAATATACATAGACCGTTCCAACCGCATCTATGACTAATAATCCACCTTCCGGTTAGCGTCCGCACCCCTTTCAGTATTAAGTTGCATGCAACAGATTATCGCCTTAAGCACTGTGTGTAAAGTAAGTAAGTAACATCATCCTTAGACAAAGTATTACTGTTTTATCCCAAGTAGCAACAGTACATCTACAACCTTAGAGCCAGCTGTCACCACCCCAGATTTAATAGAGACATGAACCTACTATCGAGCATAAATACCCCCTCTTGGAGTCACAATCATCTACTTGGACAGAGCATACACAAGTAACGGAGAGCATGCAAGATCATTAAATAACACACACATGATATATTATGAAGCAATAACTTTAGTACTCAATATTCATCGGATCCCAGCAAACACAACATGAAGTATTACATAACGGTGATCTTGATCATGATAGGCAGCTCACAAGATCTAAACATGATAGCACAAGAGGAGAAGACAACCATCTAGCTACTGCTATGGACCCGTAGTCCAAGGGTAGACTACTCACGCATCAGTCCGGAGGCGGTCATGGCGACGTAGAGGCCTCCGGTGACGATTCCCCCTCCCGGCAGGGTGCCGGGGAGGAGTTCTGATCTCTCCCAAATTGGTGTTGACGACGGCGGCGGATCGGGACCCGTGGAGGAAAATATGAACACCGTGCTAGGGTTTTTGGTCTGGGGGGTATATGTAGGCGAAAGGGCGAAGTCGGTGGCGCCCCGAGGGGCCCACACCACGTGCTCGCGCGGCCAGGGGGCCTGCCGCGCGAGGACCTGGTGGCGGCGCCTCGGTCGCCCACTTCGTCTCGTCTTCGGTTTTCTGGAACGTTCCCAAATAAAAACTGACTTCTGAAAAGAAATCGTCCAATTCCGAGAATATTTCCTTAAGTACTTTTCTGAAACCAAAAACAGCAGAAAACAGGGAACTGGCACTGTGGCATCTTGTTAATAGGTTAGTCCCAGAAAATGCATAAAACTATATAAAATGCATATAAAACATGTAATAACTTGGTATAATATAGCATGGAACATAAGAAATTATAGATACATTGGAGACGTATCATATATCATATAGATAGTTGTCAACACAAAGAAATATAACAAGTGCAATAAGTAAGCAATAAGAATTGTTGCACACAGTTGACACAAGTGTTTGCTTCTAAGATAGAAAGAAGTAGGTAAACTGACTCAACATAAAGTAAAAGATAGGCCCTTCGCAGAGGGAAGCAGGGATACAAGCATGTGCTAGAGCTTCTTAGTTTTATAGGTTTTTGAAATCATATAGAGAGCATAAAAGTATGTTTTGAGCGGTGTTTGTCGTTGTCAACGAATGGTAATGGGCACTCTACCCCCCTTGTCAACCAGACTTTCAAGAGCGGCTCCCATGAAGGACGTTATTTCTACCAGCAAGGTAGATCATCCCTCTTATCTCTTTTGTTTACACATATAGTTAAAAACTGTTGTCATTGCTTGACTGATTGGATCAGGGAAAAAATGTGAAGAGATTGCAGCGGTTAAAGTTGTAATTAATTGGGACTGGGCACCCCATTTGCCAGCTCTTTTTGCAAAGTTAATGGATAAGCGGATGTATATGCCACTAGTCCGGTTGTGAAAGTCTGTCTAAAAGCAAATGACAAGGTTGATATCCGTAACACCACATACTTCCTCATGAGCTAATAAACATTGACACAAATAAGAGATAATATGTTTTGAATAATAAAAGGTAGCACACGAAGTATTTGCTTGGAATGGCAGGAAATACCATGTAGTAGGTAGGTATGGTGGACACAAATGGCATAGGTTTTGGCTCAAGGATTATGGATGCACGAGAAGCATTCCCTCTCAGTACAAGGCTTTGGCTAGCAAGGTTGTTTGAAACAAACACAAGTATAAACTATGACAACAAGACGTATATAAAAACATATTGCAAGCATTATAAAACTCTACATTGTCTTCCTTGTTGTTCAAACACTTTAACTAGAAAATATCTAGACCTTAGAGATACCAAACATGCAAACCAAATTTCAGCAAGTTTTACGGTAGTTCCTCACTAATAGGTTTTAACTACATGATGTAAAAGCTTAAACATGATCTACTTGAGAGCTCAAAACAATTGCCAAGCACCACAACATGCAAGATAACAATCCATACGATCATGTATATCTTTCTTTATACCATTTACCACATTTAGCATTTTCTGTTTCCAACCAAATACCAATCAACTTATTTAAAAGATAAACTCTCTAAGTATATAACAATGAGACATGAGAGTATAATAATAAAACTAACAGCTCTAGCAAGAGATGCATGAAAAACAAGAGCTAGAAAGCATTGAAGTAACATAGAAGAATACTCAACAAAGATAAGTGAAGAATACGAGTATTCATAAGAAAAAGCGGAGCTTGTCTCTCTCCCACAAAGGAATGCTAGGATCCATTTTATTCAGAGAATGAAAATAACAAAAACAAAAACAAAAACAAAAACAAAAACAAACCGACGCTTCAAGAAAAGCACATAAGAAGTGGCGGAATTAAAATATAGTTTCACTAGAAAGGACCTGATAGCTTGTCGATAAAGAAGGGGATGCCTTGGGCATCCGCAAGCTTTGACGCTTGAGTCTTCTTGAAATATGTTGGGGATGAACCACCGGGGCATCCCCAAGCTTTGGCTTTACTATCCTCTTGATCACATCATATCATCCTTCTCTCTTGATCCTTGAAAACTTCCTCCACACCAAACTTAGAGTAAACTTCATTAGAGGGTTAGTGCACGAAAAATTATGATATTCTGTAGGAACACAATTGCTACCAATGCTACTGGACATTAGCTACAGCCACTGATACTTCATAGGATAAAAAGATCCAATCAAAATATCAAAAGAGGCATTGCAAAATAAATGGCAGAATCTGTCAAAAACAGAACAGTCCGTAAAGACGAATTTTTTCGAGGCACTTAACTTAATCAGATCAGAAAACTCAAAACTAATGAAAGTTGCATATATATCTGAGGATTACGCACAAAAAATCCCAGGTCCATCCGATTTTTCTGTAAAGAGTTATGAATTTAACGGTGGACAGCAGAAAACTGTTTCAGCACAGCAATCCAAATTTAGCATGAACTTTCAACTAGAGGCTTATCTTGACACAACAATGCAATAAAGTAAAGATACAAAGGAATTGCTACAGAGGTAGGACAAATCCTTGACACAACAAAATAAAATAACAGGAATAAAAAGTGGGTTGTCTCCCATAAGCGCTTTTGTTTAACGCCTTTCAGCTAGGCACAGAAAGCAAAACTCAAGTGTTATCAAGAGATGAAGCATCAACACCAATAATTTCCTCCAAAACATGGTTGGTTGTAATAGGTGTTTTTGGTATCCATGAGTGTGTCCTATTATGTAAACCATCACTTTTAGGCATATTGGGAGGTTTGGGTTTGGGAATATAAATAAACTTTTGCTCTCTTCCTACAAAAGCCTTATCTTTCTTAGTTTTAATAGAAGAAAAGGTTGAACTTAAAGTTTCCATAGCATCTTCTAATTCATCAATTCTATGATTATGAGTATCAAGGGTGTTGCTAGTTTCTAAAGCAGTGATTCTTCCATTAATGTCATCTATTGATTCATTACCCTTGCTAGTATTATCAAGAAAAGTTTTCTCCATAGAATCCAACCTTTTAATAATATCTTCCAAAGTGATCTCAGTTTTAACTTCTTTAGTAAGGGGTGGTGCCCCTACCAAACTTTCAATTAAATTGCAGGCTTCAAAAGCAGGTGTACCAAGAAAGTTACCCCCCGTAAGAGTATCAAGAACATACCTATACCAACTTGAGATACCAACATAAAAATTCCTAAGGAGGATTAAAGTAGAGTGCTTTTTAGTGCATTTTTTAGGAGCATCATTTATCCTATACCAAGCATCTTTTAAACTTTCTCCTCCTTGTTGTTTAAACGAACGAACTTCAACTTCAGGACTACCCATTTTCAGCAATTTTTAATGAAACTGAAATGACAAAATAGCAAACCGAAATAAACAAAGTAATGCAAGTAACTAATTTTTTTGTGTTTTTGATATTTAAGCAAACAAGACAATAAAATAAATTGCAAGTAACTAATTTTTTTGTATTTTTGATATTAAGCAAACAAGACAATAATAAAAATAAACTAAGCAAGACAATAACAAAATAAAAAGATTGGAAGTGCGAAAACTCCCCTCGTAGAAGAATCTTCAAATCACCGGCAACGAAGTTGACGGAGGAGTGTGAAGGACTTCAAAGGAATTCTTATTTCCCCAGCAACGGCGCCAGAAAAATTGCTTGATGCACACGGTGGGTGTGTTGTTGGGAGACCCCAAGAGGAAGGTATGAAGTAGTGCAGCAGCAAGTTTCCCTCAGTTGTGAAACCAAGGTTATCGAACCAGTATGAAATAATGAATTCCCTCGAGGTGTCTACGGCGCCAGAAAAGTCTGCGACGTAAGTGACGTGGAACCTGCACACAACACAATCAAGATACTTTGCCCCAACTTAACGGTGAGGTTGTCAATCTCACCGGCTTGCTGTAACAAAGGATTAAACGTATGTGTGGAAGAAAGATGTTTGTTTGCAGAAAGTAACAGGTTTGCAGTTTGTGGTTTATCAGATCAAAGAGAAGGACCGGGGTCCACAGTTCACTAGTGGTGTCTCTCCATAAATAATAATAACATTCATGCGGGTAAACAAATTACAGCTGGGCAATTGATAGAATAATGATGAGCAAACCAATGCATATACCAATGTTATGATGTCTAGTGTGAGATTCATTCGGGCATTACAACAATATACATAGACCGTTCCAACCGCATCTATGACTAATAATCCACCTTCCGGTTAGCGTCCGCACCCCTTTCAGTATTAAGTTGCATGCAACAGATTATCGCCTTAAGCACTGTGTGTAAAGTAAGTAAGTAACATCATCCTTAGACAAAGTACTACTGTTTTATCCCTAGTAGCAACGGTACATCTACAACCTTAGAGCTAGCTGTCACCACCCCAGATTTAATAGAGACATGAACCTACTATCGAGCATAAATACCCCCTCTTGGAGTCACAAGCATCTACTTGGCCAGAGCATACACAAGTAATGGAGAGCATGCAAGATCATTAAATAACACACACATGATATATTATGAAGCAATAACTTTAGTACTCAATATTCATCGGATCCCAGCAAACACAACATGAAGTATTACATAACGGTGATCTTGATCATGATAGGCAGCTCACAAGATCTAAACATGATAGCACAAGAGGAGAAGACAACCATCTAGCTACTGCTATGGACCCGTAGTCCAAGGGTAGACTACTCACGCATCAGTCCGGAGGCGGTCATGGAGATGTAGAGGCCTCCGGTGACGATTCCCCCTCCCGGCAGGGTGCCGGGGAGGAGTTCTGATCTCTCCCGAATTGGTGTTGACGACGGCGGCGGCTCGGGACCCGTGGAGGAAAATATGAACACCGTGCTAGGGTTTTTGGTCTGGGGGTATATGTAGGCGAAAGGGCGAAGTCGGTGGCGTCCCGAGGGGCCCACACCACGTGCTCGCACGGCCAGGGGGCCTGCCGCGCGAGGACCTGGTGGCGGCGCCTCGGTCGCCCACTTCGTCTCGTCTTCGGTTTTCTGGAACGTTCCCAAATAAAAACTGACTTATGAAAAGAAATCGTCCAATTCCGAGAATATTTCCTTAAGTACTTTTCTGAAACCAAAAACAGCAGAAAACAGGGAACTGGCACTGTGGCATCTTGTTAATAGGTTAGTCCCAGAAAATGCATAAAACTATATAAAATGCATATAAAACATGTAATAACTTAGGATAATATAGCATGGAACATAAGAAATTATAGATACATTGGAGACGTATCACTCGCTCAGCTCGATCACTGGATGACAGACAACGTTGCTAGATGCAAAAAATTTGTCATAGACTATGTCATGCAAGGGGAATCGTTCACCTTCATGGTTCTTGATTGCGTTGGAAGAATCAAGAAGATGAAACAGATCGCCGGGAAGTCATCGATGATGATGGTGTATATATGATATACACGTTATGAATGTTTTACCTAAGCAAGTACTCGCAGTAGTGACTAAGTTTTTGATACTAGTCATGTTTTATGAAAACCAGATTTACTGCTTGAGTAGCTTGGAAGGATGAGACGACAATGTGTGTTCATGATGGCAGACAAAATGTTGTGATGGCCATAAACACTCTCCCTCTAGATCTACCATTTGAATAAATTCTTTTATGATCGCCTGTTAGTATGATCGTTATAAGTGTATCTTCTCTAGCAAGACAATTGTTCATATATGTTAGTGACAAAATCGTTGTCCTATATTTATGAAGTAATGATCATCAGCCGATTTGAATTTAGATGGTAGAAGCTCCCACATTCATAATATTAATGCCAAAGGATACAAACTTAATAAAGACACCACATTCGTGTGGCACTACCGTTTAAGTCATGCCAATGTTATAGTCAATGAAGAAGCTCCATACAGATGGATCTACAAGTTTTTAGATTTGATCTTTTGACACTTGCAAGATAACTAAGACATCGTTTTCGGAAAGCGGTCATATGACTTATTGATAATCATGCATATAGATGTATGTGGATCAATGAAGTAATTAACGTGTAGTGGAGACCTTTATTTCGTAAACTTCACTGAACGTTTTGAGTATAACTTGTTGAGAATCATGCATATGGGTGTATGTGAATCAATGAAGTACTTTAACGTATAGTGGAAGTCTTTATTTCATAGACTTCATGAATATTCCGAGTAGATATATGGATATCCACTTAGGGAATGTTAAATCTGGAATTTTTTTATTCGATCAAACAAGTTCAGAATGAAGTAGGAAATAAATTTAACAAGAAAATCAAATTTCTACGATACAGATCGAGGAATAAATATTTGAGTTATAATGTTGGCATATCATTGGAAGACTTGTGAGAAGAGTTCCACAAATTACGTCGCATGGAACACCATAGTGTTATGGTGTGTTAGGACGTCGTAATCGCACCCTATCGGATAGTGTGTGGTAAATAAATATCTTATCAAATTATTGTGATCTTTGGAGTCATATGGTAGAAACATAACATTCACGTTAGATAATACGGAAACCATTTAAATCCATGGAGACAATACCATATGAGTGATGGCATGGCTTTTAGCCTGGATTGTCGTTTCAGCAATTTAGTGTTTCGATGTGATCAAACCTGAAATGGATAAATCTTTGTAGTGTACCGTACCTAAAGAATGAGTTGGGTACATGTCTCACGACATAGGCAAAAACGTTGCCGGAATATGCCTTGCAAAAGAAATAGTTTCTTGTCCAAGGGTATAAGTGGGAAAGAAAGTAGAGCAAGACGAAGTTAATGAACTTTCTCTCCAGACATCAGAGTGGCGCAACGGAAAGTGTTTCCGGTGTCATGCTCCTCAACTTGAAAGAAGCTGATGATAAAGATCATGATGCTCTGAGCTCATACTGAGAACGTAGGCGTGCGACGTTGTGTTCCACACTGTGTGGTACGACAATCTTGTTATGAAGGTCATGTTAATGGAATATGACAGACCTACGAACTACGAAGAAGAGATGGTAGGCCTAAGTCCGAGAAATGGCTATGAGTCATATAAGATCCGAGATAAAATCCATGTACGATTACCAGGTAATGACTTGGAAGATCTTCTTGATGGCATCCAGGCTGTTAATAGAATATGGAATTTTATGAGAGAGTAGACACTGATAAGGATCGATTTGTCGTAAAACAGTTCCGACAGATTCAAAAGTTGACCACAACGAGATTTTGTCTCAAGTGGCGAAGCCTAAATCTATTCGGGGTCGTTTAGCAATTACTATAATTTCAAATTGAGAAATTGATAGATGGATAAGGAAACCATGTTTCTTAATGGTATCATTAAGAAAGAGTTGTAATTAGTACAATGAAATGGTTTGGTGATCCTGAGGATGCTAAACATCTATGCAAACTTCAGCTGTCCATTCATGGGCTGAAGCAAGCATATCGGAGCTGGAATCTTCACTTTGATGATGTGATCAAAGGATTTTGGAGTTGTCCAAAATAGTTGAAGAAATTTGCATTTGCAAAGAAGTGAGTGGGAGCTAAGTAGCTTTTCTTGATCTTATATGTGAATGGCATATTTGAGTGGGAGCTAAAAGAAATTCCTGGTCTTATATACGGATGGCGTATTTAAGTGGGAGCTAAGTGTTATTCCTGATTTTATGTAACGACATATTGAGAATGATACAGATCCTCTAGCAAAGTATAAAGGATTATTTAAGTGATTAAAATTTCTATGAATGAAGTTAGGAGTATTAGGCATCCGATCTATAATTGTATAGATCAAAAGGGGCTTAATAACATTAGGTCGGAATATTTTCCTAGGTTAAGATTCTGAAGTGTTTCAGAATAGAACAAGCGAAGAAAAAGGTTCTTGCTTGTATGACTAGGTAAAATATTGAGTTTATCTTGGCATTTTCAGTGATAGAAAATGATGTTCGACATTCTCTATGCCTCAGACATAGATTCTATCAGACTGAAAGCTCGACTTGGTGTGACCCAAGTTCTTGGTTGAAGAACGGGTTCTAGAGTGATCCTTGTGTGGATCAATGAACAAACGTTAAGTTTATTCTTTAGTGTCTGTGAGAACTAAAGATATGTTTTCTGGTAAAGGGTAAGAGTGGAAAGACAACTTGCCGTAAAACGGTTACGATGATGCAAGTTATGACACTGACCCATACGACTAGAAATCTCATATAGGAGATGTCCTTTGTTTTGAAGAAAGACATGGTTAGCTTGCGAAGTCGCATATGGATGCACTGTCGCATAATCTACATAATAGGTATAGAAATATATGGCAACTTCAGAAGTAGCAAGTGTGATTGGACTGAGCGGTTTTCCGAGCATATGTGGTTCCCCTTAATAGATCTCTTAGACTTTTAAGGCCCATGCTACGTGAAGGTTCGAGTCTCACTCCATCGACTAAGATATATTTCGCCGTCATCGTAAGATGCGGGATGATGTCAAACTAGGTGACATAGAAGTGTTGCAAAGCACATATAGGTCTCAATGTGTGAGATCTGTTGACTGTATTCCTCTTCCACGAGACAAGCATGCACCAAGTTGCTATGGGTGTTGAGCTTTTACCAAGTTGTAAACTAGATTAAGTGTTACTCTAGTGCAAGTGGGAGACTGAAGGAGATATGCCCTAGAGGCACTTAATAAATATAGTTTATTCGTCATATCTCAATTGTTCATTATATGTTTTATACCATGCTATAACTGTATTAAGCGGAAACATTAATACACGTGTGGTAGATAAACAACCAGGTCCCTATTAGCCTCTATCTAACTAGTTCATTGGGCAATTGATGATCGAGGTTTCCCGATCATGTGACATTTATGTCAGTTGACAATGGAGTCATGTCATTGGGAGAACGTGATGGACATACCCAATATTTGTAGGACGTAGTCATTACGCCTTTGACCGTGAGATCTACTCTTATTGCTATTCCTGGAAGACACTTTGATTGCATCAAACGTCATATCTTACAAAGTGTGACAATAAAGGTGTCCCTCTCGGGTGTCGGAAAGGAGTATGTTGAGACGGGGGGTCAAGAGCGGGATTTGCCAGTCCGCATAGCAGGATAGATACTCTAGGGCCCACTCGGTGAGATTATGTCAAACGAGCTTGCAAGCGTGTGACTAGGTCACCAGGACATAATATCATGGACGAGTAGAAGTTAGCAGTGTCGGTAACGAGATCAAGCTAGGTATGGAGATATCTATGAACGAGTCTCGGACGCGCTAAGTATCGCATGGCAAAAGGTTTAAGACTCAGAAGTCTAGGTTCGAACGGTAAAGTATTCGTTATCTCGCAGGGATTAATTCTGGGTATCCAAGGTCCACGAATTAGTCATTGATCGGAGAGGAGTCTCGATCATGTCTGGTGAGATAATCGAACTGCTAGGGTAACACACTTAAGGGGAGTCGACATTTTACCGGAAGAGAAAAATAGGAAAAGAGAGCACCGGGAACGTCCCGGGAAAGTTCCGATGGAGATCGGGCAGCGACGAAATAGTTTTCGGAGCCGGAATAAATTATGTAATATGTATTTAATATTAATTAATGTAATTAATAGTTAAATATATTTTTATTTAAATTTTCTGAATTTTTAAAGGTAATTTACCCTAAATGGGCCTCCCCAGGCAAAGAGGCCCATGATGAAGGGGATCGCAGGCAGAAAACAAAAATTTTCCTAACCGCGATAACCAAAAACTAGCCAAGATCTATACTATGCAGATATAGTAGTACGCAAAGGGGGTCGGTATACACACCTCTTGTAGACCGAAAAGCGGGGATTACGCTCCCGCACAAGCGTTGACGACGTAGACGCCGTAGCCGACCTCAAGGTCGCGGAGAACTTGGCGCGACGAAGAGGACGATGACGGCGATGGTGGCGATGACGCCGGGCAGCAGTGCCGGCGATGAAGCCGACGAAGATGACCTCGAGGTCGGGTGGAGGTAGTCAACCTCCCAGCACCTCAAGCGTGGCACCTCGCAGGGCGTCACACACATACGGTGGAGACGACGGCCTCCGAAGCTCCAGTCCAGGACGAGCAGCGGAAGACTTGGACCGGAACACCAACAACACGGCAGCGGGCTATGGTGGAGAGATCCCCTCATCCTCCTCGGCGCAACTCCGACAAAGGGAATCACGAAATCGAGGAGAAATAAGAGAATTAATTGGTTGAATTAAAATGCCAGGGGTGCCCCTCTATATAAAGGCTCCCGGGGGGAGCCAACCTTGCCAGCCAGGCAATGTGGGACTATCCCACATGCCTGGTTCGGCCAAGGCTGAGCCGCCGGCCCTAGGTGGGCCCCATTTGGCCCACCTAGGCCGGCCCCCATCCAATCCTAAGCCCTGGGGGGACTTTCCCCCCTTCATGGGCCTTCTTTCCCCCAGAAGGCCCATTTAGGGAAATCAGCCTTTAAAAATTCGAAAATAAATATATAAAATCATATTTAAATATTAATTACACTAATTAATATCAAACATATTATATATAATTTATTCTAGCTCCGAAAACTATTTCGTCGCTGCCCGATCTCCATCGGATCTCTCCCGGGACGTTCCCGGTGATCTCTTTCCTTTCCGGTTGTCTTGTCGAAACCCCTCAAGTGTGTTACCCTAGCGGTTCGATATAATAACAAACATGATCGAGACTCCTCTCCGATCAATGATTAACTCGTAGGCCTGGACCCCATGAATTAACCCCTGTGATATAACGAATGACTTTCATCTATCAAACCTGGACGTCGAGTCTTAAACCTTTTGCCATAGCGATACTTAGCGTGTCCGAGACTCGTTCATAGATATCTCCATACCTAGCATGATCTCGTTACCGACAACACTATCTTCTACTCGTCTGTGATATTATGTCCTGGTGACCTAGTCACATGTTTGCAAACTCATTTGACATAATCTCACCGAGTGGGCCCTAGAGTATCTATCCTGCTATGCGGACTGGCAAATCCCGCTCTTGATCCCCCGTCTCAACATACTCCTCTCCGACACCCGAGAGGGACACCTTTATTGTCACACTATATAAATATGACGTTTGATGCAATCAAAGTGTCTTCCAGGAATAGCAATAAGAGTAGATCTCACGGTCGAAGGTGTAATGACTACGTCCTACAAATATTGGGTATGTCCATCACATCGTTCTTCCAACGACATGACTTCATTGTCAAATAGACTCCAAGTCACATGATCGGGAAACCTCGATCATCGATTGCACAATGAACTAGTCAAAACAGAGGCTACTAGGGACCTGGTTGTTTATATACCACACGTGTATTAATGTTTCCGCTTAATACAGTTATAGCATGGTATAAAACATATAATGAACAATTGGGATATGACTAATAAACTACCTTTATTAAGTGCCTCTAGGGCATATTCCCTTCAGTCTCCCACTTGCACTAGAGTAACACTTAATCTAGTTTACAACTTGGTAAAAGCTCAACACCCATAGCATCTTGGTGCATGCTTGTCTCGTGGAAGAGGAATACAGTCAACAGATCTCACACATTGAGACCTATATGTGCTTTGCAACACTTCTATGTCACCTAGTTTGACATCATCCCGTATCTTACGATGACGGCGAAATATATCTTAGTCGATGGAGTGAGACTCAGTCCAATCATACTAGCTACTTCTGAAGTTGCCATATACTTCTATACCTATGTAGATTATGCAACAGTGCATTCATATGCGACTTCGCAAACTAACCATGTCTTTCTTCAAAATAAAGGACATCTCCTATATGAGATTTCTAGTTGTATGGGCCAGTGTAATAACTTGCATCATCGTAACCTCTTTACGGCAAGTTGTCTTTCACTCTTTCCCTTTACCAGAAAACATATCTTCAGTTCTCACAGACACTGAAAAATATACTTAACGTTTGTTCATTGATCCACACAAGGATCACTCTAGAACCCGTTCTTCAACCAAGAACTTGGGTCACACTAAGTCGAGCTTTCAATCTGATAGCATCTATGTCTGATACATAGAGAATGTCGAACATCATTTGCTATCACTGAAAATGCCAAGATAAACTCAATATTTCACCTAGTCATACAAGCAAGAACAATCTTCTTCGCTTGTTCTATTCTGAAACACTTCAGAATCTTAACTTAGGAAATATTCCGACCTAATGTTATTAAGCCCCTTACGATCTATACAATTATAGATTGGATGCCTAATACTCCTAACTTCTTTCATAGAAAATTTAATCACTTAAATAATCCTTTACACTCTACTAGAGGATCTGTGTCATTCAATATGTCGTCACATACAAAATCATGAATGACACCTAGCTCCCACTCAAATATGCCTTCCGCATATAAGATCAAGGAAAGCTATTTAGCTCCCACTCAAATATGCCTTCCGCATATAAGATCAAGAAAAGCTACTTTGCTCCCACTCACTTCTTTGCAAATGCAAGTCTCTTCAACTATTTTGGACAACTCCAAAATCCTTTGATCACATTATCAAAGTGAAGATTCCAGCTCCGATATGCTTGCTTCAGCCCATGAATGGACAACTGAAGTTTGCATACATGTTTA
Organism: Poa annua; assembly: GCA_026929855.1. Lineage (NCBI taxonomy): Eukaryota > Viridiplantae > Streptophyta > Magnoliopsida > Poales > Poaceae > Poa > Poa annua. The sequence continues at coordinate 12,074,639 of CM049436.1, forward strand.
GCATCCTCAGGATCACCAAACCATTATTGTACTGATTACAACTCTTTCTTAATGACACTATTAAGAAACATGGTTTTCTTATCCATCTATCAATTTCTCATTCGAAATTATAGTAATTGCTAAACGACCCAGAATAGATTTAGGCTTCGCCACTTGAGACAAAATCTCGTTGTGGTCAACTTTTGAATCTGTCGGAACTGATTCACGACAAATCGATCCTTATCAATGTCTACTCTCTCATAAAATTCCATATTCTATTAACATCCTAGATGTCATCAAGAAGATCTCCCAAGTCATTACCTGGTAATCGTACATGGATTTTATTTCGGATCATATATGACTCATAGTCATTTCTCGGACTTAGGTCTACCATCTCTTCTTCGCAGTTCGTAGGTCTGTCATATTCCATTAACATGACCTTCATAACAAGATTGTCGTAACACATAGTGTGGAACACAACCTCGTATGCCTACGTTCTTAGTATGAGCTCAGAGCATCATGATCTTGTATCATCAGCTTCTTTCAAGCTGTGGAGCATGACACCGAAAACACTTTCAGTTGCGCCACTCTGATGTCTGGAGAAAAAGTTCATCAACTTTTCCTTGCTCTACTTTCTTTCCCACTTATACCCTTGGACAAGAAACTATTTCTTTCGCAAGGTATATCCCGGCAACGATTTTGCCTATGTCGTGAGAAATGTACCCAACAAACTCTTTAGGTACACTACAAAGATTAATCCATTTTAGGTTTGATCACATCAAAACACTAAATTGCTGAAACGACAATCTAGGCTAAAAGCCACGCCATCACTCATATGGTATTGTCTTCATGGATTTAAATGGTTTCCCTATTAACTAACGTGAGTGTTACGTTTCTACCATACGACTCTAATGATCACAATAATTCGGTAAGAGATTTATTTACCACACACTATCCGATAGGGTGCGATTACGACGTCCTAACATACCATAACACTATGGTATTCCATGCGACGTGATTTGTGGAACTCTTCTCACAAGTCTTCCAATGATATGCCAACATTATAACTCAAATCTTTATTTCCTCGATCTGTATCGCAGGAATTTGATTTTCTTGTTAAATTTATTTTCCTACTTCATTCTGAACTTGTTTGATCGAATCAAAATTTTCAGACTAACATTTCCTAAGTGGTTATCCGAATATCTACTTGGAATATTCATGAAGTTTAGGAAACAAAGACTTCCACTATACGTCAAAGTACTTCATTGATTCACATACACCCATATGCATGATTCTCAGCAAGTTATACTCAAACGTTCATTGAAGCTTACGAAATAAAGGTCTCCACTACACGTTAATCACTTCATTGATCCACATACATCTATATGCATGACTATCAATAAGTTATATGCCCGTTTCCGAAAACGGTGTCTTAGTTACTTTGCAAGTGTCAAAAGATCAAATCTAAAGACTTGTAGATCCATCCGGTATGGAGCTAATTCATTGACTATAACATTGACATGAATTAAACGGTGGTGTCACACGAATGTGGTGTCTCTATTAAGTTTGTATCCTTTGGCATTAATATTATGAATGTGGGAGCTTCTACCATCTAAATTCAAATCGGCATATGATCATTACTTCATAAATATAGGACAACGAATTTGTCACTAACATATATGAACAATTGTCTCGCTAGAGGAGACACACTTATAACGATCATACTAACAGGCGATCATAAAAGAATTTAGTCAAATGGTAGATCTAGAGGGAGAGTTTCTATGGCCATCACAACAATTTGTCTGCCATTATCAACACGCAATGTCACCTCATCCTTCCAAGCTACTCAAGTAGTAAATCTGGTTTTCATAAAACATGACTAGTATCAAAAAACTTAGTCACTACTGCGAGTACTTACTTAGGTAAAACATTCATAACATGTATATCATATATACACCATCATCATTGATGACTTCCCGGCGATCTGTTTCATCTTCTTGATACTTCCAACGCAATCAAGAACCATGAAGGTGAACGATTCCCCTTGCATGACATAGTCTATGACAAAGCATTTGCACCTGGCAACGTCGTCTGTCATCCAGTGATCGAGCTGAGCGAGGCATCTCAATGTCATCAAGTATGACCAATGTCATCAAGTATGACTGCCACGTGCTCTTTCAATGTGTGTATTCTCTTCCATCTTGGTTGAGAAGAAAAAACAGTCAACGTACTGTTAAACTTCATCAACCCAACTTTAGGTGTATCCCGAGTTCAGCGATCATCTCACATGTTCGCGATCCAACAACTCGTACCCACCGTTAATTCTCTATGGCAGAGATCACAGCATACACTGGACTATGATGATATTATCCGCACAAAACTTGATAATCCAAATCATCCTTTTGTTACCGGAATCTCCGGGTTTATCTCCTAGCGGGTATTGTATCACCAAGAGCTAATGGTTTAAACAAGGAGTATCCTCAAGCTAAAGTATAAAACTATGAAGTTTGGACCCAACTTTTTAAGTTTCTCAATCGCAGGATTGTGCCTAATTTTCAAAGAAGGCTATTACATTGGTTAATATCTACAAAGGTTTTGCAAAACAGACTTTGTTCATTATAAAATAGGGTTCAAGTTTTAATAAAATAAAACTATCAGAACTCCCACTCAAAACGATATCCCTCTAATCGTTTTAGTGATTACACGACCCCCATCCATTGTGCAACCCCTCATCGTCAGAGCCGGCAACACAACTTCAAAGGTGGACATTGAAATGTCGATCACAACAACTCTGTGACTCATGCTCGACCTTTCGGCCTCCGTGTTCCGAGGCCATATCTGCATATGCTAGGCTCGCCACAATAACCTTCAACGAACGCGCGTGCAACATGGCTTACACCCACTGTATGCGAACGACGATATGTCTGACACCCGATCGTCACGGCCTGCCTCATAACGTAGAACTTTCTTGGTGGTGCACGTCGAAGGAAGAACACTAGTGGTATTTTGGAGGGATCATCTTATATTACTACCGCCGTGTAACTAATATATATACTATATATATACACACAATATAAGATGCACACAAAACATCAAAATGTAATGCGACGTGACATGGTCCTTGCGCCGATGGTCTCCTTCGCGCCAACAGTTCATAAACAATTTAATAAACCTACCTTGACCATATCACATTGCCCCTGCAAAATAAAGTTAGACGCCTCTACTTTATCTTTTGCATATTTTACGTGGTTTGGGGCTGTCGTAAATAGAACCACTTCATACCTACGAACCTATGACCACAACAACGATCAAATAATTGCATATTTATTCATCCCTTTCGGGCCCTCCATTGAAAATGCAAAGCCAACTAAAGAGAGAGAGACAGACACCCGCCAGCCACATATACGGAACCAGCCGTATGTCAGTTGTGGAACCAGTCTCGCGTAAGCGTACGCGTAAGGTCGGTCCGGGCCGCTTCATCAACTCGATGCTGCCGGCAGTGCAAGTGCACGCGAGAGGGTAGCAAATAATAAGAACGATGTCCCCGTGTAAAACACGGGTGAAGCTAGCGCACAGCTATATCTATGCATAGATCGGCTCTGATACCACTGAAGGGGATCGCAGGCAGATTTTTTTTTTCCTAACCGCGATAACCAAAAACTAGCCAAGATCTATACTATGCAGATATAGTAGTACGCAAAGGGGGTCGGTATAGACACCTCTTGTAGACCGAAAAGCGGGGATTACGCTCCCGCACAAGCGTTGACGACGTAGACGCCGTAGCCGACCTCAAGGTCGCGGAGAACTTGGCGCGACGAAGAGGACGATGACGGCGATGGTGGCGATGACGCCGGGCAGCAGTGCCGGCGATGAAGCCGACGAAGATGACCTCGAGGTCGGGTGGAGGTAGTCAACCTCCCAGCACCTCAAGCGTGGCACCTCGTAGGGCGTCACACACATACGGTGGAGACGACGGCCTCCGAAGCTCCAGTCCAGGACGAGCAGCGGAAGACTTGGACCGGAACACCAACAGCACGGCAGCGGGCTATGGTGGAGAGATCCCCTCATCCTCCTCGGCGCAACTCCGACAAAGGGAATCACAAAATCGAGGAGAAATAAGAGAATTAATTGGTTGAATTAAAAGGCCAGGGGTGCCCCTCTATATAAAGGCTCCCGGGGGGAGCCAACCTTGCCAGCCAGGCAATGTGGGACTATCCCACATGCCTGGTTTGGCCAAGGCTGAGCCGCCGGCCCTAGGTGGGCCCCATTTGGCCCACCTAGGCCGGCCCCCATCCAATCCTAAGCCCTGGGGGGACTTTCCCCCCTTCATGGGCCTTCTTTCCACCAGAAGGCCCATTTAGGGAAATCAGCCTTTAAAAATTCGAAAATAAATATATAAAATCATATTTAAATATTAATTACACTAATTAATATCAAACATATTATATATAATTTATTCTAGCTCCGAAAACTATTTCGTCGCTGCCCGATCTCCATCGGATCTCTCCCGGGACGTTCCCGGTGATCTCTTTCCTTTCCGGTTGTCTTGTCGAAACCCCTTAAGTGTGTTACCCTAGCGGTTCGATATAATAACAGACATGATCGAGACTCCTCTCCGATCAATGATTAACTCGTAGGCCTGGACCCCATGAATTAACCCCTGTGATATAACGAATGACTTTCATCTATCAAACCTGGACGTCGAGTCTTAAACCTTTTGCCATAGCGATACTTAGCGTGTCCGAGACTCGTTCATAGATATCTCCATACCTAGCATGATCTCGTTACCGACAACACTATCTTCTACTCGTCTGTGATATTATGTCCTGGTGACCTAGTCACATGTTTGCAAACTCATTTGACATAATCTCACCGAGTGGGCCCTAGAGTATCTATCCTGCTATGCGGACTGGCAAATCCCGCTCTTGATCCCCCGTCTCAACATACTCCTCTCCGACACCCGAGAGGGACACCTTTATTGTCACACTATATAAATATGACGTTTGATGCAATCAAAGTGTCTTTCAGGAATAGCAATAAGAGTAGATCTCACGGTCGAAGGTGTAATGACTACGTCCTACAAATATTGGGTATGTCCATCACATCGTTCTTCCAACGACATGACTTCATTGTCAAATAGACTCCAAGTCACATGATCGGGAAACCTCGATCATCGATTGCACAATGAACTAGTCAAAACAGAGGCTACTAGGGACCTGGTTGTTTATATACCACACGTGTATTAATGTTTCCGCTTAATACAGTTATAGCATGGTATAAAACATATAATGAACAATTGGGATATGACTAATAAACTACCTTTATTAAGTGCCTCTAGGGCATATTCCCTTCACATGAGGGGGGAAGAGTCCTCCCAAGGGAGGAGGCTTGGTTCGGCCGGCCCTAGGTGGGCCACATGGGGCCCACCTAGGCCGGCGCACCAGCCATGGCCGGCTGGGGTGTGGGATTAGTCCCACACCGCCAGCCTGGCAGGTTGGGCAGCCCCTGGCCTCCTATATATATGGGGGTACCCATGGCCTTTGAATTACACCTAATTCTCTCTCTCTCTCTCCTTGGATCCCGTGACTCCCTTGTTTGGAGTTGCGCCGAGGATAAGTTTTCTCCACCATACGCACGCCGCCGTGCTGCTGGTCTTCCGGTCCCAGTCTTCCGCTGCTTCGTCCCTGGATCGGAGCCCGGAGTTCGTCGGCTTCACCGTACGTGTGTAACGCCCTGCGAGGTGCCACGCTAGTGGTGCTGGAGGTCTGCTTCCTCTACACGGCCTCGAGGTCGTCGTCGGTTTCATCGACATCGCCGCGTCATCGTCTTCTTCGTCGCGTCAAGTTCTCCGCGACCTTGAGGTCGGCTACGGCGTCTACGTCAGCAACGCTTGTGAGGGAGCGTAATCCCCGCTTTTCGGTCTACAAGGGTATGTGCACCGACCCCCCCTTCGTACTACTATATCTGCATAGTATAGATTCTGGCTAGTTTAAGGTTATCGCTGTTAGGAATTTTTTTGTTTTCTGCCTGCGATCCCCTTCAATTGCATATCCTGCAACACTGGTAGAGGCACCTTTTTCATACACCATGTTTTATCCTTGTATCAAAAGTGTGTTGTCATATTATCATATTAGAATGTTTGCCCCTAAAAGTGAAAAGAGCCATGGAGGCCATCGAAAAGAGAAACAGAAAAATACAAAAAAATAGAAAAAAAAGAGAAAAAGAGAAAAGAAAAAAGAAAGGAAGAATAAAAAGGGGGCAACATTACTACTCTTTATCCACACTTGTGCTCATGTTATAGCACCCATATTATTCATAGTCATCATTTGTGCTCATGTTTAGCACCTGTACTCCATATGAGAGAGTTTTCATGTTTTACTTGCATAACTATGTGGGGGAACTTTACACTATAGAACTTGGCTTGTATATTCCAATGATGAGCCTCCTCAAAAGTGCTCTAGGTCTTCATGAGCAAGCAAGTTAGATGCACCCCCACTAGTTCCATTGGAGAGCTTTCATACACTTATAGCTCTATGTGCATCCGTTGTGTGGCAATCACTACTCCCTGCATAGCTTCGATTATAAGACTTCCTCTTGTCTAATGATCACTTTCAGCTGTGTGAGACTTTCTTCCGTTGGCCTTCCAAACCCCCATTAACATTCTCTTAGGCACAACATCCTGGTGCCAGGAACCAACGCTGAACACTTGCTTGTTTTTGTGTGAACAAATAGAGAAATGATCTTCTATGTGCATATTGCTATCACTTGACTTGATCCTTTCACAAAGTTGTCATGATTGTTTGATTCATTAGATGATTATATTGTTATGCTTGAAGCTTAAATCATCTTTAATATCTACTTTGCACGGTTGATTGTTCTCTATTACTGATTCATTGAAAGTTTTGCTTTGTTATTCCTACTTGTTTACTCATTACTCATTTGATATCAATATAAACTACAGCTTTTATTCATTTGATCTCAACTTACATGCATTACATTATTATTTGATCAAGATTGTGTGAAAGCATGTCACTCCAGAAATTATTTGTTATCGTTTTACCTACTCGAGGACGAGTAGAACTAAGCTTGGGGATGCTTGATACGTCTCAAACGTATCTATAATTTCTTATGTTCCATGCTTATATTATACCAATTGCCTACATGTTTTATACACATTTTATATTGTTTTATGCATTTTCTGGAACTAACCTATTGACAAGATGCCACAGTGCCAGTTCCCTGTTTTCTGCTGTTTTTGGTTTCAGAAATCCACTTAAGGAAATATTCTCGGAATTGGACAATTTTTATACCGAAGATCTTAGAATTCCAGACACGTTCCAGCAGTCCGAGGGGGAAAAGGAGACGGGCACCGAGGCGCCCTCCTCAAGGGGTGGCGCGGCAGACCCTCTGGCCGCGCCAGCACCTGAGGTGGGGCTCTCGGGGCTCCACCGCCTTCGCCCCTTCGCCTATTTAACCCCCCCACCCCCCCGAAAACCTAAGGCAAAAACACCGAACACTTTTCCACTTTTCCTCACGGAGCCGCCGCCGTCGTCAACCCTAGTTCGGGAGGGTTCAGAACCTGCTCCCGGCACCCTGCCGGAGAGGGGAATCGTCACCGGAGGGCTCTACATCACCATGTCCGCCTCCGGACTGATGCGTGAGTAGTTCATCCTTGGACTACGGGTCCATAGCAGTAGCTAGATGGTTGTTTTCTCCTTTTGTGCCATCATGTTTAGATCTTGTGAGCTGCCTATCATGATCAAGATCATCTTTATGTAATGCTACATGTTGTGTTTGCTGGGATCCGATGAATATTGAATACTTTGTCATTGCTTCATAATATATCATGTTGTGTGTTGTTTATGATCTTACATGCTCTCCATTTCTAGTAGTTGCTCTGGCCAAGTAAATGCTTGTGACTCCAAGAGGGGGTATTTATGCTCGATAGTGGGTTCATGTCTCTATTTAATCCGGTGCAGTGACAGAAAGCTCTAAGGTTGTAGATGTACTGTTGCTACTAGGGATAAAACAGTAGTACTTTATCTAAGGATGATGTTACTTACTTACATTACACACTTTGCTTAATGCAATAATCTGTTGCTTGCAACTTAATACTGAGAGGGGTGCGGACGCTAACCGGAAGGTGGATTATTAGTCATAGATGCGGTTGGAACGGTCTATGTATATTGTTGTAATGCCCAAATGAATCTCACACTAGACATCATGTCATTAGTATATGCATTATTATGCAGCTCTTTATTCTGTCAATTGCCCAGCTGTAATTTGTTTACCCGCATGTATGCTATTATTATTATTATTATGGAGAGACACCACTAGTTAACTGTGGACCCCGGTCCTTTTCTCTAAACTGATAATACAACCAACTGCAAACTGTTACTTTCATTCTCTGCAAACAAACATCATTTTCCACACCATACGGTTAATCTCTTTGTTACAGCAAGACAGTGAGATTGACAACCTCACTGTTCAGTTGGGGCAAAGTTTCTTGATTGTGTTGTGCAGGTTCCACCTCCACCAAGCAATTGCCGGCGCCATTGCAAGGGGGAGACCTTCAGACTTGTTCTTCATCTCCTACTGGTTCGATAACCTTGGTTTCATCACTGAGGGAAATTTGCTGCTGCACTACTTCACACCTTCCTCTTGGGGTTTTCCAACTACACCGTGAGTGCATCAGGCACCGTCCCCTGCAACCGCCCCAGCGCCCTCGCCCTCCATCGCCCTCTGCAGCGCCCCGTCGGCCGAACCTGGTGGGCTTCGTCCCCGCCGGTCTCTGCCTGGTGCGGCGGCGCCGACCTTCGTCGGCGAGATTGGGTGGGATGGTAGCTCCCCCTTCCTGCGCTCGGGCATGTGGTGTGCTGGTGGCCAGCTTCCGTCGTCGTCGTCCGATGGTGTTGTGGGTGCGGCGGCAGATGCATGAGGTGGCGGTGGAGAACTACGCTGCCTTCATAGCCGCCTCCGAGGCGCTCTCCTTCGTGCGGGTGCAGCTCGAGGGCTTCTCGCCAAGCCATGCTTCCTCGCTGAGGTTGGCGTCGTTCTCCAAGAGCTCAAGAAGACATCTGGCCCCAGGTGGAACCGTGGAAGCATACTTCCGATTCGACTGTAGCAATCTTTATTGCTTTGGAAGCACGGTTTCAAATTGTTCGAAGCACGATCTTGTATCCAATGAATTCGTGTTGTGTAAGACCCAAATTTTACATGCCCTCGAAGCATGTTAATCAGCTATGGAAGCAAATTGTCTGGTCGATGGAAACATAACCTTGCCATGTTGTAATAAATCAATATGGTAACATTTTTTTGGTTATTTCAGAAGCAGAAACATTTTCATTTGAACATACAGAAAATGATACTTCTATGCATAAAGAACAATGTTTGTTGCCTTATGCTTCCATGCTTCTTAGAGAATTGTTAGTCTGATTAATAAATTGCTTCAATCCACCAGGAAATGGCGCTTCCATGTATTCAAACAATAAATTAAATTAATTGGGAGCTAATCCAGAAAATGATGCTTCTATGCATTAAGAACAATGTTTGTTGCCTTGTGCTTCCATGCTTCTTAGAGAATTGTTAGCCGGATTAATAAATTGTTCCAATCCACCAGGAAATGGCGCTTCCATGCATTCAAACAATAAATTAATTAGGGGCTAATTAATGGCCAGATTAAACGCAGTAATCATGCAGTTTTGATGGAGCAATTTTAGGCTGCATTTATTGCCTGTGCATGCAGGGAGGGATGCATGCTTACATATCGCATCGTACGGCCAGCTTGCATTGCATCGTGCGGCTTAGCACTGGTACGATCAAATGGAAAAATCAGTCGTACGATACATAGTGCTCGCCTTTAAATAAAATACATGATGATTGGTGGAGGGAAGCAACATGCGTAATTAAACTGGGTATTAATTGCTAAATTGCATCCTATACTTTGGAAAAATCTGGTTTTAGAATTGCATCCTATAAACCGGTATGGAGGGAGTAGCAATATATTAAAGCAAGCAAGCCGCCTCATTAAAAACCTTCTCTTCGATGAGAAGGAAAAGAATGCGTAAGAAACTTGCTGCCCTTCATCAACGTATAGTTACATCATTTTGCAGGCAACGAGAAATAAAACTAGGGATAAAATTAATCCAAATACATCTTCTTCTAGTCTCCGATGCTTGCTTGGCACAAAGATGTGCACCTTCATTCGCCTCCCTTCCAACATACTTTAGTTCAAAGGAGGCCAAGTTAACACTGAGTTCCTCGATCTCATGAATGATTGCAGAGATTTCGGATCTACCATGTTTCCTATCATTCCAGAGTTTCACCACTTGTTGCGCATCTGTTTCAACAACCACACTAGGGCTGTTCCCAGAGGCAGCTATCACCAATCCATCTTTAACAGCAATTGCCTCCATAATTAGATAATTAGCTACATGGTCGTACCATATTGCTTGAGCTCGTATCATCCTCCCATTATGATCACGCATCAACATCCTAGAAGTTCCTTGCCCCAAGTCAGCTCGGAAACTAGCATCCACATTAATTTTGATGGTACCTTCAGCCGGAGGACACCATCGCTCTTTATTCAGCACATCGTTGGCAACTCGGACTCTTCCCACAACTGATAGATCCACTGCTATGTCCACTGTCCATTTGACGGACTGCGCAATAGTCCTTGAATACCCATCATGGTCTCTTGCATTTCTTTCCGACCACACAGCCCAACTCCCACATAAAATGACTGCCGCTGAATCTGCCGACACACGATCACTGTCTATAATATCCATGGCCCAAGTTTCCGGGTGAAGAACCGGAATTTTAACCGACATTACCTCTTTAATCTCTTGCCAAAAAAGCTTCGCCCAGGTGCACTCAAAGAGAGCATGTTTGATTGTCTCATTCCTCCCACATGTACGACAATAAGGTAGCTTCTCAATATGTCTTGCCGTGAGTACAGATCTGCATGGGATATAAGTTTTAATCACACGCCACCAGAAATTCCTGACCTTAGGTGGTACTCGGTGAGCGCAGATAGATTTTAACTGGGACGCGCCGCGTAGACTCCCTGCCGAGCTAGTCGCTGTGGTCGTCAATTTTGGGAGAAGACTAGAGTTTGTGATGTGTTAAGGTGTTTAGGGTTAATTTGCAAAATGCATATGGTTGATGCGGGCCCCTCTGTGCATAAATGTTTTGGACTGAGCAGATACACACGATTTTGATCGAATGATTGAAACGCTTCGGATGCAGGGATGCACGGAGGACCCCGGTTTCATAAGATACGACGCCGTTTTAGAGGAGGGTCTTCATATACTACCAAATCTTATTCAGATGATTGAGTGTTTCAACTGATGTTATTCCGAGAGCCTACCAGTTCTTGTAGGAACTTGGCTCATAGCAACACCTCTTGTCCAATTCTTGCAGCTTCTTCTTGTTTGCAGAGTTTGGGCTATGTAATCCTTGATGTAAAATGCTTTTGAGCTAAATGGAAATTGGGCACGTTGTGCCCTCTCTTTGTGCAAAAAAAAAAGATAGATTGTATTCTTTTTTAACTTATACGAGTTTTCCTCATGTAGATACGCGCATATCCCAAATGCCGATGTGGTGTAAGTGAGTCGCCTTTGTCAAGAGTAACACGTCTTTGCCGAGTATTTTTGGGTTTTAGCCGAGTATTTCAAATTTTCGTGTTAATGAGTGAAAGACAATGATTGTTCTAAAAAAACATGCATCAAGCACATCGGCAATGATTTTATCTCAAAAAGAAAGTTTATAGTAATAGTTGCTTTTTCATGCATGTTCATATTACAATGTTGATTTATGTGATAGATTTTTTTTACAATGAAACGTTACTTTTCGTGCTAGTTTATATCATGCTCTGTGATATATGTACTCCCTCCGTCCGGAAATAAATGTCTTAGATTTGTCTAAATTCGAATGTATGTGGACAAGTTTTAGTGTACACACATCCGAAATTGAATAAATCAAAGACATTTATTTTTGGACGGAGGGAGTATATACTCTGGCCAAGTTTATGTTTAGCTTCAATATCGAGGTTTGTGTATGATAGTTGGTTCAACCTTATATCTTATATTGATTATTCTAATAAATGGACGTGCTCGCCGAAATTGTTCGATTCGGCGTGCATCATCCCAAATTTAAAATAAACTATATTTTAAATCGTTAATTCAACTGATGATCCATTTTTACTATTGGATTCCTCTTGACGAATACTTTAAAACAAGATCACATCTTAATATATTTCACCGAACTATCTTTTCATCATTAGTTAACAGTACCTTAGTTACCATATTCATATATCAACTAAATAATACACAATTAACAGATAAGTTTTACATGTTTTTTGCTAGCAACGTTCTATATGTCGAGAGAGTGAGTATTTCATCCACTCAAACATGTCACTACCATCAGTAAAGGCTTAGAGCATCTCCACCGGAAGCCACACCAGCGCGCCCCACCCGTTGTAGTCAGATTGGGCTGCTCTCCAATCTGTCCGGCAACCCCTGCCTAGACCCGGCAATCAGGGGCCGCTTTGGGGTTCGAAACGCGTGATACGTCGGACAGGCCGAGTCGTCCCCGCTTGGCAGCGACACAAAACTAAGTTAAACAATTTTCTCATCCAAACATAGAAAGGTACATAGAGCTAGAACAAAAAGAAAACTACGACGGCTACTCCAGCGGTCTCTATGGCAGCAAGAAATTTCATTGAGAAAAAGGCAGACGACAATGGGAATGCTCGAGGAAATTTCAGCTCGACAGTTAAGTGGTCCGTGCGCGGTTCAGCAGTTTTGCCTCACCATATATAGGGTAGGAGGTTTTTTTTAGGCTTGCCTAATTTTTTGGGAGTGGCAGAGACGTTTGAGAGCTGCCACAAAAGCTGTGTTTTTGTGATTACGTGCCTTATATAACAGGTTTTTGGAGCCATTAGAGCATCCACAATAGAAGACTCTTATCTGGGCGCTTATATGAAAAAAAAATACTCCCTAAGGTGTATAAGTTTTTAGCACGGTTATTAACGCAGGGCCTGGGAGGGCAAATTAAGTTGATTTTGGACGTTAATACCCCTAATAGAGTTACGTGAGGAAATCTGGAATTAAGGAAGGCTGTGATCCCGAAATCCTCTCTCTCTCCCGAATAGTCTAATCCCAAACTAGCGTTACGTGAGCATGCTAGAAAAAAAAAGGAAAGCTACGATTCTCTCTCTCCTAATTAATCCACTTCCTAAATTAGCATACGAAATTCTCTTCCCATGATTCTCTCTCCCGATCGATCACTGCCCTCGCTACCGCAGTTGTTTCCCGCGACGCTGATGCCGTGACTTCTTCCTCTCTTCCCATTTTGGACTTGTGTTCAAAAACTTATACACCTTACTTCAAGGAACGTAGGGAGTATAAATATTACAAAATCAAAATTTTATCTAAGCGCCTGCTGTAAAACGGTGAGGCGCTAACTTTGACGCTAAACTGCTGTCTCTTTGATGATCTGCGTGAGGAAAAGGGCCGAGCGTCGAATGCATATATTTGCGTCCGATGCCAGGGACACCAGGATTTGTTGGCCAACTGCTAATCAGCCAGGAATCAATTCCTAGCGTCGGCAGGCTAGCGCCGCGCTGCAGTTTATAGAACTCTTATTATAGCCGCCTTTGGCGGTGCTTGATAAACCGAACGCCGATTTCTACGCCGCCTATAAGGCCATGTACAATGCAAGGTGCTTAGATAGGTGCTTACAAAAATAAACCAAGCGTTTTCATAAGCACCGGTGCTTATTTCTATAGGAGGGATGCCTAGCTAAGCATTTGTCTAATACAAATAAGCACCGGTGCTTAGCTAAAAACCGGTTTATTTTCTAACCACCTCATATAAGCACCTTGCATTGTACATGCCCTAAAAGAACTCGTTTATACATGGCCTAAAAGAACTCGCTCGATCTACTCCTATTAATACGTTGCTCCCTCTCACCGCCTCCAGGTCTACGATCATGGACAACGCTTTTCCTTCGCCGGCGGCGTGGAGGGACTGGGCGTCTCTGCACAGCAACGCCCTGTGCGCAATCCTCAGCAAGATCGCGCAAGCCGACATCCTCCGCGGAGCAGGGCTCGCGTGCAAGTCGTGGCGGCGGGTGGCCGTCGAGGATAACCAGCTGCGGCGCATCGATCTCGCCGCCCCCGAGGACAAGGACAGCGACGGCCCGGTGGGGTGGCAGGCCATGGCGCGCGCAGCCGTGGACCGCAGCGCCGGCCAGTGCGAGTCCTTTCGCGGCCGCGCCGACGGCGAGTTCCTTATCTACCTCGCCGACAGGTACGTAACGCAACCTCGTCTACCTCGTCGGATTAATAACCTCTCCGATGAAGCTAATTAACCCGACCGTTGTGTCGTGCAGATCGCCTTCGCTGAGGAGCCTCCACGTGACAAGCTGGTTCTATATGGGAGACGATGAATTCATCACAGGGGTGATCAAGAAGCTCCCTCTGCTGGAGCATCTCACTCTTTCCCGCGGCTTCCTCGAAAAAGAGTGCCTGGAGGCTCTCCTCGAGCACTGCCCGCGCCTCCAACTGCTCGACGCCGGCGGCTGTGTGAGTCGTGTCTCGTGTGACCAGTAGGGCGATTGGCGTAAGGTTTGTAGAGAGGTGCAAGAGCAGGATCAAGGAACTCCGGATGCCACGGTCGGGGGGTGGCTGCGCCTGCTGCTCCATACGTGCTCAGAAATATGCCGACGAACACGATGAATGATCGGTTCTAGATCGATGCCTCAGGTTTTGTTTTAATTTAACTGGGATCTTAGTTCCAAAAGAAAAACTGGGATCTGATCTGTCTCCAACACCTAGTGAAGCTACTAAGTTAGTTTATCCGTTGAGTTCTTGCCATATGCTGCAAGTGCTTATTGACATTGTCTTTTAGAGCGTTGAGATAATGTTCATTTTTGTTTCTATTACGTGAGATGTTCACTTCATTAATAATAGTGATCCGGCTCTAGACACCAAGCCTGATACAGTAGTAGTTATGAAATCTTAAATGTGTCATCAGACAAATGGTTTGCAAGGAGGTTCGCTTATAATAGTGATCTAGCTCTACACATTATATACTTCCACTTATTTTTTTTATACTGTACTCCTTCTGTTTCTTGATATAAGGTGTATAGTTTATTAAAAAAAATCTATAATATAAGATATGTTTGTTGTTTATGGACAATTTGACCCATCAATAAGTGAGACCTAGTCTCAAAAGAGTGATTTAGCGGATTGTCTTCATTTTGTGCCTATTAAGAACTCGTCTTTCACAATTTTTTCAGAAAAAAATGAGTCCACTATGTATAAAATAGGCATGTCTTAATATTCATTCAGAAAATTATACACCCTACATTTAGGAACGAAGGGAGTATTATTTACTTAGAGGTTCTTTTACCTAAGATCAACTATCAAACACCATTGAATTTCAACCTCATCAACCTTTGCATACACCACCTTACCTCGAAATAGGATTTCACCCCGTTTTATAAACTAGTAAACATGCATGTGCGTAGCGACGTGAATGAACTCATATAACAGTAGTCTTAGTTCAACCTCTCATCTTGCCACTGCCAAATGAGCTCCACTCACTCCGCCATCGTCAAATTAGCACGACCTCGTCTAACTCTTGAGCTGGTCAGATAAGAAGTTAAGAACGAACTTGTTCGGAAGAGCACGGGATTATCAACCGCAATCCTTGATAGCGGATCGTCCGCCCTGATGATATTGTACAAAATGGGTACGAAAAAAAAGTGATATAACCTTATCCAGTCACTAAGCCAAAAATATTTTGGTTTATTAATTAGCCACTACAAGAAATATGCTACTTTATGACCTTTTGTAGTAACCCTCAAAATATTGGTCATAAATCTATGACCATTCTGAACTAATTGGTCATATCCATTTGAGAGGGACCAAACCCGAAAATATTGTGACCAATTTTGTCAAAAAGGTCACAGACGCCTTACATTAATTGGTCATAAGATAGTAGTGGTCCATGACCTTTTTTGACTAATTTAAATGGTCATTGACATTAATGGATAGCCAACTCAGCACTTTTGCCTACGTGTCAGTGCTTAGGTGCCAATTTTGCCTATGTGGCACTCTGACTAGATGGGACTCACCTGTCTCGCCTATGTGTCAATCTGACAAGTAGGACCCATTGTTGGCCTGACAGATAGGACCCGCAAACCACCAATTTGACAAGTGGGTCCCGCCCCAACCCATTCCTGACATGCGGGACCCACCCTGCCCACCCCAGACATGACATGCGGGACCCACCCCGCCCACCCAGACATGACATGCGGGACCCACCCACCCAACCTGACATACGGGTCCCCCCGCCCATCCCATGAAGTGCAGGTCCCACCTGCCCCATCCCGTGACATCCGTGACCCACCCCACCACCTGACATGAGGGACCACCCCGCCCACCACCTGACATACGAGGCTGATATGTCTCCAACGTATCTATAATTTCTTATGTTCCATGTGAAGGGGATATGCCCTAGAGGCAAATAAATATATAGGATTTATCGCATTATCCCATTAAGTTTATAATATGTTTTTGTATCGTGCTATAACTGTATTAATCGGAATTGTTAATACACGTGTGATACATAGACAAACCAGAGTCCCTAGTAAGCCTCTATATAAACTAGTTCATTGGGCAACTGTTGATCGAGATTTCCCGATCATGGACATTCACGTCGGTTGACAATGAGGTCATCTTATTAGTAGAATAAGGTGATGGACATACCCAACAAAGTATTGCAAAAGGATCGTATCACAATGTTCATCATTTGCAATAGGAAAGTAATATGATAGCTTATTCCTCAGACCGTGAGATCATATTAATTGCTGCTTCGTAGGATACTCTAAGTGCATCAAACGTCAGTTCATAAATGGGTGACAATAAATGGGTGACAATAAAGAGTACGTTGAGGCATATGGATCAAGAGCGGGATTTGTTCATCCTCGTGGTGGAAAGATACTCTGGGCCCACTCGGTGAGATGACGTCTATAATGTTGCGCAGCATATTGACTAGGTCATGGAGATGTAATATCACAGACGAGTTAAGTAACCCTTGTCGGTAACGAGATAAAACAGAACATCGGATGTTTACGATCATATCTCGGACAAGGTAGTATCGAAGGAACAAAAGGAATGAATATTATTTTTATGGTTCAACGACGATATTCGTAGAATGCACAGGGACCGTTACAGACGTCCAGGTCTCCCTGGCGGTCATTGGCGAGCGAGGGGTCTCGGTCATGTCTGGAGTGTTCTCGAACCGTAGGGTAACACGCTTAAGGTCTTGTCGACACATAGAGATCATTGGAATTATATATTATTAGGAATAATATAGGTATAGGAGAGAGAGAAATAATCCGGAAAAGTTCCGGCAACATCGGAAGGGTTCCGGGAATGTTCGAAGGTAGTTCGGGTGGTCCGAAAATTGTTTCGGAGTCACAGGATATTAAATAATGTATAAATATATTAATTATGAATTATATATATTTTATATTAATTTAATATTAATTAAAATCAATTAAAAATGAAGGAAAAAGGGGCAGCCCACTTAATGGGCCGAATTGGGCCCATGTGGGGGGGCGCCACATGCATGGCGTGGGGCCCATGGCCACCACGGCCATGGCATGGCCGGCCGGCCCCTCCCCCCTTGCTCCTTTGTTTAGTCCCACATGGGGGAGGCAAGGTGTTTGCACACCCCCTCCCCCCTTTATATAGAAGAGCATATTAATTGATTTAAATACATCTAAAATACAATTAATGTTGTATATGCCGGCCTGAGTTAATTCTCCGCCCGCTTCTCTCTCTCTCCCACCAAGGTTATATCGCAGTGCCCAGTCGCACCGCGGGATTCCACCAAAGTTCTACTCCTGCGATCTCAGCTGGATGTGAGTGACCGGGGGTTGTCGTCAAGTTCCGTATGTGTGCGAGTACTCGGAGGCGCCACACTTGAGGTGCCAGGGCGACATCGTCTCGCCACGGCCGCGCCCTAGCCGCAGCCACCGCCGTCGCCGCCGCTGCCCGGCGCCGCCGTCGCCGCCGCTGCCCGGCGCCATCGTCGCCGCTGCCCGACGTAGTCGTCATCGCCGGTGCTGTTGCCCGGCGTCATCGCCACCGCCGTCGTCATCATCTTCTTCGTCGCGCCAAGTTCTCCACGACCTTGAGGTCGGCTACGGCGTCTACGTCAGCAACGCTTGTGCGGGAGCGTAATCCCCGCTATTTGGTCTACAAGAGGTATGTGACCAGTTCCGCCCACCGTTACCGCATTACTAGATAGATAGATCCTGGCATGTTTCGGTATTCGTTAGTTAGAAAAATTATTGTTTTCTGCTACGGAACCCCTTCAGTGGTATCAGAGCCGATCTATGCGTAGTATGCTGGTACGGTTAGAACTCGTGTTGAATACGAGGACGTCTTTCTTATATTTGCTACCCTCTCGCGTGCACTTGCACTGTCGGCAGCATTGGGATGATGAAGCGGCCCGGACCGACTTTACGCGTACGCTTACGCGATACTGGTTCCACTACTGACATACGGCTGGTACCGTATATGTGGCTGGCGGGTGTCTGTCTCTCTCTCTTTAGTCGGCTTTGCATTTTCAATGGAGGGCCCGAAAGGGATACATAAACATGCAATTGTTGGATCGACGTTGTGGTACAATGTTCGTAGGTAGAGAACGGTTCTCTCGCGAAAGCCTATAAAGCCACGTAAAACTTGCAAAACTAGATAAAGGTAGAAGCGTCTAACTTTGTTTTGCAGAGGCATTTAAATATGACATGGTTACGGTAAGTTTTGAATTATTCGTACTGTCGGAGGCAAAGGAGGCACCGTAGACTCGGAGCCATGCCGGGACGCCCGGCCCAAGCGCACGGCGCCATGAAGGTCCAGGCGCACGACCATGTCATATCGCACTTCATTACATTATTTGATCTTGTGTTGTTGTGTGAACATCCTATTGATTGCTTATATATTAGATATACAACGGTAGCTATGATAGGATGATCCCTAATAAATACCAAACTGTGTTCTCCCTCGTTGTGCACCACCAAGAAAGTTCTACGTTATGAGGCAGGCCGTGACGATCGGGTGTCACACATTTCGTCGTTCGCATACAGTGGGTGTAAGCCATGTTGCACGCGCAAAAACATCGAGTTTTAATTGGCGAGCCTAGTATGTACAGACATAGTCTCGGAACACGGGAAGATCGAAAGATCGAGCATGAGTCACATGATTGTTGTGATCGACATTTCGATGTCCACCTTTGAAACTGTGCCGCCGGCTGTGACGATCAGGGGTGGTACAGTGAATTGGGGTCGTGTAATCGCTAAAATTATTGTAGGGATAATAATCTTAGTGGAGCATGTTTAAATAATTTGATTATAAACTAAGCTCATATTATTATAAACTTAGCCTTACCTACTTTGCGATCTTATCTAGAGATGGTGCTCTACCCTCAAGACAAGTTCTACTTCGAATACTTCCTTAGAAGTCCGCCCTTGTTGGCTGATGGGTCCAACTTCATCCATTGGTACAAAAAAAACTAAGAGAAGCTATCATACACAATAATATACTCTATGTTATAGAACAAGGATTAGGAGATGAACCAGATGATTCTGCTAGCGAAGAAGAAGATGAGGATTTTCATCAGCGTCGTGACATTTTCATAGAAGTGCAAACCATCATGGTCATAAGCATGGTACCAGAGTTGAAAGAGCAGTTTCAACAAATGAAACCTTATGATATGATATATTCGATCAAGGCGCATTTCATAGATGAAATTAAGTATGAGCAATACAGACAGCTGAGGAAGTTCCATTCACTCCAGATGGAGGAACATACCTGTTTGGAAACTCATTTGAAGAAAATGTATGACATTTACTTGAAACTTACGAATGTCTACGACTACTGGATGGCGGATTCATGTGCGATAGCTGCTGCGTTGGTATCTTTACCTCCCAGCTATGAGAAACATGTCCGTGACTATGCTATAAGAAGAGATACGATGACTTTCTTCGAGTTCATAAGTCAGTTCAAATCTGTAAAGGTTGAACCCATCGAAGGCGAAATCTTCGATGCTAAAAAGTTATAAATGTACTCCTCGCATGATACTTGATGAAAAGTATTTGATACTTATTCTGTTTATGAAACAGGACCTGATTATCACAAGTATGCGAAGATATATGATGTGACAGTGCGCAAGTGATGGCAAGCAAAGGAGTTGATGGCCAGTGGTGTTCACGTCCTCAAGTTATCATTATAGTTATCATTAATAGTTTTTTATAAGACCTTTTTGTAATAGTGAGAGTGTGATTTTGCTTTGTGTCTTGAATGTTACAAGACAAAGTTATTCATATATGTAATAGAACAAATCAGTTGTTTTATATCATGGAACAAGTCAGTTGTTTTATATTATGAGTAAAGTTTTTATGCAATCACATCTCGATTACATTATTCGAATGATAACACGATATACATTTATAAAACCAGGAATGATCAAATTAAATGTCCAAAGATTAAATTTCAAGAACAAACACCACTGAATTTGATCATAAAAGCAATGTAAGAAATATAGATACTTCGATCTATCAAAGTTACATGTGCCGAATTGATTAAATTATATATTGAAATGTCAATATACAGGGAAATTAATTGAAAGTCATACTAGATGATTATTAAATTAAATAAGTGGTGAATATCATTGTTTCGAATCTTTCTATGATTCTAAGTAAATAAATGTATTTGCCTGAGGAAACATGAGTCTGAAAATAATTTGATAAAAGATCAAAGGAATTTTTCAGAAGAAAGGTGGATGGAAATTACATCCACAGGATTCGATCAAACAGGACAATAATTTTGAATTATGGTTTCAACGCAAAAGGAGTTGTGAAAATTCGTTCCACAAATTATAATATCAGATATAGTGATATATGAAATATTATAATCATACTCTATTTTAGATAAAGTGTGGTCTTTTAGAATCTCTTAATATGTTCAAACATTATAGTCGACACCCACTTTAGGAATGAATACTTTTCCAACGATGATTCGTGTAATCGACAGTAAGTGTCGTGGTGTAGATGATTATACGATAATACAGAATATACACGAATAGTTCTTTGTAGAATACTCATATTAAGATGAGAGTGTATTCCAAACACCAACAGAAGCAAAATTTGTGTTGCTGTCTGTGTAACTCAAAAGAAAATATGATTTTTCGAGTTAAGGTTAATGGAATAAAAGTAGAAGCTTAAAATGAGGTACTAGACCTTTTTCCATGAAAGTAGAATATTGGAATATGTTCCGAAAAGAATATCTCTGCAAATGGAAATGAAAATTTGATGATAAGAGATCATAGTGTTTTCAAACAAGAAGCTTTTAAATGAGGTGTTATTTTGAGAATATTTACTGTCAGGTCACAGTTTAATATTCAGTATTTTAGATCTTGTTGACAGAACAAGATACACCTTATAAGTACAAAGAAAGTTGAGGAAAGACCAAAATACGAATAAAGGCTTTGAGTCTTAAAACCCAGGTTAGATTTAAAAGGATTAAAACAGTAAATGTTACTCTGAATCTTATTAAGAGAATAAGATTACTTAATCATCATATAAAATGTTATATGAAAGAAATGCAACTATAAGAAAGACATGGAAGCAAATTTTGTCAAGAAAAGTGTCTTGGACAAAATCAAAATTGTTGACTACATAAGTGTAGACATGCTTAATGTCTGTGGGATATGTATTAATAGAATACTGTCAGATCGTATTGAAACTCGAATTGATAAATGATCAATGATTTTGGTTTGACCAAAATATCGAAAGAAATTATGAATTTACTAATTTAAGTGGGAGTCGAATTGTTTACTCAAATTTAGTATGTGAGTGACATATTTTTGAGTGGGAGCTTAAACCATTTATTAATTTAAGTGGGAGTCGAATTAGTTTACTCAAATTTAATATGTGAGTGACATATTTTTGAGTGGGAGCTTAAATCATTAGTTTACTCAAATTTAATATGTGAGTGACATATTTTGAGTGGGAGCTTAAATCCACGTATGTAAATGACATATCATGGATAGTACCAGTAGAATTAATTAGAAAGATGAAGTTGTGAAATGATTTAAAAGGTATTGTCTATTTCGAATAGAACAGGAATTTTAAATAGAAGGTTGAGCTGTTTTATTTAGATTGGATTCTGAAATGTCAGAATGGAATAAAACCAATGGAAAGGTCCTTGGAAATCCAATTAAAACATTAAGTGTATTTGGTACACAATAATAGTGGTTATAAGATATGTTGGTCTCTTATATTATATAATAGACATCATATATGAACCATATTATGTGCTCGATAAAAGTATGACTCATGTTCTTAAAAGAAGAACAATTATCAAAGTAAATTTAGAATTTACTAGAAGTAGTAAAGTGTTAGGCACTAGATTGACATTGAAATGTCGAAACTCTACATAGATATGAAAGGTATATAGATATCGCAAGATTGTACATGTTACAACTGAGTGTGTTTACAAAGCAATTGTCTGGTTAACAGAATCAGAGTAAACGCTGGGAAACAAAAGTCTCACTTAGTTACGGTATGTGCATATATGTTACCAGGATAACAGGATGATATCAAACAAGGTGATATCAATGAATCGCAAAGAACGAACAATTCTGTATGGTACAGATTGTTGAAGTAACACTCTTCCACGAGCAGGCATTATCATGGAACGCTTATTGGATAAGATGGTATGATTAAAAGTAAAATGCGGCTGGTTTATTTGTACTCTAGTGCAAGTGGGAGATGGAAGGGGATATGCCCTAGAGGCAAATAAATATATAGTATTTATCGCATTATCCCATTAAGTTTATAATATGTTTTTGTATCGTGCTATAACTGTATTAATCGGAATTGTTAATACACGTGTGATACATAGACAAACCAGAGTCCCTAGTAAGCCTCTATATAAACTAGTTCATTGGGCAACTGTTGATCGAGATTTCCCGATCATGGACATTCACGTCGGTTGACAATGAGGTCATCTTATTAGTAGAATAAGGTGATGGACATACCCAACAAAGTATTGCAAAAGGATCGTATCACAATGTTCATCATTTGCAATAGGAAAGTAATATGATAGCTTATTCCTCAGACCGTGAGATCATATTAATTGCTGCTCCGTAGGATACTCTAAGTGCATCAAACGTCAGTTCAAAAATGGGTGACAATAAAGGTGTATCTTGTGTATCTCGAAAGAGTACGTTGAGGCATATGGATCAAGAGCGGGATTTGTTCATCCTTGTGGTGGAAAGATACTCTGGGCCCACTCGGTGAGATTACGTCTATAATGCTGCGCAGCATATGACTAGGTCATGAAGATGTAATATCACAGACGAGTTAAGTACCCCTTGTCGATAACGAGATAAAACAGAACATCGGATGTTTACGATCATATCTCGGACAAGGTAGTATCGAAGGAACAAAAGGAATGAATATCATGTTTATGGTTCAATGACGATATTCGTAGAATGCACAGGGACCGTTACAGACGTCCAGGTCTCCCTGGCGGTCATTGGCGAGCGAGGGGTCTCGGCCATGTCTGGAGTGTTCTCGAACCATAGGGTAACACGCTTAAGGTCTTGCCGACACATAGAGATCATTGGAATTATATATTATTAGGAATAATATAGATATAGGAGAGAGAGAAATAATCCGGAAAAGTTCCGGCAACATCGGAAGGGTTCCGGGAATGTCCGAAGGTAGTTCGGGTGGTCCGGAAGTTGTTTCGGAGTCACAGGATATTAAATAATGTATAAATATATTAATTATGAATTATATATATATTATATTAATTTAATATTAATTAAAATCAATTAAAAATGAAGGAAAAAGGGGCAGCCCACTTAATGGGCCGAATTGGGCCCATGTGGGGGGGCGCCACATGCATGGCGTGGGGCCCATGGCCACCACGGCCATGGCATGGCCGGCCGGCCCCTCCCCCCTTGCTTCTTTGTTTAGTCCCACATGGGGGAGGCAAGGTGTTTGCACACCCCCTCCCCCCTTTATATAGAAGGGTATATTAATTGATTTAAATACATCTAAAATACAATTAATGTTGTATATGCCGGCCTGAGTTAATTCTCCGCCCGCTTCTCTCTCTCTCCCACCAAGGTTATATCGCAGTGCCCAGTCGCACCGCGGGATTCCACCAAAGTTCTACTCCTGCGATCTCAGCTGGATCTGAGTAACCGGGGGTTGTCGTCAAGTTCCGTATGTGTGCGAGTACTCGGAGGCGCCACACTTGAGGTGCCAGGGCGACATCGTCTCGCCACGGCCGCGCCCTAGCCGCAGCCACCGCCGTCGCCGCCGCTGCCCGGCGCCGCCGTCGCCGCCGCTGCCCGGCGTAGTCGTCATCGCCGGTGCTGTTGCCCGGCGTCATCGCCACCGCCGTCGTCATCATCTTCTTCGTCGCGCCAAGTTCTCCGCGACCTTGAGGTCGGCTACGGCGTCTACGTCAGCAACGCTTGTGCGGGAGCGTAATCCCCGCTATTTGGTCTACAAGAGGTATGTGACCAGTTCCGCCAACCGTTACCGCTTTACTAGATAGATAGATCCTGGCATGTTTCGGTATTCGTTAGTTAGAAAAATTATTGTTTTCTGCTACGGAACCCCTTCACCATGCTTATATTAAATTATACCCATTGCTACATGTTTTATATACACTTTATATGGTTTTATGCATTTTCTGGGACTAACCTATTAACAAGATGCCACAGTGCCAGTTCCCTGTTTTCTGCTATTTTTGGTTTTAGAAAAACTGTTAAGGAAATATTCTCGGAATTGCACGAAACAAAAGCCAATATCCCTATTTTTCCAGGAAGCATCCAGAAGATCGAAGAGGCGTCGAGGAGGGGCCACAGGGCGCCCACACCATGTCCAGGCGCCCCCCGCCCAGCCGCGCGGCCATGTGGTGTGGGGCCCACGTCCCTCCACCGACGTCGCCCTTTTGCCTATTTATACCCCTGACAAATAACCCTCGGGACCAGAACACTTTTCCACGATACGTTCCAGAGCCGCCGCCGTCGTCAACTCTAGTTCGGTTGGGGGGGGGGGGGTTCAGAAGCTCTTCCCGGCACCCTGCCGGAGAGGGGAATCGTCACCGGAGGGCTTGATGACCCACAAGTATAGGGGGTGTATCGTAGTACTTTCGATAAATAAGAGTGTCGAACCCAACAAGGAGCTGAAGGTGCTGACAAGCAGTTTTGATGAGGATTTCACTGTAAATACTAGCAGACAAGTTTTTAGGAGTTTTTGATATAACAGATAAATAAAGTGCGAGTAAGTAAAGCGCAACAATAATAATTGCAGCGAGTGACCCAATCCTTTCTAGAGCAAAAGACAAGCCGGTTTGTTTACTTATGATGACCAAGCGTTCTTGAGGACACACGGGATTTATGTCTAGTGCTTTCGCTTCATATAGATGATTAATCTTTAGTGTTTTGATAAGTGTCGTGTGGGTGAACCTATGCTAATGCACCGCCCTTCCTAGGACTAATACATACTTGTGACTAATACATACTTGTGATTATACCCCTTGCAAGCATCCGCAAATACAAGAAAGTAATTAAGATAAATCTAACCACAACCTTAAACTCTGAGATCGTGCTATCCCTCATGCATCGAGATATTAACGGGGGTTTAGGTTTCTGTCACTCCGGCAATCCCACAATTAATATTCGAATCACAATGCACTCCCCTAGGCCCATAAAGGTGAAGTGTCATGTAGTCGACGTTCACATGACACCACTAGAAGAATAGCACCACAACTTAAATATCAAACCATTAAATATTACTCAACATAGTTCACTACTAACATCTAGACTTCACCCATGTCCTCAAGAACTTAACGAACTACTCACAACACATCATTTGGAAAATGATCAGAGATGATATAATGATGGGTAACAATCTGAACATAAACCTTAATTCAACGGTTCCACCCAATAGCATCAATAACAATAGTAATTAACACCGGGAGAGTTTCCCCTATCAAACACACAAGATTTAGCCCTAGATGTTAAAGCGGGAACGGAGTGGAGCGGTGGAGATGACGGTGACGGCGGTGGAGATGATGGTGATGATGATCCCGATGAAGTGCAGCTCGATGACGGTCCCCCCTTGCCGCGCGAGGACAGGGTGTGGGGCCCTCGAGCCTCCACCGCCTTCGCCCTTTCGCCTACTTATACCCCCCAGAAACCTAAGACCTAATACGCGCACCTTTTTCCTCCACGAAGTCCAGAGCCGCCGCCGTCGTCAACCCTAGTTCAGGAGGGTTCAGAACCTCTTCCCGGCACCCTGCCGGAGAGGGAAATCATCACCGGAGGGCTCTACATCACCATGCCCGCCTCCGGACTGATGCGTGAGTAGTTCATCCTTGGACTACGGGTCCATAGCAGTAGCTAGATGGTTGTGCTACCATGTTTAGATCTTGTGAGCTGCCTATCATGATCAAGATCATCTTTATGTAGTACTACATGTTGTGTTTGCTGGGATCCGATGGATATTGAGTACTATGTTATTGCTTCATAATATATCTTGTGAGTGCGTTTGATGCACACGGTGGGTGTGTTGTTGGGAGACCCCAAGAGGAAGGTATGAAGTAGTGTAGCAGCAAGTTTCCCTCAGTTGTGAAACCAAGGTTATCGAACCAGTAGGAAATAATGAATTCCCCCGAGGTGTCAACGGCGCCAGAAAAGTCTGCGACGTAAGTGACGTGGAACCTGCACACAACACAATCAAGATACTTTGCCCCAACTTAACGGTGAGGTTGTCAATCTCACCGGCTTGCTGTAACAAAGGATTAAACGTATGTGTGGAAGAAAGATGTTTGTTTGCAGAAAGTAACAGGTTTGCAGTTTGTGGTTTATCAGATTAAAGAGAAGGACCGGGGTCGACAGTTCACTAGTGGTGTCTCTCCATAAATAATAATAACATTCATGCGGGTAAACAAATTACAGCTGGGCAATTGATAGAATAATGATGAACAAACCAATGCATATACCAACGTTATGATGTCTAGTGTGAGATTCATTCGGGCATTACAACAATATACATAAACCGTTCCAACCGCATCTATGACTAATAATCCACCTTCCGGTTAGCGTCCGCACCCCTTTCAGTATTAAGTTGCATGCAACAGATTATCGCCTTAAGCACTGTGTGTAAAGTAAGTAAGTAACATCATCCTTAGACAAAGTACTACTATTTTATCCCTAGTAGCAACAGTACATCTACAACCTTAGAGCTAGCTGTCACCACCCCAGATTTAATAGAGACATGAACCTACTATCGAGCATAAATACCCCCTCTTGGAGTCACAAGCATCTACTTGGCCAGAGCATACACAAGTAACGGAGAGCATGCAAGATCATTAAATAGCACACACATGATATATTATGAAGCAATAACTTTAGTACTCAATATTCATCGGATCCCAGCAAACACAACATGAAGTATTACATAACGGTGATCTTGATCATGATAGGCAGCTCACAAGATCTAAACATGATAGCACAAGAGGAGAAGACAACCATCTAGCTACTGCTATGGACCCGTAGTCCAAGGGTAGACTACTCACGCATCAGTCCGGAGGCGGTCATGGCGACGTAGAGGCCTCCGGTGACGATTCCCCCTCCCGGCAGGGTGCCGGGGAGGAGTTCTGATCTCTCCCGAATTGGTGTTGACGACGGCGGCGGCTCGGGACCCGTGGAGGAAAATATGAACACCGTGCTAGGGTTTTTGGTCTGGGGGGGTATATGTAGGCGAAAGGGCGAAGGCGGTGGAGCTCCGAGGGGCCCAGATCACGTGCTCGCGCGGCCAGAGGGCCTGCCGCGCGAGGACCTGATGACGGCGCCTCGGTCGCCCACTTCGTCTCGTCTTCGGTTTTCTGGAACGTTCCCAAATAAAAACTGACTTCTGAAAAGAAATCGTCCAATTCCGAGAATATTTCCTTAAGTACTTTTCTGAAACCAAAAACAACAGAAAACAGGGAACTGGCACTGTGGCATCTTGTTAATAGGTTAGTCCCAGAAAATGCATAAAACTATATAAAATGCATATAAAACATGTAATAACTTGGTATAATATAGCATGGAACATAAGAAATTATAGATACGTTGGAGACGTATCAGCGTTATTTATGATCTTGCATGCTCTCCGTTGCTAGTAGATGCTCTGGCCAAGTAGATGCTTGTGACTCCAAGAGGGGGTATTTATGGTCGATAGTTGGTTCATGTCTCTATTTAATCTGGGGTGGTGACAGCTAGCTCTAAGATTGTAGATGTACTGTTGCTAATAGGGATAAAACAGTAGTACTTTATCTAAGGGTATTTGTATTACTTACATTACACACTTTGCGTAATGCAATAATCTGTTGCCTTCAACTTAATACTGAAAGGGGTGCGGACGCTAACCGGAAGGTGGATTATTAGTCATAGATGCGGTTGGAACGGTCTATGCATATTGTTGTAATGCCCAAATGAATCTCACACTAGACATCATAACTATAGTATATGCATCAGTATGCACTTCTTTATTCTGTCAATTGCCCAGCTGTAATTTGTTTACCCGCATGTATGTTATTATTATTTATGGAGAGACACCACTAGTGAACTGTGGACCCCGGTCCTTTTCTTTAAACTGATAAAACAACTTGCTGCAATCCTGTTACTTTCACTCTCTGCAAACAAACATCGTCATCCACACATACGTTTAATCCTTTTGTTACAGCAAGCCAGTGAGATTGACAACCTCACTGTCAAGTTGGGGCAAAATACTTTGATTGTGTTGTGTGCAGATTCCACGTCAACTACACGCAAGCTCTTTTCTGGCGCTGTTGCCACCTCGAGAAGAACTCTCAACTCCTACTGGTTCGATAAACTTGGTTTCACGACTGAGGGAAACTTGCTGCTGCACTGCTTCATACCTTCCTCTTGGTGTTTCCCAACAACACCTCACCGGTGCATCAAGCTCTTTTCTGGCGCCGCTGCCGAGGAGTTGAAGCTCTTCTGCGAGGGGAGTCTCTTACTTCCAATCTCTTTATTTTGTTATTGTCTTGCTTAGTTTATTTTTATTACTGTCTTGTTTGCTCAAATATCAAAAATACCAAAAAAAAGTTACTGACATTGTTATTTTTATTTCGGTTTAGTTATTTATTATTTCGGTTTTTGTCATTTTGTTATTTCGATTTGTCTTCTAATTTGCTAAAATGAGTACTGCTGAGAATACTAAGTTGTGTGATTTCACTAGCACCAATAATAATGATTTTATATGCACTCCTATTGCTCCACCTGCTTCTAAAGCAGACTTCTTTGAAATAAAATCTGCTTTGTTAAACCTTGTTATGAGAGAGCAATTTTCTGGTGTTAGTACTGATGATGCTGCTGCCCATCTAAATAATTTTGTTGAACTCTGTGAAATGCAAAAGTATAAAGATGTAGATGATGATATTATAAAACTGAAATTATTTCCTTTCTCTTTGAGAGGAAGAGCTAAAGAATGGTTGCTTTCATTGCCTAGGAATAGTATTGATTCATGGATTAAATGCAAAGATGCTTTTATTGGAAAATACTATCCTCCTGCTAATATTATTTCTCTAAGAAGTAGCATAATGAATTTTAAACAACTTGATAATGAACATGTTGCTCAAGCTTGGGAAAGAATGAAATCTTTGGTTAAAAATTGCCCTACCCATGGACTGACTGCTTGGATGATCATCCAAACCTTTTATGCAGGACTGAATTTTTCTTCAAGAAACTTGCTTGATTCAGCTGCTGGAGGTACCTTTATGTCCATCACTTTGGGGGCTGCATCAAAACTCTTGGATGATATGATGGTGAATTATTCTAAGTGGCATACTGAAAGGACACCTCAAGGTAAGAAGGTAAATTCTGTTGAAGAAACCTCCTCTTTGAGTGAAAAGATTGATATTATTATGTTTATGCTTGTGAATGGTAAATCTCATGTTGATCCAAATAATGTTCCCTTAGCTTCTTTAGTTGCACAAGAAGAGCATGTTGATGTGAACTTCATTAAAAATAACAATTTCAACAACAATGCCTATAGGAACAACTATGGTAATAATAACTATAAGCCCTATCCTTCAAATAATGGTGGTGGTTATGTTAATTCTTATGGTAATTCTTATAGCAATAATAGGAATACCTCCACTAAACTTGAAACCATGCTAAAAGATTTTATCACTACACAAACTGCTTTTAATAAAACTGTTGAGGAAAAGCTTGGTAAAATTGATATTCTTGCCTCTAAAGTTGATAGTCTTCCCCTTGATGTTGATCTTTTAAAATCTAAAGTCATGCCTAATGATACTAAAGCGAGTAAGACCTTTGCTAAAATTAATGCCATCCAAGTTCGAATTGATGAAAATGTTAGGATGATGGCCCAACTGCATGCTAGATGGGAAAGAGAGAAAGAACTGGCTAAGGAAGACAATATTGTTAAAGTTTTTACTATTACCACTACTGAAAATAATGTTACTTCACATGCTAGTAAGCCTCCTACTATTAATGGTAACATAGTTGGTGTTGGAAATATTTCTTCTATTTCTTCCAAAAAGTTAAAATTGCCTAAAACTGCTGAAACTGTTCTTGATAAAAGTGCTGAAATTTTTAAGAACATGGGGGAGTGTGGTTCGGTTTGCTTTGATGATAATAATTTTGATTTTGATAATTGTAATATTACTGAAGTTATTAAGTTCTTGCAAAAGTTGGCCACAAGTCCTAATGCTAGTGCCATGAACATGGCATTTACAACTCATATTGCAAATGCTCTCATTAAAGCTAGGGAAGAGAAATTAAAACTTGAAGCTTCTATCCCTAAGAAGTTAGAAGATGGTTGGGAGCCCATCATTAAAATAAAAGTGGATAAATTTGATTGCAATGCTTTATGTGACCTTGGTGCAAGTATCTCTGTTATGCCTAAAAAGCTCTATGATATGTTTGATTTGCCACCTTTGGAACATTGCTATTTGGATGTTTTTCTTGTTGATAATGCTATGAAGAAACCTATGGGGAGAGTCAATGATGTTCTTATTATGGTTAACAATAATCTTATCCCCGTTGATTTTATTGTCTTGGATATTGAATGCAACCCATCTTGTCCAATTGTGTTGGGAAGACCTTTTCTTAGAACTGTGGGTGCTATTATTGATATGAAAGAAGGAAATATTAGATACCAATTCCCACTCAAGAAAGGTATGGAACACTTCCCTAGAAAAATAATGAAGCTACCTTTTGATTCTATCATTCGTACAAATTATGATGTTGATGCTTCATCTCTTGTAAATACTTGAATATCACTTTCTGTGCCTAGCTGAAAGGCGTTAAAGAAAAGCGCTTATGGGAGGCAACCCACTTTTTATTTCTGTTATTTTATTTTGTTGAGTCAAGGAACATGTCTACCTCTGTAGCAATACCTTTGTATCTTTACTTTATTGCATTGTTGTGTCAAGTTAAGCCTCTAGTAGAAAATGGATGCTAGATTTGGATTGCTGCGCAGAAACAGTTTTCTGCTGTCCACCGTTAAATTCATAACTAATTGCAGAAAATTCCAAATGGCCTGCAATTTCGTGTGCGTGATCCTCAGATATGTGTATGCAACTTTCATTAGTTTTGAGTTTTCTGATTTGAGCAAGTTAACTGCCTCGAAAAAATTCGTCTTTACGGACTGTTCTGTTTTTGACAGATTCTGCCATTTATTTTACAATGCCTCTTTTACTATTTTGAATGGACCTTTTTGTTCCATAAAGTATCAGTGGCTGTAGCTAATATCCAGTAGCATTGGTAGCAATTGTGTTCATGCAGAATATAAGAATTTTTGATTATGCACTAACCCTCTAATGAAGTCTACTTTGAGTTTGGTGTGGAGGAAGTTTTCAAGGATCAAGAGAGAAGGATGATGTGATGTGATCAAGAAGATGAAAGAGCCAAAGCTTGGGGATGCCCCCGTGGGTCACCCAAGCATATTTCAAGAAGACTCAAGCGTCAAAGCTTGCGGATGCCCAAGGCATCCCCTTCTTCATCAACAAACTATCAGGTCATCTCTAGTGAAACTATATTTTAATTCCGACACATCTTATGTGCTTTACTTGAAGCGTCTGTTTGTTTTTGTTTTTGTTTTTTTCATTCTCTGAATAAAATGGATCCTAGCATTACTTTGTGGGAGAGAGACACGCTCCGCTTTTTCTTATGAATACTCCTATTCTTCACTTATATTTGTTGAGTATTCTTCTATGTTATTTCAATACTATTAGCTCTTGTTTTTCATGCATCTCTTGTTTAGAGCTGTTAGTTTTCTTATGTTACACTCTCATATCACATTGTTAAATACTTGGAGAGTTTATCTTTAAATAAGTTGATTGGTGTTTGGTTGGAAACAGAAAATGCTATATGTGGTAGATGGTATAATGAAAAGATATACATGCTCTTATGGATTGTTATCTTGTATGTTGTGGTGCTTGGCAATTGCTTTGAGCTCTCAAGTAGATCATGTTTAAGCTTTTACATCATGTAGTTAAAACTTATTAGTGAAGAACTACCGTAAAGCTTGTTGAAATTTGGTTTGCATGTTTGGTATCTCTAAGGTCTAGATATTTTCTAGTAAAGGTGTTTGAACAACAAGGAAGACAATGTAGAGTTCTATAATGCTTGCAATATGTTTTTATATACGTCTTGTTGTCATAGTTTATACTTGTGTTTGCTTCAAATAACCTTGCTAGCCAAAGCCTTGTACTGAGAGGGAATGCTTCTCGTGCATCGAAAACCTTAAGCCAAAACCCATGCCATATGTGTCCACCATACCTACCTACTACATGGTATTTCCTGCCATTCCAAGCAAATACTTCGTGTGCTACCTTTTATTCAAAACTTATTGTCACTTATTTGTGTCAATGTTTATTAGCTCATGAGGAAGTATGTGGTGTTACGGATATCAACCTTGTCATTTGCTTTTAGACAGACTTTCACAACCGGACTAGTGGCATATACATCCGCTTATCCATTAACTTTGCAAAAAGAGCTGGCAAATGGGGTGCCCAGTCCCAATTAATTACAACTTTAACCGCTGCAATCTCTTCACATTTTTGCCCTGATCAAATTAGTCAAGCAATGACAACAGTTTTTAACTATATGTGTAAACAAAAGAGATAAGAGGGATGATCTGCCTTGCTGGTAGAAATAACGTCCTTCATTGGAGCCGCTGTTGAAAGTCTGGTTGACAAGGCGGGTAGAGTGTCCATTACCATTCGTTGACAACAACAAACACCTCTCAAAAGTTACTTTTATGCTCTCTATATGATTTCAAAAACCTATAAAAACTAAAAAAGCTCTAGCACATGCTTGTATCCCTGCTTCCCTCTGCGAAGGGCCTTTCTTTTACTTTATGTTGAGTCAGTTTACCTACTTCTTTCTATCTTAGAAGCAAACACTTGTGTCAACTGTGTGCAACAATTCTTATTGCTTACTTATTACACTTGTTATATTTCTTTGTGTTGACAACTATCTATATGATATATGATACGTCTCCAACGTATCTATAATTTCTTATGTTCCATGCTATATTATACCAAGTTATTACATGTTTTATATGCATTTTATATAGTTTTATGCATTTTCTGGGACTAACCTATTAACAAGATGCCACAGTGCCAGTTCTCTGTTTTCTGCTGTTTTTGGTTTCAGAAAAGTACTTAAGGAAATATTCTCGGAATTGGACGATTTCTTTTCAGAAGTCAGTTTTTATTTGGGAACGTTCCAGAAAACCAAAGACGAGACGAAGTGGGCGACCGAGGCGCCGCCACCAGGTCCTCGCGCGGCAGGCCCCCTGCCCGCGCGAGCACGTGGTGTGGGCCCCTCGGGGCGCCACCGACTTCGCCCTTTCGCCTACATATACCCCCCGGACCAAAAACCCTAGCACGGTGTTCATATTTTCCTCCACGGGTCCCGAGCCGCCGCCGTCGTCAACACCAATTCGGGAGAGATCAGAACTCCTCCCCGGCACCCTGCCGGGAGGGGGGAATCGTCACCGGAGGCCTCTACGTCGCCATGACCGCCTCCGGACTGATGCGTGAGTAGTCTACCCTTGGACTACGGGTCCATAGCAGTAGCTAGATGGTTTTCTTCTCCTCTTGTGCTATCATGTTTAGATCTTGTGAGCTGCCTATCATGATCAAGATCACCGTTATGTAATACTTCATGTTGTGTTTGCTGGGATCCGATGAATATTGAGTACTAAAGTTATTGCTTCATAATATATCATGTGTGTGCTATTTAATGATCTTGCATGCTCTCCGTTACTTGTGTATGCTCTGGCCAAGTAGATGCTTGTGACTCCAAGAGGGGGTATTTATGCTCGATAGTAGGTTCATGTCTCTATTAAATCTGGGGTGGTGACAGCTAGCTCTAAGGTTGTAGATGTACTGTTGCTACTAGGGATAAAACAATAGTACTTTGTCTAAGGATGATGTTACTTACTTACTTTACACACAGTGCTTAAGGCGATAATCTGTTGCATGCAACTTAATACTGAAAGGGGTGCGGACGCTAACCGGAAGGTGGATTATTAGTCATAGATGCGGTTGGAACGGTCTATGTATATTGTTGTAATGCCCGAATGAATCTCACACTAGACATCATAACGTTGGTATATGCATTGGTTTGCTCATCATTATTCTATCAATTGCCCAGCTGTAATTTGTTTACCCGCATGAATGTTATTATTATTTATGGAGAGACACCACTAGTGAACTGTGGACCCCGGTCCTTCTCTTTAATCTGATAAACCACAAACTGCAAACCTGTTACTTTCTGCAAACAAACATCTTTCTTCCACACATACGTTTAATCCTTTGTTACAGCAAGCCGGTGAGATTGACAACCTCACCGTTAAGTTGGGGCAAAGTATCTTGATTGTGTTGTGTGCAGGTTCCACGTCACTTACGTCGCTGACTTTTCTGGCGCCGTTGACACCTCGGGGGAATTCATTATTTCCTACTGGTTCGATAACCTTGGTTTCACAACTGAGGGAAACTTGCTGCTGCACAACTTCATACCTTCCTCTTGGGGTCTCAGAACAACACACCCATCGTGTGCATCAATATACATGTTACAAGTTGAAAGCCAATGCTTAAACTTATATCTTCCTTTGTGTTGCTTCAATACTCTTTTACTTAGAGACTATTGCTTTATGAGTTAACTCTCATGTGAATCATTTTGATGCTTGTTTGAAAGTACTATCCATGAAAAGTTTTTACTTACATGATGTAGTTGTTTACTCCTTATCTATTTGTTAGCAAATTATAGACCATTGCTTTGAATCACTTCATTCATAACATGAGCCTTACATTATTATATGATCAAGATTGTGAGAAAGCATGTCACTTCAGAAATTATTCTTTTTATCGTTTTACCTACTCGGGACGAGTAGAACTAAGCTTGGGGATGTTGATACGTCTCCAACGTATCTATAATTTCTTATGTTCCATGCTTATATTATTCCACTTGCTACATGTTTTATATACACTTTTATATCATTTTATGCATTTTCTGGGACTAACCTATTAACAAGATGCCACAGTGCCAGTTCCCTGTTTTCTGTTGTTTTTGGTTTCAGAAAAGTTGTTAAGGAAATATTCTCGGAATTGGACAAACGAAACGTCAAAGTTCCTATTTTTTCCGGGAGGTTCCAGAACACCGAAGAAGACATGGAGGGGAGCCCCGAGGGGCTCACACCCCCTCCTGGCGCGGGTCCCCCCCTTGCCGCGCGGGGACAGGGTGTGGGGCCCTCGAGCCTCCACCGCCTTCGCCCTTTCGCCTACTTATACCCCCAGAAACCTAAGACCTAAGACGCGCACCTTTTTCCAGAGCCGCCGCCGTCGTCAACCCTAGTTCGGGGGAGGGTTCAGAACCTCTTCCCGGCACCCTGCCGGAGAGAGGAATCATCACCGGAGGGCTCTACATCACCATGCCCGCCTCCGGACTGATGCGTGAGTAGTTCATCCTTGGACTACGGGTCCATAGCAGTAGCTAGATGGTTGTCTTCTCCTCTTGTGCTACCATGTTTAGATCTTGTGAGCTGCCTATCATGATCAAGATCATCTTTATGTAATACTACATGTTGTGTTTGCTGGGATCCGATGGATATTGAGTACTATATTATTGCTTCATAATACATCTTGTGAGTGCGTTATTTATGATCTTGCATGCTCTCCGTTGCTAGTAGATGCTCTGGCCAAGTCGATGCTTGTGACTCCAAGAGGGGGTATTTATGCTCGATAGTAGGTTCATGTCTTTATTTAATCTGGGGTGGTGACAGCTAGCTCTAAGATTGTAGATGTACTGTTGCTACTAGGGATAAAACAGTAGTACTTTATCTAAGGGTATTTTGTATTACTTACATTACACACATTGCCTAATGCAATAATCTGTTGCTTGCAACTTAATACTGAAAGGGGTGCGGACGCTAACCGGAAGGTGGATTATTAGTCATAGATGCAGTTGGAACGGTCTATGTATATTGTTGTAATGCCCAAATGAATCTCACACTAGACATCATAACTATAGTATATGCATCATTATGCTCTTCTCTATTCTGTCAATTGCCCAGCTGTAATTTGTTTACCCGCATGTATGTTATTATTATTTATGGAGAGACACCACTAGTGAACTGTGGACCCCGGTCCTTTTCTTTAAACTGATAAAACAACCTACTGCAATCCTGTTACTTTCACTCTCTGCAAACAAACATCATCATCCACACATACGTTTAATCCTTTTGTTACAGCAAGCCAGTGAGATTGACAACCTCACTGTCAAGTTGGGGCAAAATACTTTGATTGTGTTGTGTGCAGATTCCACGTCAACTACACGCAAGCTCTTTTCTGGCACTGTTGCCACCTCGAGAAGAACTCTCAACTCCTACTGGTTCGATAACCTTGGTTTCACAACTGAGGGAAACTTGCTGCTGCACTGCTTCATACCTTCCTCTTGGGGTTTCCCTACAACACCTCACCGGTGCATCAGCAATCAAAGAGTTTTGCCGCGCCGGACAGCAAGTCATCAAAAAAGGACTTGGCATAGTTTCGACCGTGCCGGAGAACAATCTCCAACGCCGGCCATCAAAAAAGGATCGGCCGCGCCGGAGAACAAGTCTCCAAGGCCGGCCATCAAAAGGGCGCCTCCCTGGCGCAATGGTTCATGCCGATCATGCGGCGGCCTCGTCCTCGACTTCTTCCTCGTCGTTCTCCGCCGCTTCGGCCTCCTTCTTCTCAGCCAGGATGCGCCTCCGTTCGGTATCAAAGTAGGACTTCTGGTTGGGGCTCATGCCGGACGTGTTCGTGGCCATGACAAGACGCTCCTCCTTCTTCTCTTGGTTCTTGAGCTTGGCCTTCTGCATCTTGAAGTAGAGCTTCCACTTCTCGTCGGACATGGCTTGCAACTTCTTCTTCTCGGCGGTCGCCGCGGCCACCTCGGCAACGTATAGCTTCACCGACTCTTGGATGCTGCCTGCGGCGCCCGAGGCCCCCGGCTTCTTGCCAGCCCTGGCGGCCGCCTTGCACGCCTTCACTCCCATCTCGGGACGATCGGTGGTAGCAGCCGACAGGTTTCTTTCATCTCCCTCGGCGGTGCCTTGGTCTTTTACATGGCTCTTCCACTTCGGGCATCCTTTAACCACCTCCCAAACATGCATGAACTTGTATGGTGATACGTCTCCAACGTATCTATAATTTCTTATGTTCCATACTATATTATACCAAGTTATCACATGTTTTATATGCATTTTATATAGTTTTATGCATTTTCTGGGACTAACCTATTAACAAGATGCCACAGTGCCAGTTCCCTGTTTTCTGCTGTTTTTGGTTTCAGAAAAGTACTTAAGGAAATATTCTCGGAATTGGACGATTTCTTTTCTGAAGTCAGTTTTTCATCGGGAACGTTCCAGAAAGCCGAACACGAGACGAAGTGGGCCACCGAGGCGGCGCCACCACGTGCTCGCGCGGCAGCACTCCTGGCCGCGCGAGGACCAGGTGTGGGCCCCTCGGGGCGCCACCGACTTCGCCCTTTCGCCTACAAATACCCCCCAGACTAAAAAACCCTAACACGGTGTGCAATATTTCCTCCACGGGTCCCGAGCACCGCCGCCATCGAAGACAAGATTCGGGGGACAGAACTCTCTGTTCCGGCACCCTGCCGAGACGGGGAATTGCCCCCGGAGCCATCTCCATCGACTCCACCGCCATCTCCATCGCCGTTGCTGACTCCTACGATGAGGAGTGAGTAGTTCTCCCCCGAGGCTGTGGGATCTACGGTAGCTATGTGGTCTATCTCTCTCTCCCATGATGTGATCTTTTATGTGATCATGAGATTTGTAACCTAGTTGAATATGTGATGCTACTCTTTATCTATTATGCACTCTAGAGGTTACTTTAATATGAACTCCGGGGTTATTCACGGTTGTAATGGTGACAGTGTGTGCACCGTGTGTGATTCCTTTATGACGTTGTTGGTGTTAGTTTACTCTGACTTTGAGGGTGCTCTTGTAGGCCTACACAATGAATGGTGTTTGTTATCCAACATGAGAGTGTTTGAGAGTAGTGTTTATTTATTTAACTTTGATGTCATTGTTGAGAATGTCCACTGGTGAAAGTAGGATCCCTAGGCCTTGTTTCTAAGCATTAAAACACCGTTTCCAACAAGTTCTGCTACATGTTTGCTTGCTGCCATTTTTATTACAGATTGCAATTACTACTTATAATCATCCATATTACTTGTATTTCACTATCTCTTCGCATAACTAGTGCACCTATACATCTGACAAGTGTATTGGGTGTGTTGGGGACACAAGAGACTTCTCGTATCTTAATTGCAGGGTTGTTCGAGAGGGTTATCTTTGACCTCTACCTCCCTGAGTTCGATATACCTTGGGTGATTCACTTAAGGGAAACTTGTTGCTGTTCTACAAACCTCTGCTCTTGGAGGCCCAACACTGTCTACGAGAATAGAAGTGTGCGTAGACATCATATGGCTTCTTGCCATCCGACTCCAAGTCGAGGTACAAGTACTTGGCGTCTTTGAGCTACACAAACAAAGGCCAAGTTATGTATGCATGTAAACATGATGGGTATCAAGTTAAGATGATCGGCTAACCTTGTCGACATCGTTCTTGCCACTCTCGTCTCTCATCAAGATTTGCTCATGGCATTGGTGAAACTTGGTAGTGAGAGACGAGATGACGTCCCAACGGCTCTCAACCGATTTGGCATTGCGATAAGGCAATTCTAGATGAGGAGGATACGACTGCCTTTCGGTGTAGTCCTTGTGAATGCGTATCCAGTAGGCACTGATACGTCTCCAACGTATCTATAATTTCTTATGTTCCATGCTATATTATACCAAGTTATTACATGTTTTATATGCATTTTATATAGTTTTATGCATTTTCTGGGACTAACCTATTAACAAGATGCCACAGTGCCAGTTCCCTGTTTTCTGCTGTTTTTGGTTTCAGAAAAGTACTTAAGGAAATATTCTCGGAATTGGACGATTTCTTTTCAGAAGTCAGTTTTTATTTGGAAACGTTCCAGAAAACCGAAGACGAGACGAAGTGGGCGACCGAGGCGCCGCCACCAGGTCCTCGGGCGGCAGGCCCCCTGGCCGCGCGAGCACGTGGTGTGGGCCCCTCGGGGCGCCACCGACTTCGCCCTTTCCCCTACATATACCCCCCAGACCAAAAACCCTAGCACGGTGTTCATATTTTCCTCCACGGGTCCCGAGCCGCCGCCGTCGTCAACACCAATTCGGGAGAGATCAGAACTCCTCCCCGGCACCCTGAGGGGGAATCGTCACCGGAGGCCTCTACGTCGCCATGACCGCCTCCGGACTGATGCGTGAGTAGTCTACCCTTGGACTACGGGTCCATAGCAGTAGCTAGATGGTTGTCTTCTCCTCTTGTGCTATCATGTTTAGATCTTGTGAGCTGCCTATCATGATCAAGATCACCGTTATGTAATACTTCATGTTGTGTTTGCTGGGATC
This sequence comes from Poa annua, assembly GCA_026929855.1. Lineage (NCBI taxonomy): Eukaryota > Viridiplantae > Streptophyta > Magnoliopsida > Poales > Poaceae > Poa > Poa annua. The sequence continues at coordinate 12,114,772 of CM049436.1, forward strand.
CGATGAATATTGAGTACTAAAGTTATTGCTTCATAATATATCATGTGTGTGTTATTTAATGATCTTACATGCTCTCCGTTACTTGTGTATGCTCTGGCCAAGTAGATGCTTGTGACTCCAAGAGGGGGTATTTATGCTCGATAGTAGGTTCATGTCTCTATTAAATCTGGGGTGGTGACAGCTAGCTCTAAGGTTGTAGATGTACTGTTGCTACTAGGGATAAAACAATAGTACTTTGTCTAAGGATGATGTTACTTACTTACTTTACACACAGTGCTTAAGGCGATAATCTGTTGCATGCAACTTAATACTGAAAGGGGTGCGGACGCTAACCGGAAGGTGGATTATTAGTCATAGATGCGGTTGGAACGGTCTATGTATATTGTTGTAATGCCCGAATAAATCTCACACTAGACATCATAACATTGGTATATGCATTGGTTTGCTCATCATTATTCTATCAATTGCCCAGCTGTAATTTGTTTACCCGCATGAATGTTATTATTATTTATGGAGAGACACCACTAGTGAACTGTGGACCCCGGTCCTTCTCTTTAATCTGATAAATCACAAACTGCAAACCTGTTACTTTCTGCAAACAAACATCTTTCTTCCACACATACGTTTAATCCTTTGTTACAGCAACCGGTGAGATTGACAACCTCACCGTTAAGTTGGGGCAAAGTATCTTGATTGTGTTGTGTGCAGGTTCCACGTCACTTACGTCGCAGACTTTTCTGGCGCCGTTGACACCTCGGGGGAATTCATTATTTCCTACTGGTTCGATAACCTTGGTTTCACAACTGAGGGAAACTTGCTGCTGCACTACTTCATACCTTCCTCTTGGGGTCTCCCAACAACACACCCACCGTGTGCATCAGGCACTCCTCCTTTGGTTGGCGCCCTTCGAGCCGTCCATGCTCACGTTCAGCCACGCCTGGGCCAACAAGACGTCCTCAGCCTCGCACCAAGTCTTGCCTCTGTTTCCAGCCTTCCGGACGCCGTCCTCTTCATCGACCTCCTCTTCGTCAACCTCCACTTCCTGGCCCTGGGCGGCATCCCCTTCGTCGCCCAGGGCGGCATCCCCTTCGTCGCCCTGGCCGAACTGATTTGTCTCGGTGTAGGCACTGGCGGCGTAGGTAGTACCGTCGTCGATGATTGTGGTCATTGCCTCGGCCATCGACGCGTCCTATCCAGCAAAAAACACAATTTGCATCGTCGGCAATTAATGCACAATCCAACAATTGTCATCCGGCCGCCCGCCCGCAATAACTGCGCGCAACGAACAATCGGCCGGGGAACACAATAAATGAGAGGGATCAAGATTATAAATAGCACTCACATGGTAGCCGAAGAAAAGGCCGCGGGAAGCATTCGCGTCTTGGCTCGTCGAAGGTGTCCGCCGCAACGCCGGCGATTCGCTGAACAGCGGCGCGGCGTTCAGATCCAGGTGCGACTCTTCGGGGGAAAACCGCGTCGGCTGCGACGGGTAGCCGGAGGAGCTGTCGAAGAAGGCCGGGGCAGACGGCGACCCGGCAAACCCCCTTTGGCCGCTTTGGCTGCTTTGGCTCATGGCGACCAAGCTCTCGGCGGCGTTGGCGTTGTCGTTCGGCCATGACAGATCAGCCGACTTGTCCTTCGCCTTGACTCGTCGTACTTGCCGAAGATGGAAAGCGGCGTGGCGGAGCTGCTCCAGGCTCAAGGGCGGCGTGACCGAAAGCTCCTGCGGCTCCCTCTTCATCGGCTTTTTCTTCGGCTGCGACGCCGGCGGCGCCTTGCGACACTTGGGTTTCGCGAGGCCGGCACACATGGGCGGCATGGTGGCGGAAGGCGAGGAGGTCGCGGCGGCGTGGGCGAGGCGAGGGTTTGGAAAATGGAGGGAAGATAGGGAATATTTTGATGCCGGAGGCGGCAATGTAGAGGAAGGGGAATTGGACGAGGCGCGACGTGTGTATGACGGGCGGACCAGCGCTGTCAGGACTAAGCGCGAGTCGATGTCCGGCACCCCCTATCGGGCCTCTATAGTATAGAGGCCCGATAGGGGGTGCCGGACATAAAATCGCTCGGGGCGAGGCTTTGGGGGGTGCCGCTGGTGACGGTTTTTCGTGTCCGGCAGAGGCCCCCGGTGGAGATGCTCTTATATAGTAGACTAGCAAAATGCCCGTGCTTTGCTACGGGCGAACAAAATGACCCATCGTGTACACGCAAAATGACTCATCTCACTCAATCATGAACTAATATTTCGTCTTACATGTTGATCAAGTTCAGATAAAAATGATCATGTCAAATTCAGATAGTGCAACACAATGCAGTTGTCGATTTACTTAAAACAGTTGATACACATGATGTGTTAGCAAAACCATTATTATTCCACTATGCCTTGACAAAAGGTTTTCCACTCAATTTCTTTGTTTCTTTGTACATCTTATCATGTTCATAGTTCAAACATCAGTATATCAACAAAAAAAAATCTTATGTTTGAACTAAACTTTGATTATGGTTCTATCATATATTAGAAGTATGTTGACTTTCTCCCAGATTCCAATTGTCTTAGACATCTCATTATACAACAATCTTCACCAAGTAAAATGAATCGTGGCCACTTACTTTCTAATCTTATTTAGTACATCATTAGTACCCAAAAAGTACGAAATCATCATGTAGAATCACTTGTTAAGTTACATGGAAAAAATACCATTCATTTTGGTATCACATATTCTGATCCCACTACTTTTTCTGATCCACAAGCAAATTAATCTTAGACTAAGAAAATATAAGCGCAACTTGTAGAAACTTCAAGAATTTTAAACTGAACTTGTGAACTTGTGTTTAAATGAAGGAACAAGTCAAATAAAATATAGGGAAGAGAAAGAAGAGGCTATTTTATCATATATGCCTTCTAAGTTGCAACCATGATTTAGCACATCCAAGTCAACTTAATACATACAGTACATCTTAATTATTAAATCAATGGTATTAGATATAAGAAGAAATGACCTCGAATCGGGTATTTAAGGATGAAGTGATTTTCTTGCTTAGCGTCACAGGTTGTACGATGAACTTGAACGACGTTTATGAGATGATAGCTTTGCCACCAACTACAGTTCATTTGTAGTTCCGTCGCACAGACTGCAACGGCCGTTGAATCTGGATGTCGGCATACACCTCTTCCTCCAGTGCAATAAGCATTTGTTATGCATTTTCTTAGAAGTTCCAACAGCATTTGTTATGCATTTTCTTAGAAGTTCCAACAAAAACAAAGACCGGAAGGCCACGGAGAACATCATTGTACATGGAAATATTACAGGTTGAACCACTAAATAACCACATGTAACTGAAGACATACTGACACTTCCTTCATCTTATAATCCAAAAAAAGTCTTGCAACGCTGATTCTTCGCGGCGCATATACTCTGTAGTCCATAGCACATAAGCACTAATCTAGTGGGTACCTTAGATAGAAGGCTTTCCCACATTGATCGATATCACAGCTTCTAGCATCTCTTAATCCTGCGAGGCCATTGCAAAGATCGATCTTGAGAGTTTAGATAGGAGTAAAGATCATGGCTTGACGCTGCTCAAGCTGCTGAAATCGACGCAGGGTGCCATCGACCGGTAGCTCCCAACATTCCCTCCAAGTCTGCACAACGACCCGTCAAGCTTGCTGCCGCCGCCATGGTACACGCTTCCGGTCACCTCGGAAGACTGCGATGCCCCAGGCTGCTACGGACCTACGGTACAGCGCCGGGTGACATCGCTGCGCCTGCTCTCTGCGCATCGGCGGCTGCGGTGGCTGTGCCTGTGGCGGCCTCTTCTTCTCCCCCTCCAGCGGTAGCCGCTCGTATACGGTAGTCCCAAACGACGCGGCCATATGAGGAACACCGGCCTGGCGGCGACGAGACGACCGACCGTGCTCCCTCCGAAGACCTGCCCTTGCTCTCCGGCGAGGAACACAGCGAGGCCGTTTGCTTCCATGGGATGCCGCGCTCGCGCCGGCGCGCGTACTCGCCGATGCACTCGACGACGTCGGCGCCGGCGGCCACCTCGAGGATGTGGGAGTGGAGCGCGTAGGGGCTGTCCTGACGGCGAATCCTCCTGCGAGTTCCGTCTTGACGCGTTCGCCCATCCGGCCTCACAGTAAGGGGAGAGGGAGGGTCGTGTGCAGCCTCCCGGCTGGGGTTGCGACGGGGGGTTCTCGCGAGAGAGAGAAGGATGGGCGGGTCAGCTCTGGGAGGGGAACAGAGGAACACCGGTATGCAACTTACATAAGGACCGCGGTTTGATTTTCTGATTTTCCAGGGACTAAACTGAAAACCTGACGCGACGTACGATATATCATATAGTAGATGGAGATGGAGATGGAGATGGATAGATGGATAGATAGAATAGAAGAGATATGCCAGTAATTTTAAAAATAGTTACAACTAAGATACTCCCTCCGTCCAACAAAATATGTCTTAATTTCGTCAAAATTTATGTATCTGGACATAATTTAGTGTATAGATACACTAATAATAATAACCTAAAGGCTTATTCTCGCGCGCGCGTTATTTGGTTGAATCGAACGGACACGCTAGACGACAAACTTACGACAACGACAGCCACGCACAGGCCATCCCAACGAACCACCTGCGCATCCACTCCGCATCCATCTCCGGCCGTCTCTCCGCCCGCCGTTGCGTGTGCATCTTCCGCCGCCAGCATGCTCCGCTCCGCTCTGCCCCATCTCCGACCGCCACGCGCTCCGTCCGACCACCACAGGGCGCCGTCCCCACGAGCTGACCTTGCTCCGGTCGTCGTTCCAATTCCGTCAGCTCGAGCTCGCGCGCCAACAGACATAGGGTCGCCGTCCCATGCCGCCGGAATCAAGAAGATTTCCATCCCACGTAGGTCCCGTCACCATGGTTTGGAGCTTTTGGGGTCTGGCCGGCGAGCTTCGGGCGGTCCTAGCCACGCGCAGGGGGTGAAGCTCCTGTGAAGGCTCGGGCCAGAAGGCAGCATGGAGGAGCCGGCCAGCGCAGGCTGCACACACAAGAACGATAGGGGTGGGAGGGGATGGCTGGTGGCCTCTTGTGCATCGAGGAAGAAAGAGATGGAGAAGAAGGAAAGAGGGAAGAGAAAAAAAAGGGGATAAGGGTAACGGGAAAAAGTCAACCCAATTTTTGTTGCCTAAATACATATATTAGTTGCTTAATGCTACCGTCTTGTTGCATAAAATATTCCAATAGTTGTTCAACTCAATCAATCTATTGCCTAACTGATTAGTTGCTTTTACCGAACATATTTTTACTTGTCATTAAGTTTCTTACCATTATTTTGATATCATCTCATCACACACCAAAAGTGCTTACCGTCATAGTGGAGTTGCCTTATCGCACTAAAATTGCTTCACCTCGTGTTAAAATTGTTTCTAATTGTTATAGTTGCTTACCTCACTGGCAAAAATTGCTTACATGTACTGTGAAATTATCTCAATGCACACCAAAAATGCGAATTGTGTTTCGTATAGTTGTTTGAACGCACATCAAAATTGTTTCATCTTATACCAAATTTGCTTTTGTTTGTTATAAATTTACGCACCGATGATGTCATATTCTTGATCGCATACCAAAAATGGTTTTTCTCATACCAAAGTTGCATGCCGATGGCGTCGTCTTGCTTCATCGCACACTAATTTTGCTTCTCCTTGAACTGAATTTGCTTCATTTGTTATAAAGTTGCCTAACAATGTTGTTATGTTTATTGATCGCACATTGAAAGTGGTTTTCCTCATACCAAAGTTGCCTACTGATGGCGTCGTCTTGCTTCATCGCACACTAAATTTGCTTCTACTTGAACTGAATTAGCTTTCATTTGTTATAAAATTGCCTAACAATGTTGTTATGTTTATTGATCGCACACTAAAAGTGGTTTTCCTCGTACCAAAGTTGCTTACTGATGGCGTCGTCTTGCTTCATCGCACACTAAACTTACTCAAATTGTCCAACTTTATTTCGCCTAGTACCATTTTTGTTTTTTAGTAGTCACATCTCATACAAAGTAGCTTACACTGTTTTAAGTTGGCTCACACTAAAATTGTTTACAAATACAAAGGAGTTGCCTTAGTGACCTAGTAATTGAGTTATACGAAAATTAACTTAATTGTTGGCATAAATTGCCTCACCATACACCAAAAATTGATGCGCCTCGTATTATTTTTTTGCGGGTGTTCTTTTTTTGCGCCTAGCACCAAATTTTGAAGTGTCATATCGAAATGGTTTGCTTCATCGCACACAATAGTTGCTTCGCCTCATACCAAAATTGTCTGTACTTGTTTTGAAGTTGCTTAACTTTGTTTTTGGAAATGCTTACTGCTTTTTTAAAGTGTCATATCGAAATGGTGGCGTTGCTTCATCGCACACAATAGTTGCTTCGCCTCGTACCAATTTTTTTTATACTTGTTTTGAAGTTGCTTAACTTTGTTTTGAAATTACCTACACAAGTAGTGATGTTGCTTCATCGCCCACCATGTTTTTATTTGTTTCCGAGTTGCCTATCATTGTTCTGAAGTTGCCTGCTGATTTTGTGATGTTGCTTCGTGGCATACTAATGTTGTTTCGTTCGTTTCCTGTCTGGCACACCATTAGGCCTTTGGGGTGTTTTGTGGGGGTGTCGACGGAGATGCTCTTGCTTGTTGGGTTACAAAGTGACATAATTGAGCAACTATTATGTTATGTTAGACAAAAATCTGGCAAGATAAGAAACTGCTTTATGAAACTTGCTGAGTAACAAAGTGGCATATTGAGCAACTATTATGTTATGTTAGACAAAAATCTGACAAGATAAGCAGCTGATTAAAGTGATCCTTTTCTCAACCATGATTTATTGCCAAAAGATCTAGACCTTTTTCTGCCTTTTTTAGTTGGGCTTGGGCCTCTCTAGCTTACTCCATTAGCATTTGGGCCACGAATGAAAGGAGGCAGTCATCGTTCACCACCACGCCTGGGGCGGCCAACCCTGTGAACACCTCGCTCTCATCTCCAGGAAGCAGACCACCCCTCCAGTCAGCTGGTCCTTGCACGCCGCGCGCTAGCCTCCCCTTGTGCGCCGTATCGAGGGAGAGTTGCTTTCTCGCAGGGCGTCCTTCACCCAACACCTCAATATGGCGCTAGACCTCCATGGCCACATCGTGCAGCGCGTCGCCTATAGCCTTAGGAAAAATCTGACGCACTGACCCGAGCCGGCCGGATCTCCCGCCTCCGTGGCCGTCGGCCAGGTTCCTACGGCACAGGAAATCGCAAGACACGGGAGGGGACGTCGGTGCCTGCGTCGATGCAGGAGGGCCAGTCGGCAATGAAGATTGAAGAAACCCTTGGCCGCGTGGGTGAATACCAGGCGGCGTACGCGAGTGGCCGGCGGGAGTGCCGTGGCTAGGTGGTTGGCCGGGATCCGCGTTTGATGGTTGGCGTCGAGGCTGTCGGTTGGGGAGGAGATGGGGCGCCGCGGCCGCCATTGGCGGGCGGGCCTTGGTGGCGCGGATGCCTGGCGCCGCTGGGGTGAAGGTCTGAAGGTGGGGCGGGATGCACGGTGAGCTGGAAACAATGGCAGTGGCGTCGTGCGAGGTGGAGGGCGTCGGGGAAGAAGTTACGGGAGGAGATGGGGGAGGTGCTGGAGTCCGTTTTTGTTGCTTGTCGCATAGCGCGTGGGGACAGATACTTGCTTTTTTTGGGTTGCCGTTCCCTACAACGAAACAACGGCCGGCCGTTGTGTACACAACGCGTCCTAATAATAAAGGCACTAAGGTTTCTGTCAAAATTTTCGTCGATCACTTTTTTTAGACGGTTTTGCCCCTGCCAGTTTAAGATATTTAACCACCATTGCCACTCCTAAGTTAGAGAAAACGGTTCGTCCATCATATAAGCGGGCAGGACATGGGTGCGCGCGGCGGGGGGGGGGGGGGGGGGGGGGGCTGTCTTGGCACGCCGGCGACGGCGGGCGGCCGTGGTTGGCGGGCAGACGGACGGCCCCGTCCCCGGCGTCGAGGCCATGAAGTCCGGCGACGACGTGGATGTGGGCAGCACAGTGGGAGTTGGGACGGGCGACCACAACCCATGGTCGCGAGGGGAGGAGGAGGCGCCGGTGGCGGCCGGCGCGAGGGAGAGAAGGATCCCTGAGCGAGGGGAGGACGAGGCGGCGGGGATACGCGACAGAGGCGTGCGGGAGCGTCGTCGATCTGCTGATTCAGTCGATTCAGGCCGGCGAGCAGCAGCGGCCGAGCGGACGCGGAGGTGCAGCGGCCGGGCAAACGCGGAGGCGCTGCGGCCTCGCGCACGGCCTCTCCGGCGCCGTGAGCAGAGACGGAGATGACGCCGTGGTGTGCTGCACTGCACACAGCAGCTAGCTAGCTCCACCAACGATTGGGGGCTTGATTGCTTTTCAATTTTTCGTGAGGGACCCATTTCTAAGAGTTAGGGTCTTCTTTGTAAAAGTCAGGGATCTATTTGTTATACATGTGTTGAAGAAATATGTTTGTGGTGCTCTATTTTACAGCATCTGCTAAACTGCTGTACTATGAGAGGTGGGAGCATCCTACTACCAAAAAAAAATGAGAGGAGGTTGGCTGCCAGATACCAAGGGTGGGAAAGGCATAAAAAACAAAGAGGATTTAGGGTTTCGGTTTACCTGGGCCTTGGGCTGGGTTTAGGGGCGCTTTCCGCCGACGAGCTGTTCATCGTATTCGAGCAAGGGGTGACTGTGTATGTGACAGATTGAGAAGATAGGTTAGGCGGACAAATTGGTGTGGCTCTGTGTGAAGAAGAAAATGGAGGTACAAAGATTAACTCCACTATTTTTTTGGTCTCTCCCCTACACTAACTACATCAATAACGGTCAAATTTGATGAGAATTTGTCGGCGAAGCCCTATGTGACGCAAATATGGGAAGAGATGATTATATGTTTGAACAAATATGTTTTTTTTTTGCCGTGTGTTTGAACAAACATGTTTTTAGTCTCCCGTCTTTTCAACAAATCCAATCGACATCGGTCAAAATTAATGAGATTTCGTCGGCGGAGTACTAAGTATCGCCAATGTTGGAGAGGATGATCATGAGGTTGAACGACGCGGTTTTTCTCCCGTTGCGAAGCACGGGCATTTTTCCTAGTTTTAGATAAAGTTAAAAACATTTTTTGTTGGACAGAGTAAGTACTAAATTTTTCTGCGTAGGAAGCGGGCGGGATCAGCCGCCGTTTCGCAACCCTACTGACGGGGCCGGAAAGGCAGGGCCCGGTTGGCGGTAAACGACCACGAGGAATCGGCGTTTTGTTCTTGGACTCGGCAGATTGGTTTGGTCCTCGACTCTTGGGCTTTGATTTTGTGTAGGCAGAGAAGTAGAGTCGTCGTGCAATCGTACGAGTATATCGTATGCAAATATGTGTCGTACTTATAGCAGCCTCTGGCGGGAAAAAGTCCATTTACTCATAGAGCATAGCTAAATCAAACCTCAAACTTCAAATCCCGGAAATTGACACACTGAACTTATTGTTCCCGGTCTATTTTAAACCTTAGACCTGTTTGCCACACCGGGAAAGCAATAATCCGAGCCTACACAAACCGTTGCTCTCACTGACAACACGGACCCACTCGTCATTTTCATCTTCTACCTCGGAGCCTCTAATCTCTCTGTATAGCTGTAAATGATGAGCGTGTGCCGCGCTGAGCGCGCGGTCGGCCACGACGGCCTTCAACTGCTTGCAGCATGAGAAATACCTCGCGACGTAGCAACGCGGACCGCGGCAGCCCGCCGGCAATGCCAACAGGCAGCAGGTCGTGGTACACGGCCAAGAGCGGAATGGTCACGAGCGGCCTCGCCTGCTGGACACGGAGACGAACGCCAACCTTACGAATGACTTGGCGGCAGAAATGCAACAACATCTCGAATCAATTTGCATGGACCTCAGTCCAGAGCGCTGCTCACGTCCGGCCTAAGCTCTGCCATGGCCACCACAGCTCTGTTTGTGTGCACTGATTTGTTCCAGATACATCACCTTTGCAGTTTACCTCCAACTCGGACCAAGCAGCCCCCTACCCCTGCCCAAGGCTGCTCCGGGTTGCGCTCCTCTGATTCTCTCATCTGCGACGAGGCGTGCTTGCCGGAATAACGAGTCAATCCCCGCCGCCGCCGACGTGCACTGAGAAGGCAGTCTAGCCTGCGTGTGCGTTGTTCCTTTGCGGAAGTCGTCGAAACAGCAGGACCAGCACGTCGATTAGTCGCATCTTGATCCCACCGTCGGAGCACACACTTCCACCTACACGTACAGGTGCCCGAGAACATTTTTTTTTTTGAGGTAAAAGTGGTCGATATCCACTGCTCGAATAGATAGAAGAGAATTGATCCAGTTTATAAGGGAAACCGGGTCCAAAAACCATACAATCTGTACAAATGAAAGATACAAACGAAGCGACTCGCCGCCCACACGACCCAAGTCGACAAACGCCACAACACACACCACCTGCTCCGGGGCCGCCGCCCCGGCGTAACAACCAGATCGACCTTCGCATTGCCCGGAAGTGATCCAGTCATGGTCGACGAACCCTCTGCCCACGCAGTCTTCATCCGGGTTGACACCAAAACCACCTATGCCGGGGCCGCCGCCCCGGTGTAGCAACCAGATCGACCTTCGCATTGCCCGAAGACGATCCAGCCGGGTCGACGAACCCTCTGCCCAAGCAGTCTTCATCCAGGTCGCCACCCAAACCCACGGTAAACAACGGTTCTGCCTCATAGAACCGTCGTAGCGTGGGGATCGAGGCCGCCGCCTCGACGCACATCCACCGTCCGGGGCCGCCACCCCGACATCCACCTCCCCGACCGCATCGCCAACCTCACCATCCATCGCGGACCCGCCGCACCGAGAGAGCCGGTGACTCCAAAGACGACGCCTCCAACAAGGTAGTGACGCGTCCGTCACCGTCGCCCGCCCCCGATGGAGCTTAGGCTTTCACCCAGAGACAATCGGACCACCCTCGTCGAACCGGTTGTCGAAACTCCACGACGATGCCAACAAGAAGGGGAACGGCGCCCGTGGACGCCGCCATCGTCGGCACCGACCGAAATCGGTGCAAGACTTTCGCCCGGAGTACGAAACCGCCCGCAAAGCTTAGGGAGCTGCGAGAAGGGAGACCGCAACCGTGGCCCGCTCTCCGAGCTCCACCGCAAGCCATGGTGATCGCGACACCTCCAGCCACGACACCACGCCGCAACCAAGCACCTGCCCGGGACCGCTGTCCCGGCGTCCACCATCCCCTTCGCCAGCCACAGACCAACCACCAGCACCTCGCGAGGACGCCATCCGCGACCAGCCCCAGGCCTGGCCGCCGCCCGCGCCGGCAGCAGCACTGCCGCGGCCCGCTGGACCCGGTAGGGGCCCAGATCGGGCCCGCATGGCCGCCGCCGCGCATCCTTGCATGGCCGCAGCCGCGCGCCCCGCCCGCGCGCCTCCTCGCATGGCCACAGCCGCACGCGCCGCACCGCCTCGGCCCCCCAAGCGCCTCGAGGGAGGGCCGGCCTCCAATGCCGTCGGAACCGCCTCCAACCGCCGTCGGAACCGCCTGGAGGGAGAGCATGGCCCCGCCGCCGCCGTCCGCCGCCCAGGGTTGTGCCCGGCTGGCCTCATCCGGCCGGCGGCGAGGGAGAGGTGGAGGGAGGAGGTGGTGGCGGCGGGGGAACCCTAGGTTCCGCCCGTGTCGCCTCTGGAGACGACGCGGGGGCTCGCGTGTGCCCGAGAACATGGTACACGCAAATGCTGGCGTGAGCCCGAGGCACGGCGCAGGTGCGTCTCCGACGATGCGTTTATGGGCCACGACAACAAGGCACGACACACTGACATGGCCAGGCTATACTAGCCTCACGGTTGCTCACATATGGGCGACCACACGAGGTGGAAGATAGATATGCCAGGTGGGTCAACACAGTCAGTGAGGGCAGCTAATTACCCTGTTTGTGTTATTTTAATTTTTATGTGCAAAACAGGTCTAAGGTTTAAAATAGACCGGGAACAATAAGTTCAGTGTGTCAATTTCCGGGATTTGAAGTTTGGGGTTTGATTTAGCTATGCTCTATGAGTTTAAGGTTGAAAATGGACTTTTTCCGCCTCTGGCGGCGGTGCTTTGATAAACTGAACGCCCGTTCTACGCCGCCTATAAAAGAACTCGACCGATCTACTCCCAATAATAGTAGACCACGTTGCGCCGTCTCACCGCCTCCAGGTCTACGAACATGGACGAAGCTTTTCGTTCGCCGGCGCCGTGGAGGGACTGGGCGTCTCTGCACAACAACGCCCTACGCGCAATCCTCAGCAAGATCCCGCAAGGCGACATCCTCCGCGGAGCAGGACTGGCGTGCAAGTCGTGGCGGCGGGTAGCCGTCGAGGATAACATGTTGTGGCGGCGCATCGATCTCGCCGGCCACGAGGACAAGAACAGAGACGGCCCGATGGGGTGGCAGGCCATGGCGCGCGCAGCCGTTGACTGCAGCGCCGGCCAGTGCGAGTCCTTCCGCGGACGCGCCGACGGCGAGTTTCTCATCTACCTGGCCGACAGGTACACTTCATCTACCTGATCGATTTTAACCTCTCCGATCGAGCTAATCAACCCGATCATCGTGTGCGTGCAGATCGCCGACACTGAGGAGCCTCCACGTGACGAACTGGTTCTATATGGAAGAGGATGATGAATTCATCACAGGGGTGATCAAGAAACTCCCGCTGCTGGAGCATCTCACGCTTTCCCGCGGCTTCTTCGAAAAAGACTGGCTGGATGCCCTCCTCGAGCACTGCCCGCGCCTCCAACTGCTCGACGCCGGCGGCTGTGTGACTAGTAGGGCGATTGGCGTAAGGTTTGTAGAGAGGTGCAAGAGCAGGATCAAGGAACTCCGGATGCCACGGAGGATGGGGGGCGGGTGCGGCTGCTGCTCCGTGCGTGCTCAGAAATATGCCGACGATCACGATGAATGATAGGTTCAAGATCGATGCCTCAGGTTTTGTTTCGATTTGACTGGGATCAAAACTGGGATCTCTCTCCAACACCTTTATCTAATGATGATAGATTTATCCGTTGAATTCTTGCCATGTGCTACATGTGCTTATTTATAGTCATTTTTTCACCAGATTTTTGTGGTGTTTTTTGAGCCAAAACTTATCTTAGAGTGGCATTGTCTTTAGAGAGCGTTGACGATAATGTTCATTTTTTTCTGTTACTTGAGATGTTCAGTTCATTTATAATAGTGATCCGGCTCTAGACACCAAGCCTGATAGTGATGCAATCTTAAATCTGTCATCAGACGAATGGTTTGCAAGGAGGTGCCCTTATAATACGGAGTAGTGATCTAGCTCTACACATTGTATACTTTCACTTATTTATTTTTATACTGTATTATTTACTTACAGTTTTTTTTACCTAAGATCAATTATTTACAATCAAACACCATTTAATTACAACCTCATCAATCTTTGCATATACCACCTTGACAACATGTGTACTTGCAAAAATTATTGACTTATTAATTATACTATCTTTATTACTATTAAATGGGAGTTCGTAGGTCGGTACGTCGTAAGGCAGAAATTTTCTGCCAGACCTGATCGCTAAACCTGGGCCGGCCCAACTAAAAAACCATGCATATGCCCCTTACTCGCAGGAACTCCTCCCGTATCTCCATGCCGCCGCCTCCCCAAATCGCCTACGCGCCGCCGCCCTGAGTCCCTATCTCGTAACTTCTCGTGCACCGTTGCCCAATCCAAATCCAGTTGCGCCGCCTCTCCGGCGAGCGAATTGAGTCACCGAACGCCGGAATCGATCCCTCTGGACGTCCAATTCCTCATCCCCGCCACGCGAACAGAGTACCCGTTCACCGCCGCCACCGCCAACTATCCCTAACGTCTCCAGATCCTGATCCCCCACCACGCTCGCCCCGGTTGGCCGTGGACGACGATGACTGTGCCCGCTTGGTATCTAGGAGGTGCTTTTTGCAGATGCTGGCGGCATCGGGGGCGCGGCCGCCGGCGCTGCTAGATCCTTCCACGACCCACGCCGCGGCCGGGAGCCTGCCTGGAGTCACCGGCGCCTCGAGACGACCAATGCACGTGCGCGCCCGGCCAGGGCGCGGGAGACGACCGTGCGCGTGTCGCGTGTCACCGATGCCGCTCCCCGGCGAGGACCCCGACGCGGCGCCCTCCTGCAGCGGCTCCGACAGCAGCGAGCCGCAGGACTAGCAGCGCGCGGAGCGGGCGCTCTCCAACGGAGATCTCTACCTGGGCCAGTGGCGCGGGAGCGCGCCCTACGGCGACGGCAAGTACCTGTGGGTTGACGGCTGCATGTACGAGGGGGAGTGGCGCCGCGGGAAGGCAACCGGCCGCGGCCGGTTCTCGTGGCCCTCCGGCGCCACCTACGAGGGCGAGTTCCTGGACGGGTTCATGCACGGCGCCGCGGGGGGACACCTACCGCGGCGCGTGGGCGAAGAACCTCGAGCACGGCGCCGGCGAGAAGCGCTACGCCAACGGGGACTCCTACGACGGCGAGTGGCGCGCCGGGCTCCCTGACGGGTGCCGCTACATCTGGCGCGACGGCACCGAGTACGGTGGCGGCTGGCGCGCGGGGCTCATCCACGGCCGCGGCGCCCTCGTCTAGGCCAACGGCAACCGCTACGATGGCGGCTGGGTGGGCGGACGCCCGCGGGGACAGGGAAAGTTCCGGTGGTCGGACGACTGCCTCTACGTCGGGTTCTGGGGCCGCGAGGCGCCCGGCTCAACCAGAAGGGCGTGTACTACCCGTCCCCGGCCGCGGCCGCGGGCGACGGGAGGACGCGCGACCCGAGGGAGGCGTTCGCGAGGGAGCTCCCGGAATGCGTGCGCTCCAGCACGGAGAGCCAGTCGGCGCTGCCGTCCCTGAGGTCGCTCAGATGGCTGGCGCGGCCGGTCAGCGGGCGCGGGAGCTCGTCGGCCGGAGCAATCTCTCCGGTGGGAGCAATTGGGGATCAGATGGAGACGTCAAGATCGAAATCACCGATGACTGGAGGCGTCGGAACAGTACCAGGGAAGGTAGGGGGCTGCCTCCCCCTTCGCCGGCGCAGCTTATCGCCAAGGCTGCACCTGCACCGCTGCGGGTGTCAAAGCGGCAGGGGGTGACCATTGCCAAGGGGCACAAGAACTACGAGCTCATGCTCAACCTGCAGCTCGGCATCAGGTACCTTTCTCTCCAGTTATCTTCCTGTGGATATCAGAAACTGTTGCCACTTGTGTGTGGTGTTTAAAAATATCAATTAGATGTCGCACATTATTCTCACAGGAATCTGCTTGAGGTTATAGGTGTTTACCTGGTAAACATGAACACCAACAGTATTTCACTTGCTTGAAGAGAATTGAAGCTCATTATAAACGGTTTATGGTGGAGAATATAAGCCTATTTTTCATTCTGTCGTGCATTCGAAGCTCAACATCGAATGGATATCTAATGTTATGTATTGTACAGAATTGGCTTGAATCTGGAAGGAAGGTGTATATTCTAGATTTGGATTATTTGCAAGAGTTTTTGCATGAACTCAGATAATTTATTTTGTCATCATAACATTTGCCTCGCATCAGTGATTAACTCTGGATTAACTATTTGATCATCGTTCATGCATGTGTTCTAAAAGGTACTCTTTGCTTTATTGTACCTAAATTATTCTTGTTGATACAGGTAAGGGAACCCCTGTATACTCAATTTATGTGTGGGAAAATTAATGCAAAATTTAAGCATTCTGAACTACTACAAAGAGAAGCCTTATTATGGTTGTAGTGTTGCAGTCCTGGCATCTGCATTCTTGAGAGAAACAGTAAGCAACTTTATGTTTCATTTGTTGCACTTAGGTTCCCCGCACAGCATGATATGTGTAGACGGCAGTTATCATTTGTTGCACTTAATTTTGAATTATTTGATCTCCGAATTGCTATACTGTGAATGATTACATGTTCACAATCATGAGCAAAGAAATGTTCCATTACTCTTCTATTTATTAAAGCTAAGCTCGTCAAACTAATGACAAAGAGCCGTCAGTTTGATCGGGAAGGAAAAGGAAACGGCAGACGGCGAGGCATCCGCAGGCGTCAAACTAATAACAAATGTGTGTTTTTGTTAACTGACATTATGTTTTACGAACGGATTTGCACATTCAATCTCTGTGAACTTTTGAAGCGATTATCTTGTAAAACTTTTAAACTGCCTTTTGTTCTGGTAAAGCTCTCGACCAGCTGAAAGAGAAATAACTATGTTTGTTTGTTAACCGAAATCTTTATTTTTGAATTGCTGATACAATCCACGCTATATATTCCAATGTTCAAAAACTTGCATATATATATTTTCAATTTAACTAATGGCATAGTTCTCTGGTTTGGGTCAGTCAAAACGGTTGTTGCAAGTTCTAACTCCTAACTTACAAATAGAAAATAATGGAAAGAATGCCGAAACAAAATTACATGAATACATGGGGGTGGGTCGGGGTGTTACAGGTTACTCCTCCCTTCTGTTTCACCAAAAAATTGTTATAGTTTCTTCTAACATTGTTGTGTTGTTTTGCTCATACATCGATGCATTCGTATATCTAGCACCCATTTTTCTTCTGCAGATTCTGTTAAAGTATGATAATAAGCCTTTTGAAATCCGACCATCTTCAGGTAAAGCTACTTTCAGCTTCCATGCATTAGTTCCATAATGAAATCATCCATTATAAATTATACTAGCTTCCAACTTTCTGATATTTTTGCAGTTTTCTTTTCTGATTCCATAGATATAGACCGGTAATTTATCATTTTCTTCTATTTGACAAATTTAAGTTCATGAGAAGTTCTCTTGAGAAAGATTAAGGTAGCTAGCACTAACCTGTTGTATCGACATGAAAAGAAGTATCATGCTCTACGAATGTTTAGTTTGCTATTTTCGCTAATGTATTAAGGCAAATGTGTTTTTATGCCACTGAACAAGCTTCAATTCTTATACTGATCCAAAATGAACTGGTAAGATGATTGATTATATACATAGAAATATGAACTGCCAACCAGTCTATGCTTCATGAGGCTGCTTGTTTTTTGTTTTAGATCACTGGGATCACGTGACATTCTTGAGCATGGTGTTTCACTGGAGATTCATTTTAGCTGGCCATCTGTTGTTGCTCTCTGGTAGTGGTATATCTTACATTTTTCTTTTTCCTTTTAAGGCTTCAGAATGCTGCATGTGGATCATATAATTTTAGATGATTCACCTTAATTTGTGGCTTTGCAGTTTGTTAAAACCAAGCTATTTCTTAGATAGGGAATAAAGCAAATTGTGAGGGAAATTATGAAATATTGTGGTTGCTTGTGGTTTGTATGAAAGACAATGGAGTAATAGAAAATATATCATACGTGCATGTATTGGGAGGCACAACAATGTTTTTTTGAGGTGCGGCCGCGCTCCAACTAAGTGTAGCCAAATTGCAGAGTGCGGGAGCATGCATCTATCAACTATATATATTATGAGAAAAAATAAATCTTATTACTTTTGAAGTATTATGTGGCGTGAATTTTTATGTTTAGCAAGAAAAAACATGAGATAACCGTAGCAACGCACGGGCATTCAACTAGTATATATAGATGTGCAGTTTTAGGGTCTGTTTGTTTGGGCTGCAGCTTTTGAGAAGCAGCTGTAACTGTTTGGCTGTGAGAAAGCAGCTGTTGAAAGCAGAGATTTGATGTTTGGCAAGAATGTTGTTGGCAGCTGTTGCTGTTGGTTTTATGGATGAAAAGTCTAGAAAGCCCCTAAGTGTTGAAAATGTTACATAAGTGTTGATTTGAGGTGAAATAATTGTTTTTGACTAATTTTATTCCTAATTATGATATTTAATAGATAAATCATCTCAATTTTTATCTCATAATTGAAACACGCATTATATCCAAAAGACGCCTCACGGGCTCCACTCCACTCGTCATGTCTCGAAGCTCGGGTGGGTGTTTGGGGATGAACTCGCTCAATGATTTTTTTATTTCTAACCCATTTAATTCATAATTACCCTGTAAACTAATTAAATTAAAATACAATTAACTTAAATAATGGTATACTAATATTGTAAATGTGTTTTGATTAAATATTGGTAAACTAGCTGAATGCATTTTTTTCTCAACAATTGTTTTGACATAAATTCAACAAGTATCTGATCCAATCTAGTGCTAGCTCTGCCTAGCATACACACAAATTCAACTCACATCATCTAGCTAGCTTGCCGAAACAATCATACAACCAAGTGCATGAACGGAACGCAGTACCTAGCTAGCTAGCTCCTTCGAGTTTGAACTGGCCACAATCAATGTAGTGCTGCCATTCGTGGCTGGACACGGCAAGCTGGGCGTCCAGTAGATGGGCCAGCGGCGACGAGGCAGTGCGCGAGATAGTGTAGGAGAGCAGATCCACGGCGGCACAAGCAGGAGGCGGACCTGGCTGGAGCTGCGGACCTGCGGTCGTCAGGGCAGAGGAAACAGGGGCAGGCGGCCGCGGAATTGCTTGGTGAAGCAGGACGGCAGATCAGCTAGCTTCTGCAATTTTGTAGACAGATCGAGCAAGCTCTAGTACAGAAGCGAAATAACTAGAACAAATTGGTCGATGCTCCCAGTGTCTCCTTTTCTAGCAACATGTATCGGAGCAGCTAGCTCAACTCTCACCGTCTCCTTCCCCCATCCCAGCTCGAAGAGCTCCTGTGGCCGGCGGCTGTCGGGGACCCGTGGTGCTGCGCGGACGGGACGAGCTGCAGGAGGCCGGGAATGGAGAGATGGAAGAAGGCGCGCGAGGAACGGCGGCGTCGGCGGTAGGAAACGGTGGCTCCGGCGGCGCGGAACGGCGGCGACGGCCGGAGTGGCTAATCCTAAGAGAGAATTCCCACAATACCACCGGTCAAAAACCAAAGTTCCAAAATAACACTAAAAAAACCAAACTTGCCAAAATAACATTACAGAGTTGGTTTTTGATGCCAAAATACCACTATGCACTAACTGGGACTAACGCCCACACAAAAAGACTTGAGTGCCCTTGCCTCTTCACAGCTGAATGTCAACAAACAATAAATCAGCCAGAAAACAGTACAACTCCAACAAACAGTACAGTAGTAGTTTGAGAACTAATTCAACTCCATTTCCAACAGTACATCACCAACAAAAAATACAGCAGTAGTCTGAAATCAATAGCATCACGTACGGACATGGAAAAAATTTCAATAGCATCACGTACGGATATGGAAAATTTGGACGAAAATTGAGGTTCCAGTTTATTGATCAGAACTGAATGCAAGGCCTATCTTGCTTGCGAATTAGTCCATGCCAAGAGAGTGACACAGCCACATGACTAGCACTAGAAGTAAATATCAATCAACAGAACGAATTAACAGGGGACGAGCAGCTTGGGGCGAGAGCGCACTGCCAGCTTGGGGGTGAGAGTGCGCTGCGGGCGGAGCTGAGTTGCGGCCGTGCGGCGTCGTCTCTGCGGGCGAAGCTGAGGTGCGGCCGCGCGGCGTCGTCTCTGCAGGCGAAGCTGAGGGGCGGGCGCGACCGGAGCGGAGCCGAGCAGGGCGCGAACGGAGCGGGGCCGAGCAGGGCGCGACCCGAGGTCGGAGGGAGGGCGGGATTCAGAGGAGAGGGAGCCGCCACCGGCGCTCCGATTCGGCGGTCAGGTGCGCTGCCATGGTCTCGGTGGTGTGAAGGACGGGGGACTGGTTTGGTTGGTCAATCTGCAAGACTAACGTGAGATTGTTGAAAACAGACCGTAGTGGTATTTTGGCACACAAAACCTTAACGTTGATGTTATTTTGGCAAGTTTGGTTTTTCCAGTGTTATTTTGGAACTTTGGTTTTTGACTAGTGGTATTGTGGCAATTCTCTCTAATCCGAACCATATCCAGCCATGGCTAGGGGACGGTGAGAAAGGGGATAATGGGCGTGGGGGCGTCGGGCAGTACAGTTCTGTACAGAGGGATTGGAGTTATAACGGGTGGCAGTTTTCGTGTTAATACTGCAAACTATTGAGGGCAATCTGGTCCGATAATACTCGGAAAGCAGAGAAAAGCTCGGGAAGCAGCTCCGGGGTTGCTTTTCAGCTGCGCGCGTAGTTCATTTTCCAACCGCGCTTCTGTCAATCGCGTTTCTACCGTTCATTGTTTGTTTGCGCTGCCGCTTTTAGACATCAAAAGCTGCAGCTGCAGCGGAAACAAACAGGGCCTTAGAGGAGGGTCTTGACATACTAATTTTGTAAATCTTATTCAGATGATTGACTGTTTCAACTGATGTTAGACGGATTGTACTCTTTTTAACTTATACGAGTTTTCCCCATGTAGATACGCGACATATCCCAAATGCCGATGTTGTGTAAGTGAGTCGCCTTTGTCAAGAGTAACACCTCTTTGCCGAGTATTTTTGGGTTCTAGCCAAGTATTTCAGATTTTCGTGTTAATGAGTGAAAAGCAATGATTGTTCTAAAAAAACATGCATCAAGCACAAAACTTGTTTTTTTGGTAAAAAACAACATTGTAGTGCAAGCATGATTTTCTCTCAAAAAGAAAGTTTATAGTGCATAGTTGCTTTTTCATGCATGTTCATATTACAAAGTTGAATTGCGTGATAGATTTTTTTTTACAATGACAGGTTACTTTTCGTGCCAGTTTATATCATGCTCTGTGATATATGTACTCACTCCGTCCGGAAATAAATGTCTTAGATTTGTCAATATTCGAATGTATGTGGACAAGTTTTAATGTACACAAACAACCAAATTTGAATAAATCAAAGACATTTTATTTTGGAGGAGGGAGTATGTACTCTGGCCAAGTTTATATTTAGCCTCAATATCGAGGTTTGTGTATGATAGTTGGTTCAAACTTATACGTTATATTGATTATTCTAATAAATGGACGTGCCCGCCGAAATTGCTCGATTTGGCGTGCATCGTCCCAATTTTAATAACTATCTTTTAATCTGTTAACTTAATTGATGATCCATTTTTAGTATTGGATTCCTCTTGACGAATACTTTAAAACAAGATCACATCTTAATATATTTCATCGACCTTTCTTTCCATCATTAGTTACCTGTACCTTACTTACCATATTCATATATCAACTAAACAATACACAATTAACAGATAAGTTTTACATGTTTTTCGGTCGTAGCAACGTTTTATATGTCGAGAGAGAGAGAGAGAGAGTGAGTATTTGATCCACTATAAGCACGTAAAACATGTCACTACCTTCAGTAAAAGCTTAGAGCATCTCCACCGGGAGCCTCCAAACCGCCCCCACCCTGTTTGGGGGCTTTGGACCAAAAATTGGCCCACACCAGCGCGCCCCACCCGCTGCCGGCTGATTGGGCCGCTCTCCATTCTGTTCGGCAACCCCTGCCTAGACCCGGTAATCAGGGGCCGCTTTGGGGTTGCCGGAAACGCGTGACACGTCGTACATGCAGAGCTGTCCCCGCTTGGCAGCGACACAAAACTAAGTTAAACATTTTTCTCATCCAAACATAGAAAGGTACATAGAACTTAAAAAAAAACCTACGGCGGCTACTCCAACGGTCTCTATGACATCAAGAAATTCCATCGAGAAAAAGGCAAGCCGACAACGGGAAGGCTCGAGGAAATTTCAGCTCGACAGTTAAGTGGTCCCTCCACGGTTCAGCAGTAGTTTTGCTATAGAGCTCACCGTATATACAGTAGAAGGTTTTTTTTTTCGGCTTGCCTAATTTTTTGGGGGGCAGAGACGTTTTAGGGCTGTCACTAAAGCTGTGTTTTTACGATTTCCTGCCTTATATAACAGGTTTTTGTATTTTCGGTTTTTGGACTGCCATTAGGGCCTTTGGCGGTGCTTGATAAACGGAACGCCGGTTTCTACGCCGCATATAAAAGAACTCGATCGATCTACTCCGTCTCCTATAATTCGTTGCTCCCTCTCACCGCCTCTAGGTCTACGTCATGGACGGCGCTTTTCCTTCGCCGGCGGCTTGGAGGGACTGGGCGTCTCTGCACAACAACGCCCTGTGTGCAATCCTCAGCAAGATCCCACAAGCCGAAATCCTCCGTGGAGCAGGGCTCGCATGCAAGTCGTGGCGGCGGGTGGCCGTCGAGGATAACCAGCTGCGGCGGATCGATCTCGCCGCCCCCGAGGACAAGGACGAAGACGCCCCGGTGGGGTGGCAGGCCATGGCGCGCAGACGTGGACCGCAGCGCCGGCCAGTGCGAGTCCTTCCGCCGCCGCGCCAATGGCGAGTTCCTCATCTACCTCGCCGACAGGTACGCAACCTCGTCTACCTCATCGGATTAACCTCTCTACATCTCCGATGAAGATAACTAACCCGACCGTTGTGTCGTGCAGATCGTCGTCGCTGAGGAGCCTCCACGTGACGAGCTGGTTCTATATGCGAGAGGAGGAATTCATCACAGGGGTGATCAAGAAGCTCCCTCTGCTGGAGCATCTCACGCTTTCCGGCGGCTACTTGGAAAAAGAGTGCCTGGACGCGCTCCTCGAGCACTGCCCGCGCCTCCAACTGCTCGACGCCGTCGGCTGTGTGGCCAGTAGGGCGATTGGCGTAAGGTTTGTAAAGAGGTGCAAGAGCAGGATCAAGGAACTCCGGATGCCACGGATGCGGGGCGGCTGCGCATGCTGCTCCGGACGTGCTCAGCAATATGCCGACGAACACGATGAATGATCGGTTCTAGATCGATAGGTTTTGTTTTGATTTGGCTGGGATCTTAGTTCCCAAAAAGAGAAAAAACTGGGATCTCTCTCCAATACCTAGTGAAGCTACTAAATTAGTTTATCCGTTGAGTTCTTTATGCTACATGTGCTTATTTAGTCATTTTTCACCAGATTTTTGTGGTGTTTTTGGGCCAAAACTTATCTTAGAGTGACATTGTCTTTTAGAGCGTTGACAATAATGTTCATTTTTTCTTCTGTTATACGTGAGATGTTCACTTCATTTATAATAGTGATCCGGCTCTAGACACCAAGCCTGATAGTTGTGAAATCTTAAATGTTTCATCAGATGAATGGTTTGCAAGGAGGTGCGCTTATAACAGTGATCTAGCTCTATACATTGTATACTTCCACTTATTTATTTTTATACTATATTATTTGGGGAAATCTATGTTTAGAACGGTCGGAGGATAGTCTTACGCGCAGAACGTGGCCGCATCCGTTCGATCAACCTCCTGAATCCTCATGATGGGGTTTCGAAGTATCGACAAAACACGTTGACCCCATTCGCTCCTCTCGTCTCTCCTTCTCCACGCCTCAATCTCGTTGCCCAGAGGTTCCCCGAGAGGCCGCCCACGTCCGCTGGGCCGAATTGGAGGACGAACTAGCCCTCGCTCCGCCGCCGCCCCGGCGAGAGAGCTTCTCGTGGATTCCGGCGACACAGCCGATGTGCAGCTCAGCTCTTCCGCCGCCGCCGCCAGCCCGACGATTGATCTGCTCGAGGAGGGCCGCGACGCTCTCTGTGCCGACTTGGAGGCAACTCAGCCCTCCCGCCACCGCCGCCCCAACGAGGGAGCTCACATGCGTAGCTGCATCAAGGCAGCCGTCACCCCCTCGTGCATGCCTGTGTTCGTGGTCATTGTTCCCTATCCATCGAGGCACCTCCACCTGCTCTCCTCCGGTGTGGTTGCGTCGAGAGCTGACTCGAAATTGCCGATGGGTGCTACTACTGCAGATACAGACACATACGTATTGAACTTTTGGTCAAAGTTTGCTTTGTAGTGTGCATATGATGGCAAAGTACCCAATCTTGTTTTCCTCTCTAGTCGATGCAATACAAGCACCGATTATAAAACCTCTAGCTAAACTTGATTCTCCGTTAAACCATTTTTTGCGATGATAAAAGTTCAGCCATTTTTCTATTAAAACCAATTTCTGCTTTAGCAGTAATTTCTCGATCATGTATACATGTCTTTTTCTGTAGGTATGTGTTATGCAAAGAAGAAACGGAAAAGGCAAAGTGTAGTATCTCGTCAGAGTGTCGTCGGAGGTGGATCGTGTGGACTTTTCCATCGCAATTTGAGAGATGTGTGCCAGTCCGATGCGTGCTGAGATCACGCTTCGCCGACGTTGTTGGCTGGGCCGCCGCCCACTCAATTCTCGTGTATCGCCAGGTCGAGGCGTTGCTACAGGTGAACGAAATATGTTGTTAGCAGAGAGTATAGGGACGTCTCTCGTCGGGTGACGCGTCGCTGACCTCACCGGTGCACAACGACTCTTGCCGGACCACACTATATGGTTGTAATTACCCACTCCCTGCTAATTAAGTTACCCATGTATTTATGACGCGGTTATCCACCACGAAAGGGAAGTAGTTATCATTCTCTCTAGGTAATAGTTATGCACCCAAGCTTGATAAAATTATCCACCAAGAAATCAATACCCTTCTCTCAGTAATAGTTACACACCATGTATCAATTAGCTACCCTAGTCTCTCGATAATAGTTACCCACGAGTATAGATGGAGTTACCCATCCAAAAATTATGAAATTAGCTATGTATTCATGATATAGTTATCCAATACAAAATTTATCCTACTCTCTCGGTAAGAATTAACCATATAGTATTGGTAGAGTTAAGCACCATATACTCATGAGTTACCATGTTTCATGATATAGTACCCGCCACGGAAACGATTTAGTACAATACGCCTTGCGGTAACATTTATCACCAAGTACTGATTGAGTTACCCACTAAAAATATGTAGAGTTATCCATGTGTTCATGATATAATTATCCACCACGAAATTAATGAAATTACCATCCTTTTTCGGTAATAGTTACCCACATAGTACTGATAAAGTTACCCTTGTGTTCATGTATAGTTATCCACAAGTTGAATTAGTCATCTTGTGCTTTAAATAAGATTTACCAATATGATATTTATGGACTTACCCATCTATTTTAGGGTGTAGTTGTCATATGAAATTGACATTGTTATCACCCTAATACTTATGAAGTTGCACATATATTTTTGTGTATAGTTACCCGCTTGTGCAAGATACATTTACCGCGTCAAAATTATAACCCACTTACAAAATTAAAATTAGGTTGTAGCTACAAAACTTGATTTTTTTAAAGAACAATCAAAAAAATTGATCTTGTTTCAAGCCAAAAACTAATTATTGATATGGTGGGTAACTTATATACTTCAGTGTGGATAACTCACGTTTTAGTTGTGGGTAATTTTTGGATCTGAAAAAAAGTCGTCGAAACATATTAATATGGGATCTAGTTTCGAAGATCTCGGCGCGACTAGTCCAACGATGAAAACGAATCATAAATCGGACAAATGGTTCGACTTACAAAACTTTTTAAATTTTTGAATTTCACATTTATTGCAAATGACATCACTGTTTTTGTCTTTTTCTGCATGCAGGGAAAAGATCACACCTCACACTTCACACGTCGTGACGTGTTGTCCTAATGTTATATGGTTAAGCTTAACCATAGAACGTTCTAAACCTAGTCGTGTCCTATTATTTACTTACAGTTTTTTACGTAAGATCAATTATTTGCACAATCATACACCATTTAATTTCAACCTCGTCAACCTTTGCATATACCACCTTGACAACATGTGTACTTGCTAACATTATTGACTTATGTTTCAAAAAAAAACATTATTGACTTATACTATATATAGAGATGTACGGTTTAAGAGAAGGGGTCTTCATACACTAATTTGTAAATCTTATCCAGATGATTGAGTGTTTAAACTGATGTTAGATGGATTGTACTCTTTTTTAACTTATACGAGTTTTCCTGATGTAGATACCCGACATATCCCAAATGCCGATGTGGTGTAAGTGAGTCGTCTTTGTCAAGAGTAACACGTCTTTGCCGAGTATTTTTTTTGGGTTTTAGCCGAGTATTTCAGATTTTTGTGTTTATGAGGGAAAAGCAATATTTGGTTTAAAAAGGCATGCATCGACCACAAAACTTCTTTTTTTGGGTAAAAAACAACATAGTAGTACAAGCATGATTTTTCTCTAAAAAAAGTTTATAGTGCATAGTTGTTTTTTCATGCATGTTCATATTACATAGTTGATTTCTATGATAGAATTATTGTTTTACCATGAAAGTTTACTCTTCATGCTCAATTTAACTTGGTACCCAACTTGATTGTACATGGTGATCAAGCGATTATAATCTGTCAATTTAGGTCAGAAAAATAAGTTACCGAAACATATCAACATGATATTTAGTTTCAAAGATCTCGGTGCGACAGAACCAAACGTAGAAGTAGATTTAAATTTCGATTTACGAATTAAGATACAATAAAACATTTAAATTTTTTAAAACAAAAAGACTCTCCGTGGCCATGCTACACATGCATACACTGATACACCATACCAAATCCGTGCCATAATTTTGAATCGGTGGGAGTATTTGCGCCCCGCTGTAGCTCCAGCTTTGCTCCTTCCGTTCCCTGCAAGTTAGCCCACCAGTCAATCCAATGAAAAATTCTATGTATCACTTCAATTGGCTCAGAAGGCCATTTGTTCTCAAAACATGCAAGATTTCTAGCTTTCCATACCCCCCAAAACACCGCCGCTATCCCTACTATCAACAACTTCTTTGCTTTAATCTCAAAACCATCAAGAAACACAGTGGGACAATGTTGCGCATCGACAAACTGACAATTAATACCAGTCGCCACGCCGACCACATTCCACACGTATCTAGGTAGCGGACACCATAGGAAAAGATGATCAATCTATTCATCTTGTCCACAAAACAGGCAATTTTTGGTACATTTCCCTCCTCTTTTTAACAAAACATCTCTCATAAGAATGCTCTTCTTCAGGATCAGCCAGAGGAAAGTTTTAATCCTCAAAGGGAGTTTAACTTTCCACATGAACCTATAAGGCACATTCTCCACCACCTGCATTGCCGAGTAAAAGGATTTAACGGTAAACTGTCCGGAAGCGGTTAACAGCCAGCTCAGCTTATCTTCCTCCATTTTTAACTCTACATTTTCGCACGGGGATATCAGCCTTCTCCACTCCTCCAACTTGACTCATGTAAGCGCTCTTCTAAATGATAGAGAAGTGATTCCAGAGGAAAAGACTTCTCTAACTGTTATATTGTAATTATTCAAAACTGCATATAACCGAGGCATTTGTAAGGATAAACAGGTATCTGAGATCCACAACTCCTCCCAGAATCTTGTTTTCCTACCACCCCCCACCACAAACCGACATGATATAAACAAAGGTTTAACTTCCATAAGACCTTGCCAAAAATGAGAATCACCATTTTTCTGAGAGCATTGTCCCAAAGTGGTGTTTTTCAACTATTTATTTTGGAGGGTTGTTTGCCATATTCCTTTTTTCATTAAACAACTTCCACAGCCACTTGGCAAGTAATGCCACATTCATAATTTCTAAATCCAGAATTCCCAAACCGCCTTGGTCTTTCGGAAGGCACACAGTCTTCCATTTGACTAAGTGGTATTTTTTCTTTCCCAAGAAATTACTCCATAGAAAATTTGATCTAATTTTGTCAAATTTCTTCCTTGGCCCCACAGGTATCCTATAGAAGGATGACATGTAGAGAAGGGTACAGGACAGAGAAGTGTTAATCAACAGAGATCTCCCTCCAATAGACATATTTTTGCCATTCCAACATCCTAAATTTTTCATCATCTTCTCTCCTAAAGGACACTCACTGTTATTTAATCTAATTTCATCGATTGGAACCCCAAGATATTTCATGGGTAAATAGCCTTTTATACAAGTAAAGATCTCTTCAAACTTCTTTTCCTTGTCTCTGTCATTTCCAAGACAATAGACTTCGCTTTTGTGAAAGTTTATCTTAAGCCCGGTCATTTGCTCAAACAGGCAAAGTATGAATTTAAGGTTTCTTGCTTGTTCCAAATCGTCTTGGAGGAGTAGGATAGTGTCGTCTGCGTATTGCAAGATCGACACCCCTTCTTCCGTGCTTAAATTCCATGCTACACATGCATACACCATACCAAATCCGTGCCATAATTTTGAATCGGTGGGAGTATTTTATTGAGCTATATCGCCAGTCTAGCCCATCACATGTCAGCGAGTAGAAAGACCATACGCTTTTACCACCCTCCCCGTTTCCGCGGCGGCTTCGTCACGCCTCCAGGATATCTGGTGTCACCGTGCGCGTCAGCCCATTTCGGCCCGGATATCATCAGGCCGGTCAAAGGAACAAGAAAGTCAGGCTAAAAAAAACATGGCCTCCCCCTACAAAAGAGTGTGAAAAGAGAACAAAATGGCGAGCAACAAGGCCGTGCGAGCGAAAAGCAGCTGGCGAGAAGAGAGGGGGAAAAAACGGCAACAAGGCGTGTGAAACGGGGGCGGCCGGCGACCGGGCACGAAGCAAGCAAGCAACGGTGCGACGCGGCCGAGCCGGGAGATGGGAGACGGACCGGCGCAGCGCACCAAACAAAGCAGCGGCCGCGGTGGAGTAGACTAGAGTAGCAGTAGAATAGACTGGGCCAGCCAGCCAGCCAGCCAGCGATTGGAAGGCAGGGAAGGGAAGGGAGAGAGGAACGCAACGCGCACCGCACCGGCGAGACACCTCCACACGTCTCTCCCTTCGCCGTCCCGTCCCGCCCACTGACCCCAGCCAGCAGCACGCAGCCCCCATCCCCTCCCTCCCTCCCTCCCGCTGGATGCGGCGCTGCTAGTCCGTAGGGATGATGGAGAGGGCGGCGTGGCGGCGCGCGGGTGCGGCGCCGGAGGAGGAGGACCGCATCTCGGACCTCCCGGACGCGCTGCGCCTGCAGATTCTCAGCCTGCTGCCGCTCAAGTCGGCCATCCGCACGGGCGCCGCCTCCTCCCGCTGGCGCGGCCTCTGGGAGCACCGCTGGCCCGACCCCTCCTCGCTCCGCCTCCGCCTCCCGCCCGCCGCGGGGGACCAGCTCCTCGCCGCCGCCATCGACCGCCGCGGGGCCCGCCGCGTCGACGCCCTCTCGCTCGCCTGTCACACCCGATACCTGGGGGAAGGTGGGCCTGTGTTTCATGGGCCGTGTCGTATCGGTGGATGCGGATAAGAGGGAGCAGCCACGCCAGGAGAGGGATCGACGAACAGAACAGAACCCGAGCTGGGTCTTCTCCTCTCCTCTGTCTTCTTCTTCCTCCGGTCTTCATCTTCTTCAGGTCTGGTGCTACCACAAGCCACCGTTGTATCCTCTTGTATCGATCCGATCTCACGCCCTGATCATCAGTGGCCAAGGGATAGTTACAGTGGTATCAGAGCTGCGTCCGATCGTTGGGGCTAGGGTTCGTGTGGAATTCCCAATTCGCGAGATCTTAGAGCTGTAAAATCCCAGCAAGCGGTCAGAGATTTGGGGGTTGATTTCGATCTCCACCAGATTTCTGTAATTCCGGGAGTTGGTTTGCTTGGATTCAGCGAGGAATCACCACAGCGCCTTCCAAGCCTTCACCGCAGACCGCGTTCGTGCTCACGGCGATGGGAGAAGCGACGGCGCGCACGGAGGAGACGCTGGCAGCGATTCGGGAAGGGCTGGATCGCGTCCAGACCCAGATAGGCTCCCTGGATGCGCGGATGGGTCTGCTCGACGCCGCGTACCAGCAGGTGGCGAACCGGCTCGACCACAACTCTAGCGCGGTGAGCGATCACACGCGGCTCATGGACGCCATCGAGCTCCGTCAAGAGTCCTTCGCCCAGCAGATGCAGGCGACAGCGGAGGCGGTGAAGCGATTGGGGAATTGCAACACCACGTACGTTGTGGAGGTGGAGAACGGCGAGGTGGACTCTGATCGCGCGGCAGGCAGAGGCATTCTCAGCCCACCTCCGGTGAGCGGCTGTCGAGGAGTGCCATCGAGTGGTACATCAGTGCCGGGATCTGCGTTAGCACCACGCCCACTTGACCCCGGCATCGGTGCAGCGGCGATAGTAGGGGAGGTGGTTCGTGGCCAGGGACGGCCAGCAGACGAACACCTTGGTGGCGGCGGTAGACAGACCTTGCCGAAGATGTCCTTTCCCAAATTTGATGGATCGTTTCCACGTATGTGGCGTGATAAGTGCATGGATTATTTTCAAGTGTTCAACATCTCACCTACAATGTGGCTCACAACTGCGCGTCTGTATCTGGAAGGCAACGCGGCACACTGGTTTCAGGCGTACAAGCTGCAAAATGAAGTGAACACTTGGCAGGATTTCATCAAAGCAGTGGAGGCGAAATTTGGAGTGGATGACCACAGACAGATCATGTCTGCTCTGATTCAGTTGAAGCAAAAGGGACCTGTAGCTGAGTATTGCACTGCGTTCCAGGAATTGATGTTCCAGCTCTGCGGACACAACCCATATTATGATGAGACTGTGTTTGTGGGACATTTTCTCAACGGGCTCAAGCAGGAGATCAGACAGGCAGTAGCATCGCCATTACCAGAGACCGTGGACAGAGCAATCCTTCTGGCACATGTACAAGAGGACTTGAGCTCTCAAACCAAAAATCAAGCAGTGGTTCAAGCACTAACATTAGAGGATCATGCAGTTCAACTTTCACCAGATGTTCTGAACCAGTTGGAGTTGCAAGATAGTGCAGAAGCGCAACAATTATCATTATCTCTGAATGCCTTGTCTGGTGCAGCTGATGGCGACACAGTACGCATTCGAGCTCTTGTCCAGAATCAGGTCATGTTAATGCTTATCGACACCGGCAGCAGCCACAGTTTTCTTAGCTCAGCTTTTATGGAGCGTGTGCAATGTCAGACTACACAAATTGCACCTGTGTTAGTACGTGTGGCTAACAACGAGTTGATGCACTGCAATACCATGATTAAGAGTTTTGAGTGGTGGACACATGGAGAAACTTTCACTCATGATATGCGTATCCTGCCTTTAGGAACATATGACGCCATCCTTGGCATGGATTGGCTCAAACTGCAAGGGGATATGATCTGCAATTGGTCACAGCAGACACTGAAATTCAGTCATGAAGGGAAAGAGGTGTTACCTGATCAAAAGCACACTATACCTGATGAAATTCAGTCAGTGCTCACTCAGTTTGGGCATGTGTTCTCTGAACCCAAGAATTTGCCACCATGGAGAAGAGGAGGTTTTAGCCCGGGAACTTCATGCTCGCTCTCTTCGGAGGGGATAGTCTTGGTCGGTGAACACATGCAGATTCCATGGGATCCTGGTGGTTGGCATCATAGAGTCGTATGCAAGCCAGAAGTACAAGCAGGAGATCGAGGTGTTCATGGAAGCGACATTCAGGCCATTGCTTGGGGACAAGCAATGTTTCTTGGGGGCGGTATTGTCACACCCGATACCTGGGGGAAGGTGGGCCTGTGTTTCATGGGCCGTGTCGTATCGGTGGATGCGGATAAGAGGGAGCAGCCACGCCAGGAGAGGGATCGACGAACAGAACAGAACCCGAGCTGGGTCTTCTCCTCTCCTCTGTCTTCTTCTTCCTCCGGTCTTCATCTTCTTCAGGTCTGGTGCTACCACAAGCCACCGTTGTATCCTCTTGTATCGATCCGATCTCACGCCCTGATCATCAGTGGCCAAGGGATAGTTACATCGCCTTCCACGCGGGCCAGCTCGCGCAGCCCGACCTGCGCCGCTGCCTCGACTACGCGGCCGCCTGCGCCGCCGAGGACGTGCAGCTCCGCCTCGACGCCGCCGGCGCCGGCGCCGGGGCCCCCACCCGCGGCGGCGCCGGCGCGCGCAACCGCCGCGCGGGCGGCGCCCTCACCGTGCACTTCCCCGTCGGCAGCCCGCTCCTCGCGCGCCTCTCCGTGCGGGGACTCCACGTCACGGCCTCCGCCAACGCCATGGTCGCCACGCTCGAGGTCCTCCACCTCCACTCCGTCTCCATCACCGACGCCGCGCTGCGCCGGGTCGTGGCCGCATGCCCCTGCCTCCGCGACCTCGACCTCCGGTACTGCCGCCACCTGCGCCGCGTCGACTTCACCACCGTCGGGGTCGCCAATCTCAGGACACTCACCGTCGTCGACTGCTCCCGCGCCACCGAGCTGAGGGTGCCCGTCGCGCCGCGGCTCCGCTCCTTCCGATTTAGCGGGCCCTTCCTCTGCAGCAACCTCTTCTCGGGCGTCGCCGACGGCTTTCAGAACCTCTACCTCTGCTCCGGCGGGCCGGAGACCGGATTGCCGCCCACAAACTTGCCCTCTGCGGTTCCCCACATCGCCAACCTCACCACCCTCACCATATGCAGCATTGCGCTCCAGGTTCGTCTTCCCGTTTCCCCGTCGTGTTATTAAATCTCCACATTTCACTGCCTAAAATGCGCTTATACACACCTGTTTGTTCTGCCTGCAGTATGTGTCTGCCTCCGCAGCGACCGTCGTCAAGGGGAGCAGCCTGTCCAGACTCAGGGAGCTTCAGTTGCTCATGTTCGGGATGTCCAACTCCAACCTCGCAGACATTTTTAGCTTCCTCAAGATCTGCTCCTGTCCTCAGCTGGAGAGGCTCTTCGTGCAGGTTCTCATCTCTACGCGCCAGTGCATTTCGCTGTATAATACTTCATTCATTATGCTGACACACCTATGTCTGGATGTTTCTCACGCTGTATATTCCATATGACAGCTACCAACAAACACCCATGATTCCTTCACCAAGAATTACTTGGACGTGTCAGAGGAAGAACCGCCAGAAGGTGGATTACAAAACCTTGAGTTGGTCAAGATGACAAACTTCAAGGGGCATTACAATGAGATGCGTCTGCTCGACTTTCTGCTGAGGAATGGTACCTGCCTTAACAAATTGTTCCTGGTTGCTCCCAAAGAGGATCACCCACAAGGGCTCCAAAAATCAGATGTGCTGCCCCATTTTCTAAAGGGGGAAATTCTCGAAAGAGCTTCAGCAAACACCCAGATATCTTTCAATGAGACCGATAGTTCCCAGATCCAACCATTGCACTCGGAGATCTTCATCAGATTTTAGCTTGACATTAGCAACAGTGCTGTAGTTCAATTGCTTCTTCTGAATTATTGCATTTATAGCTCTTAGGCAACATACATGATTGGAAAGGAAATCTGGAAGACATAAAGAGTTTGGTATAAGATTTTCGCTAGCTTGTATTTCAAATATTTTGGCAAGATGGTTGATAGGTATCCGGATCTACTTCTGTTTCCTATGGTGTACCATCTTCCCGTTCCTCCTGAAATTACCTGATGATTTGCCCGATCATCCATCTCTTTGAAGTTAGCTTATGTATAAATTGCTGCTGCGAAATCATGCACTATATCAGTATGAGATATATATCTTTAGGACCAGGACTGGCAACATTTTGTGATGGACAAGCTGGAAAACTGATTTCAGATCCTGGACAATGGATTGATTTTGTTGTACACTGACTGGTAAGTTACTGTGCAATATAGGATACCTTTGTGTTCTCCGCTCGAGGCATTCTCCCTTGCTTAGTCTGAAAATAGCTATTACCTTATTTTGGCCTGGTTCCTCGACTTCTGCCATGTAAATACAGTTTGTACAGAAGAAATATAATGAAGCAAAATTCTCTATAATCTGTTGCCCTACTATCAATGATTTGTTCTGGCAGATAAAGTTGTATAAACTATAGCTGCCATGAATCTTATATCCGTGTTGTACTTTTGTTTCATTGGTTATATAGGTAAACCTATATTTTGAGCTTAGATAGTACATTAACAGGTAGCATGAAAAATACTTTGTTATATACATATAAATCATATGGTCATGTGAACTTCAATTACAATATGACCACTCTTTTAATTGTACTCATGATGTATGTGGAATCTTTAAGAGATGCTATATTCTCGTATAACATATTACATATCTTCCTTAAAGTATATATTGTTTCTCTTTGAGGCTATCTTGTTTACCTCAGCCTAAAATGTTAGTTTCTGAAAGGGTTCCTTAAGGAAAATACTTCTAAATTTTACAGAAACTGCTG
This sequence comes from Poa annua, assembly GCA_026929855.1. Lineage (NCBI taxonomy): Eukaryota > Viridiplantae > Streptophyta > Magnoliopsida > Poales > Poaceae > Poa > Poa annua. Next base: position 12,148,728 of record CM049436.1, read on the forward strand.
CTCGCTTCATGGTCATATTTTGTCTATATGTTTGTCATGATTGATGTTAATACTTAGTAATATGTGAACAGATTTCAGTATAGCAGCTTCGCAGCAGTAGTGTTATGGAGAAGTATTTCAAGACAAGGAACTTCACCCTTGCCCTCATTGTATTCAGTATACCTATTATTAGTTCAGTTGAACTGGTGTAAAGGGCAGCAATATTGTAGATATTCTCTTTATACCAATACATAGCATTACTTATTTTCAGTATTCATGCTCTTCTGGGCTTGGATGTCATGGTAATTTTGTACCAATTTTATGCATTTCTGTTTTATGTGGAGACTGGAGTGGTAATTAGCTAGTTCTGCTACCTCTCACTTTTCCAACCTACTTATTATTTAGTTGTATGAACACGTGTTATCTTTACGGTTTTTGTGATACAGACATACAGATCAAATTGATGTTTTCTTTTCATAGAAAAAAGATTGCAGGTAGTGGGAGCTAGCTTTACTCAAAACTGGAAACAATGACTTATTGGACCATCACAGATTTGAGACGGTGCACTGATGATATCTGTGCAGCCAAGAAGGTGGTATAGTTCATGGGGGCAAACTTGGGAGACCTGGGTGGCACATCTTCCTCAAAATCCTAAGGTGCTCTACATGAAAGTGAAAAAGTCAGACCACATATCAGTGCTTTGGTTTTGCACCTTATCCTGCAAGCACGCCACGTGGAATTGTGAGCCACACAGCATTGAGATTTCTGAGAGGATATGGATATGATGCAAAGGTATCCACTATCTTACAAGTTAGAACCTATCTTATGCACTTGCATGCTTGAAAATAGTGATACACGTGCATTTGTTTGGTTCTGCTATATTTAAAAGTTAAAACCCTCTAGGATGCGATCTTGTATTCTTAGTTTGGCTTCTTACTGACGTCCAGCTATCTGGAATCAACTGATTGCACTTGGTCTGATGAAAAGTAATACTTTGAAAAGGTGTATTTTAATCTAGGAAGCTGATCGTTTCAAGATTGAAGATAAGTAAACGCAGTGATTATTTCGATACTGCAACTTGTTGGAATGGGAATTACTTGGGCATGTTATTTAGTTTTGGGACAAATGTTTGATGAGCTCTCATACACCTTAAATTTCTTATTACAAAACCCTTCTTTGTTTTGTGACATTTAAAGATGATGCTATATAATTACATTGCCATGCTTATATAGCTGTATGGGTTCTATGGGATCTTCATCTTATCTGTTAAACATTAGAACTAAATTTCTCCGTGCCGGTGTCTGAGTGCAGCGTACTCGTTAATGTGTGATCTAGCTAATATGTTGCACTATATACTGCTTAACCTGTTGTGGGCAACTGGGCATGCTAAACCTACAAACTGAGTTTAACTTAATTCTTATTCGACACATAGCAAAATGGTGAACTAACAGATAACGAGTTTGCAGCTTAGCCCAAAGCATCTGCATTCATCTGATCGTTACAATCCTATAAAGTTCATGAAGGCAGGACTGGAAGTAAGCCTCATGGCAATGAAATCATTTAGGAGGTAGATCCTTCGTTCATGACTTTACATATTTTTTTGAGAAAACGCAAAAAGATTTTGCATTTCATTTCATTGTAAAGAAAATAGTGATGTGCATGATGCTTGCTAACTTGTGTATAACTTCATAAAGAATTCCCTGTTGCAACGATGTATGACGTACCCCACCTGGCTAATAATATCTTGGCACATAAACTGAGGCCTACCTTCTACGATTAAGAAAAATCACATACACAAATTAAGACCTTTTGAGCGTACATTTCATATATATTATTCTCACATGCGAGAACTTTATATGATTTTCTTCTTTCTTGTACCTATACTTTATCCTTTTGTTTGTTATAAGCTATTCATGTGTGTAACTATGAGCTCTAGGCTTTATAGGCTTCTTTGTAATAGAATAATTGCTCCGGATATCAGAAGATGGCTAATCGAATTTGATAAGGCATTGTTTTATGACTAAAACCATTCAGCTCGGTTTTGTCAATAATAATATTTTTTTTTAGAAAAAACGTTTGGTACACTAAACCAAAACTTTGGACCTCTGCATCGTGCATTGTGATTTTGCTGTGTCTAGGCATCATATATTACTTCCTCCAATCCACTAAAAGTGTTGTGGAAATACACTTGTCTGGTACAATTGTATAGCTATATTGGCGTCAGTTTTTTTGAACCGGAGGGAGTAGTTAATTACCCTAAAGAAAACTAGTTGGGATATGAGAGCATATGCACAGGCACTTATGGATATGCACTATGTGGTGTACCTCTACAAATTCCTCTTATGTACTTTTGCCATTTGTAAGAGCAGTTGAATATGTTACTCATCTTGTAGTCCAAGTCATAAATGCTTGTAGAAGAGATGATTCACATTTGCTGAAGGTACTTCTGGGTACTCAAGCAAGCCTGAGGAGCAAGCAAAGATTGTGATAAAGATGTCCTAGCGTGTAGTAATAACTGTGAAACAACTCCTTAGACATAGCTGGCGAAACATCTTTACCTCAGCGCCATCCAAGGTTTTCTTATTCTTTTGGGCTGCTGGTACTGGGATTCTCTCTGATTTTTTATTTCATTGTGACAAGCAGGAAACATGGACCGGTAAAGTCTCGCAGCAATAGCTCAGGTGACCGCTACTTCCAAGTTCCAACCTTCTATGCATAGTACATTGTTCACTACTATTCATCTGTACTAAAATATTAAAGTTAGGGGCAACAAAGTATATGTTAGTTTGGAATGTATGAGCATTCAATTCATTCTAGTAAATTGTTTCGGTCCTTGCAAGTATATGCTATTTTTTTTGTCGTTCAGTTGGACTGTATTGTTCCCCATTATACTATGATTAGAACTTGCTCGAGCCTTAGTCTGGGTTATGCGACTTAAGACTACTTTCTCGTATGCTCCAGATCTTAATTTATGGGCTATTTGATGCTTGTGTATTTTAAGTGGTGATTGGACTTAGCAATTAGTCTTCATCTCCTTAAAGTGGAGCGTCTAAGATGTCTTGGGAGGCAGCGTGCAAAATCCCCTTATAAAAGGTAGGCTACAATGTTATGGGTAAGCTTGTAAACTAAAAAGAGACTACCCAATTGCTGGAAGTCTTGAATCCTACTGATGTTCTCTTTATTCACTTTGTGACCCATTTTTTTAAATTTTCTGCACAGTTGCCCCTTTCCTTTTAGGCATACTTATTTTCCTTGCTCTTCAAAACCTGTCTCTCACCCATGTTATTACAATGTTGCTTAGTGGATGATTTTGTGAAGAACTCTGGCAGATTGATGCAATCTTTGAAGTAGGTTTATATTCATCCTTTGTCTTGCATACTGCATTCCTTTGGCCAGCAGAGTCCACCCATGACAGATGAAAGGGGCCCGTTAGAAAGTTGCGTGATGTTATATACTACTCCCTGGCGCCAGCTGGGAGTAATTAGCATTGTGCAAGTACGCTGCACACTGCAATTTAATTTGTACATTCAACAAGATTATTCATTGAAGAACTATATCCAAACCCCACTGTACCGTCTGTACCTCTGTTCACTAAATTATAGCTTTAGTTCCAAATTTCAATTCTTAGGGTTCACCTTTTCGTTTAGTGGACCTGCTGCGTTCTTATCAATCCTTTGTGTATAGAGTATAGGGTCATTCTGCATTCTTTGCTTCGGGGTTACATATTGTCTAGCTATCAGCCTCCTTCGAATTTTATTTCAGATTAGGAGCAATGAACCATTATAGTTTTAAAAATACTACATACATCCACTTTCTATCAAAGTTAAAGACACTTATTTTGGGACGGAGGGAGTACGATTTTTCTTTTTTTGATGCAGAGACACGACTTACTTGTCGTAGGGTCTAAATTTTCTTATAGTACAAGATTATAATGACATATGTCAGCTTATCCATTCTGAGTCTGAGGAGGGTACATCATCACATCACATGGGGGTGGTGGTGTGGCACTGGGCTGCTGCCTGCTGATACTACTAATGAATAGTGGTAGTACAGCAGTCTCTACTTGCCTATGGTCCATTCCTGCCGGTGCTCACACCAACCGAATGGCCTTTTCTATCACGTGCGTACCTCTTATCTTCCTACCAACGTCATCTCTTGTAAATAACTTGTTAGTTAGTGTGAAACACGTGCTGGATAGCTGCACTTTTCGTTCACAGTTCTTACATGTCTCCTTTGGGGTATGAAAGAACTGCGCATTTGGATGTTGGCGCTGCCATAGTTGTCATATGTATTCCTTTCTGTACGTATCAGGTTAGTCTTCCTGCATCTTAGCTTATCACTTTATTGCTTCGGCTCGAAGGTGTTGTATATGTGTATTTAGATCGGTCGTAGATGCCGATAATCCAACTCCATGCCTACAGCCCCAAGAATCTCACAGAGGATGCATGGCAAGAAGCTGCAACTTTTGGAATCAACAGCACAAATGGTTCATTATATCCTAGAGTTTGGTTAAGTGGCAGTCTAGCAAACACGAGCTTCAGCAACTCTGCTCGAACCTGAATCTGTTTGAGGTGCAGGCTGACAAGTGACACCTACGAACATCCGATGCTGCTTCAATTCCTATAGACGTTATGCGAAACCCATGTTCAGGCTATTGCTTCTCAGTGCATCGTGGATCATACCGTTTCTAGATTCTTCGGATCAGTCATGATGAGATTTGGTTAACCATTTTTGTTCTGAACTCTAACCTAATGAAACATTTCATATAAATGTGTAAACTGGGTTAACCATTAGGTTAATAGGGTTAGATATGGTTGAATACTGGGTTACTGAGGTTCGAACCACTTTTCATCAAACAAAATACTACTGTAAATACTCACTCCATATCAAAATATATGATGTTTTAGCACCAGACAAGATATGTCCACATATATGTAGACACATTTTAGTGCAAGGTTCACATCGTAGGGGTATGCCCATCAACAAGCCCCCCTTCATCAGTCCCCAAGTGGTAGCAAGACGACGCCCAAAGAGGGAAAATAGGCCCAACAACACCTCCATCATCCGACCCAGGATCTAAAGCTTCCATCCGGAGTCTAGGTCTCCCCCTCTTGCTACCTAGACTCCGGATGGAAGCCTCAGATCCTGGATCAGACGATGGAGGTGGTGTTGGGACCTTTTCCCTCTTTGGGGGCATCGTCTTGTTACCACTTCGGGACTCATTAAGGGGGGCTTGTTGATGGACATACCCCTACGACATTGTGGAAACTATGATGGATCAAACAGACTTTGAGTCGCGACTTGGATTTTGGCAGTCAGTTTTCTAGTGTGTTCGATGAGTTCTTTCGTGCTTCGTTCTATGTCTCCTGGTAGTGACGATTACCAGCTACCGGTGATATTTTGCGGAGAGCTTGGTCGTGAAAGCCCAACATGCTCACCGTTCAAGTTGAAGCTATCTCTCGTTGACGCGTATGGCCGAGTGTTTGCATGGGCTTGCATGGGTTTGACGTTGTTTGCGACATGGGTCCATCGGTGGTCGTCGAAGGTGCTGGCTCAAGGATAAGTGACGGCGATGGTGCTCGATGGCAATATCGACCATGGTCTTCTTCTCCACGGCATGCATGCTTCACATGGGTCGCTAGGTCGGCTGGCGATATGTGATCCTATTTTATGATGACATTGTTGCATTTTTATCAGTTTTTTCCCGTAAATGAACAGACCAACTTATAAAATGAAGCAAAAATTGGCTACTTTCGATTTAAAAGAGAAATGAAAGCTAGCCACCAAAATTAGCAGTCTCAAGTCGTGGTTGACCTTGAAATGGAGGAGACAAGACGTTTCTTCCCGGTTCACACGCCACAGTGCAAAGGCAGACTACACGAGACCAGTGCATGCATGCACACCACGCCTCCTACGATTTAGGACGCGAGATGCCATCTCGCCCGAACATTCACCGACATTGCCGTCGCACCGCTCGCCGGGGGCTCTTCCCGTTTAAGTAACTCGCTACTCCCTCCTTTGACGCATTCCCCCTCCTCCGCTGCGCAGGCCACCCATCGATCGGAGGGGCCGTCTAGCTTAGCTGAAGGTCCGTACGTACGTGGTAGCCACCGGCCACCAGCATCTCTGCTCGATCCCCTCTCGCGCTCGCTGAGCTAGGCCGACCTCGCTGCTGCCGCCGGCTGGCCGGACAAGATGCCGGGAGCCGTGATCGTGCACCACCACGCCAGGTACAAGACGTACCCTGGCGAGGTCACCGGCTTCGTCTTCTACTCCTGCCTCGTCGCCTCCGTCGGCGGCTGCATCTTCGGCTATGACATCGGCCTCACCGGTAAGCAATGGACTTCTGTGCCTTCATCCGTTGCCTCCCTACGCGTGCATGTATCTGACCCTCTCGTTTCTATGCCGGCGTCGGCGGATGAATGAACAAAAATGTAGCCGGTCTGACGTCGACGGAGTCGTTCCTGATCTTGTTCTTCCCGGACATCTACCGTCAGCAGAAGGAGCAGGTGGTCACGAACCAGTACTGCAAGTTCGACAGCCAGGAGCTGTCCTTCTTCGGCTCCTCGCTCTTCCTCTCCGCCGCCGTGGCCTCCCTGTTCGCCAGCCTCATGGCCCGCACCTTCGGCCGCAAGTGGACCCTCTTCACCGCCGCCTCGGCCTACGTCACCGGCGCCTGCATGGGCGGCATCGCGACCACCTTCCCCGTCCTCCTCACCGGCCGCCTCCTCCTCGGAGTCGGCGTCGGCCTCTGCATCCACGCTTCCCCGCTGTACATCTCGGAGATGGCGCCCGCTCAGCAGCGCGGGATGCTCAACATCCTGTTCCAGTTCATGATCACCATTGGGATCCTGTCAGCGAGCCTGACCAACTACTTGACCGCAAGGTTCATCGGCGGGTGGGGCTGGCGCGTCGGGCTGGCCCTCGGCGCCGTCCCGGGCGCCGTCATCGCTCTGGGCTCCCTCGCTATCCCGGACACGCCCATCTCCTTGCTCAGCCGCGGCGACGCCGAGGCCGCCCGTGCCACGCTGTCCCAGATCAGGGGCATCGGGCCCGACGACGTGCGGCAGGAGTTCGACGACCTCGTCGCCGCCTGCGAGGAGAGCAAGGCCGTGGTGAACCCGTGGCGCGAGCTCTTCTTCGGCGGGAGGTACAAGCCGCAGCTGGTGTTCGCGCTCACCGTGCCCTTCTTCCAGCAGCTCACCGGCATCAACGTGATCATGTTCTACGCTCCCGTGCTGTTCAAGACGATGGGGTTCCGGGGGGACGCGTCCATCGTGTCCTCCGTCATCACGGGGCTGGTCAACGTGTTCTCCACCTTCGTCGCCCTCCTCACCGCCGACAAGGTGGGCCGCAGGGCGCTGTTCCTGCAGGGCGGCACGCAGATGATCATCTCCCAGATCCTGGTGGGCACCTTCATCGGCCTCCAGTTCGGGCTCAGCGGCACGGGGGCCATCTCGGAGCAGTACGCCATGTGCATCGTGCTCTTCGTCTGCGTCTACGTCGCCGGCTTCGCCTGGTCGTGGGGCCCCATGGGGTGGCTCATCCCCAGCGAGGTGTACCCGCTCGGGGTGCGGTCGCAGGCGCAGAGCATCACCGTCGCCGTCAACATGTGCTTCACCGCCTTCATCGGCCAGATCTTCCTCACGCTGCTCTGCCACCTCAGGTTCGGCCTCTTCTACTTCTTCGGCGCCTGGCTGCTGCTCATGACGCTCTTCATCGCCGTGCTGCTGCCGGAGACCAAGAGCGTGCCGCTCGAGGAGGTGGCGCACGTCTGGAGGAAGCACTGGTTCTGGAGGAAGTTCGTCGTCGACACAAGCGCCGACGCCGGCGCCGCCATGAGGAAGAGGATAGCGCTAGAAATGAGCTGATCCATCACTATCCGTACGTGGAGCCATGGAGGTATAGACACGGACGGTCAGACACGTTGGCTTGGCCGTCGAGGTAGCTAGCACGAGCGCCAGTTTATTAAGTCAAGCCAGTAGAGTGCAGAGTTGGTTATTCTCATCCATCGGTCGGCCAGCATGCTAATTGAACTAGTGTTTGATTCTTGTGTTGTAGAATTGATCATAGGAAACACATGTTGTAATTGTCCCTTGTTTGTTTCATGTACGTTGCTGTAACTCAAGTCCGGAAATTATATCCAAAACAATTTCCTGCTTTTGTTCGGTGTCTTTGTGATACAAACGTAGAAATATAATCATCACGTATACATTATTAGCACGAAAAATAGATTTTATGACAAGAGCATCTCGATTAGCATACCCACAATATCCGTAGATATTAAATAACCCGTAAGCTGGCCAAAAACCAACTCCGGAAGCATACCCAAAAACCCCGTTCCTTTAATCCTCTCGAAGTCTTTATAGTTAATTAGTCTAGCCTCCTGTTTTTTCTTTACTTCGTTTAGCTGGCGCGCTTATGTATTGTTTTCGATCCCCTGCGTGGGTTTCTGGTGGAGCACTTGGTGTTTTTTTTTTCCGGTTTTCTTCGGTTTTTTCGTGTTGCCAGCTACAAGTTTGTTGTGGCTTTCCTACGAGCTGGGCAATATTAATAAAAAACTGTTCGTGATGTTTCGAAACACTTTAAAATTCTTCCTTGTTGTAATTGTTCCTTGTTTGTTTCATGTACGTTGCTGTAATTTGAAGTCCGGAAATTATATCCAAAACAATTTCCTGCTTTTGTTCCGTGTCTTTGTGATACAAAAGTAGAAATATCAACATCACGTAGTACTAGTACATTGGCTTATCCTAAACCTTGTTAGAAAGAAAACTAATTGCTTGAAATTGACCTATCTTAGCCAAGATTATTTCTGACATTGTATAACTTACACTTCCCACCGCGGAGGTGCTACGCCAAGATTCCAGGAGTGGCATGCCAGGAGTTGGACTCGCGGTGCAGATGAGGGCGGCCGACGAGACTAGGAGCGACGCAACAATTGAGGGAGGAGCTAGTTTTGCATTGGCTTGTAATCTGAACAGATCTCTTGTGTCAATCATACATGGCGCTCAGTAGAGGAGTAAGCACTGATTCAGTGCGCGGGGTGGTGGCGATCCGAATCGCGGCGGGAGTTAAGCTCGGCTTCTCCACCATTAATTTTTGAGGAATCTTCTTCACCGTAACGGCTGCAGGGGGCTTCTCCTCCATGATAACGGCGAGGCGGCACCGAAAAGTGAGGCGGTTGTCGTGCTCGTGCATGGCCGACGTACTTGGCTCCAGCCTGAATCTATATATGTATCTAGAATTGGCACTTAATCTGATACCGCTGAAGGTGTGAGTTATCTTCTTGGACACAAAATTTACCACCCCCTCGAGCTCAAAACTGAACTCCGCTGTTGTCGGCGTCTTTTCATTACTCGCGCGGACGAGGCACAATAATCCGGCGGGGCTGAATTTGAAGTGCCATCTGCATCCTGCTACAACGAAGTGTGTGGAGTAGATGCACTCCCCGTTCCGGAGCGTCGCCTTAAGCTTAGAGAAGCTGCCGATGGTGAGCATGTTGGGCCCAGCCATGGCGCCCCTGTGGTTCCAAGACTGCGAGCTTGTCAGATTTGGAGAAGAGGCACCACCAGTTTGTTCCCTGCTGCTTGGAGAAAGTGCACCTCACCTTGAAGCTGTCCTTGTGGATACACCACGACGCCTCCAGCTCCCTCCTGTTCAGAACTAGAACAAAAGCCTATCGGTTTCCAGTTGCCTGTAGCTGATCTCCTTGTGGAAGACGGTGTTCTTACCGGTCTCGTCAAGGACTTCCATGGAGATGTGGGTACGTTTGAACACCCGGTCGTAGCTGGGGATGGCCAAAACCACGATGCCGTCTGCTAGGCCCTCGTTGTTGAATCGTCTCGGTTGCGCTGCGATGTTCCAGGAGAAACCACCGAAGCAGATTGTGTCGATAGTCTGCGGGTCAAGCAGAGGCTCCCGCACAAACTTGGAGTAGTTGGAGATCGTCACGAGGCGCGTCGTCTTGTCCTTCGGCGACGAGCAGCTGGCCGTGGCACCCATTGACTGAGAGACGAAGAGAAACCCAACAAGCTTCTCCGCTCTCCGAGGAGTAGGATATACGTATCTATGTCCTCGTGCCAGTGTATATGTAGCATGTAGGCATGTAGCCATCCCCGATCGTGTTCGGATTCGGAGTCCTCTTCTTGCCCTGCTAGGACAGCCAAATCGTTTCGAAACCGGCCTCCCTTTCAAGTTGGTTTCCTATCGTAGCTACTCCAAGGTCACATGATCACGTCCTTGTGCACCCCCTAGCTATTTTAACCACGCAAACACTACTACCCAAGTATCGAATCGACCTTTTATAATGACACACAATTTGTCACTGATTATCCATAATAGGTGACGAATTTTTCATCTTTGTCACGCATTACTGTTAATGCATGACGACCAACTTTCGTGTCACTAAATTTGTCACGGATCACTAATGGTGACGGATTTAGGGCGTCACTCTGGTTGTCACCGATTCTTTGGGACCGAATTGTCAGATAATTAAGTAAAATGGGAAAAAAATGGTTTAGATACGTTTTGAACCGGGGACCTGCTGAAAAAAAGAACAGCCGATAGGTTATAGTATGGTTATTGTTTGAAACTTAGTATTACGGTTTTCAAAGTATATAAATATGTAATATATAGAATATACCGAACAGATCTCTGTTGTTATTATCCTTTTATCATCGATTATTAATAGAGGATACAAAATCCATAGGGTGGGTGCTTGTTACGGCTGCGGCACGAGGGGGGTTTCACGGCGGCATTGCCTTGGAGATCTCTGGCGACGAGATCAATGGATTCGGCCGTACGGGAAGGCAGCGGTGAGTTCCGGTTCAATATTAACATACTTGATTATTGTCCTATTAAATTGTAAGGTTTTCGATTAAGAATCGGATCATTGTTTGTAGGCAATGAATCGAGATTGGATTAATAATGCGATAAAATTCTCACCTGAACACCTCCAGGGTGCAAAGGAGTTCATGCGGTTCGTTCGTGATCATGGCAACCCGGATCGAATATTGTGCCCATGCACTAAATGTCTTAATTTGATTCGGCATACTCAGGACATGGTTCATTCTCACATAGTCCAAAATGGTATGTCCAGCACATATACAGGGTGGACTTGTCATGGGGAAGACAGGGCAGATGATGATGACCACGACGCTTATGAAAGTGACAACGACGATGGCAATGAGAATGACAACGGTACTAATGATGATGGTATTTCTGCTATGTTACGAGATCTACAGAAGACAGGTGAGAGAGGTCATGCTGAACCTAATATCTATTCAAATCTCATTGAACAAGTGAAGATAGATCTTCATAAGGGATGCAGCACAATGACAAGGCTGTCATTCATTATCAAGATGCTTCATATCAAATCCTACAACCGGGTCACAAATAGATGTTTCGATCAATTCCTTGATATGTGGTCTACGACAGTTCCAGAATTGGATATACCTAGGTCTTATAAGGAAGCAAAGCGTCTTCTCTCTGATTTTGGACTTGGTTATCAGACCATTCATGTATGCAAGTTTGATTGTGCTTTGTTCTGGGGAGAACATAAAGACAATACACATTGTCCTGTCTGTGGGCTATCTAGATGGAGAGAAAACAAAGGAAATAAAAAGATTCCTCACAAGGTGCTACGATACTTTCCCATTATCCCAAGGTTGAAAATACTATTTGAGTCTAAGAAAACTTCTATATTCACAAAGTGGCACAAGGAACAGAGGGTTCCTGAGAAGAATGTTCTGAGGCACCTGATGCACCGGTGAGGTGTTGTTGGGAAACCCCAAGAGTAAGGTATGAAGTAGTGCAGCAGCAAGTTTCTCTCAGTTGTGAAACCAAGGTTATCGAACCAGTAAGAAACTAGGAATCTTCTCAAGTTGGCAACAACGCCAGAAAAATGCTGGTGTAGTTGACGTGGAACCTGCACACAACACAATCAAAGTATTTTGCCCCAATTTGACAGTGAGGTTGTCAATCTCATTGGCTTGCTGTACCAAAAGGATTAAACGTATGTGTGGATGATGTTTGTTTGCAGAGAATGAAAGTAACAGGATTGCAGTAGGATTGTTTATCAGTTTAAAGAAAAAGGACCGGGGTCCACAGTTCACTAGTGGTGTCTCTCCATAAATAATAATAACATACATGCGGGTAAACAAATTACAACTGGGCAATTGACAGAATAAAGAAGTGCATAATGATGCGTATACTATAGTTATGATGTCTAGTGTGAGATTCATTTGGGCATTTCTAGTCTTCTCTTGAAACTCAGAGGTGCCTGGGCATTTATCTTTTGCTGTACACATTCGGGCAAGCGAGATGCCACCTTATCATACCTTATTATGAGCTTTGCAATCTTGTGGATTGATATGTTTCATGTTATTTATTATTAGTATGATTGACATCTCTTCATAGTTTACATGGTTATTAGGTGACATCGTTTGCATATATCTTATTATGAATAGTCTAAGCATTTGTCCTCACAATGAGAATATTTACATCATATGAACAAATGTGTTCGTGAAAGTTCTTTTATCACACTCAGTTGTTAACTGAATTGCTTGAGGACAAGCAATAAGCTAAGCTTGGGGGGAGTTGATACGTCCAAAACGTATCTACTTTCCCGAACACTTTTGTTATTGTTTTACCTCTAATTTGTGTGTTTTGAATGCAACTAACACGGACTAACGCTGTTTTCAGCAGAATTGCCCCGGTGTCTCATTTTTGTGCAGGAAATCAACTTTTAGGAAAAATACCAGAAAAATCATAGAAGTCCCTATTTTCCGAGGAAAGTCACGGAGCCAGAAGACGAGACGGAGACGGGCCACGTGGGGCCCACACCACCTGGTGGCGCGGCAGGCCCCTTGCCGCGCGAGCACCAGGTGTGGTGGCCCCAGGCGCCGCCTCGCGTCCCCCTCTCGACTACTTAGCCTCTCCTGACCTAAAAATCACTACCACGAAGAGTTTTTCTCCAGAAACCCATCAGAGCGCCGCCGCCACCTCGAAACTCAATTCGGGGACCAGAAGTTCCTGTTCCGGCACTCCGTCGGGACGGGGAATCGAAGGAGATCATCGCCATCGTCATCGCCACCACTTCTCCATCAACCATCCATGTTTCCCCCATCCATGTGTGAGTAATCCACCGCTGTAGGCTTGAGGGGATGGTAGGGATTGGATGAGATCGTTCATGTAATAGCTGTAATATCATTAGGGCATGGTGCCTAGTATCCGTTATCGGTGTTTTACGTCATTGTTGCAACTTGTTATGCTTAATGCTTGACACTAGGGCCCGAGTGCCATGATTTCAGATCTGAACATGTTATTGTATCATGAAGATAATTATTGTTTTAAGATCATATCTATGAGTTGTATACACACATTACTGTCCGGAACCCGAGGTCCCAAAGTCACAATAATTGGGACAGCCGAGGGGAATGGCTGTGATGTGAGGATCACATGTGTTCACGGAATGTTAATGCTTTGCTCCGGTACTTTATTAAAAGGAGTACCTTAATTACCAGTAGTTTCCCTTGAGGCCCCGCTGCAAACGGGCTGGTAGGACAAAAGATGATGTGCAAGTTTCTCATTGCGAGCACGCACAACTAGATTGGAACACATGCCTATGGTCAATAAATACTTGGATGCTTTATATTATTTATCTGCAAATGCCCATGACTTGATTATTATATGAAATATCTCGTCCATGCAACGCCCGTTCATCCGTCCCTTTGCCTACAGTATTTTAATCTTGCTGTCTACTATAATCATCACTTCTGTTTTTATTCTACTGCTGCTGTTATATCACTACTGTCACTGCTATAAAACTGTTGCTACTGATAATCTGTCTCGAGCAAGTCTATTCACAGGTGCAGCTGAATTGACAACTCCGCTGTTAAGACTTATATATATTCTTTGGCTCCCCTTGTGTCGAATCAATAAATTTGGGTTTTACTTCCCTCGAAGACTGTTGCGATCCCCTATACTTGTGGGTCATCAAGACTATTTTCTTGCGCCGTTGCCGGGGAGCATAGCTTTATTTATAAGTTCACCTGAGTGTGATATTGCTCTCTGGAATTCATTCATCATGGGAAGACCTGGTGATAAGAAATTTCCCATCATACCATCCACTACGAGAAAATGTACAACTCTGAGTTCCGCTGCTGCTCTTGATTCACCGTCTATTTTAAGTAAGCTTGTTACATCACCTCAAGCTTCTTGCACTGTTACTCCTACTGAATCTGAAATTACTTATGATGATGCTTCTACTGTTCTTGATGATACTGGTTCATTAGGTCCCTTTTTAGATGCTACAATTGCTAGATCTAAACAATTTGAAAATGTTGAAATTCCTAATGAAAATGCTGAAACACCTGTTAATTCACCTGAGTTTACAAATAATATTGATGATCCTGATGAAATGTATGTGGAGCTTGATGATGATTTTGTTGATGAGATTAATGCTACTAAAGATGCTAGTGCTAGGAGAAGTCTTTTTGAAAAACATGCTGTTAGATATAAATTATCTCCTGATGCAAAATTTGCTACATCTCCTATAAACATTAAAGATAAAGATTATGGTTTCTCTCTTGATTTAGCTCACATAGCTATTGTTGAAAGAGAACCTTTCTGTGGAACTGGAAATAAAAGTGCTGTAGAACATATGAATGAACTCTCTAATTTAAGTGGTATGTTTTCTGAAGACATAAAAATACGCACTTACTTTGTTACTAAAATATTTCATTTCTCATTAAAAGGAGAAGCTAAAACTTGGTATAATAATTTATCTCCTGGTTCCATTACTAGTCCCATTGGTTTGCTAGATACTTTCTTTCATAAATATTTTCATGCTAGTGCTCAACATGATGCTTTGTTAAGAATTTATAATTTTAATCAAGAAGAGGATGAGAAATTGCCTAAGGCTTGGACACGTTTTTGCTCCATATTAAGAGGCCAGCCGAACCATGATTTGGAGAAAAATGATCTACTTGATATATTTTATAGTGGACTAACTGCTAAATCTAGTACATACCTGGATAGTTTGGTTAGTTGTGTTTTCAGGAAAAGGACTCCCGAAGAAGCTGAGGAATTATTAGCTAAAATATGCAAGAATCATGATGATTGGGATATTCCTGAACCTACTCCAACACCTACACCAACACCGAAGAAGAGGGGTATTATTAAATTAAATGATTAAGTGATGAAGGAGGCAAAGAAATCTCTTAAGGAGAAGGGTATTAAAGCTGAAGATGTGAAGAACTTACCTCCTATAGAAGACCTATGTAAGCCAATCCCTCCTAGGCCATTAATTGAGGTACACTCTCTCCAAAGGTTTGATGATAGAAATATTCCTTACTCTAAACCTTCTGCTCAATGCTTAGATGAATTTGATACTTTTATTGCTAAGCAAAAAAAATTTAATATGAGAATAGAAAATCATTTAATGGAAAATTCTCGAGCTATTAGTAACTTGCATGATGTTGTTGATAGAACCTCCAATGATGTTAAAATACTCATTAAACATTTTCATATGGTTCAAACTCAAATGGATCAACTTACTAAAGTGCAAAAAGAATTGTTAGTAAATTCCTCTATAGCTAAAGAAAACCATGTTTGTGAAGTAACAACTAGAGGTGGTAAATCTACTCAAGATCCTTTATATCCTAAGGGACATTCTAAAAGAATTGAACAAGATTCTCAACGAGTTAATGAACCTAGTGCTCCTTCTAAGAAAAAGAAGAAGAAACATAAAACTGTTGTAGAATCCTCTGAACCTGTTAATGATCCTAATAGAATATCTGTTTCTGATGCTGAAACTGAAAGTGGTAATGAACACAATAATGATAGTTCTAATAACAATGATAATGATAATAATGATGATTCGGATAAAGAAGAATTAGAAGAGGATCCTGAAAAGCAAAATAAAAATGAGAAGTACAATAAGGAATATTTTATTGCTAAGAAACATGGTAGTGAAAGAGAGCCTTGGATTCAAAAAACAAATGCCTTTCCCTGGTAAGAAACTTAAAACAAAAGAACAAGAACATTATAATAAATTTTGTGAATGGATGAAACCTTTGTTCTTACAAATTCCTTTGACTGATGCTATTAAATTGCCTCCTTATTCAAAATATATGAAAGATATTGTGTCTAACAAAAGGAAAATTCCTAATGAGGAAATATCTACTATGCTTGCTAATTACTCTTTCAATGGCAAGGTTACAAAGAAGTTGGGTGATCCAGGTATACCAACCATTCCTTGCTCTATCAAAAATAATTATGTCAGAACTGCTCTATGTGACTTGGGAGCAGGAGTTAGTGTAATGCCTTTCTCTCTTTACAAGAGACTTTACCTTGATAAATTGATACCTACTGATATATCTTTGCAAATGGCTGATAAATCTACTGCTGTTCCTGTTGGTATTTGTGAGGATGTTCCTGTTCAAGTGGCTAATAATTGTTTAATCATGACTGACTTTGTTGTGCTTGAAATGCCTGAAGATGATAATATGTCTATTATTCTTGGGATACCTTTTCTAAACACTGCAGGGGCTGTTATTGATTGCAATAAAGGAAAAGTAACTTTCAATGAGAATGACAAGGAACATACTGTTTATTTCCCCAAGAAAATGGATAAAATGCCTGGAGTTAATACAATTACTAATGTGAGGTCCATCAAAGTGGGAAGTATTGATTGCCCTTATAAAGAAGAATTCAAAACTCTTGTTATTGGATCCATATCAATACCATATAAGGTAACATGAGTGTCTCACAATGTTTGAATCCTTTTATGTCATCTAAAATTTATTTGGTGGCAAGACTTGATCAACCTTGCTAACAAATATGTTTTAAATGCATGGAAGTGCTAAACAACATTTTTCTTCTCCTCTTTACTTTACCTACTGTAATACTACTTGGTTTGCATAGTTTTTAATTGGATATGATTTGAAAAATAATTTTCATGCATTAAATTTAACATCTTAAAATCCAGAAAATGCCCAGAAATAAAAATTATCAGAATTTTAAAAAATTTATGTCAAAATTCCTATTTTTCTGAGAGGAACCTGGGAGTACCAGAGAGTGGCCAGGGGGACCCACAGGGCCACCACACCACATGGTGGCGCGGCAGCCCTTGGGCCGCGCCAGCACATGGTGTGGGGCCCACAGGCCCCCCCACCTACTCTCCTTCCTCCCCTGCCTTCCTCTCTCCCGACCAAACACTCCCACATTCGAAAAAATCGTGTTCTTGCTGTTCTTGCCCTCGAATTTTCGATCTCCTTCCTCAGCCCATCTTTGTTGCTGAGATTTGGGGCATTTGCTCTCCGGTATGTGACTCCTCCGCTCATCCAAATGGAATTTTGTTTAGTGGATTATATGTTGAGTATTTTGCTGCTGTAGATGCCATGTTTAGTGAGTTTGAATGCTTGTTTCAAGTTGGAATAACTAGTTTTGATCCATGCTTAAGCCTCTAGCAAGTCACTATAGTAGTTTCCCTTCATTTAGTTGGCTAAAAATCATTTTTTATGACATTGGTTAAAATTTCAGAAAAGGAAAATGTACAACCACACCTTTGGAGAGGTCTTTGAGAGTGATGCACCAAGGGTATCAAGGCCCTCAAGATCAACTACTCTCATTAGGCGATCCTACAATGAAGATATCCTGACACCGGGCATCGGAGATGATATGGATGATGGGTTTCCAAACTCATCTTCCTTCCCATGTACTGACTTTTTGTGTGCTGCAGGATTACTTGATGATTTCTTGCTTCTTGTGCAGAGGGTGGGCTTGACCACATATATGATGGACGAGAGTCCACAATATGTCAGGCTCACCAAGATTTTTGTTGAGAGCTTTTATTTTAATAACAAAACGTTCAACCCAACTATTTCCTTTAAGATTTATGACAGGCCTATCACCATGACTTTGCGCAAGTTTTGTGATGTAACAGGTACTGCACATCAGGGAACAACCAAGAGGATCCAAGGGGAGCCAAGAGAGTTGACGCAGCTCTACCGCGAGGTGACAGATGATGACACCCGCCGCGCATAACGCGGCAAGATAAGGAGCATCCAATACCCTGCCATTAAGTATTTTATTTACTATCTTTGTACTAGCGTGCTTGGTAGGGAAAACACTAGTAACATTTCACATCTCCATCTTGCTTTCCTTAATGCTGCACTTACCAATAGTACTACATATAATCTTGGTGCTCTTATTGCTCACCGTTTGTCCGCTAAGAGACCCATTTATGGGGGGGTTATAGCCTCTCATATTGTTGCACATCTAGGACTTCACATTGATCCAAATGATGAATTACTTGCTCCCTGTAAACTTGACCTTGATGCAATGAAAGGTCACCAATTTGTTACTCTTGGCTCTACTATGGACCATCTTGTGTATAGGATGGTATTTGCTGACACGGACGAGAGGGAAGTCCCTTTGCCCCAGCCTGGTTTGTTTGATCTTGACAAGAGGCCGTGGTCGATCACAAAGGTGGAGTTGGACGAGAAGCTGAGCGTGCAAGGTTTCTATGGGCAGCACCTCGTTCAAAATGCACCCGAGGAGGACTACACCGCGGACTACACCTCGCATTATACCGGGGCGTCTTCGAGCTCGTATTATGGGGAGGGCTCCTCAACATACCACGATGAAGCCCAGGACTGGGCACCATGGGATTGATCTCCACTTAGGCCAAAAGCCTAAGCTTGGGGGGAGTTTGTTTCAGAGGTTATTACCATCCATTGCTGCGTGGGGCTTGGTTATTATTTCATATCTTTCGAAGCACACAAGTGAAAAGGCAATAATGATGATCTATGACAATTCGAGTTGGGTAAGAGGCTGGTAATGAACTCTATTTGTTTTCATTTTTGTACATATACTCATTCATGTGAGCATGCTTAGATGGTTCGCATACGGTATATGTCTATCGGTGGATGCTTAGTAGTTCATGTTCTCTTATGATCAGTCCCAATTTATTAATGGTAGATAACATGCTGCGTGGATATTTACTTGCATTGTTCTGTTCATAGTAGAATATGACATTGTGGTATCCTCCTCTGAATAATTCATTTGAATCGACTTGGCACATGCTTACACATGTTATGACTGAGAACAAAAAGTCAATTAAGCCTCGATGATCTATTTTGCCTAAGAGTTCTAGTATCATTTTATGCCTCCGTTAATTTTATTTTGTCGCAAGCATGATTATGACGGCTATTGCTCTCTTGAATTGTCGCTCCCCTGTCTATTGCTAGCCTCCACTTGTACTAAGCTGCAAATGCTTGTGCTTCCAAATCCCTGAAAACCAAGTTATTCCCAAAGAGTCCACCATAAACACCTATGTATGGCATTTCAAACCATTCAAGTAATTTGCATGTGCTACCTTTAAAACCTTCAAAACGCTTCTCAATTTGTGCCACTGTTTCGAGCTCATGAGGAAGTAGTAGTTGGACTTGTTATCTTCCATACTAATTAAGTAACTGACTTGCATGCTTCATCTGCTCGTCATTAATTTTGCAAAGGGCTGGTTAGACCACTATAATATCAAAAAGATTTGAGAAAATAAAATAGACACTACTCCATGGTTTGAGATTGATTGGTAGGCACCCGAGGATTCGGTTAGCCATGGTTTGTGAAAGCAAAGGTTGGGAGGAGTGTCAAGTTATCAAAATAAATGAATATAAGGATGCATATTATAAATGCTTGTTTTCAAAAATTCGGAACCGCTCTCAACTTGCTTAGTATGGAAGATAACAAGAACTCTATTGCCATTCGTTGACGGAACAACCACCACTCAAAAATAATTTTACCTCTGTTTTCAAAATAATGAAAAGCTCTAGCACATGTTAAATCCCTACTTCGCTCAATGAAGGGCATATCTTTTACTTTATTGTTGAGTCACCATCATTCCTTGAGCAACTTCTTGAGAGCATAGTTGTCATTCTTAGTGTAATGTGCTTGTCCCAGAATACTGTTAACTGCGGTACAATTTTGATGCTCTTATCTTTGATATCTTTATTTCTAGTCTTCTCTTGAAACTCAGAGGTGCCTGGGCATTTATCTTTTGCTGTACACATTCGGGCAAGCGAGATACCACCTTATCATACCTTATTATGAGCTTTGCAATCTTGTGGATTGATATGTTTCATGTTATTTATTATTAGTATGATTGGCATCTCTTCATAGTTTACATGGTTATTAGGTGACATCGTTTGCATATATCTTATTATGAATAGTCTAAGCATTTGTCCTCACAATGAGGATATTTACATCATATGAACAAATGTGTTCATGAAAGTTCTTTTATCGCACTCAGTTGTTAACTGAATTGCTTGAGTACAAGCAATAAGCTAAGCTTGGGGGAGTTGATACGTCCAAAACGTATCTACTTTCCCGAACACTTTTGTTATTGTTTTACCTCTAATTTGTGTGTTTTGAATGCAACTAACACGGACTAACGCTGTTTTCAGCTGAATTGCCCTGGTGTCTCATTTTTGTGCAGGAAATCAACTTTTAGGAAAAATACCAGAAAAATCATAGAAGTCCCTATTTTCCGAGGAAAGTCACGGAGCCAGAAGACGAGACGGAGACGGGCCACGTGGGGCCCACACCACCTGGTGGCGCGGCAGGCCCCTGGCCGCGCGAGCACCAGGTGTGGTGGCCCCAGGCGCCGCCTCGCGCCCCACTCTCGACTACTTAGCATCTCCTGACCTAAAAATCACTACCATGAAGAGTTTTTCTCCAGAAACCCATCGGAGCGCCGCCGCCACCTCGAAACTCAATTCGGGGACCAGAAGTTCCTGTTCCGGCACTCCGCCGGGACGGGGAATCGAAGGAGATCATCGCCATCGTCATCGCCACCACTTCTCCATCAACCATCCATGTTTCTCCCATCCATGTGTGAGTAATCCACCGCTGTAGGCTTGAGGGGATGGTAGGGATTGGATGAGATCGTTCATGTAATAGCTGTAATATCATTAGGGCATGGTGCCTAGTATCCGTTATCGGTGTTTTACGTCATTGTTGCAACTTGTTATGCTTAATGCTTGACGCTAGGGCCCGAGTGCCATGATTTCAGATCTGAACATGTTATTGTATCATGAAGATAATTATTGTTTTAAGATCATATCTATGAGTTGTATACACACAATACTGTCCGGAACCCGAGGTCCCAAAGTCACAATAATTGGGACAGCCGAGGGGAATGGCTGTGATGTGAGGATCACATGTGTTCACGGAATGTTAATGCTTTGCTCCGGTACTTTATTAAAAGGAGTACCTTAATTACCAGTAGTTTCCCTTGAGGCCCCGCTGTAAACGGGCTGGTAGGACAAAAGATGATGTGCAAGTTTCTCATTGCGAGCACGCACAACTAGACTGCAACACATGCCTATGGTCAATAAATACTTGGATGCTTTATATTATTTATCTGCAAATGCCCATGACTTGATTATTATATGAAATATCTCATCCATGCAACGCCCGTTCATCCGTCCCTTTGCCTACAGTATTTTAATCCTGCTGTCTACTATAATCATCACTGCTGTTTTTATTCTACTGCTGCTGTTATATCACTACTGTCACTGCTATAAAACTGTTGCTACTGATAATCTGTCTCGAGCAAGTCTATTCACAGGTGCAGCTGAATTGACAACTCCGCTGTTAAGGCTTATAAATATTCTTTGGCTCCCCTTGTGTCGAATCAATAAATTTGGGTTTTACTTACCTCGAATACTGTTGCGATCCCCTATGCTTGTGGGTCATCATGGCATAATATAAGCATGGAACATAAGAAATTATAGATACGTTTGAGACGTATCAACACCCAGCTGATGGTGAAGCATGGAAGCAGTTTGACAAAGAGTTTGGCTGGTTCGCAGATGATCCACGCAACATCAGGCTTGGAATGGCCACAGATGGATTCAATCCTTTTGGAAATATGACCAACGCATACAGTATGTGGCCTGTGTTTGTCATTCTGTACAAGTTTCCACCTTGGATGTGCATGGATCAAAATAACTTCATGATGTCGCTTCTTATCCCAGGAAAACATTCACCAGGGAAAGATTTTCATGTATTTATGCAGCCACTGATAAAAGATATGATGGAGCTGTGGAGTGGTGTTGAGACGCGTGATGTCTGTGCAGCTGATCCGTTTCAACTGCATGCTGCTTTTCTTTGGTCCATACATGATTATCCTGGGTATGCCACTATGTCTGGCCGTAGCACAAAAGGCTATTACGCATGTGTGCACTGCGATGTGGATCCTTGCTCCGAGCCTTTGAAACACAAAATTGGATATTTTGGCCATCGTCGATTCCTTCCTATGGATCACCCGTATAGGAAAAGCAGAAGTTTCAATGGAAAAGTTGAGAATAGAGAGGCACCAAGGAAGTACACACAAGCAGAATTGGCGGAGAAGTTAGCAAGAGTTGAGGATTACACACCAGGAAAAAATCCATCTAATAAGAGAAAGCGGGTCCCAGAGAAAGGTGAACCAACCTGGCACCTCAAGGCTAGCTTACATGATCTACCATATTGGCATGTAGTGAAGATAGCACACAACCTAGATGTGATGCACATTGAGAAGAACATATGTGAGAATATCCTAGGTACACTTAACGAGATAGAAGGAAAAAGTAAGGACACATTTAGCTCCAGACTTGATTTGCAGAAACTTAAGATTAGGAAGCAATATTGGTTGCAAGAAGATAAGGGTGGTAAATTTACGAAGCCTCCTGCACCTTGGACGCTTAGGAAGGAAAACAAGAGCAAGTTGTGCAGATTTTTGTACAACTGTAAATTCCCAGATGGGTATGCTGCAAACCTAGCAAATTGTGTGGATATTGCTACTGGTAAAATAAGTGGTTTGAAGACGCATGATTGCCACATGCTTTTGCAGCGTCTGTTGCCAGTAGGGCTGAGAGGACTTGTTCCAAAGTCAATGTATGAGGCCATAGCCGAATTGGGAAGATTTTTTAGGGAGTTGTGTGCTAAAACTCTGAGAATTGATGTGCTGCAGAGGATGAAGGTTGAGATTGTTTTAATTTTATGCAAACTTGAAAAGCTCTCCCCCCTTCATTTTTTTGATATAATGGTGCACTTAGCTATGCATCTTCCTGAAGAGGCAATTCTTAGAGGTCCTGTTCAATATGGTTGGATGTATCCAGTTGAGAGAAGGCTGGGGTACCTGAAGTCAACAGTTCGTAACAGAGCTAGGCCCGAAGGTTCAATCGCTGAGGGCTACATCGTTGATGAGTGTACCACATTTTGCTCCAGACATTTCAATACGCGTATGGAAACCAGATATAACAAAGAAAGTAGGTTCAAAGACCAGAATCGAAGAAAACAAGTTGATGAGGTTGGAATTTTTTCAGACGGAGCACAAGGCAGTAAGCATTACAAACTATCACATTTTCATCATGAGTTTCAGAAAATGGTTTGGCCATGTAGTGTAGGTTCTTTTTGTCCGTTACCTGCTGACAGGTGGGCCCACCTGGTGACATGTGGGGAGCAGCTTCTCCTTCCCCTTGCCAAATCTTTCCTACTAGTTTGGAGATGGAAAAGGAACCGCATGGTCAGCTGTCTCGCTCAATATAGTTCTAATCAGATTCGGTTACACATTCCCCCACTTTTGGAAACAAAACGTTCCAGCAGCTTTTATCCCTCTCTATCCAACATGGTCGCACCGATTATGAAATCAAACACAAATTAAAAAGCCTAATTCAACAACCACAAGCATATAACAGAATACTCAACACAGATTAACCATATTAACCATTATATTAAGGAACCCAGCTAATTAACTTAGAGCATGGGCATCAGTAGTAGCAGTACTAGGGATTTAATTTGTTCACCATTACAACCGGCATTGCATGCATAATTAAACAGCAAAACATAAAACAGAAGGCCCGCGGCGGCAGCAGCACAAGGGTGGCTGCGATCTTCAGATCAGCCCCAGCTTGACGTTCCTCCTGTGCTTCTTGCTCCCCTGCCCCACTACCTTCGGCCTCTTGGGACGAGGAGCCGGCACCCTGCCTTCCTCGATGTCGAGGTTGCGCTGCCTCCTGAGGAAGATGTCGTAGGCCCTGTGCTTGGCCTTCACGGCGAACACGTTTTGACCTTCCCTCTCCTGAGGGTAAACGGTCTCGGCGTGCTGCATCACGCTCATGAAGTCGGAGGCGATCCTCTTGGGGCAGAAGGGGCAGCGGACCTGCGGTCCGGTCCAGAAGGCGTCGAACTCACCCCGGTCCAGCCGGGTCAGGGTGGAACTGACCTTCCTCTGCTGGGACTCCTCGTCGCTGTCAACATCCTCATCCGGCTGTTGCAAATACAAGCATATATATCACTAAATATTTGCTTACAAACTAAAAACAAACTAGTACATCACATCTCTAACCTCATCCTAGCACTAGCATAGCATATCGGAATCACATCTAATATATCCACCAATAGCTAGATCTATCGGGGCATCCAATACGTAGATCTAACAGAAAACCCTAATCGTCGACTTGTTCGACGACGTGCTATCGGCAAGATTTGTAGATTAGCGATGTACGTACCTCTGAGCCGCTGTGGACGATAGGCTTGCCTTGGAATGACATGTCGTACTCGTCGTCGTACTCGTCGTCGTCGTCGTCGTCACGCTTGTTGTTGGTGGATCCGTCCACCTCCTCCTTGGTGGGCTCGTCGCCGTCCACCCCCTCCACGCCCGGTGGAGGAGACGCCGGAGCCGAACCGCCTACAGTAGCGGTGCCCCTACCGCTGGGGTTAGAGCCGGCATCCGAGCCGTTCGACAGCCACCCCGACGCCAAGTTCGATCTTGGCAGCCGCCGCCTGCGCCGTCTGCTGCCGTGGAATCCATCGCCGGAGATGGGAGGGGAATGGGGGGGCAGCGGACGGTGCTGGGGTTTTCCGAGGGTTTGATGGGACAGATTGGGGGAGATGGGAAGAAGCGAGACTGGACCGACGTGTGCGTACGTGGGGTGCGGGGCATTATGAGGGGAGAGTCTCGGTCGACGGTTCAGTTCCGCAATGGACATGTGTACGCGTTTTTTTGCTACTCCTTTTGTTTTGCTCATTTTATGTTGCTGCGTTCTGATTGCTCCAGACAAACATCCCACGGATCGTTGCCATCCACCGTTGGATGCTCATCCTCTACTTTTACATCGTGGCCATCTACCGTTGGATCCAGCTGAGTGCTGGCCTCCTGCTCAGTTTGTTGCTTACAACCTTGAGGTTGATAACGATCAATCACTTCCATTGTGAAATCTGATATATTTAATTTCAAAAAAAGAAATCTGATATATTTATTTATTTGCTAATTCATAACTTCACCAATTCTTTGATAAGAGAATTGATCCAAAAAAATGACAAGAAATAGTACACACTTTAATAGGAACAAAACTTCATTGATTGCTCCTACAAGTCCGACCAAAAGTTCCTCCATCTTATGATCAATGGCTTCACTTTTGCTCATGTAAGGATGCTTTTGTTCCTCCTCAATCTGGAGATCGCCTCGTCAGTACTCTCTTCCGTAGCAACTAGTGGACCGACATTTAGTACATTCCGGCTAATCAGTATATCAATGTACTCTTCCTCCCAGTACCAAAATTGACAACCTTTCCGCATAGCAGCATATCAAACATTGAGTTCCACACAGTACGGAATAAAAGATTATAGGATCAAAATTCCACTCACTTTGTCTATTTCACACTTGAAAAAAATCCATCCTGGATGTTTGTCCGTCTTCGATATCCACCGCTGGACCAGCCGGCCGCACTTGTCACAATTGATGATTGGTAGAGGCTGGCCGGCGAGCTGCTGTGCGAGGATTGACCCGGGACGAGCAACGATCGAGGAAGTTGTTGCCGTCCGATCAGCGGCAACACGACGACTATAGGAATAAGCCATACCCACGGCCTGACTATGGAGGTTGGGTCACCGATCGTTCCTCGAAAAGGCTATGTGCGGCTGCCTTATATTCGGTAACGTACCTAAGGCAATAACGGATCTGACAGATATGCTGGTAAAAGTTTTTTCCTCCTCTCACCGGATTTTACGGATCTGATTGAGATCACCGAAGGCTCATTCAATATCTCAAACTCAATAATATTAATAATACGCAAACATAACTATATAGAAGAGAGGTTCATAATTCGAATATCCCTAAGTTCATAATATATACGAAGATAACCCTAAGTTCATAATTCGATGAAAACAAAAAGGCTGATACATGATTGTTCAAACAAACAGAGAGAAAGGCACATCACATTTACATAGAAAACCTATGCATCTGATGGCCCTGCAGGAACACCCTACTGCTGGCCTCGCTTGGCGATCTCAACCTCGAGGAGCTCACTCTGTAGCAGCTGCTCTTTCTTGGCCTTCTTCACCTTCTTGTCGAGGCGCTGCTTCTCTAGCGTCATAGCTTGGTTTTCCAGGACTAAAGCTTCCTTCCGCGCCAGCTGGACTTCATTCTGGAGGGCCATAACCTTCTCATGAAGATTTAGGTTGTTCTCCACCTTGACCTTCAGCTAGTCGGACAGCTTCTCAGCGAAGTTCGAGGCCGTGAGGAACTGCTGTCTAGCTTTCACCGTCTCGTCCATGTACTGATTAGCTTTCTTCAAGGCTTCAACTAGTTGTCCTTGTAAGTCCTCAATCGACTTCGTGAGGGAGGCGATCACCGACACCTCCTCCGGCGTGCGATCCGCCTCCGCTGCATTATCCCTGCTCATATAATCCGAATATATATGATGTTAAAAAACCATGTGACCGGATGTAAACAACAGATGCAACCGTAAGGAAATAACAATCGGATCTGTACACAAATTAGACCACACCTACCTCATGGTAGCGGAGCGCTTGAGCGGTGATGCCATGGATGGAGAAGCCGCGACGAGTACAAGAATTTGGATGAGTGGCGGCGGCGTGAAGACTCGAGGATGAAGTACATACGGGAGGGGGTGTGCACCTCTATTTATGAGAGCCGTGGAACTGAAGAGGCGGGTGCGGAAGTAATGGCAACCCCACGAACTTGTTTCCCCACGCCCCACAACTGCACGTTTCCCACTTACTCGCTTGCCCACGCGTTATCGTTATAACAATTAGGGTGATTTAGATTGCACGAAAGGATAACTCGAAAATGAATACTCATCATGTCAACTCATAATTAGATGAAAATAACCATAAGTTCGTAACGGGATACAAATCGACCCATCGTCTACATGTACCAATACATATAATAAATAATTCGCTACATGAACTACTCCACATCCAGATGTCGAACGTAGGATGCAAAAAGGAAAATCCCTTTATTTCCATGGTAGAGCATGAAGAGCACTGTGTCTCCAATTCTTAAAGTGTTTTCTTTTTCCATAAAATCCTTCCACCCATTAACAAGAATGCGACCATCATCAGGAGAAATGGCGTAGGTGGTCCGGACTTTACTGTACGGATGACACACGATGGTAATATTACCATATTCCTGCATCCCGACGTGGGCCATACGGCGAGGAATTTTCTGTTGCACAAAAAGATATGACATTGCTTATCAAAATTTGTTATACATGCTACCACAGGAGTTATAGATGCGAAAAACATAGATATGCAGTGCTTACCAGTTCTCTCTTCACACGGTTTGTCCAGTTCATTGTGTGTAGCAGAAGGGTGCATTCACCACGATTATAGTCGCCAGCACGATGGCAATCTACGTAATACTCCAGATTCTTAACATATTCAATCACTAACTCCATCATCCTCCAGTTAATAATGGTTCCCGAAGTTTTAACAAAGGAGGCCATTATCTCACGTTTATCCATTGGCAGCTTATAGTATGCTGGTACATGTAGAAATAATTAAATTATTACAATTTGTACCTAGGTGAGGTATAATATAATTGAAATATTTGCATAATCAGTAAAATACATGGATGGTACATCGGCAGATGGGTTGAGGTGACGGGGATTGAATCACCTTGCACGTCCAGATCAGATAAGACAAGCTCAGTGATATCACACAAGTATAGGGGATCGTGTGTAGCCTTTTCGATAAGTAAGAGTGTCGAACCCAATGAGGAGCTAAAGGTAGGATGAATGTTCTCTCAAGTTCTATCAACCACTGATACAACTCTACGCACACCAAACGTTTGCATTATCTAGAAAATAAAACTAGAGCAATAATACGGGTATGAGAGATAGCTTTGCAAGATAATAAATATAAGAAAGTAAATGTTAGTGCTGCAGCAATAAGATATACTAAGTAATCATAAACTAACAGTACCATGAGTGTGGAAAAGTGATGGTAATTGTGGTGGCTTTGTCCAAGATTAATTAGTGAAGATATTGGTTTCATTGTCTTCGATGCAGTTTTCTAAGTGGGAGAGGCTAAATATACATGCACTCCACTACTTGGGATTACAAGTACTATATGGTTGGATTGTTAGCAAACATCCATAAATACTAAAAATGCATTAAGGTTTCCCCAACCATAGCTTTAAGCTCAATGGTCCTCTTACTCCCGTACGTGCAACTAACCAGTTTGAGTCCTCAGGTTTCTGTCACTCCGGCAGAACTACCCCCCTTCCTTTGCACATACTACTAACCCTAGGGTGTTGATCCATGCGCGCACAAATATAATGGACACCAAAGGACAGTACCATATCAACATACAACTCTAATGAACCTCATGCATTCAACAAAGCAATCAAAAGACAAATAACTACACAAACATGTCATAGATCATAGGATAAATATTATAGCATCAAACACCATGTTTACATAGGACGGTACAGAGGTTTGTGGGAGGATGAACCACTGAATACAAGGAGGAGTTGGTGATGGAGATGGCGATGGCGGTGAAGACGGCGGAGAGGGCAGCGAGGAGCGCAGGGCGGCGGCGGCGCCGGCGCCGGCGCGGGGAACTCCTTCCCTGCCGCCAGCATTATGGGGGAGCGCCGCCCCTTAGCCACCCTCCTTCATGGCTTCTTGGGAGCCCTCCCCCATGGAGATGGGATCCATGGGGGAGGCAAAAACGTGGCTTTGGTGGCTGGAAATTCGTGGTTGGAGGAGTCCTGGACGAGTTAGGTTTCCTTCCTTTATATAGCTTCTCGGATTTCCGTCACCCCCTTTTAGGGTTTCACCATATTGGGCCTCCAAGTCGCGTCCGACCTCCGATTGGGCTGTTTTCGGCTTAAACTTCTCGTATGGAAATTGGTGACAACTTTATATTTATTTTGATTTCGATTTGACGTCGTCTTCGGGGGACAAACTGACGATCTCTATAAAAAGTTCTCAGACAGATTTCAGGGAAGTCCCAATTTGAGTCCAACAAGGCTTCCTCTTGTATTCTTGATAATTTCTACACATCAAAGAGTAAAACAAGAACATTGTGCACTTTTGCAACCATTAGTAGGTTAGTCCAAATAAATAATAAACTTAATATAAAAACAAGTGCTAAAATCATAAAAATAGCATGAAACAATCAAAAATTATAGATACGTTTTGGACGTATCAACATCCCCAAGCTTAATTTCTGCTCGTCCTCGAGTAGGTAAATGATAACAAAATAATTTTTGATTGTAAATGCTATGATCAGGTTTTCAACAATTGCATGATATATGGATAATAAAACTTAGCAATCATGTTCCCCAATGAAAAGTATCAACCAACCAAGGGCTCATAACATGAAATTTATAACATCAACAAGATTGTAATGATCATAATAAAGCATGGTAGAGTGGTATCTCGCTTGCCTGAATTTGTACAGCAAAACATAAATGCTCGGGCACCTCTGAGTTCAAGAGAGGACTAGAAATAAAGATATCAAAGATAAAAGCATCAAAGTTATACCGCAGTTAACAGTATTCTGGGACAAGCACATTACACTAAAAAATGACAACTATGCTCTCAAGAAGGTGCTCAAAGAAAGATGGTGACTCAACAATAAAGTAAAAGATAGACTCTTCGCGGAGTGAAGTAGGGATTTAACATGTGCTAGAGCTTTTCATTGTTTTGAAAACAGAGGTAAAATTGTTTTTGAATGGTGATTGTTTTGTCAACGAATGGCAATAGAGTTCTTGTTATCTTCCATACTAAGCAAGTTGAGAGCGGTTCCGAATTATTTAAAAACAAGCATTTATAATATGCATCTTTATATTTATATTCATAACTTGACACTCCTCCCAACCTTTGCTTTCACAAACCATGGCTAACCGAATCCTCGGGTGCCCACCAACAATCACATACCATGGAGGAGTGTCTATTTTTTTACTTTCTCAAATCTTTTGATATTATAGTGGTCTAACCAGCCCTTTGCAATATTAATGACGAGCAGATGAAGCATGCAAGTCGATGGTTACTTAATTAGTATGGAAGATAACAAACCCGACTACTAATTCCTCATGAGCTAAAACAATGTCACAAAATGAGAAGTGTTTTGAAGGTTTTAAAGGTAGCACATGTAAATTTACTTGAATTGTTTGAAATGCCATACATAGGTATATATGGTGGACTCTTTGGGATAACTTGGTTTTCAGGGATTTGGAAGCACAAGCAGAAATACCGCTTAGTACATGCGAAGGCTAGCAATAGACTGGGAAGCGACAATTCAAGAGAGCAATAACCGTCATAATCATGCTTGCGACAAACTAAAATTAACGGAGGCATAAAAATGATACTAGAACTCTGAGGCAAAATAAATCATCAAGGATTAATTGACTCTTTGTTTTCAGTCATATACATGTGTGAGCATGTGCCAAGTCGATTCAATGGAATTATTCAGAGCAGGATACCACAATGTCATACTCTTCTACGAACAGAACAATGCATGTTAAGATCAAAATGACATAATATACACTATTAGCTAGTTGAAACTAACCATAAGAAAACATAAACTACTAAACAATATCATTTACACATCATTTTTAAGTTTACCAAACTTTAAACCACCTCTTCAAACAGGAGATAAATAAAAGATGTGACGATCAATTTAGTTTAACATAAACCCTCCAAATATTTAACAATGAAACAAGAGAGTATATCATATAAGAATTAACAGCTCTAAACAAGAGATGCATGAAAAACATGAGCTAAAAGCAAAAAGAATACTCAACGAATATAAGTGAAGAATACGAGTATTCATAAGAAAAAGCGGAGCGTGTCTCTCTCCCACAAAAGAATGCTAGGATCCATTTTATTCAGAGAATGAAAATAACAAAGCAAAAATAAAAGCAAACATATGCTTCAAGTAAAGCACATAAAATGTGGCGGAATTAAAATATAGTTTCACCAGAGATAACCTGATAAGTTGTTGATGAAGGGGATGCCTTGGGCATCCCCAAGCTTTGACGCTTGAGTCTTCTTGAAATATGCTTGGTTAACCAACGGGGGCATCCCCAATCTTTGGCTCTTTTATCTTCTTGATCACATCACATCATCCTTCTCTCTTGATCCTTGAAAACTTCCTCCACACCAAACTCAAAGTAAACTTCATTAGATGGTTAGTGCATAATCAAAAATTATCATATTATGTATGAACACAATTGCTACCAATGCTACTGGATAATAGCTACAGCCACTGATACTTTATGGAACAAAAAGATCCAATCAAAATAGCAAAAGAAGCATTGCAAAATAAATGGAAGAATCTGTCAAAAACAGAACAGTCAAAAAAGACGAATTTTTTCGAGGCACTTAACTTGCTCAGATCAGAAAACTCAAAACTAATGAAAATTGCATATATATCTGAGGATTACGCATAAAAAATCCCAGGTCATTTTAATTTTTCTGTCAATTCTTACGAATTAAACGGTGGACACCAGAAAACTGTTCATGCGCAGGAATCCACATCTAGCATCAACTTTCTACTAGAGACTTAACTTGACACAACAATGCAATAAAGTAAAGATAAAAAGGAATTGCTACAGAGGTAGGCATGTTCCTTGACTCAATATAAAAGAAAATAACAGGAATAAAAAGTGGGTTGTCTCCCATATGCGCTTTTCTTTAACACCTTTCAGCTAGACACCATATGTATCAATTAAGCTAAATGGGTAAAACTTGGTACTTTATTTTTGATAAACTAATAGATCAGAGGCTAAGAAACACTTAACATAATACATATCATGTGGATGGGTAATATAGAGTATAAACGAGATAACCTCATGTTAGTTGATGAATAGGGGATGTCTCGGGCATCCCCAAGCTTAGATGATTATATCTTCTTGAATATGTTCTTGGGATGCACCTACACATCCCCAAGCTTGATCTCTTGCATCTTCTTGTTCATCTCATGTCACCATATTGATTAGAACTTATTAGCTACATACAGATAAAACTTCAGAAAACTTATTAGTAGGGTTAGTACTCATTAAATAAAATCCACTCATGTTAAAGTATTGTCAAATCTCATAATATTTATTAAAAATTAGCCACTGTAATACCAAGGTTTATTATTATTTCTGTTGTCCGTCAAAAAACTAAGGAAACTTTTTAACCCTAAGTATATAATATTAAATAAACAGAATAGAAATCTGCCAAAACTGAACAGTGTGTAAAGATGACACTAAACGAGATAGTTAGGTAGCTCAAATCGAAAAACTCAAAACTAATGAAAGACAGACCATAATCTCAGGTTTATGCACAAAAAATTTCAGGTCAAAATACTATTCTGAGATTTATCACGATTTTTTACAGTGAAGCACAGGAATCTGTCTAAACTGAAACTGTCAGTAAATATCGAATTATTAGACCTATCTACGTACCTCAAATCAGAAAAGTCAAAACTAATGAAAGTAAGGTGATAAGCAGTACTTTGCACTCAAGAAATTTCAGATCAATATCACGTTCTGGTGATTTTAAACATTTTATACGGTGAAGCACAGAAATCTGTTTCTAGGCAGCAAAGTGGCAAACTTGCATCATAAACAAACTAGAAGTTATCTATACATTTTATTTTTATGATATAGAGGAATATGTACAATATATACACAATATATACAAGATTTTAACTGAAAAGCTTCCATGGAAAGAATTGTTTTGGTTTCATAGCCATGATCACAAGTGTTCAAGGTTGACCCCCACTTAACCATTACTCATCTTTCCAATCACTTTCCTTTTCGAAAACGTTTTTAGATAACAAGTACAACTAATTTTTTTGTAATTCGCATTCCCTATCCATACTAAGATAGAGAACAACTTAAAACTGAAAGTAAAAACTACTTAGAGATAAAGCAAAATAGTGCACACAAGAATATTCACCCACACGCTATTGCTCCCCGGCAACGGCGCTAGAAAAGGTCTTGATATCCCACAAGTATAGGGGATCGTGTGTAGCCTTTTCGATAAGTAAGAGTGTCGAACCCAACGAGGAGCTAAATGTAGGATGAATGTTCTCTCAAGTTCTATCAACCACTGATACAAATCTACGCACACCAAACGTTTGCATGATCTAGTAAATAAAACTAGAGCAATAATACGGGTATGAGAGATAGCTTTGCAAGATAATAAATACAAGAAATAAATGTTAGTGCTGCAGCAATAAGATATACTAAGTAATTATAAACTAACAGTACAATGAGTGTGGAAAAGTGATGGTAATTGTGGTGGCTTTGTTCAAGATTAATTAGTGAAGATATTGGTTTCATTGTCTTCGATGCAGTTTTCTAAGTGGGAGAGGCTAAATATACATGCACTCCACTATTTGGGATTACAAGTACTATATGGTTGGATTGTTAGCAAACATCCGTAAATACTAACAATGCATTAAGGTTTACTCAACCATAGCCTTAAGCTCAATGATACTCTTACTCCCATACGTGCAACTAACCGGTTTGAGTCCTCAGGTTTCTGTCACTCCGGTAGAACTACCCCCCTTACTTTGCACATACTACTAACCCTAGGGTGTTGATCCATGCGCGCACAAATATAATGGACACCAAAGGACAGTATCATATCAACATACAACTCTAATGAACCTCATGCATTCAACAAAGCAATCAAAAGACAAATAACTACGCAAACATGTCATAGATCATAGGATAAATATTATAGCATCAAACACCATGTTTACATAGGACGGTACAGAGGTTTGTGGGAGGATGAACCACTGAATACAAGGAGGAGTTGGTGATGGAGATGGCGGTGAAGACGGCGGAGAGGGCAGCGAGGAGCGCAGGGCGGCGGCGGCGCCGACGGCGGCGCGGGGAACTCCTTCCCTGCCGCCGGCATTATGGGGGAGCGCCGCCCCTTAGCCTCCCTCCTTCATGGCTTCTTGGGAGCCCTCCCCCATGGAGATGGGATCCATGGGGGAGGCAAAAACGTGGCTTTGGTGGCTGGAAATTCGTGGTTGGAGGAGTCCTGGACGAGTTAGGTTTCCTTCCTTTATATAGCTTCTCGGATTTCCGTCACCCCCTTTTAGGGTTTCACCATATTGGGCCTCCAGGTCGCGTCCCACCTCCGATTGGGCTGTTTTCGGGCTTAAACTTCTCGTATGGAAATTTGTGACAACTTTCTATTTATTTTGATTTTGATTTGACGTCGTCTTCGGGTGTCAAACTGACGATCTCTATAAAAAGTTCTCAGACAGATTTCAGGGAAGTCCCAATTTGAGTCCAACAAGGTTTCCTCTTGTATTCTTGATAATTTCTACACATCAAAGAGTAAAACAAGAACATTGTGCACTTTTGCAACCATTAGTAGGTTAGTCCAAATAAATAATAAACTTAATGTCGGAGAGTGATTCCCACGAGACAGGGATGGTCACACTCTGAAGAGAAGTTCGTGAAGGGGGACCGAACACGTTGATCTACAACCCTCAACCGGCACGGCGACGGTGCTCGTCGAGCCTGAAGAGGGACACCACGACAGAGATGAACACCAGCCCGTACCCAGGTTCGCGGCCCTTAGGAGGAGGTAACACCGCTACTCCTGCTTGTCTGTATTGCGCTGCAGAGGGTGCAGTACAATGAGCTTGCCGAGGGCTCTCGTGCGGCAGTGCGGAGCTCAAGGAGGGAAGCTATGGTCTTCTTCCTCCTCGAGTGCGCTAGGCTAGGCTAGGCTAGGCTATGGTGGAGCGTTGGCAGCTTGGATGATCCTTCGGGGTTCGATCCCCTTCTGCGGAGGTGTCCCCTCCCCTCTTATAGGCGCCCCGGGCCTCATCCCTCCGGTCTGCGCAGCGGAAGGGTTCCTACATGGCGACGAAACAGAGGAGCGGGGTGCACCGCAACCGGGTCGTCCATGGACTCGGTCCATGGTCGCAAAGCCTGCCCTGGTGGCAGGAAGACCACCGTCCGCGCAGGACGGCCAGCTGGTGCCGCAGAGACCGTGGGGGCGCCCACAGTGACGTCGTCGTTGGAGCGTAGCGCCGGCCATCTGCTTTATCACCAAAGGGGAAAGCTTCGTAGTCCGGCGCCGGGGACACAGCTTTGTTGACTCCTTTAATCACCAGAATAGCAACTGCGGCGCCGTCGTCATCGCGCGCAGACGCGCGCGTCACTCTGCGGCCGCGGCAGAGGCCATGTGCGCTCTGCGGTGGTGGCTTCTCCGCGAAGTATCTCCTCAGGGCCAGAGCGTCCCTGTGGAGGAGTTGGCGTTGACTCCTCTCCAGGGGAGAGAGCCTTGTAGAGGGGCGCCCGCGAGGGGTGACCTCTTCAGGCCTTCGCTGCCTCTTCAGGCCCTCTCGAGGGCTTTTTTCCCCTCGAGAGTCTCTTCAAGCGTTCGGCTTGGACCTTAGTCATTCTTCGATACTGTCGCGAGCGAGGGCTGTGGAGAGTGGGCCCTGCACACCCTGGATCCCACTGGGCCGACAGTAGCCCCCGGGCCCATGATGGGCACGGCGAAGCCCGCCAGGCTTAGTCGAAGCGTCGTGGGCCCAAAGTGTCCGGCCGGCCCGAGACACGCGTCGATTGGCGGCGACTCGGTTTCTCCGGTAGAACGTGCGTCGTGGGGGGTCCCACCACGTCTTGGTAACCGCTCTGATGGGGCATAAAGCCTGCGCGCCGGTCCGAATCAGCAGTTACTACTCATTTCCGCGCTCTGCCTTCTGCTCTCGCTCTTCCGGCTTTCCTTCTCCGGCGAACTCCTTCCTGTTCCTCGTCCTTCCGCGCCCTTCTCCTTTTCCGGCGATGGGCGGATCCAAAGGCAAGGCGGCGATGACGACGCTCCCCCCGGACGCGCAGGGGGAGGAGGCGCTCGGCCCTGCCCTGGTCGGGGAGCGCGTCAACGCGGCGGCGCTGGACAAGATCCGGCACCTGGTCGCCGGGAAGACCAACGAACATGGCACCAGCGCCATCCAGGCCGCGAAGCTCGGCCGCTTTCCGGCGGGGTTTTTTCCCATTTTCCTTCACACCATCTACGCCGGGCTGGTGCCTCCGTACTCTCCCTTCCTGGAGGCGGTTCTGGAGTTCTACCAGATCCATCTTCTTCATCTCCACCCCAACTCCATTCTGATCCTCTCCATCTTCGCCTATCTGTGCGAAGCCTACTTGGGGGTGCAGCCTTCGGTGGCCCTCTTCAGGAGCTTCTACGCGCTCCGGAACTCCGCGAAGTTCGAGCGGACGGGATGCGTATCCTTCCGCATCGTGGACGGCATGGGGGACGTCTACATCCCCATGTCGTGGAGCGGCGAGAAGCCCGTCACGGCGGTGGTGAAGAAGGTGGACGACTTCAGGCAGAAGTGGTTCCTCGGCGTCAAGTCGCAGAGCTCCTTCCTCGACACCCCGGAGGCGCCGCCTGTGAAGAATACCCATTGGGGCAAGCAGGTCTTCCAGGGCCCGCTGATAGCCGACCTCGTGGGCCGCATGGTTGCGGAGGACTTCGTGAAGCGCCGCATCGCTCCCCTCCAAGCGCACAAGAAGCCGATGTGGATGTACTCGGGCCTCATGGACCCGATGAGGCTCCACTGCTGCGACCACCGCCCCGACGTCGTCTCCACCATCATGGGCGGCCTCTTCATCAACCCCGACGTGCCTGTGGCGGTCGCTGCGGTGCTGAGGCCTCTCCATCAGATGAACTTGGCCCCGCGCCTGGCGATTCTGGAGCAGATGCCCACATTCACCCCGCTAGGCCTGGCGGGGGAGGAGGAGGAAGAGATGGCCATCCCTGTGGCGAAGGGGCCAGGGGCCACGGAGTCGCCCTACGCATCGGACGCCGAGGCAGGCGACGAGGTGGCGAAGGCGAACCCCTTGCCAGGCGGGGCGAGCTCGTCAGGGGCTGCGATCCCTGCCGCGGAAGTCCTCGAGCTCTCGTCTGACGATGACGAGACTGAGGCGGGGCGACGGGAGCCCCGAACCAAGGCAGCCCACGACAGGCCTGCCGGGGAGCCTACGGGCGCTCCCCTCAAGAGGAAAGCGGAGGCGGCTCCTGAGGGGGCCGGAGCTAGGGCCGCGCCTTCGTGGCGCTTGTCTGGCATGGCGTGGGTTGACACCCGCGCCAAGAAGACCAGGTAAGCGTTTTCTCTTGCTTAGTATTTCTCCATTGATTTGTTCGTGTCCATTCTCCTCTGACACTTCTTCACGCTCTTTTCCAGCGACCCGGTGCCTGTGAAGCGCCGAAGGCTCCGCAAGGCCGCGGAGGTGAAGAGGGCGGCGCCAGAGGCCGTGCCAGAGGCCGCAGCTAACGAGGCCTGTGGAGGAGGGTCCCGCAGGCCCTCAGGAGGACGCGCCTCAGGTGGAGGCGACAGCGCCTCCCCCGGAGGAGGAGCGCCCTGAGGAGCAGGTGGAGAAGGAGCCTACTCCGCCTCGCGCTGCCACCCCTCCAGCGCAGCAGGGGGCCGTGCCAGACTCGGCCCCGACTCAGAGCCCGCCGAAGGCCGGCGACACGGAAGGGGAGAACCTTCCTCCGCCCCCGCCGAGCCCTGCAGCGGAGGCGGAGACCGCGGCTACGGGGCAGGCCTCTCCTGCCCCTGAATCTCGTGACGAGGTGCCGCTCGGGGGCGAAGATACCGCCGCGCGGGGCGCGGACGCCGAAGTGGAGATGTCACCGCCACGCCCCCAGGCTCGCGACGCTGCGGGGCACTCCGCAGAGGCTTCCTCCCCAAGCCGGACTCAGGCGCAGGGGCCTCCGCGCCGCGCGGGGCGTCGCAAGCCCTCTTCCTTAGCAGCTGGGACTGGAGCAAGGGACGCCGCGACGTCGCCTTCCGCCTGGTGCGGGAGTCCTTGGCTGGGTTAGAGGCCCACCTCGCCCTCGAGGACGGGGAGCTCGCCCGGCAGCGGGACGAGCTCGCGGAGGCCTGGGCCGCCTTCCGCGCAGCCGTGGAGGACCGCCGGCGGAGCGACCAAGCCCTGCAGGCGGAGCGTGAGGAGGCTCGGCGCTTTGCCGAGGAGGTCCGCCAGGGCGCCGCTCGCGACGCCGAAGAGCTCCTGCAGCCCTTGAAGGCCGAGCGCCGGGCAGCAGCGGAAGACTTGGCCGCAGCCAGGGCAGAGCGGGAGGCCGTGGAGCACTCGCTGGCGGACAAACACCGCGAGCTTGTCCAGCTCGACGCCAAGATCCTTGCCGACTCCAAAGTGGTGCGGACTTCCCTGGAGGCCGCCCGTGCGACCCTGGAGGCCCGAGGGCAGGGACTGACCGAGCGCGAGAACGACGTGCGCCGACGCGACGAGCACCTGCTGCAGGCGGAGCAGGAGCTGTCGGTGCAGCGCGCCGACCTCGAGGCCCGGGAGGGGAACCTGGCCGAAGCGCTCGGCAAGCACGAACGCGAGGTGGCCGCCCACAAGGTGCACGTGGAACGCTTCAACGCGAGGTTTGCCGAGCGGAAGGAGGAGGTGGCGAAGAAGTTCCAGGAGCGGGAGAAGGAGTACCGCGCCGCCGTCTCTCGAGACTATAATGAGAGGTTCACGAAGCAGGAGAACCGCTTCAAGAAGAAGCGCGCGGAGGACAACGCCCGGATCCGCGAGTTGGAGAAGGAGAACGCCACCCTGAACGCCCGGGTGAGGCGCGAAGCGGATCGCCGCCGCGTTGCTGAAGAGGCTCGCGAGCACGCGGCGCAGGACCTCGCCTCCCTCATGGCGGACATGGAGGAGATGAACCAGCAGGTGGGCCCTGCTGTGGAGAAGGCGGTGGAGGCTGCCGAGAGCG
Organism: Poa annua; assembly: GCA_026929855.1. Taxonomy (NCBI): domain Eukaryota; kingdom Viridiplantae; phylum Streptophyta; class Magnoliopsida; order Poales; family Poaceae; genus Poa; species Poa annua. The sequence goes on from CM049436.1 coordinate 12,187,775, forward strand.
CTCAGGCGGCGCGGGTGCTCTCGCAGCAGCGGGGGCGCATGTTCCAGTCCTTAGTGGCTCGGGGCAACGAGCTCGCCGCGAAGCTGGGAGCGGAGGCGCCGCCCGTCCCCGTTCAGGGCAACTCCGACGCCGGCGCGTACCTCGTCTACTTCGAGCAGCTCTTCACGGCGCTCGAGGGCCCTGCCGCGGAGCTCCGCGACGTCGTCGAGGAGGAATGCCACCAACTCCTGGCGGTAGCGGTCGACCGCATCTTCGCCAACCTCCAGCGCCTCCAGCCTGGCTTCGACTACTCCACGGTGACCGAGCCTCTCGAGGGAGAGGAGGGGTGGAAGATCTCCAACTCGGTCCGTGACCAAGTCGATGACTTCTGCAGCCGCTTCAAGCTGGCCGCGGCGGAGGATTATGACGGCGAGGAGGGCGGCGACGAGGAGGGCGAGCCTGGAGAAGAAGGGTCCTGGGAGGACAACGACGGGGCTTCTGCCTGACTTCCTCCTGAAATGTAATGCGCTTGTAGCGCCGTAGGGATATTTGTCTTAAAGACTTTGGCTCCATAATTTGTAACAGCATACTTTTAAGCATGTACTGCTAAGCTTGTGTGTGTTCCCCTCGAGGGCCTCTTTCCTCAACTCCATGCCCTTTTTCGCTCTGCGTCGCTAGGACCCTTCTCCTCGCGCTTTGACTCCGCCGCTGCGGTATGCTCGAGCAATGACTCGGCAAGGCCGGGGGGAGTTTAAGGCTTAGAGAGGTAAGAGTCCTCGAGGCGCGATGCTCAAGGGCCCCCCCCTTTGACGTGCAAGCAGTTCATGGAGAGTGAGGGAAAAGAAAACGCCCGAGGGACGAAGAGTGCTCGTGAGAGAGATGAAGAGATTCCCTTGGTGTGAGCAGGGAACTTAGCTTCGCGAGGCTTTCGCTCTGCGTAGGCTTTCCTTGGCGATGCGTTTTCCTCCAGGGGCCGAGTTTTTCCTCCACAAGCTTGGAGAGACTCTTGTTCCCTGCGGATGTTAGAGAGGCGGACCCAAACGCTAGGGCATGGCAGTAAGGACTCATGCGCGCTTATAGGTTTCCTCATGGGTATCTCGCGAGGAGAGTAAGTACCAAGGTCCTTTGGAGAGGTGGCGTGTGTTTGGGAGCATGCCCATTAGCCAGAGCTCGGATCTCTTGGGTTTTGCAATGCTGCTGGGGTGCTCTTGAGGCACAGGCACCGTACTCAGCCCCCGCTCGCGAGGTGCGCATGGGGAATAATATAAGCGCACATGGAAAAGTAAATGACGAAAGTAGACTTGCCATCGAAATATTACACAGCGGCGCCTCAGCGCATAGTTCACTTAGGAACAAAATGGCGCCTTAGCGCATAGTTCACTTAGGAACGAAAATGGTTCATTACACTTGGGTTTGCCAAGCTAACGTTCCTTCCATGTCGAGGCATGGGGACCACCCATTAGTGGCTGAGATTCACTGCGGCCTGCGGTGGCTCATTAGCAGGAGAGCTCGGAGGGCTGACCCTTAGGAGAAGCTTTGAGAAGCTTGGAGGCGAAGCCGTGAGCTTCCCTCTAGAGACAAAAAATGCCTGACGTGACAATGATCACGGGTAGAACTTGCGTAGATGTGCGATGTTCCACGGGTTCTTGACGGGGATGCCGTCTTCAGTCTCGAGGCATACGGCGCCAGGCCTGGCGATGTGGGAGACCCTGTAGGGGCCTTCCCACATCGGCGTGAGCTTGTGGAGGCCTTCTCTGGAGAGGATTCGCCTGAGGACGAGGTCGCCCGCCTCGAGAGTGCGTGAGCGCACATGGCGGCTGTGGTAGCGTCGCAGGTCTTGCTGGTACTTTGCCGCTCTGAGGGCGGCACGGCGGCGCAGTCCCTCGAGAAGCAACATGTCGTCGTTGTGGAGGTCCTCTTGGGTGTCCTCGTTGAAGGCAAGGACCCGTGGGGACCCGTGCTTGATTTCTGCGGGGAGGACTGCTTCGGCTCTGTAGACAAGGGCGAACGGTGTTTCACCCGTGGGCCTTGCAGAGGTTGTGCGCATGGACCAGAGCACAGATGGGAGCTCGTCGATCCAGCCCTTGCCGTGACCCTTGAGGATGTTGAAGCTTCTGGTCTTGAGGCCCTTAAGGACTTCTGCATTTGCCCGCTCGGCCTGACCATTGCTCCGTGGATGAGCCACCGAGGCGAAGCAGAGCTTGATGCCGAGCTTTTCGCAGTAGGCTCGGAAGATGCCGCTGGTAAATTGCGAGCCATTGTCGGTGATGATGCGATTAGGCACTCCGAAGCGGCAGACTAGGCTCCTGATGAATTTCACCGCTGCCCCGGCTGGTATAGTGCGCACTGGTTCGACCTCGGCTCACTTAGTGAACTTGTCGACGGCCACGAAGAGGAAGCGATAGCCCCCCTGCGACTCCGGGAAGGGGCCCAAAATGTCCAGCCCCCAGACCGCGAACGGCCAGGAGAGCGGGATAGTCTTGAGTCCCTGCGCCGGCTGATGGATCTGCTTGGCGTGGTACTGGCAGGCGTCGCAGGCTTGGACGATGGTGACCGCGTCTTGAAGCACTTGCGGCCAGTAGAACCCGCTCCTGAAGACCTTGCCTGCGAGGGTGCGCGCACACGAGTGGTGGCCGCACTCTCCGCTATGGATGTCCTTGATCAGCATTTGGCCTTCTTCGGGAGGGACGCATTTCAGCGCGATGCCATTTGGGCGTTTGCGGTATAGGTCTCACTCGAGGATGCAGTAGGATTTCGCCTGTCCAGCGATTCGCTCTGCTTCCGCATCTTCTTCAGGGAGGGTCCCCTTCACCAAGTAGTCTTTGAGCTCGTCAATCTAGCCTGTTTCTTGGTGAGCCGCTGTCAGCAACAGGCGCTCCCCTGTGTGGGGACCACAGTCGGGTGCCCCAGCTTCAGGAGGTGGTGGGAGCGCTTCGTCCGTGCTTGCGGATGTAGTCTCTTGAGGCTGCTTGATGGATGCCTTGGTGAGGCGTTCTTCAAAGACGCCTACCTGCTGGGCTTGCCTTCGCGAGGCTCGCTTGGCGATGTCATCGGCCTCCTGGTTCTCTTTCCTCGGGATGTGCATGAGCTCCATGCCTCTGAAGTGCTTCTCGAGCTTGCGGACCTCTTCAAGGTAGGCGGCCATGTGGTCGTCCTTAGGCGTGTAGCTTTTGTTGGAGAAGTTGACAAGCAACTGGGAGTCGCCCTTGACGAGTAAATGCTTGACACCTAGAGCGATGGCGGCCCTTAAGCCGGCGAGGAGGCCCTCGTATTCAGCGATGTTGTTGGAGATCTTGTCAATCGTGAAGCACAACTGGACAGCGTAGTAGAGCTTGTCGCCTTTGGGCGAGGTCAAGACGACGCCTGCCCCGCCATTGCGGCAGGCGAAGGCTCCGTCGAAGTGCATGGTCCAGTGGCTGGGCATCGTGTCTCCAGAGGGCTCGGCCACTTCTCCCCGAGGCCCTTCAGGGCTTGGGTCAGTCCATTCGGCGACGAAGTCCGCCAGCGCTCTTCCCTTGATGACTCTTGTGGTGTCGAAGCGCAGATTGAAGGGCTGCAATTCTATGTTCCATCCCGCGACACGATCGGTGGCGTTTGGATTGCGCAGGATCTGCTCCAAGGGGAAGGAAGTGACCACCGTGATGGGGTGGCCCTGGAAGTAGTGTCGCAGCTTCCTGGAGGCGATGAGGAGCGCGACGAGGAGCTTCTGCTGCATAGGATACCTTTCCCGAGCGTCCCGTAGTACCGTGCTGACAAAGTAGACGGGGTGCTCGACAAGGGTTGTCGGTGGAGGTGCAGCGTCAGCCCTCTGTGGAGGCTCTTCAGGGCCCTTGCCGAGATCCGCCTGTGGAGGGGTCTCGGCAAGGGTGTTGGGAGCAGACTCGACTTGAGGCTGTGGGCCTAGCAGTGGGTCTGTGGAGACTGCTCCTTTGGCGAGGTCTTTGTCGGGCGGCTTTGGACTTGGAGTGGCAGTGCTCTTCTTGGGGTGGACCGGCTCTTCCCTTTCGGCCACCAGAACGGCGCTTGCGGTCTGAGGAGTGGATGATAGGTACAGCTTCAGATGTTCGCCGGTCCTGGGGGCCACCATGACTGGTGGGCTGGCCAGGTACCTCTTTAAGCCCTCAAAAGCCTTGTCCGCCTCAGGGGTCCACTTGAATGTGCCGGATCTCTTCATGATCTTGAAAAATGGCAGGGCTCTCTCGCCGAACTTGGAGATGAACCGGCCCAGGCTGGCCATGCAGCCTGCTAAGCGCTGCATGTCCTTGAGCCGGCGAGGAGGCTGCATTCCTTCAACGGCCTTGATCTTGTCAGGGTTCGCTTCTATGCCGCGGTGGGACACCAGGAATCCGAGGAGTTTGCCTGAAGGCACCCCGAAGACGCACTTGGCGGGGTTCAGTTTGATGTTCACCTTGCGCAAGCTGGCGAAGGTTTCCTCGAGATCCTTCAAGAGAGTGTCTCCCTCGCGAGACTTGACCACGATGTCGTCGACATAAGCTTCTGCGTTTCTGCCCATCTGTGCCCCCAAGGCTATCCTCATGAGCCTCTGGAAAGTGGCGCCGGCGTTCTTCAGGCCGAAAGGCATGCAAGTGTAGCAATACACACCACAGGGGGTGAGGAATGCTGTTTTCTCCTCATCCTCTTTAGCCATTTTGATCTGGTGATAACCAGAGAAGGCGTCCAGAAAACAGAGGAGGTCGCAGCCGGCGGTGGAGTCCACGATCTGGTCTATCCTCGGCATGGGGTATGGATCCTTGGGGCAGGCCTTGTTGACGTCCGTGTAGTCGATGCAGAGTCGGCCTCCTCCAGCGGGTTTGGGGACAACCACGCCGTTGGAGAGCCAAGTGGGGTGTGCGACTTCGCGGACGACATTTGCTGCTTTCAACTTTCCAACTTCCTTGACGATGAATGCTTGCTTCTCGGGGGCTTGCTTCCGTGCTTTTTGCTTGACGGGGCGTGCGTCTGGACACACGGCAAAGTGGTGCTCGATCACCTCCCTTGGTACACCGGACATATCTGACGGAGTCCATGCGAACATGTCAGAGTTTGCCCGAAGGAAGGCGACGAGCGCGCTTTCCTATTTGGGAGGCAGGGCAGCGCCTATGGTGACGCTAGCCCCAGAGCCTTCAGCCCCCGAGCCACTGGTGCTCAGCGACACCTTCTTCGTGGAAGCTTGCTCCTGGGAGAACACCTGTTTCTTCTTCTTGGGCCTCTCGAGAGGCTCCATGTCCTCGTCAGCCGGGAATGCCATGGCGGCCGTCTTGTAGGCGCTCTCGACAGCGCGCGTGGCATCCAGGATGTGACCATGGATGGCGATGGTGCCAGCGCTGCCGAGGATCTTGACCATGTTGTAGGCGTGATGCGTGACGGCCATGAACTTCGCGAGGGCGGGGTAGCCGAGGATGGCGTTATACGGCAGGCCAATGTGTGCGACGTCGAAGTCGATCAGCTCAGTGCGGTAGTTCTTCTGCGTGCCGAAGGTGACGGCCAGCCGGACCTGCCCCAGAGGTTCGATCGAACCACTGGTGACCCCTGTGAATGGCCTGGAGGGCATAAGCCACTCGTAAGGCACTTGAAGCGTCTCGAAGGTCTCGACAGAGATGACGTTCAGACCAGCTCCCCCATCAATGAGCGTCTTGGAGACGGTGATGTTGTTGATAGTGGGGGAGCAGACCAGGGGGAGAGTTCCAACAGTCTTGGTCGACTTGGGGTGGTACTTGGCGTCGAAGGCGATGGTGTACTGAGACCACTTGAGGGGTCTGGAGGTCTCGACGCTTGGGAGCGCAGCATTGAGTTCGCGGGCGAACTGCTTGAACTGGTTGTTCGACTTGGGCGCCTGAGCCCCGCCGAGGATGCATGCCATAGCCCCCCTTGGGGCCTGATAGCCTCCATCTTCCTCGTCAGGGAGGTTGTTGTTCTTCTCGGCGGCGTTGGCTTGAGTGCCTGACGGCCTCTGGTAGCTGCCACCGCGTCCGCCTCTGCGGTAGCCGCGGCCTCTGCCGCGGCTTCCGCTGCCTTCTTCTCGCTCGCGCTCCCTGCTCAGCCTCTTGAGGTCGAAGCAGTTTTCTGTGGCGTGGCCGCGCCTGTTGTGGTAGACGCAGAACGGACGGTTGTCCGCCTCTCTGTCGCCAGGCTCAGGGGAGTTCCTGCGGGCGTTCTTGGCGGCTGGCTCCGCCGCTAGGACAGCGGTGGTCTTGCGCTTGGTTTCTTCCCGCTTTTTGTGGCTCTTGGATCCCTCGGCCTGGTCGTCCCCTCGCTGGCTCATCTTGACGAAGAGTAGTCCCTCTTCAGACTTGGCGCACTTGTCAGTGAGGTCGAACAGCTTCACCACAGAGGTGAGCTTGTCGTGAATGCCCAGCTTCTCGAGCATCCTGCGGTTCGTGACGCCCTCTCTGAAGGTGGCAATGACTTGCGTGTCGGGGATGTTCGGGATCTTGTTGCGCACTTGGCTGAAGCGCTGGATGTACTTGCGGAGGGTCTCATCTTTCCTCTGCACCACAGCGCGCAGGTCGTTGTGGGTGAGAGCGCGCTCGTACGTGCCCTTGAAGTTGGCGACGAACTGCCTGCAGAGCTCCTCCCAGGAGTCGATGGAGTCCCCAGGCAGGTTGAGGAGCCAGGACAACGCGGAGTCCCTGAGCGCGTGGGAGAACCAGTTCGCCATGACCTTGTCATCTCCTCCTGCAGCTTGGATAGAGGTGGTGTAGAGCTGCAGGAACTCGAGGGGGTTGCTCGACCCGTCAAAACCCTTGGGAAGGGCAGGCCTGAACTTCTGTGGCCAGACCACGCGACGCAGAGCACGGGTGAAGGCCATGCAGCCGGTGGCGTACGTGGTGACTCCGCCCTGGAGAGCCCTGCGGTTCTGCTGCCCCGCCTGGCCGAGTTCCTCGACGAGGCGGTTCTGGAAGTCCCTCCGGCGCTCCATCCCCACCCGCGCGTCAGGCGCGGTGCACTGCACGATTTGGCAGTTGTGCGGCGAGGAGGCATGAGGGGGAGCCCTCCGTGCCGCGGCCGGAGGAGGTCCCGGCGGTGGCGGAGGTGCATCCGGCGCGGCCGTTCCCGCGCGGCCAGAGTGGTGGACCAGCGAGCGCGACCGGGCGGGGCGCGTCGTCGCGACGTCGACGAGGTGGTGAAGGCGGTCGAGCCACTAGTCGTGGGCCTCCGCGCTAGGCCGGTAGCGGAGAAGCTCCTGGGCCATGAGAAGCGCGGTGTGTGGCGTGGGCTCCGGGCGTCCCTGAGAAGACGCGCTTTGGCGCCGAGACGGATGAGAGGACCCAGCATCGTCGTGGCGCTCCGGGGAGACGTCCCTGTCGTCGCGGTGGTCGCTGCCACGGTGCTCCTCGCTCTCGGGTTCCTCCACATGTGGGCCGGTGTTGGCGCGCTCCGTCGTGCGAGGGCGGCCGCGGCGGCCGCAGGTGGGGGCGGTGCCGGGCTTAGTATGAGCCCTGTCAGCTGCGCGCCTGTTCGCACGCGTCGTGCGGGTGTCCGTCATGGCGCGGAGACCGGCTGGAGGTTGAAGACGCGCCTCAATCCCCTACCTGGCGCGCCAAATGTCGGAGAGTGATTCCCACAAGACAGGGATGGTCACACTCTGAAGAGAAGTTCGTGAAGGGGGACTGAACACGTTGGTCTACAACCCTCAACCGGCACGGCGACGGTGCTCGTCGAGCCTGAAGAGGGACACCACGACAGAGATGAACACCAGCCCGTACCCAGGTTCGCGGCCCTTAGGAGGAGGTAACACTGCTACTCCTGCTTGTCTGTATTGCGCTGCAGAGGGTGCAGTACAATGAGCTTGCCGAGGGCTCTCGTGCGGCAGTGCGGAGCTCAAGGAGGGAAGCTATGGTCTTCTTCCTCCTCGAGTGCGCTAGGCTAGGCTAGGCTAGGCTATGGTGGAGCGTTGGCAGCTTGGATGATCCTTCGGGGTTCGATCCCCTTCTGCGGAGGTGTCCCCTCCCCTCTTATAGGCGCCCCGGGCCTCATCCCTCCGGTCTGCGCAGCGGAAGGGTTCCCACATGGCGACGAAACAGAGGAGCGGGGTGCACCGCAACCGGGTCGTCCATGGACTCGGTCCATGGTCGCAAAGCCTGCCCTGGTGGCAGGAAGACCACCGTCCGCGCAGGACGGCCAGCTGGTGCCGCAGAGACCGTGGGGGCGCCCACAGTGACGTCGTCGTTGGAGCGTAGCGCCGGCCATCTGCTTTATCACCAAAGGGGAAAGCTTCGTAGTCCGGCGCCGGGGACACAGCTTTGTTGACTCCTTTAATCACCAGAATAGCAACTGCGGCGCCGTCGTCATCGCGCGCAGACGCGCGCGTCACTCTGCGGCCGCGGCAGAGGCCATGTGCGCTCTGCGGTGGTGGCTTCTCCGCGAAGTATCTCCTCAGGGCCAGAGCGGCCCTGTGGAGGAGTTGGCGTTGACTCCTCTCCAGGGGAGAGAGCCTTGTAGAGGGGCGCCCGCGAGGGGTGACCTCTTCAGGCCTTCGCTGCCTCTTCAGGCCCTCTCGAGGGCTTTTCCCCTCAAGAGTCTCATCAAGCGTTCGGCTTGGTCCTTAGTCATTCTTCGATACTGTCGCGAGCGAGGGCTGTGGAGAGTGGGCCCTGCACACCCTGGATCCCACTGGGCCGACACTTAATATAAAAACAAGTGCTAAAATCATAAAAATGGCATGAAACAATCAAAAATTATAGATACGTTTTGGACGTATCACTCAGCTCCAAATCCGAGTTGGTACATTCTAATAAATTCTTTTCAGACTTTGCCATGAAAAAAAGTTTTGTTGTCTAAGTTTGTAACCCTAACTTTGTACTTGAATCCCTCTTCGGTAGTTTGTTTAGCTCTGAATTTTGTGTTCTGGGTGGTGGCTAAGCCAAACTTGTGAAGAAAATGAGCTCTTATGTAGCAGGGGACGTACTATAAGAAGTAAACGAAATGAAACCCATGAGTACACAACTAATCGATTGGATCACTACAACAAACATAATGACGAATTAGTAGATTACCGTCTTTTCAGCACAACAGGCGTCTAGGGTCACAACGAAAAAGGATTTCTTCATATTGTTGCCAACGCACAATCCCTTTTCGTCAGAGCAGTAACCACACTACGAACTCATAAGAAAAATATAAGTACTCAAGATACGGCGTCTGATAATAATGAAATGAGATTGGTATATAATTTGTTACCCAATTGCTCGTAGCAATGGATGAACTCGTCGCACTGTGAGCTGCGAAGATCTGTTAAGAGAAGTAACGGGGTCAGTGAGAAGCCATAGGCGAGAGGTTGACGAGGATAGGTGAACGAATAGGTCGGGTACAAGATGCAACGACGACGATGCTGGATCCGAGAGCGGCGGTGTCGTGTATGTGATTTTTTGTTTGTTGGAGACTGAGTACATCTTGGAGGGAGGAAAGGTCAGGGCTTATAAGTAATGGGTGAGCGCGGACCCGTCCATATATTACGTTCCCTCCTTTTCCATCAATTTTTTTCGTTCCCTCCCTTTTTTTTGACCAAGCCAAACTACTCCCGCTACCCCCGTCCCCCTAAAACTATAAACCGTAATCTCGCCAGGATGAGCGCCCCACGAGATCGGAACTTTCCTGATTTTGAATGCTTCGATCGCGGACTAAAGATTTACATTATTATCATGACAATTATATGTGTCTCAATCAATTTCTTGCAAGAAAATGGCTAGAAAGCGCCAGCACGATGGTAATTTTTTTCTTCATATTAATTACAGCAAACTATGACATACATGTAGTTCAAATTTGACCTACTTTTCGTAAATCGGCGTAAGTTCATTTAAATGAGCAAAATTAGATAGCTCTCGACCAAAAATCAAAATACTTCGGTACTGCGCATAACATAAGTCCCTATTTTCGTGGTAATTGTGTTCATGCTATTTTGCACCTTATTTGTGCTACTTGGTTCACAAAAAAAGCTCAAATTTGGCGCTTACAACTTCGGGAAAAAAATCAAAAAAATATTTTCAAAAAATGAGTTGTTCACTAATGTTCCCTTACCAGGATGCACCTAACTACCAAAACCCAGCTCATTATCATGTAGTTTGACATGGATATGGGCACTACATGTGAAATCTGAAGGCATGGTGATTCATGTGTAGGTGATTCAAATTTTTTTAAAACAAAAATGAGTCGTTCACTCATGTTCCCGTGCCAGGATGCACCAGTGTACCAAATTTCAGCTCATTATAACGAACTTTGACATGGATATGGTGTTCTTCCAAGGCAGCTGGGCTTGAAGCTCTTGAATATTCTTTGTCGAATGTGCTCTGTTCGAAGTATTGTGTTATGATCTTGTCATTTTCTAATTTAATTTTTTATACACAGAATCCCGTGCCAGGATGCACCAGTGTACCAAATCCCAGTTCATTATCATGTAGTTTGACATGGATGTGGTGTTCTTCCAAGACATTTGGGCCTGAGGCTCTTGAATCTTCTTTCTCGAATGCGCTCTACTTGAAGTGTTGTCTTATGATCTTGTCATATTCTAATTTATTTTTTTAACTTAGAAACCAGAGGACATAAGGGTACTACATGAGAAATGCTTTCATTTTTTGGAACTTTCCACATTTGGTTTGAAATTTTTTAAAACAGGGTTTAATTTGAAGGCATGGTGATTCATGTGTAGGTGTCGAATCTTTGAGAAGTTTCGACGACTTTCTGATACAATAACTACTTGGGTAAGTCAAAATTATTTTTTCAAATTAATTACAACAAACTATGAAAAACTTGTAGTTCAAATTCTACCAACTTTTCGTAAATCGGCTTAAGTTCATTAAAATGAGCAAAAGTAGATGGCTCTCGACCAAAAATCAAAAAACTTCGGTACTACGCATAACATAAGTACCTATTTTCGTGATAATTATGTTCATGCTATTTTGCACCTTATTTGTGCTACTTGGTTCACAAAAAAACTCAAATTTGGCGCTTACAAATTCGAACAAAAAAAATATTTCCAAAAAATGAGTTGTTCACTAATGTTCCCTTGCCAGGATGCACCTATGTACCAAATCCCAGTTCATTATCATGTAGTTTGACATGGATATGGTGTGATTACAAGACATTTGGGCCTGAGGCTCTTGAATCTTTTTTCTCGAATGCGCTCTACTTGAAGTGTTGTCTTATGATCTTGTCATATTCTAATTTATTATTTTAACTTAGAAACCAGAGGACATAAGTGTACTACATGAGAAATGTTTTCATTTTTTGGAACTTTCCACATTTGGTTTAATTTTTTTAAAACATGGTTTAATTTGAAGGCATGGTGATTCATGTGTAGGTGTCGAGTCTTTGAGAAGTTTCGACGACTTTGTGATACAATAACTACTTGGGTAAGTCAAAATTATTTTTTCAAATTAATTACAGCAAACTATGACAAATTGTAGTTCAAATTCTACCTACTTTTCGTAAATCGGCTTAAGTTCATTAAAATGAGCAAAACTAGATGGCTCTGGACCAAAAATCAAAAAACTTCGGTACTACGCATAACATCCCTATTTTCGTGGTAATTGTGTTCATACTATTTTGCACCTTATTTGTGCTACTTGATTCACAAAAAAACTCAAATTTGGCGCTTACAAATTCGAACAAAAAAATATTTCCAAAAAATGAGTTGTTCAATGATGATACTTTGCCAGGATGCACCTATGTACCAAATCCAAGCTCATTATCATGTAGTTTGACATGGATGTGGTGTGGTTCCAAGACATTTGGGCCTGAGGCTCTTGATTCTTCTTTCTCGAATGCGCTCTACTTGAAGAGTTGTGTTATGATCTTGTCATATTCTAATTTAATTTTTTTAACTTAGAAACCAGAGTACATAAGGGTACTACATGAGAAGTGTTTTCATTTTTTTTGAACTTTCTACATTTAGTTTGATTTTTTTTTAAACAGGGTGATATTTGAAGGCATGGTGATTCATGTGTAGGTGTCGAGTCTTTGAGAAGTTTTGACGACTTTGTGATACAATCACTACTTGGGTACACCAAAATTATTTTTTCAAATTAATTAAACCAAATGAGTTGTTCACTAATGTTCCCTTGCCAGGATGCAACTATGTACCAAATCCCAGGTCATTATCATGTAGTTTGACATTGATACGGTGTTCTTCCAAGACATTTGGGCTTGAGGCTCTTGAATCTTCTTTCTCAAATGCGCTCTACTTGAAGAGTTGTGTTATGATCTTCAAATGTGCTCTTCCAAAACTTCAAAAAAAACAGCGAAAACTGCTAGATGAGCTACAGTAAAAGTGTCGCTCTGAAACTGAACCTTTGTCTGTCAGGGTTATAGTTCTGCACGGACCTGGTACTATTGGATTGTATGCTACGATAGTTGTAGTCTAGATGTTTATTAGAAAGGTTATTGATTTTTGTTTCAGTAGTTATAAAAAAAAATCCTTTCCCTCCTTTCAAATATTTTCGTTCACTCCTTTCAATCAAATATTTTCGTTCCCTCCCATATTTTTTGACCAAACCAAACTCCTCCCGCTACCCCCGCCCCCTAAATACGCACATCCCTCCCATAACCCATGTTCGCACCTTCAACCTTCCCTAGCATTTGCCGCCTATCACCAGATCTGCTGCCGCACACCTCATTCTCTACCTCACCGTGGTAGATCCGGCTGCAGCGTTGCCGGTTCGCGTTTGCCGGCCATTTGATCCCCAAGCCGGAGGACGACATGGCCGGGAGGGCAAGCCGGGGAAATGTTCAGGGTAAATCTTTGAAAAAATCAAAGAAAGCTTCGAAGAAACGTGGGAAAGAACAAGGTCGTTCTTCAATCCCATCTCGTCATTTTATTTGATATGAGCTCTATTCATCGATCTACTTCTATTACAGTAGGAGATGCAATCTTACGTATTAGTGGAGTACCGTATAACATGCGCAGTTCATCCTGCCTAGGGTTTTATTTGAGATATAGTTTTGTCAGCTTGTCACCTAGATCTTATAGAACTTTGGAATGCTTATCAATTCTTTGAATTATCAGACTTAGATTCATGAAAGCTGCCTTCTAATCTTCCAATTCTTACTTTCTTCTTTTTCTTATAGATTACTGAACTAACAAGCTACGAGAAGATTCGGGAACAGTCTATGGCAGAGAACGCTGCACGTATGGCTGCAATCTTGTAGCAGAAAGCTGGCAACAATGATGGTCAAGGCCTAAAAGATTTCGCATCCATAGCACAATTATTCGTGTATGGTGGTGCACAAACAGGAACGAAGATGGTAGGAAAAGATGCAGCACCGGCAGACGATGTAGGTACTGACTCAGAGTATGAGCCAGATCATGCCGAGAAGGCAGCTGAAGAAGAGGACCGTGCATTAGATGAAGAGGAGCGCAATTGTGCAAACCAGGTCATATGAAACTACATATATTATTTCATGTACAGATTATAATGTTGATTGCATACTAATGTCTTCAGCTGTTTCTCAGGATCAAGTAGATGGTTGTGCAGGACCACGAAAGAAAAAGAAGCGTTCGACTAACGTTCTGCCTACGACTAGAATGACGAGATCAACAGCATTCCAAGATTCCCAACCGTTGGAAGAGACACCCCCAAATGGGGAGGACATTGTTGCGGCACAGAACTCGCCAACACAAAATTTAACCTCCAAAGACAGCAACTCACCTGATGATAATGCACTTGCTAACATCAACAGTCAGCGTACGCTCATCATTCCCTTTTTTTATTAACATAATTTGTTCTTTCTTTTATGCATCTGATTCTACTTCATGTTACATCGTGCGTTGTGAATTTATTTCACAGGTTTCAACCATCTCTATGAGGGGAAGCAGAAAGCGAGGTAAACGCACAGAAACAATGGGGCATGGCCTAGAAGCGTACGCAAGACAGCATGGAGGCAATAAGATGCAGATTGACTTCACCTTAGGTTTGAAAAGACCCGTAGATCATGTGCAAGCAGCTAAACTGAGTTCCCAGTTCGGTGTTCACGTCCGCACTGGGATGCCTGTTGCAACCAAATGGAAGGAGTACGACATTAAGGACACTCCTCTTCAAAATGTGATTCCAGATGCTATCAAGCGTGTGGCGGTGAGTCGGCACAGTTATGATATTGATCACCTAATATTTACGTGCAGTTCAGCCATACCGTCGTTATAACATTGGATTCATATTTTCTGTAGGAAAAATTTAACATGATGAAGTGGCCAAGGAAGTGTGCACTGCCATTTTGCAGCGTTCTGTTCGCCAATACCGATATAGGCTGAAATACAAATATTGGCCCAAGATTTGTAATCTAACTGTACCGCAAGCACTCTTGCTGAAGCCAGCTGAAGTTGACGAGGATAGTTGGGAAAAGCTGGTCAACTTATGGTTTGAGTAAGACAACAAGGTACAAGTTACATATTAATGCAGTCGCCAGATTGTTCGATTACTCTACGTTTCTGCTTTTTTATTGTGAACACTAATAGTGCAGCTATTTTAAATAGGCAAAGTGTGTGAAGAATGCAGAAAACCGTGCACTGGTCAAGCAGCACCATACCACCGGTTTCCTGCACATTGGAAAATTGTGGCAAGTCTTTTAACTGTACTTGTGCAAACCACACTTTCTCAGCAATTATGTGATGTACATTGCTAATTGTATCATGGTACAATTATTGTAGAAATCAACTATGAGGGAAGATCAAGATAAGGAAGATCCTTCACCTATTGAATTTTATAGGATATGTCACACTAACAAGTATGGTATCATGAGCAAGGAGTCGGAAGAAGCATATGTAAACAAATTTACCTCATTTCATTGCAGCAACCTTGTTAAATTTTCATTACAGTACTGAGAAAAAGCGTTTTAATCATGCTGCAGGTAAACATGCTTCTCAAAAAAATGGGTCCCCACCAAGAACATGAGCCCGCAAAAACAGATTTGCAAATAGTTGAAGAAGTACTCAAGGAGAAATTGGCGAAGAAGAACTCGAGGAGCACATTTCTCACGAGCTTGGGTCTGTCAGCTGTATACAGGAAATCTAGCATATCATCTTCACGCATCAAAGAATTGGAAGAAAGGCGAACATCAATCAGTAGAGTCAGCTGAAAAGTACAAGATAGAAATGGAGCAAAAGCTAAAGGCCCAGCAAGAGAAATTTGCAGAAGCTACAAGGAGGCAGCAAGAACAACTTGAAGCTCTAGAGAATTCCCATCGAGAGAAGTCTTCACAATTTGAATCTAAGCAGCAGGAAATGCAAGCCATGCTAAATTACCTCTTACGAAATACGCAATCATCCCAGCCCGACTAAACATAGCGAACTGTTATTCGTGCACAGAAGCTTTCCCTCGTTTTTTCTGTGTACTTTTTTTTATTTTTTCATGTGTACTCTAAGTGCTCGTGTTATAATGAAAATATAATTCATTTGTTTTATTCACCGCATTTGAAATATTCAATTTTCCGTATATTTATTTTTGTTGAAATAAATGCCGTGACGAAAATTTCAAATAATTCATCACGGCCTAAATGTGGTCCTGCATGTCAGAAATCCGGTGGGTCCCGCATGTCAGCAAACCGGTGGGTCCCGCATGTCAGCAAACTGGCGGGTCCCACATGCCAGCAAACCGGAGGGTCCACATGTGAGCATTTCGTGGACCCTTTTGACATCATGCCTTGTCAGCAGAGAACGGACCCACATGTCAGCATACACGTCAACAGACACGTCAACACACACGTCGATTGCCACCTAAACAGCCACTTGTCAGCATCCACGTCAGCATCCACGTCAACAGCCACGTAAACGACCACATCATCTTCATTGACCAACAGGTCAGCAGCTTTGACCGGTCTAAAACAGGTGACGAACCAATCAATGACATAATTTTTGTCACGCATTCCGTTCATCGGTGACAAATTTACGAATTAACGGTGACTAATAATGTTGTCATGCATTCCATCAATGCGTGACGCGAAAAAACGCGTCACCGATTATGCATAATGCGTGGCGCGATTTTGTCGTGGCGTCACTATTTTGTAATCTGTGACGCGGATTTTGTGACGGGCCTAGTGACGCCCTAATATCGTCACGAAGGGGTAATCCGTGACAAATTTCATTAATACGCGACAAAATGACCGCGTCACAAATAGCCAGTTCGGTTGTAGTGAAACAAGATGGGGATCGACTATAGAATTTTCGATAGAAATGAGCAAACTTGAATTAAATGTATGAACCCAAAATACCCGTTTCAGAAAAAAAAAGTTCGATATGAAATACCAAGAGAGACACGGTGGATCTCCATGTCGAGGCCGTGTGGTCTTGTCCAGGCGACGCGAAGTGTCGTGCATTCATTCCTCCAGTGACAGCGCGTGTCTACCGGGCTGCTAAGGCTGCTCGGAGCTGCGAGCCTGCGACTAACTGATGACGAGCTAAGAGCATCTCTAACAGAGCCCTCAAACTCGGACCCTCAAAAACATTTTAAGGTTCAACTTTTTTGAGAATTCTACTCGGAAGAACGAGCAACGCATAGCAGAAACCGTAAACAGAACTGGAAATATTTTGATTTTGGCGGGAACAAACTAGAGTTCTTCCCCGATTCATAGCATAGATGCGTTCATCACCGATCCATACATAATTAACATAGTTCTACACTAATCCTTAAGCTAAACTAGATTAATAAGGTCGCCGCCTAACCCTAGTGCCAAAATTTGGCTCACCGGTGCCTCGGATGCGGCGGCGACGCGGCGGAGACCGACGACCTTCAGTCCTCGTCGGAGACGAGGTCGATGATGTCTTCGGCGTCGGCCTCCCAGAAGGCCTTCTTCTCCGCGGCGAGCCGGTTTGCCTCCAGCCCTTGGTGGAGGAGGATCGCGTCGAGCTCCTCGTCGCGGGCGACCTGAGCCTGCCTCTCCTCCGCCTCGCGCACCGAACGAAGCAAGACTTGAGCCATTACGGACTCAAGCGCCTCGTCGGCGACGAAATCCTCCGGCGCCACGGAGGACTCGTAGGCGGCGCCGTCGTAATCCTCCGCCGGACGAAGTGCCTGCAGCGCGGATGAGGTGGAGGTGCTGCCGTTTGAGCTCCCCTCGCCATTGAACAGCGCGACGCGGCGGCGGGACTCGCGAAGCCGGTCGAACTCGTCGACCTCGCGGCGCCAGAACCCCCTCGGCACCGGGAGGTTGCGGTTGCTGAACCCGCGGGCTCCGCGCTTCCGCCCGCCATCGCTAGCCACCGCTTGCGCCCGCCGCTCCTCCGAGTAGTCGCCGTCGAATGGGTCGCCGCCTCGCGGCGGCGTCGAGGTCGCGCGCTTGCGGCTCATCTCGCGGCTGCGGGCGGCGGTGGATCTGCTCCGGCTTCGACGGATTGCTCGTCGGAGAAGAGAGAGGGGCGTGGCGGATTTCACGTCGGCGGCAGCGGCGGATAAGGTTTACGACCTAGAAATGGCCTTGCGTCTGGCATAAATAAGGATCCCCGCGCCGCCCCTACGGGCGCCGTTATCCCGTTTACGGGCCGCATCCTGTTTACGGGCTCTGCTATGGGCTAAAAAACGGCGAAGCCCGTAAACTCGCCGGAGCTTTACGGTTTTCCGCGCGTTTGAGGGCTCTGTTAGAGATGCTCTAACATCATAACACTCCCAATTTGTAGGTGTAAAAAATACAATTAGAGCGACGCGACCATGGCGTCCAGGGGCGTGCTGCCGCCGGCGGCGCCCTGATCTCCCCCCTCCAGCATCCTTTCCGGCCGCCGTGAACAGATCCGGTAACCCCATAGCGCCCTCTCTCCATCCAGCTGCTCGGCATGTAGGGGCTCGGGCTGTTGATGCCGCGGTGCTCCCGGAGCTTTCGGCCTCGTCCTCATACTCGCGGCCGCGCTCACCCTGGCCTCGTCGTCGCTCAACGCCTCTTCTCGCGCCGCCGCGCTAGCCGCGGCCGTCCTCGCTTCCCGCAAGTCTGATCCCTCCGTTCGTGGAAGGATGTTTGTCAACCGCTCGTCAAAGGCTGATATCCCACAAGTATAGGGGATCGTGTGTAGCCTTTCCGATAAGTAAGAGTGTCGAACCCAACGAGTAGCTAAAGGTAGGATGAATGTTCTCTCAAGTTCTATCAACCACTGATACAACTCTACGCACACCAAACGTTTGCATTATCTAGGAAATAAAACCAGAGCAATAATACGGGTATGAGAGATAGCTTTACAAGATAATAAATACAAGAGAGTAAATGTTAGTGTTGCAGCAATAAGATATACTAAGTAAACATAAACTAACTGTACCATGAGTGTGGAAAAATGGTGGTAATTGTGGTGGCTTTGTCTAAGATTAATTAGTGAAGATATTGGTTTCATTGTATTCGATGCAGTTTTCTAAGTGGGAGAGGCTAAATATACATGCACTCCACTACTTGGGATTACAAGTACTATATGGTTGGATTGTTAGCAAACATCCGTAAATACTAATAATGCATTAAGGTTTCCCCAACCATAGCCTTAAGCTTAATGGTCCTCTTACTCCCATACGTGCAACTAACCGGTTTGAGTCGATCCATGCGCGCACAAATATAATGGACACCAAAGGACAGTACCATATCAACATACAACTCTAATGAACCTCATGCATTCAACAAAGCAATCAAAAGACAAATAACTACGCAAACATGTCATAGATCATAGGATAAATATTATAATATCAAACACCATATTTACATAGGACGGTACAGAGGTTTGTGGGAGGATGAACCACTGAATACAAGGAGGAGTTGGTGATGGAGATGGCGGTGAAGACGGTGGAGAGGGTAGCGAGGAGCGCAGGGCGGCGGCGGCGCCAGCGGCGGCGCGGGGAACTCCTTCCCTGCCGTCGGCATCATGGGGGAGCGCCGCCCCTTAGCCTCCCTCCTTCATGGCTTCTTGGGAGCCCTCCCCCATGGAGATGGCATCCATGGGGGAGGCAAAAACGTCGCTTTGGTGGCTGGAAATTCGTGGTTGGAGGAGTCCTGTACGAGTTAGGTTTCCTTCCTTTATATAGCTTCTCGGATTTCCGTCACCCCCTTTTAGGGTTTCACCATATTGGGCCCCCAGGTCGCGTCCGACCTCCGATTGGGCTGTTTTCGGGCTTAAACTTCTCGTATGAAAATTTGTGACAACTTTCTATTTGTTTTGATTTCGATTTGACTTCGTCTTCGGGGGTCAAACTGACGATCTCTATAAAAAGTTCTCAAACCGATTTCAGGAAAGTCCCAATTTGAGTCCAACAAGGTTTCCTCTTGTATTCTTGATAATTTCTACACATCAAAGAGTAAAACAAGAACATTGTGCACTTTTACAACCATTAGTAGGTTAGTCCAAATAAATAATAAACTTAATATAAAAACAAGTGCTAAAATCATAAAAATGGCATGAACCAATCAAAAATTATAGATACGTTTTGGACGTATCAACATCCCCAAGCTTAATTCCTGCTCGTCCTCGAGTAGGTAAATGACAACAAAATAATTTTTGATTGTAAATGCTATGATCAGGTCTTTAACAATTGCATGATGTATGGATAATAAAACTTAGCAATCATATTACCCAATGAAAAGTATCAACCAACCAAGAGCTCATAACATGAAATTTATAACATCAACAAGATTGTAATGATCATAATAAAGCATGGTAGAGTGGTATCTCGCTTGCTTGAATTTGTACAGCAAAACATAAATGCCCGGGCACCTCTGAGTTCAAAAGAGGACTAGAAATAAAGATATCAAAGATAAAATCATCAAAGTTATACCGCAGTTAACAGTATTCTGGGACAAGCACATTACACTAAGAATGACAACTATGCTCTCAAGAAGGTGATCAAAGAAAGATGGTGACTCACCAATAAAGTAAAAGATAGACCCTTCGCGGAGGGAAGCAGGGATTTAACATGTGCTAGAGCTTTTCATTGTTTTGAAAACAGAGGTAAAATTGTTTTTGAGTGGTGATTGTTTTGTCAACGAATGGCAATAGAGTTCTTGTTATCTTCCATACTAAGCAAGTTGAGAGCGGTTCCGAATTATTTAAAAACAAGCATTTATAATATGCATCTTTATATTTGTATTCATAACTTGGCACTCCTCCCAAACTTTACTTTCACAAACCATGACTAACCGAATCCTCGGGTGCCCACCAACAATCACATACCATGGAGGAGTGTCTATTTTTTACTTTCTCAAATCTTTTGATATTATAGTGGTCTAACCAGCCCTTTGCAATATTAATGACGAGCAGACGAAGCATGCAAGTCGATGGTCTAACCAGCCCTTTGTAAGATTTTAAAGGTAGCACATGCAAATTTACTTGGATGGTTTGAAATGCCATACATAGGTATATATGGTGGACTCTTTGGGATAACTTGGTTTTTAGGGATTTGGAAGCACAACCAGAAATACCGCTTAGTACATGTGAAGGCTAGCAATAGACTGGGATGTCGGCCCAATGAGGACCGGGGTGTGCATAGCCCACTCCCTACAGGCCTCGCCCGCGAGGGATTCGTCAAAACGACTAAGGACCAAGCTACCGCTTGGAGAGACCCTCGAGAGGCATCTCCTCTTGAGGGCCTGAAGGGGAAGCCAGGGCCTGAAGAGGACCCCGCACTTCAAGAGACTCCCCAAGGCTCAACACGCCTGGAGAGAGGTCAGCAGGAAACCTCCCCACAGGCCACCGCGGCCCTGTGGAGACACTTCGCGGCTAAGCAAGCGCTGCAGGGCGCACATGGCCCCTGCAGCAGCCGCAGGGTGACGCGAGCATCCCAGTTGCCGTTCAGGTGATAAAGGAGTCAACAAAGCCGCGCCGCCTGCGCCAGGACAGCCAGGACTTTCCTCTTTGGTGATAAAGCGGCTGGACGGCGCAACGCTCCAAGAAGATCGTCATCGTGGGCTCCACCACGACCTCTGCCGCGCCTGCGAGCCGCTCTGCACCGTCTGCAGCATGTCGGCCACGGCGCGCAACTTTAGCACGGATGGACCGCGTCCATGGACGGATGAACCGCGGTGGACTCCCGCTCCTTCGCGCCACCGGCATGTGGGAACCCACCGGCACGAGGATGGAGCCCGGGGCGCCTATAAAAGGAGCAGAAGCTCCACCATAGAGGGGGATTGATCTCCAGTCGGCTGATTGCTTCCTAGACCAAGGGAGCCTTAGCCAAACGCATAGGATAGCCAACTGCTGGAGGAGGAAGACGACCATTGTGTCCCTCTCCAAGCACTAAACTGCCTCAAGAGAGCCCTCGGCAAGCTCATTGTCCTGTAACCTTCACAGTGCAATACAGACAAGCAGGAGTAGCGGTGTTACCTCCTGAGGGCCGTGAACCTGGGTACGGGCCGGTGTCCATCTCTGGCGTGGTAGTTCTCCTCCAGGCCCGGCGAGCACCGTCGTCGTGCCTCTCGAGGATTGTTTGACCTCCGCGTTCAGCCCCCCCTTCGAACCTCTCTTCAGGGTGTGGCTACCCCTGTTCCGTGGGAGTCACTCTCCGACATTTGGCGCGCCAGGTAGGGGGCTGAGGCGCGTCTTCGACCTCCGAACTCCGCGCCATGACGGACACCCGCGCGACGCGCGCCAACCGGCGTGCCTCTGAGAGAGCTCACACCGAGCCTGGCACTGCTCCCACCCGCGGCCGCCGTGGTCGCCCCCGCACGGCCGAGCGCGCTGGCACCGGCCCGCGCGTGGAGGAGCCAGAGAGCGAGGAGCACCGCGGCGGAGACCAGCGCGACGACGAGGACCTCTCTGAGCGCCGTGAGGACGCTGAGTCCTCGCACCCGTCCCGGCGCCAGAGCGTGTCCACGCGGGAGCACCACGAGCCCGCCCCGCACACCGCGCTGCTCATGGCCCAGGAGCTCCTCCACTACCGGCCAAGTGCCGAGGCACACGACCAGTGGTTGGACCGCCTCCACCACCTCGTCGACATCGCAACCACGCGCCCTGCTCCGTCGCGCTCCATCGTACCCTCCGGCCCTGCAGGGGCGGCCGCACCAGGTGCGCCCCCACCGCCACCAGGACCACCTCCGGCCGCGGCACAGCGGGCTCCCTCCCATGCTTCCTCGCCGCACGATTGCCAGATCGTGCAGCGCACTGCGCCTGACGCACGTGTGGGCATGGAGCGACGCCGCGACCTCCAGAACCGCCTCGTCGAGGAGCTCGGCCAAGCGGGGCAACAAAACCGCAGGGCCCTCCAGGGAGGAACGGCCACCTACGCCACTGGCTGCATGGCCTTCACGCGCGCCCTGCGTCGTGTGGTCTGGCCGCAGAAGTTCAGGCCAGCGCTCCCCAAGGGCTTCGACGGGTCCACCAACCCTCTCGAGTTCCTGCAGCTCTACACCACCTCCATCCAGGCCGCAGGGGGAGACGACAAGGTCATGGCCAACTGGTTCTCCCACGCCCTCAGGGACTCCGCGCTGTCCTGGCTCCTCAACCTGCCTGAGGACTCCATCGACTCCTGGGAGGAGCTCTGCAGGCAGTTCGTCGCCAACTTCAAGGGCACGTACGAGCGCGCACTCACCCACAACGACTTGCGCGCTGTGGTGCAGAAGAAAGATGAGACTCTTCGCAAGTACATCCAGCGCTTCAGCCAGGTGCGGAACAAGATTCCGAACATCCCCGACACCCAGGTCATCGCTGCCTTCCGCGAGGGCGTCACGAACCGCAGGATGCTCGAGAAGCTCGGCATCCACGACAAGCTCACCTCTGTGGTGAAGCTGTTCGATCTGGCGGATAAGTGCGCCAAGGCTGAAGAGGGACTCCTCTTCGTCAAGATGAGCGCGCGGGGGGACGACCCTGGCGAGGGGTCCAAGAGCCACAAAAAGAAGGAAGAGCCCAAGCGCAAGGCCACCGCGGTCCTCGCGGCAGAGCCTGACGCGAAGGGCTCCCGCAGGGGTTCTCCCGAGCGCGGCGACAAGGAGGTGGACCACCACCCGTTCTGCGTCTACCACAACAGGCGCGGCCATGCCACCGAGAACTGCCACGACCTCAAGAGGCTGAGCAGGGAGCGCGAGCGCGAAGAAGCCAGCGGGAGCCGCGGCAGAGGCCGCGGCTACCGCCGCGACAGCAGAGGCGGACGCGCTGGCGGCTACCAGAGGCCGCAAGGCACTCAGGCCAACGCCGCTGAGAGGAACAACAACCTCCCCGACGAGGAAGATGGAGGCTACCAGGCCCCGAGAGGCGCCATGGCCTGCATCCTCGGCGGGGCTCAAGCACCCAAGTCGAACAATCAGTTCAAGCAGTTCGCCCGCGAACTCAACGCCGCGCTCCCGAGCACCGAGACCTCCAGACCCCTCAAGTGGTCCCAGTACACCATCGCCTTCGACGCCAAGGACCACCCCAAGTTGACCAAGACTGTTGGAACCCTCCCCCTGGTCTGCTCCCCCACCATCAACAACATCACCGTCTCCAAGACACTCATCGATGGGGGAGCGGGCCTGAATGTCATCTCTGTCGAGACCTTCGAGACGCTTCAAGTGCCCTACGAGTGGCTTATGCCCTCCAGGCCGTTCACGGGCGTCACCAGTGGTTCAATCGAGCCTCTGGGGCAAGTCCGCCTCGCGGTCACCTTTGGCACGCAGAAGAACTATCGCACGGAGCTGATCGACTTCGATGTCGCCCACATCGGCCTGCCGTACAACGCCATCCTCGGCTACCCCGCCCTCGCGAAGTTCATGGCCGTCACGCATCACGCCTACAACATGGTCAAGATCCCCGGCAGCGCTGGCACCATTGCCATCCATGGTCATATCCTGGACGCCACGCGCGCTGTCGAGAGCGCCTACAAGGCAGCCGCCATGGCTTTCCCGGCTGACGAGGACATGGAGCCTCTTGAGAGGCCCAAGAAGAAGAAGCAAGTGTTCTCTCAGGAGCAAGCTGCCACGAAGAAGGTGTCGCTGGACACCACCAGCTCGGGGGCTGAAGGCTCGGGGGCTAGCGTCACCATAGGCGCTGCCCTGCCTCCCAAATAGGAAAGCGCGCTCCTCGCCTTCCTTCGGGCAAACTCTGACATGTTCGCATGGACTCCGTCAGATATGTCCGGTGTACCAAGGGAGGTGATCGAGCACCACTTAGCCGTGTGTCCAGACGCACGCCCCGTCAGGCAAAAAGCACGTAAGCAAGCCCCCGAGAAGCAAGCTTTCATCGTCAAGGAAGTAGAGAAGCTCAAGGCGGCAAATGTCGTCCGTGAAGTCGCGCACCCCACTTGGCTCTCCAACAGCGTGGTTGTTCCTAAACCCGCTGGAGGAGGCCGACTCTGCATCGACTACACCGATGTCAACAAGGCCTGCCCCAAGGACCCATACCCTATGCCGTGGATAGACCAGATCGTGGACTCCACCGCTAGCTGCGACCTCCTTTGTTTCCTGGACGCCTTCTCTGGTTATCACCAGATCAAGATGGCTAAAGAGGACGAGGAAAAGACGGCATTCCTCACCCCTTGTGGTGTGTACTGCTACACATGCATGCCCTTCGGCCTGAAGAACGCAGGAGCCACTTTCCAGAGGCTCATGAGGATAGCCTTGGGGGCACAGATGGGCAGAAACGCTGAGGCCTACGTCGATGATATCGTGGTCAAGTCTCGAGAGGGGGACACCCTCTTGAGGGACCTCGAGGAAACCTTCGCCAGCCTGAGAAAGGTGAACATCAAGCTGAACCCCGCCAAGTGCGTCTTCGGGGTCCCTTCAGGCAAGCTCCTCGGATTCCTCGTGTCCCACCGTGGCATAGAGGCAAATCCTGACAAGATCAAGGCCATAGAGGAAATGCAGCCTCCCCGCCGACTCAAGGACATG
Source organism: Poa annua (assembly GCA_026929855.1). Classification (NCBI taxonomy): domain Eukaryota; kingdom Viridiplantae; phylum Streptophyta; class Magnoliopsida; order Poales; family Poaceae; genus Poa; species Poa annua. The sequence goes on from CM049436.1 coordinate 12,212,489, forward strand.
CAGCGCTTAGCGGGCTGCATGGCCAGCCTTGGCCGTTTCATCTCTAAGTTTGGCGAGAGAGCCCTGCCATTTTTCAAGATCATGAAGAGATCGGGCACGTTCAAGTGGACCCCTGAGGCGGACAAAGCCTTCGAGGACTTAAAAAAATATCTGGCCAGCCCTCCAGTCTTGGTGGCCCCCAGGGCAGGTGTCGTGGGATTGTCACGGCAGATGTTTCCGGGTGGAAACTTGAGTATGGGGACATAGCGACTTCTGACATCGGGAGCTTGTCTAGCACGGCGTGGGGAAACAAGGATTTACCCAGGTTCGGCCCCTCGTCTCGAGGTAAAGACCTACTTCCTGCTACTGCTTTATTGATATGGGTTTCGAGGACTCGGCGCCTTAGCTTCCGGGTCCCGAGGTTACAATGGTGGTACTTGCGATCTGGTAAAGCTTGTCTTTCTAAGGACCAGGAGACCCCCTTATATAGGCGGCGGGTCTCGCTGGACATACAGGCGTGATCCGGGTTACAATCGTACCCGGACTCTAAATCCTCTAGGTCTTCGCCTCCTTTAGCAGGACTCCGTCTTGTACTTGGTCTCCAGCCCTCTAGACTCTTCTTGACGTGCGGGCCAAGACTCACGCAGCGTACCGACTCTCATGAATCCCGGCCCACACATTCTTGCTTAACCCGGCCCAGGTTCTCACCAGGCCGGCGGGTCTTCTCTGTCGGTGCGCCTACCGGGTTACGACCCCCCCAACAGTAGCCCCCAGGATAACTTGGACATCGGAATTGACTTGCTTCGCCTCACACTCTAGGGTATAATCTCGGGGAAGCTGTCACTTCTTTTGTCCGGGTTATCATCTGAAAAACAATAAACAACTTATTAAGCAAGCGAGCACACAGGTGTCGGTTTGGCCGGCTCTTATTGGCGGCCCGTTCCTAACCCGGTCATCGCCTGCCGACTCCCACTTCCAGACTTAGCAATTTTCAGCTTTCTTTATGCTTCCTCGAAGACGTCGGTCAACCTCCAGGGTCAACGACATTTTTAATGCTTATCCCTTCGCGAGAACCGAGGAGTCGCGCGTCCGTCTCGGGAACCCAAGATTCTGTCAGGTACAAAATCTGGCACCACAGATATGGTTCCTCGAGGTCATCATTATCCTTGGATTCTTCCTGTTTTGCCCCTAGGTCAACTCCCACTTGGGATATAAATAAGTGGGGACGGGGAAGAAAGCGACCATTTCCCCCGCGCGTCCCCACTTCTTCTTCTTCCTCCAGCGCCGCCACTGTCACTCCCAAGCTCGAGCTCTCCAATCTTCGCCGGAGCTAGCTAGCGCCACCGTTCTCTTGCTTCTTCTGCTCAAATCCAGAACCGTGCCGCAGTTATCCCCGCAGCCATCTCCTCGCATCCCACTTTTAGATCTAGGTCTCGGCAACTTCTTTCAATGGGGAAAAAAGTTGCAAGCAAGGGCCCCGCCGCCGCCGCCGCGGCCGCCGCGGCTAAGGCCAACCTGAAGAAGGCCAAAGCTGCCGCTGGTGCCTCCGCTTCTGGCGCCGCCGCCGCAGCGCCTACTTCCGGGAACTGGACTGGATCAACCGTCTCTGTCGCCAAGCTGCAGGACTTGGTGGATTCCGGCGATCTTCAGGCCCAAGACATCATCCACTGGCGCGCCCCGGGTAACGAGGTCGTGCCGGCTCCTCGAGATAGTGAGGTAATAATATTTGCCGATCACCTCAATCGCGGCTTCAAACCTCCGGGTTCCCTCTTTTTCCGCACTCTGCTCGCTTACTACGGCCTCAGGCCTCAAGACTTGGCCCCGAATTCGATTCTTTCCCTCTCCAACTTTACCGTTTTATGCGAAGACTATCTTCAAATGGAACCCTCTCTCGACCTCTTTCTTGAATTTTTCTATTGCAACCCACAACGCTCCTCTGCCACTCTTCCTTTGAACATCTGCGGAGGAGTCGCGATTCAACGTCGCCGAGACTCCCTTTTTCCGGCTCTCAAACTTAACAGCCACCCTCGAGCCTGGCAATCAACCTTTTTCTATTGCAAGGACACTTCTCCCAAGGGCCAACCCAGACTACCGGGTTTCCGCGCTGAACCTCTCGTGCTAGGAGAATCAACCAACTCCTACGCCAAAAACCGCGCGGCTTTGGCCCCCATTCTTTCCAGGATCCGAGCTCTCAAGGCCCACGGCCTCAAAGGCACCGACCTGGTCAAATGCTGGGTCGGGTGGTGTATAAAACCACTATCCATCCGACCCAAGCTTATCTGCGACTACACCAACATTCCCTCTGATTGTCTCCGGTTCACATTTGAAGAGCCGGACGATGAAGAAGTCATCCGAACTTCTAAGAAACTTTTGTCCGAGTCTATCGCTACGATAACTCTAGACGGGCTCCTCCCCTTCAGTTCCGAGAACCCGGCTCCAAAGGTACTTAACTTGCTCCCCTCTAACTCTTATACTTCTTTCTTTTTATCCCTTCTGTATTTCAATAACCCATCATGAACTCCTCTGTTCCTTCCTCAGGCCACTGAAGACTGGTGGAACGCCGCCGATGAAACGCCCGTCTCCTCCGACCAAGAAGATGAGTCGGATCAAAATTCAGAAGAAGAAACAGGCGAAGGTGAGCTTGACTCCATGGACCGGCTTTGGAAAAAACTCCTAGAAGCCGATCTTGAAGACGACATTTCTTCTCATACTCCCCACATTCCAGGTCAAGGTGAACAAGACTCCCTCAAGGCTCCGACACCTCCTTCTCCACCAGCTGGAGCAAAGCGGGCCCGTAACGCGGTACAATTGATACCACGCTCTCGTTTCATCAATCTAGAAGCTGCTTCCGGGTTTCAAACTTGTCCGTCTGCGCAGGACAAGGAAGAGGTGACACCTAAACGTCCAAGGACTCGCTCGTCCGCATCTTCCGACGAGCTCTCCTCAGGTATCCCAAACAGTCCTTCTCCCCGCGGGAGGAACGCTCATCAGACTTCCCCCGATGCACGTTATCCTTTGGCGGGCTGCCTCCGGGTTTCTGAATCCCGGTCTATGTCCTGCTCTTCAGGTTCCGGTTCAGAGGCTCTTCCCTCCGACTTTGTCATCAACAAGGGGTAAGTCTTAATTTTATTTTGCGCCATGTCTTTGCTTTAGCCCACTTACTATTCCTCACATATCTTTACACTTTCCCAGAGCCCAAGCCGTCCTTAGTGATGAGGAAACCCCTGATGTCATCACAACCCCTCCAGCTGAGCCTGAAGTTGAAGAGACTCAAGCTGAGAAGCCGTCTGACCCGACTCTCCCTGTTCCAGACTCTTCTTCCCCTCCGAAGTCGGATCTTCCTGTCATTCCGGAAGAACCGGATGTCGCTGTAACGGGCACCGGCTTTCAAGATCCCGCCGCGCCCTCAACTTCCGTGGCGAAGGTCTTTGAGCCGGAACTTAAGGCTGGGGAAGGGCCCGCTACCCGTGCCGCAGGCAAGGAACAGGTCAAGGAAACCGAAGAATCGGACTCTGAAGATGAAACTCCTTACAACACCTTGGAGTTTCCAGAACTTTTTGAGAGAATCCATAAGCGACTCTCCAGGGTGCGAAAAGAGGAATCTCAGCTGCGCAACTATCTGCATTTCCGCTACCAGGTATGTTCCCTCTAGTAGTCCCCAAGTGCTTAGACTTTACTTAGGTAAATGCTTAGTACTTGCATGATAGGGAACCTGTCTCAATAGGAATGTTTCTTTGAAGTAGTCCCCAAGAGTCGGAGCAGTAGCTTGCTGCGCTCCGGGTCTTTCTTACTAACGAAATTTTTGCAATGAGTAGTCCCCAAGAGTCGGAGCCGTAGCTTGCTGCTCTCCGGGTCTTTCTTGCTAGTGAACTTTTTTGCAATGAGTAGTCCCCAAGAGTCGGAGCAGTAGCTTTCTGCGCTCCGGGTCTATCTTGCTAGTGAACTTTTTGCAATGAGTAGTCCCCAAGAGTCGGGGCAGTAGCTTGCTGCGCTCCGGGTCTTCTTTGAGATACCATCATTGCTTCATAAACTGCTTCCTGATATGTTTGTCTGTCTTGATAAATATATGTTCCCTCTGCAGGAGTTTTCGAAAGCCACCGCCGAGAGCAACAGCGAAACACGCCATGAACTTGCGCGCCAAGCCGGCCTTCGTGAGAAGGCTGAGGAACAGCTGAAGCTTCAAGAAGAAGCCCTAAAACGGCTTCAAACTGATAATGAGGCTTTGCAGAAGAAGGTGCACGAACAAGAGCTCGCCATACAGGTGAAGGCTCTTGAACTGCAAAGAGTAATCTCCGAGTTGGAGAAAATAAAGAAGCTCGTTCATAACTTGGCCGTTGCTGTCTTCGGTGAGTCTTCTTCTTACCTTTTCTTTCTTGTATTGCTTTGTCCTCGTAGGTTTCCTTATCCTCCGTTTGCTCCCTGCTAGGTCCGGCTCAGGGAGTGACCATAAAGGGAACAATTGAGAAAATTCAGGCCATGTATGGCGTCACCCGCCGACTCTACTTCGGCTGCGCCGAGATGATCAAGGCGTCTACTTCTTCTGGGGAATGTCCTCCGGGTCTTCCGGATTTTCTCGCCGCCACCTCTGTGGTGCCTATGCTGATGGAGCGATGGAAGGCGTCTGCCTGTCGCAAGGGTGCTATCCGTACACTTGCATTGGCGAAGGCATACTACCCCAACCTTGACCCGGCCAAGCTCACAAAGGGCTTCCCTGAATTCCAGCCTGATGGCACTGAGACCTCAAAAATATATGGGAAGCTCGTGAAATCCGTTCGGCGTCCGGCTTGTCAGATTACCAATGGGTCGGCCCTAAACGAGTTCCAAGCTGCTTATGACGAAGACAACCATGCCATCAAGGAGGTCCCGCCGGAGCCGATCAACTTATGGAAGCCGGTAGAAGAGGCGCCGCAACTCTTCACGCCCTTCACAACAAGTGCGAACCCCTCAAGCTCAACTCCCGACATTCCAGCTCCCTCTCGTCCCTCCGATCTTGACGGCTTTGAAGCCTTGTCTTCGGTCGTTTTGCAGAGGCCACGAGGCGGAATTACAAAGGATACGAGGGACCCTGGGCAAGGATCTGCGTCGGCTCCTCCGCACCAATAGACCGCCCGGATGTTCCGAACGCCGACTTATGTACCGGCTTACAAACTTTCGACCTGACTTAAATTCTTGTAACTTTATATTGTGCTTCATGGCCTGTAATAGGTTAGATCGAAATACTCGCTATACCTTTTGATGCGCCTTCGCGCGCCACTGCTGTAATGTAACATGTCTATAAATGTCTTACTTCCTTGGTTTCTTTTACCCTTTTGGTTTCTTTAGCTCTCTGCATAGCCGGGTTTCTCGTGACTTCTGTGTCTGAAAACCCGGAGCAATCAGGGTCTGCTAAGTCCCCATGGGCCTCATAGTCAGATTGAAAGCCGGCGTTTTAGCATCTGGTCATGTATGAGAATGCCATCAAGCTAGCAGGCAAGAAACCAAGAATAATTGTGGCTTCTTTGCCGGGTTGTGAGTTTACAACTTACAACTTTCTTAGTTGGTAAGCCCCCAAGACCCTGATCATATAAAGAATAAGGAACTGAAAACACAATACTCTTTTCTTCTTAGAGGTGCCTTCCTCACTTTATTGATCATATAATATGTACATAGCTAGCAAGCCGCCTCATTAAAAACCTTCCAGTCCCCTTAGGTACCCTGGTAAGGAAAAGAGCGCGTCTGAAACCTGCTGCCTTTAAACGAAAGAGATACAAAAAGGTGGAGCCCGTCTCATCCGGGGGCTCACAAAACCTAAGTGTAGTATGGTCGAAGTTCTGCTATATTCCAAGGCCTGTCGTTCTCTGTCAACGGGTTCCTTGTATGGTCTGTATTGTTTCCTGTCCTTGTAGCTTGTTCTCTAGCATCCACCAAGTAATAAGACCCGTTGTGCAAGTTCCGGCTTACCACGAAAGGGCCTTCCCATGGGGGAGTTAGCTTGTGGAAGCCGGTCTTGTTCTGTGCTAGCCGTAGGACCAAGTCGCCTTCCTGAAAGGTTCTTGACTTAACCCGGCGGCTGTGATAACGCCTCAGGTCTTGCTGGTATATGGCTGATCTTTCCAAGGCCAGCTCTCTTGCCTCCTCCAGCATATCAACTGAATTTTGCCGGGCTTGCTCGTTCTCAGTTTCAACATAGTTTGCCACTCTCGGGGAATCATGGATGATGTCACTGGGTAACACGGCTTCCGCCCCATAAACCATGAAGAAAGGAGTGAAGTCTGTCGATCTATTTGGGGTTGTGTTTATGCTCCAGACGACTGATGGGAGCTCCTCTTCCCAGCACCCGGCGGCTCTGACTAACGGGACCCGGAGTCTTGGCTTGACGCCTCTTAGCAGCTCCTGGTTTATCCTCTCCACTTGGCCGTTCGACTGAGGGTGTGAAACTGAGGCAAGGTCGAGCCGGATGCCGTTCTCTTTGCAAAATATCTGCATCTCTCCAAGCGAAAAATTTGTCCCGTTATCAGTGATGATGCTGTGAGGATACCCAAAACGGTATATGATTTTCTTCAGGAACTTGACAGCTGTTGCCGCTGTGCAACTGTTGATGGCTTGCACTTCTACCCACTTTGTGAATTTATCCACTGCGACCAGTAGGTGAGTCTTTTTATTGGGTGAAGTCTGGAAAGGTCCCACCATGTCCATGCCCCAAACTGCAAAGGGCCATGTTATTGGGATGGTCTTCAGGTCTTGAGCCGGAATATGAATCTGCCTTGCGTATCGCTGGCATCCATCGCAAACCCGGGCTATATTTTCTGCATCAGCCAGAGCGGTCAGCCAAAAGAATCCATGCCTGAACGCTTTAGCAACCATCGATCTTGTCGACGCGTGATGTCCGCAGTCTCCTGCGTGAATTTCCTGAAGGATTTTCCGGCCTTCCTCTGGAGAGACACATCGTAAGAATACCCCGGACGTGCTCCTCTTGTGTAACTCGCCATTGATGATAACGTAGCCCTTAGCCCGGCGCACAATCTGTCGTGCTAGTACTTCGTCTTGAGGTAATTCTTCCCTCTGCAGGTAAGCTATATACGGCTCAGTCCAGGACGGTGTTTGATGTACGGCTGCGACTAGCTGTGATTCCGGGTCATCAGGGTTTGCCAACTCTTCTTCTGTTGGCAGCTTGACCGAGGGATGATGTAACTCGGCGAGGAACACGTTTGGAGGTACCGGCTCTCTGCTAGAACCGAGTCTTGATAGGGCGTCGGCCGCCTCATTCTTTCGTCTGTCGATATGGTCGACTTAGTAGCCGGAGAAGAAGCCGGCAATACGATCTACTTCTCGCCTGTAAGCCGCCATGTTGGCGTCTTTTCTATCCCAGGTTCCTGAAACTTGCTGAGCCACAAGGTCAGAGTCTCCATAGCACATGATTCTTTTGACGTTCATCTCTCTAGCGACTTTCAAACCGTGTAACAAGGCCTCATACTCTACCACGTTATTAGTGCATGGTTCGAAATGTATCTACAGGACGTAACTCAACTTGTCTCCTTTTGGCGAAGTTAGTACAACGCCGGCTCCTGAGCCTTCAAACTGCTTTGACCCGTCGAAGTGCATAGTCCAATGCTTGGCGCTTGGAGGCGGAGGTAAGGGGTCAAATTCTGTCCAATCATTGACGAAATCCACCAAGGCCTGTGACTTGATTGCTGTTCTTGGCTCGTAGTTGATATGATAAGGCCCCATCTCGATGGCCCACTTTGCGATCCTGCCTGTAGCTTCTCTGTTTCCGATGATTTCCGCTAAGGGAGTGGAACTCACCACAGTGATTGGGTGTTCCTGAAAATAGTGAGGCATCTTCCGGCTTGCCATAAACACGCCGTATACCAACTTCTGCCACTGCGGGTACCTCTGCTTGGACTCTGTGAGAGCTTCACTAACATAGTAGACCGGCCTTTGAATTGGGTACTCCTTTCCTTCTTCTTTGCGCTCCACTGCGACCACAGCGCTGACGGCTCTGGAATTTGCGGAAACGTACAACAACATCGGCTCCTTGCTCGTGGGGGCCGCTAACACTGGAGCTGTGGATAATGTCTTCTTTAGGTCTTCGAAGGCGTCATCTGCCTCCTGGCCCCAGACAAACTTATCTGACCTCTTCAATAGTTTGTATAGTGGCAGAGCTTTCTCTCCCATCCTTGCAATGAACCGGCTCAGGGCTGTGACACACCCTGTCAGCTTCTGGACATCATTAACACACTCCGGCTTCTTAAGGTTCATGATGGCCTTAATTTTAGCCGGGTTAGCTTCTATCCCTCTTTCTGAGACTATGAAACCCAGTAACATGCCAGCCGGAACTCCAAATACGCACTTGGTCGGGTTTAACTTCATCTGATATTTGCGCAGGTTGTCGAAGGTCTCCTTTAGGTCATCCAGGAGTGACCCGGCTTTCTGTGACTTGATCACGACATCATCGACATAGGCATGCACGTTGCGACCGATTTGGTTCTGGAAACAATTCTGGATGCACCTTTGGTAGGTGGCACCTGCATTCTTGAGGCCAAAGGTCATGTTTTTATAACAGAAAGCACCGAAAGGGGTGATGAACGACGTCTTCTCCTGGTCGTCAACATTGAGCTTGATCTGATGATACCCGGAGTATGCATCCAAGAAACATAACAACTCGCTACCGGCTGTGGCATCGATGATCTGATCTATACGCGGCAATGCAAAGGGATCTTTCGGGCAGACCTTGTTCAAGCTGGTGTAGTCAATGCACATGCGCCACTCTCCGTTTTTCTTCAGGACTAGGACCGGGTTAGCCAGCCATTTGGGATGGTAGACTTCCATGATAAACCCGGCTGCAAGCAAACGAGCTACCTCTTCTCCAACAATCCTTTTCCTCTCTGCGTTGAGACGACGTAATCCTTGCTTTACCGGCTTTGCCTTTGGATCAACATGTAAGCTGTGCTCAGCAAGTTCACTCGGGACACCCGGCATGTCTGAAGGAGACCATGCGAAGATGTCCCGATTCTCACGGATGAACTTGATGAGCTCGCTTTCCTATTTCGGGTCCAAGTGGGTCCCCACTGAGAACTGCTTGGAGGAGTCCCCTTCTTCGAAATCAACCATCTTTGTATCTTGAGCTGATTTGAATTTTTTCTTCTCTTCCTCATGAGCCGGCTTTTCCAGCACACGCTTATCTGTCGGGTCTACTTGAGACTTGTAGAACTTGAGCTCCTCCTCTGAGCAAGCCTGTTCTGCCATGATAGCATCCCCGTTGTCACACTCTGCAGCCATGGTTTTGCTTCCCTCTACTGTGATTATTCCCTGGGGACCTGGCATCTTAAGCTTGAGGTACACATAACAAGGCCGCGCCATGAATTTGGCGTAAGCCGGCCTCCCGAATAGAGCGTGATACGGACTTTTTAAATCAACAACCTCAAACGTCAGGAACTCCGACCTGAATTGCTCTTTGCTCACACCGAACGCCACCTCAAGGCTGATCTGGCCAATCGGATGTGCCGACTTCCCTGGGACTATGCCGTGGAAGATTGTAGATGTAGGGGTAAGGCGATCTTGGGTCAGACCCATCCTTCTGAAAGTATCGAGGTATAAGATATTGATGCTGCTGCCTCCATCCATCAGGACTTTATTCAGGGAGAACCCGTCCACTTGTGGTGCCACGACGAGAGCCAGGAGACCCGGATGTTCGACTGCTGGAGGGTGATCCTCTCTACTCCAAGTTATAGTTTGCTCTGACCACCTCAAGAATCTTGGAACGGCTGATGCCACTGCATTGACGGCTCTTGCTTTTAATTTCCTGTCTCTCCTGGACGTACTGGTGGTGAAGACGTGATACTGTCCTTGACTATGAAGTTCTTTCGGGTTCTGCTGATATCCGGTTGTGACTTGATTCTGTTGTTGACTGGACCCGGCATTATTGTTTGGCGGTCCGTTTGACCCAGCCCCCTGTCCGGGTCCCATCGAGTTGCCGTTGTTTCCATTGAAACCGATGTTACCTCCGAAGTTCCCCTGACTCCTCTGGCCTTCCTGCTCATGTCTCATCCAGGCTCTGATGTCCGCGCACTGAGCTAGCGAGTGATTGGATGGTCTCCCGTTCTTGCTGTGTTTTGGACATGGCATGCTGTACATCTCGCTGAAGTTCGAGCTTCTCGGAGGTCCTCCTCTAAAGTTACCACCGGGTCTAGGTCCCCTGTAACCCGTCGTCTGGGTTGTGCCCACGAACTCTGAATTTCCGCCCTCATAGGGACGCTTGTTATTTCCGTTCTGATTGCTATTACTCTGGCTTGGGTTTGGGTTACGGCCTCCGCTGATCCGGTTGTTCCTCTGTTGTTCCTCTGTTTCGCCCGGCCTCTTATCCGTGGCTACATATTTGTTCGCTGTTGTCACCACTTCCCCTATTGAGATGTTGTTGCAGGCCGGGTCTTCCCTCATACGTCCAAGTTTGTGGGTCAACGGCTCGAAGCCGCAGTTTTTCTCCATGTACGATATAGCTGTGTGTGCCGAGATGTTGAGAGATGACTGCAAGATTTCCGTAACCCGGCCCATCCATTGTCTGGCTGACTCGGTTTTCCTCATGACGCATCGATCCAGGTCGGCCTCAGTGTACTGTTTCTTACAAGTTCCGGCGAAGTTCTTGATGAACGCCGCCTTCAGTTCCTCCCATGAGTTGATACTGCGTGGCGGGAGTCGGTCTAGCCAAATTTTAGGTGCTCCTTCTGCTAACATAAGATACATGTAGCGTGCACACAGATTCGGTGAAGCGTTCTTCATGTCCATGGCCATGCCGTAACTGCTCAGCCATGTTTCTGGATTCATGTTCGGCTCGTAATTGCACACTTTGGTCGGCTCTTTGAATTTTTCTGGAAACGGCTCCGCCCTGATGGCATCTGACAAACACTTTGGTCCCGTCAAGTTTGAAGTTGAGCCCCCTGTGTAACCCGGCGCAGGAGAAGGTGCTGCGGGAGTCACTATTCCGACTCCTGGTGCTCCAGCTGCTCCGGCTCCCGTTGCCGGTGGTGCTGCCGCCGCAGCTGCACGTCTTGCTCTTGAACTATTGACTATTGACTGAGCCGCAGACACGGCCGGCTGTGGCGGCTGGATTACTTGCTGATTTTGTTGTTGGCCTCGTTGGCTTACTGGTCCGAGCCGGTTCTGGATAGATCTTGCTGCTTGTGGTTCTCCGTGCCGGCTCCTGGTACGATTCCTTTGTGGTTCTGAGTTGAATGCTTGCGACCCGCGCGGATTATTGTCCTGTTGGACCACAGCAGTACGCAGCAAATCCACGGCTCTCCGTGCCTCAATACCGGCTGGCGAATTGTCGAATGGGATCTGCTGTAGCGCGTGTGCAGCTGCAAAAACGTTGTCAACCGGATTATTATAATGACCCGGGGGAGTAGTGAACCTGGGAGGTGGCGGAGGTAGTTGTTCTGCGGCTGTTTCCCCGGCTCCGGCTCCTCCCGCTGGATTTCCTGCTCCTCGTAACTCGGCCTGTGGGGCGCCGGCTCCCATCACCGGATTAACCGCTGCTATGGGCGCATTGGCTGGCGTCGTCTGATATTCCAAGACTTGAGGCACTATGGTGTTGACTCCAGTCGGCAAGGGTAGCCGGCTTCCGCGCCTTCTACTCTGCACCGCAGTTAACTCGTCCCTTCTCCTCTGGAGGGCGTTTCTTTCGTCTTGTAGCCTCTGCTCCTGCTGGGCCAAAGATCGTTCCTTCTCCGCTACGCGCCGGGCTTCATCCGCGCGCTCCTGGTTCGCCCTAGCCATGGCTCGCTTTAAATCTTCCAACTCCCTCTGTATAGCTGAACTGGTGTTTGTTACTTCTCCCGGGTTCTGAGCCGGGATTCCCGATGCACCGGCTCTCGCCTGATCGTTCACCGCGGTCAGGATCGGGTTTGTGAACGCTGTCCCGGGTGCTGGCGCGTGTGTCTGTACTCCCACGCCAAAAGTTGGTAAAACGGGTCCGGTGTTGGGGTGTAGTGGGAGGTACGCCGCTGGTGGCATGCCGAGGTTGCTCTGATCCCAAATTTCTCGATCCCGTCTGGCGGTTCTTTCTGCACTTGTTTCACTACTCACGGATGCTTCCACCCCATCGGTTTGCTGAGCCGCCGTCACCACGTGAACTGTCATGTGTCGTGCGGGTCCCGGGGATGCCGGGTGATCTTCTTCTTCGAGCCCAAATCCCCACCGGTCTTCAAACAGCGGCAGAATTGACTCGGTATCCGTATCCAGATCGGACACGTTCGTTGGTATTCTGACGGAATCCTGTAGTGCTTGAATTGCCGCCTCTTCCTCGATAGTCATGACTTCGCACTCTGGCGATCCAACAGATTCTTCTCCATCCGACTGAGCCACGGTAGCTGACCCGGATTCTGACTCGAACTCCGGCTCATACTGCTCTGAGCCGGCTCCTGTGGTTTGGACCACGCCGACGAAAACATTGATCTGACCGAAGGCGATCATAGATCCGGTTTCCAACCGATCTGCTTCTTCCTTCCAACCAAAGTCGTCCACGATCCGCTCCCCTCCCGGGAGCGTGTGGATCTGGCCGATAGCTAGGTTTTCCATACCGCGCCGCGCTTCTCCACAAATCATGATGTTCTTGGCCGCAGGCCCCACGGTGGGCGCCAACTGTCGTGGGATTGTCACGGCAGATGTTTCCGGGTGGAAACTTGAGTATGGGGACATAGCGACTTCTGACATCGGGAGCTTGTCTAGCACGGCGTGGGGAAACAAGGATTTACCCAGGTTCGGCCCCTCGTCTCGAGGTAAAGACCTACTTCCTGCTACTGCTTTATTGATATGGGTTTCGAGGACTCGGCGCCTTAGCTTCCGGGTCCCGAGGTTACAATGGTGGTACTTGCGATCTGGTAAAGCTTGTCTTTCTAAGGACCAGGAGACCCCCTTATATAGGCGGCGGGTCTCGCTGGACATACAGGCGTGATCCGGGTTACAATCGTACCCGGACTCTAAATCCTCTAGGTCTTCGCCTCCTTTAGCAGGACTCCGTCTTGTACTTGGTCTCCAGCCCTCTAGACTCTTCTTGACGTGCGGGCCAAGACTCACGCAGCGTACCGACTCTCATGAATCCCGGCCCACACATTCTTGCTTAACCCGGCCCAGGTTCTCACCAGGCCGGCGGGTCTTCTCTGTCGGTGCGCCTACCGGGTTACGACCCCCCCAACAGCAGGCGAGCACCTGAAGCTGTACCTCTCAGCCACCCCTCAGACCGCAAGCGCCGTCTTGGTGGTCGAGAGGGAAGAGCCTGTCCTCCCCAAGAAGAGCACTGCCACTCCAAGCCCAGAACCCCCCGACAAAGACCCCGTCGAAGGAGCAGCCTCCACAAACCCACTGCCAGGCCCACCGCCTCAAGTCGAGTCTGCTCCCCCCACCCCTGTCGAGACGCCTCCACAGGCAGATCTCGACAAGGGCCCTGAAGAGCCTCCACAGAGGGCTGACGCTGCGCCACCTCGAGCAACCCTCGTCGAGCACCCCGTCTACTTCGTCAGCACAGTGCTGCGGGACGCTCGCGAGAGGTATCCAATGCAGCAGAAGCTCCTCGTCGCGCTCCTCATCGCCTCCAGGAAGTTGAGACACTACTTCCAGGGCCACCCCATCACGGTGGTTACTGCCTTCCCCCTGGAGCAGATCCTGCACAACCCCAACGCCACTGATCGTGTCGCAGGATGGAACATCGAGCTGCAGCCATTCAACTTGCGCTTCGACACTACGAGGGTCATAAAAGGAAGAGCGCTGGCTGACTTCGTCGCCGAGTGGACCGACCCAAGCCCTGAGGAGCCTCGAGAGGCAGAAGCCGAGCCCTCGGGAGGCACAGTGCCTAGCCACTGGACCATGCACTTCGATGGAGCCTTCGCTTGCCGCAATGGCGGAGCAGGCGTTGTCCTAACTTCGCCCAAGGGTGACAAGCTATACTATGCTGTCCAGCTGTGCTTCACGATCGATAAGATCTCCAACAACATCGCCGAATACGAAGGCCTCCTCGCCGGCTTAAGGGCCGCCATCGCTCTAGGCGTCAAGCACCTGCTCGTCAAGGGAGACTCCCAGCTGCTCGTCAACTTCTCCAACAAGAGCTACACGCCAAAAGACGGCCACATGGCCGCATACCTTGAAGAGGTCCGCAAGCTCGAGAAGCACTTCAGGGGCATGGAGCTCATGCACATCCCGAGGAAGGAAAACCAAGAGGCTGACGACATCGCCAAGCGAGCCTCACGAAGGCAACCCCAGCAGGCCGGCGTCTTTGAAGAGAGGCTCGCCAAGGCATCCATCAAGCAGCCTCGAGAGGCCACAGCCGCAAGCGCAGATGAAGCGCTCCCACCACCTCCTGAGTCTGGGGCGCCTGATTGCGGTCCCAGCACAGGGGAGCGCCTGTTGCTGACGGCAACCCACCAGGCCTCAGGCTGGATTGATGAGCTCAAGGACTACTTGGTGAAAGGAATCCTCCCTGAAGAGGATGCTGACGCAGAGCGAATCGCTCGACAGGCGAAATCCTACTGCATCCTCGAGGGAAACCTCTACCGCAAGCGCCCAAATGGTATCGCGCTCAAGTGCGTCCCTCCTGAGGAAGGCCGAGAGCTGATCAAGGACATCCATAGCGGGGAGTGCGGCCACCACTCGTGTGCGCGCACCCTCGCAGGCAAGGTCTTCAGGAGCGGCTTCTACTGGCCTCAAGTGCTTCAAGATGCGGTCGCCATTGTGCAAACCTGCGACGCCTGCCAATTCCACGCCAAGCAAATTCATCAGCCGGCGCTGGGGCTTCAAACCATCCCGCTCTCCTGGCCGTTTGCGGTCTGGGGGCTGGACATCTTGGGCCCCTTCCCAAGGTCGCAGGGGGGCTATGGCTTCCTCTTCGTGGCCATCGACAAGTTCACCAAGTGGACCGAAGTTGAGCCAGTGCGCACCATACCAGCTGGGGTCGCGGTGAAATTCATCAGGAGCTTGGTCTGCCGTTTCGGCGTGCCCAACCGCATCATCACCGACAATGGCTCGCAGTTCACCAGCGGCATCTTCCGAGCCTACTGCGACAAGCTCGGCGTCAAGTTCTGCTTCGCCTCGGTGGCTCATCCACGCAGCAACGGTCAAGCCGAGCGAGCGAACGCAGAAGTCCTCAAGGGCCTCAAGACCAGGAGCTTCAACATCCTCAAAGGCCACGGCAAGGGCTGGATCGACGAGCTCCCTTCAGTGCTCTGGTCCATATGCACAACTTCCTCAAGGCCTATAGGCGAAACGCCCTTCACCCTGGTCTACGGAGCTGAGGCAGTCCTCCCCGCAGAAATCAAGCATGGATCACCACGGGTCCTTGCCTTCAATGAGGACATCCAAGAGCGCCTCCACAACGACGACCTGCTGTTCCTCGAGGGACTGCGCCGTCAGGCCGCCCTCAGAGCGGCAGGGTACCAGCAAGACCTGCGGCGCTACCACAGCCGCCATGTGCGCTCGCGCAACCTTGAGGCGGGCGACCTCGTCCTCAGGCGAATCCTCTCCAGGGAAGGCCTGCACAAGCTCTCGCCGATGTGGGAAGGTCCCTACAGGGTCTCCCACGTCGCCAGGCCTGGCGCAGTACGCCTCGAGACCGAAGACGGCATCCCCGTCAAGAACCCGTGGAACATCGCGCACCTGCGCAAATTCTACCCGTGATCATTGTCACGCCCGTGATCATTGTCACGTCAAGACATCTGGCTGAAGAGGCAGCTTACGGCTCCACCTCCAAGCATCTTTTGTCTCTAGAGGTTAAAAAAAAAAAAGCTCACGGCTTAAACCTCCAAGCCCAAAGGCTTCTCTCGAGGGTCAACCCTCCGAGCTCTCCATATAACGAGCCGCCTCAGGCCGTTGAGAGTCTCTGCCACTAATGGGTGGTCCCCATGCCTCGACATGGTCAAATACATTAACTTGGCAACTCCAAGCATAATGAAACAATTTCGTTCCTAAGTGAACAATGCGCTACGGCGCCGCTATGTAATATTTTGGTGGTGAGTTTATTTCAGCATTATTTTCTTTGTTGAAAATGGGCACTTATATCTCTCCACATGAGCACCTCGCAAGCGGGGGCTGAGTACGGTGCCAGTGCCTCAAATGACACACCAGCAGCACTGCAAAACCCAAGGATCCGAGCTCTGGCTAGAGGGCAAGCCCCCACAAACACGCCATCTCTACAAAGGACCTTGGTACTCTCTCTCCTCGCAAGGAACGCCTGAGGGGACCTATAAGCGCGCATTAGTCCCTGGTACCGTGCACAAGCGTTTGGGTTTACCCCTCTAACATCTACAGAGAACAAGCGTCTTTACAAGCCTGAGGAGGCGGCAGGGCAAAACCCTTGAAGAGGACCTCCTCGCCAGGCTAAAAAACCTCTACAGGGCAAAAGTCTCGAGAAGCTAAGTCACACACTCGTAACTCGAGAACCTTTTTCTCCCCAAGCGCACGTTTGTCCCTCGAGCGATTTCATTTTTCCCTTGTGCTTCATGGACTACTCGCACGTCTAAGGGGGGCGCTTGAGCATCGCGACTCAGGGCTCTTACCTCTCCAAGCCTTAAACTCCCCCCGGCCTTGCTGAGTCATTGCTCTAGCATACCGCAGTGGCGGAGTCATAGCGCGAAGAGATGGGACCTAACGACGCAGAGAAAACATAGACATGAAAATAAGGCAGAAAGGGCCTCTCGAGGGGCACACAAGTTAACATCAAGCACTCAAGGAATACATTACATGCTCAGAATGCATAGTGTCTAAACACAAAACTGTTTCAGATACGCTCCCGCTGCTTCGTGAGCACGCAAGCCACATCCGCGGTGTCCACAGCCTCCGTCACCTGCTTGGCTGCTGAGCCCGCCTGCCCCTCCACGTCCTTGACGAGGGCGTCCAGTTCCAGGACAGACGCCCTGCGACCATCCTCCGCCTGGCGATAGGCCTCCTTGGCGCGCTGAAGGCGGGCCGCGAGCTTGGAGTTGGCCTTCTCGAGCTCCGCGATCCGCTTGGCATCGGTAGCGTGCTTGGCCTTGAAGCGGTCCTCCTGCTTCTTGGCCTTATCGCGGTACTCCTTGGAGGTGGTCCGCCTGAACTCCTTCTCGCGCTCCGCGAGGGCCGCCTCCGCCTCCTTCTTCTTCTCGGCAAACCGCTGCTGGAAGCGCTCCAGGGTTTGCTTCTGGGCGGTGACGTTCTCGTCATGCCTCTGGAGCGCCTGAGCCAGGTCTCCCTCGCGCGCCTCAAGCTCTTCGCGCTTGGTGGCGAGCTCGCCCTCCGCCTGGAGCCGCTGCCCGTCGCGCTGCAGCACGTCCTGCTCCCTGGAGGCCAGCAGCCGCTCGCGCTCGGCAAGGCCCTTGCGGTCCTCCTCCAGCGTCTCCTGCGCGACCCGATGGGCGGAAAGGAGCTGGGACTCTAGCTGGGCCAGCTCGCGACGTTTCTGCGCCAGCGAGCCCTCCATAGCTTCACGCTCGGCCTTCACCTCGGCGAGGAGATCGGCGGCCGCGTTGCGCTCGTCCTGGAGAGGGGCAAGGAGCTCGTCAGCGTCACGGATGGCCCCCTCGCGGACCTCCTTGGCGAAGCGGACGGCCTCCTCGCGAGCGGCCTGGAGGGCCAGATCCTCCTGGCGGCGGGCCTCGACCGCGGTATGGAAGCGCGCCCAAGCCCCCGCAAGCTCGTCGCGCTGCTGGGTGAGCTGAGCGTCCTCGAGGGCAAGTTGCGCCTCCAAGCCCTCCAGGGACTCCCTCACGGCGCGGAAGGCAACCTCGCGGTGCCCCTTGCTCCAGTCCCAGCCGCCAAGGACCAGGTCGCGGCATGTGGAGGTGCCTGCCCCTGCGCCGAGCCTGGAGAACTGAGCCTCTGGGCGTGCCTGGGGGCTAGACCGCGTCCCGTCCATCGCGGCGCCCAAATTGGCCTCTCCGACCTCGCCGCCCGGGCGCGTCACCTCTTGCGCCTCGCCCCCCGCTGCGGGGCGTGGCGGAGACAAAGAAGCTCCCCCTGCAGATGTGCCCGCGCTCGGCGGGCCCTGGTCTGTCCCGGCCTCTGGCTGCGCGGGAGGCGTGGTCGCGCGAGGTGGAGTGGGCTCGCGCGCCGGAGTTGGCTCGCGCGGTGGCGTGGCCGCGCGAGGCGGGGTAGGGGCGCGAGAAGGGCTAGCAACCCGCTCCTCCTGCGCCTCCACCACCATCGGCTCGGGGGGCGGCGCAGCTGCCTCCGCCTGAGGCGCCGCTGTCCCGGCTAAAGGCCCAGCTGCCTCCGCTTGAGGCATCTCTTCGGTTGGGCCTGTGGGGGCCGTCTCCACAGGCCTCGCGGCCTCTTCAGCCACGACCTCAGCCGTGGCTCTCTTCACCTCAGCCGCCTTGCGAAGCTTGCGACGCTTCGCAGGCACAAGGTCACTGGCAAACACCAGGGAAAGATCTTCAAAAATAGGTGGAGAGAGAAAGAACAAGAATCGATCGGCTGAAAGCCTAAAACACTTACCTGGACTCCTTGGCGCCGGTGTCGACCCACGCCAAGCCTGGCGAGCGCCAGGAAGGCTTGGCCTTGGCACCTGACCCCTCCGGAGGCGCCTCGGCTTTCCTCTTGGAGGGGACGTCTGACGGCCTCGCCCCGGACCGATCCACCGCCGCCTTGGAGCGGAGCTCGCGACGCCCTGGCGAGGCCTCCTCGTCAGAGGCCTCCTCCTCGGCCTCCTCCTCCTCCACGTGGCGCGAGGGCACCACCACGAAGGCGTCGTCGTCATCGCCTGACGAGATGTCGCAAATCTCGCCAGTAAGGGGCCCGGCCCTCGAAGAGGACTCCTCCCCTGCTGCGGCCTCCTCCTCGCCCTGCCCAGCTCCTGAGGCAGAGGGCGTCTCTGCCCCCTCCGCCTCATGCACCACCGGCACAGGCACCATTTTCCCCGCCGGGCCCGCCGGGGTGAACGAGGGCATCCCCTCCAGAATGGCCAGGCGCTCGGTCATGTTATACTGGTGCAG
Organism: Poa annua; assembly: GCA_026929855.1. Taxonomy (NCBI): domain Eukaryota; kingdom Viridiplantae; phylum Streptophyta; class Magnoliopsida; order Poales; family Poaceae; genus Poa; species Poa annua. The sequence goes on from CM049436.1 coordinate 12,231,397, forward strand.
AGGCCGGAGCGTGATGGGGAGCACATCCATGGCTGGCACCGCCGGGTTGATGAAGAGCGCGGACAGGACGTTGTCGACAGCATCCTTGTCGTTGTCCTCGCGGTGGAGCCGCATCTTGTCCTGGGGTCCGGAGTACATCCACATGGGCGTCGCGTGCGCCTGGAGTGGAGCGATGCGGCGTGTCACGAAGTCCGCAACAATGATCTGCCCCGTGAGGCCCTCCTCCCGAAGGTAGCTCAGGCGGCCCATCAACATTGCGTTCTGCGCGCCGCTAAAGGGGGCCTTGCCCCAGTTTGAGTTCTTCACGGGCGGCGCGTCAGGAACCTCGAGGAAGGCGCAGGGCTGCTCCACCCCGACTAGGGGTGGGCATATTAACCGATGACCGAACTACCGAACCGTAATAACCGGGACCGAAACCAAATAGACCGAAACCGAAAAACTTGATAAAATATCGGTCATCGATTGTAGAAAACCGAAATAATATTAGCTAATTCGGTCTCACGCGTCAGGTACCCGAACAGACTGAATTAACCGAACGTGGGCCTATGCTATAGAAAATTCCAGCCCATTCTTATTTTGAAGGCTTCACGATTGCTTATTTTCTATTTCCTCTCAATCGCACGTACTAGGCAACCGTACAAGCCTACAGCCCATAGCCCAACGCTCGCTCGCATGTCGACATTTGCAGTTCAAACCACGGCACCAGACCCCATAACCCTGCTTTACTCCCTCATTAACTTCCTGGGACTGTAAATCGGTACTATCGGTTGGAGCCGATGACCGAACCGAAATTTTCATTAACCGAATTTCTCGGTTACTGATTCTCTAGAAAACCGATCGGTCACCAGATTTAGAAAACCGAAATAATCTGAAACCCGATAAACCGAACCGATCGGTTCGGTTAACCCGAACGCCCAGCCCTAACCCCGACGAAGAACCACCGCTGGCGGAAGTCGTCCACCTTCTTCGTCACCGAGGTGATGGCCTTGCCCTCGCTCCACGACATGGGGATGTAAACGCTCCCCATGCCATCCACGATGCGGAACGAGACGCATCCGGAGCGCTCATTCTTCGCCGTGTTCCGGAGCGCGTAGAAGCACCGGAAGAGGTCCACCGTGGGCTCCAGGCCCAGGTACGCCTCGCAGAGGTAGGCGAAGATGGCGAGGATGAGCACGGAGTTGGGGTGGAGGTGCAGCAGCTGGATCTGGTAGAAGGCCAGCACCCCCCTCCAGGAACGGAGAGAATGGCGGCACCAGCCCCGCAGCGACACAGTGCTGGAAGACGGGGAAAAACCCTCGCGGGCGTTTCCCGTGCGCCGCGGCCTTGAGCACGGTGGCGGCGTGCTCGTTGGTCCGGTCCGCCACCAGGAAGCGGACCTTGTCGAGGGCCTTGTCGTTGACGCGCACCCCTAGCAATGCCGCGCCGTGCGCGGCCTCGGCAGGCGCCGCCTGCGAAGAAGACCCCGCGGCCGCCTTGCCTTTGTTCTTGGCCGGGCTCATCGTCGGAGAAGAGGTGAGCGCGGCGCGGAGAGAAACTGGAGGAGAAAAGAGAAGAGCGCGCCGGAGAGCAGGAGCGGAGAGCTCGGGGCGGATGACTTCTGCGAGAGAAAATGGGAGCAGTAACGGCTCCCTGCTCCGGCGCGAGGGCTTTATGTCCCGTCGAGGGGCAGTTACCGGGGCGTGGTGGGACCCCCCACGACGCACGCCCCAGATCGTGCGCAACCGTTACTCGCCTGAGTGACGCGTGGCTCGGCCCGGCCGGACACTTTGGGCCCACGACGCTTCGGCTGCGGTCATGGGCTCAGCCGTGCCCATCGCGGGCCCGGGGGCTACTGTCGGCCCAATGAGGACCGGGGTGTGCATAGCCCACTCCCTACAGGCCTCGCCCGCGAGGGATTCGTCAAAACGACTAAGGACCAAGCTACCGCTTGGAGAGACCCTCGAGAGGCATCTCCTCTTGAGGGCCTGAAGGGGAAGCCAGGGCCTGAAGAGGACCCCGCACTTCAAGAGACTCCCCAAGGCTCAACACGCCTGGAGAGAGGTCAGCAGGAAACCTCCCCACAGGCCACCGCGGCCCTGTGGAGACACTTCGCGGCTAAGCAAGCGCTGCAGGGCGCACATGGCCCCTGCAGCAGCCGCAGGGTGACGCGAGCATCCCAGTTGCCGTTCAGGTGATAAAGGAGTCAACAAAGCCGCGCCGCCTGCGCCAGGACAGCCAGGACTTTCCTCTTTGGTGATAAAGCGGCTGGACGGCGCAACGCTCCAAGAAGATCGTCATCGTGGGCTCCACCACGACCTCTGCCGCGCCTGCGAGCCGCTCTGCACCGTCTGCAGCATGTCGGCCACGGCGCGCAACTTTAGCACGGATGGACCGCGTCCATGGACGGATGAACCGCGGTGGACTCCCGCTCCTTCGCGCCACCGGCATGTGGGAACCCACCGGCACGAGGATGGAGCCCGGGGCGCCTATAAAAGGAGCAGAAGCTCCACCATAGAGGGGGATTGATCTCCAGTCGGCTGATTGCTTCCTAGACCGAGGGAGCCTTAGCCAAACGCATAGGATAGCCAACTGCTGGAGGAGGAAGACGACCATTGTGTCCCTCTCCAAGCACTAAACTGCCTCAAGAGAGCCCTCGGCAAGCTCATTGTCCTGTAACCTTCACAGTGCAATACAGACAAGCAGGAGTAGCGGTGTTACCTCCTCCTGAGGGCCGTGAACCTGGGTACGGGCCGGTGTCCATCTCTGGCGTGGTAGTTCTCCTCCAGGCCCGGCGAGCACCGTCGTCGTGCCTCTCGAGGATTGTTTGACCTCCGCGTTCAGCCCCCCCCTTCGAACCTCTCTTCAGGGTGTGGCTACCCCTGTTCCGTGGGAGTCACTCTCCGACATGGGAAGCGACAATTCAAGAGAGCAATAACCGTAATAATCATGCTTGCGACAAAATAAAATTAACGGAGGCATAAAAATGATACTAGAACTCTGAGACAAAATAAATCATCAAGGCTTAATTGACTCTTTGTTTTCAGTCATATACATGTGTGAGAATGTGCCAAGTCGATTCAAATTAATTATTCAGAGGAGAATACCACAATGTCATACTCTTCTATGAACAGAACAATGCATGTTAAGATCAAAATGACATAATATACACTATTAGCTAGTTGAAACTAACCATAAGAAAACATAAACTACTAAATAATATCATTTACACATCATTTTTAAGTTTACCAAACTTTAAACCACCTCTTCAAACAGGAGATAAATAAAAGATGTGACGATCAACTTATTTTAATATAAACCCTCCAAATATTTAACAATGAAACAAGAGAGTGTATCATATAAGAATTAACAGCTCTAAACAAGAGATGCATGAAAAACAGTAGCTAAAAGCAAAAAGAATACTCAACGAATATAAGTGAAGAATACGAGTATTCATAAGAAAAAGCGGAGCGTGTCTCTCTCCCACAAAACAATGCTAGGATCCATTTTATTCAGAGAATGAAAATAACAAAACAAAATAAAAGCAAACAGACGCTTCAAGTAAAACACATAAGATGTGGCGGAATTAAAATATAGTTTCCCTAGAGATGACCTGATAGTTTGTTCCCCAAGCTTAGACGCTTGAGTCTTATTGAAATATGCTTGGGTGACCCACGGGGGCATCCCCAAGCTTAGGCTTTTTCATCTTCTTGATCAAATCATATCATCCTCTCTCTTGATCCTTGAAAACTTCCTTCACACCAAACTCAAATTAAACTTCATTAGAGGGTTAGTGCAATCAAAAATTCTTATATTATTCATGGACACAATCATAATAATGATCAGCCACTGGTATTTTGTGGAACAAAAAGATCCACTCAAAAACAGCAAAAGAAGTAATGCAAAATAAATGGCAGAATCTATCAAAAACAGAACAGTCTGTAAAGACGAATTTTTTAGAGGCACTTAACTTGCTCATATTAGAAAACTCAAAACTAATGAAAGTTGCATACATATCTGAGGATCACGCACAAAAAATAGCAGGTCATTTTAATTTTTCTGTGAACTCTTACGACTTAAACGGTGGACAGCAGAAAACTGTTCCTGTGCAGGAATCCAAATCTAGCATCAACTTACTACTAGAGGCTTTACTTGACACAACAATGCGATAAAATAAATATACAAATGAATTGCTACAGAGATAGGCATGTTCCTTGATTCAATATAAAAGAAAATAACAGGAATAAAAAGTGGGTTGTCTCCCATAAGCGCTTTTGTTTAACGCCTTTCAGCTAGGCACCATATGTATCAACTAAACTAAATGGGTAAAACTTGGTACTTTATTTTTGATAAACTAAGAGACCAGAGGCTAAGCAATACTTAAACATGCTAGCTACAGCAGGGAAAACTCTAAATAAAAATCAAAAGTAAAAACCAAATGAAATCAAAATAGAGAACCAAACAAAGAAACAAAACAAAAGAAACTATTTTTGTTGTTTTCAATTTATAAGTGAAAGTAAAGCAATAAAAATGAAATAAAGAGCCTAATAAAACAACAAAGATAAAACCAAGACATCTAAAAATAACTATAATATAAGTTAGGACATATCATGTGGACGGGTAATATAGAGTATAAACGAGATAACCTCATGTTAGTTGATGAATAGGGGGATGTCTCGGGCATCCCCAAGCTTAGATGATTATATCTTCTTGAATATGTTCTTGGGATGCACCTACACATCCCCAAGCTTGATCTCTTGCGTCTTCTTGCTCATCTCAGGTCACCATATTGATTAGAACTTATTAGCTACATACAGATAAAACTTCAGAAAACTTATTAGTAGGGTTAGTACTCATTAAATAAAATCCACTCATGTTAAAGTATTGTCAAATCTCATAATATTTATTAAACATTAGCCACTGTAATACCAAGGTTTATTATTATTTCCGTTGTCCGTCGAAAAACTAAGGAAACTTTTGAACCCTATTTATATAATATTAAATAAACAGAATAGAAATCTGCCAAAACTGAACAGTCTGTAAAGATGACACTAAACGAGATAGTTAGGTAGCTCAAATCGAAAAACTCAAAACTAATGAAAGACAGACCATAATCTCAGGTTTATGCACAAAACATTTCAGGTCAAAATACTATTCTGAGATTTATCACGATTTTTTACAGTGAAGCACAGGAATCTGTCTAAACTGAAACTGTCAGTAAAGATCGAATTATTAGACCTATCTACGTACCTCAAATCAGAAAAGTCAAAACTAATGAAAGTAAGGTGATAAGTAGTACTTTGCACTCAAGAAATTTCAGATCAATATCACGTTCTGGTGATTTTAAACATTTTATACGGACAGAAATCTGTTTCTAGTCTAGGCAGCAAAGGGGCAAACTTGAATCATAAACAAACTAGAAGTTATCTATACATTATATTTTTATGGTACAGAGGAGTATGTACAATGTATACACAATATATACAAATAACTGAAAAGCTGACATGGAAAGAATTGTTTTGGTTTCATAGGCATGAACACAAGTGTTCAAGGTCGACCCCCATTTAACCATTACTTATCTTTCCAATCACTTTCCTTTTCGAAAACGTTTTTAGATAACAAGTAGAACTAATTTTTTTTGTAATTCGCATTCCCTATCCATACTAAGATAGAGACCAACTTAAAACTGAAAGTAAAAACTACTTAAAGATAAAGCAAACAAGTGCACACAACAATATTCACCCACACGCTATTGCTCCTCGGCAACGGCGCCAGAAAATGTCTTGATATCCCACAAGTATAGGGGATCGTGTGTAGACTTTTCGATAAATAAGAGTGTCGAACCCAACGAGGAGCTAAAGGTAGGATGAATGTTCTCTCAAGTTCTATCAACCACTGATACAACTCTACGCACACCAAACGTTTGCATTATCTAAAAAATAAAACTAGAGCAATTATACGGGTATGAGAGATAGCTTTACAAGATAATAAATACAAGAAAATAAATGTTAGTGCTGCAGCAATAAGATATACTAAGTAATCATAAACTAACAGTACAATGAGTGTGGAAAAGTGATGGTAATTGTGGTGGCTTTGTCCAAGATTAATTAGTGAAGATATTGGTTTCATTGTCTTCGATGCAGTTTTCTAAGTGGGAGAGGCTAAATATACATGCACTCCACTACTTGGGATTACAAGTACTATATGGTTGGATTGTAAGCAAACATCCGTAAATACTAACAATGCATTAAGGTTTACTCAACCATAGCCTTAAGCTCAATGGTCCTCTTACTCCCATACGTGCAACTAACCGGTTTGAGTCCTCAGGTTTCTGTCACTCCGGCAGAACTACCCCCTTCCTTTGCACATACTACTAACCCTAGGGTGTTGATCCATGCGCGCACAAATATAATGTACACCAAAGGACATTACCATATGAACATACAACTCTAATGAACCTCATGCATTCAACAAAGCAATCAAAAGACAAATAACTACGCAAACCTGTCATAGATCATAGGATAAATATTATAACATCAAACACCATATTTACATAGGACGGTACAGAGGTTTGTGGGAGGATGAACCACTGAATACAAGGAGGAGTTGGTGATGGAGATGGCGGTGAAGACGGCAGAGAGGGTAGCAAGGAGCGCAGGTCGGCGGCGGCGCCGGCGCCGGCGCGGGGAACTCCTTCCCTGCCGCCGGCATCATGGGGGAGCGCCGCCCCTTAGCCTCCCTCCTTCATGGCTTCTTGGGAGCCCTCCCCCATGAAGATGGCATCCATGGGGGAGGCAAAAACGTGGCTTTGGTGGCTGGAAATTCGTGGTTGAAGGAGTTCTGGACGAGTTAGGTTTCCTTCCTTTATATAGCTTCTCGGATTTTCGTCACCCCTTTTTAGGGTTTCACCATATTGGGCCTCCAGGTCGCGTCCGACCTCCGATTGGGCTGTTTTCGGGCTTAAACTTCTCGTATGAAAATTTGTGACAAATTTCTATTTATTTTTATTTCGATTTGACGTCGTCTTCGGGGGTCAAACTGACGATCTCTATAAAAAGTTGTCAGACAGATTTCAGTAAAGTCCCAATTTGAGTCCAACAAGGTTTCCTCTTATATTCTTGATAATTTCTACACATCAAAGTGTAAAACAAGAACATTGTGCACTTTTGCAACCATTAGTAGGTTAGTCCAAATAAATAATAAACTTAATATAAAAACAAGTGCTAAAATCATAAAAATGGCATGAAACAATCAAAAATTATATATACGTTTTGGACGTATCAAAGGCCACCATGACAAGCTTTCAGGCTCCGCCGCTTGCTGTTCCAGCTCCGTCAGCTTCCTGCGATGTGACGCTGTCCGCGGCTGCCCTCGCCCCCCCGCAAGGCCGACCCGGAAATTGGTGGCTGCTTGGCTCGCCCTTGCTGCCGCCATGGGGTCACAGCTGCGGCCACTCCGCCCTCCTGCCCGCCGGCCGCCCCTGATGCCACTGTCAGTACCATCGCCGAGCAACTTCAGCCCCTACCGCCGTCATCCCGTGATGCCGCCGTTGCTCCGGCTCCGCCAGCTCCTAGCGTGGATGACGAAGAGGACCTGTCCCCCGAGAGGCCGCCTGTTGCCACCAAGACCTTCTCTGGAGCTGATGTGCCGTCCGCGTCGGTGGATTGGGGCTTTGGGATGCCCCGCTCTCCAGCTGTTGCGGCACCGCCGCCCCCGTCAAGGCTGCAGCCGCGGCTTCGCACTGCCCGTCCGTCCTCTGCTCCCCTGAGGTGGTGATGCCCAAGCCCCTGCCGGTCGCGCCAGCTCCGTCTCACAGCAACATTGATGTGCGCCATGTTGAGGATGCACTTGAGGAGCCTTGCGCCGACCTCTCTGTTGGTGATCAAGGTGATGAGGAAGGCTGGGTGCAGGTCGGTCGGGGCGGCCGCCCTGACCGCGCGCCATCATCTCCACTTTGGGAAGGTCTCGACCGTAGTCTCGCCTTCAAGTGTTGGGCTCGCGGGAGATGTTTTCGCTGCCTTGAGCGTGGCCACCAGGTCAGCACTTGTCGGGGGCCCTTCAGATGCATCTGATGTGGTCGTCCTGGTCATCGGGAGCGTTTCTGCCATGCACGCTCTCCCGCTGCTCGTTCTCGCTCTCCGGATGCTCGGGCTCGTTCACCGGGCACTCGTCCTCCCTGCCTGCGAGGTGCTCCGGTGGAGCCAAGGCCCTCCTAGGTGTTGCGAGGAGTTCGATGACTCTGTTTTTCAGTCGCACTTTGCCTTGCTGCGTATGGAGCTTCGTCAGCTGGTAGCTGACCGTGTTGAAGAGGCGTCTCGCCCCCTTCGTGAAGAGATTGCAACTCTCAAACTGTTGTTGGCACGCGATGGTGATTCTTTGCAGGCGATGGAGACATGTACCTCTGGTGGCCTAGGGCTCGCCCTTGTGCAGGCTTCGGTTACACTTGACTCCACTATGCAGTCGTCTGTGGTTGAGGAAGCACTTCACTTTGATTGTTTCTCTCCTCGTGGTAGTCCTTGCCCGTCGTCGCAGCTTGTTGCCACGTCCGCCTCTGAGGGCGAGGACATAGGTGAGATCTTGGCTCCAGTGCTTCAGGAGTCGTGTGAGGATTCATCTATTATGTCTCCGACGGAGTCTAGCTCGGTGGAGGATTTGACGATGGCCTCGACGCCCTGTGTGGGTGTTGCTCCATCACCCATGGTTGTTGGCCAGGTGACGTCTATGGAGGATGAGGTTGATGAGGTAGGTGCTTTGGCACCTAATTCTGAGGCGTTGAAGTCCATCCAGTCACCTTTCTTTGATTGTGATGTTATGTTGGCACGTATTGAGGAGGCGGTCTTCATGAAAAAACTTGGTGGTTTGCTCGCTTTATTGGAGGCAGCTAGCCCTGGGTCTAGCAAGGCGATTGTTTGCCTCCTAACAGAGGAGGCTCCTACTGGTAAGATCAAGAAGGTGAAGAAGGCTCTTAGGAGCATAGGCATGAAGAGTGGTGCCATTGGCAAGGCGTCTGCGGCTGTTTCTACTTGATTGTTGAGACTTTTTGAGTTAGTCAGGTAGTCGGTTCGTGGTTGGAATATATTGGGCGAGTTTGTGAGCGGTTGGGTTGATTCTGAATGTTGCCATAGGTGTTGGTCTTTATGTTTGTGTGGGTTCTTGGTGTTGACGTTCATTATATGGTTTTCGCCCGGTTTCTTCCACCAATAAACCGGGCACTTTCTTTTTAATAAATATAAGGCAAAGCTTTTATCTTCGTTCAAAAAAACTGATGATGAGCTGCCGGACAATCTGGATGTAGGGGCATGTCGCGAGCAGGCCATCTCTACCAGGGCGTCAGAGGGGGCACTTCGATGAGGTTGTGTGGCCAGCCTCTGGGCGCCAAGTTATCAGCCGTGAGGCATTTGCTCTGCACTGCCGGCTAGGTAAAGAACCTGCATTTGGGTGGAGCATCCGACTGTCAAACGAGCTTCGGGAACGAGGGTTTGATGGTGCCAAGCCGCGTATGCCGATTGGGCCGAGTAGGTCCCATTAGGCCATTAGCTGTTCACTTCCAAGTGAGCTTGTCAGGTATATCCGGGGTGAGATGCACATTCAGAACCGCAGAGCCGTGAACTGAGCGAGGGCAGCAGCCGCAGGTCGTATACAATGATCCACAATGCCACACGAGAAACAAGTGCACAGATTTTCACAATGTACAGTCGAAATGGTAAGAACAACAGGTTAGAGTATAGAGGGGAGGAGCAACAAACTTAATTTTCACAGGACAACAAGCAATTTTAGCTTTCCTTCACAACATGAATCATAGCACTAAAGCATAAAATAGATTACCGTGCAACTGAAAGTAACACTCAGACATGTGCTGACTGATCTACTAGACTGTTTGGCAACATATTATATTACTTTGAAAGGCGATACCTCAACACATGATACATCCTGTAAAACGTCAAAAAGCACTACGACATATTATTCTGAAAGACAATTCTTCAGGCGCTTCAAAACTCATAGGTCACCTTCAATATCTGCAGACTGCTACACAAGAAGATGACCATATCTAATTATTCTAGGGATCTGAAATTTCTCGTGGTTAAAAAAAGGTGTGCCTAGTTTACAATAAAACATTTCACAAGTCGGTACTGGTCTTTTCCTAGCAATGTATGCTCAAAATAACCAAGAGATATGGATTTACAAAAGCTTTAGAAGTGAGCTACTAGAAAGTTACCCTCGGAACTAGGTCAAGGGCTCGGCCAGGAACCAACCAAGATTCAGTTTGTTAGATATTTCCAACAGAAACCCTGTAAAACAGCTTAGGACAGCACAACGTTTAGTAGGTAAAAAAAAAAAGATGAGACTTGGGGGGTTAGAAGGCCCTCCAAGCAATTTTGGTAGAAGAAATTTGGTGAGTACGCGCGAGGGAGCGGGCGCTGGCGCTCTAACTCGAGACCTCGCGGGCACAGGAGGTATCAACACCTCCTAGCCATCCGGGCCAAGCCTCGGTTCTCCGTTTAGTAGGTAAAGAGGGTACGTACATCCCACTAGTTTGTTGTTGATCTTAACACTGTCACCAAAGGTGCAAAAGAATGCCTTAGCTTGACGGAGTATCTCAAGGAATAGCTATTTGGAGAGCTCTTCTAATGCCTGGACCTCTGCTCCCCAGCTTTTGATATCAACAAGAAAAAAAATGAAGTTATAACTAAATGGGCAAACTCTAGGTTCGGCAAAAAGGAAACAAAGAATAACTCCGCCTGCTTCGGTGAACTATCTCGTATATACAGCTAGCAATGCATGTCTATACCACACTATACTGGTAAATGTTATCTAACTCATTTAACATGTTATCTTGAAAACAATGGAGCGAACACGTATATGCCCTTATTGTTTCAACTCTCAACAAATTAAATTTAGTAAAAAGAGGAAGAAAACCCTCTAATCTATTCACTGCAACCCTCCGCCAGGTTAACATAGGGAGAGTAATATCATAAAGAAAATGGAGAATTTGAACAAATTAAAAAAAATGCTAGGAAATTAAATTATTTATTGAATACCAAACAATATGGTCATTCATCAGTTAAACAAATAATTTTCAAGGAACATACAAATAATTCCGAACTCCTATATGGTAACATTGAGAGATATATGTATGCTATAAATAGTGGTTGCCACTACCAGGAAAAAGCTTATTACTGGCGTGGCAAAGTAGGTTACTAGCGAGTTTAGCCCACGTCGGTAAAATCACGCCAATGCTAATTTATATCACTGGCGTGAGTCGAAACACGTCAATGCTATTTCTCTTGTTTCTGCTTGGTACGCGGTGCTTCGAAGTTCTGGGAGTGTGGTGGAAATTTTCCGGAGGGCGAAGCGGTTGCGAGTCATCTCCATTTTTTGTCGAACCGTTGTTATTAGTGTTTTTCTCTCCTGTTTCTTCTGGACTTGATTTGTGTTGTTTGACCCAGCAGTAGTCTCGTAGTTGTATTGATTGATTTCTATATTAATATAGCAGGGCGAAAGTCTATTTCGATAAAGAGGGGGTAAGTGGCAATGTGAGACATCACTAATTTCTCGATCGTTGCTCTTCTACGCTCTTCTACCTCCCGTTAGAATTTGCGTCCATTTTAAAGTCAACTTTCGTAAGATATTTACAATATATGTCCTCTCTTTGTCGAGTCACTCACTCAAACTCTTTTTCCTTTTTGCCATCACTAATCTTTTTATCCTTACTTTTCTCGTGCCCGCGAGGATTTGGAGTCGATTATTTGAAAGTCTGCTATCCTGAGATATTTACTGTATCTTTTTTTCTTTTTTGTTGAATCTCTCAAACTCCTTGTCCCTTTTTTCGCTTTTTCAAACAAAAATCCGGTGCAAAAAGCTAGTACGAGACTACATGCACTGGCGGAGCCACGGCATGCTAGCCGGGTGCACAGGACACCGGCTAGAAACAGTTTTCTTTGCAAAATCATATTTTCCCACCGTGTATGCACCCCCTAAAAATAATTTTTAGGTGCTGTGACACCCTTGGTGACCCCTGGTTCATGAAGCTGTAGCTCCGCCACTGACTACATGACGATTTCATATATAGATATATAAAATTTTGACCAAACACAGTTACGAATAAACCACCTCGCACACAGAAACAGTAGATGAGGGAAGTTTGGTACAAGGGTCTATTGCAGTGCTGCTCCAAAACCACAAGCCAGAGTGACATAGTCATCACCCCCATACATGTTCGCTATGTACAAAACAACTAGTCTTCACAGTTCACATACACACGACTATGCATAGCAGCAGAAAACTAGAAGACCACACAAAATAAGCAGCGCAGAAAGAGAGCAGCAAACTGAAGGAGCATGCAGCAACTAGTGTACAGTCCGACCGGGGCGTCACTGAGACGCTGGGAGCCGGCCGGCGAGAAACCCGGTCGATCTCATTTGGGTCCCCAGAGCAGCAGGTGCATCACCTTGGCCGTCTTGCCGTCCTCCGCCGCACGCCGCCCGAGCTCCCTCCCGGCCATGGCCGCGCCGCCGGCACGTGGCAGCTGCTGCTGCTGCTGCCGCTGCTCGCCGCCGCGCGCAGACGACGGCAGGAGACCAGAGAGCCCCCAACCGCGCTCGCTCCCGTTGCTCATATCCACCCCCGCTCGAGCTTGAGGCTCCAGCTGGTCTCTACACACAAACGCACGCAGCTCGCTGGCTCACTGACCTCTACGGCTCTCACAGCTGGTGTGGTCTGGTCTTATAAGCAGAGCAGCGGCGAGGGAATAAATATCCCAGCCGGATGAATGCATGATTGAGGCGAGCTAGTGGCTAGCAGTTCCCGGTACGATCGGGCTTGATTTTTGCCCCTAGGCTGCGCGGCACGGACGCTGTCTCGAGATCTTTCCATGTGGTGTCGTTACGTTAGTTCGGAGGTCAAGCCATCGGAATAAATCGCGAGCTGATCGGCAAGCCGCGCGTCGGCATCGCCGGGGCGGCGATTTTCCACGGTGTGTGGGGCACTCCGCACTCCGGCGGTGTTGTGGGTGCGGCGAGCCGGGTGGTCACGATCCGATGATCGGTCCAAGTCCAACCCTCCAAGGGATTGGTGATGCGCGTTTGGGAAAAAAGTGGGGATTTTCTTATCGCGACCAATCTGAACCAACATGGTGGTTGGATCTAATGCGTTGCTGTGGGCGTGGTGCGGCCCAACAAGGATGCAACGGCAAATGTGCTCTCGGCCTACTAGATACTCTCACGTTCGTTTTTTTCTCACTTCAGAAAAAATCTGCTTGCTTCTCAAAAAAAAAAAATCTGCTTTTTTATTGATCGATTATTCTAATAAGGAGACGTGCCCCACGAGCTCATTCCGTCCGGCGCGTCAAGATCCTCGCTCGCTCCATCGTGCGGGCCACATCTTCATCTTTATCTAATCCGGGGCGGTCTCTTTTTTTTAACAAAGGGTCAGTCTTATCCTCTCGTTCGCCTCCTGCAAGCACACAATACGAGCGCCTCTCTTTCCCCTTTTCTTCTTCGCTGCCCTCTGCTCCGAGACGTCGATTGCTTCAGAAATCCGACGATTTCAAGCGGCGGAGCAGGCTAGGAAGCTGCTGGCGGCGGCACATGCTGCGGAGCAGCGGCTGAAGGTGATGGTGGCGCGGTCAACGGAGCATGCGAGACCGTCGCTGCTGCTGTGGCCCGCGCCTCCGCTCGATTCATCAAACAGGAAGAGGAGGAGAGGAGCAGGCGCCAGCAGGCACGGCGACGGGCACCTGCACGCCCATGGTGGCAGCCGACAGTGAGCTCATGGCTTACATGCAAGGCGTCGGCGGCGGCGAAGCAGAGGCACGACGGAAGGCGCCCGCGTCCATGGCGGAGCAAGCCGGATAACGGGGTGGCCCGCGTCCTTTAACGGAGTAAGGACGACAACGGGGCGGCTGGGCACGGCGGCAGGCTGCCACACGCCCATGGCCGAGTAGACACGGCAATGCACGGTGGCCCGGTAATGATGTGTAAGTAATCTGGTAATCCTTTGTAAGCAATCTGGTAATGGTTTCTGAACAATCTGGTAATCCTGTGTAAGCAATCTGGTAATGGTTTCTGAACAATCTGGTAATCGTTTGTAAGTAATCTGGTAATGGTGTGTAAGCAGTCTGGTAATGGTTTCTGAACAATCTGGTAATCGTCTGTAAGTAATCTGTTAATGGTGTGTAAGCAGTCTGGTAATGGTTTCTGAACAATCTGGTAATCGTTTGAAAGTAATCTGGTAATGGTGTGTAAGCATTTCTGTAATCTTATGTAAACAATATGGTAATCATGTGTAAGCAATGTGGTAATTACATGTAAATTATCTAGTAATAGTGTGTAATTATTCTTTTATCGAAACGAATGTGTATAATTAATCTAGTAATCTTGTGTAAGCAATCTGGTAATGGTGTGTAAACAATCTGGTAGTATGTGTAAGCATTTGTGGTATATCATGTGTAAGAAATCAGGAAGTGGTGTGTAAGCAATATGGCAATTGCGTGTTAATTATCTGATAATAGTGTGTAATTAATCTGATAATTCTATGGTCCTTCTGCATAAAATCAGTTGGTGATGATTGTGTGCTATGTTAACATTAACCAAAGAACCTGGTAACTACTGCGTGATAAAGGTCTTGCTACTGTAGCATGGATATTTTCCTATTAACAATATCTGATGACAAATCTGACAATTGGATGATAATTAATCGGGTGGCTATCACATGCTATTTCTTGGGTAGGTTCATTGAGAGTGTAGTGGGGTAAACTGATGTTCATGCAAAAACTATGCATTTCAGTAACACATTAGGTTCCACATTAGCCGGACTTGTGATTTAGCAGTAATGCAGTAAAAAAATATTTTTGTGATTTTACCGAATGAATTGATAAAAACTAGTACAGTAAGTACTACTACTAAGGACTAGGATAAGAGTTATTGCACAAAGTATGGGCACCGAAGAAAAAGATGTACGAGAGATTTTGGCCACATGGGCGGTGACACCGTGGTGCCAGCTAGAACAAAAGGTAGACCAACCAGGTCACGTGGAGATGGTGGCGTCCAATTCGCACACGTTGAGACGCGCGGGACGATTAGCGCGAGGTGATTAGCAGGTTATTGGGTGCCGGACGGAAAGTTTTTCTGGGGCACGGTAGCAAAGTCCTTTATCTATTATATACTAAAAGCAATATACGGGTGTCAAATAAAGCCGTCACGTTAAGCCACATCATCTAAATCTAAAATAATTTTAACAGTTAGATCTAAAATATGTGATAAAGATTTAAAGAAATATTAGTTGTTACGTAGTATCTGGCACGTAACGACCAGGACAACCAGGGACTAACTACCAAGCTGGTGCGGTAGCTGAAAAAACAAATACACCTACCATTCCCTTAAAAAGGAGAAAATAAATCCACCCCTCAACCAAATCCCGTACGTGTGTTTCAAAAAAAAAATCCCGTACGTGTACACACGTTCCAACAATAAAAATCCTAAAGTAGTACTCCTCCTTGCATGTAATCAATTATTTAACAATTACGGATGGTTAGCTAGCTAATCGTCGGCTATAGATATTACGTGCTACATCTACATGTGATACTAGGATGAGCATATGCAGACTCTATGAATTTTTGGAAAGTTAGAAGTAAAAAAAACTTACCTAAACGTGTGGTAGCCATTACCGGAAGCGATGGAGTTGCCAATTTTGTACAGTTTAGACAAAAAGCTAATCTGTAAAAATACTTTATTTTATACCATGCTTTTTTATTTAGTCAAGTCAATTTTTGTAAAGTTTGAAAAAAATGTAGAAGTAATTATATATTCCTAAATAAGTTTGCATAATCTGAAATTTGATTCCAACAATAAGGATTATATTTTAGATATTGATATTTTTCTATATATTTGTTCAAAAAAATTAAACTTTGTTTGAATAGATTGGGTTGTTGTGAACAGAGGAGTACATTGTTTTTATGATTGAGTACACATAAATGAAAATTTTATTCGACTACCATCATACTTAAGCAAAGTACTCCCAAAACGTCTTCATAAGTTTGGAGTCATGAAATTTCAAAATTATCACATCATTAGTCGCACTACTTACATTATTTTATTATTTATTACACATAAATGACAATTTTATTTGACCGCCATGAAATCAACATTCTCACAAAATGCCTTTAGGAGTCGTGGAATTTGGATATTGATGAAATCGTACCATTACTCGCACTATCAATGAGAGCGCCCTCACACAAAGGAAATTCTGAACTTAATGGTAAACACAGAGCTGAGTAACCACTTCTCACGAGGATGTGAATATCGTTCCACTGAACGGATATTCCGACTTAATGAGACACAAAGCGTCAATCCATCAAAATTGATGAAAAGACAACATTAGTTTACACATTATCAACGAGAATGACCCTGACATTATTATAAAATATTTGGACTTAATGTTTTTACACAGGGTTAACTCACCACAGATTGACGCTTGATATGTTTCATATTCAGTATCCGAGACGATGTGTCAATACTATACTTAACCTAAGAACCCGAAATGCGTACACTTAATTATTATGATTTTTTTACGCGACTATTGCTTGGTTTGTATAGTAGATATATTTGGACTATTGTATATGTCTTTCTCTCAGGTAACAAAATCAACATGAAAGCACGCGTTAGTTAAATTGACAACTGATTAAATATTATTGAGCTATGTTGTCTAACCACATAGTCATTTTGTATAACATAAAAAAATACATTTGTCCGGGTGTGTAGAACCATTGAATTAAGATAAAAAGTTAATAGACTGGAGAATTTGGATTCATATATCACTAATTTGAAAACCGATGTATAAACATAATAATGAATATGCCTAGAACAAAATAATGTATCCTTAGCATCATATTCATATATGAAATGATAGCCAAATTTTCACCATGTTCATCTTTGTGAAGTGTTGCACACTGTGACATGGAGTGAGAAAGTGAGAGGAAGAAACATCAAAACAATATAATTCTCAATAGTTCATGTGATCTACCTATTAAGAAGGATAAAAAAGTTTTTTTCTTAATTCAAATGATTTTTATCAAAGATAACTAACATAACACACTGATCCAACACCATGTAAATATTATATATGAAATGATAGCCAAATTTTCACCATGTTCATGTTTGTGAAGTGTTGCACACTGTGATATGGAGTGAGTAAGTGAGAGGAAGAAACATCAAACCAATATAATTCTCAATAGTACATGTGATCTACCTATTAAGAAGGATAAAAAAGTTTTTTTCTTAATTCAAATGATTTTTATCAAAGATAACTAGCATAACACACTGATCCAACACCATGTAAATATTATAATTCAATTTACGATATCCAGTATCACTTACAAGGTTGTTTCAACATATGGCATGATAATCACTTGATCACAAAGCTCATAGTGCCAAAGATGTTACTCACATACGATGTATATTGCATACCGATTTTTTTGTGGCAGTTGTTAACCAGTTTTTCTTTATTGTGACATCATTAAAAATAACCTGATTGCTATAAATAAAACATTTTTTATATGTTGAACACTTTTAATCAACTACAGATGATGCCCTCGCATTTGCGAGGGCCACCATGCTAGTTGATCTAATAATCAAATTACAGCGGATTGAGACGAAAAAGGCACTGAACAAAAAAATTTGATCAAAATAAAAGTTGCACAAAAATATGCCAAGTCATCACTTTTAACTCGAGAACTAGTTGAACAAATCGCAGAATGATAATATCAAAACTTTTTAAGAGCCAGTTGAGTCGACGAACATGTTGTGGCCCGGGACACGCCCCCTTCAAATTCATGATGTAGAATCGCTGATTGGCCGTCGTGCTTCTTGAGAAGAACAACATGAGCACAAATGAACGAAACTCGAAAAAACTTGGTTCTGCTATAGCCATCACCGGCTAACGGAAACACCTGACGATAAACCGACATATATAGAGTAAATGATCTTCGAGAACAGAACACCACATGCTCCCTGGTGTACGTCGCCTCGGCTATGACAACAATACCAAGATGGAGATTCGTGTCCCCTAACCTTGGTGTTGTCATGGTACTCTAATTGTCTTGTTTTGTATGGTATCAATTTTTCCCCGAGACGTCATGGAGAAATAAACTACAGAGGAGATATAGAGCAGGCCCCTCACCCCAGACACAGATCGATCGAGCGAGGTGAGGGGAACGCTTCTCACAACGACTAGCTTTCCATACTAGCGGTTGGCTTCTCGCAAATAATCGCTACCCTACTTGGTGAGACACTGGGAACACCAAACCTTGAGTTTGATCCATTATAGGATACAAAAATCTTTGGATTGAAGGGTTTGATAAGAAATTTGGATAATTCCAATCCATATGATTTTTTAGTATCATAGAAATTTCAGCATTCACGCTAATCTCATTTTTTACATTCGTTTGCATGCGAAGGAGTAGCTTTTCATCTGCAATCCTGTCAAATTTCTATGTTTTCTAATTCCCAAATCATGTGATCCAAGAAGATATTTTCAAACCAAATACTCATTTTGTAGAATCTTTTGCTAGAAATGTATATATTTTGGTTTTGGTAAAAAGAAATTGAAGTTTGGAGCTCCAACTCGCTGAAACTGAAAGTTGAAATTTTGGAACTGCAAACTTGAGAAGAGTACTAGTAAACAAGCCCGTGCTTCTCATCGGGAGTAAAAAAATCTTTCACAAAAACGTCGAACCAATCCTAATTTTACCCTAAAATCGATCTACCCACGTAGAATAATATATTTTCTAAGCACATAAGTATCAAATCGATACAATAGTAAAAATAGATCGATGGCTAAAACAAATGTGTTGCTACATTGTTATCTCTGTGATAACTTCAAATCGGTAATGTGCACACTTCCTCCTCTGTTCTTTCAACATATGCAGGGTTGACCATCGCAATTGACTGTGTGTTATGCCTATGCTCACAGTTCGACATAATTGGTTGAATTCTTGCTTTCTTTTGTTCTGGCTGCATATTTGCATATTTGTGATTCTCTTGCTCGCATTTTTTTACCTTCTTTTCGGGCTCAAAATCTATATATTTCTTTCTACCTCGTGTGCACTTTTTTTGCAACTTGGTTGAATCTTTAATTGCTTTCTTTAGTTGATAGGTTTCAGGACGCCTTTTCAATTTTTCTTGTTTTACTTCATTGGCAATCTGTGCATACCGATTTCTATCTTTTTTCCTTCTTTGCTCTTTGGAATCCAGGATTGGAAACTGCGTCCCAAATTGCTTTGACTTCATAGAAGTTTCTGTACTGTCATTTTGATTAAAAAGAAGAACGGAAAAATCTACACGGCAGGCGCCTTTCACGGGGCGTACGTTCTTGCTCGCATGCGAGCCGTTGGATCGGGAGCGAACGGTGACAAGCTGACCGGAGCGGTAACTTCCGCGCACGTTGACCGTTTCGGGATGGTTCGCTGCGTTCATTCACCCACGCATATCCTTCGACCCCGGTTCTCCTTCCTCTGATACGGACGGGACTGAGGCGGCCGACGGAGCTCTTCCTCGTGTTCCTCGTCTGGATCGCCTTTTGTCATCGTACTGGTCTCCTTCCTGCTCAATTTCTTCACCGAGAAGCGGCAGGAGGAGCAGATCCTGCTGGCATGGCTACCGAGTTCGTCACCGGAAGGGCTGCTTGACGTACTCCCGCACAGAGCGCTCCTTGTTTCTAGTGCATCGAGCTCCTTAGTCCTTCTATATCCTGCTCTGTGTCGCTCTGCACCCGCCCGCGGCCTCAATCGTGCCAGGATACTATGGTCATTGTGTTCATCTCAGTCTGCTGCTTGCGGTGCCCATCCCACAAAGGTGCTCCATTTCACCAGGCAACCCTGCATCGACAACTCTACAATATATGCGACCAAGACATGGACACTTAATTTTGCTGTAATTCCTTGATTTTGTGTTATTATGATTCGCGGATGATATTAGTTGTGGGAAACCTAAACATCACGCTCCTTACACCTGGTAGTTCGGAGACATTTGTTGGCTTATCCAAATAGCCCTACTGAAATAATTAGTATTCACTAGAAAGTTATCCACCTAATACTGATGAATTTACCACGCAATAGTGATGAACTTACCACCCGGTAATTATGAAGTTATCCACCACGAAATCAATATAGTTACCATACTCTTTCAGTAATATTTACCACCCAATACTGATAAACTTACCACCCGTACTTATGAAGCTATCCACCACGAAATCAATATAGTTACCATACTCTTTCGATAATATTTAAATACTGATGAACTTACAACTCGATACATATGAGTTATCCACCACGAAATCAATGTAGTTATCATACCCTTTCGATAATATTTACCCACCCAATACTGATGAACTTACCACTCGATACATATGAGTTATCCACCACAAAATCAATGTAGTTATCATACTATTTCGGTAATATTTACCTAATACTGATGAACTTACCACCCAGTACCTATGAAGTTATCCATTCATGTGTTCGTGATTTAGTTATTCACACAAGAAATCAATATAGTTAGCATACTCTCTTGATAATAGTTACACACTGATTGATTTACCCACCCAGTTTTTATTAAGTTATCCATGTGTGTATAATGTAATGCCCATCATATGGTGTAATAGTTACCGTGGAATCGTGGAATCGATAGTTATCATCCTAATACTTATGAATGAATTTGTATGGGTGTTTTCAATATATAGTTACCAAATTTATGCACACTTATATACTCACCATTTCCAAAGTGATATCCACTTATGAAAAGTGGGTGTGGTAGCTTCAAAACTCGAAAGAAAACAAGCTACGAAAACCTAATCATTAATACGGTGGTAACTTATATACTACGGTCTTGATAACTTCTATGTTATATGTTATAAGTGGATAACTTTTGGGACGAAAAAAAAAGTTGTCAGAATATATCAACATGGGATCTAGTTTCAAAAATCTCGTCGCAACTAGTGAAAACGGTGAAAACGGATTCTAAATTGAATAAACGGTTTGAGCTACAAAACTTTTTAAATTTTCGAATTTTACATTTAATACAGTATGACATCAGCATTTTTGTCTTTTCTGCATACATGCATGAGAGTTTGGTGTCGGACCTTGCGTATGTATTCGCTAAATATAGGGCACCTGCTCCCTAGTCAAGTCCAAAGAAGAAACTCATAAATAAAGTTCTTATAAATTAATTTAATCACACTGATGATTATTACTAATAAGATATCATACCAAAGTAAGTTGCCACCGAAGAAAAATCTATCCAGCGATCCAATTATCTAGCGCTTAACGTATATTCCCATAAAAAGCCGTCCTCCCGTCGTCCCAATTTGGGCAGCACTACTCCAGGAGGGGATGGACGGCAAGCCTGGCGCGGCCGCCGTCCAGGAGGCGCTGCTCGGCAACGGAAAGACGGCGGACGATGAGGGCCTCGCCGCGGCGGAGGTGCGGCTCGGCGGGCCGATCGTCGCGAGCTGCATCCTGCAGAACCTCGTCAACATGGTGTCCGTCATGGTCGTCGGCCACCTCGGCGAGCCAGGGGCGGATCCAGGGAGGGGCGAGCGGTGGCCAGGCCCCCCATGCTTCGGCCTCCCCCAACGATAGGTAGCAGGGTCCAGTAAGTATATAAGTGATTAGCCTAATATAATATCCGGCAATTAGGCTAATTCTAATGATGCCTAGCCCAACTGGCAGCGTGCTAATTTAAATGGGCCAGACCCAACGCATCTAGGCAAGGCCTAAATGCCACCTGCGTGCTAACCTAGGGCTTAGAACTAGGAACCGACGGATCGATTCATCATCCATCTCCATGATCACACATAATAGATCTTCTCCGTCTTTGTCGCTGCTGAGCCGCACATGTT
Source organism: Poa annua (assembly GCA_026929855.1). Taxonomy (NCBI): domain Eukaryota; kingdom Viridiplantae; phylum Streptophyta; class Magnoliopsida; order Poales; family Poaceae; genus Poa; species Poa annua. The sequence goes on from CM049436.1 coordinate 12,253,261, forward strand.
TCGTGGTTGAGCACCGCCGCCGCCACCGAGGACACGCCCACGCAGATTTGAGGGAAGCCTTGCTAGTTCCCGCGAGTGTCCATTGTCGATGACGACTAGGAACTGCTGCCATCATGCGACCACGCCCCTGCGCTCAACTTATTTTCCTGACCAGCCAAGTCCCATGGTATTCATGGATATGTATGCAGTTGTGCTAACTTTATCGATTTCAAAAATTACTGTTTGCTTGTTTTTTGGCTATTAAGTTATTCTCAGACTAGTTCTGCAGCAACATATAGAACGAGATTTTTCATCAAGGAAGTTTGACACGTCTTCGACAAAAAATAAGTGACTATTTTTTCTACATTACGTGGTTGTGTGTATGGGGAAGAAAATAGCCTCAAAGGTCAATGTTTAGAAGATTATTGACTTGTTTGATAGGCTCGACCGTAAATCTACATTTAAACGAGCCGAAATGTAGCTTTTCACTGCATAACATATATTTTACAATGTTATATATCTATAATATATTTATAAGACGTGATAAATTTTCATGGTATTTCTCTTTTGTGATCGTTCGGCCCCGCCATGCTTAAATCCTGGATCCGCCCCTGCGGCGAGCTGCCCCTCGCCGCCTCCATCACCAACGTTCTCGGTTACAGTATGATTGTGATCAGCTCGATCAGGAAATTAATTACTTTTCTTACCGGTCGTGAAATTGCAATGCCAGACCGGCATGGCGACGGCGCTGGACACGCTGTGCGGGCAGGCGTACGGCGCTCGGCGCGCGGCAGTACCGCTGCCTCGGCGTCTACAAGCAGCGCGCCATGGTGGTGTTCTCGCTTGCCAGCGTCCCCATCGCCTTCGTCTGGGCCAACACCGAGAGCATCCTCGTCTTCCTCGACCAGGACCCACCCGGCCATCGCCGCCGTGGCCGGCGAGTACGCGCGGTGGATGATCCCGTTGCTCGTCGCCTACATGTCGCGGCAGTGCCACATCCGGTTCCTGCAGGCGCTGGGCGTCGTCCTGCCCGACACGGCCAGCTCCGGCGCCACCTCGCTGTTCCACCTGCTCGTCTACAAGGCCGGCAAGGGCGCCGCGCTCAGCAACGCCGTCTCCTACGGCGTCAACCTCGTCATACTGGCCTTGTACGTCAGGCTGTCAACCGCCTGCAAGGACACGTGGAGCGGCTTCTCCTGCATCTTTCGCTGCGCTACGCTGCCGCCGGCGAGTCTCTGACCGCCGCCGCCCGTCCCTGCTGACCCTACACGCGGGCGCATCAGACGGGCGCTCTCCTCCTCGTCGACGTTACCTTCCTCCTCACCCGCCTCCTCTCCCTTCCCCCGCCCTTCCCCACCTCCCACTCAAGCTCCGCCACGCCGGGCCCATGGCCTGACCTAACTACTCACGACGACCACCTCCGCGTCTACGTCTAGGAAGAGGACGAGATCGACGGCTTGCGTGCGCTACTCCGCGGACGTGACCACATCGTCTCCGCCGCTACTTGGACCAATAGGGAACAGAGGTACGCGCTCATGTTCCATACGGGCTCCGTGATGAACTGGGATTCCGAAACATGCGAACAACTTTTGGGAGCGACTACACGTAGAATGTTCTACGTTTAACCGAATCCATAGAACGCATGGTCCCAACAGCCCCCGTGGTCCCAACAATTAACTTGCGCACCTCCCTAGCCGGGGACAGAGAAATGGCTCCTTTTGCATGTATGCACAAACAAGAACAAACAGAAAAACTGATGTCATCCCGTATTAAATGCGGAACTCAAAATTTTAAAAAGTTTTGTGGCCCAAACCGTTTATCTGATTGAGAATCCGTTTGCACCGTTAGACTAGTCGCGACGAGATCTTCGAAACTAGATCTCATGTCAATATGTTCCGACAACTCTTTTTTTTCGCCCAGAAGTTACCACCCCGTAACATATAAGTTACCCGATCTGGTATACGTAAGTTACCCACCATATTACCGATAAGTTTTCGGGTTGAAATAAACCATTTTTCTTGTTCTTTTAGATCTTTACAAGTTTTTAAGTTACCACATTACTTTAAGATGTTAATTTATCATGCATGCATAAGTATTAGTATGATAATTGTCGATTTCAGAGTGAAACTACACATAAAAAAGATGGACATTGTGTTGGTAACTATTATTTAGAGACATGGTAACTATATCAATTTCGTGGTGGATAACTACATCATGAACACATGGATAACTTCATAAGTACTGAGTGGGTAACTCCATCCATATTGGGTGGGTTACTAGTACATAGAGAGTATGTTAACTATATTGAATTCGTGTTGGATAACTTCACCATGAAACACATGGGTAACTTTATCAGTAATGTGTGGGTAAATCCATCAGTATTGGATGGTCGCTATTACAGAGAGAGTATGGTAACTATAACAATTTTGTGGTCGATAACTGATACGTCTCAAACGTATCTATAATTTCTTATGTTGCATGCTTATATTATACCAATTGCTACATGTTTTATATACACTTTATATCATTTTATGCATTTTCTGGAACTAACCTATTAACAAGATGCCACAGTGTCAGTTCCTGTTTTCTGCTGTTTTTGGTTTCAGAAAAGTTGTTCTGGAAATATTCTTGGAATTGGACGAAACAAAAACCAAAACTCCTATTTTTCTCGGAAGGATCCAGAACACCGAAAAGGAGACGGAGAGGGGGCCACGAGGCAGCCACACCATATGATGGCGCGGCATTTGCAACTTCATAAGTATCAGAGTGATAGCAATGATGATAACTATGTTGATTTAATGATGACAACTAGACCCTAAAACAAATGGTAACTCAATAAATATCGAAATTGTAATTATTATTTGGAGGATAAGACAACTTATTCATTTTTTGGTGGATAACTATTTCTCATGGGTAACTCTATCGGTACTATGTGGATAACTATTACTGAAGGAGTATGATAACTTCATTGATTTTGTGGTGGATGATTTATCATGAACTCATCGATAACTCCACATATTTTGTATGGGTTGGTGGATAACTATCACCGAGAGAGTATGATAAATAAATTGTTTTCGTGATGGTAGCTATATCATGAGACATGGGTAACCCATGCATACATGGTCCTTAACTCTATCAATGCTGGATGATTAATTAATTATTGAGAGAGTAGGGTAACTAAATCAATTTTATGGTGGATAACTTATCATGAATACATGGGTAATTCTATAATTACTGGGTGGGTAACTCCATCTGTACTTGATGGGTAATTATTATCGAGAGAGTAGGGTAACTAATCTGTACACCGTGACTATTTCGAGTTCGTGGTGGATAACTGTACCATGAACACATGGATAAGTTTATCAGTACTTCATGGATAACTCTAATGTACTAGGTGGATAACTCTAATTAATTATCGAGAGAGTAGGGTAACTAAAATGGAGGCAGGGAGCATCGATAAACAACACCTACAAAATGATAAGTCGGGCAAGCATCATAACACACAACTTGTATACCGTTGCCTTCTTGTGGTGACCAAAGACTCAATCACACGCATGGTGTACTACAGTTGAAAAACCAGCGTCAGACTAGTGGCTAGCACCCTCGCCGCCTCGATCAAAATTGCCTGCTCCAGCTAGATGCACCGCGAGGCTCGATGAGCTACCGCTGCTAGGCTGGGTCAGGAGAACCTACTGCCGCCAGTTTGAGCAGCAACTCCGGTCAGATGTGAGGAGGCGGCCGTGGTGGCCCCGAGGACATTATCCGCATGTGCTGAAGAGGGAGCGCGCAGAGAAGAGGCCGAGGCCGTCGCCCCCGCAGCAAGGAGCCGCCTGCGCGCCGTTGTTCCGCATCAAGGCAGGCAGGCAGAAGCACTAGCCGTGCACGCCACTAAACTCTCCCCTCCTCGTCAGATGCGGAACCGAGGATTGGGGTGGAAGCTAAACCAAATCTAGACGGCAGCGTGCGGCGGTTGCATGGGTCGGGAGGGAGCGTGATCGACGGAATCAGCAGCAGCGCGACGCCCCCGGGCTGTTTCTCTTGGGACTCGGGGGAGATTCTTGCAAGAAACAGCCCAGCGACCGTATCCTCAGGTGAGCGCCATGGCCGTGCTCGGAGGTGTGGGGGAGGAGGGAATCGGCGCGGGCGGGGGCGGGGGCGAGAGTCCTGGATGAGGCGGCGCGGGGAGGGGAGGTGACTGGTGGTGGGGACTGGGGAGGCCGGCGGGCGTACTGGTGGTGGTGCTCGGGCGAGCAATTCGACATCAAGGAGCAGACCACAAGGCCACATGGGGAGAGGAAGGGCACATCACAGCAGGCCACGGCGGTAGAGGAGGGGCGTGTCGCCGTCGCCGTTGGCCTCCAGTGCCGGAGAAGCAGAGGCCGCGCCGGAAGAGGAGGTGCGCCGAAAGAGGAGGGGCGCCAGAAGAGGAGCCGTTGGCGGCCGGAGCGAGGGGTGAGGAGCAATCTGGAAAATGAGTCGGGCGGAGGGGACGAATGACGTGGGGAGACGCGGGGCACGTTCGATTGCGTTGCTTCAACTGTTGATTGGACGGTGCGGGACTGGTTCTACGCATAAGACAATCCGGCAACCGTTCTAAACATAGATTTTCCCTTTTTTTGCGAATAACTGACCTGACGTACGAAGCAAACCGGTCTCCTGCATCCGCTGCTCGGCCGGCGAGGTTGCGCTCCGTTCCTAGGTTTTTCCTCTATGTCGAGCTCGTCGATGATTTCTGTTTCGATTGCGTGGTCTGTTTTATTCAAAATCAATTTTTTCTCCCGTTGCAACGCACGGGCATGTTTACTAGTATATTAAAATATTAGAATAAATGTTTTCTTTTAAATATAATAAGTAATTTTATGGTTTTAAATATTTGAATACATTTTTCAGATATATATTAAGAGTATTTGAAGAAAATTTTCTTTTTAATTATTTAAACAAAATATTCAAGTTATATATTTGAACAAACTTTTCCTTTTTAAATATTTGAATAAAGTTATGTCACATGCTGATATTTAATCTCAACACATCGAGAAATTTCCTCTTATAGATATTTAAACAAGTTTTTCTCTTTTATAAATATATTATGGGATTTTTCACCATCTTATAAATAACTAGCAAAATGCACGTGCGTTGCAACGGGAGAAACAATGTCTAGGGGCACAAAGTAATATGGTTGGTTCTCTATAATTCTGTTCGAACTCATCTCCAAAGAGAACAAATATCACAAATAACTTTCAACAATAATTCGATAAAGATTGTGAATGCAAATTCACCTTTACAAGTACATCCCAAACATACAAAGATGATATCATGTTGATATCAAGCCTAGCTATATACAATGCTAATTTGTATCTTAAACTGAATCAACACGGGAGAGAATCGTCCTAAAATTACAGAGTTGATTGTACAAAAAAAAAACACTACAAGAAGTCATACATTGGCCACCAATGGCACAGGAAATATGATGCAAAGGCAAAACCGACAGTTTTATGGCTTCTATATAAACAAGAAAAGAAAGACCATAACGAACAGTGTTCCAAAGCTACAATATGCAGCCCTATCACTTGCAATATGCAGCCCTGAACTTTTACCTCGATGCCTATATCAAAGTGCAAATCAATAAGTAAAATGAAGCAAGCTCATGTGAGCATACTTGAAGCAACTGCAGCAAAAATAACAAAGAGAAGTTTCTGAGTAATGACAGGCAGCAAAAAATGCCAGAGAGAAGTTTCTGAGTTTTGGCTTCTTCTACTTTCTCATTGGAGAGCCGAGAGCTGCATAAAATGTTTTATTACCTCCTTCAAAGATGACGCATTGACTTGACAGCAGACAATTATGTACTTAATAAGGCCATCTGTGGAAAATTTGCCTTTACTTAGTTCTAAACATAGCTCTACATACTTCATCATGATCTTATCGAGAGGCTTTTGGCATGACCTGAATCTTTGTGATGTAGCAAGATCATGAAGCACCTGCAGTGCTGCCTACTTTTGTCCAACATGTATCATCTATGGAGTAAATCAAAGGTGATAAACAGTATGAACATCTTCTAGCGAAATATGAAATATGGATTTATCCAAGATTTGCATACGAAGAGAAAATCATCCAGAGAAGTTCATAAATATCCTAATCAATTGACATAAAATGAAGCTTTAGGTGGACATATCTTGAGTCGTTGCCTAGTTGTGTGGTCCTAGAGGGAAAGGAAAAAAATAAGCTAGACAAGAAAACATAACAAGAAGTAACTTAGCACCCATTGAAACATTACAGTAACAACAGTTATAAACTATATCAAATCAGAGTTATCATTTGGACATATATTGGCCAGAATTTCTGTAATACAAGTAAATCTTTTCTCGAGAATCTGTATATGTTATCGTTTCAGCACAAAACAACCTCCAGTTAATCATGTTTGTATTTCATCAGTTAAGCGTGATGTCCCGGTGTAATTAACTTGGGGACATTCCTTGCACATTAAGATCTTCAGTTAAGTTCAGCTCGTTGCACTTCTTACTACTAATCGATCTCGACGAACCTGAAGCAGTTGTCAATTCCACAAGTAGAGGCACAAAAATAACCATGAACAGTTAAACCATCTAGCAGCATCTGATATGTGGTACTTTTCAGTATAATATGCAGAGGTACAAAATGGAGCCAAATTCATAGCAACAGGTAGCTTTCTTGATTTCTTGCCAAATTCTGCCGGAGTTCGCGCGGGGCGGTGCTCCTGGAGCGGTTTAACTTGATTTCTTGCTATTTGCATTATCTTTTGTGACGCTCTTAAATAGCAGGTAGCTTTTTGGTCTTGAGATGGGAAGCTGTAACAGTTTAAGTACCAGATGGTGATTTAAGTTATTTGGAACTTCCTTCATTGTGTTGTTAATTATGCTTTGTGGTCAGTTCCTGTTACGAATTGCGACGATTCATCACTGTGTGTTCTGGAGGTTAGCATGCTCAAACAGTTATAAAGTTGTTCTTGCCTCTGTTAAAGAGTGAACACTAAACCTGAACACAAAATTGACTCAAGCTCAGGGTCAAGCTCAATTGCTGGAGTTTAGATTGTGAAAACAGTCAGAACCTACTCCATAGTTTGCATACATTGGAACTCTATTAAATATGACATCATAATTTAATACTCCGCCGGACATACAACCACCGGAGCGATGATAGGGCGGGGAGGAACATATTCGAGATGTAGCGGCCGCCTCATCATCCCAAAGATTTCGAAAAATGATAGAAAGAAGATCACAAAACTTTCTTAAAAGAGTATGCTAAAATAAGGACACACAAAGCTTTGCCGCATTAGCTAAATACTCCAATGCAGACTAAGATATGTTAAAAAAATGATCTCTTGTCGTCCACAGATTTAGTATTTCAGTAACTGCCCCTTTCAACCATTGTAAAATGATCGGTTAAGCATCACAGCTGGCTTCTAAATGAACGCCAATTTCTCTGGCCACTGCTAATCAAGCAGGTCCTGCAATGCCAAATCAAAAGATAAATGCTTTCAAAGTTCAAACTACCAAGTTTCTGAGAAAATTCATGCTTTATTTTTTCGCTTTGACTAATAGGTACATTGCTACAGCAAGTGAGAACTAAAAAGTTTCACATTTCCCTGAGGAACATACCAAACAAAAATAAACTTTGAAATCAATTGGTGGTAGTTCGGAAGATAACTTTGACTGCAAAGGCTTCCAGGATCTTACATACCATTGTCATGGGCCGGCTGTTGTTGCTGCACATGTTATCCCAAGAATACGGTCTGGAATGCCCACCAGCTAGAGGCTTAGCCAGCTCTGAACCACCACTACCAGCTGCACCAACAACAGTTAACGCACTACCAGTGTTGCTGTAGATAGCTAGTCGAGATTGAGGTTGGGTTGGGTGCGGCACTTGTAAACTCTACTGTCAAATGGATCCATTGCGCACTGATCAAAGTAGATCCTTCGTCAGTGTACTTCGTCAAATGTATCTTTAAATCTTGGAGCAAGAACTTAACTGAAGTTGTGCCGTAGCTGTTTCTTCTGTCCTCTGGAGATTTCAGCAGCGCATCAAAGGTGGACAACATTTGCTGGAGAGAGCACTATCTTCACACCATAGCAGAACCTTGCGACTAACTCCAATGACTTTTGCACTCCCTAGGATGTCGGATAGTTTGATGATACATTCATCTTGGTCTGGGTTCTACTCAATGAATCTTTTCTAGGATGACACTCTTAGAAAGCAGAGGGAACTGCAAGGAGAGAAGGAACATTAGGAACAAAAGTAGAACCAGTAAATAACCTCACAAAGGGAAGACAAATAATGAGAGAAAGTAGTTTCTAAATGTTCTTTCTTTTGAGAATCACTGTCTTGTGTGAAGATGGACATCAACCAATCAGATACCACTTTTTTTTTGGCTTGCATAACATTAATGAACCATGTGACTATGTGAGCCAATGAATTTCAGAAAGGTATGGAGAATCACAACGTTCCTGTACTACACTGAATCATTAAATATTCCGCCTGAAATACTTCCATTTTCTCCATGAAATTTATACTCCTATTTATGACCTAATTTCTCTTAACATATTTATATTTGCTTGCACATATGTGTGTCAATATTACATTTTAGTATGTGAGATAATCGCACCTTCCAGGTAAGTGATTATCGGGAATGACAATACATTGACAAACACAACAAGAACTAACTAGAACTATCCTTCGCCTCTCTGGTACTTTGGCCAGCATCCAACTAATGCGATGTTGATTCCACCAGATAAACAATCACGCTGAAGTATGGCCATTTCTGACTATGATAGCATCTAGCAATTCAATTATGGCAGTGCAGCAATTCCAACAGAAATATCTTATTTCTCCAATAAGAAGATTTCGGGTTTCTCCATCAAAAGCACAGGTATCACAGGTGAGAACAAAATACAAGAAGAAACCCTGCACAATGTGGCATTTCGGCTTCAATGGACCATACAATTTGTCCACACATGCAGACACAAAATTTAAAGAGAAAACAAGATCCCTAGAGGATCCAAAGAGCACAAGCAACTCAACGGAAGAACAAATAGTAGCAATGGGGATGCCAACTCACACCAGACCAGGCAAAAAGCAAAATAATAATCATACTAAAAAAAACTTTCTTATTCCTATGCCCCAAAATCCCATTTGAAACACTTCCACTTTATTTCCATATTTCAGAGTTCAGACTAGTAAAGTAACAACAGGAATAGCACAAGCACGATCAATTCTTTAATGTTGGCAGCGAAGCTTCCAATTTCCACACATACATGATAGGATCTCAAGACTAAAGCAAGGTATAGCCATGGCTGAAGAAAGAAACGAAATGAAGAGCATACCATGCTTGGCCCCACGTCCAGAAAGCATCCGGCTTCGAGGCCATCTTCATGGAACCCAACCTGGAACAAAAAGGAAGGGACAGATCTGACTCCCTTAATCCAAATTAAAGGACCAAGCTATCTGTAATATCTTGTTTTAGATAGATCTAATGTGGGAAAATTGTAGTTTCAAAAAAGAAGTGGAAAAATTATGGCTTGTCTTACCTGTACTTCTAAACCAAAAGCGTAGTGAGATCTTTCTGCAGAACCGAAGCTCAGGTCGAAATACCTGATCCAATGTCCGAAAGAAGCATGACTGATAGGTCAAAACAATCCTTGAAAACAGAAAGAACGAAGATGACAACAATGAGGAACATACCATTTCTGCCTAAGACAGAGAAAAGCATATTCATGCTAACGTTGGAAAGTAAGATGCAGCACACCACACTACTATAGTAACATTGTTTTGAACAGTTTGTTCAATATCTGCCAGTCAATAAGAGTCTGCTTATGTAGACCTAAATTTAATCTTTGCCACTTCCAAAATAGACCTGAGAAACATTTGGACACTATTAAGGCCTAAATCACTAAAAAAGTTTATACTTTCCAGCAAAGAAACTTTAAGCAAACCTCTCTACCATATGAACATTACAGATATACTGGATATATCAGGGCAATATATTTGAACATTGGAGACCTGAGGTCTGGCTAGGTCAACCACAAGTAATAGTAGTCTGCATCAGGCAGAAACAGAAGTGCATCAGTTGGTGCCACATATCAATTTCTGCAAAGACACCCTAAGGAGAGGGTCATGAATATCATGATTTCAATACATTTATTGATAACTATACATACGCTCTTAGTCATCAGTACAAGCTTCAATTGAAGGATAAGTAAGACTACAAATGCAGTGACTACTGAATTATTGAGCATAGATGCTCCTTGGAACTACAAAGACGGTAAATAAGAGTACAAATGCCAGGAATGATAGTCTAAATTACAGGGACGACAGGCGACTTATTCTTCAATTTTTAGGACCAGAAGTGAATAGCAGCAGGTGAAACCATCCGCAACTCCTTAGTAATCTCCTCCCTCAACATATCCTTCTCATCGCTGGTCCGCGGATACCTAGAAGGACAAACCTTGATATCAGGATCCAAACTCCCGCATAGCTCACACACCTCCCTGTTGTGCAGAGATATCTCCTGCATGTTCACCCCAATTTCCATGACGCGCCGAATGTATCGCACAAAGTTCTCCCCAGGTTGGAAGCCGTAGATGGTAAGCTTAACCAGATTCTTGTGCTTAAACTGAACAGCGGATGGTTGCCACTCTATGTTTGCTTTCTCACAGTAACCCTTTTTCCTTCGCAAATCCTTGTTTGTCTCCATTTTGCACCAATGATCCCACACCGAGATGCATAGCTCCTTTAGAGAGTTTGCAGCTTCAAGAATGAACATGGTCCAGGCAATATCACATCCTTCAGGAAGATTATTCAGATTCACAATCTGTAGCTTTCCAAGCACGGGGGCGAGCAGTTTGGGGCATTCTGGTAGAACCCAAATCTGGCACAGAAAAGCAAATTAATAATTTGTATACAAACTGCGAACAAATTACACCCTCAAGAGCTAGAAAAGACTGAATTAAGTTTGAATTATTACAAGCATAGGAATGAGACATAGATGGCTACCGTGAGTACCTTTTCACTTCTAAAGTCCAGACGCAGGTCGCTTATCCAGGGTACATTAACAAGGAGCTGACTTAACTGGAGATTACTAGTCGAACTAATACCATCATTTCCAAGGCTTAGCTTTGAAAGCTGCGGGACATAACCAAAAATCAGGGGATCTTTGTAAGACCATCCATTATAGTTCACACGTTGGAGTTTTGGTAGACAGTTGAGCTGGACTGCCTGAAATTTCCCATAGTCGATGTGGAGCTCAACAAGTTCAGCATGTTCTACTTGCAGCATGGAACAGACCCCTGCGTCACAGTAGGAGAGACGCAGCGATTCCAACCGCTTGCAGGTGCTGAGAATGTTGGGGATGTCCAGTTTACCAAACCTCAAATTGCGCAGCCACAGGCTTGTGAGACCAGCAAACACAGCCGGATAATCACCAAACCACCTATTGAACCGCCTTGCAAAGCGGAGGAGATCGTCTTGAGTGCATTTCAAACAAGTCTTCACCGTGAGAACCACAAACTCAGCAACGTCGACCTTCTGGGTTGCCATGGTGCAGGCAACAGCTTTGCTGATGGAGAGACATTCGTCACGCCTCAAACAGAACCTGACCCTCAGCTCACGGATGGGGATCTTGAGATTCCTCGCACTCAGGATCTTCTCTGTGACAGCAGCCACAGCACTGTTGTACTGAATAAGGCGAGAAATGGTGTCAACATGGGGCTTGAGGTTACACGCAAGGGAACCAATATCTATGTCAAACCGCGAGAGCATGGGCCGAAGCTTCAGCATTCTCTTAGAGAGGATGCAGGTTCTTATGGCATCTAGAGTGTCAACCCTCTCCAAGATGTTGAGTAGAATGTCATCCGGCAGCTTGCTAAGCCTATCACCTCCGACTTTGCCAGAAGCTGCTTCACCTTCACGGAGAGCTGTGGCTTTCTGCATCATCGAGACACGAACTTTCCTAATAATCCTAATAAAACAGCTCCTTTCTCTTGCGATTACACAAGGCCTGCTCCTCCGAGGCCCTATTGGAGGAAGGGGGAGCAACAAGGCAGACAACTAGCCGGCTCTCATCCGCCGCCTTTATTTATGGAGGAGGCTGGCGCAACATAGCACGCCGGATTTCCGGTTCCGATCCTGATTAGAGCTTCTCAGGATGAGGATTGAATAAAAAGAGCTCCTTTTCGAGTCCGACTGGGATCTGAATCCAAACCGAAGTCGACCCGCTTTCTAGCACGATTGCACAAGGACGTCGACTGCTCCCGTGGGATAATTCGGCCCAAATGTAGAAAGACATACCCCTAGACGGAGGAGACAAGGGCGCGGCGGGGAGTAGTGCGGCGGAGAGCTGGTGGCGGGGTTGGGGTGGCCTGCCCAAAGGCGCGGAGGGGTTCGGGTCAATTAGGTATTTAGGTTAACTCTTCTCGCGAGCACAAGTGAAAAACGCGATTTTGTCGCGGCCGAACAAACACCATATTCGCATCCTTTTTAAGAATATTTTTTCTACTAGAAGAGACTAGGTCTCTAATCCTCACCCGGATACAATTACATGTACAGTTGAGAATTTTTTAATTATAACTCACGAATCATGATATAAATTTGACGGGATTAAAGTTGAGTGATTTAACATAATTCTCACTCTCAACTTCAACGAGGTCGTGATGTTCACCCGCTACGACAACCTCATGCCGCTGCGCGCGAGCTTCCAGCCGGCTGGGAACTTAGCTATGTCGGGGTGCCCGTGGTGCCACTCTTGCGCGGCAACGAATTGGCGATGCGGATCGAGGAGCGTTGGCGCCACTTCGGAGCGGAAGAGGGTAATGACCCACTACTCGCCTACGAGCATGTATTGGCCAAAGAGGTTCAAGAAGGAGCAGAAGGCGGAGCTTTACCCGGGTGGAGATTACTGGCGACAGATCCACCAAGATCTGCACAACCCCGAAGGGAGGCAACAATTTTGGGCGGTTCTTGGCTGCACAACCTCCACCATAATTGAGACGGCGCGTCGTGAAGAGTTCATGAGGAGGGCGAACGATGCCAAGATCGTCGACATCAATTCCGATGCGGAGGACGCGGACGACTATGTAGAGAACACCGTCGATGACGAAGACAACGACGGCGAGAGCGGCATAGTGGATTAGGATTAATTTAGCCCCCATTATCTATGTATGATAGCTTGTTACTGAATCAATGGAATCGTAGAGAAATTGAAATGGTAGCGGTGACATCCTAATTTTACAAAAAATTAAAACTCATGCATACATGTATAAAGATCATGAAAAACATGCATTTAGTCATTAAAGGGTCAATTATCCCTTAGAGGGCTTGGTGTACTCAGTTTTGTCCCGCTTCCATCCGGAGTCAGTCTTCTATATCGAGAATTACAGAGGGAGGGTAGAGCGGCCGACAATGGTTTAGTGGAATACGTAATATACGAAACGACGGATGAAAACATATTAAGGACGGACGAAAAAACGGACCAAATTTGGGAGGAAGAAACGTTAGTGACTATTATTAGGTATAGTTATAGATATAGATAGCGAGGTGGCCATGACATGGCTACGAAGGCCGGTGGATCGCCGACCAAGAGACTTACAGCCCACGGTTTCACTAAACACACTAGCTTCAACTACCAGTACACCATTAAAAATAGGACGGGATTATGCAGCAGGCGCCTTACATTTAGCCAATCTGTACGCCCTATCTTCCAATCCGTGACTCACCGGTGTGTGCGATGTGTGAGAAATTTGCATGCATGTACTAAAATACGAAATTGTTGACATCATTACTGCATTAAATGCAAAATTCGAAAATTTAAAATGTTCTGTAGCTCAAACCGTTTATGGGATTTATGATCTGTTTTCATTGTTGGACTAGTCGCGTCGAGATTTTTGAAACTAGATCCTATGTTGATATTTTCCGATGATATTTTTTATGACCCAAAAATTTACCACCCATTAATATGTAAGTTATCATGTTGTATTTATATAAGTTACCCATCCAAGCAACGATTAAATTTCGGTTTAAAAGTATATCTCACTTTACTAGGTGGGTAACAATTATTTAGAGTACATGCATGGTAACTATATCGATTTTATGTAGATAACTATGTCATGAATAATGTTTAACTTCATCAGTACACATTTTGAGAGTATGATAACTATATTGATTCCGTGGTGGATAATACAGATGGATGAACATATGGGTAACTCCATCAGTATATTGTGAATAACTTCATGAGTACAGGGTGGAACCGCAACATCATCATCTTGCCGTTGTTGTGGACATAGTCAAAGTAGTTGTACTAGGATCGTCGTGCTAGCAGATCTTGTCGACGTTCGAGGTACGCGGCTCGACAATGCCTCTCGACTCAGCGACGGTCTTGGCAGCGGATAGCGGGCACGGTAATACTCACAGACTCAGCTCGGACAGGTCTTAGCGATTGTTCACAGACGGACACAAATACAAGACTAATCGCTAATATGGTGGGTAACTTACATATACAAGACTAAGTAAAATATTTGTTACAGGGTGGTAACTTCTGGGGGAAAAAAGTTTTCGAAACATATCGACATGAGATTTAGTTTTGAAAATTTCGTCGCGACTAGTTTAACGATGAAAACGGATTATAAACGGTTTGGTATACGAAACTTTTTAAATTTTTGAGTTTCGTATTTAATATGGGGTGACATCAGACTTGTCTGTTTGTGCACGCTAGTTAGATTTACCGTAAAAAAAATACTCCGTATCTTATTTTACCTTGTGCAGCGGAGAGAGTGCAGTACAAGTACACCGTTCAAATATCTCGTGCTGCCATATACTATTATCACAAATACACATTGCGGAGCTCTTTCTTTCCTCCTTTCTCGAAACCTCTCCTCTCTCCCACCTCTTGAGAGTCGACTTCCAAGGACCGGGCCAATCTGCCGTCCTCCTCGCCGGCGTAGCTGGCCTGGAATGGACTAGGAGAGGCGCCGGACTTAGGGCTGTAAATAGTAGATCCAATAAAGCTAGGATTAGTTTGCTTTGGCTTTATGCTGTGTGTTGGCTTTATGCCGTAGTTTGGCGCTATGCCGGGAGCATGGTGTGGGGTCCTTCCGGCCGGATCCGGCGCCGGCTTGTGGTGCTTCTTCTCGCTGTGGCGCTCCGATGGACGGAGCCAGATGCGACGGGTGAAGCTGCTGCGGGCAACTCCATTAATAAGGTTGGCTTTCGAGTTCGTATTTGGGCGGATCTGAAGGGATTCTCCCTCTGTCCTGACCGTCTTGGTGACGGAAGGAGAGTGGACGAAGACTGCGTTTCAGAGATGGCCAGATGCGCTGCTCTTTGGGAAGATGGAGTTCATGGCTTGCTATGTGCTCCGGAAACTGCGTGTTGCGGAGTCAATCAACAGAGGCCTTGTGTCGCCGAAGTTATCAATGGCGAGAGGAGCCACTCCGCGCTCGGTCGCTCGCGTCCGAGCTTCTTCTTCCTCCAGGCTTTCGTGCCGATGCGGAGGATCTTCGACCTTGGTGTGGGGTTCATCGCCAGGATTGCTCCAAGTGGTCGCGTCCCCGGTAGCGTCCGTGGTGCCCATGCTTTGAGGTCGCCGGCGAGGTGCAGTGGAGAAGAAGGGCCTGATTGCGAGTTTCTATCTTTGTATGAGGTCCTGTGTGAAAAGTGTGAGAACCAGTCTGTAATTTTTCTTTACTTTGGGGTCCTCACTGTAAACTTGTACCCACCGCTTGAATGCAGTTTCTAGGCCCTTCGGGGCCATTCCCCTGTTCAAAAAAAAAAAATACTATTATCACCGAGTTTGACCATCGCTTTAATGAGACATCTACAGAGATTATTCAAAAAAAAAAAATCTCGTGCTGCCACGTCCTTGTCCGCCGCCCCGCTTCGTCGGAAACTAAGTCCGAAACCGGCGGCTCCGCTGTCTGTTTTCCCCTAGGCCGCTCCTCCGTTCCGCCGCCTGTTTGGCGTCTCTGATCGCGTATAAAACCAGCGTCTCCTCCACACACAGATCACCGACGAGACGACATCCACATTCAGCAGTAAACCAACCAAGTGCAGAGCAGAGAGGAAGAAGGCGAGCAAGAGGGTAGGAGCTGCGATGGCGTTGGCGGCGAGTAGGAAGGCGCCGTCTTTGGTGGTGGCGGCGAGCGTGGGCGCCGTGGAGGCGCTCAAGGACCAGGCGGGCCTCTGCCGCTGGGGCTACCCGCTCCGCTCGCTCTACCGCCGCGCCGTCGCCGCGCCCAGCGTCCGCGCGCTCTCCGCCTCGCTCTGCGAGGCCCGGCCGGCGGCGAGGTCGTCGGAGGAGGACACGAAGCTGCGCAAGGCCCACCACCTCGTCTGCTGGGGACCCAACTGATCGACCCCTTCTTCCCCACGGCATCCTACAGCATTGTGCGAGCAGTATATAACTTCGCAAGAAAGAATGGTGTTTCGCCAGAGAAAGCAGAGGCGTCGCTGCGTGCAGCGCCGGTGAACCTTCAGCTGTGACACCACGGCTGGTTCATCAACGCTGCACTCAACGGCGCCTTTGCGTCTCGTCCTCACTCCTCATCTCGTCGGATCTTAGGTAGTACAGTACTAGCTAGCGAGCTTCCATGGATTGGCTTTTGAGACAGGAGATCCCGGTTCCCTTTTGTACTGGTACTACGAGGTGGTGTGTACTACGTTGCTATTGTCCGTTGTACTACCAGTACCACATCCACGTTGCAGCATCTCATCCCAGATCGTACTACAATTTCGTCTACACTACTGCTATTCTTTACTCCTTTTCTTTTTGTCATCTGAATCTTAAGTCGGACAGGGATCCACGAGCTCGGTCCAGCCGGCGATAGCCTTATGAACGGTTGCGCGGTGACAGTGCATAACTTGCTAAAATTAACTTTGTTTTGTTGCTAAACTTACCTATAAAAACTTGCCAAACTAAACAGGGACAGGAGTACCAGAGTCGTAGAGAGTTACGAACTGTACTACTGCTGCAAGCATAGTAGAGGTACCGGGTTCAACTCTCGCAGACCCGGGATGTAAGCGCTAACTCGCAGGGAACAAGACCGGATCGAGAATTGTATTGATTAGGGTTCTAGCCCGTTCCACCCCACCTCCCCCGAGCTAGTTCATCACGGCACTGCCGTTCCTCATAATTCAGTTACAAGCCAAGTCTCTCAGAATGCCGTTCCTCGCTTAATACACTCTCTCGTCGCTGACGCTAGCACGTGCGTCATTCGGCCCATTCTTCGCTGGCGAGCCAGGCCGGCTTCCTCTTCACTCGCTTGGGCCGGCCCATGGGCTCGCCATCTTCCTCGTCAGCATTGTCTTCCGTAGGGATGCTGACAATCCCCCTCCCTTGGGGACCTGCTTGCCCCCAAGCAAGTGCTTCCGGGAACTGCTGGTGAAGCGCTTCCATGTCCTCCCATGTAGCTTCGCCTTCGCCTGCGCCACTCCACTGGATCAATCCTTGCGCCACCGTCTTCAGCCCGCGCTGCTTGATGCGGCGCTGCAACACCCTCACAGGAACCTGAAAGTAATTATCAGCCTGAGGCAGATGTGGCGATACCTGCTGTGTCGAGCTCAGACACGGCCGCAGCTGGGAAACGTGGAACACGGGGTGCACACGACTGGAGACTGGCAGCTCCAGTTTATAAGCCACCTCCCCCACGCGTTCCACAATCTTGAAAGGCCCGAAGAACTTGAAAGATAACTTGTGGTTCAGCCTTTGCACCACAGTTTGCTGTATATACGGCTGCAGTCGCAAGAAAACCATGTCGCCCACTGCAAACACTCGCTCTGTTCTGCGTTTGTCAGCCTGGAACTTCATGCGCTGCTGCATGCGATGCAAATGTTGACGAACTGACGCCATGATTACAGTACGGTTGTCCAGCCATTCCTGTATGTCAGTCGACACAACCTGGGTGGCAGCAGTAACACCAAAGTAACGAGGTTGTCGACCATATATTACCTCAAAAGGAGATTTGCCGAGCGAGGAATGCCAGTTTGTATTATACCAAAATTCACAAAGAGAAATCCACTGGACCCAACGAGATGGATGCGCACTGATGAAACATCGGAGATAGCATTCAATCGACTGGTTAACCCTCTCCGTTTGTCCATCTGTTTGAGGATGATTCGCTGTACTCATTTTCAATTGCGTGCCTGTTGCTTTGAACACAGCTTGCCAAAACTTACTGGTAAACACTGGGTCACGGTCAGAAACCAGCGATTGAGGCATCCCATGCAGGCGGTAGACATTGTCCACAAACAACTCTGCTACTTTCTCAGCTGAAAACGGATGACGAAGCGGAATGAAATGCGAATACTTGGACAGCTTGTCAACCACAACCAACAGACAGTTAAACCCTTTAGATGTCGGCAATCCACTGATGAAATCCATCGTGGCACATTCCCAAGGTGCAGACGGAATGGGCAGCGGTTGCAGCAGTCCAGCTGGAGGGATGCGCTCTGCCTTAGCTTGCTGGCACGTGTGACAGCCACGCACAAATTCCCTGACCATCTTCTTCATCCCAGTCCAGCAAAACAGCGAAACCAAACGGCGATAAGTCACCGGAAACCCCGAGTGACCCCCCTGTGGGCTATCATGGAAAGCAGCGACAATGCGAGCCTGTAGCTCCTCATTGTTACCCACCCAAATACGGCCATTGCGACGCAGGACTCCTTGGTGCAGAGAGAAAGTGCCAGGCGGCCCGGAGTTCGCTGCAGTTTGTTGCAACAGGCGCTGAGCTTGTTCATCGCCCTCATAACTAGCAAGTACATTAGTTAACCAAGCCGGCTGTACCGTAGTAACCACCATCAACTGGGAACTAGAAGTTGGCTTACGAGAGAGTGCGTCAGCAGCTCCATTCAACACACCTTTTTTATACTGCAATTTGTACTGTAGACCCATAAGCTTTGTGAGAGCTTTTTGTTGCCACGGCGTGTGCAGTCGCTGGTCTGCTAAATGAGTCAAGCTCTGGTGATCCGTTCGGATAATGAACTCACCAATCTGCAAATAAGGCCGCCACTGTTGCACAGCAAGCAAAATTGCCAAGTACTCCTTCTCATATACTGATAAACCCCTGTTCTTCGGCCCCAGTGCTCGGCTAACATATGCAAGAGGGTGCCCCTTCTGTGATAAAACTGCACCTATCCCCACATCACACGCATCCGTGTCGATTACGAATTGTGCCTTGAAATCTGGAAGTGCCAACACGGGCGCAGTAACTAACTTGTGCTTCAGTGTCTGAAAAGCAAGCTCAGCAGCTGGAGTCCAAAGAAACATCACCCCCTTCTTGAGCAAAGCTGTTAATGGCTGACTGATAATAGCATAGTGTTCAATGAACTTCCTGTAGTACCCCGTGAATCCCAACAATGCTCGCAACTCCTTCACATTAGTAGGAACTGGCCAAGAGATCACAGCCTGAATCTTGGCTTCATCAGTCGAGACCCCCTCTGCTGAGATTACATGCCCCAGGTAACTCACTTTCTGCTGTGCAAAAGTGCATTTCGAAGCCTTCACACGCCACTGGTCCTTTTGTAGAATCTCAAGGACAGTGGTTAGGTGCTGCAAATGCTCCTCATACGTCTTGCTATACACGAGGATATCATCGAAGAACACCACTGCACACTTCCTCAAAACTGGCGCTAGAGTGGCGTTCATAGCAAACTGAAAAGTTGCCGGTGCTCCCGTAAGCCCAAACGCCATCACTTTAAACTCGTAGTGCCCATTATGAGTTTGAAATGATGTCTTATGCTCCTCGCCCGGTGCCAATCTTATCTGATGATACCCTGCCTTCAAATCTAACTTTGAAAACCACTTAGCACCAGAAAGCTCATCCAGTAGTTCATCAATTATCGGCAGCGGGTACTTGCCCTTCACAGTGAGAGCATTAACCCTGCGAAAATCCACCACCAAACGCTTAGCATTATCCTCCTTCTTCACCAAGATTACAGGAGAACCAAAAGCACTGGTGCTATGAGAAATCACTCCCTGCTCCAATAACTCTGCAATCTGTCGCTCTATCTCATCCTTCAACTCTGGTGTAACTCGATATGGTCTGACAGACACAGGTTGCGCACCTGGAACTAGGGGAATATGATGATCATAACTCCGACGCGGTGGCAGTCCAGACGGTGGTTCAAACACCACACTGAATTTGTCCAACACATCCTGAACCTCTGATGGAATTGGCACTTTCTCCTTTGCTGGCAAATCACTAACCAACTGTAACTGAACCACTGTTTCATTACACTGCACAGGATTACTGCTGTGCAACACAACTGCTGCACCTTCATACTGCAAGGAGAGCCACCCATGTGCCCAATGTGTCAACATAGGACTGTGCTTAGCAAGCCAATCCAGCCCAATAATTCCATCGTATCCACCCAAAGACAGGATTCTAAAGGGATCAGAGAAAACCACACCTTCAGCTGACCACGACAAGTTAGGAAAATACTCTTCACAATTCAAAATTGCCCCACCTGCTACTTGCACCTTCACTGGTGATGGCAGGGGTTCTTTGCCTGAGAATGTGCTGACATGCTTCTGGTCAATGAAGCAAGCTGAGGACCCTGAATCCAAAAGGAATAATAGCAACTTGCCCTGTACCTCAACCTGAATTTGCATGGTTCTGGGAGCGTCCATCCCAGTGTCAAGAGCTGCTGCTGACAACATATATGACTGTTGTGGAGACCCAGATGTATCACTAGCAGTTTCTGGTTCCACTGATTCCTCTCCAGATTCTTCAGACACATGCATATAATTAATCATCTCCTGTACCACATGTAATGGAATAGACCCCTTACACTGATGCTCTCGCCCCCACTTGTCCCCACAAGTAAAACAAAGGCCACGAGCTCGTCGGTAAGCTTTCAGACTCGTCCACCGATCATCACTGGAGCTTTTCTGTTCTTGTGCTCGCTTCTCTTCAACCAGCTTCGAAACCCATCGACTTGGTGGTGGCGGAGGAGACACAGGCGACTGGAGCATCGGAGGAGCCCTCCTGGAAGAAAACGACTGCACCGACGGCGAGTTCAGCGGTGTGCTACCATCCCCCAACTCCTCATATAACAGGGCAAGTGTATACGATGTGTCCAAATCTCTGGGTTGCTGGATTGCGACCAACACGCGCACTCCAGGTTGCAACCCATCCAAGAATCGAGTGGTGTAATGCACAGGATCAGGTTTGGCTTCATAAACTGCGATCTGATCCATCAACTCTGAAAACCTCTGCACATAGTCATCCACTGTCGACGTCTGCGAGATGTGAAACAGTCGACGTACCAGGATAGTGTGCTGATTGCGACTGAAACGGGTCAGAACTGCTTCCACGAACTCACTCCAACGAGAATTTTGATCATGCTGCAAATAAGATTCCAACCACGTAGCTGCTGCTCCGACGAACAGCGAGGACGCCGCTGAAACTTGCGACGACTCAGGAGTCCTGCAGCGCTTGAAATACTCCTCGCAACGCCTTTGCCACAGTTTTGGATTCGCTCCATCGAATTGCGGCAGGTCGATGCGATGCCCAACGATAGGAACATCAGTATGCGGAATCGAATTCATGCCCGGATGAACAGAAGCCACATTTGGTCGGTCTGAAAAATTACCTCCGACCGGAGGAGACCAGTGAAAATCACGAGTCGTCCCCCGGTTAGTTGTTGCCAAGCCGTGCCCTAGGCCGATGGAGAGTCCGCCATCACGGATCGGAGAAACAGATGGTGAAGCAGATGAGGAAGGCGCCGCCGCACCTTGATCCGGCCTCGGCATCTTGTCAAGAATTCCCGCCAGAGACGCGATCTCCTTGCTTAGCCCCTTGTGAAGGCCGGCGATATCGGCGCCCAACGACTCACGGAGATTCTCCATCTCGGAGCGGACGGATTCGACATCCGTGCTCACGGCCTTGATCTGCTTGCCAGTGTCGAGGACGAACTTCTGCACCGCCTCCTTCGTCTCCTTCTTGTACTCGGCGAGGCGCTCCTCAAAATCGGACGAATTCTCCGATCTAATGAGATCGTAGAGAGTCCGCGACGCTGGATCAAGATCCTCCATGAACTCTAAACGCGAACGCAACGCGAATCTGGTGGCGTGTGGGTGTTTGGGCAACTCCAGATCGGATCGTACTGGCTCTGATACCACTTGTAAGCGCTAACTCGCAGGGAACAAGACCGGATCGAGAATTGTATTGATTAGGGTTCTAGCCCGTTCCACCCCACCTCCCCCGAGCTAGTTCATCACGGCACTGCCGTTCCTCATAATTCAGTTACAAGCCAAGTCTCTCAGAATGCCGTTCCTCGCTTAATACACTCTCTCGTCGCTGACGCTAGCACGTGCGTCATTCGGCCCATTCTTCGCTGGCGAGCCAGGCCGGCTTCCTCTTCACTCGCTTGGGCCGGCCCATGGGCTCGCCATCTTCCTCGTCAGCATTGTCTTCCGTAGGGATGCTGACACGGGACGTCGGGGATCTTAAGCTCAGGATGTAAATGGACTGATCAGTGGATGTTGTGGACATATCCACGTGAGCCACGTAATGATTAACTGGACTATACGGCTGCCATATATTATCAAGTGGGAATTAAATGGATTTTGTGGTGCCGTTATACTCCACCTAGTACTTGGGCCAACACATCCTCTGCTCTTGGCCCTGTTGTACGCACAGCTCCTAGCATGCTCCGCATCAAGCTCTTGTACTTTTGGCCTGCTTTACGCACAGCTCGCTGACGCAATAGCAATAGCCAGCACGTTCTACGATTGAGGCCAGCTCTAGCTCTAGGTTCAAATAGCAGAAAATTTTAACAGGAAGAAATTCTAACAAGTCAACCGGTTCCCAAACATAAATCCAATCCAGAACTGGGACAAGAGTATAGCTTACATGCCCAAATAACAAGTACAAGCACCGCCTACTTGACAAAAGTTCAGACAATGTTTCTCCAACATAATTATACATAGTCGACAGTAAAAGGTTCAGAACTGATCATGCTGACAATTTCATGGCTTTCATTAATGATAATATGGTAATCTGGACATCTTGAAGTACTCGAGAATTAAACAACAAATCTGCACTTTGTAGATGGAGCTTCAGATATGATGTTGCAGCTCACGAACAATTTCATGAAAGCTTCACTTGCTCGCCAACATCTCCCAACATTTGCATCACCTGAACAAGGAAAGAAATAAATTGATATATTACAGCACAATAACATAACATCCAGTACCTATATCGAAACATCAAAGCAGGTTCATGTGATGATTAAAGTACAGTATGTCATCTACTAATATACAAGATAAACTGGAGATTTAAATCAACACAAACAGAATATACTCACTCACAGGTCATTTTCATCCACAAGATCAGCAAGTGAATAATGCTGTTTAAACCAATCCTGGAGGCAGATTAAGGCTTCGACGGTTGTGATGTCCAGTCTACTTCTGTAATCACTAACAACCCGTTGTCTAGTACTAAAGGCTGATTCAGATGGCACAACTGAGGCTGGTACAGCTAGAATATCACGAGCTATATGAGAAAGGACAGGGTAGTTTGAAGAATGAAGGCTCCACCATTGAAGTATATCGAAATCTTCTTTGCGAGGGAACGGTTCCTCTTCCAAGTATCTATCAAGTTCATTGGTAGGTTGGCGCTGCTTCATGCTCAAATGTTGGTCCCAATCGGCTAGAGGGTTATTTTCTTCCATAACAACCTCATCAATGTTCTCTCCTTGTGTTGATTCATTTACTGGAATCAACATTTGTGAAGAATATTCCTCGAAGAGGCTGTCAAGGGCATCTTGTACCTTGCCCAAGTGGTCTGCAACATCGGATCCATAGGCTTGCTTTAGTCGAAACTCAATGAAGGCATACTTGAAGCGGGGATCAAGAATAACAGGAATAGAGTTTGCCAAATATGATTCTGTCCAATACTTGTTAAACTTTTCTTGCATTGCTTTCACCATTGATTGCATAACTTGATCCTTTCTTGATGCTTCTTTCTCCAACAAAACCTTTACATTCCATATTTGTTGAAAGTATAGATTTGTTGTAGGATAAGCAGATCCAGAGACTATTTCTGTGGCTGTGTGGAAATTTTTTAGCATGGAACAAACTGTTTGGGATCTTCTCCACTCTTCGGACGACGGACAAAACTTATAGTTTGCATCCTCTTTCCCCAAAGTGTGAAATGCTTTATGAAATGGGAAGGCTGATTCCAACATTAGGTATGTGGAGTTCCATCGTGACGCTACATCTATTGAAGGAAGTTGGCAAGAAATACCGACCCGCCCAACAACTTCTTTGAAATTATCGAGACGAGTCTGAGAACTCTTTACATACTTAACACTCTCTCATATTATCTACCACACCTTTCATCGTTGTCAGCCCATCTTGGACAATCAGATTCAAAACATGGCATGCGCAACGAATATGAAGTAATTTGCCTTCATAATGTAGCATATCCTTGCTCACAAGATTATCTCTTAGATTTTCAATCATGGTACCATTGACCGATGCATTGTCCACTGTTATACTAAAAATCTTGTCCTCTATGTTCCATTCTTGCAAACTCTTCAATAAAACAGTAAACATGGCAACACCGTTGTGGGGAGTCTCTAGCATAGAGAATCTAATGATCTTTTTGTGCAACTTCCACTTTGCATCGATGAAATGACATGTGATACACATATAACCTAAAGTTTGGTTAGATGTCCACATATCAGTAGTTAAGGACACTCTGCCATCATATTTCTTAAACCCATCACAATACACAGACTTCTGGATACCATATTGAATAAGGGATTCAAACTTTTGACGAAGTCTATGAAGCCACTATATTCAACTATGGAGAAGGGTATCTCATCCAAAACAATCATCCTTGCAAGTAGTTGTCTAGATACTTTTTGATCGAATTCCCAATTCTTAAGCGGAGATGCATGTGGAGAAGAAACCGAAGACTTCAACTTTTGAACAATGAGGTTTAAATCTGACCTTACTGTGCATGTGTCCAAGTGCCTACGCACACCACTTGTACCCACACCTCGTCCGGTTGGAAGAATTTCATTACAATGATTGCATTGAGCTTTGACAACTTTTTCACGACGATAAATAGGTTTGAAATCCTTCCAAACAGCAGAAGTCAATCTGCGTGTTCTCCGTCCTAGTAATCGCATTAGCATAGCATTGTCAGAACATAGCAAGTGATATAAAGAAGGCAGAGCCGAACAAGTGTACTAGACAGAACAGGGGCATATGAACATTATCAGATGGACAACACATAAACACAATCAAAAAAGTAAAGTTAACTCACCACGTTTAATTTTACTTGAACTACCAACTGGAGAACTTGTAGGAGATGGAGAACTTGTCGGAGAGGGAGTACTAGGCATAGACGGCTTGGCCTTTTTATGCAAAGGGGAACATTCAGCCACTTCTGGTATAACACCATCTGAAGACCTCCCTCTTTTTGTGGCAGCCACTTCTGCTAGAACCCAGAACCTCGTCCCTTGATAACAAAACAGAGCAAAATCAAACCCTGCTATCAATTTCTACTATGGTAACTACAAGCAGATGTTATAGACTTGATGCAAATTGAAATAGTAATTATATAAAAAAATACCCTTGTCATCTTCGGCTTCCGCTTTAGCTCCTTTCGCTGTACCTCCAGCTCCATCTTCTTCTTCTTTTTCTTTTCGCGTCTCATCTCTTGCTGTTTCTTCTTCTTCTCCTCCTCCTCTAGCATCTTCAATCTGCTAGCTCAAAAATTATATGGGCAATAAGAAAACAAACATGTACAATATAGGGCTTTAAGTAAAACATGGAGAGGAACTTCTGTGTCGACCTTGAGGGCGGAGAGTTACCTAGTATGCTAGGGCATGGCGTTCTGGAGGTCGCCGGATCCAAGGAAGATGGTGACCAGGAGCACGGAGACGCGTCGATGAAGATCAGGGACAACCGACCGTCCGACGCTAGGGCATGGCGTCCAACGCTGGTGATCAGGGGCGGCGACGCGGGGTTCTAGTGCGAGGGGGCGCTGGTAGCCAGAGGTCGTCGGGAAATCGACCGGCGGCGCGACTGAGCTAGGGCGCTGCGTCGGTAGCCTGTTGGCTGTTCCTCTAGCCTACAAAGGGGAACGAAGGGGAGTGCCGGCCGCTGGATTTGGTGGACTTGGTGGGCTAATCCACATGGGCCAATTAAGTTTAGCGACTATCCACTTACGCCAATTAGACGTTTTTTGATGGGTGGCATATTTGGGCTCTTTGGGCGCCGCTGCCACTTTCAACCTGATCTTAAGCCCTCCTTCCTAGAGCTTGTACATGTCCTGGAAGTCGACGAACTCGCGCGGCGAGGCTGTGTTGAGCAGCGCTCTGGCAAGGGGGAGGATGCCAGCCGATATGGCCTTGATTACGTAAGACATGAAGTCGGCCTTCTTGACGTGGTTGAAGCACTCGTCGCGCGGCACATAGAACTGCTGAAGCACGGGCACGACGTTGCGGCTCTCGCACGTCGGGTCGGTCCGGCCACGTCGCGGGTAAGGGTAAGGGCATCTCCAACGGCCTGATGCATTTTTGGACCGAATCGTGTCCGATTTGGTCCGTTTGCGTCGGGCCGCGGACAGGAAATGGGTGATGTCCGCCCCAATGTCCGTTTGGGTCGCGCCTCAGCCCAGCGGCCCGGCGCATTTTTGGCCACTCTGATTTTTTTTTCAAACCGAATGAGTAGTATAGAATTGTAAAATTCATGAACTCGAACATTCAAATAATACGAGTGCTCCAACAATTGTAAGATAAAACATAGTTTAAACAAATATAGTTTATACAACAAATATAGTTCAAATAAACATAGTGGAAGATAACTAGTTGTCTCCGGGGATGATTCCTGCCGATGCCCACAGGTGCTCAATCAAATCTCTCTGCAGCTGCTGGTGAGTACCACGATCACGGATCTCCTCATGCACATGCAGCCAGTTCTCAAATGTAGCAGCTCCTGGATGTCCTTTGCAACCAACTCACCCTGAAACTCCCACCCTTGGTCATGGAGGCCATCGTCGCGCTCATCCTCGACGATCATGTTATGCATGATCACACAAGCAGTCATGACCTCCCACATCACATGTGTGCTCCGAGTCCTCGCAGAGTGGCGAACAATAGCCCACATAGATTGGAGCACACCAAATGCACGCAGCACATCCTTTCTGCATGCTTCCTGGTGCTTGGTGATGCACCGGTGAGGTGTTGTTGGGAAACCCCAAGAGGAAGGTATGAAGCAGTGCAGCAGCAAGTTTCCCTCAGTTGTGAAACCAAGGTTATCGAACCAGTAGGAAATTAGAGATCTTTGGAGGTGTCAACGGCGCCAGAAAAGAGCTTGCGTCGAAGTTAACGTGGAACCTGCACACAACACAACCAATATACTTTGCCCCAACTTAACAGTGAGGTTGTCAATCTCACTGGCTTGCTGTAACAAATGATTAAACGTATGTGTGGAAAATGATGTTTGTTTGCAGAGAATGAAAGTAACAGGATTGCAGTAGGATTGTTTATCAGTTTGAGGAAAAAGGACCGGGGTCCACAGTTCACTAGTGGTGTCTCTCCATAAATAATAATAGCATACATGCGGGTAAACAAATTACAGCTGCGCTATTGACAGAATAAAGAAGTGCATAATGATGCATATACTATAGTTATGATGGCTAGGGTGATATTCATTTGGGCATTACAACAATATACATAGACCGTTCCAACCGCATCTATAACTAATAATCCACCTTCCGGTTAGCATCCGCACCCCTTTCAGTATTAAGTTGCAAGCAACAGATAATTGCATTAGGCAATGTGTGTAATGTAAATAATACAAATACCCTTAGATAAAGTAATATTGTTTTATCCCTAGTAGCAACAGTACATCTACAATCTTAGAGCTTGCTGTCACTACCCCAGATTAAATAGAGACATGAACCTACTATCGAGCATAAATACCCCCTCTTGGAGTAACAATCATCTACTTGGCCAGAGCATCTACTAGCAACGGAGAGCATGCAAGATCATAAACAACGCACTCACAAGATATATTATGAAGCAATAACATAGTACTCAATATTCATCGGATCCCAGCAAACACAACATGTAGTATTACATAAAGATGATCTTGATCATGTTAGGCAGCTCACAAGATCTAAACATGGTAGCACAAGAGGAGAAGACAACCATCTAGCTACTGCTATGGACCCGTAGTCCAAGGATGAACTACTCACGCATCAGTCCGGAGGCGGGCATGGTGATGTAGAGCCCTCCGGTGATGATTCCCCTCTCCGGCAGGGTGCCGGGAGGAGCTTCTGAACCCTCCCGATCTAGGATTGACGACAGCGGCGCCTCTGAACTTCGTGGCGGAAAAAGGTGCGCGTCCTAGGTCTTAGATATCCGAGGGGTATAAGTAGGCGAAAGGGCGAAGGCGGCGGGGCCTCGAGGGCCCCACACCCTGTGCTCGCGCGGCAGAAGGGGGGCCGCGCCGGGAGGGGGTGTGGGCCCCTCGGGGTCCTCCTCCGTGTACTCTACGGTGTTCTGGAACCTCCCGGGGAATATAAGAACTTTGACATTTCGTTTGTCCAATTCCGAGAATATTTCCTTAACAGCTTTTCTGAAACCAAAAACAGCAGAAAACAGGCAACTGGCACTGTGGCATCTTGTTAATAGGTTAGTCCCAGAAAATGCATAAAATGATATAAAAGTGTATATAAAACATGTAGCAATTGGCATAATATAAGCATGGAACATAAGAAATTATATATACGTTTGAGACGTATCAAGCATCCCCAAGCTTAGTTCTACTTGTCCCGAGTAGGTAAAACGATAACAAGAATAATTTCTGAAGTGACATGCTTCACACAATCTTGATCATATAATAATGTAATGCATGTAAGTTGAGATCAAATGAATAAAAGTTGTAGTTTATATTGATATCAAATGAGTAATGAATGAACAAGTAGGCATAACAAAGCAAAACTTTCAATGAATCAGTAATAGAGAACAATCAACCGTGCAAAGTAGATATTAAAGATGATTTAAGCTTCAAGCACAACAATATAATCATCTAATGAATCAAACAATCATGACAACTTTATGAAAGGATCAAGTCAAGTGATAGCAATATGCACATAGAAGATCATTTCTCTATTTGTTCACACAAAAACAAGCAAGTGTTCAGCGTTGGTTCCTGGCACCAGGATGTTGTGGCTAAAAGAATAATAATGGGGGTTTGGAAGGCCAACGGAAGAAAGTCTCACAAAGCTGAAAGTGATCATTAGACAAGAGGAAGTCTTATAATCGAAGCTATGCAAGGAGTAGTGATTGCCACACAACGGATGCACATAGAGCTATAAGTGCATGAAAGCTCTCCAATGGAACTAGTGGGGGTGCATCTAACTTGCTTGCTCATGAAAACCTAGAGCACTTTTGAGTAGGCTCATCATTGGAATATACAAGCCAAGTTATATAGTGTAAAGTTCCCCACATAGTTATGCAAGTAAAACATGAAAACTCTCTCATATGGAGTAAAGGTGCTAAACATGAGCACAAATGATGATTATGAATAATATGGGTGCTATAACATGAGCACAAGTGTGGATAAAGAGTAGTAATGTTGCCCCCTTTTTTATTCTTTCTTTCTTTTTTTCTCTTTTTCTCTTTTTTCTATTTTTTTTGTATTTTTCTGTTTCTCTTTTCGATGGCCTCCATGGCTCTTTTCACTTTTAGGGGCAAACATCCTAATATGATAATATGACAACACACTTTTTGGTACAAATATCTCATGATGAATAAAACATAATGTATGAAACGGTGTCTCTGCCAGTGTAGCAGGATATGCAATGATCTAGCGTAACATGGGTAAAAATACACATCAGCTGTAAAGAATCATGCAAAGCAATATATATGATAAATGACAACAAGTCATGTAATGTAAGATGAAAGTTGCATGGCAATATATCTCGGAACAGCTATGGAAATGCTGTAGTAGGTAGGTATGGTGGATGTTTTGAGAAAGATATTTGGCTTATGTGTAGGAGAACATGATGAAGATCTCCCACGAGTTTTGGATGTACCCGCGAAGTATGCACCAACTCTCAATGTGAGAAAAGGCAATGCAAAGTACCGAAGAGGCTAGCAAATATGGAGGTGTAAGTGCCATGAAAACCGCAGCTTTAGAACTCACAAGTAAAAGGATTCCAAATAGAAATATGATCTTACAAGGCATAATGAAAATCACTCCACGAGGGACTGTGGCAAATGAACAAGTCACTGTTGGGACCCCGACCGTAGCGCATAACACAAAGTTATTACGGTTGATTTTAACATTAGGAGTCATATTTCATTATGCTATCAAATGGAAATTTAAGTGTGGCACAGCTTAAAGTTTTCTAGACCAACCATTAATCATTCCACCTTACTAAACCATCATGTTTACCATTAAGCATATTAATATATCAAAACAACATCAATGATTCAAGTGACACAATTTAATGATCTACAAGATTATGTATCATTTAGTTACACCATCTACCACATTTAACATTTTCTGTTCCTAGCCAAACACCAATCAACTTATTTAAAGATAAACTCTTCAAGTATATAACAATGAGATATGAGAGTGTGACATAAGAAAAACTAACAGCTCCAACAAGAGATGCGTGAAAAAAAAGAGCTAATAGTATTGAAATAACATAGAAGAATACTCAACAAATATAAGTGAAGAATACGAGTATTCATAAGAAAAAGTGGAGCGTGTCTCTCTCCCACAAAGGAATGCTAAGATCCATTTTATTCAGAGAATGAAAATAACAAAAACAAAAACAAAAACAAACAGACGCTTCAAGTAAAGCACATAAGATGTGTCGGAATTAAAATATAGTTTCACTAGAGATGACATGATAGTTTGTTGATGAAGAAGGGGATGCCTTGGGCATCCCCAAGCTTTGACGCTTGAGTCTTCTTGAAATATGCTTGGGTGACCCACGGGGCATCCCCAAGCTTTGGCTCTTTCATCTTCTTGATCACATCACATCATCCTTCTCTCTTGATCCTTGAAAACTTTCTACACACCAAACTCAAAGTAAACTTCATTAGAGGGTTAGTGCACAAAAAATTCTTATATTCTGCATGAACACAATTGCTAACAATGCTACTGGACATTAGCTACAGCCACTGATACTTTATGGAACAAAAAGATCCATTCAAAATAGTAAAAGAGGCATTGCAAAATAAATGGCAGAATCTGTCAAAAACAGAACAGTCCCTAAAGACAAAAATTTTCGAGGCACTTAACTTCTCAAATCAGAAAACTCAAAACTAATGAAAGTTGCATATATATCTGAGGATTACGCACAAAAAATCCCAGGTCCATCCGATTTTTCTGTGAATAGTTATGAATTTAACGGTGGACAGGAGAAAATAGTTTCGGCACAGCAATCCAAATCTAGCATCAACTTTCTACTATAGGCTTAACTTGACACAACAATGCAATAAAGTAAAGATACAAAGGAATTGCTACAGAGGTAGGCATCTTCCTTGACTCAATAAAATAAAATAACAGAAATAAAAAGTGGGTTGTCTCCCATAAGCGCTTTTCTTTAACGCATTTCAGCTAGGCACAGAAAGTGATATTCAAGTATTTCCAAGAGATGAAGCATCAACATCATAAGTTGTACGAATGATAGAATCAAAAGGTAGCTTCATTCTTTTTCTAGTGAAGTGTTCCATACCTTTCTTGAGTGGGAATTGGTATCTAATATTTCCTTCTTTCATATCAAGAATAGCACCCACGGTTCTAAGAAAAGGTCTTCCCAAAACAATTGGACAAGATGGGTTGCATTCAATATCCAAGACAATAAAATCAACGGGGACAAGGTTATTGTTAACCATAATAAGAACATCATTGACTCTCCCCACAAGTTTCTTCATAGCATTATCAACAAGAAAATCATCCAAATAACAATGTTCCAAAGGTGGCAAATCAAACATATCATAAAGCTTTTTAGGCATAACAGAGATACTTGCACCAAGGTCACATAAAGCATTGCAATCAAATTTATCCACTTTTATTTTAATGATGGGCTCCCAACCATCTTCTAACTTCTTAGGGATAGAAGCTTCAAGTTTTAATTTCTCTTCGCTAGCTTTAATGAGAGCATTTGTAATATGAGTTGTAAATGCCATGTTCATGGCACTAGCATTAGCACATGTGGCCAACTTTTGCAAGAACTTAATAACTTCAGTGATATTACAATTATCAAAATCAAAATTATTATCATCAAAGCAAACCGAACCACCATCTCCTATGTTCTTAAAAATTTCAGCACTTTTATCAATAACAGTTTCAGCAGTTTTAGGCAATTTTAACTTTTTGGAAGAAGTAGAAGAAATATTTCCAACACCAACTATGTTACCATTAATAGTAGGAGGCTTACTAGCATGTGGGATAACATTATTTTCAGTAGTAGTAATGGTGCAAACTCTAACAATATCATCAACTTTAGCTAATTCTTCCTCTCTTTCCCACCTAGCACGTAATTGAGCCATCATCCTAACATTTTCATCAATTCGAATTTGGATGGCATTAGCAGTAGCAAAAGGATTATCATCAATATTTTCAGATTTAGCAGCCATTTTATTAATTAAAGAAGATTGTGCTTCAGACATATAGGAAATACGAGCTTCAGCACTAGTTATTTTCCCTTGTAGACCCGAAATCTCCCTGTTCAAATTTTCCATTTGATGACTAATATTTCTCAATATAATAGATTGTTCTTCCATAGTCCTAGTGAATACTTTATTTTGCTCATATTTGGTTTGCATAAAAATTTTAGTAGCTCTTTCAATTTCTAAAATCCTTTCCTCACTAGGCATTTTACCATAAGAATTAACATAACCATTACCAATATTAGAAGGATAGGGCTTATAGTTATTATTACCATAATTGTTCCTATAGGCATTGTTGTTGAAATTGTTATTTTTAATGAAGTTCACATCAACATGCTCTTCTTGTACAACTAAAAAAGCTAAGGGAACATTATTTGGATCAACATGAGATTTACCATTCACAAGCATAGACATAATAATATCAATCTTTTCACTCAAAGAGGAGGTTTCTTCAACAGAATTTACCTTCTTACCTTGAGGTGTCCTTTCAGTATGCCACTCAGAATAATTCACCATCATATCATCCAAGAGTTTTGTTGCAGCCCCCAAAGTGATGGACATAAAGGTACCTCCCGCAGCCGAATCAAGAAGGTTTCTTGAAGAAAAATTCAGTACTGCATAAAAGGTTTGGATGATCATCCAAGTAGTCAGTCCATGGGTAGGGCAATTTTTAACCAAAGATTTCATTCTTTCCCAAGCTTGAGCAACATGTTCATTATCAAGTTGTTTAAAATTCATAATGCTACTTCTTAGAGAAATAATCTTAGCAGAAGGATATTATTTTCCAATAAAATCATCTTTGCATTTAGTCCATGAATCAATACTATTCCTAGGCAATGAAAGCAACCATTCTTTAGCTCTTCCTCTCAAAGAGAAAGGAAATAATTTCAGTTTTATAATATCACCATCTACATCTTTTTGCTTTTGCATTTCACAAAGTTCAACAAAATTATTTAGATGGGCAGCAGCATCATCAGAACTAACACCAGAAAATTGCTCTCTCATAACAAGGTTTAACAAAGCAGGTTTTATTTCAAAGAATTCTGCTTTAGAAGCAGGTGGAGCAATAGGAGTGCATATAAAATCATTATTATTGGTGCTAGTGAAGTCACACAACTTAGTATTCTCAGCAGTACTCATTTTAGCAATTTAAAAAGCAAACCGAAATAACAATAATAACTAAACCGAAATAATAAATAACAAACCGAAATAAAAATAGTAATGCAAGTAACTAATTTTTTTTGTATTTTTTGATATTAAGCAAACAAGACAATAATAAAGTAAATAAATTGCAAGTAACTAATTTTTTTTGTATTTTTGATATTAAGAAAACAAGACAATAATAAAAATAAACTAAGCAAGACAATAACAAAATAAAAAGATTGGATGTGAGAGACTCCCCTCGTAGAAGAGCTTGGCTTCCCAGGAAAAGAGCTGTTGACGAGGAAGACAAAATCTTCTGAACAGAGGAACTCCAATTTCTCCGGCAACGGCGCCAGAAAAGAGCTTGATGCACCGGTGAGGTGTTGTTGGGAAACCCCAAGAGGAAGGTATGAAGCAGTGCAGTGATGCACAAGGTGGGTGTGTTGTTGGGAGACCCCAAGAGGAAGGTATGAAGTAGTGCAGCAGCAAGTTTCCCTCAGTTGTGAAACCAAGGTTATCGAACCAGTAGGAAATAATGAATTCCCCCGAATTGTCAACGGCGCCAGAAAAAATCTGCGACGTAAGGGCGCCAGAAAATACTTCCTGGGACGTAGGTGACGTGGAACCTGCACACAACACAATCAAGATACTTTGCCCCAACTTAACGGTGAGGTTGTCAATCTCACCGGCTTGCTGTAACAAAGGATTA
Source organism: Poa annua (assembly GCA_026929855.1). NCBI lineage: Eukaryota > Viridiplantae > Streptophyta > Magnoliopsida > Poales > Poaceae > Poa > Poa annua. Next base: position 12,287,765 of record CM049436.1, read on the forward strand.
AACGTATGTGTGGAAGAAAGATGTTTGTTTGCAGAAAGTAACAGGTTTGCAGTTTGTGGTTTATCAGATTAAAGAGAAGGACCGGGGTCCACAGTTCACTAGTGGTGTCTCTCCATAAATAATAATAACATTCATGCGGGTAAACAAATTACAGCTGGGTAATTGATAGAATAATGATGAGCAAACCAATGCATATACCAATGTTATGATGTCTAGTGTGAGATTCATTCGGGCATTACAACAATGTACATAGACCGTTCCAACCGCATCTATGACTAATAATCCACCTTCCGGTTAGCGTCCGCACTGAAAGTGCATGGTTGTCCCCATGCATGGTTTTGGTAATTGATGACAATCCTTATGGCCTAATGTTTGCTTTGAGATATACTTGTAGATCTTGTCCATAGGAAAAGATTGGAGTTCATGTGTTGGACTCTAGTAGTTTACATGATGATCAATGCTCTACTCAAGGGTTTATATGAAGAATGGTCATGTGAAGAGTTGAGCTTATTGCAAGTATGGCTTGGAAAAGAAGATTGAGTGATCAATCATGTTTTACCCCAAGCCATCATACATATCAAGAGAAGAAGATGAAGCGCAAGATCAATATGATGCATCTCGAAGATATCATTTGATTGAAGCTTGCAAAGGAGTCATGAAGACGATGCTTAGCGAGGCCCTCCCATAATGGAGTATGGGGGAGCATTTGGAGAAGTCTTCATCAAGCATGTGCTAGCAAGCACAATCAAGAAAGGTGTTTCAACTTGAGAGAGTCAAGATCGTCATCATCGAGCTCAAGTGGAATGCGCAAGGCAAAGGTATGATCTTGATAGGTTTTCTATTTTACCGGTCTCATGGTGTTAGTGGGAGACCGGGTTTTAGGATAGACGGCGTACTATCAAGAGGGGCTCTCAAGTGAGTAACTTGATCGCATCGTTGTGGAGAGCTCAAACCTTTGCATACTTGGCATATCATATTTCTTGGTTCTTATTTGGCTTTTATGGTGGTGAGGAATTAGAGCTTGGTTCATCTCCATGTCAAGCTCTAGTTCATCGAAAACGGTTTTACCTTGGAAAACTAGTTGCGTTTTCGGTGGCGGAAATATTGCCGGTTCAACCGTGAGGAAAGTCCCACACCTTGCCATGTGTGGTGATTTTACTCTATTTATGGGATGCAATATTTTCACTTTTTGTAGCCTTCTCCTTGTCGGTACCTTTCCAACGGAGTTGGTCTCACCTCATTCGGAGTTCATTTGCAAAAGTTATAGCTGTGTTTTTGGTGTTCGGACATGCCCGGTAGTACCGGAGAGTTTTGTTCCGGTAGTACCGCAGTCAGCCGGTAGTACCGGGCTCGCTGCGGTAGTACCGGGCTTTCTGCGGTACTACTCTCTGAAGTTGGTTTTTCGGACGTTTTGGCACGGATGGCCCCGGTAGTACCGGGGTTGGAGCCCAGCACTTGGGCCCGGTAGTACCGGGGTATTTTTCCCCGGTAGTACCGCGCGCTCGGTTTTCTGTGTTGACGAAGCTACCGCAGGGCCGGTACTACCGGGCTTGAGTCCGGTACTACCGCACTTGCGGAACAAGAAGCTGCTGCAACGGCTGGATTTTTGGGATGAGCTATTTAAGGGGCCTTCTTCCCCATTGGTTTGCTAAGCTCAAGAGCAAGTCTTTCTCCTCTCTCTCCTCCATTGTTGCCCTTTGTAAAGCTTGCTCTTCCTCTCAATCCCTCCCATGGTTCTTGCTAATATTTGAGGGAAAGTGAGAGGTGATCTTGATCTACGTTTCCACCGATCGATTTCTCCTCTATGTGAGGGAAACCTTGTAGATCTTGATCTTGGAGTTCTTGGTGCATCTCCTCTTTGTTCTTCCTCTCTTATTCCCCCATAAGCATTTGTTGCTTTGTTGGAATTTGAGAGTGAAGGATTTGAGCACTTGTGCTCTTGCCTTTTGCATTTGGTGCATCGGTGTGCTCTCCACGAGGATTCGTGGAAGTTGAAAACTTGTGAACTTGTTACTCTTGGGTCCTTGGACCCTAGACGCCTTTGTGGTGGTTGGACCCTTGTGTGGTCACTTGAAGCCGTTCGGGAGCCCCCAATCCCATTGTGGGTTGTGCCCCGGATTGTTGTTGGAGGCCGTTCGGGAGCCCCCAATCCCATTGTGGGTTGTGCCCCGGATTGTTGTTGAAAGGCTCCGGATTCCGCCTCGAAGGAATTCCGATAGTGGAAGGTGAACCAAGCCTTTGTGGTGCGGTTCATCGGAGAAGAAGGTGAAACCTTTGTGGTTGTTGAACCGTTGTGTCGGTTCACACCTCTCCAACGAGACGTACTCCCTTAACAAGGAGGAACTCGGAAATACATCCTCGTCTCCGCGTGCTTCGGTTATTTCTATACCCGAGCTTTTACTTATGCACTTTACATTGTGATAGCCTTCGTGCTTGAAGTATTCTATATTGCTATCACCTTGTTGTTTGTCTTGCTTAGCATAAGTTGTTGGTGCACATAGGTGAGCCTAGTTTATTTAGGTTGTCGGCTTGTTAATTTAAACATCTAGTTTTATTCCGCAATTATCAAGCCTAAACCGGAAAAGTTTTAAACCGCCTATTCACCCCCCCCTCTAGGCGACATCATTGTCCTTTCACGCACCCCTTTCAGTATTAAGTTGCATGCAACAGATTATCGCCTTAAGCACTGTGTGTAAAGTAAGTAAGTAACATCATCCTTAGACAAAGTACTACTGTTTTATCCCTAGTAGCAACAGTACATCTACAACCTTAGGGCTAGCTGTCACCACCCCAGATTTAATAGAGACATGAACCTACTATCGAGCATAAATACCCCCTCTTGGAGTCACAAGCATCTACTTGGCCAGAGCATACATAAGTAACGGAGAGCATGCAAGATCATTAAATAGCACACACATGATATATTATGAAGCAATAACTTTAGTACTCAATATTCATCGGATCCCAGCAAACACAACATGAAGTATTACATAACGGTGATCTTGATCATGATAGGCAGCTCACAAGATCTAAACATGATAGCACAAGAGGAGAAGACAACCATCTAGCTACTGCTATGGACCCGTAGTCCAAGGGTAGACCACTCACGCATCAGTCCGGAGGCGGTCATGGCGACGTAGAGGCCTCCGGTGACGATTCCCCCTCCCGGCAGGGTGCCGGGAGAAGTTCTGATCTCTCCCGAATTGGTGTTGACGACGGCGGCGGCTCGGGACCTGTGGAGGAAAATATGAACACCGTGTTAGGGTTTTTAGTCTGGGGGGTATTTGTAGGCGAAAGGGTGAAGTCGGTGGCGCCCCGAGGGGCCCACACCTGGTCCTCGCGCGGCCAGGGGTGCTGCCGCGCGAGCACGTGGTGGCGCCGCCTCGGTGGCCCACTTCGTCTCGTGTTCGGCTTTCTGGAACGTTCCCGATGAAAAACTGACTTCAGAAAAGAAATCGTCCAATTTCGAGAATATTTCCTTAAGTACTTTTCTGAAACCAAAAACAGCAGAAAACAGGGAACTGGCACAGTGGCATCTTGTTAATAGGTTAGTCCCAGAAAATGCATAAAACTATATAAAATGCATATAAAACATGTAATAACTTGGTATAATATAGCATGGAAGATAAGAAATTATAGATACGTTGGAGACGTATCAACATCCCCAAGCTTAGTTCTACTCGTCCCGAGTAGGCAAGAACGATAAAAGAAGAATAATTTCTGAAGTGACATGCTTAAACACAATCTTGATCATAATATAATGTAAGGCTCATGTTATGAATGAAGTGATTCAAGGCAATGATCTATAGTTTGCTAACAAATAGATAAGGAGTAAACAACTACATCATATAAGTAAAACTTTTCATGAATAGTACTTTCAAACAAGCATCAAAAAGATTTGCGTAAGAGTTAACTCATAAAGCAATATTATCTAAGCAAAAGAGCATTGAAGCAACACAAAGGAATATATAAGTTTCAGCATTGGTTTTCAACTTTTGAACATGTATATCATATAGATAGTTGTCAACACAAAGAAATATAACAAGTGCAATAAGTAAGCATATAAGAATTGTTGCACACAGTTCACACAAGTGTTTGCTTCGGGGATAGAAAGAAGTAGGTAAACTGACTCAACATAAAGTAAAAGATAGGCCCTTCGCAGAGGGAAGCAGGGATACAAGCATGTGCTAGAGCTTCTTAGTTTTATAGGTTTTTGAAATCATATAGAGAGCATAAAAATAAGTTTTGAGCGGTGTTTGTCGTTGTCAACGAATGGTAATGGGCACTCTACCCCCTTGTCAACCAGACTTTCTTAAGAGCGGCTCCCATGAAGTACGTTATTTCTACCCAAGGGCAGATCATCCCTCTTTTCTCTTTTGTTTACACATGTAGTTTAGAACTAGTATCATTGCTTGGCTGATTAGATCAGGGCAAAAATGTGAAGAGAATGCAGTGGTTAAAGTTGTAATTAATTGGGACTGGGCACCCCATTTGCCAGCTCTTTTTGCAAAGTTAATGGATAAGCGGTGTATATGCCACTAGTCCGGTTGGTGAAAGTCTGTCTAAAAGCAAATGACAAGGTTGATATCCGTAACACCACATACTTCCTCATGAGCTAATAAACATTGACACAAATAAGGGATAATAAATTTTGAATAAAAGGTAGCACATGAAGTATTTACTTGGAATGGCAGGAAATACCATGTAGTAGGTAGGTATGGTGGACACAAATGGCATAGGTTTTGGCTCAACGATTATGGATGCACGAGAAGCATTCCCTCTCAGTACAAGGCTTTGGCTAGCAAGGTTGTTTGAAACAAACACAAGTATAAACTATGACAACAAGACGTATATAAAAACATATTGCAAGCATTATAAAACTCTACATTGTCTTCCTTGTTGTTCAAACAATTTAACTAGAAAATATCTAGACCTTAGAGATACCAAACATGCAAACCAAATTTCAGCAAGTTTTACGGTAGTTCCTCACTAATAGGTTTTAACTACATGATGTAAAAGCTTAAACATGATCTACTTGAGAGCTCAAAACAATTGCCAAGCACCACAACATGCAAGATAACAATCCATAAGAGCATGTATATCTTTCTTTATACCATCTACCACATTTAGCATTTTCTGTTCTCAACCAAACACCAATCAACTTATTTAAAAGATAAACTCTCCAAGTAATTAAACAATGAGATATGAGAGTATGATATAATAAAGCTAACAGCTCTAGCAAGAGATACATGAAAAACAAGAGCTAGAAAGCATTGAAATAACATAGAAGAATACTCAACAAATATAAGTGAAGAATACGAGTATTCATAAGAAAAAGCGGAGCGTATCTCTCTCCCACAACGGAATGCTAGGATCCATTTTATTCAGAGAATGAAAATAACAAAAACAAAAACAAACCGACGCTTCAAGAAAAGCACATAAGAAGTGGCGGAATTAAAATATAGTTTCACTAGAAAGGACCTGATAGTTTGTTGATGAAGAAGGGGATGCCTTGGGTATCCCCAAGCTTTGACGCTTGAGTCTTCTTGAAATATGTTGGGGATGAACCACCGGGGCATCCCCAAGCTTTGGCTTTACTATCCTCTTGATCACATCATATCATCCTTCTCTCTTGATCCTTGAAAACTTCCTCCACACCAAACTTAGAGTAAACTTCATTAGAGGGTTAGTGCACGAAAAATTATGATATTCTGTAGGAACACAATTGCTACCAATGCTACTGGACATTAGCTACAGCCACTGATACTTCATAGGATAAAAAGATCCAATCAAAATAGCAAAAGAGGCATTGCAAAATAAATGGCAGAATCTGTCAAAAACAGAACAGTCCGTAAAGACGAATTTTTTCGAGGCACTTAATTTGCTCAGATCAGAAAACTCAAAACTAATTAAAGTTGCATATATATCTGAGGATTACGCACAAAAAAGGGCAGCTTATTTGGATTTTTCTGTGAGGAGTTACGAATTAAACGGTGGACAGCAGAAAACTGTTTCTGCGCAGGAATCCAAATTTAGCATGAACTTTCAACTAGAGGCTTATCTTGACACAACAATGCAATAAAATAAAGATACAAAGGAATTGCTACAGAGGTAGGACAAGTCCTTGACACAAACAAAATAAAATAACAGGAAATAAAAGTGGGTTGTCTCCCATAAGCGCTTTTGTTTAACGCCTTTCAGCTAGGCACAGAAAGCAAAACTCAAGTGTTATCCAAATCAAGAACAGAAATCCTCTCAACTAAGCATTGTATTTTATCTATATAAGGTTCAGAGTTTCCCTTTTCATTGCTTTTAGGTTTACTACATTCATCAAATGGGTTTTGAGGGACAATCCAATCAAAATTTTCTTCCAAGGCTTCATGCATAGCTACAAGTTTAACAGGTATTGGCACTTTAATTTCCTCCCCCTTAGTAGGTTCAGTTTTACCCAATTTTTCAAGTGCATTAATAACATCTACACATGAGCCTAGCGTATCAAAACGATCAAAGACTTTCCTAGCTTCTATAGCAACATCACCAAATTCATTAAGCAAGGTTTCCATAATAAAATCTTTCTTTTCAGCATTTTTAACATCATGAAGATTAAGAAACATTTGTTGTATTATAGGATGTAGGTTAACGAACCTAGCCTCTAGCATGTGAACTAAATAAGCTGCAGCAGTTTCATAATTAGGAGCAAGTTCTACTATGGATTTCTTCCTAAGATCCTTATGCTTACTAACATGATTAAAGAATTCTTCAATATTCTCCTTTCCAATTATAGAACCACTACCTACTGACAGGTCTTCCAGGGTGTACTTAGGAAGCAACATTATAGCAAAAGTAAAACTAAAACCGAAATAACAATAATACTAAACCGAAATAAAAATAGCAATGCAAGTAACTAATTTTTTTTGTATTTTTGATATTTAAGCAAACAAGACAATAAAATAAATTGCAAGTAACTAATTTTTTTGTATTTTTGATATTAAGCAAACAAGACAGTAATAAAAATAAACTAAGCAAGACAATAACAAAATGAAAAGATTGGAAGTGCGAAAACTCCCCTCGTAGAAGAATCTTCAAATCACCGGCAACAAAGTTGACGGAGGAGTGTGAAGGTCTTCAAAGGAATTCTTATTTCCCCGGCAACGAAGTTGACGGAGGAGTGTGAAGGTCTTCAAAGGAATTCTTATTTCCCCGGCAACGGCGCCAGAAAAATGCTTGATGCACATGGTGGGTGTGTTGTTGGGAGACCCCAAGAGAAAGGTATGAAGTAGTGCAGCAGCAAGTTTCCCTCAGTTGTGAAACCAAGGTTATCGAACCAGTAGGAAATAATGAATTCCCCCGAGGTGTCAACGGCGCCAGAAAAATCTGCGACGTAAAGGCGCCAGAAAATGCTTCCTGGGACGTAGGTGACGTGGAACCTGCACACAACACAATCAAGATACTTTGCCCCAACTTAACGGTGAGGTTGTCAATCTCACCGGCTTGCTGTAACAAAGGATTAAACGTATGTGCGGAAGAAAGATGTTTGTTTGCAGAAAGTAACAGGTTTGCAGTTTGTGGTTTATCAGATTAAAGAGAAGGACCGGGGTCCACAGTTCACTAGTTGTGTCTCTTCATAAATAATAATAACATTCATGCGGGTAAACAAATTACAGCTGGGCAATTGATAGAATAATGATGAGCAAACCAATGCATATACCAATGTTATGATGTCTAGTGTGAGATTCATTCGGGCATTACAACAATGTACATAGACCGTTCCAACCGCATCTATGACTAATAATCCACCTTCCGGTTAGCGTCCGCACCCCTTTCAGTATTAAGTTGCATGCAACAGATTATCGCCTTAAGCACTGTGTGTAAAGTAAGTAAGTAACATCATCCTTAGACAAAGTACTACTGTTTTATCCCTAGTAGCAACAGTACATCTACAACCTTAGAGCTAGCTGTCACCACCCCAGATTTAATAGAGACATGAACCTACTATCGAGCATAAATACCCCCTCTTGGAGTCACAAGCATCTACTTGGCCAGAGCATACACAAGTAACGGAGAGCATGCAAGATCATTAAATAGCACACACATGATATATTATGAAGCAATAACTTTAGTACTCAATATTCATCGGGTCCCAGCAAACACAACATGAAGTATTACATAACGGTGATCTTGATCATGATAGGCAGCTCACAAGATCTAAACATGATAGCACAAGAGGAGAAGACAACCATCTAGCTACTGCTATGGACCCGTAGTCCAAGGGTAGACTACTCACGCATCAGTCCGGAGGCGGTCATGGCGACGTAGAGGCCTCCGGTGACGATTCCCCCTCCCGGCAGGGCGCCGGGAGAAGTTCTGATCTCCCGAATTGGTGTTGACGACGGCGGCGGCTCGGGACCCGTGGAGGAAAATATGAACACCGTCTTAGGGTTTTTAGTCTGGGGGGTATTTGTAGGCGAAATGGCGAAGTCGGTGGCGCCCCGAGGGGCCCACACCTGGTCCTCGCGCGGCCAGGGGTGCTGCCGCGCGAGCACGTGGTGGCGCCGCCTCGGTGGCCCACTTCGTCTCGTGTTCGGCTTTCTGGAACGTTCCCAATGAAAAACTGATTTCAGAAAAGAAATCGTCCAATTCCGAGAATATTTCCTTAAGTACTTTTCTGAAACCAAAAACAGCAGAAAACAGGGAACTGGCACTGTGGCATCTTGTTAATAGGTTAGTCCCAGAAAATGTATAAAACTATATAAAATGCATATAAAACATGTAATAACTTGGTATAATATAGCATGGAACATAAAAAATTATAGATACGTTGGAGACGTATCATGCAGCAGCAAGTTTCTCTCAGTTGTGAAACCAAGGTTATCGAATCAGTAGGAAATTAGAGATCTCTGGAGATGTCAACGGCGCCAGAAAAGAGCTTGCGTCGAAGTTGACGTGGAACCTGCACACAACACAATCAAGATACTTTGCCCCAACTTAACAGTGAGGTTGTCAATCTCACTGGCTTGCTGTAACAAAGGATTAAACGTATGTGTGGAAAATGATGTTGTTTGCAGAGAATGAAAGTAACAGGATTGCAGTAGGATTGTTTATCAGTTTGAGGAAAAAGGACCGGGGTCCACAGTTCACTAGTGGTGTCTCTCCATAAATAATAATAGCATACATGCGGGCAAACAAATTACAGCTGGGCAATTGACAGAATAAAGAAGTGCATAATGATGCATATACTATAGTTATGATGGCTAGTGTGATATTCATTTGGGCATTACAACAATATACATAGACCGTTCCAACCGCATCTATAACTAATAATCCACCTTCCGGTTAGCGTCCGCACCCCTTTCAGTACTAAGTTGCAAGCAACAGATAATTGCATTAGGCAATGTGTGTAATGTAAGTAATACAAATACCCTTAGATAAAGTACTACTGTTTTATCCCTAGTAGCAACAGTACATCTACAATCTTAGAGCTTGCTGTCACTACCCCAGATTAAATAGAGACATGAACCTACTATCGAGCATAAATACCCCCTCTTGGAGTCACAAGCATCTACTTGGCCAGAGCATCTACTAGCAACGGAGAGCATGCAAGATCATAAACAACGCACTCACAAGATATATTATGAAGCAATAACATAGTACTCAATATTCATCGGATCGCAGCAAACACAACATGTAGTATTACATAAAGATGATCTTGATCATGTTAGGCAGCTCACAAGATCTAAACATGGTAGCACAAGAGGAGAAGACAACCATCTAGCTACTGCTATGGACCCGTAGTCCAAGGATGAACTACTCACGCATCAGTCCAGAGGCGGGCATGGTGATGTAGAGCCCTCCGGTGATGATTCCCCTCTCTGGCAGGGTGCCGGGAGGAGCTTCTGAACCCTCCCGATCTAGGGTTGACGACGGCGGCGGCTCTGGACTTCGTGGCGGAAAAAGGTGCGCGTACTAGGTCTTAGATATCCGAGGGGTATAAGTAGGCGAAAGGGCGAAAGCGGCGGGGCCTCGAGGTCCCCACACCCTGTGCTCGCGCGGCAGAAGGGGGGGCCGCGCCGGGAGGGGATGTGGGCCCCTAGGGGTCCTCCTCCGTGTCCTCTACGGTGTTCTGGAACCTCCCGGGGAATATAAGCACTTTGATATTTCGTTTGTCCAATTCCGAGAATATTTCCTTAACAGCTTTTCTGAAACCAAAAACAACAGAAAACAGGCAACTGGCACTGTGACATCTTGTTAATAGGTTAGTCCCAGAAAATGCATAAAATGATATAAAAGTGTATATAAAACATGTAGCAATTGGCATAATATAATCATGGAACATAAGAAATTATAGATACGTTTGAGACGTATCACTTGGCAAACCTCCTGTTTTTCTCCTCTACTGGCTCACGAATTTTCTTCCCAAAAGTGGACCAATCAGGATAGATGCCATCAGCTAGGTAGTAGCACTTGTCATTTGCATGGTCATTGATCTCATAGTTATACATTGGAGCATCACCCTCCGCTAGCCTAGGAAAGACAGGAGATCGCTGGAGCACGTTGATGTCATTGTGGGAGCCGGCCATGCCAAAAAAAGAGTGCCAAATCCAAAGATCTTGTGATGCCACGGCCTAAAGGATGACAATGCAACCCTCGCCGTTGCCACTATACTGGTCTTGCCATGCAAATGGAAAGTTCTTCCACTCCCAATGCATGCAGTCAATACTTCCTATCATCCTCGGAAACTCTCTCTCCTCGTTGATCGACAGCAGCCTAGCGGTGTCCTCAACTGTGAGCTCTCGAAGGTAAACATCTATGACAGCTCTACAGAATCTGTACATGGACTCAAGGTAGGTGGACTCGCTCATCCGTAGATACTCATCGAGGAGATCACCGGCAACTCCATATGCAAGCATGCGAATAGCAGCAGAACATTTTTGGTAGGAGGTGAAGCCAAGCATACCGGTGGCATCGCGTCTGGCGACGAAGTAGTTGTCCTGGGCCTTCACCCCACTCATAATCCGCAAGAACGGCGGGCTTGACATCCGGTAGCGGCGTCAGAATCTTTGTGCATCAAAGACTGGATTTGTAGGGTGGAAGTAGTCGCGGTACAGCTGGTAGTGTCCCCTCTCTCGGTTGCGCAGGAGATTGGGCGCGCGACCCTTCACCGAGCCCCTCCGCACCGGCCCCGAGTAGGTGTACTTGTTAATCACCATTGTCGTGGCCACCAAGAGCTCGGAATCATCGTCGGAGTCCTCGTCCGACGATGGCGCGATGAAGGTCACGTAAAACTTTCGGATGCGCTTGCTCAGCTCCATCTACGACACCGCACGATAAATGAATATTTGCGCCCTTCATCGCTTGTAATATGGGAAAGGTGGTCGGGATCTTACCTAAAACCGGGCGGCGCAAATGGCCGAACACCTCGCGGGCGCGAAAGATGACCTCCCCGGACGAAGCCTTCGTCGGTCAGGAATGGTGGCCTATCCGCCGGGAAGTGGGAGCAAAGGCCACCGGCGGGGTGGTGACGGCGATGGCGAGGCGAAGGCGACGGACGGGCGGTGGAATCAGCGGCGTCTGGGGGTGGCGGTGGAGTCGCGGGAAGGACGTGGGAAGGATGAGAAAGAGGAGGGAAGAGATTTGGGGGGGCGGAGTCGCTGACACGCGGTGCCAGGTCAAAAAGGGGAGGACACACGCGGACACAGCGGACCGTCCGCGGCGACGCAAACCGAGCCCAAATTTGGGCCGTGTTTGCGTCTCCGCGGACGGTCCGGGCAAATTGCGTCGCCCCGTTGGGCTGGGTTTTCCCCGGCTCCGGTAAAAAACGGACAGAAAATGATCGCGAACGTCCGTATGCGTCGGGCCGTTGGAGATGCCCTTATGAACGGTTGCGCGGTGACAGTGCATAACTTGCTAAAATTAACTTTGTTTTGTTTATAAACTTATCTATAAAAACTTGCTAAACTAAACATGGACATGAGTACCAGAGTTGTAGAGACTTACCAACTGTACTACTGCTGCAAGCATAGTAGAGGTACCCGGGTCAGAGGGCAGTGGCAATAGTGCAGTAATGTGTTACTACTTGAGCTAGGGCTCCCCTTGTGTCGCATGGGTGGCGAAAAAAGAGCCCGTTTGGTTGATTGGGCACCCAAGCACCATTGGGTCTGGCCCGGAAAAAACATCTGAATCGGTCATTTTCAGCGAGTCACCCACATCTGACGTGTCGAGAGAGGAAGAGGAGAGAGATGGCGCGAGCTGCGGCACGCAACGCTGAAAAGAGAAAAGGTGGGCGGGAAGGATTTCGTCATCTCCCGCCGCGCCCCTCCTCTATGTCTACCCTCTCCCTCACCATCCGGTTCACTCCCCCCCACCTCAATTTGGAGCTCCACCTCCCGTCGACAAGCAGGTAAGCGGCCCTCACATCTCTAGTCGGCGACGACGGCAGCTGCATCTCAGCTTCATCTTCTTCCTCGTGCAGTTCTTCTTCACCACCGAACACAAAGTGTCGGCTGGACCGAATACTTGTCCTTTTGACGACCTAAATGGACATATTGAGAACAAAACAAGGGTCCATTCGCATCCGACAGTTGGAATCATCCTAGGGCGTAGCATGGCAGTGCCATTATATATCAGTCCATGGATTAGTCCAGTCCGTATGATATCTGATATGTGGTATGCACATGTACGTATAGCTCCACCATTAATATAGGTTGTGTATAGCAGAGATTAAGGATTTAGTTAATATTGGTAGTATTATTTCCTTTTTATTTCAGAAACACGGTACAACGCAAACGCTCGTATACACGCGCACACACTCACCCCTATGAACGCACGCACACACACCCTACCCTCATTAGCATCTCCGAGAGACTGAGCCGGCGGGTCAGGTCTTGATATTGACGAAGTCACCACAGGCGTCTCGCTGTCGACGGGAACATCGCCTCCCACTGAAGAATATTTCGCCTAAATGAGAACACCAGCATCAAACCTGGGGTTTGAACTCTGGTGGGCTGGGGGTATAACCACCCTCCTAACCATCTTGTCACAGGCAAGTTCTATTTCCTTCGTAAAAGTGGATAGATCACAAAATAGGGCTAGTGATTGTCTTGCATCCTTTGCGAGGCAACAGAGTAGAACTATGACATGATGCGGCTCAGGACCTGATTGTCTCCATCAGATTCTCGACACCGACCTGCTTGTAATTCCTATTGAGTAATAAAATCCGCTTTTACCCGCAAAAAATGTAGGTTGTGTATAGCTCCACTATTTGGATCGAGCATGCTTGTTAGACTGGTCACAATGCAAAGTATCATAAAGTAGTATCATGCATATGATACTAGTTTAGGATAACACTCATATAATGTATAGTACCATCTAGTAGTATAATAATCACATCATATTTTATGTTTTATAGAATCTCAATGTAAATATGTGTACATGATACATTTGCCATTAAATTTTCTAGTTTTACGTGTCATGATACGGTATCGTACTATGATACTACTCTCACCTCTCTCTTCATTAATTATTGTGCCACCTCATATTTTTGCTTATGTGGCATGCATACTACCTATGATATTCCCATTGTGAACAGTCTTAGCTGGAATACGAGCTGTCACAATGGTACGAAAATATTGTTTTAATTAATAGGTATTAACCATCAATGAATCGCACCATCTTCATTGGTATTTATTTTGGAATAGAAATCTCCTATTGACCAAAATTGATCCCAAAAATCACGTCAATCATTGCTTTCTAAATTTGGAGACCTCGTGTAAATACAGTGAAGATGTGATACGCAGCAAATGAATCCTTTCAAAAAAAAAAATTCACTTTTGTCCATTTGTTTGCAAAGTAGCTAGGCGTAGAGCAATATAAATGCCTCTATTCATCCTCCTTTATCGGCACAGCAGAAACATCTTGCTCCTTTGATATACAAAGCAGTTCTCACTTTCTTAGCACCGGAGTGCCATCGATTCCAAGCCAAAACCATGAGAAGTACCCTCCTATTTTTTGTCGCCATTGTAGCCGTTTACGTCATGGCTGTGCGTGGTGCACGTTCACCAATAGACTTCAACAATCCAGACGTGCAGTGGATTGGCCAGTGGACGGTGGCGGAGCACGTCAAGCACGCACACGACGGGATCAAATTCAAGAAAGTGCTGAGCGCCGAGCGTGACGAGGAGACGCCACTGGGTGTAACCCTATATCTCCTCATCGACGCAAGACCTCAACTCCCTCGACTGCAAAAGTTTAGCTGTTGGGGGAGTTTTTTCTCTCTCCTAGGGTTTGGCGATCCCAATGGCGATCACCTCCTGCTAGGGTTTGAAACCCCGTTTGGATCGCGCTCGCGGGTGCGGTTCTTCTTCTGACTTTCCCTTCTCCTCCGAAGGCCCTAGGAATCCTTCTCCGGTGACCACTCATACTCGGGGTGACTCAGGGGCTCTCCTAGATTGCTACCCACCCTTGGTTTGTGGTGTTCATCGGACTGGGTGAACGATGACGGGCACGTCGGCTGGGAGCGGAGGGGGCAAGGCTGTGGTGGCAGTTTCCACGACTGAGTCTGGTGGATCTTCTAGGACGAAAGGTCCGGTTCCAGCAATGGCGGCGGGCAATGGATCTGAGGATCCCGTCTCAGAGATGATGGGTCGTCTCCGCCTTACGGCGGCGGAGGCGGTGGCCGTCGTTCTGGATGATGTTGTCGATGAGGTTGCGGTCCACTCTCCATGGACGCTCGTCGGTAAGGTGCTCTCCCCGTCTACGCTGCATATCAGCACCATCGCTTCGGCTTTACGGCCGGCATGGGGCAACCCTCGCGGTTTGTTGATGAATTCGGCGGGTGAGAATTTGTTCGTGGCGGAGTTTGGGACGAAGGCTGACATGGATAGAGTTACGGATGGCCCTCCTTGGGTTGTTGGTAAGCACGCAGTTCTATTGCAGAAGTTCAGCGTTGATCTCAGGCCACGGGACATGGTGTTTAACAGGCTCAACATCTGGGTGAGAATTCTTAATCTGCCTTTTGGATACATGCAACGGAAATATGGTACTGTGATTGCCGGACCTATTGGCATTGAAGGAAGTGTCCCAGTGGTGGACTGTGATGCATCAGGGAGGTGCTGGGGCAGCTATATGCGTGCTCGAATTGAGGTTGACGTCGACAAGCCACTTAGACGGGTAGTCGCTGTTTTCTCTCAACGGAGGAACATGACTGAATGGTATGAGGTCCAGTATGAGAATCTACCTCATTATTGCTTCTCATGTGGTCTCATTGGCCACTCATCGATGGAATGCAAGAACCCGGGTGAAAGAGATGCGGAAGGGAAGCTTCCCTATACAGCTGATCGTCTGTGCCCAGTTGATGAGAAGAAGAAGAAGAAGAAGAACCAGGGCCCTCGATCTTCGAGTGGCTCGGCATCGGCTGGGCAAGGTCGCTCTCCTACTCCACCAAAGGAGCGACCCACTCCGTCTTTCAACAGGAGCGGTGTTGCGGCGGATCAGCAAGGAACGGATGAGGCTAATGATGTTTCCTCTCCCGTTAAGAAGGCTCCAAAACCACGTGCTCGACCTACGCAGCCTAAGGCCAAGGGCACGGGCAAGGAAAAAGCTGCGGGTCAGAATGGAACTGTAATCTCAGGTCGGAAACGCAAACAGGTCTATCAGGCAAAATCTCCTCCTAAATCGGCGGATGAATCGTTTAACCCACTGGCCTTGGTGGTTTGTGCTGACAAGGTTCCTTATCAGGCTAGAGAAGAGCTCGTTGATAATGATGTGAGCGATGACTCCAACAAGAAGTTAAAGAGTGACAACACAGGATCGGCGGATCAGGCGGGCGCTGTTGAGCAGCCCCGCCAGACGCAATGAGTATCCTTTGCTGGAACTGTCGCGGGCTAGGGTCGGACGCGACAGTTGGCGAGCTGCGCTGGCTAGTGAGAGCTCATCGACCCGCCCTCCTCTTTCTCTCTGAGACTAAGATGAGGGATTCCAGAGTGCGTAATTTCATGTGGTCACTTGGTTATTCTGGATGCTATGCTGTTAGTAGTAACGGCATGAGTGGGGGCTTGGCCCTGTTTTGGTTGTCGTCAATTTCTGTGACTATAATGCCTTCTAATGCACGGTGCATCGACGCTCATATTACACCGGAGTCTGGAAGTAAATGGAGGGTAACCTTTGTCTATGGAGAACCTCGCCGAGAACTGCGTTCGGAGTTCTGGAATTTTCTCCGTTTTATGCGAGCACAATGGAATGGCCCATGGTTATGTTGTGGAGATTTTAACGAGGTCCTTGCTCAAGATGAGCACGTTGGACCTCGGGACAGGACCGAATCACAAATCAATGCCTTCCGAGACTGTTTACAAGATTGTGAACTCATGGATCTAGGGTATGAAGGCCCGAAATTCACTTGGAGTAACCGGCAGAACAGTGATTCCAATGTGCGTGTTCGCTTGGATCGGGCCGTTGCAAACGGCGATTTCTCTCGCATGTTCGAGGAGTGTGCGGTGGAGAATATAATCACAACTACATCTGATCATTATGCTATTCTTATTTCTCTCATGGGAAGATCACACGTCAATGCTCAGCAACCGGTTCAGCAAAGCTTCAGGTATGAGGCGATGTGGTTGCGTGCTCCAGACTACAAGGAGACATTGGAAAAGGCTTGGTCAGATGGTGGTGGTGGTCCTCAGCCCCTACAGACCACATGGTCTAATATTAAGCGTGTGGCTACATCTTTAAAGGATTGGAGCCGTGCCACTTTTGGTTCGGTTCGGAAAAAGATACGTCAGCTTGAAGGAAAACTTCGTGATATTCGTGAAGATCAGCTGACGCGTCAGTCAGTTCTGGAGGAAAAAAGAATCGAGCAGGATCTTTGTGAACTGTTCGAGCGCGAGGAGATTATGGCGCGGCAGCGATCTCGTGTAGACTGGCTTAAAGAAGGTGACCGCAATACCTCTTTTTTCCATGCAAGGGCATCAGCGCGAAAGAAAACAAATAAGATAAATTCTCTTGTTCGTGATGATGGCTCAAAATGTGAAGCACAGGGAGAGATTAAAGGTATGGTACAAAACTTTTATGAAGACCTTTTCTCATCTGAACCGTGTACTTCAGTGGATGCAGTTCTCGATGCAATTCCCTCAAAGGTTACGGCAGAGATGAATGATGATCTCTGCAAGCCATATACTGATGAGGAAATTGGTGCTGCACTTTTCCAAATGGGCCCAACTAAAGCACCCGGTCCGGATGGTTTCCCGGCGCTGTTTTATCAAACCCATTGGGATTTTTTCAAAGGTGAAATTTGCAATGCTGTGAGGGCGTTCATCTCGGGAGGGGAAGTGCCAGAAGGTTTCTGTGACTCTGTCATTGTCCTTATTCCGAAGGTGTTGAAACCGAAACATCTAAAGAATTTCCGCCCCATAAGCTTATGCAACGTCATTTATAAAATAGCCTCTAAGGTCTTGGCTAATCGATTGAAGGTGATTCTACCATCAATCATTTCGGAGCAGCAGAGTGCGTTTGTTCCAGGGAGGCTTATAACTGATAATGCTCTTATTGCATTTGAATGTCTTCACACGATAAGACAACAAGACAACAAGCGCCCCTTCTTTGCCTTGAAGATTGACATGATGAAGGCTTACGATAGGGTGGAGTGGGACTACTTACATGGTTGTCTTAGTAAGCTGGGTTTTGCCCCTGCTTGGATACAATCTGTGATGCGTTGTGTTACTTGTGTCCGGTACGCTGTTAGAGTGAATGGCGAGCTGACTGACCCTGTCATTCCTTCGAGGGGCATTCGGCAAGGGGATCCCATCAGCCCCTACTTGTTTCTGTTATGCACAGAAGGACTGTCATGTTTACTGCAACAAAAGGAGGACCGTGGTGAGCTCTATGGTATAAAAAATGGTAGACTCGGCCCCCCTATCTCACACTTACTGTTTGCAGATGACAGCATTTTCTTTGCCCGGAGTGACAGTAGGAGTGTGGAGGCCCTGAAGGATACTTTGAAGATTTATTGTGATGGATCAGGCCAGAAGATCAATCTCGAGAAATCTTCGATCTTTTTTGGTAGTCATTGTGATGAACTGACCAAAGGAAGGGTGAAAGGAAGCCTTGGGGTTCAGAGTGAGATACTCTCCGATTCTTATCTTGGTATGCCAACCTCTGTTGGAAGATCACCTGCGGCAACCTTTAACTTCCTTTATGTTATGATTTGGAAACGCCTCAATGGTGTGACAGATCGTCCTATGTCGAGGGCTGGCAAGGAAACCTTCCTCAAAGCGGTTATCCAGGCTATTCCTACGTACATTATGAGTTGTTTTCAACTTCCTGTCTCCACTTGTGATAAAGCCAGATCAGCCATTGCCAATCAGTGGTGGGGAGTCGAGGACGGAAAGAAAAAGGTGCATTGGAGATCTTGGGAGTGGTTATCTACACCGAAATCATTAGGCGGCATGGGTTTCCGGGATTTGATGTTGTTTAACCAAGCCATGCTCGGCCGTCAAGGGTGGAGATTATTAACGGAGCCGACATCTCTTTGCGCCAGAGTTCTTAAGGGAAGGTACTTCCCTCATACAGATTTTTGGCACGCTCCTAAGCCGAGATCATCCTCTTATACTTGGAGAAGTATTTTGTTTGGTCGCGAGCTGCTCTTCCAGGGTGTCCGATGGGGTATAGGGGATGGGAGGTCCACCAATATCTTGTCAGATTTTTGGATACCAGAGAGACCTCCGTATATGCTGCGACCGTTGACACCAATCCCTGCTGTGGCCACTGTGAACTGCTTGATCGACGATGAAACGAGGTCTTGGATTCCTGAGACTGTTTATGCCTTCTTTGATAAGGAGACGGCTGATCTGATCATGCAGGTACAAATCAGTAGGCACGGAGGTGATGACTTTGCGTACTGGCCGCATACAAAAACTGGAGTTTATACAGTTCAGTCAGCTTACAATCTTGCTAGGTCCTCCAAATTTTATGCTACTCGGAGCACAAAGGGTAGAGGTTTGTCCTCTGGTACTGCTGATGAGGAAAGCAAATGGAAGATGATTTGGAAGATCAATGCGCCTGGTAAAATGAAAATACATCTATGGAGATTTGCTCATGACTGTCTCCCGAGTGGCGTACAACTCCGGCGTCGACATATTCCTGCTAATGACCTATGCATTTTCTGTGGTAGAGAGGAGGATGTGGAGCATTCTTTCCTCCAATGTCCGTTTGCACAGGAAGTATGGCGGCTGGTGAAAGATCGTTTCAGTATTCAACTTGCTCGGCGTGATTTCATGTCGCCTAAACAATGGCTGTTTGATTACTTGTCACGAGCAACGGAGCTGGAAGCGACTGTTCTTGCGATCGGATATTGGCACATCTGGGATGCCCGGAATGATGCACGTAATAATCAAGGTTTGCCTGATCCGAGGCGCACAAGCGCAAGGATTCTTGCTTATGTCGATATGGTGGTGCAGCATTGCTACAAAACAAAAACTGGTTACAGGCGTGTGTCCGATGAACCTCTGAAGTGGACACCGCCGCCGCCAGGAAAAGTTTTGGTTAATGTGGACGCTGCTCTGTTCGCAGATCAGCGGAAGATGGCAATGGGTGCGGTGTTCCGCGATCATGGTGGACATTGCATAGCTGCAGCCAGCGAGCCTCTGCTGGGCTTTTCTTCTCCGGAACTTGCTGAAGCACTAGCGCTGCGACGTGCGACGGCTATTGCAGTGGACAGGGGCTATGACAGGGTCATCTTCGCTTCGGACTGCTTGTCGTTGATCCAGCGACTGAAGTCTGTCGAACCTGATCGCTCGCCGGTGGGCTCTGTTGTTCTTGATATCAAGCATCTGGTGGCCGACTTCTCTTCGGTCGCCTTCATACATGTCAAGCGTTCTCTCAATGAGGCGGCTCATATTCTTGCTAGATCTTGTGATCTCTCTGGTTTAGGTTTTGTTTCGAATTGTGCTCCGGATTGTATCCGTGAAACTCTTTGCTCTGATGTTGCTTAATCAATAAAGTGTGTGTTGTTTCAAAAAAAAAAAAACCGCGATGGAAGAGATGCCAAGTACAAGGCGGTTCTGAACCAGGTTCTGAACCAGACGGCCGCTATCTTATCCTTCAAGCCGGCCAACTGAGAAAAAATGGCATGAAGGTCGTGTTTATGTAGTAATAATTTGACTGGATAAGCAATGTCAAGGTACTTGTAATAAAGTATGTATGTTGTGGACTAAATTTTGAATATGTGGTGTTTCATGGTCATATAAGTACCATTTTCTCCACGGAGTACTTTTAGCACTGCCGGTCCACAGCCAAAGCAACACAATCATCTCAAATTCAGAACACATTTACAGAGGATACGCGCGGGCTAGAGGATCGAACCGGGGAGGAGCTCAAGGACCAGACGGGCCTGCGCCGCTGGGGACACCGGCCCTGTCCTTCTCGCTCTCCGAGGTGGATCGCTGCAGAATCAGCAGCACCTGATCAATCCCGTCATCTCCTGGGCATCGTACCTGATGAAAATGCCAGCGCCGGTGTCGCTCCTCGCCGGAGAAAGCAGAGGTGTCATTGTGTCCAGCGCCGGTGAACCGTTCCAAGCAGGCCTGGGGCCATGGCCGGACAGTTCATCAACGCTGGACTCAATGAGGCCTCTGCGTCTCGTCTTCCCTCCCTGGCATGTCGTTGCAGCTTGGCATCTCTGCTGCTTAAATAACTGAACCGATCCCCGTTTGTAGGAGCCAGCACATGGTGGCGACGCCGGCGTGTACTGCAGTTGACAACTGTCCAACATTGTTTTTGTTCTTGTACTACCGCATCTCACTCACTCTCAGATCGTGCTTCCTTGTACTATCATTGGGATCTTACTTAAATCGTCGATACCCTGGTGCAAGGTTTTGGATTTCGGCCGGAAAAAACGAAATTCGGACGAAATTCGGCCATTTCGTTCAGGCCCGGTAAATATGTCTTCCGGTTAAATTAATTCGGCCTTATTTGAATTTTTGGGCCGCCACAGCGTTCGGCCCGGCCTGCCTTAGCCTTTCCGTAAAGTAAAAGGCTTGTATATAGCAGCTAACCCTAAAAAGTCTCAAATTTCCCGACCCTCTTCTTTTTCCCCGGCGGCGGCTCGCTCGAGCCCGATGTCCTCGCGCCCCGACCTGCTTATGGACCTTCGCTCGAGCCCTCCGTGTCCTCGTGCGACTCTGGCAGCTGGGCGCAGCGACGAGCGCCAAGGCCACCGCACGGTCAACAGCTAGAGCGTGCGTGTGGCGTCCGCGCTCGGCCGGCCGGCCGGCCGGAACGGGTCCCTGCTGCGGTACCTGGGCAGTGCAATCGATGAACAGGATCAGGATGAGCAGTAAGTGGTATGGGATTCGTGCTAGTTGAACTACTCACGGTAGTGTGAGGCGATTTGTTGAATCGGATTTCTGAAGCAGTAACATGGTGTTCAAGCAATTGATGGATCGTTCCTACTCAGTTTCATTCTGGTTTATTTCCGTTGCAGCTGGATTTCAATCAGTGTCCTAATCTCGTTCATTTTTCGTCCTAATTTCGTCCACTTTTCATTCAGAAATCCAAATTTTGGATTGTGCTTTTCGTCCGAGATTTTCCGAAAAATTTCCGAAATTCCGAAATCCGCCCATTTCGTCCTGGGGCGGAAAATTTGGCAAAACGAAATCCAAAACCTTGCCCTGGTGCTCCAGCCGGCGATGACCATCTGGCGAAATAAATGGCTAAACTACACTGAAAATAGGGAGTGGACCGCCCCCGCCGGAGGTCGCCACGGCAAAGCCGAGAGCTTCCAAGGAAGGTGGAGGCGGGGTGCCTGTCCTCAGCTCCCGCTCGAGCTGGGTCACGCAGGCGCGGCGTGGACGGGCGGGATCGGCTTGCTTGCGGGCGCGGCGTGCTTCTGGCGGTGCGGCGTGCTTCTGGCGGCGTGGTGGTGTGGACGGCGGCGCCGCGCGCGCTGCAGGCGCGGTGGTGGGGGATGCGAGCGGTTGGTTCTGGCCCGATCTGTGGGGCTCGACTGGGCGGCTCGGCATGGAGGCGCGGCGTCGCGGAGGTGCGGGGGTGCTGCGGCGTGCGAGCGCAGTGGAGCTGCTGCCGGAGGGGCGCCGGCCGGTTGCGAGGTGGCCGGGCTCGATCTGGGCCCCGGGCGGGCTGGGCGGGCCGCAGCCTTGCAGGAGGGTGCCGTGCAGCGTGGTGGCAGCCTGGCAAGTGCGCGGGCTGCAGGGCGGAGGTGCGGGCGCGGATGGAGGTGGCTCTCCTGTTGCCGTGCTCTGCAGCTCCGCCACCTGCGCCATGGTGGGATTCGGCGCGAGGCGGCGGGAGCGAGGAGCTTGGGGGTTGGCAACGGCGCCCCTGTTCTTGCCATGCTGCTCCCGGCGCTTTGCGGGCAGGTCAAGATCCAGGCGAAAGCCTTGCACCGACTCCGGTCGGTGCCGATGACGGCGGCGCCTACGGGCGTCGTTTCCCTTCTTGTTTGCGTTATCGTGGAGTCCTGATTTTGACCGACGAGAGTGGTTGCAAGATCTCCGGATGAAAGTCCAAGCTCCCCTGGAGCGGGCGACGGTGACGAACACGTCACATCCTTGTTGGAGGCGTCGTCTTGGAGTTCTTGCCCCTCACGGTGTGTCGGTTTCGCAGCGGCTGGGCATGGTGGCTCTGTGGTCGGGGGAGGCGGATGCCGGGGTGGCGACCCCGGACGGTGGTGGTACGCCGAGGCGGCGGCTTCGGTTCCCTCTACAGCGTTGGTCCTATGGGGTGGGGCCTTCTCCTTGCGAGGTTTGGATGGCGACCTTGTGCTGCATGGGCAGCAGGGGAGTCGACCCGGCTGGTTCGGCTCCGGGCTATGCGGAGTTTGATCTGGTTGCTACACCGGGGCGGCGGCCCCGGACTTGGCGCGACGTTGAGGTCTGCAGGCGGTCGTCTTTAGCGAGGGTAGCATGGGCTACGAGACGGCTGGGTTGTGCGGCGTTGTGGCTCGTGTGCGTCTTTGGTGCCGAGTGGTGTATGTCGGGGCGGCGGCTCCGGAGAGGGTGGTGTGTGTTGTGGCGTTGTTCGACTTGTGCCGTGAGGGCGGTGGGTCGCTTCGTCTGTAAAATTCTTTTGTACAGTTTGTATGGTTTTTGGACCCGGTTTCCCTTATAAACTGGGTCAATTCTCTTCTATCTATTCGGACGGTGGATACGACCACCTTTACCTCAAAAAAAAAATAGGGAGTGGAGTAGTACAGCTAAACCAAAGTCAGATCGACATGAGGAGTACAGAGTGGTACAAACTGTACTACTGCTAATCCCAAAGTGATAGTACTAGTAGCGCATCAGACCGCAGCATATACGATGATTAATATGTGTTGTGTTCCTCTCTTTTTTCTACTATTATGACGGAAGAAGATAGGAAGGGGAGGAGTCCTCCTCACGTGGGTTCAAGTCTTGAAGAAGTGGAGCGCACATCATTGGACAGCTATCGAAGGATCATTCGTCAATTGGACGGAAGAAAATTCTAACCACCAAGATTTCCGTGGAGTCTTGTAAGCAGTCAAATTAGTAAACATGTATAAAGATATATCTGCTACTTTTAGCAATATCCTCGAAACGATATATGGAGTATATGAATATGAAGAACTGATTGCACGACCAATGCTTATGACCATCACAACTATAAATAAGAAAGTAAAAATACAAAATCAATCTAGTAAACAACCGATAACTGCCTCCACTCTTACCATTTTAGTAGGATCATATTCTCTCCTTCGCTTTGTGGTATATGGAAAACTCTCCCTTGCATGAAGCACTCAAAGGGACAACGCTTAGAGTTTTGGATTCACCACAACGCTTTGTCGTTGTCCTTCTAAGTGCTCGTGTAAGGGAGAAACATAGCTGCTGCAGCTGTCACTTATGTAACTTCCTAGATCACTGGTAAGAGAACTATTTGGATCCGTGGAAGGCTAATCTAGTACTCTATCACAAATATTGTTTCAAAATGTGGTTTTCTTTCTCGCAAGTAGGGCAGGTGACTTTTTAGGTACAATATTGGGTCTCTTTATAGCGATCATTTTGAAAAAGAGTTTGTTTTTGCACGTATCAACTATTTATTAATCATATCTAGAAGATATGGTTCCGAATATTATGGATACTCTTATTATTTGGAGGATACGATTCACATTCATATGAAATCTTTTTTATTTGACTAATAAATTTATATACTACTACCTAAAATCGATAAAAAAAGTTAATTAAACCTTGTACAATTTGGTATTGCACATGCTACTTTAAGACATTTTGCAATAGCCTACCTTCTTGCTGAGTTTTGCATTGATATTTTGCACATCCTAGAGTTCAAAGTTATCTAAATTTAGCAAAAAAAATATGGTTTCCGCACTTAAATCATGAAATGTGTAAATGGAGCTCGAGCTCCATGGAGCCCCTTATTCGGAAAATCAAAATCTACATTTTAATTTTTTGACAAATTTAAAAAATGATAAGTGTAGGTAATGTTGAACATTACTTGTGTGCAAAATCTCAAGGAAAAACTCATCATACTCTAAACTAAACAAAAAAATGACAAACTTTTTTACTTCTTATAATGTGCATTACTATCTCATCCAAATCTGCACAATTTTCAATTTTACACGAACTAAAATATGATTTAAATGCCGATAAATTTTTTGAAAATCAAACCCCATGGAGATTGACGTTCAAAACGCCACACTCAATGTTACAGAAAGTGTAAGTGATGCCCAACAATAGCTCGCCATACTTTGGACCGGGATGGGCTAAAAACGCGTGGTGCTAAAATCCCAGGTATGAGCCCGACCTTATTTCGGGTCACTGATATCAGGCACTTACCTAGCCCAAGCCCGAAGAAGGCCAACTAGGCCCAGCCCGACACCATCAAAAATCATGTTTTTCAAACCTGAGCCCGGCCTAACCCGACCGTCGGGCCCGTATATTAGGCCCGATGCTTGGCCCGATGTGAAGCCCGACCCAGCCTAAGATTTTCGGTCGAGCTGCTCGTGTCCATATATAAGCCCAACCTCCATGATCCCTCTTTTCGAAAAATGTACAATTAAAGAAAAACCTATGGTAGATAATGTCGAACTAAAATTAGTTGCATTCTAGGCTTAAAATGATAAATTTGACAAAAAATTGCAAATGTTCAATGTTCACTGATGCACATCCACACATTTGCCATTTCTTGACTAGTCTAAAATTAATATAATGAATTTCGCATTGATATGTGCATATTGGTAGAGTTCAGCATTATCTATATTTCACACTGTCATGGAAATTAAAACTGGAATTGTTAAAATAAATACCCTGGATGCCACCTGTAAGTAAAAACGGTTCGATAAACCAGATACATGGTAGAGGATCATAAGCTAGCGCCACAAGTCTAATTCTAAAGGAACAATTTTAGCAGCCCAATACTCCATTAGTTAATGAACTTCTTAGTCAACAATAGTTTGTATAGAAGTATAACTCTAGCTAGGATAATCCGAGTGTGACTGAGTTCAAGTTTTGGTAGTATAATGGATCCTGACGGTTGCAAGCTTTCTTTCGTGTGCTATTTGGCTGGAAGTCATTCCGTGTGCTGAAGGGCGAGAGGACTTATACGCCATCAACATCACCATCACGTTTATTTCAATTTGATAGTAATGATATTTGAACGACAACACTAGTCCTTCGTGAAAAACCACAAACTTTCGATAAACATGTCAAGTAGATGGATGCTTGACTCTATTACTATGAGAAATGATCATGTACTCTCTTTCTTATGTGTTAGGTGTACATTTTTCGCCTATAAATAAGAATATGTTACTATGAGACCGGCAAAACTCAAGAGAATCACAACTCTTATTTAAAAAATCACAAGAGAATCACACCGTCTGGAATGCGTGAAATCAAACTTCTATAGCTTTGGGTATATATTTATATGAATATTCATTTTTCGTCTATTATCTCTACTAGCATTCATATAAGATCTCACCTAAGCATATTGATTCGAAAATAATGGCGAGAGTTGTGCACCTTATCAAAGTCTGAAATCGTGAATATAATAATGCATAGCATAGTGGTGCAAAGACGGGGTCACTCTTGTAGTACAACTTTGATTCCAATTATTGTATGGTTGTTGTGGAACTTTGAGATATATGGAACTCCAAACGTAGTCCCCAAAACTTGCTAATCGTTTGCATAATAAAGACCAAGTTTACGGTTGCCTAACTAGCCACAAAAATATGCTAAAAGATGCCCAACAAACACGAAAAGTAGGCAGAGGTAGATTCGGCAGACGGATCATAATATGCTATCTATCTATGCACGAGATAAAAAAAACTTTCATAAAAAATTACTTACGCCAAATGATGTCAGGCGGTCTCCGTCAGCTAAGTATTATTTTATAACTTGATACACCAATCCATGAGTATAGCTTAAGACAGCGCGGATTTGCTTGAAGTCGGTGGTGGTACTACCGTGTGGTTTAGTACTAGTCCTACTAGTTCAGTTTAGCGGTAAGTACACTATTGTGCGCTGTACTAGCCAAGTTCATGGGCAGTACAACTGTACAAGTACTATTTTCAGCTTCGTTTTGCAATTTTGATGTTGCCATGTCCTTTGCCAGCTGAAGCTCCTCGATCTTTGTGTCTTTGACTGATCGTAGTACAAGGGAAGTACGATGTGAGAGTGAGATGTGGTAGTACAACAAAACAATCTTTCACAGTATCAACGGCAGTACATGCACGCCGGCATCAGCATGAGTGCATGACCATGTGCTCGCCTACAAAACGGGATCTCCCGTCTCTGAACCTAACCCGTGATTGAGCAGAGACTCCATGATAGTAGGGAAGGGGAGCTAGCTAAGAGGAGGACGAGATGCAGAGGCATCATCGAGTCCAGCGTTGATGAACCGTCAGGCCATGCCCGGTCCTGCGGGGCTGCCGGAACGGTTCACCGCCGCTGGACACAATGACACCTCTGCTTTCTCCGGCGAAAGAGCACTGATTCAGGTACGCGCACATCTACGATGCGGAGGAGAAGCATGCATTGATCAGGTGGCCTGGTGGTGGGGCGTGCACAGCTTCGTGTTCTTCGCCGCCGCTGGCGCTGATGCCACCTGTTCTCCGGCCACCTACCTTGACCTAGGAGAGTGAGATGCTGGAACATGTAGATCAAGGGCAGAGACGCGCCTCCTTGTCCACGTTTGCCTGCAAGATTTCGTGGTTGGGAGCTGGTCGACTCAGCTGGAGGAAGCAGGGCAGGAAAACGTAGAATTGCCAAGCCTGTTGGCCATGACTCCAACTCCGTCATGTTGTTGCTGGTCACCTCGCCAAACCTGCAACTGCCTGGTGAGATCCTCTCCTCCTTATGTGATGAACACTGATAATTAAGAGCCTTTATCTGGCGAATGTACATGGTCTCTAGTGTCCTGCTATGCATCTTGTTGCTCATGACTATTATCTTGGGATTATTTCTGTTGTCCAAATGATTTCCACATAGTTTGCCTCTCTTAAGTATTCTTCACAAAGGTGCATGAATCAGGTATATAATTGTAATCTTACATAGTCTTTATGATTTTTTGAATATGTTGCTATGTGAAATGAGAAATGAATGATTCTGTTTTGAAGTATTATTTTTGGTTTGGCAGCAAGTTCACACCACTGTTCTTTGTTTAATTACCAAGGGAGGAAGAAGATAAGAAACCATACATAGCTCCAGTCAGTGTAATATTTTGTCTCTTCATTTGTTGTTCTAAACAACAGTCTATCTTGTGAAAAAATTGTACACAGTTGTGTTCATTTATTGTTAATAAAGAACAATTGATCTTGTGATGTTGTTGATAAAGAACAACTCACAACTTGTTCATGTGATGTCATAAATTTGTTTGAGTGCATTCCCTGGGAGGGTTCAAAAGTTAATCGATCTCCAAGCAAATCGCTCTCCCTCGGGTTGGAGTATTCGGGCAGCGAAATCCGTGGCAATTGTAAGAGAGAGAAATGGGGTTTCGATGAGTGTCTGACGGCAACGATATCATCTCGGACGCTGAGTTCAGGTTGACGTTGGCTGAGAACAAGAGAGAATTAAGAAATACGTTCGAGAGCAGATGTTTGTTGGCCTCGATTGGGTATTGCCGATTCCATTGATATATTTTTGTGTTCTGAAGATGAAGGGGGGAGGAAGAGGTTGAATCGATTATACCGTTATACGTATGCAAATACAGTCTGCATGAATCCATGCGGATCAGGACTAGAAACTACGAGACAGGCCCGTCCTTCCTGTTGTAGGGAAGAGGCTTCAAGCGGGGGAAGAAATACGAGATACTACTACCGGCGCCGCCCACCTACATCTCGCCGGCATCCGGGCATCCCCTCGCCGTTCAGCCGGCTCCCGATTTGTCTCTGTCAGTCTCTCATCGTTCAGGCAGGTGGTCGTCTAGGTGGTCACGGTGAGGCGATTTCTCTCCTTCATCGTCTCTCTCACATAAAATCTCTCATTCATTGCAGCCAGAAACTGAGGTGTGTCCATGGTGGCGGCTACACAAAAAAAATCCAATCCAATTGGATTTGAACAAGAATTCGTTTGATATTTTTCGCGGGTAAAACATGCAGATGATGATATTTTGAGGACGAGTGCGGCGTAGCCGTGCAGCATGCGTTTGTTGTGTGTGCAGATTTTTTATTTGGCAATCCATAATCGGTTCGAGCCCTATCTTTAGATCCGAAGGTTCTGATGTGTTGGTGGATTAGCCATCACCATTAACAATCAAAACTTACTATAAAAATGTATTTGCTAGTTTTAGCAATATCTCCAAAATAAATTATAAGTATGCATAACTGATTGCACAACCAATGTTTATGACAATGAAAAATAACTAAGAAAGTATGAAAACACAAGCCCAATCTAGTACACATTTCTTCGACAAAGATATTCTCTATGCATAGTAAAGAAAACAATTCAATTCCTCTGCTCGGTAAAAGCATTGCGTTGTCCTCCTCCGTTGAAGTGCCAAGTGAACACGACAATACAGTTGTAGGATGGTTTAATCATCTAGGACCTTTCTGTTAGCTCTGCTGTGGGAGCTCATGTGCCCAGCAAATGCTTGTTGTTTGTTGAAAGTGATGTTACATCGTTTACATGTGTACTCATACAGTCTTCTTGGTTCAACCATTGTTGGGCCGGTACACGGTATAGAGTTTTCATCAAACAGAACATCTGGGACATCCATCACACGTTGTATTTCCGTCTGTATGGATGTAGGTTCTGGGAACGGACAAATATGATCCGCGTTAACTGGTGATCTAATGCCGTAAAGTTCTTCATACGATGATGACCTCATAAATGTGTTTGTCTTATGCTCCTGCGTAGAATTGGATGTGAAAAACGGTTTGGCTTGCATCTAGTCTACGAGAAAAGAGGGCAACAATAGTGAATTTACCCCATATACTAGCCATTCAGGATACTCAAACACCGGAGGAGGATAGGAAACTTCATGATATTTAAGGTTTGCATTCATAATGGTAACTGAACTACCTTGGATCATGGAAGGGTCCTACATGTAAAGATCTATATTTAGACGTAATTGATAATCATAATAAGTACTCATTGGATAATGCCGGATGTAGTTCTACCATAACACCATGTGTTTCTGTAAATGTACTGACCGTGATGTCGGCCACAAATGTTTTTGCGCTATCGGCTGTTGCAGCAAGAATGGAGCTGAACGAGAGTCTTGGAGTAGGAAGCGCTACATCCGTGTGGTACGACAACATGGAATGTTCCTCGACCGGAAATGTGGATTCTTCTTGGGGTTCTGAGGTAATGGGCATACCATCCATTGATGGGGCGGAAATTGACAAGCAATTGTTAAGCTTCTGAAACTGTTCCAAGGTTGGCATCGCAGTTGTTCCTCTAAGGGCTTCGTGCAAGGGGGAAACATAGCAGATGTAGTCCTCACTTGTGTAACTCCCAAGATCATTGGACAAAAAACCATTTGGATCCATGGAAGACTAATCTGGTATCACAAAGATTTGTTCAATGTGTTTTCTCTCTCTGTCTTGTAGCGTTGGTAATTTCTGAGGTAGAGTATCGGGGCTCTTTATAGCGATCATGTTGAACAAGAACTTGTTTCCTAACATTTTGTGTATTATTAGTAGTATCTAAAATATATGGTTGCCAAACAATTTTGGGTATTCTATTATCTGGAAGATACGCTCAGAATATATATTGAAATCTTTTCGATTTTTATATTAAAAAACTACTACATATTCAATTTTAAAAAAATTAACCCTTGGGAAATTTGATATTGTCCGTTCTACTTTTAACATGTGATATTTGGCAAGATGCCTAAATGGGCTTTCAAACATGGCCTTCAAAGTACACGAGTTTCGACTTAGCTTTGTTATATTTGGCAAGAGGACAACAATGGGCTTGTCTATGGGGCCGTCAGGATATTTATATTTTTAAGAATCTCAATCAATTCTTTATAAGCCTTCGAATTTGCATCTAGTGGTTGGTGTTTACTTTGTTTGTTTGTATCTATCTTTGGTTAGATATTGGTATATATTGGGAGGTCCAATATGGGACCGTGCTTACAATGTGTTTACCATACCATATTGTTAATACTTTTGTAGGAAATAGTATACATATTAGGGTGCCCTATCTCTTCATCTATGAGATTATGTGGGAGAGACTCCAAGATTTTCAGATGTGCATGAGCGTAGCTAGATAAGAGGAGAACCAGTGCTACGAGAAGTGTTCCTGTGCTTTCCCAAAAGTTTTTTTGTAGACTTTATGTTTACTGCATGAACCAAACACACGCTAACTCAACCATTCGGCCAAGCAATATTGCATTCTTTCCTTCTACTCACCAAGCTATTGATAAAGCTACCTCAAATTCGTCTTTCAACTACTAAAGGACAACATATTCCATTCACAAAACATGATCATCATGCATTCATGCTCAAAAGCTAAGCGAACAACTGCCTAATAGGTAGCACTGGTGAAATGCTCCTGCGCTTTCCCGGAAGTTTTTTTACACAAATTTTAAAGTATATCGACGGCTGTGATTAAGTTCACATGGGGTCTAAAAGTGATGTAAGAGGTGTACTAATTAGGTGGGATTAGCGCCTCCAATCTCCACCCCTAATCACAGCCATTGATGTGCTTTAAATTCGTACAAGAAAACTTTTGAAAAAGCACAGGAACACTTCTCAAACATAAATGGGGTGGGATCGTCCCTTTTTTAGAGTGTTTAGTTATAAGCTCCGGCTCCACCCAGCTATGAGAATATTCCCCTCTAGACGCCGCATCAATTGGTGCATCTCCCGATCCAAGGCTTGAGAGGAGATGCAGCGGCGGCGCGTCATCGGCACGTCTTCCTCTGCTCCGGCGACATCAAGTTGCAGAAGGACCCGGCTGTAATTTTGTTATTTTTCGTGGACCTTTGTGTAACTGTCTTGCTTTAATATCACCAGCAGTTTTTCGCGAAAAAAAATGGTGCACTCGAATTGACCGCCATTTGGTCCATGCATGCTAATCTATCTAACGACTTAAGTCCGGTGCCGACGGAGGCCTCTCAGAGCATCCACGCCGTCTTGATTGGCTGCAGTGTGGGACCAGCTGTCGATGTGCTTTGGTTGTTTTGCATTTTACTCCCTCTAAAAGTGCAAAATCAACCCGTACTCCAGACAGCAACCCCCAAACCCAGCCCCGCGTCCTTCTCCTCTCTTCTTTTTTCCTCTTCCTCCATGGATTTCTATCTAGGGTTTCCGGCTGCCCCTCCTCTGGCCTCTTCCCGTGTCGCGCCGGCAGCGTGGAGGCCGCCTCCTCCCTCGCCCGCTCCTCCTCTCTTTCGCTCATTCGCGGCCGCGCCGCCGTCTCCGGCCGCCCTTGGCGGATCTGAGGCCACCGGCGGCACCGCATCGACGTACTCTGCCTCCTCTCCGACGAGCACGAGCCTGGACACAGCCAATCGTCGGGATCGACGCCGTCTTCCCCGTGGCCGGTAGACGCTCGCCGTGCGCGATTCGCTCGCTCAAGACCTCCTCCGGCCTCCCCGACACCTCCATCGTCTTTCCCCGCTGCCCTGCAGGTCGAATGCTCGCCTCGCCGCCGTCTTCGTCCATGTCCACCACTGCGCCGCTGCACCGCCGGCCGGTGAGGGCGGCACCAGGTTGAGGTGCTGGTTGCCGAGGACGACGATGAGGGAAGCTGCGACCTGGGCGCCCACGCGGCGAGGAAGCACGCGGACCTGAAGGAGCAGGTCGAGCAGGATCTGCTGGAGGCCGCGAGCTCCCAGCGCGGCCGTGCCGCCGGAAGGAACGCCGCCGTCCAGGGAGTCGATTGGCTGGAGCTGAGTGGACGACGACGAGGGGATCCTGGAGGCCGACCAGGAGGGAGATGACGAAAGGTCCACCCTTTATTTATCCCTCTTTTCCTCTTACACATCTTCTAATTTCTCAATTCAGTAGTACAGAGATTCAGTCCCACACGTTTTATTTTCACCAGACAAACACACCACGTAGGTTTTTCGATCTGATATGTACAGCTTGTCTTCCCAAGCTAATCTGCACCTATGTACAGAAAAATCAATGTTCAGTCTGTGGGTTCAGGCATTAGCTTGCTTCTAACAATAAGAAAACATGAGCACAATTTTATGTCTATGTCAGTGCATCAGTTTGCCCAGATTGATTCAACTTCTAAAACAAACTTAATACCTTTTGCGGTGCATTAAATTTAGGATACAGATTGATATGCAACTGATTACATGATTACTACTAATGAACACCACTGGCTGAACTCCTGGATATTCATACTATCTCCAAAAGAAAATATAATGGTTTGACGTGCCTTAATATTCTACTGGTTGTGTACTTATAGATATCTTGATTCACGACCTGAGCAATTGAGCATGCACACTTATACTGATGTGTTCATTGTTTCCAATATCAGATTCTGCAGATGATAGTGGTTTCATCTCCTGCTTCAAGAATACTAAGTTCAAAAGAGGTATATAAATCTCATCTATCTAAGATATTTGCTCACTTTGTTCTCATGATCTTAAGTTTGTTACTTCTCTTGGCATTTAAGAATTTCCTTTCTGTCTGTTTCCAACATAAATATTCACTATATTGATCTAACAATAACTTCAAGAAAAATATTCATAATGCGTTTCAGATAATACATATTATCTATAGACTGAAAGCCGGTGCCCGTCGAGGGCACTTGAGTTGATTTGTCTCACTGATATGTGGGCCTTGATGTTATTTTTCCTGCTTTGCCGCTGGGTGTCGTGGCTTCCTGCACGTGCGTGCATGTCGCTTCGTGGGTTGCTCTCCTGTGCCACGCCTGCCTGTGGTGAGAAGTTTATACACTTTTTTGAACTGATTGTGTTTATACACTTAATTAGGGAGAGTGAGGGCTACTATTGACATGAATTCTGGGAATGATGCCAACTTTCACAAGGTCTTAGATTGTTTGCCTTGCTAGCTTTCTACTAGCAACATATTATGATCCGAATTAAGACTGTAAGTGGAGAACTTTGGTAGTAATACAGTGCCAAAAGTGCTAGGTTGGTACCTTTGATGTCTGGGTATAATAGCATAGCATATTTTTGGGTTGTAGTAATAAGCAATGCACGAAGTGGTAGGCTGTTAGCTTTGATGTTTGTGAAGGGTAACATAGCATCTTAAGTATGACTGCTAACCGTACCTTGGATGAATTAGTCAGAAGTGTTTCTCCTTCGGTCAGTTGTGCCCTATTCCAAAAACTACAGCATGTTCTTCATGAATATCATGATATTGCTTAATAAGTTTGTGGTAGGCAGAGAGATGGTTTTTCTTTTTGGCTTTTAGAATGAAGCCCTTGGATCTTGTGTCAAACCATGCTGTGTTTACATGCTCACAAAATCTCCTAAGGAAATCTGTTTCGCTCTTATTTCTTCAATGAAGACTGTTGTCAACTTTTTTATACTCTGCATACTTATGAAAAGAGTATATATTGTAGGCAGGATGCTCTCCACACCATGTGATGGCATCCATTACTTTTTAACCACAAAAACAATGCTCTCCTAATACAGCAGCACTGCAGCAGTTAAATCAAGGGAGAAGGTGCACATTGCAATGTCGGGAGCCAGCGGCTATACTGGATCTGAGGTTATTCTGCTTATCCCGGACAATTTTCATTTATGTGTATTGCTTCCATGTGTGTCTTTGTGAATTTGTCCTTGATTAGTGGTGTGGCAGAAATGTAGAATAGCAGTACTTTCTTGACAAGTGAACCTTATAAAGTTACAATATACAATGCTAATGGGATTTATTTCTCTCATCTTATCTTGAATAAAGAGATAAAGGCTGATGTCACCTTTTTTACTCCGCATACTAATGAAAACGGTATTACCATGTAACCTTATTCAGTTAGCGCATGTTCGTTATTTGTTCAGTGTGCCAATGGAGCGGGCTTCTGTAGGCTAGAGAACATATTATTGATTGTTCTTCTCTGTCTACTTTACTCATAGGGTTTTTAAGATGTCTAAGAAACTTTATGTGTTCTATCTATGTTCACTTACTGTGTTTCTAATTATCTTAGGCTAAATGTTTCTCTACTGTTGTTTTGGCACTCTGATGTCTTGCCATTTTCAGTAGTGAACCTTTGTTATCTGTATAGTGTACCCAATGGAGCAGGCTTTTATAGGCTAGCCAACCTATTATCTTTTGGTCTTCTTTGTCTACTTAGCTTATATGGGTTTGGAAATGGTTAACAAAATTTTAGTCAGATTGGGCCGAGGTCGTAACTGTACCGGATCTTGCCGGGATGAATCCACATTTTGCCACTCTACGTAGCTTATTATTTTTCCTTGCTTTTTACCCCACAATATGTATGCTGGCTGTATTTTGTGGGGCAAGAAGTCTAGGAGCAAGGTTATGCCTGCAGCCTAACCAGGATTGGTGCTTTCTGTCAGTCGACAGTTGCAATTGGAGAGCAGTAGAGGAAGGGTCTGGGTACAGGGTACACTAAGTTTGCCTGGTGTGTGATGAGACGATTTTTTGTTTCTTTCTTTTTCCTACAGGCCCTCCTAGGGGATTGGCTTGCTTTGCCGTCTCTCTGAAGTCTGAAGTTTTGTGTTTTCTTTCGCAGGTTTGTCACATATAGGCTCTTTGTTCTGTCTCTCTTCGTGGTCTCCTTGCCATCTAGGTAAGCATCATGGTATTCATTGTTCTGTGACGCCTTTTGTATTTCTTTCTAATACAAATTTTTATACTCTCAGACCTAAGATTTCCCAAGGGAGAGATCTTTTTGCCTGATAGGTAGGCTGTTTCTTTTAGTGTTGTCAGTATCAAATGGAAACATCAATATTGATGGTATATAAGAATCAGGTTTTCTTCAAATCATTATCTGCACTTAACGTTATTTGCTAAAATCTTTAATACATACCAATGACCATCCTTTTGGTGATTTAGTGAAGTATGAACACATTCTTCAATCTTTCCATTTGCACAGACCAGTGGCACAAGAATATAGATGGACAAGAACTGGCATAGCTGGAAGGTCAAGGACATAGTGGAGGGAGTACATCAAAGCCAAAAACTTTTGTGTTGTGTTCCAGGATAACCGTATAGAAATGTAATTGTTTTAAATTTGTTAAATCTCCATTCATAGGGCTGAGATTCATATCTATTTGCCATTCGATCCAAACTTTTGAATGGTGGGCTATAGTGGCGGGATACATTCTCTACACCATGCTGCTACGTTTAGCGAGCTTGCGAAAATATGCCAAAACCCTCGAAAGGTGGCGATTTAGTGGTGTTATAGCCTTTTCCGTTATATCGGCGATCTAACAGAAATCGGAGGCAAGCTGCATCTTCCGTGAAAATATGAGTTCTATGTTTTAATTTATGAGTAACACA
Source organism: Poa annua (assembly GCA_026929855.1). Taxonomy (NCBI): domain Eukaryota; kingdom Viridiplantae; phylum Streptophyta; class Magnoliopsida; order Poales; family Poaceae; genus Poa; species Poa annua. The sequence goes on from CM049436.1 coordinate 12,323,634, forward strand.
AAAATAAAAGGCCAAAAAAATATTACGACAGCACGTGATCCAAATAAACCTCCAAATCAACGCACCTATCACATAATGCCCAGACATGCTGTAGGCGGCGCGGCGAAGCGCGCTTACCCGTCTAGTCACCTGTAATCTTCTCTCCCTCCTACAACCCATCGACGTGTCACACACCCACCGCCCCGAACACCGGCAGCCGCCGCAGTTTTCTCCGCCTACAGAGCACCGGCCGCCCATCGACTCATTATATGGATTGTTAGGATAGCATTCAGTCCATCGACGCATCGCCCCCTGCTGGGCACCGGCGGCCAAATGAAGGCGTGTGTCGCCGTCGACGCGGGCCCTAACAATGACTGAGAATCCACGAGCCTGACACAACCGCGCACGTCGCAATGCCTCCCGCCGCACTTCTTGTTGCCTCTAGTGGTGCGACCTCTGCAGCAGCCGCAGTTATCTCCCGCATTGGGCTGCACCGCAGCGCCTATCCTCTGTTGGCGACGAGTCTTTTACCCGACAAAGCGGTCGCTGGGTGCTCTCCCTACGTAGTGCCTCTTCACCTCCGACCGCGCCATGCCGGTCCGTCGTCAGCGTCGTTGTGGCTGCCTCCGTCTCCGCCGGCGCCGACAATGCTCCCCCACCCCGTCCTCTACAGACCCAGCCGCTTCTTCCCAAGAGCGCACTCCTTCCTTCTCCTCCTTCTCCGAGGCATCAGATCTCGACCACCATTTTGAATCCGTGTGCTTGCCACCTCCGTTAAGCTAGCAATTAATGGTTTGTTAACCCGTTGGTATTAGCGTCTTGTAAGCTGAATCTGGACCATCCATCCCTCGACCAAACGTAACACCAAAAATGAATTAGGAACCATCCCACCCCTAAAATTTAGTCCAGCGCCCATCCCACCCTTCTCAATCCACGTACCAAACACATGCTTATAGAAGGCATGTCCGAGTTAAAGACTATGGATGCAATATTGTATGGAAACATATCCGAGTTGGAGACCATAATGGAGTCCTTCGGAGAAGATTATGCTGAAGTTAGGCATAAACCAAATGCTATATATAGCGGAAAATTATTTTGTATACAAGTTTGCAATATGATCAGATAACTGGATGGAAACCAAATGCTTACAAGTCTCTTCGCTGGAAAATGGATGCCATCATACGATAGTGTTTTATCGAAGTTGTGAACCAGAGGACATGAAAACCAAAAAGTAAACAATTGATCACATGTAAACTATCTAGCCGCATATTTCGTCACGATGCTAATTTTGAATATTACCGTAGCACGCCTAAACTTCTCTCTATACCAACGGGGATCCCATTCCATATGTTATGATAAATGGAAGGAAAAAATATCAGGTATTATTCTAGGAACAGTCCAAATCAAATCAGTAAACTGGCAATAAAACAAAAAAGCAAATCAAATGGACGATAAAAACTAGTAATAAAAAGTGGAGAACCGTTGTCACAAAGACAAAAGTGGGAATGTAATACTTGAACAAGTTCAGAAATGCAACCAGTTGTATAGACGATTATAGAGCTGTAGACAATAAATAGGCATAATCCCACACCGGCGCTACCACTGAACTTATTACTAATGGTGGTCCTTGGGCATGAGTGAGACAAAAAAAAATACTAATTAAATAACAAACACAAGCAAGCATTTGACGGAACCTACAAAGTGTGTGGAGGAAGACCAAAAACTGTGAAGAAAAACTGATTGTTTATTTCATAGAGCATGGCACACCCGATTCCTCACAGTGTAGCGAAACAGTGAAGCGAATCATAGCAGCAACTTTTCATATTGAACCGGCGAGACAGTGTAGCTGGTCTAAAGATAGGAACTACACGGGAGAGTGTACATTGTCGAACGTTTTTACTCCATGCCTCCGGTCTCACAAAAGATGTGGCGTAGTCCCAGTTTTACAAAGCCCCTTCTCTGAAACTGTGAAAATAAGCACCTTAGTTGCACAAGAATACATGAAATATATTTAAAAAACAAATCGGCAAATACTTCTTAGTTCACAAAACAGTTAAAACGGGTGGATCCTTTGCATTAAAAAAACTCAATTAAATGACAAATGTACACACTCATATGGAACACAACATTTTGAATACTACTGAAGCATGAGTTAATTGCACCGGTGGTCACTGAACTCGTCAGGTACGTGCACTTAAGTCACTCAACTGGAAAACTGGATTTTTTGGTCACACAACTGAACAAGTGGGTGCACTTTAGTCAAAAACCGGACACCTCATCTGGTTTTGGTGGGAATTTTTCAGAAACCCCCTCGGTAACAAGGGCGGTATTGCAAAAATTCTGACGTATGCGCATGCCCGAGCGCTGGCCGTCCCCGCGCCTCCCCTGCTTGCCCGGCGCTAAAATTCTGACGTATGCGCATGCCCGAGCGCTGGCCGTCCCCGCGCCTCCCCTGCGTGCCCGAGCGCCGGCCACCGCCGCGCCCCATATGCGCCGGCTGGGCGCCGCGCCTCCCCTGCTTGCCCGAGCGTCAGCCGCCGCCGCGCCCCAGCTGCGCCGCCCCCGCATGCCGAGCGCCGGCCGTCCTCGTGCACGCCCGAGCGCTGGCCGCTCCCGCGCTGTCGTCGTGGTGAACAGACAGATGCCTATGGGTAGGCTAATTTGTGGGGCCGGATGGACGCTAGAGGATTCGGGGAGGGATAGCGCGCTAAGTAGCACACACAAATAAACACAACCGACACGGGGACACAAGGATTTACCCTGCTTCGGGGCTCTCGTGAGGAGATAAAACCCTACCGCAGCATCTATCATATTTGGTATATTTCTCACTGGTACCCGCGCGATACAAATGCTCCATGAGCCGAGCTAGGCGTGCCTCTAAGAGGTCTTGGTGAGCAAATGGAAAGGGGGGAAATGAGGAGCCCGTGGTGGCCGTCGCTTGAGCTCTCCCCCTGGTGCTCTTTATATAGAGGGAGCCCAGGGGACAAGGGGTGGCCCGCATGACACAGCACACACACTATTCATGATGTGACTACTGGGGTCTTGTCAGCACTATTCACTATGTCATGCAGTTGTACTCTCGTCACATCAGGGGATGGGCTTGGCATGTCTTGTCTGTCCTTTGTCCTGTAGCGCTTGGCATGGCATCTTCTCCGCATAACCCGGCATGGATATGCCGGATAACTTGGCGACTCCTCTCCTGGGCAACCCGGCATGGATATGCCGGATTCCACCTCTTAACCCGGCGTGGGTATGCCGGATAATCTTCTTCTCCCGAGACCCGGCATGGTTATGCCGGATCACCCTTCATAAACCGTTCTTCCTGCACATAAGAATAACACAATGCATACCGACATAGACATGTCGGGTAAAATATGGTTAAGTTGGTTAGAGTATGTCGGGCTGCACCAATATCATATCCCGGTCCCTTCCGACCCTGGCATGTGTCGGTCAGCAAGTATGTCGGTTCCGTCTTGGACGTAGATTTTACCATATCTTTACCCTACCCGGGGTAGCCCCCCGACACTAGTCCCCGAGGCTGCGGGGGACTCGCAGAGTCGCGCGCAGACTTAGAAGAAATAATAACACCACCATCTTTACCTACTCCACCGTGTACCTGCAAAAATACAATCATATGCCGGTGCCTTAGCCGCTCTGGGCGTTTTACCGACATAGATGTCTTCGGCCACTGCCGGCTTGACATAAACATACCTCACATGCCGGCTTTTAGCCACTCTGGGCGTATACCGACACGGACGTCTCATGTGCCGGCCTTTAGCCACTCTGTGCGTATACCGACACAGAGTCTCATGTGCCGGCTTTTAGCCACTCTGGGCGTATACCGACACAGACGCCTCCAACCTCTGCTGATGTGACATAAGTGTATCTCGGGTGTCTCGATATCTCGGCCACTCTGGGCATATCACACATGTCTCGGTATCTCGGCCACTCTGGGCATATCACACATGTCTCGGTACCTCGGCCACTCTGGGCATATCACACATGTCTCGGTATCTCGGCCACTCTGGGCACATCACACATGTCTCGGTACCTCGGCCACTCTGGGCATATCACACATGTCTCGGTAGCTCGGCCACTCTGGGCACATCACACATGTCTCGGTATCTCGGCCACTCTGGGCATATCACACATCTCATTTCACAAACCAACATGAGCGATGACCGAGGATACAGGATGATGCCACGATACTATGGCGAACCGAAATAAACGGCGATCTGGAGATACGGAACGATGCCGCGATACATTGGCGAACTGACAAAAGTGACAACCGGGAAATGATAGGCCATTTATAACTCGGTAAACCGACATCAAAGATAGTCGAGGATACACTTTCAGGCCATAATAAATATACGATCGATCCGAGATAACCGACATAACAACCAAGATAACCAAGATAATCAATCCCTTTGACATGAATATCCTCTCGGTAAAACCGACATCACCTTTCAACGTTAGTCCAGGCATGCATGTGCAATAAATATTGAACAGGAGCGACTGCTCTATTTAACAGGTCAAACTGACTTTAACTTAAAGACAGAAATTACGACGAGTTGCAAATCTACGCACTAGGGTGCAGACTCGGTCTTCACCAAGTCCCCGAGTTACATTAGAGATCTAGCAGAAAGAATAGAACGCACTGGCGGGCTAATCCCCGGGTCAAGACATCTTGCTCCGGGGAAAACACACAGCCAAAACTTTTTTGACCGTGCCCCCTAGTATGTTTTCATGTTTACTATACTCCACAACCTCTGCTCTTGACTACCACTCTAGGCGTTCGTCAGTCGAGTCACAAGATTATCTCGGATAGCATACATTACTTGAACTTTGAAACAAGGTTGAAAGTTTATTCGGCACATGGGCAACATATAAAAAATACACAAGGCAGCCCCCGAGTTTCACTTTGAGACGTCGGCATACAAACGATACAGAAAGAAAACATGCACAGAGATAACAGGGCAGTCCCCGAGTCCATCTCGGAGTGCCGACATACAGGCAATACAGAAACGACTGAGATAAAACACAAAAGTAAACACGGGGCAGTCCCCGAGTTCATCCCGGGGTGCCGACATGCAAATATCTCGGAACAAACAGACATAAACCACATGCATACAGATAAACTGATTTCCGAGCTGCTCTACCGACTTAGGATGAAAAGCATAACTGACCGGTGAGCCAGTCCCCGGGTCAAGACATCTTGCCCCGGGGGAAAATATACAGATAACATAACATGGCAGTCCCCGGGTTACGACCTCTCGCTCCCGGGTTAACAGCTAAATTAGGCACGAAGGGGCAGTCCCCGAGTTACTCTCAATACTGGCCAATTGCATGATACAGACGAAGATACTCACGGAGCATTGGTGCGGTCGGGATCGACGGAGCCGACATGACCTGGGCAACTGTCGGGGAGTTACCCGGAATCTGTCGACGGCGAGCGCTGGTGTAGGTCGGAACGGCCTCTGCGTGCGGCAGCGAGTCGGAGCGTGGGGACCATGATGATGTCGAGTCCCCGAGTTGATGAATAAGGTCCCGTCCGAAATTAGTCCAGGAAGCGCCACTGATGCCCCACGGTGGGCGCCAACTGTCGTCGTGGTGAACAGACAGATGCCTATGGGTAGGCTAATTTGTGGGGCCGGATGGACGCTAGAGGATTCGGGGAGGGATAGCGCGCTAAGTAGCACACACAAATAAACACAACCGACACGGGGACACAAGGATTTACCCTGCTTCGGGGCTCTCGTGAGGAGATAAAACCCCTACTGCGGCATCTATCCTATTTGGTATATTTCTCACTGGTACCCGCGCGATACAAATGCTCCATGAGCCGAGCTAGGCGTGCCTCTAAGAGGTCTTGGTGAGCAAATGGAAAGGGGGGAAATGAGGAGCCCGTGGTGGCCGTCGCTTGAGCTCTCCCCCTGGTGCTCTTTATATAGAGGGAGCCCAGGGGACAAGGGGTGGCCCGCATGACACAGCACACACACTATTTATGATGTGACTACTGGGGTCTTGTCAGCACTATTCACTATGTCATGCAGTTGTACTCTCGTCACATCAGGGGATGGGCTTGGCATGTCTTGTCTGTCCTTTGTCCTGTAGCGCTTGGCATGGCATCTTCTCCGCATAACCCGGCATGGATATGCCGGATAACTTGGCGACTCCTCTCCTGGGCAACCCGGCATGGATATGCCGGATTCCACCTCTTAACCCGGCGTGGGTATGCCGGATAATCTTCTTCTCCCGAGACCCGGCATGGTTATGCCGGATCACCCTTCATAAACCGTTCTTCCTGCACATAAGAATAACACAATGCATACCGACATAGACATGTCGGGTAAAATATGGTTAAGTTGGTTAGAGTATGTCGTCCCGGTCCCTTCCGACCCTGGCATGTGTCGGTCAGCAAGCATGTCGGTTCCGTCACGCGCCTCCCCTGCACGCCCGAGCGCCGGCCCACCCCCTGACCACCATCCTCGACCTCCCGCTGCAGCGTAGCATCACATCCCATGGCGATTGCCCCTCGGGCCACCCCGGACCCTAGATCCTACTAGAGTCGCCCCCTCACACGCACACGCACGAACAGCCACATCCTCATCCTCACCCTTCGTGTTCCTCTCCTCCCCGCAGCCTCCATGGAGGCGGACAGCAGGGCCAAGCTGGTGGCGGCTTGCGTCATCGGCGGGATCGTGCTGGGCTCCTCCATGGTTGCGCTCCACGTCGCCGGGCCCGTGGCCATCCCGGGGCTGCCCCCCGTCGACGCGCTGCGCCGCCGGTTCCGGCGCCGCCGCCGCCGCCCCGTGCGCGTCTACATGGACGGCTGCTTCGACGTGATGCACTACGGCCACTGCAACGCGCTGCGCCAGGCGCGCGCGCTCGGGGACCAGCTCGTCGTCGGCGTCGTCAGCGACCACGAGATCACCGCCAACAAGGGCCTGCCGGTCACGCCGCTCCGCGAGAGGTCCGTCCTGCTCCTGCCACGATCCCTTTCTTTCTCGCCATCAAATGTTCATATGCCACATGTGGCTAGTACGATGTTCGCGCTTTAGTTATGTTCGGTAATAGAAATTGCTGGGGAAACCGTTCCTGCATGTTCATGAGTGATTCGAATTGTGGAATTAAATGGAGTTTGGTCAGTGGATAAGCTTGCGGGATGTGATAATGAGCTAAATGTCTAAATAGTTGCTCGGAGAATCGTAACTAACAGCTGTACTACGTCAGGTGGTATGCACAGCACAATAGCAACCCTCAACTTCTTATTTTTGCAATACCGCCCTCCTAGTGTTACTCGAGGGGGTTTCTGAAAAAGTTCCCACCAAAACCAGATGAGGTGTCCGGTTTTTGACTAAAGTGCACCGAAAGTTCAGTTGACCAAATAATCCAGTTTTTGAGTTGAGTGACTTAAGTGCATATGCCTGACGAGTTGTGTGACCACCGGTGCAATTAACTCACTGAAGCATGCCTACAAATGGTTAAAATGCAGTGCTATATTCCATGGAGATGATGGGGATCACATTTCATATATGAATGTGAATGAGGGAGAAACAAAGCAAACAGGGGAGTATTTAGCTAGGAACAGTCCAAAGCAAAATCAGTCCAACTGGAAACAAAACGAAAAATCAAATCAAAATGAAAATGTAACAATTAAACAGTGGGATCTCTGTCTCAAAGACGGAAGTGGAATGTAATACTTGAACCAGTTTAGAACGAGTCATTTAGACTACAGAGGTGTGTGTAGACCATAAAATAGGTGTATTGCCACACTAGCACAAATGCTAAACTTAACACTAACAGCAAGTATACTTGAACTACACAGACCCATCGACTGTATACCTGAACAACACCTTTGTTATGTCCCGTGACCACCGGCTACTCCCGTGAGACGGATACAAGGTGCTTGTGGTAGCACCGGACCTTGGATGCTTGTGGTAGCAACCGAACCTGAAGAAGACGTAGACCAGACGAAGAAGAAGACAGATGAGAGGAGAAGACCTAGTTCGGTTCTGTTTTGTTCCATGCCAACGACTGTCGCTGCCCACCCTTTTGTAGCCACACTAGTCCAGTCCACTTGGGCCATAGCCCACAAAGACAAAGCCCACTGACGCTACTCCCTGCTCAAAATTATTACCCATCGTGGATTTCCTCCGCGTTTTGTTGCCTGGGTTGAACTCCTACGATCTGGACTTACGGCGGTCCTGGTTAATGGGGGTGCCTGGACCCTGGATCCAATGCCTGCAGGGCCTTCGCCAAGGTGACACCCTCTCGCCCTACCTTTTCATCAGTCATCATAGTAGCTGACCTGCTTCAAAGACTAATCATTGAGGTCTGTAACGCCGGCCTTCTAGCCCACCCTTTGTACGACGATATTCCTTGCCCGGTCCTTCAGTACGCCGATGACACCCTCATCTTGATGAGGGCTTCCACTGAATCCTCCTAGATTTCTCTAACGCTACCGGCCTTCAAATCAATTTGCACAAGACCACCTTTGTTCCTCTCCACCTTACCGCACAACAGACCACCGAAATCGCCGCTACCCTTGGGACCCAGACTTCAGCCTTCCCTCAAACCTACCTCGGACTACCTCTGTCTGACAAAAAATAAAAAATCCCGCCTTCAGCTTTCCAACCTATCATCGACAACGTGGACAAGTACCTCTCGAGGTGGAAAGCATCTCTTCTATCCAAAGGAGGGTGTCTTGTTCTTCTAGCCTCCGTCTTGGACAGCCTCCCCACACATTTTCATGTCCTCTCTCTATGTACATATTTCTATTATTCATGCGATTGACGGTAAACGTAGAGCTTTCTTCTGGGCGGCTGACGAGTCCTGCTCGGGAGCTCAGTGCCTAGTGGCTTGGGACAAGGTTTGTACCGCGAAGAGTTTAGGCGGTCTAGGCGTAAAAAACCTAAATGCACAGAATGTTTGTCTACTCTTGAAATTTTGCTACAAATATCTCCACCAACCTAACATCCCTGGAAAACCTGGATTTCACAACAACCCCCCTTCGCCAACCACTCATCCCAAAAGACTCACCTTGCCAAGATTATACACAAGCATATGCCCTCACTTTCCATGTTGACAACATGTGCTATTGGCAATGGGGAGTCCACCTTCTTTTGGCATGACCGTTGGCTCCTCTCGGAACCTTTAGCCGATGCCTTCCCCGCCCTATACTCACACCACACCAAACAACATGCCTTTGTTGTGTCTGTTCTGCAAAATGGGGTCGAATGCGACCTCCGAAATCGACTAACCATTGCGGCACAAAGCCAGCTTGCTCTCCTTTCTCAGTCTTTGCAGGCAGTCACGCTCTCGGAGGCCCCAAATGTCAGGACGATCCTTGATGGATCGAAGGTCTCCACTAGCGGGACTTACAGTGCGATGCAGGAAACCGCGCCTAATGGGGACGCCAACCGGATTTGGTCCTCTAAACTGCCGAGGAAGATCAAGGTCTTCGGCTGGCTTGTTCTGCTCAACCGGATAAACACAAGAGCCAACCTCCACCATAAGCATATCCTTGACTACACCTCCTGTCCGAGATGCACGCATGACTACGAGGACTGCACTCACCTCTTCTTCACCTGCCCGGCAGCGACTGCTGTTTGGTGCTAGCTCAGGATCACTCCATCAGGTCACTCCATCCCCTCCTTGTGGGACTCGACTCTTCCAGCGCATAGTCTTTGGGACTTTGCACTTTTCACCATCCTTTGGAAAATTTGGGATGCTCGCAATGCGATGGTCTTCCGGAAGATTAATCAACCCACATGTGTAACCATTTGTAATATTGTTCAGGATTTCACACTTTGGTCACACCGTTTCTGGTCCACGGAAACTAGAGAGGCCGCCGACCCATGGCGAGACCATGTCACCTCCTGTAATGTGTAACACCTTCTGTTTTGAATAAATTCAGGAGGGACCCCCCCCCCCCCCCCCCCCCCCCGTTGATAGCCTAAAAAAAGACTACCTTCGGGCCTTCCCATGTAATCCATGCCTAAATCACAGTCAAGTGATCCCAATTTTATAAAAGAAAACCCTTTTTTGAAACTGTGATAAGCACCTTAGTTCAGGAATAGTACATACTTCTGAAATGCTCTTTTTTTCTGCAAATACTTTGCAGTTCACAAAACAGATAAAATGGTAAACCTTTGCACCAGAAAACTCGATTATATGACAAAGGTAGCACAAGGGACACTCATATAGAACAACATCTTTTGAATATTACTGAAGCATGCCTAAAAATGGTTAAAATGCAGTGCTATATTCCATGGAGATGACGGGGATCACATTTCATATATAAAGTAAGGTCGAAAACAAATGCACACAACAGAGTATTTAGCTAGGAACAGTCCAAATCAAAATCAGTCCAACTGGCCACAAAACGAAAAATCAAATAAAAAAAGGTGAACTGTAACTGTCAAACATTGAGATCTCTGTCTCACGGATGGAAATGGAATGTAATACTTGAACCAGTTTAGAAAATAGAATGAGTCATGCAGACTACAGACCTAGAGCTGCAGACAATAGATAGGTTTATTGCCACACTCGCACAGCTCCTAATCTTAGCACTAAAAGCAAGTCCTTGAGCGTGATTGAGAAAACAGTCATCAAATGAAAATAAAAACATAAACAAGCCATTAATGAAAACTGGAACATGCACATTGCGCAGTTTGCTCGTGTCTGAGAATAAAAATGCACTTTTCTCTCAGCTTCAGAACATCAGTACTGTCAAATTGCATACATTGGCTGAAAGAACGAAACAATGCGATACCTTGTCCACATTTTGTCAAGCACTTTCGAGTGGAGGGCACAGCTTGTTGTGTAGCAAAGAGGGAGGCCATGCCATGATGTAGGGCCGAACATGAGTGCCAAACTGCTTCTGAAAGAGCTTGTCCAGCTCCAATGTCTCCATGCATAATGATAGGAACCATGAAGGAGAATTATCAGCATTGAACGCTTCACTGGTAGTGAAGTACAAAAATCCATCGATGATATCCACAAAATGCAGTTCAACATCTTCTACTGAATCCTCCATGGTCTCAACAAACGACTCTAACTCAACCATGTTGTCTAGCATCCATCTCTCGATGCCATCATCATCGGCTCTCCAGAACAAAACATAGAGATCCAAGTCAATTCCACAAACGAGGCAAAGCTTCCCATCCTTGGCCTCGCCAACCCTAAATGGGTAACCTCGCCCTTTCAAGCCTGGCGGCAGATCCATCTGAGAGAATTCTAGTGTTGCAGCGTTCAGCACGAGCATGTAGGCATCATTCGTGTCTATCCAATAGAAGAACCCATTCACCATCGTGCCAGTTTTAAGCCAGTACTTGTCCTCAGGATGCACTACACCACGTACCGGATCTAGAGGCACTAAATAATGCCTCAAAAAGTCTAAAAAGTGCCTCAATAGATTTTTTGAGGCAAAAATAAAAGTGCTGCATTTACTGCGGTTGGCAAAAGTCATTTGTGGCATTTTTAAATAATGCCTCAAAATGCTACCATTTGAGACACTTTTGAGTGCCACAAATAGTAATAATTGGAGGCATTAAATTAGTGCCTCAAATGGTAGCATTAGAGGCATTTTTCTGAAAAATATTGGCGAGGAACATATACATGTTTTTAAAATGTCACCAAGTTTTGTGATGAAATAATATATGTGGTGCTCATTACAAAAATAATAAAAACAGCTGTCGAAATAAATGTTCTTAGAAATCCCATTTCGACTACTGATTTGTCCTTTTTACACATAATAGAGCAAATATTATTTTACCATGCAAATTGGAATTTCGTGACCCAAATTGCTTTCTAAGAAGTGGCTAAGAAATTTATATTGTGAAAAACAACTATATGCTAGTGCTTGCTTCCTCATCAAAATGTTTTGCAGACACACCAATCTGTATTAGAAAACATGTTTTTCTCACAAATTTGGTTCAACATGATAGGAACTTTATTTAAAAATAATTATATGTAAAATCTAACATAACTTTGAAAATCTCATGGCGAGAAACACTAAGGATAAGAATCGATCTTGACGTGGAGCGCTCGGTTTGGAAGTGGGATGACACCAAAAGTTCAGTCCTAGAAAGATAAGAAAAATTACGCCATTTTGCATTTTGCCGTATCAGAGCATCCGTCCTTTCCTCCTTACGTAAGGGCATCTCCAGTCGTCAAGCCCCCCCCCCCCCCCCCCCCAGGACTCAGAAACGGCGCTAAATTAGGCTCGGTGGGGGGGGGGGGGGCAACAACGCAAAACCAGAAGTTAGGGTTCGAAATTTTCCTGTCGCACTCACCCCCAACGGGAGAAGACGAGAAGAAAAGTTCTAAAAAAAAGGAAACATCGCGCGAAGACGGAGCAGAACGGCGAGCGGGAACGCCGGCCGCGAGCCAGACCGCGGCGGCGCGGGTTGTCCGGGAACGACCATTCCACCGGAGGTCGCTGCTCGAGGGAGAACGACCGCGAGCTCCGCCTCCGGCCGCGACCTCTCCAGCCCAGCCGCGCGAGCTCCGCCTCCGGCCGCGACCTCCCCAGCCCCGCGAGCCCCGACCGCGACCTCCCTTCCGTCGGCCTCCTCCCTACGGCCCCTTTTCCGTCGCGAGCCGGTCGGAGCAGGGTGGCCTCCAATCTTGGGCGGAAGAAGGGCGCGGGGCCGCTCGTGCTCGACGAGGCCGGAGCAGAGCCGCGAGCCGGTCGTCCGCGCGAGCTCGAGGAAGCCGGAGGACGGAGTCGGGCGTTCGCGCGAGCTCGAGGTGCAGTCTCCAATCGCGCCCATGGAGAGATCGAGGAGGGCAGCGGCGCGCCCTTGGCGAGCTCGAGGAGAGGGGTGGGGATGGCCGGAGAGGCCGCCGCGCAGCCGGGGTATCATCGCCGGCAGCGAGAGCGGGGAGGTGGCGGTGGAGGACGACAGCGAGATGACCTTCCGTGCGTGCGGTGGGTGGGGAAAAGGAAAAGAGAGAAGTTGGTGGCTGACAGTGGCCCTTTTGCATGCAAATCGCCCCCACCGCAAACCCCAGCTTTCTGAGTTTGGCCTGGGTGCGCCGACGCCAAAACGACGCTATTTTGGATCCTGGAGTCTGGCTGGTAGCTTTTTCGGCCTTATTTGCCATCGAAGCCCGAAAACCGAACCTAAAACGCCTCCTCCTCCTGGGAGGCTCTGGCCCTAAGCCATGGATTCCCGCCGCCGCCGCCACTGCCGCCCGCTCCCACCACCGTAATCGATCTGGGAAACGATCTCCTCCGTGAGATCTTCCTCCGCCTCCCATCCCTGCCGAGCCTCGTCCGTGCTGCCTTCAGCTGCCGCGCCTTCCTCCACGCCGTCAAGTCATCCCCTGCCTTCCGCCGCTCCTTCAGCGCCGCCCGACCACCGCCTCTTCTCGGCCTCTTCTTCGACCCGGATGGCCCCGCCATGCCAACCTTCGCCCCCCTCCGCCGCCGCTCCGACCCAGACCTCGCAGCCGTCGTCCGCGGCGCCGATTTCTTCCTCACGCGCATCCCCGACGACGACGACGCCTTCCCTGGGTGGGTCATTGAAGATTGCCGTGACGGCTACCTCCTCCTCCAAAACTTCAACACGGAGCAATTCGCCGTCTACAACCCCATCACGCGGGCCCTGGATCTCATCCCCGACCCGCCGGACGTGCTCTTCGACGACTCTCACGGCGATGCCGCCTACCTTGGTAGCTACATCCTCTTCTCGGAAGAGAAGGCCCAACCCCTGCGCCTGGTCTGCACCTGTCACGACGAATCGCGAGCGCGCGCCGCAGTCCTCTCATTGGATAGCAGGGAGTGGCAGATCTCCCCGTGGTCGGAGCCCGTGACTCCACAGCCTGAGGGAAAACACTGGCTTAAAATCGGCACTGTGGTGAATGGGTTCGTCTACTGGATACACGCGAATGAAGCCTACATCCTCGTGCTGAACACAGCGACACTGGAGTTCTCTCAGATGGATCTGCCGCCAGGCTTGGTAGGACGGGATTTCATGTTCAGGGTTGGTGAGACCAAGGATGGGAAGCTTTGCATTGTCTGCCCACTTCAGTTCGATCTTTTTCTGTGGGTCTGGGGAGCTGGTCATGACGGCATCGAGGCATGGATGTTTGACAAGAGGTTTCCATTGGAGACGATCGTCGACCTCACCGGGGGTTCACTTGAGGAACATGGTGAACTGAGGATTGTTGCCATTATCGGCGGATATGTCTACTTCTCAACCAACGAGACGTTCGATGATGCTCTTTATCCGTGTTGGTTCCTATCTCTGTGCATGGAGACAGCAGAGGTAGACACGATCTTTCAGAAAAGATTCGACAGCCATATCCATCCCTACATCATGGCATGGCCTCCATCTTTGATACAAGACAAATCGCACCCTCAACTGGAAGGTGCTTGACGAAATGTGGACAAGGTATTAATATTTCCTTGTTTCGGCCACTCAGGATCCATGTTCTGAACATGAGAAAGAAAAGGCCATTTTGATTTGGAGGCATGAGCAAACTGGGTTATCCACATTTTGTAGCTTTTATCAAATGGTTGCTTGAGTTCTTACTTTCATTAGGTTTTTATTTTCCTTATAATCATGTCCAAGGACCAGCAGTATTAGTAACTTTAGCACTAGGAACAGTGTGAATGTGTGGCAATGAGATACCCACCCATCTATGAGTACAGTACATTGCATTTGGACCATTTTTATGTAAGCTTTATAATATCCAGAATGTGTTGTTCTGTGCTTATACGTCATGGCATGGCCTTCTTTTTAATAGAGAACAGGGTGCACCCTCAACTTGAAGGTGCTTGACGAAATCTGGGCAAGGTATTAATGATATTTTATTTTGGCCACTGTGGGATTTTCCATTTTTCATTTCTGAAGATGAGAAAGAAAAGGCCATTTTTATTTTGAGGCACGAGCAAACTGAGAGACCTACATTTTGTAGCTTTTATCAGATGCATGCTAGAGTTATTATTTTCATTGAATTTGTATTTTCCTTAGTCACATCCAAAACCAGCACTAGTAGTCACTTAAGCATTAGGACTAGTGTGGATGTGTGGCAATGAGATACCCACACATCTGTGAGTACAGGACCTTGCATTTATACCAATTTTAGGTAAGGTTCAACAGTATCCAA
Organism: Poa annua; assembly: GCA_026929855.1. Classification (NCBI taxonomy): domain Eukaryota; kingdom Viridiplantae; phylum Streptophyta; class Magnoliopsida; order Poales; family Poaceae; genus Poa; species Poa annua. Next base: position 12,338,736 of record CM049436.1, read on the forward strand.
ATGTGTTGTTCTCTTGTTCTACGCAGGTGTATGTTGTACAGTGCTGCCGTTGCTTTCTTAGTTGAGCATAAACCCTAATTTTTTCCCATGTTCTACACCAGTGTTGCAATTATCAATGCAAAGGGGTTTGCCGTTTTTATTTGATTCTTAACTTTGAAGTTTTTCAGAAAATCATTTAGATAGATAGGGCCTTATCTAAGAATTTTCTGTACCATTTCTGAACTAATGATATAAGGTACTTCTAGTTAGAAAACTGGATTAACATCTTGTTTGTTTTGGACCATCATACTATCATAGGAACTACAATAGCATGAGTTGAGGGGGACATCCAACGGTGTGACTCAACTGCACCATGTTGTTTATATAGGATATATCATCTTCCATGAACACTGATTACTACAGCGACACTTTTTATTTAACAGAACTAAGGCTCTTTGAAAACGGTGACTATTGTATATTGCTCCTCGGTTAACCTATCCTTGTTTTCCCCTCCATTCCCCTTTTAAGAATTCAGAAATAAGCTCTGTTGTGATAGGATACAATTGTTTTGCACAATTACTATCTTAAAATCTTTACTATTAAATGGGAGTTCGTACGTAGGTTCAACCGAGAAGTGAAAAGTGAAAATTTTCCACCGCTGCCTCGGCCCACACCGTTTCCCTTCCTATTATTCCTCCTCTCCCATCCCAAACCCCAGCCCCCGTTCGTTCGCGATGGAGGAGCCGACCCAAACCCTAGCCACCGGGGAGCTGGTCTGGGCCAATACCAAGGGCCGCCCCCACTGGTGGCCCGCGCGCCTCCACGGACGCCACCGTCTCCTGCTTCGACTCCTCCCCCACCTCCTCCTCCGCCACCAGCCTCAGTCGCTTCGCCGACCCGGCCGCCGACAAGATGGCGCGGGCCTGCGCGGCCCCGGGCTTCCTCGACGCCCTCGACCGCGCGCACGCCGCCGCCGTCGCGCTCCTCTGCGCCTGCCTCACCTGCGCCTGCGCCTCCCCTCCCGCTCCTCCTCCCGCGCCCGTCAGAAGCAGGGGGTGCGCGGAGGCGGCGGCGGGGCGTCGGGAAGCAGCGCCGACGGTCACCAGCGCCGGCGGTTGGACGACAAGGCGCATGTCGCTCATCCCCTGCCACACGCACCAAAACAACGCGTCCTCCGTGCGGAGGCTACTCGGGGAGGACGGCTCAACGCCCGCGACTACGACTGCTGCACCCTGCTCCACGTCGCCGCGCTACGCGGCTGTCAGGACATCGCGAGTTCCTTGTCGCAAACGGCGCCGAAGTCAATGCTCTCGACCTATGGCAGAACGCGGTGAGCCCTCGCGCCTCCGCGCCCCGATCCTTCCTTCAGCCTCCTCTGCTCGGACCACGATATGGTCATCGGTTCGGTTTGTGTTAAATCATCTGTTAATATTGAGATCATTTTGGCTCGTACAGGGATTGCCTTCGTCATGAATTGATTATTCTGGACAGGAATGGATCGAGCACTGGCCTCTGGTTTGCCCTCTGCAAATTTCGATTCGTTCGATGGTCCTCTAGCCATCATCCATGATGTTGTCTTCACGCTTCCTGACGCGGATTGATGGGGGCTTCTGCTATGTCTGATTTTCAATGTTGTATTTCATATGGACGCCCTATGCGTTTGTCTCACATTCTTTCAGTCAGTTGGTTGTATGTAAAAAAGTAGTTTTGTAGTTTCACTTTTTTATTCTAGATATGATGGTTCCAATTTACTGTCGGAATTTTCTGCAAGGCTGCTGTTGAGTGACTTGGATCAGTTGGACAATATTTTCTTTTCCAGGTAATCAATTGGTATTCTGAACTTAAAGGCTTATATTGTCAGAGTGTTTAGGCTTTAGACTCTACAAGAGGTAGTATAGCTAATCAATACATTTCTTGATGCTTTATTATCTTGACTTAAAGGCAGATCCGTAGTTAATGGTAGTTTTATCTCATATATGATATAACATAGCATGAGTTCTTCACTTATTTTCTATGTAGTTCTTTTAATACAAGATTCTACTTTTGCTCCAGCTACCTCAGACAACAGTGCAAAACTTCAATACGAGGAGATCAAAATCAAATAGGAGCGTGTGCACAGTGCACACATTCCATTTCAGACGTTTATGGTTGTATTACGGTTGGTAAGTTGAGTTAGCGAGGGCCACTCGCTGGGTTACAATTTCATTTACGTTTCTAGATGCCAGCCTTAGTTTTCTTCTGATAGATATGCTGATCATTGACGCTCTCCTATTCATGTAATTCTTGAATAACTAGGTGATATGTATATTCACTTGCTACTAACCATTATGTTCTTTAAATCCGAGAAGTCTGCATATATCATGTCTGGAACAGCATAGGAATTTTCCCCTGGTGTTTCAGTACTTCATACATGGTACTTCAAGATCTAATATCATGTCCATTAGCCTTTTCTGCTTTGTTCTTCTAATATAATATTATGATTTGGTGCATCCCAATATATCATGATATCTTGCACAAACAATTTTTCTTTGAGTACTAGCAATGCGAATTCGACAATCATTTCCAAATGGCTTTGCAATATCTCTTGAAAAGTAGGACGAAAATTTTATAGTTCGAAGTACTGTTTCTTCTAATTTATCTTACATTCGTAACTCAGAACTTACATTCGTAACTCAGAACGCAAACTATTTATATAGTAGATTTGTTTTAAAAAAAGAAGTAGAATATCTTGATACTGACCATAGCTGAGAGGATTGTAAGCCAAACATACCTACACTTCATATATAGTTCATTACTTTCCTAGATTTTACTAATCAGTCGAAAGCTTGTGTGTGTTTTAGCTCAAAAAGGGACACCTAAATTCGTACTGATGTCCTACATTTATTTCCATGTAAATTCATACTGTTAGCAATAGGGACACCTAAATTCATACTGATGTCCTCCTAGAAAATATTAGTATGTATTAGCATGTCTAAATTAGCATTACAGTTAAATAAGCTTTTAAGATTTTTACCTACAATTTAATGGCTAGAAAAGGGGAGTCTTCTACTAATCGGTTTCTTTGAGATATTTATTGAAGAGTTTATCTGTGGGTAAATTGGCCTGAGAACTTAACTTGTGTCTTTTCAGACGATGACGGCAGAAAGCCCCCTGATAAGCAATGTGTGTTTTAGTAGCTAAAACAGTACCACATACTATAGTCGTCATAAAACTATAGTATATATTTGATTATCCCATGTTTGCATTGGTAATTTTCAATGAACTTAAATAAACCCTGCCGCACTAACAGGCTCCTGATTTTCCTTCCATGTGTCTGGCTTAAGAATTTCTTTTGCAGTAGGTGGTGGGTGACATCTGCTGCAAATGAGTTTACTGACACATATATACTTTCACTAGATTTATATTATATTATTTCTGTTACAATGGCTATGTTTTTTAAAAGGGGGGCGATTAATTGCTTTTGCTTCATGTGGCCTTCTTTCTGCACGTATTTTTTCTTTGGCTGCCTAAAATGTAAATATCTCAAGGTCTAAATACACAAGAAGAAAGTTTGTTGGTCTTCCTTGATAATTATAACCTGCTGGGTCTCATCATTGTTGCCTTTTGATATATTTGTTCACTTATAAAACATTCGCTTTTCCATTTCAGGTTTGTCTTCATTTTATCTTGAGAATTTTTTTTTCTGATTTTACAAGCCAATGAAGAGAGAGGATCATTACCATAAACAAAGATTGTGGTGTTGAATATTTCTCTGGAAATGAAGCTAATTTAGATAGTAGCCCTTAGCCTAATGCATATCAGCTAGGCTAGGGTCTGGTGAATCTGGTCGACCGTGAGCTCCAAGGTGTATTGTTGCCTACATGTATTATTGCTTTTTCCAGGCTACAATGATAGCTGGTTGCTTTACCTCTAGGGTGTGCTATTGTTTAATGGTTCCTTTGCAGCTAAAGAAATGTGCTGCTTGCGTGGTCATCTTTGGCTCATGATTAAGTAAACCTGAAAAATTTGCTCTGGTACTTCGAGCGACATATCTGAGTATTCTTAATTGTGAAATTGGTCTTCTGTAAGTTTATCCTGGACATCCAATATTTCAACCATTCTACAGTTTGCACCATATTATTGATTTATTGCTCAAGTTTTCCTTCCTTTTTGTTAAGAGATAATTAGCTTTTTTTAGGCATGCAACAGGTCTGCCTCGTTATACTCCTAGACTAATCTTAAATTTGTTCATGCTACACAGTTCTTTTGTTATTGTTTAGACATGTTTTATTTGTGTTGAATGCACACGGGAGCAAAAGTGCAACCAATTACTTATATTAGAAGGAGTGGAAATACGGTAGGACAAAAATTAATTTATGAGTTGTGTTGTGGAATATAAAAGTTCACCATATTGCAAATGTGCTTAAGTTTGACTTCTATTTTTTCAGATTATATTTCTTTTCTTTAATGCACACGGAGCAATGCTCATTACATCAGAAAGAAACATTTCTTTGCAAAATGAGTCAGAAAGAAACATTTCTTTGCAAAATGAGTCATAGAGCAAATATTGAGATACTATCTGGCTATTTCTTTCTATGCTCGTGATATATGGTTAAATGTGTATTTATAAAAAAAAAAGCGTATATGACACATAATTTTCTTCCCCGTAGCAACGCACGGGCATTCAACTAGTTATATTTAAGAGCTGAGAAACAATGGAATGAGATACCAAAATTGTATGCTTTCACACTCAGTAACTGTTTCTTTAGTTTTTTTTTGGCTAGTTGGTCACAATTATGTTACTTTTTCCTTCTATAAACCAGTGTATACTGCATAAAGCTGTATTAGTGGAACTAAATATCTTGAATAACCAGATCCTGCCTTGCAAGCTGCATCCGCTACCATATCTTCTTGTGGTTCATTTCTTTATTTTGAATATGTTGTGCATATCATACAAGATCAATGTTATGTCCGTATGTCAAATACTCTGAAGCTGGTTCATCTCCTGGGGCATCAGAAGAAAATGATTTGCTGCTTTTTGAGATGTTGAAAGCATGTATAGTTGTCTTTCATCTAGCTATCTTATTTGCCATCTGCACTGCTTGTCCTGCTTGCATTTGCTCGGAGAAGTCAATAAACATGTAAGGTTTTTTTTTTCTGTATTTGATTATGAACTCTTTGTGGTGATGTTGTTCCTTTTCTAAAAGGCTTGACACTGAAGCTTCAAACCGTTGGCTTTTAGATGCCTGGGACGACAAGATACATCAACTCTGTATTTAGCTTACTTCAGGCTTACTTTTTTGAAAGGTCCAGCAATTGCTGGCTTCCAGTATATTAGCAGAGGGAAACCGTACACAACAGTACACGGATGTCGACCCGGACGAAATTACGTCCGGAGGCGAGCAGAAAAAGGAAAAGAAAATAAAAAAGAGCGACGAACTAGCCACCCTCGTGACTCTCTCGACACCCCTGCAATGCATAAACCAAGGCCCTGCCTCATCGAGCCCTGGTTGCAAAGCCTCCCGAGGCCGCCGCCTCGGCGCACTTCCACCGTCCGGGACCGCCGTCCACTTCAGGCTTACTTGGCAGCGCCGTAGCGGCAACCATGACCGCAAACATATATACCTCATGGTTTCTTCCTAGCCAGATGTTTCACGCATAGTGCAGATTGCTAGGTCTGTGATCTGCGAGCTAGTTAATGGCAGAACACACCCATTGTTCATTATACATGATTATGATTTATACAATTAAATATCCATTTCTTTTTGGAACTTGCACTTGAATATCCATTGACATGTCAAGATATCATTCTGCATGAATTCCACTACTTTATGGCGAGCGATGTATAGACAATTTATCAGCCTTAATGCATCAATCTTGTTTAGTAGTACGGTTGCCTCCACAAAACCTAGCCGTCGGAGCCCTTCCGGCGTCACGAGGGATGAGGAATCCAATCTATGAGTAGTATTTTCAGTAGATTATGTTACTACGAGTAGAGTTCTTAGTAAATAGTGTTTTCATTAGATTAGATTAAGTTAGGGTTTTGGTAGCCGTTACCCATTTGCCAGTGTGTTGATAGAGAGGCTTCATCTACTATTTGTGCTCTCTGGTCCTTCGTTCGACAATGGAACCTCTTGTTCAACGTCAAAGGTGGTGTTGGAAGCTTAAATATTTGTTGATATGGTCCTTCAGACCTTTTTTTGCCAGATCGGTTTTGGAATTTCAGTTTTTTCACAATGACGGTCCTCACTATATTTGTCCCAAATGCTAGGTCTTTGATACCCTATCCTCAGTGTCGGTGTTAGGAACTTACAACTGGGTATTTGTGTGTATTTCCAAATTTATCAATGTTTTCCTAAAATCATCACTATATAACCAAAATCCTGGCTATTTTGTAACGATCATGCGTATTTTCGTGAATACCTAGGAATACCTTAGCGCCGCCCCTGCCTATGCTCAATCACGTTGCCATTGTAGTCTGGTTACCCTTCACTAGAACAAGGGTGTTGCTACTTTTGTCGATGTTTATTTATTATTTTAATGGTTGTGTCAGTGCATACATTGTGGCTGAAAAACAAAATTATCAGAGAATCCTTGTGGGTATTCATAGGTCTGTTGTTTGGTCCCAATATCATTTTCCTTCAGTTCCCACCACAAAAATTACAATAGTGTGTCCTTAAAAGAAGAAAGAGTTGGACGATTTACTCGTTTATAATTATTTATGTCTGTACCTTTACCATAACTACTCTCTCTGTTTCACAATATAAAATGTTTTAGATGTGACACATGTTATCTAAATTCACACTAAAATGATTGTACATGTATATTAAAACATGTCTACATACATGAGTGTATATATGAATGTGAAAAATTGTGAGAACATCTTATATTGTAAAAAAACGGAGGGAGTATACTATATCGCGGCAGTAATAGCTAATGTCCTCGCTGACATCTGGGTATTCTTTAGATAGGCGTTCCAAAATCATGTTTGACCACATGCAAATTTATGTTCGCAGTGAATTCCTCAGTCACCATGCAAAATGGTTCCACATGTTAACCCTATCCAAAACCATCCACTTATCCTCGTTCGGGACATCTTCTTCTTTGGATACGCAAGTTCATAGAAGCATCTCTTGCACAAACTCTTTTTTTTTTAACAAGTGAGGCGTTGAAGGCGCCAAATTCCATTCAGCTCAAGGCTGTCCACAGCCGCACTTCCCAAAGGCCCACCCCCAATCACGAGCACACTGTCGAACACCTTACGGGCGCACGAACCGCCGCCGATGAACAACACAAACGATGAACACAAATGACGATTAACAACACAAACATCATTTAAACGAGATTTAACAAACTTACAATTTCGAGTCTAAACGAGATTTAACAAACTAGACTTAAAAGGTGCGAGAGAGAAGGCCTATGTTGTGCTACACGCGCCGGCGAGGAGAAGAGATGCCGCTTTGTGGCCGGCGAGGGGGGAGAAGATGCGAACCAAGCCAGTGAAGCAACGACGCTTCACTTCTGGCCATTGCACACCACCGTTCCCATCGGGTACAGCCTTTAGAAACGGTCCCGTAGCCTCGACTGAGCCGGCCGAGGCTTCTGGCCTCGCAGGCGCCGTGTTCGATTCACCGCCGTGACATGCGGCGTGGCGTTTGATGGGAAGCCTCTTCGGCTTTCGGCGCCCCTTTCTCGTCGCTGGCGCCTTTATTCGGTGACGGCGACGCTGCTGATGGCGTCGGCGTTTGTAGAGGCGGATCGGGCAGCTCTCGTCGACCGCTACGACGCGCCTCGTACTCCTTGTCCACCACGGCGTGCCAGTAGGGCGCCGAGATGGAGTACTTGGGTCGACCTTTTGCTCGTACGACATCTCCGTCCACTTGCGGCTGACGAACTCGACGCGGTCCTGGCCGCTGAGCCGCGGCGCCACCGGAATGTTGGCGGTGCTCCTCACCCAGCCGTCCGGAAGGGTGTCGTCGTCGGACACCGGCAGCTGGTGGTGGCTGCTCAGCCGCGCGGTCTCCAGCGAGAGCACGTACGGAGGCGCGTTCTCGGCCTCCTCGCGCCACAAGACTCGCTGAAACGCCTTGGCCATCTCCGCCTCCTCGTTGCGACGCCGGAGTTCCTCTAGCTGCTCGTGGCGATGCTGCCTGCCGAGGCTGCCCGCCATGGTGGCCTATGTTCTTGGGGGAGAGGGAGAGAGGGAGAAGTGTTTGTGTGAAGATGAGGGCTGCGCTGCATCGGGTTTTAAAGCGGCCGGAGGAGCGGGGTTGGGTGACCTGCATTAACGCGGCCACCGCTTCGCCTGGCCGCGCATTGACGCCGACGAAGCGTCTGCAGGGCGCTGCCGCTGCGACTCCAGCACGCGTCGCTTCCGTCTGCGGCGTTGGAAGCGACGCCGCGTTATTGCGAGGCGTCGCTTCGGTCTGCGGCGCGTGATGACAGGCGTGGCACCGTCTAGTCGCCTCGACATTAAACGCGGCGCAATGGCCTCCTGCACAGCGTTCGTTAACACGGGGAGAGGCGCGTGTGTGTATGACGGGCGGGCCAGCGCTGTCAGGACCATGCGCGAGTCGATGTCCGGCACCCCTAGGAGGGCCTCCAAGTATAGAGCCCCGATTGGGGTGCCGGACATAAAATCGCTTGGGACGAAACTTTAGAGGTGCCGCTGGTAAGCATTTTTCGTCTCCGGCGCCCCCAAAGGCGTTTAGGGGGTCCTTTAGAGGCCCCGGTGGAGATGCTCTTAGGCAATGCCTGAGAGCCTGTTCCGCACAGCTGTGTGCCACCCCATTTAACTCCCTTTTGATGTGGAAGTTTCGAGTTGGATCCGTCGAGGTGGGTTGGATGAAACCTGCAAGAGCGTCCCTGGAATTCCAATGCAGCAACCGATGATACAAAGTTCGGGTAGCCGCCACTTTCGCCAAGTCCTGATTATCTGTGAGGAAAGAGGGTATGTGTAGTCGCCGTGCCAACAGAGCTGCAGAAAACAGAGCTTTTGCTTCTGTCTGGAACACCGAAACAACTTGTGGAGTGGTGGCTTGAATCATAATTTTGCACCCCTTTCCTTCTAGTTCGGCTCTAATGTATACACCATTTCCTGTGGTTTGAGGATGGTTGTCTCCTTGTATCGACCTGCATTTCCAGGCTGCATCAGAACATATAATCGAACATGTTAAGTTGCCAACTGTAGTGATGTTGTCTCTGTTGGAACCAATCTTGTTATTAGTGTTAAGTTAGCAGATTATTGTGTTAATTTGTTTTCGGTTGAGTCGTGTCCATCCACTAGGCTGCGGCTGTGTACTCACGAAAAGATGAGATCGTGTGTGCATGCAAGTTAGGAGTGGATTAGTCTTGTTAGTTGAGTTAGTTAGCACGGAGTGCTGTTAGCTGTTAGAGATGGATAAGGTTTGTTAGTGGCGTCATGTGGGTCATGGCGTGAGTTTAGGATCAGAGTGGAGACGTGTGAGTCCATATTGTACTGCTTATTTAAGTTGAGTAAGTGAATGAGAAGTTAAGGCCTACGGGCAGAGAAAACAATGTAGCCTTCGTGTGTGCCATTGAGAGAGAGAGAGTCATGGCAAAGACATGGTGTTCTTCCTCCTTGGCTGAGTGTGTGTGTGTGTTCTTGTGTGTGTTCATGAGAGCAAACAAGAGTGGTTGTGAGAGGTAGAAGAAGAAGAGGAGCTGCCGAGGTGCAGCTCCTACAGTCTCCACTTCTCGGCTCAGTAGTTATGGGCGTGGTGGGCGTCCTCTTCATCTCCAGGTTGGTTGAGAGTGCTTGAGCCTGCAAATTAATTTGGTATGGCTGGTTTGTTTTCCTGTCAAATAAAACATCATTTCTGGATTTCCGAGTGCACCACATGAAAGTGAGGATCTTGCATTATTACTTAATAATATTTTTTATGGAATAATGTAAGTTACCCTCCGGAGATGATATTTTGGACCGGCAAGACCTCTAGGACTGAAATCCCCTCACTGGATATGTTACGTCGTGAGCCTTCCATCACTAACAAATACCACATAGGTTTGTTCATATATATTTAATTTGTATTTTGACAAAAAATATAAAATTATACATGGAAATTCAATTTTTGTTTCGTTCCTAGATATAATATAGATAGACGCGGCATCGAGCGCCATCATTATCTAGTGTTTTAGTACTCCCTCCGATCAACAATCATTGTCGACAGGAGATGGTACAATACTTACAAACACACACACAAAAAGAGCAGAAACAAACACAAACATTTTTTTTTTTTGAGAATAACAAACACAAACAAATGGACGTAGTGTTTTATTATACACTCAGGCTCCCATCCTGATTCCAGATCCAGCCATAGGGGTTAAGCACCACGGCAGTGTAAGCCGGAATTACGTGTAGCCATGGCCTCCCAGCAATCCCCGCCGCCGCCACCCGCTCTCACCACCGTAATCTCTCTCGGCAACGATCTCCTCTGCGAGATCTTCCACCGACTACCCTCCCTCCCCAGCCTCATCCGTGCCGCCCTCAGCTGCCGCACCTTCCTCGACGCCGTCCGCTCGTCCCCCGTCTTCCGCCGCCACTTCAGCGCGGCCCGCCCGCCTCCTCTCCTGGGCCTCTTCTTCGATCCCGACGGCCCGGACATTCCTACCTTCTCCCCCATCCGCCGCCGCTCCGACTCCGACCTCGCAGCCGCCGTCCGGGGCGCCGATTTCTTCCTCACCCGCCTCCCCGACGAAGACGACGCCTCCCCTGGGTGGGTCGTAGGCGACTGCCGCGACGGCTACGTGCTCCTCCACAAAGGATGCCCGGAGGAGCTTGCCGCGTACAACCCCCTCACACGGGCCCTGGATCTCATCCCCCCGGCGCCCGACGAGTTGTTCAACGGTTGCCAGGGCTACACCATGTACCTAGATCACTGCATCCTCTCCTCAGAAGTGGGCGACGGGACGTTCCGCGTGGTCGCTATGTGCCACGACGAGTCACGGGCGCGCGCCGCCGTGTTCTCATCGGCAACCAAGGAGTGGCAGGTCTTCCCGTGGTCGGAGCCCGTGACGCCACATCCTGAGAACAAGTACTGGCTTAAAACTGGCACCGTGGTCAATGGGTTCTTCTACTGGATAGCCGCGAATGCAGCCTACATACTCGTGCTCAACACCGCAACACTAGAATTCTCTCAGATGGATCTGCCGCATTGCTTGGAAGGGCAAAACTACCTCTTCAGGGTTGGCGAGGCCAAGGATGGGAAGCTTTGTCTTGTTTGCCCGATCGACTTTGATCTCTATGTTTGGTTCCGGAGAGCCGATGTCGATGATGATGGCGTCGAGAAATGGATGCTAGACCACAGGTTTCAGTTACAGTCTTTTGTTAAGGCCATCGGGTGTTCAGTGGAACATCTTATATTGCATCTTGTGGATACTATCGATGGATTTGTCTACTTCTCTACCGGTGAAACGTTCCATGATGCTGACATTCCTTCGTGGTTCCTATCTTTACGCATCGAGACAGGGGAGCTGGTCAAGCTCTTTCAGAAGCAGTTTCATGGTCATGTCCGACCCTACATCATGGCATGGCCTCGCTCTTTGCTAGACAACAAGGTCTATCCTCAACTGGAAGGTGCTTGACAAAATGTGGACAAGGTACCACAATGTTTTGTTGTTTCAGCCAGTGTATGCAATTTAACAGTATTTATTATGTTCTGAAGATGAGGAACAGAAGACCATTCTTATTTTGTGGCACGAGCAAACTGGGCAATGTTTCCAGTTTCATTGAAGGCTTGCTTATGTTTTAATTTTCATTAGATGATTGTTTTCTCAATCACGCCCAAGGGCCTGCTATTTAGTGCTAAGTTTAGCAGCTGTGCAAGTGTGGCAATACACCTATTTATTGTCTACAGCTATGTAGTCTACATCACTTGTTGTATTTCTAAACTGGTTCAAGTATTGCATTCCAGTTCCTTCGTTGGCACAAAGATCCCACTTTAATTGTTATAGTTTTTTTTTGTTGCCAGCTGGATTGATTTTTATTTGGACTTTTCCTAGCTCAATATCATGTTGTTTGCTTTGTTTTCTCCCTCATTCACTTTCATATATGAAATGTTACCCCCATCAATCTCCATGGAATATAGCACTGCATTTTAACCATTTTTAGGCATGCTTCAGTAATATTCAAAAGGTCTTTGTTCCATATGAGTGTGTGTAACTTTGTCATTTTAATCGAGTTTTTTTAGTGCAAAGGCTCTACCCTTTTTAGTCTATTTTCTGAACTGAGAAGTATTTGCATATTTTCTTTTTAAATATTTCATGTACTATTGCGCAACTAAGGTGCTTATTTTCATGGTTTCAAAGGAGAGGCTTTGGTAATAAAACTGGGATTACACTGCATCTTTTGTGAGATCGGAGGCATGGATTAAAAGGAATGTCCAAAGGTATAGTTCAAATATACTATCGGTTGATTTGTGGACTTCTCGACTGGTGAAATATATCCATCGATCAAAGATTCATTAGAGACCTGAAAGAAGTTCTAATTCTAAACTATCCTTAACTGCACTTGGAAAACCCTTGCTGTTTTCTTATGATTTTCAGTGATTGGTACGCTGTCTAGAGACCTCATAGGGGTGCTAAGATTTTTTTTTCCCGTTTGTATCACCATCATGTGTTGAAACAAGTCTAAACTTTTAACATAAGGAGGAAGAAAAATTAGTAATTTTGTTGGTTGCGTCGTTGCAGGAAGTTCCTGCTATAGATGCAAAACTAAATTCATAAAATATGGAACTATGAGAGATGTAACTTAGAGAGAAATCTAATAATTTGAGTTATGGCAACGATGATGTGTACACATACTTCATGGAATTCAACTAAATATTAGTAGTCTGTGTTCCACTGCTCATCCCTAGCGATGACAAGAATAAATAGATTAGATAGTAACGGTTATTTCTTGTACAGAAGATCCGGTGAAAAGACATTGTCAGAAGATGATCCCGCACTGAAGTTGTGTGTGAAGAGATCTAAATGCCCCGCTTGGAACAGAGGAATTGTATAGGAATTTTGGAGGACAGAAATCTTACAGGAAAATTTCCTATGTTCCTGTTTGGAACAAAGGAATAGGAAATTTGGATTCCTTTGAAATTACTATGGGATAGGTTATTCCGTAGGAATTTTGGAGAAAAACAAACATGAGGTCTCACCTCATGTTTTAATCTTCCTATGTGTACAATTCATGTGTTTTTCCTGTGTGACATCTAAACGACACTTTGAAAAATTTCCTGTGGTTTTGATTCCTGTAAGAATTCAGAAAACATGACACCTCAATTCCTATGTTTTTCCTATTTCTACGTTTTCACTTCCTGTGTTCCAAAGGGGGCTGTCTTTGGCTAGCCATTTAGGGTCCTTAATTTTTTTTTTTTTGCATAATGCATGATCCCATGAGATACTTAAGAGTGAGCTGATCCACTATTTCTTACTAGTTTGTTTTTACGTAAACAGAATTGTCAAAACAAGTTTCAATTGTTACATATGCATATAATATATATTATGAAAAGAAGAGAACTTGCCTGTGGCAAGATGGTTAGGAGGGTGGTTGTGCCCCCAGCCCATCAGAGTTCAAATCCCAGATTTAACGCTGGTGTTTCTCGTTTAGGCGGAATATTCTTTAGTGGGAGGCGACGTTCCTGTCGATAGCGAGGTGCCTGTGGTGACTCAATCTCAACACCTGATCCGCCGGCTCAGTCTTTCGGAGATGCTCATAGAGGTAGGTTATGCGTGCGTGTGTTCATAGGGGTGAGTGTGTGCGCGCTCGCCTTGTACTGTGTTACTCAAAAAAAAATATGAAAAGAAAAATACTATTGCAAATGTACATGCACAAGTGGGCGAAGGAGCTATCATATACAGAATCCATTCTCTCTGACATTCTAAATTTTGACAATTTCCTTTCATCTTTTTGAAGGCAAATACAAAAGCAAAACAATAATATGGGAGCAAAACCAAAGCACAATTTCACCATCTTCTTTGTGTTTTTGCCTCCCAAAGGGCAAAAATGATGTATTACTAAGAATTCTCGAAACAGGATTTCGCCCCGCTTTATAAATAAAGCCACACCGTTTGAGACCGCTGCTGGGCCAGACAGCACAACGCCCAAAAGAGGGTGCTGGGGCGGAAACAGCACAATCACGCCCAAAAGAAAAGCGAAGAGAAAAGACAAAGAAAAAGAAAAAGAAAAATGCCGACAACGGCGGAAAGACAACAGTAAGCAAGCTCCACAACCCCTCCGCCCATCGGAGGCCTGCCACCAAGCTCCTAGTGCTCCGGAGCGTCGGTACCAATCAACACCTTCAGTAAGGGCTGCGACGATGACGACGCTGTTGCCAAGAGTTTCCCCCGGTACGCGACGGGGAGAGGAAGGGGAACACCGGACGCCCTTCAGGAAGGACTGGCGGCACCCGCAGGCGCCACCGCGCCGGAGTTGGACACGCCGACTAGGATTTCTCCTGATCCCCCGTCACCCCAGACGCTCCAGAGCACTCCACCAAACCGCCCACCACCCCACGCCACACGATCACGAAGCCGCTCCTGATGTCTCACCATGGCACAGAGAAGAGCAGCCTGCACACCGGAAAAGAAGAGTCGGGACTAGGGCCCACAGCACCGCCGACGTGCGGGAGGGACCAACCTCCACCGTCACAGACGGTAACCGACCGGACGCAACAGCAGGAGCACACCAGGCCCGCGAGCCCGGCCAAGCCTCTCGGCCTCGAGAGGCCTGTGAAGCTCCCGCCGTCGCGCTGCAGAAGGCACACCGTTGGAGCTGCCGCCCCCAATCCGAGCTGCTCTCCATCATCAATGTATAGAAGGTTGCGCCACCGAGGATTTAGACCGACCCGCCTAAAACCCAGATGGCCCCAGAGGGCTCAGATCTGGGCCGGGGACGGCGCGTCGGACCAACACCACAACGGACACGACCCTGCCGCCAAAGTGAGGCGCCACCACACTCCGACCAACCTAACCCAACCCGGGAACCCCCAAGAAGGATCAGACCGCCGCCCGCCGAAACTCACTGCCGCCAACCAGGGTAGCCATGGACAAACGAGCAAGGCAGCAACGGCACCTCCGTGCTACCTGCCACTCGACCCCGCATAACCTAAGCATGCCACCAGATCTGAGCCGACCTGGCCTGGATCTGGCGCCCCAGCCCCGAACGGCGGCCAGGGAGAGCAACAAGTGACCCATGGAGGCTGGGCAGCTCAACCCGCCAGGCCCAGATCGGGCCCGAATGGGCCAGCGCCGCCAGCCGCCGCACTGTCGCTGTACCGCAGCATGTCCCCGCCACCACAGGACGCCGTGAAGCCTCCCCACCAAGCCGAGCGCCGCCCGCCGCACCAGACCCGCGCAGGACCTTGAGATCCACCGCCAACCGCCGCCAGGGGCGAGCATCGGCGGTTCCCCACGCAGCCACGAAGCCCTCCACGCCCGAGACTCAGCGCCCGCGACTTCCGCCGCCAGCGCCCGCCACCGCGCCGCCACGCCCCTCGCCAGCACGCCGCCACCGCTCGACGTCGCCGTCCCGCGCTGGACGCCACCGAGAGAGGAGAGAGAGAGGGCCCCGCCGCCACCCACGCCGCCGGGCATTGCCCGACAGCGCACTCCGGCGGCGGCGAGACGAGGGAACGGGAGAGAAGAGCGCTCCGGCGGCTAGGGTTAGGTCGCCCTCCGGTCGCTCGCGGGAGCGACGCGGAGGGGAACGGGCCACCATATATATGGACCCACCGTCGTATTACTAAGAATTAGTGAAGCAAAAACAAAATATCAAAATTTAGAGTGCTAAAAGCAAAATGGTTAAAAACTAATGTGGCCAAAACAAAAATTTCTCATTTAATAATGAAATGGGACAAACCGAGGGCTAAAGGTACACACATGTTCATATACTTCGAGTACTCCTTAGTCTTAGACTCTTAGTCCTATGTAAGTTTATTGTGGCTTAACTAATGAACTGGGCGCCTCACTAACCATTAAGTGAATCATACTTTTTCTAGATGTAGCGCCAAGAATTGGATAATCTTGTATAAAATTATCAGATACTCCTAATTAATATCTAGATTGTCAATGCATGATATTTTCTATACCATGTGTCATGTTTGATCCATGTATACTTATTGGTGTGATTTCTTTGAACTGGATTTGATCTTGTACACCAGATTTGGCGCCACAATTATCCTATTCTTTACACCCATGAGGGAAACGAAGGAGGTGATCGGGATTGAAGACACATCCACATGACAACAGGTTGGGAGTTCGCTCGGAAACCAGACAGATCCAAAAACAAAGTCTGTCACATGAATAAGAGTCGCCTTTGTGTGACTGTCACATTTTAGAGTGCTAGGTGTTCTCTCATAAAAAAAGTTCAAGTGCATCTTTGATTCGAAGGATTTGTATAACAATTTTGGATGATTCAAGCACATAGGAATCTTTCATGATGATTATTTGATTTGTAGGATTGAGTCTCGAAGTTTTTTTTTCAAAATCCGCGTACAAGATTTCATAGGAAATCTAACATCCATTCAGATCTCCTTGTCAGAATCTTTTGTATTTTCTATGATGGAATCAAACAAACTTCGATGAGTATGAGATCATGCAGAATTGGAGTTAGCATGACATTGCACTCATGTGTTTCCCAAATTTTTAGAATCCTTTTAATCAAAGAGGCCCCAAATGCCAGTTTAGTTGTTAGATTTTGTTACTTGGAGCTGCAAGTTAAATCAAACCTTTGGGCTGGAATTTGGGAGCATGAGGCTAAACCTTTGGACCGGAAGAGTTGAGGTTGGTAACTAAAGTGTTGCTCGCTTGGCCAATGTGGGAATCGATCAACAGAGTGCCCTTGGGGCTTGAACCAGAGTTCCGGACTCCCAGTAAGCTAACACCACAATGATGTCATCCTACTTGAAAATTGATGTAGTTGTTTAACCTGTAAACGACAATTTATTACCTAGACTAGAGAAAGCATAGGCGTGACTGAATGCAGCGTCTGTGAAACCATGCCGTGATTTCACCGGCGCTGCACACAATCACCCCTTTGATTTTCTTCACCTCTTCTATTCCATCTCAAGCTTTCAACTCAATCTCATATCTCAGCCACCGGGTGTCTCCATTAGTCTTATTGTGTGCTATCTGTGTCTCCATTAGAACTGGTAATCATGTGTTACTCACGTGTGCGCCTCGCCGTGGGTTAGGAACACAGCAAAAGGAAACGACAAAAAGGGTTCCAAGTCAAAATCTGAAAACATCCGGCAATGAAGAAACCGAGAGGTTTGCTTCAAATCATCAGCCTAAGACATCTCTAACAGAAACCTCAAACATGGAACCTCAAAATAAGTTTACAGTTCGACGTTTTTGTCAAATCTCGTCGCAACCGCTCGCGCATGATAGCAGAAACGTCAAACGGATCTGCAAAATGGCTAATTTGGGCGCGAACGAACTAGTTTTTTTCGCCATTTCACCCCACGGAGGAGTTCGTCACCAATTCACACGTAATGTACATATACTCTAAAAGCTAATCTACTCCTAACTCGTCGCCGCCCTACCCTACTGCCAAAACTCGGCTCACCGGAGCCTCAGGTGCGGCGGCGACGAGGTCGACGCCGAGCTTCAGTCCTCGTCGCGGGCAAGCCGAAGCTCTGCCTTCTTCTTCTCCGAACGGAGCAGGACGAGGGCGATGACGCAGCCCACCATCTCGACGGGGATCGACTCGAGAAGGTCGAGGGCGTCCAGTGGAAGAAGATGAAGCGGCGAGGTAGAGCTACCAGCGGCGCCGCTCAAGCTTCCCTTGCCACCGGGGCTCTGCGCGAGGCGGCGACGCTCGAGCTCGCGGTCGAACTCCTCCACCTCGCGCCTGTAGCACGCCACCGGGACCGGGCTCCCTTTCTTGGTGAATTTCTTGATTAGCCGCTTCCGACCGGCGTCGGCGCGGACGAGTTTCTTTTGAATCTTGTCGGAGAAATCGCCGAATCGGTCGCCGCGCCCCCGCAGATTCGACTTCGACCTCTTCGGTGCCATCCCGCAGCGGCGGCGGCGGCCGATCTACGCCAACGGCCGTCGATTGCTCGTCAGAGAAGAACGGGGCGGGCGGCGGATTGCTCGTCGGCGGCGGCGGCGGATAAGGGTTACGAACGGGGAAATGTGCGAAACCCGGCATAAAGACAGGTCGGGCGTCCCAATCTACGGGCGCCCGTATCAGTTTACGGGCCGAGTGGTGTTTACAGGCTCTGCTATCGCGCAAAAAAAGCCTCGGCCCTTTAAGTCGCCGGAGTTTTACGGTTTCCAGGCTGTTTGAGGTTTCTATTAGAGATGATCTAAGAGCATCTCTAACAGAGCCCTCAAACCGCGCCGAACCGTAAAATAACTGCCAAAGACGGTTTGCGAACCTTAAAATGAGAAATAGCAGTGCCCTCAAACGTCGTGGGCCCGTAAAAAAATTTGAGGGTGCCCGGGAAATCGGCCCGCGGACCTGGGAAAATTGGGTTTTCGCCTCCGAACCGAATCGCGAACCCTATCTTCTCATTGCGTTGGCGGGAGGGACATTTCAGCCCCGCGTGAAACCATCTTCCGCCGCCGCCGCCGCCGCCGTTTCTTTCTTCTTCCCCTGTTCCGGCGAAGCACGCTCCCCTCGCGCCGCCATGGAGGACGCCGATGCCGGGCTATTCACCGTCCCTGTTGCGGAGGTCCAAGCCGCAGATCCAGTGGGCTCCGGGCTCGGCCAGCCGCGGCCTCCGCCGGTGCCACCAAGACGCTCCTCCGCCAGCCCCCGCCCCTCCGGTGCCTCGCCAGAGGCCGATGCTGCCGGCAGGAAGCGCAAGCGGCTCGGAACTGCTGGTGCGGCCCAAGCTATGGCCGCAGGCGACGTCGCAGCCGGTGGGACGGCCAGATCCCCATCCGCGCGGCCGGGCAAGAGGGCAGCAGTTCGGAAGGTGAAGGCCGTCGCTGCGGCCGCTGCCGCCGGCCTCGTTCATGTGGACACCGCCGCCATGGACATCCGCGCGGTGATGGTGGAGGAGGTGATGTTTGGGTGTAGTTTTACATGTGGGTGGCTATTTTGGATGCAAGTTTTTGGTCATATGTGTGCACAAGTTTGTGAACTATATTTATTTGCCCTGTACTGTGATCAAAACTATGTTATTTGCAAAACTGTTAATGAAATTCTGAATATTTCGACATATTTTGGTACCAAATGTGTTTAAGGTTCACAGTTTGAAGATAGCCGCGACATAGCAGTACCCGTAAAGCAGAACCCGCCGGGTTCTGCTTTACGGGTACTGCTATGACGCGGCGCGTTTATGAGCAAAAAACGCGACTTTCGCGACCCTTATAATGAGTTTACGGTTCCGCGGTTTGAGTGCTCTGTTAGAGATGCTCTAAGTGCCTAACGGTGATACGAACACAAATCACCCATCGTGTGTAAAAAGGATTCAAGCCTTCACATGCTTGTTCTCAACAACAGTCCATCTCAAGAAAAGAAAACCCCAACAGTTCATAGTAAACACACAGATAAAACAGTGCTCGACATTTCTTGATATTTCTGGCATTCAAATGCAAACACAGAAAGGTACATCAGATGGCAAATAAGACGGCAGCCAAAGGCAATTGTAACTGTCTGGCGAGCAGCGATGCATGATTCCACCATCTCACATAGCAAGGGACTTCTGATGCACCAGACGATGCTCTCGGTTTATAACACACACGCTGATGATAAAAATCAAAATACATATCGGAAATATGGATAACCAACATTTTACTAGAAAATTATATTCCTAGGCACGAGCTAACAATAGTTATGGCTATGTCCAAAATCCACATACCTCTTTGTTCACACTCACACGAAGAGATCGCGTGCTAATAAAGGTTCTCACATATCACACATTTACATCCATTATATGTAGTTCATAGGTGCTAGATACTCAATATGTTTAGTCACACTGGACAAAATTTCCTGTAGTCCAAAGGCTCCAAAAATGGATGTTCTCTTAGTAAACAAGGAATATACAATATCAAAAAAAAAAAATACAGGAACATAAAGGAGACACACGAGGGAATATGCCAAATGGTAGGCAATTGATCCACTGGAACAGGGTAAACCTGATAATTGGATAATATGCTTGTCAACATCGTGACTCTGGCTGTTCGACCGCATCATGCAGCAGCTGCGATCATGGTCGTTGCAACTCTCCGCATGGTTTATAGGTGCCAACAGAGGTTTCAATAGATACTGTTGATACCACCATGCTGATGGTGGCTGCATCTCGTCCAGTGGCTTTTGTGGTAGCAGACTTGCAATTAGGCCGATTACTCCTGTGGCTGTTGTGATGGTAAAGGTGATTGTGTCTACTGCGATCCTTGGATAATTTTCTCTGGGAGTGGGTGTGAATCACCTTGCCACGCCCAAACCAAATCCTTAAGTGCGGGCCTTATTTCATCTTTCATCAGTTGTTTAAACTCTATAGTGTCTCCACTGGTCTTTTTCAATTCAACCAATAGCAAAGAAGGTGCAAACTCCAAAACCTCTGCATCAAACTCAAGAAATCCCTTCATTCCTTCCCTTGGTGCTACCAATTTCAAGACACCGTTTTCTTTCTTCTTAATTTTGAGCTTCAATTGCTTGGCCAGTTTACTTAGCTTGGCAAATATAGCCTCTGCTGGCTGCCTAGTGGTAAATCTTTCCTCCCTCCGGCCATACCTTTCTTCAAACAAGTTGGATAGGTCAAATCCCGTGGAGAGAGAAATGATGTCAAATGCATTCAAGTTTGTGAGGCTTGTTGATGCTTGATTAGGCTCTGAAATGCTGGATTCTGGCGAGTGAGAGGTTGTGGCTTCACCTTTGTAAACCGTGTCTCTTGGTTCTTGCTTGATCTTTAGTGCATTTGCCTCAACGGGTTTTCTGTACCAAGCACTTCTCTTTATCCTTGAAATAGAGGCTCTAGTACTTGGATCAGGATCAAGAATCTTATATAGTAGATCCTTCAGCTCGACAGAAAAAGGGCGAGGGCATCTATATTCAGCTTTGGAAATCTTCCTATACATCTCTATAAGATTTGTGTCGTGGAAAGGAAGGAAACCAGCCACCAGCACAAATAGAATTACTCCGCATGACCATATGTCAGCCTTGGCACCGTCATAGCCTCTCCTGCTAAGCACTTCAGGAGCAACGTAAGCCGGAGTTCCACAAGTGGTATGTAGGAGGCCATCTTGTCTCGCGGATTCAGCTAGGGCACTTAGACCAAAATCAGAGACTTTTAAGTTATCGTTATCATCCAGGAGTAGGTTTTCTGGCTTCAAGTCACGATGATAAACACCTCGGCTGTGGCAGTAGTCTACGGCACTGATCAACTGATGGAAGTATCTCCTCGCAGCATCCTCACTTAACTTTCCCTTGGTTATTTTGTTGAAAAGCTCGCCACCTTTAGCATACTCCAAAACAAAGTAGATCTTGCTCTTGCTAGCCATTACCTCAAAAAGTTTAAGGACGTTTGGATGCCTTACCAGTCTCATTATTGAAATCTCCCTCTTTATCTGCACCATTAGCCCAACCCTGGAAATCTTGTCCTTATCAATCATCTTTATTGCAACAGCTTGTCCAGTAGCAAGATTCCGAGCATAATATACCTTGGCAAAGTTCCCTTGCCCTAAGTGCCTCCCAATTTCATAACGGTCCATCAAAACTGTCCTATCCCCCATTATAGTAATGTATGTTGAGAAAGATGAATAGGGCAAGCAGTGTGCACTATGCACTACTTGTCTATTCTACAGCAGTCTATTTATAGGTTGTGGCGTAGAACGATAAATCCCACAAGCTCCACTTGTCTAGTGCTCCAGAGGACAGAAATAAGACGAATATTGTTCTGGTGTCACCAGTTGAGAACTGCAACAGAAAGAATCCTAATTAGAACAAGCATGCAACAAAAACATGGATGGAAATGTAACTCGAATGGATATGAAGTTGCCACCAATATATACAAGCAGATATACAAGTCCAGGAGAATACTAAGAAAGCCTGAACAATTCTGTCAGGAACTGGAATGCCTACTTCGTGGTGACTTTGTAAGCCTACCATCTACAATTACTTGGCCTAAAAAAAGGCATACCTCCAATCGTCGGGAAGGGTACTTAATCCTACGAGCTACAGTGTACCCAAAATAAACAAGAATTGCGAGACTAATCAGACTGAGCAGCTATCGGCATGAAATTAAACACTCCTAGAGGGATAATCACATATCAATATGTCTGATGCTGAGCAATTTCCAGCTGCTCCAGCAAAGAATTTAACAAGACACAAATAGCCGGTATCATGGTGGAGCGGGGCTAACTACCAAGCAAGAACCCTCTTTTACCTAGCACCAAGCGCATCAGCCAAATTCTCCAATTCTCCACAGGGTGAGCAACTAGCTAGCTAGCCAAGAAAACAGCGCGAGAAAAAAAAGACATGAACTAGGTCAAGAGACGGCCGGCGGAGGGAGCAGATCACACCTTCCCATGGCTCCCGTGCGAGCGAGCGGGCAGCACCGGCGAAAGTTACCTGGTCGAGGACGGCCGACGCGGAGGCGCTGCGCTGTGGATCCCAGGTATCGCCGGACGAGCTGGGCGGCGGTCCGACGAATATGCTAACAGCGAGCTGCTCTGACTTTTCCGACATTTCCTCTTTCTTAATCCAGAGTAGTGTCCATTTCCGCGTCTTCTCTCAGCTTTGCTTCACAGTCACATGCTCCAGGTGTCTCCAGCTGCGCACGCCAGCTCAGCTCTCAGCCCACCGGCCTGCTACCCGAATGAGCCCATCAGCCAGCGCCGGCCCTTCGGAGTCCAGTGGGTCTCGGCCCACGGGCCGGAACTCGTCATCTTCAGTGAACCGGTTCGACGTTCGCCGCGACGGAGGAGGCGATGGGATGCACAGCCGGCGCCGGCCACGGGCCACGGCTCGCCGCTGCGGGCCTCCATCACCGCCGCCGGCGAGAAAGGCCGGTGAGGTTCCTTCCTCTTCTCCAATCCACGCGCGCAGTAATAAAACAAATTACCGCTTAATCTTCCGTGGCAACGGTTGCAATGGGAGCATGATCTGCATCCGAATCTGAGCACATGACACGAGCCTCGCCGTCGCCGTCGCCGGAAGAAATGCTCCGCCTTTCGCAGTTGTTTTTCTGGTGGCGTCACGTGAAGGGGGTCGAGGTCAACCGGCTGCCTGCCTGCCGACTCACCCGTCCGTGCTGGTGCCGTCACGCCTAACGTCGGAGCGAGAGTATCGGCGACTTTCCATAAAAAAACGCCGTAGGATTCGGTTTTGACTCCTCTAGAATCTACTAGTGTTAGTGCCGGTCGACCGACACTGGGAGTGCTCAAAGAACGAACCTAACCAACCATCCTCCAAAATCCCGCCGCCCAAGATCTTGCTTCCTTCCTCTCTGGTGCAGTAGCAGCATACTCCGTGGGGTCGAAACCGAAGCCCAGCGGAAGATGGTGGCGGGTTTCTGAGTTCGGAAGCCATGGGGAGGAGGCTGGGGTTCCTGGTGCTGTTCTTGGCGGCGGCGGCGGCGGTGGTGCTGGTATTGGTCGGGCCGTCGAGAGGCGGCGGAGGAGAGGAGGCGGGGGTGCATTTCTCGTGGGCATGGAGGCGGCCTTCTTATTCTTCTTCTTCTTCTTCGTCTACTCCGTCTAAGATGGTTCTGGATGGGAATCTTGTGAGATGTCCATCAACTACTTCTCTTTTCTTTGTTCATGCTAGATACAGTAGCAGCCATCGATGTACAGTTCTAGTAGTTAGTTTTCAGTTTCTTTCCTGGATTCGCACCTGGGATCTGCCAAAAACTTTGATTATGAGTTCTCTTTTTGTCTTGTACTCCAAAAGTTAGGCCTTTATGCTCTTATTATTTGTCTACTGAACATATTAGCACCTTTGTGCCGCAGATTGTTTCCAAACCTGAGTCAATTAGGAGTCAGCACTACCTTTTAAATCTACTTGTATAAGAAATTTTCGAGCGATGTTGAGTCAATTAAGAGTCGGCACTGCCTATCAATTTGCTTACACTGTTCAGCATGCTTACTTTTAGAGGAGTAATGCTTACTATGCAGTATGTTTCATGGATTTGATGCAGGTGGACAGGGTATGGTCACTTTGCCTGCAAGACGTTGTTGGCGCAGAGGAAATACTAGGCATTGGACAATCATCATCTGCTTTGGATGGATTATCGAGCCGCTCAATGGAGAACGAGTTGAAGACGGTGCTGCTTATGGAACTCCTGGCTCTTCTTCCACCTCAGAAGTCTTCATCCACTCATGACTGTATCTGCGCAAACTTTTTCAGCTTGGGCATTGCACAGGAACTTAATGTCGGATTAAGCAGCTATGCTGAGAACCAGCAGCCATTGCGTGGTTCCAACTTCTATCCAAGGAGGAATTTGGCTGATCGGCTTATTACATACGCTCCTTCCATGTCTCCGGCTTTTGCGCCAGCCAAGTCATCTGCAGCTGAAGCTCAGTTTCCCCTTGCTGTGACGGAACCACCGTTTACACCTCCGAAGTCTCCCAATGCCGTACCCCCCAACAAACATCCCCATAATAAAGCTGGGCAGAAGCATCGGGGAGTGCCTTCACCAATTTCACCTTCAGAGAAGCAACACAGCTATATAAAATTAGTCTTGACTGTTGTGCTTCCTACGGCGGCATTTTCATTCATCGCTGCATTTGTGATTTTCTACTTTTGCGGATGCAACAAAAGCAAGGTCTCTGTCAGTGAGCCACGAGATGATCATCCTCTTCTGCACATGCAGTTGGCTAACACGCCTGGTGAGGCTATGTCCCTTATATTGATCAACCTATGACGGATTGTTCTTGGCGTGGTAAAATATCATATATCATTAATTTTATGCAGGTTCATCACCCAACGTTAGTGTTCCCATCACCCCGCTTCACAAAGAGGATCGAGGGGTCAGGCCTTCTGAGGCTGGAGTCAGCATGAGTTGGTGTTTTTCATGCTGTTTAAAAAGCTCCACTGCTGCAACAGTACCTGCACAAGATACTGGAGGTACACAGAACAATAATGCCACAAGCGATGTTCCTAAACCAATGCCTCCACCACCACCCCCGCCACCTCCGCCGCCGCCTCCTCCTATCAAGAAATCTGGTCCTCCCCCAACTGCACCTCCCAAAGGTTCATTAGCAAGAATTTCTCAGCTGTCACCTGTTGAGTCGAGTCATTCTGAAGGATCGTCTGCAAGCGAGCAGGCCAGTGAATCATCTGAAGCTGAAGTGGGTGCTCCAAGAGCCAAACTTCGGCCTTTCTATTGGGACAAAGTTCGTGCTAATCCTAACCAGTCAATGGCCTGGCATGACATCAAATTTGGTTCTTTTCAGTAAGTTTTCATGCTAACATTACTTTCTTAGTCCACTTGTCTGCATTAGGCTTGTATCTGACAAAAGCATGTTGCAGTGTGAATGAGGATATGATAGAAGCATTGTTTGGTTATGGCGCTGGCAATAGAGACAACACCAAGAACAGGGAACTTGCCATGGCAGACCCTTCACCTCAGCATGTTTCTCTTCTTGAATTTAAGAAATCGTGCAACCTGGCTGTGGTTTTCAAGGCAATGAATGTCAGAGTAGAGGACATTCAAAATGCTCTCATTGAAGGTAGTTGTTGTTCATTCATAAGAGACTGTCCTTCATTGGCAATGTAGCTTTCTAATTCATATGTGAAATAAATGCATGTTCGTGCACAAATAAAGCAGCAACTTCCTGACATCTTCTTTTGCTTTTTTTGTTATGAAGGAAATGAACTTCCTAGACTACTTCTTGAGACAATCTTGAGAATGAAACCAACTGATGAAGAGGAGCAGAAACTCAGGCTTTACGATGGGGATTACTCGCAACTAGGTATTGCAGAACAAGTGATGAAGGCACTAACTGACATTCCTTTTGCTTACAAGAGGATTGCTGCTTTACTTTTCATGTCCTCTTTGCAAGAAGATGCTTCAAATCTCAGGGATTCATTCCTTCAATTGGAGGTAAGCCAGCTGAAAACAGTTGACTTCTGTATTAAATCTGCAACGCACTCCAACCTTTACTAAAACTATTATCCTTTTGGTGTCAGGCTGCTTGTGGGGAACTAAAGCACCGCCTTTTCCTGAAGCTACTAGAAGCTGTTCTCAAAACTGGAAACCGGTTGAATGACGGGACATTCCGTGGTGGTGCTAATGCATTCAAACTTGACACCCTTCTGAAGTTATCAGATGTCAAGGGTGCTGATGGAAAAACTACATTGCTTCACTTTGTTGTCCAAGAGATTATTCGATCCGAAGGTATCCGTGAAGCAAGGTTGGCCATGGAAAGTGGAAGAACTCCACCTTTAGGAGCCAGTTATAATGGATCTCTTCAAGAAGATGACGAGTACTACTCCGACCTCGGCCTTAAGATTGTATCAGGGCTTACCAGTGAGTTGGTTAATGCCAAGAACATAGCTGCACTAGATGCTGATGCTTTGTCTGCCAGTGTGTTGAACCTCAGGCATGACTTGCTGAAAGCAAAAGAGTTCCTCAACTCTGACATGATAACTGTAGAAGAGAACAGTGGGTTTTACCACTCATTGGTGCGTTTTGTGGAACACGCAGATAATGAGACCAACTTTCTGTTTAAAGAAGAGAAGAGACTGAGATCATTAGTGAAGAAAACAATTAGGTATTTCCATGGAAATGATGTGAAAGAGGATGGATTCGGCCTCTTTGTCATTGTAAGAGATTTCCTGGTGATGCTGGATAAGGCATGCAAGGAAGTTGGGGCATCACAGAAGAAGGCGGCAAGTAAATATCAGAGCAGTAGCAGTTGCAACCCAGCACCCCAGTTAAATCCCCAGGAGAAACAGTTTCCTGCAGTTTTGGATCATCATTTGGATAGTTCAGACTCAAACGATTAACTTTGGGATGCACTCTTTAGATGTACTTTCTAGGTGATTTCTTTTCCTCGGGATGATGTAAAATATATATATCCAGTTGCAGAGGCATTATTGCATACATAGTTACATACACATGGTTTGCAGAGGCATTATTGTATACATACATGCCACATATGCATGGTTATATCATACCCTCCGCAATGTCAGAGGGATTTAGAAGAAACAGCCCCTTTTGTAGTACCTTCCACAATGTCATACCCTCAACAGTGATGAATTGTTTTTTCTCGAACAAGCAGAGAAGTGCTTGTGGTTGTGCATTAAGAAGCCACAAAGCACACACAGGCCAAACTACAATATGATAAAACTGATGCACTCATTTTCTAACTTGAGATATATCCTTAATAAAACGAGATTCAGTTTTATAGGGTTACTGATAGGACTGGAATTTCTACTTGTCTTGCTTCGTTTATTAGAAAAAATGCAAAACCATGCACTAATTGATTTGAAATTATAACCTGGAAACATTGAAAGTTATAATTGTTTTTATGTTCATGCTTAGAGTTATTTTTATCTTAGTGGTGTAGAAAGTATTGATATATTTCCGTAACTAAAATCCAATGGCTGACATTAAACGGAGCGTCTCCTTGAATCTCATGAGCTAAACGAGTAGCTCGTGACTCGGCTCGAACGCAATGTTAAATGAGTTATGTCAAGTTTTGGATTTCAACTCATTTCTGGACCAAACTAAACGAGTGGAGTTTACAAGCTACTCATTTAGCTCGTTAAACACGTTCAAATATAGAGCCTAGAATTTTCTGGTGTGCAAACTGCCAAAGTATTTTGCACATGTAATAATGTAGAGATGATTTACTTATTTTGCGTCAGTTGGGCCTCCGAGTAGAAGTGCAGAATTATGGAATGACTCTCATTGTTCTAGGTCTGATGTAGTAGAAGGGATTTTTATGTATCAGCTCATGCCCGCACAAGTTAAAAGAGCTAACTCGCGAGCTTTCTGAAACGTCAAGTTTCAAAACAGAGTATGTTGTGTTATCAAGACGACTAAATGTATGTTTATTGGTTCCAAACACTGTATTGTCATAAAGTATCGGCACGCGCGTCTATATGATCTAGTCATCAAATAAGGCAACGTCGCTCGAGTATTATTTTCCAAGTAGTACTAGAGTTCTGGATTCTCGACCGCATAGTGCATAGTTATTTTAACGAGCTGCATTGAGCCGAGCTGACTCAACCTGGACTTAGCTTCAGTGACTCCATGTACCAAAGTCACCATGCCACTTTGCCCTATCTCTGCCCTCCGTTTCAGATCTAACATATAAGATTTGCCCAAATTTAGAACTCAAAAAAAAATGTTCAGAAAAAGTTGAAAAAACTCCAGTAAATCACAAATGTCTCGGTTTATACTCTGAGAAAGTTTTATTTCATTTCGACCAATATTTTACAAATAAATAGTATTTTATCATTTTACGCCATAAAAATTACTTACTCACAAAATATTGGTCCAAATGGAATGAAACTTTCCTAAAGTGTAAAACGAGGCATTTACTGGATTTTTTCAATTTTTCTGAACACTTTTTATTTTGTGTTTCAAATTTAGGCAAATCTTATCCATTGGATATAAAACGGACGGTCCAGATGTGGCAAAGTCGCGTGAACAGTGCTCTAGTCGCTACCCCACATGTTCCCTGGCCCCTCTCGTAGAATCGACGTAACTATGACATGAGAACTATTTTGTAATATTATGGGAGCTACTATTTGTGTCTCTTAGCTATAAATAGGGTAGGACTGAATGGATTCTTCAATATTGCAAAAATTGTAAATCCGCGCATAAAGAAAATTAGTCCTATATACAGGTGGAAATATTTATATTTTAAGAAGTTTTTCCTATTTGGGAAAATAAATGGTCATGTATATCAATTCAAACGTTCATATACACTAGAAAGAAAATTTCATGTGTTGACAATTTTAAAATATTTCAAACTAAAAGGTAAAAAAATAACACAAGCGAAAATGTAAAAGTAAACAAATTATCGTTCATGTATCTCTAAAAAAGATTTCAGCATTTTTAAAAACACTAAATGAAAATAATTCATTGAAACCGAACAAGAACGCAGAAAAAAGGGAAATGAAAGTGAAAGAAAAACAAAATTAGGGAAAATAATAATCGAGATAAATGGAAGCAGCAGACATACGAGGCAAAGAGCAATTAACCAGCTTACCAGCAGAATAAATGGGCCAGCCCATTTACGTGGTCCGTATGCGTAGGAGCTATGGCCTCGGTCCACTTCATACAATGGTGAATAACCTTATCCGATTTTCACCGGCCATTTTCTGCAAGAAAACGATCGACCAAAATAGAAGCAACCACGTATTTCATTAAGAGTAATGCTACAGCTACGCAAAGAATTTACGGGCTGGTTTGTTACGGACTGATGTGGCATCATGTGAATGGAGGGTGGACGGGCCCACCCGGTTGAAATTCAGGGGGGGAGCAAATGAGGTGAGGGCATGTCAGCCCCTAAGAAAATTTCTGTAGATTCCTTCCGTAAGTCTAGCATTTCCGTTTCATTAATTGAAGAACAAGTTACAATAAGCAATGAAAGTGAAAGATGGGACGTATCGATCCCCCTTCCTCTAATATGCATTATTTAGCGCTCTACCATTTGAGCTTCATCCCCATTCATTACAATGTTAATTACTCCAATTAGTTATACAAATAATTTAATTATAAGAGTTAATGACTATTTCCTCCGTTCTTAAATATGAGATGTTTTAGGTATTGCACATGTTGTATAGATGTGGACTAAATGAGTGAACGTAGACATTAAAAGATATCTAGATACATATAAATACACGTGAATGTGGATAAACACTAAAACATCTTATATATAAAAACGGAGAGAGTATGTATTATGTATACCTTTTATTGCACGTAAGTGGTAACGGGATATGCTGACGCACCGTTATACTGATACACCAGGGGAGATGTCGCTGGCTTAGTGACGATCGAGTTAAACAGGGGAGGGCGATTTGAACACACTCGTCAAATTGGCAGGAGCCTTCGCGGCGAGACTCTCCATGGCCATGGGTTGTGAGCTAGGCCGACGGCGGATGGCGAGTGGTGCAGCGTAGTGAAGGATGAGCGACAATAAAAAATGAGACATTTGTTATTTGCTTACTCACAAAATATTGGTTCAAATGAAATGAAACTTAGCGACAATAAAAAATGAGACATTTGTTATTTGCTTACTAACAAAATATTGGTTCAAATGAAATGAAACTTTCTCATATAAAAACGAGACATTTGTGGTTCACTGATTTTTTTCAATTTTTTCGTACACTTTTTATTTTAAATTTTAACTTTGGGTAAATCTTATCCGTATGAAAGAGGGGGCAAAGTCGCTCGGCCTAGCAAATAGTGTACTGAGGGTTTCTGGGTGTTTTGAACTGGACTACTCAGAAAAACCTGTCGGACGAAACAATGAGTAACGTGTCCTTCTACGCACTCCTAGGAAGTACTGTAGGAGCGCAGTGATGCTGGCGCGTTGCCTCTCTGCCGCGCGTCCCTTTCCGCGCCACCTCGCTCCAGTCCGTTCCAGACGCTTCGCCACGACGCCAGCATCGACCATCGACCCACCTCCATAAATTGCTACAACCAGCTCAAGGCGAAACAGAACAAGCACACGCAGAGGCGAGAGCACTGAGCACACACGATCCATCCCCAACCAAATCACACTCGTCGCACGCTACTCAAAACTCTCCGTAGCCATCCATGGCTTCACGAGCTGCCGCCGCTCTCCGCACGGCCGCCCTGCAGGGCTACCGGAGGTCGGCCTCGACTACTGCGGCCGCGCTCGCCGACGGCGCCGGCGCCGGCGCGGCGAGGGCGACGAAGGCCAAGCCCGTGGGCGACTACGTGCCGGTGTGCGTGGCGCTGGGGATGGTCGGGCTGGCGGTCACGCTGGGGCTGCACACCGCGCGGCAGCAGCTGGCGCACGCGCCCAACGTCCGGCTCGACAAGCGCAAGCGCGAGACGGTGCCCGAGGTGGCGGACCCGGACCTCGCCCTCGACGACGGCGAGCGCTTCGTCGGCGGCTCCGTGTTCCGCAAGGTCGCACACGTCCAGGAGGACCGCTCCCTCACGGCCGGCGTCGCCGACCCCGTCAAGGAGTACCCCGTAAGGAAGGCGGTGACGCTCAAGGACGTCGGCGTGGACCCGCCGGGCATCCCCGGGCAGGCCAGGGAGGGCGTCCTCGGCAGGATCTTCAAGAACACCACTTAGCAGGCGTCATGCTCCATCCTCTAGTTTGGCTTCGTTTTATGGCGTTAATTAACTAAGCTTTGCACTTCAGTTAACCCAGTTAGTTAATGTGTTAAGTCAGATGGGCTGCCTTTCTTTTTCTGAAAGCCGATCGATGTATCGCGAACCGTCCACACATACACGTGACGGCTCTGTACATAGATATCCAGTATGCACTATGTAGTCGAGAACTCTAGTAGTACTTGGAAAATAAACCTCCAACGGCGTTGTCTTGTTTAATGACTAGACCATTGCCGTGCCTGTCCTTTATTATGAAAATATATTGTTGGGGATCAATGAAAATACATTTGAAATTTAATATCGTCAGAAGTTTCGAACCACACTCATGGCACCCCCTGCCAAAATGAATTCATACATCAACTGGTTCATAGACAACACAACAATATTTACAACCAAAAAATCTAGATTTCAATCCTAGGTAATTATCATATTAGAAGCTGCCCAAAATCTTAAAGCCATGGGTCTACACAGACAAAGATGTCTCTAGTTCAAAAGAAAAATACAGCTTACACCATTTATCTTACATCCAGTGTCGATTTTGGGTACACCATTTATCTTACATTAGTAAACTCCTTAGTAAACTTCTCGAAACAGGATTTCGTCCCGCTTTATAAATGCCCCGCTTTATAAATAAAGCCCAACATAAAGCCCAACGGTCAAACCGATACAAGGTGATGAGTAAACCAACGGCCAAACCGATACAATGTGTGATTAGGAAACCCTCTTACAAGGCCAGATCAAAGATAAAACAAGAAAAAAGAAAACCGAACTTGCCACCGAATGACTCCGACGCAGGATCGAGAAGTACCGAGGCTCCACGACGACGCCCCCAACAGGGTGACGACGCAAAGCACCGTCGCCGTCTAGACCAAGAGGTCAAGGTTTTCACCCGTAGCCCTAGTGCGGAGAAGACACCCACAACAGCGCCCCCAGGAGGGTTATGACACCCGCAGGTGTCGTCGTTGTTGGCGCCGAAGCGCAGAGCTTTCGCTCGGAAACACCTTTCTACCACGCTAAGTGTGGAGAAGGCACCCACAATAGCGTCCCCAAGAGGGTTACGACACCCGCAAGCGTCGTCGCTGTTGGCGCCAAAGCGCCGAGCTTTCGCTCGGAAGCACCTCTCTACCACACTCGATACCATGAAACACCAAAAGTCTCGAGCCAGGCCTCAGGACGCGATCTGGGAGCCGCCATTGCCGAAGCGAAGCCAGCACCATGAACTCCTTCCGCCAACTCCACGCCACCCACGTGGTCCGAGAAGACGACCATCACCACTGCCACGTCACTCGCCGCAGAGTCGCACGCGCAGACCACCTTCCGAGGCCGCCGCCCCGGCATCCAAGATCTCACACCCAAGGAACAGTAGGAGTCTAGACGATAAATCCATCGGAACAGACATTAGAGGGACCGAGATAGCCTGCCCTAGGACAATAGGGGTGCAACTAGCAGGACGCACCCGCCGGTCACACCCGCAAACCTCGAGTAAACGAGGATGCTAGGCGGTCACCGGATCCAGGCCCTCCTGGCCCGGATCCAGCACCCCATCCACTCCATGGTCAGGGGAAGGGTTCCCAGACCCTCCGGGAACCACTGAAACCACCAAGCAGCAGGGCCCGCCCAACCCAAATCGGGCCCAGATCTGGGCCGAGAGCCCGCCGCCTCCGGCCAGCTCCGCCCGCCACCGTCCCGAGGCCGAGCTGCCTCTGCTCCTTCCCGTCACTTGCTGTAGAGGAAAGCCGCTGTCGAGCGTCCTACAACCCTGGCCGAGAACTCCGGCCCGAAGCCGCATCCCGCGTCATCCGAGCCGCCGCCACCACGACGTTGCCGTCCCTGACCCGCCCCACAGCCACCGTCCCAGGTCGAACGGCTAGGCCTCGCCAAGCCTATCCAACGAGGGAGATGGCCCTGCCTTTGGCCGGCAGCACCGCCGCATGGAGAGAGGCGAGGACGGGGGGCTGGGAGTTCGGGAGCGACACCTTCGCCTCCGACCACCCCAGCGTCCGCCGGACCCGCGCCTCCGCGTCCTGCTTGCCAACCGCCGCGCTGCACCTCGACCACCAGACCCGGTCCCCTGCCCGGGCCAGACCTCGGCCCAGAGCAGGTCAGGGCGCGACCAGCCGGATCCACAACCAAGGAACCGCGCCGCCACGCCCTGCTCGCCTTCCGCCGCGGCCCACCTGCCGCTGCAGCCGAGCACGCCGCCACACGATCTGGAGAGGTGCCGAATCCGCTGGAGAAGAAAAGCCAGGAGGGCAGAACCTTGCCGCCGCCGTCCGCCGCCTAGGGTTGTGCCTGGCCAGCTTCCTCCGGCCGGCGGCGAGGGGGTGGAGGAGGTGGGGGTGGCGGCGGCTGGGGAACTAGGGTTCCGCCCGAGCCGCCTCCAGGAGACGACGCGGGGGCGTTTTTTCGGTGCTTCCTGCCATCTTGAAGATAGTAAACTAAATGCCTGAATTAGCGGGTTTCTTCACGATGGCGCACATTGCCATTAATTCAGTCTTTGACGTCACTCATTGGTGCAAGATTACGATATTTTTCCTCTAGCTTCGCCCCTAGCTAGTAGCTAGTATCCGTATCCGTATCCGACTGTGCTGTGTGCTAGAGTCTCCGAGTCCGATCGAGACGGCAAGTCCGTCTACGACTTGCTTTCCCGGTGTTTCAGCTTTGCGTCGGTGCTTCTATAAATTGAAGAGAGGACGTAGGAGGCCATGGTGTGCACCGCAGGCTGATTTCGAGCCCCTTCGTTCCCGATCGACCACCCAGTTCGAGGATCCGCCCTTGATCGAAGCACAAGCACGGGAGGCATGAAGGTTCGTCCGGCCGTCCTCGGCCTCGTGCTCCTCATCGCTCTCGTGCTCAGTCCCAATGGTGCGGAGGCTCGGCCCGCCCCTGCCGACGGCGCCCATCCTCAGAAGAAGTCGTCGAGCTACCACAGCTTCTTCGTCTTCGGAGATGACTTCGCCGACAACGGGAACCTCCCGCTAACCGACCCCGTCACCCAGATGTCGCGCCAGTGGGCATATCCCTACGGCTCCACGTACGTTGACGCCGACGGAAACCCGCGGCCGAATACTCCGTCGGGACGCTTCTCCAACTACAAAATACAGTCAGATTTCATCGGTATATATTGCGCTCAATCGATCTCATATACAGTATATATACACTCAATCATCTGATCCATGGTGCATCATATACTTACTGCTTTGTTAATTTATTACTCGGTACTTGCAGCAACGATCTTGGGGCTCGAAGAAGCACCGCCGGCGCATGCTCTGACGGCGGAGAAGACCTGCGACCCGTCCGGCATGACCTTCGCTCATGGTGGCGCTGGGGTGCTCGATACGACGTCGCCACACAAGGCCCCCACCCTCGCCAAGCAGGTCGACACTTTCAGGAAGATGGTCAAGGATAACACCATCACAGAGCAGCAGCTCAGCCGCTCCGTGGCCCTCGTCGCCATCTCCGGCAACGACTACTACGGGACCTCCAGCACCATTGGCCTAACTTCCCCCAACGATGTGAGTAGCTTGCAGCAGATCACGATTGACAAAATATAGATTGCACCTTATTTACTGATTTCTTATGTATATATATGCAGATCAATGCTTACATTGGAAAGGTGACGAAGGAGATTGTGGCCAGTGTGGAGCAGCTGCAGAAGCTCGGGGTGAGAAAGGTTCTTGTCAACAACTTGCACCCGGTCGGCTGCACACCATCACAAACACGAACCAACAACTACACCGCGTGCGATGTTTTCGGGAACTTGGGTGCATCCGTGCATAACAATAACCTGAAACAAGCCATGACAGACAAGAAGAATGTTCACGTTGTCGACCTCTACAGCGCCTTCGCTAACATTGTGGACAGTGTGCCAGGTACGTACATCCATACATGCATCCACAAGAAGTGTCGACACTATTAGTTATAATACTTCTAATATATGGATTTGATTGTGTGCTTGAGCTTCATATGAACAATTTTTATTTGATGCACTTGCAGGTAAAGGACAAGAGCTGTCCAAGCAATTCAAGCGCAAATTGTCGCCATGTTGTGAGAGTTTTGATTCACAGGGTTACTGCGGACAACAAGGCGAGTTGTCGTCGGAGCTTCTTTACAACGTGTGCGACAACTCCGAGAAATTCTTCTACTGGGATGACATGCACCCGACGCATGCAGGGTGGGAGGCAGTGATGAAACAGTTAGAAAAGCCTTTGAGGGAGTTTGTAGATCAAAACTAGCTAGTTACTGTACGTTCTATTCTTATTGTTTTCTCGGATTGCAACCTATTTGGTTTTGAGTATTGTAATGGCTATGGCTTTTGTCATCTTGAAATAAATGTATACATTAATTTACATTTTATTTTTGTGGAAAGTATGTTCATTTGTTGAGTGTCCATGTGTTGCCATGGACTAATTTAGCTACAGTTTCTCAAACAAACTCATACAGACACAATAATTAACTATATAAATTCATATTTTTGTTACCCATAATAAAATAATTTTCCATTGGGATTTTACATGCATCAATGACTACACCAAGATTTCTTTTCAAATTTTCTATAACTTGTAAATGTAGTTTTTGAACTTTTTTAAACAAAAGAAGAGCACTCGAACTCGCAGACAAAACTATTTTCCACTTGGAATGCTACATTATTGTACTGAAGGTGCATTGTATGGAGCAGGACAAGAATCGATTGTGCGTTTTAGCTGTAGAATGTTCTGTGTTAACTGATTTTGTTCAATCGATTAGTAGCAGAACTTGATCTAAATTTGTGTCGATCGTTTATAACAGCGATCTGTCACGACATCGTCGAGACACATCTCATCACATCAGGTGTATCTTGTCTAAACAGAAATGGATATAGCAAATACATGATACATGTGTTCAGACAAAGTACATTTGGATTAAAATGGATAGAATCATCGTTTACATCTTACAACTTCCCTGCTACATGTTACAACAGAGATTCCATGTTGCCGGGGATTGAACATAGCCTTAGATTTATTTATTTTAAAACAAGACAAAAGATTTGTCTTTCCGTTGATTAAGAAGAGAATTGACAAGTTAATTAACGGGAAACCGGGTATGTGAACATAAAATCCTCTGTGAGCATCTACGTCTTCGCAAATAGATCTAAGAGTGTCTGGCAATGGAGTGCAATGGCCACGGTTTCGGGAGCTGTTTAATCGCATACGAACTGAACTGTTTATCTGTGAAGATCCTGGACGGGTGCTTGGATCATCACGGTGAGCTGTTTACCTCAGCGCAGATGAGTGGAAACCGCACAAAAAATGCCATGAGTAATTCAGATTCAGCTCCAGGGGGCCGCTACTCCTGCATCGATACAAATCTCTCCTATCTAAAAAGAACGTTTTGTTCGTATCCTGCCACCCCGCGGTCCGCTTCGTCCTTCGTCCAACTTTGCGTCGCGCTCCGCCTGCCCCTCATCGCGCCCCGCATCCCACCCTCCACTCCCAGCCGCCCTCTCTCTCTCTATCGCCCCTCCCCCTGCATCGAGCGCCTCACCACACCAGCCGCCGGCGAGCCCAAAGATCATTGACGCGGGTGACCAACGCCGCCGGCTCGACCTACTTCGCAAGCGGCATCCAGGATGGCGTGGAGAACCTGGCCTCCCAAGGCCGCGACTGCCGGCTCGATCTACTTCGCCAGCGGCTGGCTTCCTGAGGCCGCGACCGCCGGCTCGATCTACTTTGTCAGCGGCTGGCCTCCCGAGGCCACCACCGCCAGGCTCGTCTCTCGTCAGGTCACCACGGTTGCATTATACAAACACTAACTGCCATACTCAAGTCCCTTTCTTTCCTCCCTGTCAAATCTGCAGATCAATACACTATCAAACTCCTCGGCAAGCATGCGGTCGATCGGCCATTGTTTGTACGATTGGAGCCGAGGTACATGCGCTCTTGTGTTACACCCTTTGCATGCGCATCGATTCCCTGTTCGTTTTTTCTTTGCACGGGATTCCCTGTTAGTTGTGTCGTTAAGCTTCGTCTGCTTTCCTGATGCCCATAGGTAGCTCCAGGAATTGTTCTGAGCTGAAGATGCATGGTTAGTCTGAACCATGGAGGTTGAATATTACTCCCATTAGGGTGGTATTGTTGATAAATCTTTTGGTTCGGTTCGATCTGCAGATTGGCACTGTTTCCAAACATAACATGTACATTTTTTCGAAACCAGCTGATAGAGTGGAGGTTGAATATTACACCTCTGCCTAAATGTCATTTTGTCCGTCTACATTGTTTTATATCATCATATTATAATACAAGATTGCTCCGAGGGGCAACCATAACTGTCAAGAATTACATATTGGATGTTGAGAAGGTGAGCTGTGCACTTTCTGTTGTTTTCTAAACACTATGGCATTCTGATTTTAAAAGCGCTCGATAAAATTTTGGAGATATCAGTGTGAGCGAATTTTTGTGACCTCCTGGTTTCAATTCTTGCAGTTACTCATGAGGGACTCCTGATTTGAACATATATTGTATGTTGTTGTGCTGCAGGACCTTGAGGTCGGGTGTGGCAACTCTCCATGAAGGGGTGGAGTTCTTGCGTTAGGGCGTCGCCGGTGATGATGCATTGACCTCACGCTGGTCGTTGTCCAGATTATGTGCGATGGTCCAGCTTCTTTTCACCTATCTTTATACAAAGCTATATTATTGGATCTACTTATCATTTTGTACTATAAGTTGTATTCTGAACTATCCATTATTTTAGTCAAAATGGCCATTTCAAATGACTCAAAGTTCTGATTCTACCTTCTCTAGATATAACATAGGGTGGTTTTACTACCGGGAGTATCTGTGGCTCTTAAGAAATGCAAATGTGTCATTCTTGTGAAAAATGCACTTTATGAAGGAGGATACTACATTTATTTCGATCCAAATATCCGGGAGACAGCTCTTGTGAGACTTTATAGCCTGTTCTTGCAGCAGGGAAAGTAATATGAGCATTTGTGATTGCAGATCAAATTTGTTCTCCAATATGACTCTGTAGCCTATCCTCCCTTCAGCCAGCCAAATGTTAGATCATATAGGACAGCAGTTGGATTCTCGTCTTCTATTGCAAGTATGTTCCTATCCTGCACCGTCACAATTCAATATATGTAGGTATTGCCTTTCTGACATACTAATTTGCACTTGCAGCTGTGAACTTTATTTCTGCATTATAGGGCAGCAGTTGGAAACCTCTTTGCGTGCACCATGGTCTAGAGTTCCAATATTTATGCATTTAGTAGTAAAGTAAGCTGTTGGAAGATTTTCTAATGCATAAGGTAGAGTACTTTTCCACATCACCCTCCTTTCCCGGCCTACGCGTGCGCCCTCCGTCAAGAAGCCTGAACGAGACCGTCACGCCACACGAGTGACATTCTTGGTCGTGCTTTTCTTGCATTAAGCTTTGCTCAAAGTCAAATCCTTATCGGTCGTTGGATTATATATGTGTTGTGCGTTATTGACATTTATTGACATGGTATTTCAATGGTGTCTATCTTTTAATTTTCCTTAAAAGATTGTATCCGTTACTATGTGAAGCTCAAATTTCAATTCGATAACCCTTTAAACATCCAAGTACTAGGTACTCTTCCAGATACTTCATGACTAAGCTAGAACTAAATGTATGCAAATTTGACACATTCACCCTTTTCAGTGACTGTGAAGTCAGATAATGTATTGTGGTGCATTGGGTGGCAAAGGAGTCAGGGAATCACTATAACTGGAGGTTAGAATGAGTTGATATGTTCATGATATATACAATATAATTCTTGATCATCAGGTGTGCAACGGATATAATGAGTCCAACATATGTGATTGCCTTTCTTTTTTCAGATCATAAGATGTGCAGCGGATATAACGTGTGCAAAGGCAAGAAGGAGTATGCTACTTAAGGTCATTCAGACTGAAAAAATTACACACCACTGCTATGTTCGTAGCATGCATTACTTTTCGACGGTTTCATCGGCACCATGTCAGGATGGGCCGAGGTGTCCTAGAGACGGCGCGGCCACAGAGGCGAGGAAGGTGTGGATACCGGAGCACGTGAGATACGGCAGTGCCGGAATGGGTCGAGGGTAGCGCGTAGCATGGTGGCATTGTTGTTCGGCTGAGCGTGATCGTGCACGTGGTGTTTGATTTTCTTGATTCAGGTAGAAAGACTTCATGTTCGATTTTCTTGATTGAAGTAACTTGATTGAGATTGCTAAGCGAGATGTCGTTTCGTCGCTGCTCCAAACAACTTTTCTATCGTTCTTCTCTGGTCCATGTAATAATTCTATTGCCGCATACCCTGAACCTAAGTTGAAGCTCACATTAACTACAACAAATATTTGGTGCCAACGGAGAATTTTGAGTGGCATAACTATACAATGATTCGTCTGACATTGTGGGGGAACTGGGATGCACGAAGAAAGGATGTAAGTGCGGAGAAAATCAGACATGTGACCAAATAATGTCATCAACAAGAATCCATGCAAAAAGGCAGAAAAATCATATCGATCATCTAAAGACAACTTATAATATGAAACAATCCCGTTGCAACGCACGGGCATTTAGCTAGTTCTGTAAGAGTTGCAAAGACAAATAACAATTTGAGGAGCCATGGCAAAGGGAAAACTCACGCTTCTTTGACATCATCTGCAGTTAGCGGACCACACTGTGATGATCCAAGGATGACGTTGTGCCTGTGTGGGGGCATGTGATCCAGCACCGGCTGTTTCACCGGTGTGGTATTCACCGGACCGTCTAAATCGAGACGATGAATCTAAAGTGAAAAGCCTGCCATGAAATACTGGACCAAGAAAAGCCACGCACTCGGTCAATCACGCTAGAACTACAACTTACAAAAACTTGCACTTTGCTGTCCAAAATTCGATGTGAGTTACACTTTTATCTGAATTAGAGCATGACTAGTAGTGCCCTTAAATTCCCAAACCCTCAAATTTAACTGCTTTTTTACGGGTTGAAACGGAAAAAAAGCAAAGAATAGAACCCCTAAACCCCTAATTTTTTTTTAAGGATTGGAGCCCGGGTTGCCCTCCCAAGCAGTAAAAGTGAGGATTGGGGAGGGGATCCCATCCCCAACCCGCACTCTGCTCGAGCAACGCGCGGGAGGGAAGTTTCCCCGTGTCCGCCGCCTCCCGCCGCCCGCCTCCTCGCCCCTGATACGTCTCCAACGTATCTATAATTTCTTATGTTCCATGCTATATTATACCAAGTTATTAAATGTTTTATATGCATTTTATATAGTTTTATGCATTTTCTGGGACTAACCTATTAACAAGATGCCACAGTGCCAGTTCCCTGTTTTCTGCTGTTTTTTGTTTCAGAAAAGTACTTAAGGAAATATTCTCGGAATTGGACGATTTCTTTTTAGAAGTCAGTTTTTATTTGGGAACGTTCCAGAGCACCGAAGAGGAGTCGAAGACGGAGCCCGAGGGGCCCACACCACCCCCAGGCGCAGGAGCCCCCCTGGCCGCGCGAGGAGGTGGTGTGGGGCCCACGGAGCTCCACCGCCTTCGCCCTTTCGCCTACAAATACCCCTTCGACTAAAAACCCTAGTACGGTGTTCATATTTTCCTCCACGGGTCCCGAGCCGCCGCCGTCGTCAACACCAATTCGGGAGAGATCAGAACTCCTCCCCGGCACCCTGCCGGGAGGGGGAATCGTCACCGGAGGCCTCTACCGCCTCCGGACTGATGCGTGAGTAGTCTACCCTTGGACTACGGGTCCATAGCAGTAGCTAGATGGTTGTCTTCTCCTCTTGTGCTATCATGTTTAGATCTTGTGAGCTGCCTATCATGATCAAGATCACCGTTATGTAATACTTCATGTTGTGTTTGCTGGGATCCGATGAATATTGAGTACTAAAGTTATTGCTTCATAATATATCATGTGTGTGCTATTTAATGATCTTGCATGCTCTCCGTTACTTGTGTATGCTCTGGCCAAGTAGATGCTTGTGACTCCAAGAGGGGGTATTTATGCTCGATAGTAGGTTCATGTCTCTATTAAATCTGGGGTGGTGACAGCTAGCTCTAAGGTTGTAGATGTACTGTTGCTACTAGGGATAAAACAGTAGTACTTTGTCTAAGGATGATGGTACTTACTTACTTTACACACAGTGCTTAAGGCGATAATCTGTTGCATGCAACTTAATACTGAAAGGGGTGCGGACGCTAACCGGAAGGTGGATTATTAGTCATAGATGCGGTTGGAACGGTCTATGTATATTGTTGTAATGCCCGAATGAATCTCACACTAGACATCATAACGTTGGTATATGCATTGGTTTGCTCATCATTATTCTATCAATTGCCCAGCTGTAATTTGTTTACCCGCATGAATGTTATTATTATTTATGGAGAGACACCACTAGTGAACTGTGGACCCCGGTCCTTCTCTTTAATCTGATAAACCACAAACTGCAAACCGGTTACTTTCTGCAAACAAACATCTTTCTTCCACACATACGTTTAATCCTTTGTTACAGCAAGCCGGTGAGATTGACAACCTCACCGTTAAGTTGGGGCAAAGTATCTTGATTGTGTTGTGTGCAGGTTCCACGTCACCTACGCCGCAGACTTTTCTGGCGCCGTTGATATCTCGGGGGAATTCATTATTTCCTACTGGTTCGATAACCTTGGTTTCACAACTGAGGGAAAACTTGCTGTTGCACTACTTCATACCTTCCTCTTGGGGTCTCCCAACAACACACCCACCGTGTGCATCAGCCCCCGCCGGCCGCCGCCCGCCATGGAGGCCCCGCCCGGCTCCTCCCTCGCCCCTCTGCCGCCGCCCCTCCCTCCGCCCGTCGCCCCGCCCCCGGCCCCGGCCCCGCCCGCACCCGCCTCGGCCACGCCCTCGCAGGTGGCGACGGTGGTGGTGGCCACCCACGTTGGCGCGAAGAGGAGGCGGGCGGGCCAGCACGTCGTCCCCCCGCGCCCGCCCCGGCCGACGCCTCCCTCGCCCCGCCCGCGCCCTCCCTCGCCCCGCCGAAGCCGCCCGCCACGAAGGCCCGGCTATTGGGAACGCATAGAGGATGTCTATTGCAAGATCAAGCCGAAGACCGGTGGGTTCGGCGCTCGTAGTTACCGGTCGCTTC
This sequence comes from Poa annua, assembly GCA_026929855.1. Lineage (NCBI taxonomy): Eukaryota > Viridiplantae > Streptophyta > Magnoliopsida > Poales > Poaceae > Poa > Poa annua. The sequence continues at coordinate 12,381,035 of CM049436.1, forward strand.
AAGGGCGTTGGGAGTTGACGAAGCCCCATTGTGCTCGTTGGAGTGCGGCAATGGACCAAGTGAAGGATGCACCGCCTAGTGGAACCGTGGAGAGTGACTATGTGAGTACATATGTGTGTTTTCGCATTTATTTTGATTTTCTATGCTATTGTTATGTGTGTTTACCATGCTATTGGTGGGTTTGTAGGAGGCAATTGCCGACTTGAGGTACAAGGAGATGGCCGCTTCCAAGGGAAAAGCATTCCCATTTAAGCATGTTTGGAAAATTCTCCAAACTTATGACAAGTGGAAGTTGAGGGATCAAGAGACCGCACCCAAGAAGTCGGCAATGCTTAGGATGGATGATAGTGACGAGGAGGTAAGGAACGAGTGCAAGCCCGAGGGAACCAAGAAGGCAAAGCTAAGGAAGGTGATGGAAGGAGATGCATCAAGCATAAGAGAGAAGATGGAGCATATGATGAAGTCAAGAGAGGCATTGACAATGAAGACATTGGAGACAAAGCTTCTTATCAACGAGAAGAAGAAAGAGGTGAAGCTTGCACAAGTTGAAGCAAGGCGTGAAGAAGCCAAGCGCAAGGCCGACTTGGAGGAGAGGATGATCAAGGTTAAAGAAGCAAAGGCATGGAAAGAACTCATGGTGGAAGAGAAGGATCACATGATGATGTCCAAGAAGGACATGTATGAAGACCAATTGGCGTGGTGGAAGGAGTACAAGGAGGACATCGCGGAGAGGAAGAGGATATTCCGTGGTGCGTCCTCTACTCTTCGAGGTGACACTCTGATGGCACCGGTGAGGTGTAGTTAGGAAACCCCAAGAGGAAGGTATGAAGTAGTGCAGCAGCAAGTTTTCCCTCAGTTGTGAAACCAAGCTTTATCGAACCAGTAGGAAACTAGAGATCTTCCGGAGGTTGTTGGTGGCGCCGTTTACGATAACCAACGTGGAACCTGCACACAACACAACCAAGATACTTTGCCCCAACTTAACAGTGAGGTTGTCAATCTCACTGGCTTGCTGTAACAAAGGATTAAACGTATGTGTGGAGAATGATGTTTGCTTGCAGAGAATAAAAGTAACAGGATTGCAGTAGGATTGTTTATCAGTTTGAGGAAAAAGGACCGGGGTCCACAGTTCACTAGTGGTGTCTCTCCATAAATAATAATAGCATACATGCGGGTAAACAAATTACAGCTGGGTAATTGACAGAATAAAGAAGTGCATAATGATGCATATACTATAGTTATGATGGCTAGTGTCATATTCATTTGGGCATTACAACAATATACATAGACCGTTCCAACCGCATCTATGACTAATAATCCACCTTCTGGTTAGCGTCCGCACCCCTTTCAGTATTAAGTTGCAAGCAACAGATTATTGCATTAGGCAATGTGTGTAATGTAAGTAATACAAATACCCTTAGATAAAGTACTACTGTTTTATCCCTAGTAGCAACAGTACATCTACAACCTTAGAGCTTGCTGTCACTACCCCAGCTTAAATAGAGACATGAACCTACTATCGAGCATAAATACCCCCTCTTAGAGTCACAAGCATCTACTTGGCCAAAGCATCTACTAGCAACGGAGAGCATGCAAGATCATAAACAACGCATTCACAAGATATATTATGAAGCAATAACATAGTACTCAATATTCATCGGATCCCAGCAAACACAACATGTAGCATTACATAAAGATGATCTTGATCATGTTAGGCAGCTCACAAGATCTAAACATGATGGCACAAAAGGAGAAGACAACCATCTAGCTACTGCTATGGACCCGTAGTCCAAGGATGAACTACTCACGCATCAGTCCGGAGGCGGGCATGGTGATGTAGAGCCCTCCGGTGATGATTCCCCTCCCCGGCAGGGTGCCGGGAGGAGCTTCTGAACCCTCCCGATCTAGGGTTGACGACGGCGGCGGCTCTGCACTTCGTGGAGGAAAAAGGTGCGTGTCTTAGGTCTTAGATATCCGAGGGGTATAAGTAGGCGAAAGGGCGAAGGCGGCGGGGCCTCGAGGGCCCCACACCCCCTGCTCGCGCGGCAGAGGGGGGTGCCACGCCACCTGGTGGTGTGGGCCCCTCGGGGGTCCCCTCCGTGTGGTCTTCGGTGTTCTGGAACCTCCTGGGAATTTCAAGCACTCTGACGTTTCGTTTGTTCAATTCCGAGAATATTTCCTTAACAACTTTTCTGAAACCAAAAATAGCAGAAAACAGGCAACTGGCACTGTGACATCTTGTTAATAGGTTAGTCCCAGGAAATGCATAAAATGATATAAAAGTGTATATAAAACATGTAGCAAGTGGTATAATATAAGCATGGAACATAAGAAATTATAGATATGTTTGAGACGTATCAAGCATCCCCAAGCTTAGTTCTACTCGTCCCGAGTAGGTAAAACGATAACAAGAATAATTTCTGAAGTGACATGCTTCACACAATCTTGATCAAATAATAATGTAAGGCTCATGTTATGAATGAAGTTATTCAAAGCAATGGTTTATAGTTTGCTAACAAATAGACAAGGAGTAAACAACTACATCATATAAGCAAAAACTTTTCATGGATAGTACTTTCAAACAAGCATCAAAATGATTCACATGAAAGTTAACTCATAAAGCAATAGTCTCTAAATAAAAGAGCATTGAAGCAACACAAAGGAAGATATAAGTTTAAGCATTGGATTTCAACTTGTAACATGTATATCATATAGATAGTTGTCAACACAAAGAAATATAACAAGTGCAATAAGTAAGCATATAAGAATTGTTGCACACAGTTGACACAAGTGTTTGCTTCTAAGACAGAAAGAAGTAGGTAAACTGACTCAACATAAAGTAAAAGAAGGGCCCTTCGCAGAGGGAACCAGAGATACAAACATGTGCTAGATCTTTTTAGTTTTATAGGTTTTTGAAATCATATAGAGAGCATAAAAGTAAGTTTTGAGAGGTGTTTGTTGCTGTCAACGAATGGTAATGGGCACTCTACCCCCCTTGTCAACCAGACTTTCAAGAGCGGCTCCCATGAAGGACGTTATTTCTACCCAAGAGTAGATCATCCCTCTTATTCTCTTTTGTTTACACATGTATATTTTAAAAAACTGGTTTGACACTACTCCCCACCAATGCATACACAATCCATGGCTAACCGAATCCTCGGGTGCCTTCCAACAATCACATACCATGGAGGAGTGTCTATATAAAATTGTATAACACTTCGAAACATAATAAATTTTTGCAAAACCATGTGAAGAGAATGATGATGAAAGTTGTAATTAATTGGGACTGGGCACCCCATTTGCCAGCTCTTTTTGCAAAGTTAATGGATAAGCGTTTGATGCCACTAGTCCGGTTGTGAAAGTCTGTCTAAAATCAAATGACAAGGTTGATATCCGTAACACCACATACTTCCTCATGAGCTAATAAACGTTGACACAAATAAGAGATAGTAGGTTTTGAATAATAAAAGGTAGCACACGAAGTATTTGCTTGAAATGGCAGAAAATACCATGTAGTAGGTAGGTATGGTGGACACAAATGGCATGGGTTTTGGCTCAAGGTTTTGGATACACGAGAAGCATTCCCATTCAGTACAAGGCTTTGGCTAGCAAGGTTATTTGAAGCAAACACAACTATAAACTATGACAACAAGACGTATATAAAAACATATTGCAAGTATTATAAAACTCTACCTTGTCTTCCTTGTTGTTCAAACACCTTTACGAGAAAATATCTAGAGCTTAGAGATACCAAACATGCAAACCAAATTTCAACAAACTTTACGGTAGTTCTTCATTAGTAGGTTTTAACTACATGATGTAAAAGATTAAACATGATCTACTTGAGAGTTCAAAACAATTGCCAAGCACCACAACATACAGGATAACAATCCATAAGAGCATGTATATCTTTTTCATTATACCATCTACCACATTTAGCATTTTCTGTTTCCAACCAAACACCAATCAACTTATTTAAAAATAAACTCTCCAAGTATATAACAATGAGATATGAGAGTATAACATATGAAAAACTAACAGCTCCAACAAGAGATGTATGAAAAACAAGAGCTGAAATTATTGAAATAACATAGAAGAATACTCAACAAATATAAGTGAAAAATATGAGTATTCATAAGAAAAAGCGGAGCGTGTCTCTCTCCCACAAAGGAATGGATCCATTTTATTCAGAAAATGAAAATAACAAAAACAAAAACAAAAACAAACAGACGTTTCAAGTAAAGCACATAAGATGTGGCCGAATTAAAATATAGTTTCACTAGAGATGACCTGATAGTTTGTTGATGAAGAAGGGAATGCCTTGGGCATCCCCAAGCTTTGACGCTTGAGTCTTCTTGAAATATGCTTGGGTGACCCACGGGGGCATCCCCAAGCTTTGGCTCTTTCATCTTCTTGATCACATCACATCATCCTTCTCTCTTGATTCTTGAAAACTTCCTCCACACCAAACTCAAAGTAAACTTCATTAGAGGGTTAGTGCACAAAAAATTCTTATATTCTGCATGAACACAATTGCTACCAATGCTACTGGATACTAGCTACAGCCACTGATACTTTATGGAACAAAAAGATCCATTCAAAATAGTAAAAGTAGCATTGCATAATATATGGCAGAATCTGTCAAAAACATAACAGTCCCTAAAGACGAATTTTTTCGAGGCACTTAACTTGCTCAAATAAGAAAACTCAAAACTAATTAAAGTTGCATATATATCTGAGGATTACGCACAAAAAATCCCAGGTCCATCCGATTTTTCTGTAAAGAGTTATGAATTTAACGGTGGACAGCAGAAAACAGTTTCAGCACAGCAATCCAAATCTAGCATCAACTTTCTACTAGAGGCTTAACTTGACACAACAATGCAATAAAGTAAAGATACAGAGGAATTGCTACAGAGGTAGACATCTTCCTTGACTCAATAAAATAAAATAACAGAAATAAAAAGTGGGTTGTCTCCCATAAGCGCTTTTCTTTAACGCCTTTTAGCTAGGCACAAAAAGTGATATTCAAGTGTTTCCAAGAGATGAAGCATCAATATCAATAATTTCATCCAAGACATTGTTGGTTGCAGTAGGTGCTTTAGGTATCCATGAAGGTGTCCTATTACGTAAATCATTACCATCATCTTTAGGCATATTATGGGGTTTAGGTTTTGGAATATAGATAAACTTTTGCTCCCTTCCTACAAAGGCTTCCTCTTTCTTAGTTTTAATAGAGGAAAAAGTTGAACTTAAAGTTTCCATAGCCTCTTCTAATTCATATATCCTATGATTATGAGTGTCAAGGGTGTTGCTAGTTTCTAAAGCAGTGATTCTTCCATTAATATCCTCTATTGATTCATTACCCTTGCTAGCATTATCAAGAAAAAAATTCTCTATAGCATCCAACCTTTTAATAACATCTTCCAAAGTGATCTCAGTTTTAGTTTCTTTAATAGGTGGTGGTGATCCTACCAAACATTCAATTAAATTGCAGGCTTCCAAAGCAGGTGTATCAAGAAAGTTACCACCCGTAAGAGTGTCAATAACATACCTATACCAACTAGAAATACCAACATAAAAATTACTAAGAAGTATTAAAGTGGAATGTTTCTTAGTGCATTTTTTATGAGCATCATTTATCCTATACCATGCATCTTTCAAACTTTCTCCCCCTTATTGTTTAAACGAACGAACTTCAACTTCAGGACTACCCATTTTCAGCAAAACAAAAAGGCAACCGAAATAAAAATAATACTAAACTGAAATAAAAATAGTAATGCAAGTAACTAATTTTTTTGTATTTTTTATATTTAAGCAAACAAGACAATAAAATAAATTGCAAGTAACTATTTTTTTGTATTTTTGATATTAAGCAAACAAGACAATAATAAAAATAAACTAAGCAAGACAATAACAAAATAAAAAGATTGGATGTGAGAGACTCCCCTCGCAGAAGAACTCTTGTTTCCCCGGCAACGGCGCCAGAAAAATTGCTTGATGGCACCGGTGAGGTGTAGTTGGGAAACCCCAAGAGGAAGGAATGAAGTAGTGCAGCAGCAAGTTTTCCCTCAGTTGTGAAACCAAGGTTTATCGAACCAGTAGGAAACTAGAGATCTTCCGGAGGTTGTTGGTGGCGCCGTTTACGATAACCAACGTGGAACCTGCACACAACACAACCAAGATACTTTGCCCCAACTTAACAGTGAGGTTGTCAATCTCACTGGCTTGCTGTAACAAAGGATTAAATGTATGTGTGGAGAATGATGTTTGCTTGCAGAGAATAAAAGTAACAGGATTGCAGTAGGATTGTTTATCAGTTTGAGGAAAAAGGACCGGGGTCCACAGTTCACTAGTGGTGTCTCTCCATAAATAATAATAGCATACATGCGGCCAAACAAATTACAGCTGGGCAATTGACAAAATAAAGAAGTGCATAATGATGCATATACTATAGTTATGATGGCTAGTGTGATATTCATTTGGGCATTACAACAATATACATAGACCATTCCAACCGCATATATGACTAATAATCCACCTTCCGGTTAGCGTCCGCACCCCTTTCAGTATTAAGTTGCAAGCAACAGATTATTGTATTAGGCAATGTGTGTAATGTAAGTAATACAAATACCCTTAGATAAATTACTATTGTTTTATCCCTAGTAGCAACAGTACATCTACAAACTTAGAGCTTGCTGTCACTACCCCAGATTAAATAGAGACATGAACCTACTATCGAGCATAAATACCCCCTCTTGGGTCACAAGCATCTACTTGGTCAGAGCATCTACTAGCAACGGAGAGCATGCAAGATCATAAACAACGCACCCACAAGATATATTATGAAGCAATAACATAGTACTCAATATTCATCGGATCCCAGCAAACACAACATGTAGCATTACATAAAGATGATCTTGATCATGTTAGGCAGCTCACAAGATCTAAACATGATGGCACAAAAGGAGAAGACAACCATCTAGCTACTGCTATGGACCCGTAGTACAAGGATGAACTACTCACGCATCAGTCCGGAGGCGGGCATGGTGATGTAGAGCCCTCCGGTGATGATTCCCCTCCCCGGCAGGGTGCCGGGAGGAGCTTCTGAACCCTCCCGATTTAGGGTTGACGACGACGGCGGCTCTGCACTTCGTGGAGGAAAAAGGTGCGTGTCTTAGGTCTTAGATATCCGAGGGGTATAAGTAGGCGAAAGGGCGAAGGCGGCGGGGCCTCGAGGGCCCCACACCCCCTGCTCGCGCGGCAGAGGGGGGTGCCGCGCCACCTGGTGGTGTGGGCCCCTCGGGGGTCCCCTCCGTGTGGTCTTCGGTGTTCTGGAACCTCCTGGGAATTTCAAGCACTCTGACGTTTCGTTTGTCCAATTCCGAGAATATTTCCTTAACAACTTTTCTGAAACCAAAAACAGCAGAAAACAGGCAACTGGCACTGTGGCATCTTGTTAATAGGTTAGTCTCAGAAAATGCATAAAATGATATAAAAGTGTATATAAAACATGTAGCAAGTGGTATAATATAAGCATGGAACATAAGAAATTATAGATACGTTTGAAACGTATCACACTGCGATGAGTGGTGGTGGCGATGGCGGCGTGGAGGACTCCACCACCGGCGACAATGGAGGTGCTTGATGGACGTGGAAGTGGTCTAGGAGATGGCGCCGAGTTGTAACTTTTTCGTGATGGTGCCGATGAGAGGGGGAAGATGATGATTTTGTGATGTAAACTATTAAACCATGCATCAATGATTTCCATTTCCGTGTTTGTTTGAAGGTTGTTTGTGTTTTCCTAGTGATAATTGTGATATGTCAAATGACAGTTTTAAGGGTTGGGGTTGAGGCAAAGACTAGAACCCTCAAACACAACCCTTATAACAATATTCCGTTATAAGGGTTGTGTTTGAGAGTTCTAATCTTTGCCCCTGTTTTTCAACCCTTAAAACTGCCAAAAAACACCAATTTCCAACCCTTAAACCGGTTTGAGGATTTAGGGATTTAAGGGCACTACTAGTGATGCTCTTACGATTGCACTTTTCTCACGTGATTAAGATTTAAAAAAATATATAAGTTGGTTGAGATTTAGCAAAATTGTTTAAAACTTTGCTTTGTCGCTCCATTCTAGTCTAAGTGTCCTTTATTATGATATGAATATGTATGGTTTGGTTCCCAACATAAATTAGCGCTATAAGTTGTGAAGTTCAAAAAAACATTGTGTTAAGCAGGAAATCACAAAGTAGAATAAAATGAATGAACCAATACGACTACGAGTGCTAGAGAGAGAGGAGGTGATCTAAAACACTTAAGTTTTTCGTTACCCTCATTGACGACGTCGCGATCCGTCCTATCTCCGACTGCTAGGGCCTTATAAAAAAAAGTGTCGAACCACGGACCCTCATCCGTGGGAGATTTTTTTTAAAATTAACTTTTAAACGTCTTCTTTGAAATAGTGAGTCTGCAGCAACATCCTGCAGAGTGCGCATGGAGTTGCGTGACCAACGGATCTACTATGATCCGATCGATTTTCGTATTCTATAATGCGGTTGTATGTCAGATTTTTTGATATACGGTTTTCATCATTGGTGACAATTGTTGGGGTGACTTTTTAAAACTTAGCACGACGACAACTTTTCTCATATTTACCCCATTAAGCTCTACTACTACAATAGTGCGCTCGAGCACCAAGGTCATTGCATACGTTCTGCATTTAAAAAGTCCGTTTATTTTTAATACTCCCTTCATCCCGGTTATGTAATTTCAAAATCACGTTTTCTCAAGAACATGATGCAGTTTAATCAATTAATAACCCTTTTAATTACGTATGATGCTTTCCTATACCAATCTTTGTGCATTTTACTTCAAACTCTAATTATAGCCTTATACATGTGCTAGTTTTGCTAACTCTCAGGTGCCTGAGATTTTTTTAACTCTCAGTCACCCATAAAAATATGCACCACTTGCACTTTTCTGTCAGTTTCAGTTGCACTTTTTTTTTAACTGCAGATGCACTTTTCTGAGTCGATTGAGAATTAAGAAAAAATCAAGCGCATGAGGCATAAGCACTCCCTTATTATAAATACTAGTTGAATGCCCGTGCGTTGCTACGGTTTCACGGGATCTTTTCTACTCCCTCCGTCCAATAAAGGATGTCTCAATTTGATCAAAAATTGGATGTATCTCGACATGATTTAGTGTATAGATAAATCCAAATTTGATAGAAAGTGTGACATCTTTTGTTGGACAGAGGGAGTATTACATATATATAGTATTTATTTCTCCATTTTTTTTAGGGGAACAAGCCTTCGGGTTTTTTGACTTCAATAAACATAAGATTGTTTAACCATTTTTCATATTCATATATGCACACATGTATCTAAACATGTTTTAATGTACATGTGAACTCATTCTAATGTGAATCTAGACAACATGTGTTATGGCTAAAACATCTTATATTATAGAACAAATGGAGTAATTATCTCAAATTTGTTCACAAAGCACATGTACACTGTACAATGCTGATCGGGAAGTCGTCTACTTTACCCAAACCGTATGCTGAACTTTTTTCAGTATCATCTAAAGAAATGTTTATATATACTCCTCCTACTATCTTAACAAATATATCCTTTTTGCCTCCACAACTGAGTCCATCATTTGTTAGGGGATTTACAATTCTAACTTGCTCATTCAATAGATCCACTATCGAAAAAATTGTGTGTCAAACACACTGAAATTGGACAAAGCAAATTACATGGCATCGCATATTCTTTATGACAACCTTTTGTCTCCTCAAAGAGCATCAACCAACTATAAAATGAAAATAGAATAAAGCCAGTTAAGGTGTAATACAATCCAGGGTATCAATAGTTATTTCTAGGTACATAGTTGAATGCTCGTACGTTGGCACGGTTACTCAAGTTATTTTTATCGCCGCACATGTATACATAATCCACCTGAAAAGTTTGTAACTACAAGAAAAATGTATACTTCGGAATTTTCCATGAATTTATATTTGTTTCTTATTATTCTCTTTATTCTTTTTTTTTCAAGATATTTGGCAGATGAGATAATTGAGAACTTCATCAACATGTTTTCTGGATCTTTTTGTTTGTTTCTGTATTATATCCCTATTTTGATGTGACCTATATCGTTATATGTAGATGCCATGACGGACAAAACAACTTGAAGGCACCCAAAGCTAAGGAAACAATTATATATGGAGAGAGACATTACTCAAATAGCTGTTTACGTTGCAACCAAGAGTGCCGAGCAACAATTGTATGCACGAACCAACACAGGTTTAACTGACTATAGTGATCCTCCAAGGGTAAATCTGTATGAGATGGGCAGACAAATAAGTAGACGTAATGTTGCAAATGTACCAGTATTAGATGTCAACAATGAGAGATAATTTGCATAACTTATTTGTTTGTAAAGTCCCCCTGTCCTCGTTCTTTCGAGGAATGCTTTGCCACAAATTTCATACATTGCAAGAACTTGCTTAGGTAAATAAGTTTCAGGAAGAAGATTATATTTCATCCGACGTGAAACTCCACAAATCAATGGGCCTAATATAAGAGTCTGCTTACGATGCAAAATAAATAAATAGATGATAGCAGTGACTCTCCGGTTAATAAGGTAAAAAAGTAGTGCAACAAAACAAAGGTCTGTGAATTCTGAATAGATGATGGCAGTAACCATCATGTACCCATCTAGTTGTCTTCACATCATCTTCTTCTCCGCCCACTCAATTATATAAATATGCCATTGACATTCCTCGTTCACTTTTCCAATGTTCAGAATTAACTCTCCAATTTGATTTACACTGTAAAAACGAAATTGTTTAGGATGATGAAAGCCAAACAATGAAGATAATTCAAATATTACACAATCAAACTCCCAGCTTTTTTACGCTATCCAAACTTAGGTTGAAATGTGTTTCTTTATCATTTGTAACAATTTGACATTATGTAGCGGTGCTCACAGTTCACATAAATACGGGAAAGTGAACCAATTAAATAAACGCATATTGAAAGAGAAAATATACAACTATCTATATCTCAAAAGTTATTCATTATGGTGACACTGCCTGGTCGTTAATAAGTATTGATGAAAGCTAGTGCAGAACTTGACGCCCTGACAGATACAATAGGTGCTCGGGTAGAGAAATTGCTATCCTAAAAGAGAACTCACTTATAGAAGTGGTAAACTGGTAACAGGGAAAAGGCATTTGTCCTGCCTATCATCTAATTTTGAAACTGACGGCACCTCCCAAGTATGAACATCGTCTCATAACAGCCTGCTGCTGCTGCTGCTGCGAACTAATATTAGGCATAGCTAGAATGTGATATGTTGTGTGTTGTGTGCCAACAGCGAATGAATACATTTCTCTAGATCACTACTTTTTGCGTGACAAGAGCTAGGAGGATAAATCCAGAAAAAGATGAGCCAAACCAATAGTGGATAATCTGAAGCTGAATGTTGATGGGCGCTTTTGCCACATCGACTGAGACAGAGGGGTGAGCATTGATCGTTCGAGATGATGTTGCAGATTTCCAGGGCTCGAGAGCTGTCAGTGATTTCGTCGTTGTAGAGGCATGCTCAGCTCCAAGCCTTCAAATGAAGAAGATGAAAAGCAATGATCAATTAATTTGAATCTACAATCTAGATAAGGATACATGTAAAAAATAAGACTACTAACATATGAACATACAGATTCTTCAGAGATAACAAAGGAAAATGAAAGGCTGCTTTGATCATAATGTCCAACCTAAAAAAGCAACGTAACGGTAAAAGGTGAAATGAACTACTACTAAATGAGAAAAGGTGGCCAGAACGATGGTGTCGCTGGGCAGTTTATAGTCGTCCAGGATTACTCCCCTTCGCTTCACGTTATTTGGTCCCTCACAAACAGATGAGCCCCATCTTCTTCAACTCGGCCGCGAAATAGACATTTATAGTCGTCCAGGATTACTCCCCTTCGCTTCACGTTAGTTCTCATGGCAAGAGAGTTGTGTGCAACCCGCCATGTGAACATTTTGATCTTATTTGGGCAGGGGAGGGACCAAATCCATTTCCAAAACTTGTCCTCACAAGCATTCAGATTTCCCGGCTGCATGGAGCTCGATTCACCACCACAGCTACTTAATTGTCATGGACTTTAGTTGCACAGTTTATTGCAAGAAAACCAGGCATCAACGCTGCTAATACATCAAGGAACAACGAAACTTTCAAGAAACCAGGCAACAATGTTGCTAATCCCTTAAGGAGCTACGAAACACTCTACAAGGCTGCACTCACAAATGAACCTGCAAGTGACCAGTGATCGATCATTACCGTGCTTAGATTGTGCCATTTGATCTATTGCCAGACAGGGTTGAGTTTTGCCTCCACCCGCTTCGCATGTTCATTGTCATGCTTAGGTTGAACAAACCCTCTGCAAATATGCCAAAACAACAACATGATTAAACAACAGTATGAAACAACCAATCTGGTAAAACCTTATGAAAACTGATAAAGCTCACGATTTGTTTAATGTGGTATCACCGCAGTCATGAATTTGCAAAATAGTATCTTCACAAAAAAGAAAAAATCCATATATCTTCAATGACCTCCTGCAATCATCAAATGTAACACCATATGTCTTGGAGACATCATGCTAGCCAATGCCTTGCCGACGCACTCGATAATACAAAGGTCCAGTGTGGACAAAGCCTTTTCTTTCTTTTGAACTGGTGGCCAAAGCCTTGGCAACTGGTGGCCAGAACAAATTCAAACCACTAAGCAAATAGAATTGTATAATAACCTATGGTAGTGAAACTACCCGATAGCATAGTATTCACTAATTATAGTATTCACTAATTATATTTCTTGACAGAAATTCATTGGTACCAGTCTACTATGGATTTTGATCTCACATCAAACACATTATACACCACATGATTTCATAGTGTTTATCTAGATGTATTAATGTAAAATTTGGTGTCGTCAAAACACTTTCGGGAAAAAACTGAATACTGATGCGCTATATGAGTCAGTAATTGGCAATTTCATTTGTTGTACTTAAAAAAAATGTATTCTACCTCGGAATCAAGGACCAAACTCCCAACGCAGCTAGAAGGCACGGATGGCAGAGAAGGGCACCATTGCTGGGTTGTAGATAAGCGCATCTGAAAAGCATCCCCTCGTTATCAATCACATCCAGATCCAATACGGTCGAGGTCATACATGCCGACGAATTTGGCCTGAGTGTGGCGAGCTCATAGCGGACGAGGTCGCAGGAGCACGAGCCCCGAATAGCCTTGCATGCTCTCTCCTACACGAATTCATCTACTCCCTCCGTCCAGAAATCAAAACCAACTCAAGATGAAACAGAGAAGAGCAAGGAATTCAGAACCTTTCCCCTCCTCAGCGATTGACCTCTGGCGGCAGGGGACGGTTGAAACCACCACGGCGGTTCATGTACTGCCTTGGCTGCCGCTTGGTGACGGCCCGCACGCCGCTGACATCGGCACCCGGAACATACTTCCCCTGGGTGGAGTCGAAGCCGACAGGGATCCCCATCATCTTCATCATCTCAATTTCCTCCGAGTCGATGTCCCCGTCACCCGCCATGGGCGCCTCCTCGTCAGTGACGGGTGACACGTCCCGGCGGCGCTTGTGGCGTCTAGTGTCCGGAGAGCGGGATCGGTCGGAGTGGGAGCGGGAGGGGCGGCGGCGGGAGCGCTCAGCTGAGGGCGAGCGGGAGCGATTTCGGTCGCTGTGGTGGTTCCGGTCGCGATGGCGGTCGGCCACGCGGTCCCTTTCACGCTCACGCTCACGCTCACGCTCCCGCTGCCGGTGGTGGCCGCGATCGCGAGGCTTCTCCTTGTTGCGGCGGCGGTCTGACATTCCTTGGCGAGGAGGAGATGAGGTAGGGTTTCGTCCCGAGCCGCCCCGTGGTGGAAACAAGGTGAGAACAAATCGCAACGTTTCATGGGCTTTGTTTCTAGGCCCATCTGCCCGATCATAAAAGCGGAACTATCCGCACGGCAGACCGCTCGCGGTGGGACGCGTCCCGGAGGAGGGGTACGAAGTACAACTCCCATTTAATAGTAAAGATCAGGTTTAGGAAATTTCTCACCAACTAGACTCATGTTTTTTTTTGAAATTAAATAGACTCATGTCTTGGTCCTAAAGAATTGATAATTGCCTCATATATATTTTCACCCTTATAAACGATTTATTACTTTCACGTGCTATTTCTGTATTTTCAAGTCTTTACATATTCTTTTCGTTGAAAAAACATACAGTTATAAATGCCATCAGCTATCGGCACGCGGTGCCCACCCCAGCCCTTCCCTCGTCCAGTCTTCGCACCCCCGACCCTGGTGCTGTGCCTCCCATCCAAGCCCTCGAGCCATCGCGATCGGAATCCCCCCCCCCCCCCCCCCCCCCACCGGCGAGAGATGTTGCCCCCTCCTCGCCGCGGCCCGGCGTACAAGACGAAGCTGTGCGCGCTCTGGCAGAATGGCAACTGCGACCGCGAGCTCTGCAGCTTCGCGCACGGCAACTCCGAGCTCCGCCGCCCCCCTACCTCCCGCCCCTCCTTCCCGCCCCACCACGTCGGTATGTACGGAAACCCCTCCCCCCGTGCGCCCCATTGCCTCACTGTTCGGTTGTTTGCTATTTCCTTCTCGCCGAGATCCCCGCCCGGGGTTTAGGGTTTCTTGTGTGCATCAAGATCCCGGGGAGGGCTGGATGCGTGCAAAAAAAATCATGGTAGGTAGGCATAGATCTGCCGATAGCTAGATGCAAATGAAATCTCGGGAATTCAGAGTGTTGGAAATATTACCAAAAATCGACAATGCTTGAAAGATTAGGTCTTTGACCCTGCCAAGAAGGATTTTTCACAAAATTTAGGCTTAGCCGAAGGAAATCTTGTCTCTGAAGAACATGGCGGACTTTACGAGGCGTTGGCTTGGCACACACAACAAAAAGTTAGTACTACTGCAAATTGCTGATGTGCTACGGTTGCACGAGATCCGGAAGGAATTAATCATGAGAACTTTCCGATGCTATGCCATTAGAATTATTGTCATACCTGAATTGGATGATTCATGGATTGGACATTTTTTTGGTTTATTTTTTCTATTTAGTGAGAACTATGAAGATATTCTTATTCTTCCTTCATGATGCATGTGATTTATGTGTTTAATATCTTGTGTTTTATTTTGCTAGTGTGATATTTACCATTATTTTCGTACTAGTGCCTGAATTGAACATCAGCTGTGCAGATAGAGAACAATTCTAACAACTGGAAGCTTGTTGCAGAATTAGGTGGCATTCTTACTGGTTGTCTTTTGATTTAACTGTCATCGCAAATTTCTTAGACTCAACTGCTGCCAGAGGAACCCTTTCCCTAGATTTCTTCGATTGGTACTTCAACGATTTTCCATGACCACTAAATGCTTGGGCTGTATGAGAAGGTCAACTTTTGAGGGTCTTGGCTTCTATCGATTGATGCCCATAATATGTTCCATATGCTATGATTATGGCAGAGCCCACTGAGTGATTAGCAAGTTTTGCAATGAACCAAGTCACATATCTTTTGATTATGGCACATCAACTAGTTTCATTGGGAAGTATGATTATCACTGGCAATTCCAATTCGTTGACATCCTTCGCCGGAGATATCTGGACAAATGTTAGTACATTTTTATGGTGATATCCGGGTTATGGCAGACCTTTCTTCATCATAATTGATGTATGGGTTGTATATGGAGCTTCCATCTATTTCACTTCAGATGATCAACATTATGAGTATTGGTACTCTCTTAACGGTGCATCATTGTATCTTGGTGTCTGGTTGTGTATTATTTTTTGGCCCTGCTTTTTGTGTGTGTGGCTAATGACCTTATCCTGGAGCCGCTGCTACTTATTGCTAATTGAATAATCTTGTAGATCAAGGTCGTGGTAAGCTTAACAGGCTTATGGGTGTCCTTTCTCCATATTATTCCATTTTTCTTTGCTGCCATGAGCGCTTCCTCGTATTAAATCTGTCAACCTTCGTTACTTCTAGGGAGAAGAGATCCCAGGGATTATAGAGGCACTGACTTCAGAGGCAGGCCTGAGAGAAGGTTCTCACCTCGTAGAAGGCATTCCCCTGGAAGAGATCCCAGGGGTCATCGTTCCCTTCATGATCGGAGGCCAACTTCTCTAGAAAGGGGTAAACAAACTCTCTCTCTCCCTCTTGGCTCCATGATTTTGTGGCATGTTAGTTATTGTACATATGGAGCTGTTCACTTCTATGTTCTGATTGCTCCTGCTATAAGTTCTTATATGTAATTTTGCTTGCAGAATCTAGCTTTTCACGGTCTCCCAGCAGGAAGAGGTATGCAATACATTTTGAGATATGCTCTTCCTCTTTTGGAGCCATTTAGTTTATAAAATACTTATGTTACTATTTTTAAGCCATTTTTTGTATTTATATTTATGTATGCTTAATTGTGTTCACCATAGAACATAACTATGGTTTGTTCCAATCTAAATGGCATGCAGTACCCACTTTAATTCATTTTCAGTGTGTCCATGGGTTTACTATATACTTTCTGTCTACTTTGAATGTGGATCGAGTCTTGTTTATGTGATTTACTTCACACACTATGTTTTATCTTTCAGCGAGAGGAGGCATGAAAAGAAGACTGATGGTGGAGAAACCAACTCATCTAAGAGTTCTCCTATTTCTGATAATAATGAGAGAAAAAAGGAAAAAATCTCAAGTGGTGATGACAAAGGCGACCATGAAAAGCAGGTATGATTCTTAGAGCCGTGCGATCCAGTTTATAACTCACATGTACCTGCACATTTGCCATTATATATATTTTCAAAAAGCGAATATTGTGCAGCTGAAAGAGGTTAGATTCGATATGGAGGCTTTGCGTGAAGATAAAACTCACCTCGAGGTCAGTTTTGTTTCACTGGCTCAGTGCAACCTGGTACATATGTTACACATTTGGTATGGAAATCTATGTGGCTCTACCAAACATGGTGTCCAACTTCTTAACATGTGTCTGATAAGGTATCTGTATAACAACATATATTCATTCTAAAAAAAACATATATTCGTAATATAGCATACTATGTTAGTATACCATGTTAGAATATTAACGTCTATAAGATTAACTTATGATTTACAGACTTTTTTGGCGCTCAAATCCTTTATATTCTACGTATGCCCTTTACATCGGTCAATCTTCTTAAATCTCCACTCCACACTCTAATTAACATTTACTCTGTAGATCGTTTTGGATGAGAAAATGGAGGAAGTGCACAGGATTTCTAGCAAAGTAAGTGATCTTGATCAGCAGCTGAGGAGAGAGAGAGAAGAATGTCATAGGTATTTAACCAACACTTGCACATGACAATTTGATACATTCCTTTATTATTATATCAATATCTGGGTAGCTCTATCAAGTACTCCCTCCGTTCTGAATTAGATGGTTTCTCTTTGTCGACATGTGGATGTATCTGTACATGTATACATCCACATGTGGACAAACAAAAGTCATCTAATTCAGAACGGAGAGAATATATTATACACTATTTTCATAGTGGGTTTTGATTCCAATGTAGGATGACATCAAAAATTAAGAAGTTCATAAAAGCTCATGTGCGTTTTTTGAGAGCTCAGGAAGAATTGAAAAGGTGCATACTCCTTTCATCTTGTTAAAACTAAGAACGCTATACTATTGTCTTGGCTTACAAGTTACAACACTACTTTCTATCTTTCCATGAGTAAAAGAATGTGTAGCTAATGAAGTATTGACTATTGGAGCTGTGCAGGTCACAAGCTCGTTTTGAGAGGCTTGGTGATGTGCTTGCGTCAGATATTTTGAAGCGTGGTGAAGAAGCTTCCAGTGTCCATGTTGATGAAGATCCAAATGATTATGAAAGGAGTCCAAATGCTACTGCAGCTAAAAAGAGACCAATCCCATACTCAACCAGTGATGAGGCAAAAGCTGGTAGGTAGCTTCATTTATTGGATGATTATATACTAATTCTCGTGGAGATCATATTGTGATCAATACAATGTGAATCTTGTTATGAAGTGGTGTACCTTTTTTTCTTTCCAGAAGCATCTGAACTTGTGTTTAAGCATCCATCTTATTATGCAATAGCTAAAGGCTTTCTCCATGTTAATCTTAAAAAGTAAATAGTATGCGATTAAATTCTATGTATGTAGAAACACTGAAGGGAGTAAATTTTGCTGTCATGCTAGTAACATTTCATTCTGTACATTGTTGCAGAAATATCGTCCTATCATATTACCTGTATACCCACATCTAATATTTTCCTGGTTTCTCAGCTAAAAAAAGAAGAGAGCGAGACTCTGACACAGTCTCTAGGTCAGATAAATATAGGTCAGAAGGTGAAATTACAGATTATGATAAACTAAGCAAGGAGAGTGATGGAACAAAATCTATATATTTGAAGAAGAGACTGTGGGAAGATGAAAAGAATAAGATTGGAAATGCTGTCTACTCTGCAGACCAGGTGCGGTATATTTCTGTGCCATCTCATTTTTTTGTTGCTTAACATCTAATAAATAACAAGTGAACCTGATAGCTTTCCATCATCATCATCGTATTCTCTAGGCTAAGTGAGTTCATCATATTCTGAGCGAACACTGTATTTGAGTAGTTATTTTAATAAAATTCTACAGGTGAAAGAATCCCCAGTCAAACATGCTTTGCCCTCCACCGGCATGGCTGCTCGTGCGTTGTATGATCTTAACGAGGCCGTTGAACTGGAGGATAGACACGAGCAGATTGACGCGTTGCTAGACGACGCGCTAGAGAACGATGCTGACGACAGAAGCAGATCACCCGCTATGCCCCTACAACCTCCACCGGTGGTCCAAAATGCTTATGCGCAGGTGACTAGTCCAAGAATTCGAGAAACTGTTTATGCTCGTACTGGAATAGCATGGCACTGCTCGCCCACAAAAAATCAATTCTGCATTTCCTGCTGCTGAACAGTGTTATGTTTTTTTTGCCAGTACGAGGACGAGGAAGTGGATGTGGAATAAGCGGAGCAAGATGGTGTAGCGGCCAGCTGCAGGTCATGGCGGTGAAGACCGTTAATCAGCGTTTTCCGTGTACAAAGTGCTTATGCTATATTTGACGTATATTGGGAATTTATTAGCTTATAATCTTCCTTTTGAAGTAGTGGCATCATCCTTGTTGGTGTCAGAGTCGTGTGGCTCAGACTGGATGCGGCCAACTAACCTATATCGTGAAATGGAACCTCTATGTCTCTGTCTCAGTGGCAGTGATGTTGTGGATGCTACCTTTGTTTAGTTGATAAACAGGTCTTTGCTGTTGATATGGCAGATGAACTTGCTGTCCCTGGCAGAATATGCCTTGCGCCCGATGTGATCTCCTTGTTGATCCACCACATTCAGCCATTGCCCTGCTAGATCAGCGTATCGGATTCAGTTTAATGGTCGCATCTCTATGGATTCTATTTGGATCATTTGATAAGCAAGTATGGGTGCCTCAAATGCCGTTTCTTTCCATGGACGCTGGTTCAGAGCATCATCGCATCCTGGGCGTCGACTCGCATCCTCTCCATCGAGTCCCTTTCTCTCACAAGGAGCTCTCGATGAGTAGGATCCAGGATGAAGGTACTCACAGTTCGACACAACACTACTGAAGGAGCTAGACCCTCATCACGATGGAGCACGCCATCGCCCACCTCCGCTGCTCCTCCAGCCACACCGATGACCAACGCCCCGTCGCCCACCTACAGGCTACAGCACACGCCGGTTTCCTTCCGCCTATCCTTCGCGTCTCTCTCTTTCTTCCAGCCCAACCTCGCCTCGTATTCCGAGAACCTCGCCGCCGTGCACGCCTGGCTCAGCAAGATGGCCTACATCAGCCTGGGCGGCTCTGCTCGCCGGGTATGCCGCCTCGGGGGACTAACCTCGCCGCCTCCAAGCTGTTCGACGAAATGCGCGTTCAAGACGTCTTGTCCAATGTCCTGGACGTCCATGATCGGCGCCTGCCTGAAGGGGGGCTCTGCCGCCCAGGCCCTGCACCTCTTCGGACCAGCGCGTTGGAGCTGGACGGGGTCGTCATCGTCGCCAACCTTCTCGCGTGCGCCACGCGCGACCACCTGGACCTTGGAGGGGCTCCCTCCACGCCGTGCGGGGTGCCGCGGGCTGCAGATCGACACCGTCTTCATCGCCAATCGCTCGTCGACATGTACGCCAGTTGCCTCGACCTGCGGTCCACGAGGAAGGTGTTCCATATGATCCCACGAGAAAACATGGTGTCCTGGAACAGCGCATGCTCTCTGGGCTCGTGCACGCCGGCCGCTGCGCTAAGGCGCTGGAGCTTCTCGGCTATCCTTCCTTCATGAAGGGCGGCGATGATGTCGGTTTTCATAAGACCACTTTGGTGGTGGTGCTGCAGTCGTGCAAGATGCTTGATGAGGCCATGCCGTGGCTGTCAGGAGGCTTTGGTCTCCTTGTCGAGCCTGTCGCTTCTGAACGCGCTGCTGGACGCCTACGCCAAGTGCAGCCTCCTGGACACGCGCTCCGGCTGTTCCGAGCGTTGCGCGCTAAGAACGCCGTCATCTGGAGCACCGTCGTTGCCGTCTACGCCCACAACGGCAAGCCACACATGGATGGAAGCTCCATCGTGATGAGGGAGGCCATGGTGACGCCCAACTCGATCACCATGCTGAGCATCCTCGAAGCGTGCTCCTTCTACGCGGAAACTAGAGCATGGAGATGCTCCCATGGCGTGGTGGTAACTCAGGACTGGGCTAGCCCTGGAGGGGGACTTCGACAACGCTCTTGTGGACACCTACGGCAAGCATGGCGACCTTGATGCAGCAATGAGGGCGTTCGACATGAGGCCCGGCAAGGACGTGCTCACCTGGAACTCCATGATCGGCGCGCTGGAATGAATGGCTGAGCACCGGACTTGTTCAGATGTCTAACTTGGAGCTGTTGCTTTCAGGTTCAATTTTTTTTCAGTGTTCAGTTCTTCATGAGCTGAAGGCCCCAATACGCAATCTAAAAGGTTTTACAAGATGCAGTCACAATTCGAACGGGAGTAAGTCTTTCAGACCTTTTTTTACATTTGAAACCCAATTGGTTTTGCATCCATCTACGATTATTAGTCATCCTCTTCCCTTATTTTTTTTATTAGTCATTCTCTGGATACAGTAGGATGTTTGCCAAAATAGCTAAATAAGCATTTGAATGATTTGGATAATTAGACGATTTAGAAACAGAAGCTTCAGTCACAAGGGTTTTTAATTTTAGATGTGACACGGTTCTTCCCTAGCAACTGCAAAGTTTGTGGGCTGTGATACTGGTTCAGACTTCAGAGTACACAGGCCTTAGATTTTCTAGGGTCGTGGTTTTTGTCGCTTTTAGCTTTCTTCTTGGCCGGTGATTTGCTATAATCACAGTGTTGTGGAACATTCACGGTTACTCTTCCCTTTTACCTGCAGGCCGCGCGCTTCGGCCCCATTGATGTGCCCTTCCCTCATAGAGGTGCCCATTTCTTAGCTCGGCCCTTCAACCTGCTTATTCCTGATTTGTCATAGAATGGATGGAAGAAAAAGACTTATAGTCATTTTTAGAAAATAAACAAAGAAATTTATGGCCGTCTTGTATGTTGGTTGATTTGAGAAGCGCTAGGAAATGCAATTACCGATTTTATATGGTAGGGCAAGGTTATTAGATATCTATTTCACACATTTGATCTGATAAAAGAAACTGTTTACACCCAGTCGCAGGTGTTCTCTTGGCCGGAAATTTGTGCATTTTTTCCACTTTTCAGCAATCCTCCTCTTTCCCAAATCCACAAGCAATTGCCCGAGTGGATCTTAATTTGATTGTTTCTCCTAAAATTCTAATGATGAAACAATAATCTTCTTGTGATTTCTCTCCTCCACATATACCGGTGGCTTCACTAACAGTTCTCTTAGTAGTGTGTATATATATCCCAACATAGCATATCTGCCTCTGTGGGCAGATAGCGTCAACCTCAGCTTTGCGCTCACCTGCATGCACATCATATCGGTGTGATATGGTATGGGACAAGAGTCATGCTCGTAGTTAGGATGAATTTCTCACTTTCTCACTGCTTGGCGGGTCAAAAGCAATGATCTCTAGTTATGGTCAGTGGACGAGTGACTAATACAACCTCGTTTAAGTGCACATTAATTTAGCTACACCAAATCTGCAGTGCTGATTTTTCTTCGCCAGCGTAGCTAATAATGCACTCAGTCACTCATATTAATAAAATATAGAAAAGTCCATACACAAATAGAGGCCATTAGGAGTGGAGGACTAATGGAAGTGTGAGTGAATGGGACATCCTGGGTTGCAACCTCTCGGCTCCCCTCTATATTCTATAGTCACTAGATTGCTGAAACAAACAAACATGCAGCTCATCTATCTGCCACCTTCAGCGACGGCACCCCATTTCAAAAATCTCTTGCGTCTCTCAACTACTTTTGGTGTGCTGCTATGCATGGCCAGTGCAATCAGCCTAGAAGGAGAAGCACTCCTCCGATGGAAGTCTGACTCGATCTGCTATTGTAACGGCGTCACCTGTAATAAGGCTAGTCATGTCACCGAGCTCCATCTATCAGGTTGCAGACTCAATGGCACACTTGATGAGTTCCACTTTGCTGCATTCCGGCACCTCTCTATGCTCGACCTCAGTGAAAACGATCTCATTGGCACCATCCCCACAAACATCTCACTGTTGCTCAAGCTCACCCATCTGGACTTGAACAACAATAATCTTGTTGGCGCCATCCCCTACCAGCTTAGCAAGCTCCGAAGGATCACCCATTTAGATGATAATAAGCTGAATGGTACCTTTCCACAGTCCATCCTCAACCACACCTTTGTTAGGCTGGGGGACATCGACCTATCACGGAATTCCTTCACGGGTTTGATTCCGGAAAACTTGCAGGACATTGCACCAAAGTTAAGGTTCCTTGATCTGTCCTCCAATAGGTTCTCAGGGCTCATACCGATGTCGCTGTCAAGACTTGCAAAACTATTCTATAATGGACTTGTCGTGGAACATGTTCGCTGGAGGAATCCCAAATGAGCTTGTTAACCATACTAATCTCACGTACTTGGACCTGTCATGGAACATGTTCTCTGGAGGAATCCCAAAGGAGCTTCGTAACCTTGATGATCTCTCAATCATGGATTTGTCATGGAACATGCTCTCTGGGGGTTTGCAACCGACCTTTTCCAAGATGCATGAGATGGTAGACTTTCATGTTGGGAATAATCATCTCAAGGGCAACATCCCAGTGGAATGGTTCTCTAACTGGACTGATGTCACAGTTTTCAGTTTGGCAAACAACACCTTCACTGGAAGCATCAACGAGGCTTATTGTCAACTAGATAATCTACATGCCCTGGACATGTCAGATAATCTTTTGTCTGGAGTGCTCCCTGGTTGTTTATGGAACTTGCCTCTTCTTTAGTTACTTGGATTTATCAAGCAATGCCTTTGTTGGAGAAATTCCAACCTCAACTGGCCACACTTCTTCACTTGTACCAGTATATTCATCAAATAACAAATTCACAGGATCTTTCCCTCCTGCTATAAAGAGGCTAGAATCCTTAGCAGCTTTGGATCTGGGGACAACAAGTTCTCTGGTAGAATTCCTTCATGGATAGGGGTAAATTTCCTTCACTAAGAATCCTACGACATCAAATATGTTCCATGGAAGTTTTCCTTGGGAGATATCACTACTTTCTCAACTCCTATTGCTTGACGTAGCTGGAAACAAACTCACAGGTTCCATACCATTAAGTTTTGGTAACTTTACTTACATGGAGACAGTGCAAAAAATGATTCCATCTGTCACTCCAAGTGGCTTCGATCCTTTGATGGATTCGCAAGATGGTCAGATGGATATAATCTGGAAGGGACGAGATTATAGTTTCAGTAGATCAATTGTGCTTTTGACTGGTATTGATCTATCAAACAACTCCCTTTCTGGTGAGATCCCAGCAGAATTTTTAAAGCTTCAACATCTCCGGTTCCTTAACTTGTCCAGAAATAATTTATTCGGTGGAAATAACATTGGGAACTTGAAAAATGTGGAGTCTCCTGACCTCTCTTGGAACAAGCTCTCGGGTCCCATTCCTCCAAGCATATCACACTTGAATGTTCCTCAGCTCTCTGAATCTCTCCAACAACCTTCTGTCAGGAGAAATACCTACAGGCAATCAGCTCCAAACACTCAACGATCCCTCCACTTATATGAACAACCTGGGACTATGCGGTGTCCCTCTGAGCATTCCATGTAAAGGCGATTCGAGTTCTGCAACCACACTGGATGGGCCAAAAGAATATTACCATGAACTTGAGACCTTGTGGCTATACTACTCGGTGGTTGCTGGAACCGTCTTCGGTTTCTGGCTATGGTTTGGAGCATTGTTTTTCTTCAAGCCCTGGAGGTTTGCATTCCTCGGTTGCATCGATTCCATGCAGCAGATATTATGCAGAGATGAAGTGTACCTTGCATTACGGAGCTCCCTTCGGCTTTATTGACATTCTGCAATGAATAAAAGTTTATGGTTCTTCAGCCCGTCCTTTGTTTTCTTTTTGCAATAAGGTACCATTATCTAGTTATCTGGTCCGATGTGGATAAAATTGGCTTAGTAGTTGTTATGATGAGAGAGACCAGTTTCCCACAGAATCGCTTTAGGTTTTGTTCTCTGAAATATGAGAGTCGTAATTATGTATGTCGTTCAAATTGGCATCTTGGGGGTGCCGTAGGCGGCAGGTCTGGTTAGTTTCATCTGGATATCGCTCTGAATCCTCTGTTTTTGTGTTCTCCTGGGCATTTGCCTTCTCTTCCACTTTCGTTTTTCTTCTCTGATTTTATCTCCGTCTCTCCTGCTTTGCGGGTTGCACATACATTTTACTAGTATCTGTTAATATATCAAAGCTAGAAATTGCTGAACATTTCAAAAATGAATAACAGCATCTACTAGGTTGGGTTGGACAGATCCTGTCGTCCGTCTCCTACGTCTCCTCTCCCCCGACCCCAACCCTAGCCGCCGCCACCCCCGACCCCCTCGTCGCCGACATCTCCTCCTCCTCTCGCGGTCCTCCGCTCCCGTGTGGCCGCGCCTGGGCCACCGGGGCGCCCTCCACTCCTCTCCCACAAGAGCATCCACGAAATCTTCGTCTCTCGCCGCCGCGGGTGGTGTCTTCTGGACAAAGCCCGGAGGCGTGGTGGCGGCGGGACCCCTTCGGCGCTGATCCAGAAAGGTGGGGCGGTGGGAAAGCGGCGACCGGGCGTTCTGCGGGGGTGTTCTCCGGCGGCCACGCAATGCGCCTGGGCGTGCGACTGCTTGCGGCTTGAGGACACCGGGGCAGCGGCCCTGGGATCACGTCGGCGACATTCTCCACCGGAGGTGATGGTCAGAAGGCGGCTTCGGGCGGCGGAAACAGGTGCAGTGGATCGAGGGATCTTGTGCCTTGTTCTTACCGCCGGCGAGTTGGGAGGCGCGACTGCCGGTGAAAGCCGGCCTTTGGGCGGGCGATGGCGACGTCTCGATGCCATTACCTTGTTGAAGGCATCGTCCTAGCAGTCCACGTCTTCTCGCTCGCGATGCTCCGGGGGAAACCCTAGATCCGGTCACTCGGATCGGACGATGATGGCACCTTGTGTCGATCTCCCTCTACAGGGCATTGTTTTGGAGCATCTGCTGGAGGAAGGAGCCAGGGTGAGGAGCAGTGTTGCATCCACCGTCGAGCTTGGCGGGTCTTGGCGGCATGGTGCAGCGGGGTCCCGACAATGGACGCGGTTTGATGGACTCGTGCAGGATGGTGGCGCTGTCTGGCGTCATGGTGGCGTTGATGGCAAGTCTATCGGAGTTTATGCAGATTTTTAACCTGAGGAGTGCTTGGTGGTTCGACGGCGGTGACGACTTGGTGAGAGTCTACTATACCGGATGAGCGCTCCCGTTTCACCTAGAGGGTATTCTGGGGTATGCGACTGTTCCCGATATGTAGCTGATGGGGTTATTCGTGTTTTCAGGGCACAAGGTCCCGCTGACATGAACCTCTCTCATTGTCAGATTTGTAGGTGTTGTGTGGTTGCTTCGGGTTTTCTTAATGTATTCTCTTTGTAAGATTTCCGCGAATAATTAAATAAAGAAAGCCGTATGCATCTCTTCGATGCAGAGGCTGTGACTGCCCTTTTCTAAAAAAAAGAAGCTTTGGGTTGGACTGAAGTTCGGCGAAGTTCCTCGTGATTGTTGCTAGGAGCGCTGTGCTTGGACCTGTGCCTCTCCAGACAACTACTAGAGTCGAATCAAGTTGACCATGGGTGCCTGAGCTTACCATAGTAGTGACCAAGTCTCCAACCGAGAGGTTGAGGACGCCGCTGCGCGCGTGCGGCGCTGGGAGACAAGACTCGCAGCGGGAAATTGGGATCCTAAGTGGTATCCCAGAAGATTCTTCGTCTTCCCTTCAATTCTCAGTTGCTTCGAGTTTGTATCGTTGCCGTGAGCTCGGCACCACCTTTCTTTCCAATGCATTTCTTTGCCAAGCCTGCCTGTGCCATCCTCTTCTCTAGCGATCGTGCCATCATACTCTCCTCTCTCGTGTCAACATGGGCGATGAAGTCGGAAGACCCTACGCCTACGGTGAAGGATTATATGGCTGCTGTCAGTCTGTCACCCTGGACCCCATTTGCAGCGCACCTGTCCTAAGAACCTTTTTTTTTGCAGTACACTTAGCCTCGCCTCTTCCATGACCTGCACTGCCAGTCTACCACACTCACCCTCCCTTCGTGGCTCCTGCCCCGCCGTTGCGTGAGGTTCCACGATCACACATTCACACTAGACGTGCACTTTTCCTCTCAATAAAGCCGAGCCGTGAAATGTAAGCGGACAGGCCAGCCACATGAGGTGTAAGGAATTTTTTATCCAACCTTTGCTTTTCCTTGATGAAAGATTGAAAAACCAGTCCCTCCAGATGGTCTGCATTTCGGTTCGGCTAATCAACTAGCTTGATTTTTCATAATATGGATTGAAAAAGATAGTGACTTATGCACTAGTCATCTTCTTTTCCCATGTCAGTCAGATTGCTAAAAAAAATCTTTGTTTCTATTGTTCCTCCAGCCTGGTTATGTATTCTGTAAAATCTAAAACAGTAACCTTCTAGTGACTTCACACTACATATATGTGGGGTTTCACTTCGTTTTGGTGTGATCTGATGAGGTGTAAGAGTCATGTCCATAGTCGTGAGTTGTGACGCATTTCCCGCTTTCTTAAAAAAAAACCGAGTTCAGCAGGGGAAGAATCCCTGCGGAATTATATCAAGATTTTTAGCGAATTCGGTGTGTACACTCCCGCGAGCGGGCGCTCGAACTCGAGCGGGCGGGCATCACAGGTCTCAGCACCTGGTAGCCATCCGGGCTAGGCCTCGGTTCACATTTCCCGCTTTCTTACTTAGTTATTGCTTGGCGGGTCCAAGATGATGGTCTGTAGTTATCGTCAGTGGGTGCCTGACTAATACACACACGTTCAAGTGCACATTTAACTAGCACTAATCTGTAGTGCTGATTTCTCTTCACTAGCATAGCTACTAATACACTGATATCGACAAAAATATACAAAGCTAAATGGTAGTGGGAGGAAATAGGACTGCCTGCAATTCAATATCTTGCTATATTATAAACTCACTTCTTGATTGTTGAGACAAGCAAACATGCAACACATCCATCTGCTACCTTCAGCGATGTCGCCCCATTTCAAAAAATTCTTGCATCTCTCAACTATCTTTTGTGTGCTGCTATGCATGGCTAGTGCAATTAGCCCAGAAGGAGAAGCACTCCTCCAGTGGAAGGCCACTCTGCTCAACTCCACCTCTCTGTCATCATGGATGCGTGCAAATCCGACCTGCTCTTGGTTCGGCGTCACCTGTGATGATGCCGAACATGTCACCAGGCTCGACCTTTCTAATGCCAGGCTCAACGGTACGTTGGACGCCTTCTCCTTTGCCACGTTCCGGCACCTCACCATGCTTGACCTCGACGACAACAATCTTTTTGGCGCAATTCCAGCAAACATATCTCGTTTGCCCAACCTCACCATTCTGGACTTGAGGAATAACAATCTTGCTGGTGCCATCCCGTACCAACTAAGCAAGCTCCCAAAGATTATGGAGTTATATTTAGGAAGTAACCACCTGACAAACCCGAGAAAATTGCAAAAAACCACCACAATTGTGCCTAGGGTTTCAAAAAACCACCATGTTTTCAATTTTTATCAAAAAACACTATTTTCCGGTCTAACAGTCGCAAGAAACACTAATATGTCTGTCAGCCCGTTCTAATAAAGAACTTTCTAATATAATTATGGTGGACCCCAGTAACAGGCTTACGTGGCATGTTCATTTTATAAAAAAGACCTTCATATATTGCATCTTCTGATTCCCACTGCACACGCGCTGCTCCGGCCGGCCGGGCACCATTGCCTTCGAAGAAAATGACCTTGATGCAGAGCGCGTACGGGCACCATTGCCTTCGATGCAGAGCGCGTGCGGGCAGCCGGAGCACCACTGCGTCAAGAATTTGATGCGTCAGGAGCGCATCGGGCGGCCGGAGCAGCAGCGCCGTCGTCCGCTCCCGGTAGCAGCAGCTCGCCGCGCCGCGCGCGTCGGCCATCCCCAACAAATGCTCGCCCTCGCCGCGCCGCTCGCCATCCCCAACGCCTGCTGGCCGAAGAGGGAGAGGCGCACAGCACGAGGGCTGCGACGCCGCCGCACTCTGCGTGTCCTTGCGCGCCGCCCTGCCCTCGCCGCGCCGCTCGCCTTCCTCTGCGCCGGCTGCGACGCGCGCGCACCGGTCCGGGTCCCGCCATGCGCGGGCTGCGACGCGAGGTCTGTGAGGGCGCGGCGGCGATGGTGGGAAAAAGATGGCAGCGAGGGCGCGCTCGCGGCCACCATGTGCGCCGAGGAGTACGCGGCGGCGCACCACGCCGCGGTCACCTTGCCTCCTCTGCGTCGACGCCTACCGTCCCATCGTGGGGGCCAAGCGGAGGGGCAGCGTGGAGGACGCCACGGCCGTGGTCGCGCAGGTGGCCGGGTGCGCCGAGAGCCTGGCCGCGTTCGCTGGGCTGTCCGGGGCGCGCATCCTCGTGGACCTCGTGGAGCCCGGCGGCGTCCGCGTTGCTGAACCTCGTCATGGCCGGTGGCGAGCGGGCCGTCGCGGAGGTGTTGGCGGTGGGCGGCGCGGAGGAGGCGGAGCTCGCGGAGGACGGCGCGGCCAGCCCCAGGGGGAAGGCCAAGGCGGCGTCCCTGCTGCGGGCGCTGGAGGAGGGCGCCGTCGTGGCGAGGAGGCAGCGCGGGCACCGGTTCGCGGACTTCCTGGACGAGCTGGTGGAGTCGGACCCGTACTTCTCGTCGCCGGCAAGCACCAGCGCCGCGGACAGGTCGCAGATCAATTGGGGACACGGCGAGGTCGGCCGTGGCGAGCAGCTTCTTGCGGCCAGGTGTGGGCGCGAGGAGCTCGCCGGTCGAGCGGGCGGCCGGGCGCGCACCGGTCCGACTAGTGCTTCGATGGCGAAGGGGACGGCTCGGTATACTCCATGGCAGGCGGTGGTGGCAGCTTTGACTTGGCCGGAGCGAAGGACGATGGATTGGGTCAACACACGTTCTGAACCTGTGACCGCAAAAAGAAAAGAAATAGAGAAAAAAAAGAAAGGAAAGGTCTTTTTTCACAAAATACACATGCCACGTTGACCTGACAAACGGACCCACCTGTCAGAAAGAGAGTTAACTGGCTTAAAAAAGACGATCAGTGTTTTTTGTTACCGCATTACGCAATACCGATGTTTTTTGATAAAAATTGAAGACATGGTGGTTTTTTGAAACCCTAGGCACAATTGTGGTGGTTTTTTGCAATTTTCTCGACAAACCCAGACACTGCCAAGTTCAGACCTATGTCCACTTTGCAGTACTTACAGCTAGATGATAACAACCTCAATGGTACCTTTCCGCAGTTCATCCTGAACCGCACATGTTTTATGATGGCGCACATCGATCTTTCGGGCAACGCGTTCTCAGGTTCCATTCCAGAGAACTTGTCAGATATGGTCCCAAATCTGGAAAGTCTTGATCTAAGCTCCAACATGTTCTCTGGAGTCATACCACAGTCGCTCGGTAATCTTACTTATCTCTTCATCATGGAACTGAGCTCTAACATGCTCTCTGGAGATTTACCACTGTCCTTTTCAAGGATGAACCAAATGGATATTTTTGGGATGGGGAGCAACAATCTCAGTGGCAACATTCCACTTGAGTTTTTCTCAAATTGGACCGAGCTCTCATCTTTCAATATTTCAAACAACATCTTTTCCGGAAGCATCCCACCGGAGATCAGTATGTGGAAGTCCCTAGATTACCTGACCCTTTCTAGCAACTGCTTCCACGGCACAATCCCCGAAGAGCTAGGATTTCCCTGGCTATTGGTGCTAGACCTGTCCAATAATTACCTTAGTGGATTGCTACAGTTGGCGTTTGGTAATTTGTCATCTTTAAATCTCCTTGACCTTAGCACAAACCAATTGGAGGGAGAGATTCTTCCGAGCTTGTGGCTCCGTTCTCTCAGTTATATATTCTTGTCCAGAAACAGATTCACAGGCATCATTGACAAGATATTCTGTCAGCAAAGTCATCTTCGAGTCCTGGACGTATCAAACAATCTCCTATCCGGAGTGCTCCCTGTTTGCTTATGGAACTTGCGTCGTCTTACATACATGGATTTGTCAAACAATTCGTTTGTTGGCCAAGTTCAAGCCTTGGAGAATGTTACTTCCTCACTATTTTCATTAGATCTTTCAAAAAACAACTTCACAGGATGCTTTCCACCAGTTCTGCTGCACTTGCAAGGCCTAGTATCTTTGGATCTTGGTGACAATAGGTTCTCTGGCAA
Organism: Poa annua; assembly: GCA_026929855.1. Lineage (NCBI taxonomy): Eukaryota > Viridiplantae > Streptophyta > Magnoliopsida > Poales > Poaceae > Poa > Poa annua. The sequence goes on from CM049436.1 coordinate 12,412,034, forward strand.
AATCCCCTCATGGATAGGGACAGGCCTCCCGTTGCTACGAGTTCTCCGACTACGATCAAACATGTTTTATGGAAGTATTCCCTGGGAGTTATCACAACTCTCTCATCTCCAACTGCTTGATCTGGCTGAAAATAATTTTATAGGCTTGATACCAGCAAGTTTTTCCAACTTTAATCACACGAATGAGACAAGGCCATACCCAGAAGCACATGAAGGCAACGGTTTGATTGCACATTACTCATACGAAGAACATATTTGACATAATCTGGAAGGGGAAAGGTTACACTTTCGGTAGAACAATTATGATCATGATTGGTATTGATTTATCAAGCAACTCCCTTTCCGGCGAGATTCCTGCAGAATTGCTTAACCTTGAAGCCCTTCGATTCCTTAACTTGTCAAGAAATAATCTCTCTGGTCCTATCCCAAGTAACATTTGTAACTTGAAAGATGTGGAGTCTCTTGACCTCTCCTGGAACAAGCTCTCATGGCCTATTCCTCCAAGCATATCGCACTTGATGTTTCTCAGCTCTCTGAATCTTTCTAACAATCAGCTCCAAACACTCAATGACCCCGCCATTTATAGGAACAACTTGGGACTGTGTGGTGTCCCTCTGAGCATTCCATGTGAAAACGGTTCGAGTTCTACACCAGCACTCGATGGGGCAAAGGAAGATCACCATGAACTTGAAACCCTGTGGCTGTACTACTCCAGTGATTGCTGGAACTGTTTTTGGTTTCTGGCTATGGTTTGGAGTATTGTTCTTGTTGAAGCTTTGTAGATTTGCTTTCTTTGGTTGCATCGATGCCATGCAATGCAACAGAATGTTATGCACAAGATGAATCATACCTGACAGCATGATACTCTGCCCAATTAGTAAACTTTGTTCGAAGTTTCCTCAGATTTGCAGTATGTACAACGGATAAAAATGTATGGTTCATGACCCTATACTTCTTTTTTCACCAATATAAGCTGCAGTTATCTTTTCCTGCGTGGACAGTGGACACACAATTGGCTTATAGTTATTATGATGTGTCCTAGTTTTCATTCTCTGATGAATTATGGACTTGTAGTTATTTATGTTTCCTCTGTCACCTATTACATATTTTCGAGCTTTGCTAGTATGACTGTATGAGTGCAGCCCCATATTTAGGTAACTCTTTGCCACTTGTGTCTTGGTACTGCCACAGGGTTGACAAAACAAGAAAATAAATATATGAAGGATTATTTTTCTTACTTTGTGATATTTTGGAAGTTCCATCTTGAAGAGCTGTGATGTTGATCTAGAGCATAGACTTTTCATTTCAATTCTACAGATGTGAATTGCTGATTTGGGCCTTGTACTTGAGAAAATGCATGTGCTTTGACTTGGTGTTAACAAACAGCTACAACCACATACATACATGGAAGTCATCAGTCATCGCTTTACTTGTAATCGCTTCGCTGATTAGCTCGGAATTCTGTGGTCTCAAAGCACCCACATATTTGACCTGTGTTCCACAAGACTGAGCCCAAGGTGAAGTCTTCTGTATGCATATGCCAGTCCAACAAACATATTTTCTTCTCTGAGGGAATGATCCCTTTTATCTATGTGCACTCTAGCTACTTCTGAAGCTAATCAATAGAGCACCCTTCTGCTTGCAATTTTCATACCAACACCATAAGCCCTTTCAATGGTGCTGCAGAAACTCTTTTATGTCTCAATTTTCCTGCTAATATGCACAGCCATGGCAATCAACCCGGAAGCAGAAGCACTTCTCCGATGGAAGTCCACTTTGATTCAGGCCAACTCGCTGTCCTCATGGTCGACCGCCAACTCTACCTGCTCTTGGTTCGGCATCACCTGTGATAGTGCCGGAAATGTTATCAAGCTCCACCTTCCTAACATGGTGCTCCATGGTACGTTACACGCCTTCTACTCTGCAGCGTTCCAGAACCTCTCTGTGCTCGATCTCCGCAACAACAACCTTGTTGGCGTTATCCCAGCAAACATCTCCTTGTTTCTCACTCTCAGGGTTCTGAACTTGAGCTATAACAATCTTGCTGGTGCCATCCCCTACCAACTCAGCAAGCTCCCATTGATTGCTGAGTTAGATTTGGGAAATAACCACTTGATTAACCCATTATATGCTAAGTTCTCACCTATGTTCAGTTTGAAGCTATTATCTCTAGCTAACAATGATCTCAGTGGTTCCTTCCCTCAATTCATCATCAACTGCACAAATGCGAGGATGAGGTCCCTCGATTTATCGGGTAACGCTTTCTTAGGGCCATTACCATATTCATTGCCGGAGATGGTTCCACGGTTGCGCTATCTAAATTTATCCTCTAATGGTTTCTCTGGCTCGATACCTCGTTCGCTCTCAAGTCTACCAAAGCTCAGGTCGCTCCATCTCAACTCAAATAATCTCACAGGTATAATTCCAGAGGAGCTTGGGATGATAAATGGATTGCGAGTTTTTTCATTATACAATAACTCAATTGGTGGGTCGATCCCAGCCTTACTTGGGCAGCTTCAGTTGCTAGAGCGGCTCAGCATTGGAAAGAATCGTTTGGTTTCTACTCTTCCACCCGAGTTGGGAAATCTTACGAGTCTCCGGGTCCTGAATTTGGCACATAATCAATTGTTTGGAAGTTTTCCACTATCTTTTGCCAGGATGCAAAAATTAGAAGTGTTTTATGTACAGGGAAACAGTATCACAGGTACCATCCCCTCAGAGTTGTTCACAAACAGTACATATCTCCAGGTCTTTGATGTATCCAGTAACTTATTTGCTGGAAGCATCCCACCGCAGATCAGTAACTGGAAGTATTTATCAGTTCTCATTCTCTCTGACAATAACTTTACTGGCTCCATCCCGGTGCAGATTAGCAGCAACCCATACTTGCGGATTTTGGACTTATCAGAGAACCGCCTTACTGGAATGGTGCCTTGTCAAATCGGCAATTTAACAGAATTGTACTACCTTGACGTCAGCGGCAACCATCTTGAGGGTGAGCTTCCTGCAACCATCTCCTATCTGGTAAATCTTGTTGTTCTCTCCTTGTCCAGCAACAAGTTCACAGGTATCATTCCTAACGCTGTAAGCAAGCAGTTGCCGGTTGTTAACGTGGGTAACAATAGCAGCTTCTCAGGAGAATCACAGTCTGTCTTTTGTCAATTAACATATCTGCAACTCTTGGATCTATCAAACAATCAACTGTCTGGAGATCTCCCTGGATGCCTGTGGAACTTGACTGAATTGCAATCCATGGATTTGTCGAGCAATTCTTTTACTGGAGATGTTCCAGCCGGAACTTACTACAACTCTTCACTAAGGTCACTGCACTTGTCAAACAACAATTTCACTGGCTGTTTTCCATCAGTGTTGAAGAACTTCAAAAGCCTTCTTATTTTGGATCTTGGGAACAATAAGATTGCTGGTACCCTTCCTCCGTGGATAGGGAAAAGCAATCCCTTGCTGAGGATTCTCGGGCTGCGATCAAACATGTTCTATGGGAGTATTCCCTGGCAGCTATCACAACTCTCCCATCTCCAACTACTTGATCTAGCTGAAAATAAGTTTGTTGGTGTCATACCTGAAAGCTTCGTCAACTTTTCCTTGATGCGACAGACATCCATGAGCCAGCAGGTTATAATAATTAACATGTCATTTTCCTTCGCTGGAAATTTAGACAGTGGACGCATGGCCATAATTTGGAAGGGACGTGAGTACACCTTTCACGCAAGAGATGGATTTGTCACTGGAATAGATCTATCAGGAAATTCTCTATTCGGTGAAATCCCTTCAGAATTGACAATTCTTAGAGGCATCCAACTGCTAAATATGTCGAGAAATCATCTGTCAGGTGCTATCCCAAAGGACGTTGGAAATCTAGAGGTGTTAGAATCTCTTGACCTCTCGTGGAACAAACTATCAGGTCCTATTCCTCCAAGCATATCAAACTTGATGTTCCTCAACACTGTTAATCTCTCCAACAACCTTCTATCTGGAGAGATACCTACCAGCAGTCAGCTCCAAACACTCAATGACCCATCTGTCTATAGCAATAACCTGGGACTTTGTGGTCCCCCTTTAAGCATTGTGTGTACAGACAATTCGAGTGTTACAACAAACGTGGATGGAGCAAAGGAACATCACCAAGACCTGTGGCTGTACTATTCGGTGATTGCTGGAGTTGTCTTTGGTTTCTGGGTATGGTTTGCAGCATTGTTTGTCTGCAAGATCTGGAGGTTTGCTTTCTTCAATTGCATCGATGCACTGCACCAAAAGTTCATGCAGAAGATGAAGAGTACCTGACTGTACAACACTCTGCTTTATACGTATCGCCAGAAAGTTTCTTGATGTTTCCTCCGACTTGTAGTACCTTCCATGACATGTATTTTCCATGATAGTGCTCTCTGTTTACTTTCACCATCCAGTTGTAAGATCTGTTCACATGTGAGCAGAAGTGGCTTTTTAGTCCAATTTCCGAGAGATTTACTCTCTGATTTTGTTAGTTGCAATGCAACTATGTATGTTTTGCTGTTGTTGTTTCCTATCAATAGACTATGACTCGTGCATGCTTTTATCATATCTTCTCTTCTCACAGTTAAGCTCCGGTCTCAGTTGTTTTACTACGACTCGTCACAAATCATCGCTATTTTGTTTCCATGGTCACAAATAACAGCATCCACTGTAAAATTTCCAGGAAAAATACTTCCTCCGTCCCAAAATAAGTGTCTCAGATTTGTCCAAATAAATATATATCTAAACATAAAATAAATATAGATATATCTATATTTGGACAAATAAAAGACAATAATTTTGAGACGGAGGAAATACCATGCATATTCTATATCAGGTGGATATAGCTATACACAACAGAACAGCACTTCCCGACCTCCCCCTCAGAGCTTGTCATGACCTGCACGCCCCCAGCCACATCATCCACCACACGAACACCTGGAAGAGCACCTCTAGCGGGCTGGTCACGACATCGGCGTCGGAGCGGAGCAGAGCACTGTGCTTGAGCACCGCATGGTAATAGCCGAGGTCGAACGCGAGGAAGCTGCCAGGGTCCATCTTCACCGTGACATCCCGGCCGCCCATCCTGCATTTGCCCTGCCGCAGGTTGATGGCGTAGGCGGTGTCGAGGGGCGGGTCAGTGCCGTTGGTGGCGTCGGCGCTGGCATAGCCGTAGAGGCAGTCGGTGAAGGATGAGCAGTGGGCGATGACGATGGTGTGAGCACCTGCAGGCCAAGCTCATTTCATCAACATATTCAAAATTTGTGTTTCAGGTATATTGTAAATTCAGGTATTTTAAATCTCTGGGTTAAAATTTAGCAGCTTATGTAACATTATTCTTGATGATCCTTTTTGGTGAATTTAGTAGAGAAAAGAGGATGTTCGATTCTCATCTAGGGGCCTCATAGCATCGGTAAGTCTAGTTCAAAGTTGGCGCTAAATGCTAAACAGCTAAAGATTGGAACAGGAGACAGGATATAAAGGCCAGGGCTATTGGTTTGGACTTTGAATCTTTGATTGATAACAGAAATGAAGTAGACATGTACCCGCTCCGTTCTATATTAGATGACTCTCATTGTCTAGAAGTGAATGTATCTTTATACAAATGAAAGTCATCTAATTCAAAACGGAGTGAGTAAGTATGAGCTTGGCATTATTATGAGTACCTGACAACAAAATGGCAAGAAGGGTGGTGAGATGGCTTCTAAAATTAGAGGAAGCAAACGATATGATTAGAGAGATCCAACCAGGAGATTGCAAACAACTTTAAAAGCAACCAAGCAAGAAAGCGAAACAAAGTTGAAGTAATTAAGCTCGAATAGCTGTGCTAAATATTTGTAACATTTTACTGAAGCCTGAAAAAGTATTTGATTCGCCGCAGAAACTACGGGTTATCGTGAAGGAATCTGCCTATCTGGGTTAAGAGTTAAGACGGACAGAGAGAAAGCAACGATTCTTCGTGCTCTTTCTCCATGTCGCTCTCAAGTCTCGAGTCTCGACACACAAAGAGACGAAGAGTGATTGTAGGAGACAGCCTTTCGTCATGTCGGTGGTACACGGTTTACTACTAGTGTGGTACACGGTTTACTACTAGTGTTCTATGATGAGACGACATATTCAGAAATGAGCTTATGATGGCGGCGAGAGCAAGCACCTCGGCGCAGGAGACGACGCCGGGGCACGCCTCCTCCGCCAGGGCCTTGACGCGGCAGTGCGTCCGGAGCAGGGCGGGGGCGACGCGCCGGACGTTCCGCTCCGGCACACATCCAGCACAGCCACCAGCACCGCCTTCTCATTGTTTTCCCATCCGATTGATTGATACAGGGAGCATGGAGACTTGGAGAACATATGCGTACTCAGAACTTTTCCCCTCCACCACCCGTGGCATGAACGAAAATGCCACATTTATGTATTGCTTGATTGTACTACAAATGCTTCTTTTCCCCTTGCAATGTGATGAATTGTGCGAGAAAAATAGGGACAATGTGATTACATTGTGGGTTTGTGCTGATATGTTTTCCATCAAATTGTTAAGCTAACCGAATTACTTTAATTCTTTTGCTTGACTGCAGTATGCATGACTGAGAAAGCAGTATGAGATGATGCAAATGTGATGCACTTCATTGCTATTCGTAATAAGAGATTAGTAATGAAAACATGCCCTTAGGTTTTCTCAGTTAGACTGGTTGGAATTTTATTATTACAGAAAAGTTTGAAAAAAAATCTAGGGAAAAACTAACAAAGATCCAATTAAAGAATATATGGACAATATAAAGAAAGAGTATACATGGCTCATGGAGTTGAAAAATACCGCTACCGGACTTGGATGGGATGATGCAAAGGAATGTGGATGCGTCCAAAGAATGGTGGGATGAATATATCTTGGTAACAAATAGTACTAGATTTTCTTTTCTACTAAAACAAAAGACGAATGGTTTGATTTGTTGCAAACAGAGCATGAAAAGGAGATGAACCACACATAAAACATTCCAATTATCTCTTGCGCGTTGCTCCCCAGCCCAGATTCTACCGTTTTTCGGACCGCGGCCGTGCCCTCTGGTCACCACACGCGCCACTGACCGTCTCCCTTGACACAGCTGCGTGAGGTAGCGTCGCGTCCTTGCCGTCGGCCATCTTCTTATCCGGAGATGCCCGAGGACGCCTTCGTTGTCTTGGCGACTTGGCCGTCGTCTGTAGGCGGTCAAGCCAGAGGACCCCAAGGACACGGAGAGAAGATATCCTATTTGGTACATGGATTCTCTGGAGATATGAGTCACTTTGCCACGGAGAGGAGAAGGTGTACATGAGGGAGCCCTATCAGAGAAAGGACCAGGTTCATACGACCAATGGTTCAGGTATGTGTATACTTCATATTGGTCATGCACTTCTTCCTACTTCCTCGTATAGGCCACTTTATCACCGCAATGTCCTTTATGTCCCTATTGTCACTAGAAATTTGTTGTCCGTTCATAATCTTTCTCATGATAATAGTATTCTTGTTGAGTTTCATCCTACCGGTGTTTTTGTTAAGGACCTGGACACACGGGCAATAATTTTTAGAGGTCGTTGGCAGGGTGGTATGTATGCGCTTGATGCTCATGCGGCCAAACAAGTTCTCAGTGCTATTAAAGCTTCATCTTCCAGTTGCATGCTCGCTTAGGCCATCCTTCATCCCAGATTGTTCAGCATGTTCTTAGTCGTAATGAGCTTACCATGGTGTCCAATAAAAATAAGTTAGTGTGTGATGCATGTCTCATCAACTACCTTTTCTGCTTTCTCATCATGTAACAACTGCTCCATTAGAGCTTATTTATTCATATGTGGGACCCTGCCCAAACTTCCGTGAGTGGTCATAATTATAATGTCAGTTTTGTGGATCCTTACTGTCGCTTTCACATCGTTATATCTAGTTAAACATAAGAGTGACGTATTTGACGTTTTCTTATAATTTCAGTCTCATGTTGAGCGTCTTCTTACTCACAAAATTGTGCATGTTCAATCTGATTGGGGTGGCAAGTACATCAAACTCGACGCTTTCTGTTATAAGATAGACATCTCTCATCGTGTATCGTGTCTCCACACACATCAACGAAATAGTAGTGTTGAACAAAAACACCGTCACATAGTTGACAACTTGACACAGGTCTCGCCTTGCTTGTGCATTCCTTTGTTGCCATTCGATTCTGGGGTGATACTTTCATTACTGACTGCTTCCTCATTAATTGCATGCCTACTCGTGTTATTAATATGCAGACCCTCTTGAGCGTCTTCTTGGTGAGACACCTGACTATACCTTTTTAAGGTCTTTGGGTGTGTATGTTGGGTATAGTGCCTTTCACAAAGGTTACAAGTGTCTCCACGTTCCCTCCAATCATGTCTATATCAGTCGTGATGTTGTCTTTGATGAACTGGTTACTCCCTTTTCTAATTTAGCATCCAATGAGTCCCCTTTTTCTTATGTTTCTCCCGTCTGGCTTGACCAATTTAAAGATTATGCGCATGCGCCGTCGTTCCTTCCTAATCGTGGTGCAGGTACAGGTCGAGGTGTGCGACTCAGAGCTCCTCGAAGAAATGTCATTACCGGCCTCCGTCTCTGATCAAGAGCGGTACATGGTGACGTTGATCGCATGCAGCAATCTGAAGCTGACCGCATGCAAGTTGATCGCATCCAGCGATCTGGTCCTTTTACTCTACTGCGTGGACATGGTTCACCACCGGTCCACCCTGAGGCTCACCTCTGCGTGCGTATTTTTCATCAAAAATGGTCTTTTGGCAAAACTAATGATGTATATGGCCATTTTGTGAAACTATTTTTAAATCTGACCTCTCGAGATTGGCGCATTTGAAAATAGTTTTACAAAACGGCCATATGCGTCATTAGGTGCACTAAAAAGCCATGTTTAGCGAAAAATACTTTGCGTGCACATGTGCAAGATGTTGTCTCCTCTTCATATTCGCATGTCCATGTGCGGGACGCGGCATCGCCTGCGACCACGTCACTACAGTGTCCACGGATCCTGTATGACGTCCGGTGTTGTGGTCCCTTTTCATCTGAACTCGTCCCTACCCTCGAGCTCGTCTCTTTCGGCATCGTTTCTAGATTTGGCTAGTGATTTTTTTTTAAAGAAACACAGTACAACGTGCATACTTTGACCACGTCTTCATTATTCTATTCCATTGCCTGTTCCTTTTATGCCATCACCAGCTGCTTCTCTTCGACCGGTTACACGCAATCTTCGTGGGATTCATCAACCGCAGAAGGACTGATGACATTGTTGTCTGGTTAGCCACGTGTATGCTTAAGCTCTTGCTGGTCCACACTCCGATCCTCGTCATTTTCACGCTGCAATGGGTATTCCTCACCAGCGTGAAGCTTTGATGCGTTGATAAAGAATGGTACGTGACAGCTTACTACTCCTCATTCTGTTATTAATATTATTAATTTCAAATGGGTCTTTAAGGTCAATTGACATGCTAATGGGAGGTATAAAGCCCGATTGGTTGCGAAAAGGTTTTAAAAAGATTAGACTACGAGGACACTTTCAGTCCGGTAGTCAAACCTACAACCATTCGTTTGCTTCTCTCCCTTGCAGTTACACGTGGATGGTTTATGCGTCAGCTTGATATTCAGAATGTCTTCCTAAATGGTGTCTTTCAGGAGGTCTTTATGCGTCAGCCTCCTGGCATGGTTTTGAGGATGCTGAGCATCCTCATCATCTTTGTCGTCTGACTAAGGCTATTTATGGTCTTAAACATGCTCCTCGTGCGTGGCATGCTCCTCGTGCGTGGCATGCACGTCTTGCTGCAGTGTTGCGACAACATGGTTTTCTAGAGTCTACCACTGAGACATCCTTATTTATTCTTTAGCGGTCAGATGTCAGTGTATATCTTCTTGTTTATGTTGATAAAATCATTGTTCTCAGCCCTTCATCCCGGGATATTGATTGTCTCCTACTTGGACTTCGTCAGGAGTTTGTAGTTAAGGATTTTGGTCCGTCCATTACTTTCTTGGTATTTAGGTGGCTCGACGCTTTGGTGGTCTCACTATGACTCCACGCAGTATGTTCTTGATCTTCCTTGGCATGCCGGTATGTCAAAGTGTAAGTCTGCATACACTCCTTGTCAGCCTCGGTTAGGCTCTTTGGTGCAGATAATCCATCTTTGAGTTATGAGGATGCCACCAATTATCGGAGTATTTCGGGCAGGTTGCAGTATCTTCTCCTCACTCATCCTGATTTTTCATTTGTTGTTAATCGTATCTGTCAGTTTCTTCATATGCCTACTGAAAAACATTGGTGTGCGGGACTTTGCGGTTTGTCAATGGCACTCTTGATTCATTGGCCTGGAGATGTTTGAGACAAACGATCAAAGGGGGAATATGCCCTCTTTCATGGTGGCAATTTAATTGCCTGGAGTTCCCGCATAGAGTCGGAGTATAAAGCCGTTGCGAATGCAACTGCTAAGTTGATCTAGGTGGAAGCTTTGCTTAAGGAACTTGGTGCTCGCCAGGACTCTCCACCTGTCTTATGGTGTGATAATATTGGTTGTTACATATCTCTCTTACAACTCAGTCTTTCATGCACGAACAAAACACATTGAGGTTGATTTTCATTTTGTTCGTGAACGTGTTGCTCAAAGATTGTTGCAAGTCTGGTTTTTATTGTCTCAAGAGATCAGTGTCAATATCTTCAAAAGCCGCTGGCATTTTTGTTGTTTCAGGAATGTAAGCGCAATCTCCACATGTTCCCCATAGTTGAGATTGAGGGAGGTTGATAGAATACGTATTTAGATACTTGTATATATATATATATATATATATATATATATATAGGGAAGTCCTATTAGACACCCTGGGTGCAGAATAGTAATTCTACACCCAGGTCGATCCATCGAGCCGGACCAGCCTTTTTCCATCGAACCCCGCCTCCGGTGTGCCACCGGCCACCGCTGCCATATTTTTTTTACAGCGACGGTTTATCCCCTGCTTCCGGTCGTGGGTACCGCCGTACCAGGGTTTACTTGCGTGCGTGCGGTTCCTTATTCTTATCAGGTGGAGGCTGGTGGCGATCGGCGAGCGGTTGCAGGTGGCCACTGCTCCCGGCGGCGAGGCTGCAGCCTGCATCCTGCAGCTGGGTACTGCGCCCGACGGTGAGGGCTGCGGACTGCACCGGCGGCGAGCTGCTGCACCTTGGTTTGCAGGGCGGGACGGAGCCGGGGATTACGGTCGGCGGCGACGGCTGTAGCTGTGCACTGCGGCCGGCGGCGACGGCTGTAGCTGTGCACTGCGGCCGGCGGCGAGCGGCTAATTGCGACGGTCAGGGACGGTCGGGAGTTGTGGTAAACGGCGCGAATTCCGAGCGGCTGCACCTGGGGATAATGGCCGGTGGCGGGCCTCTGGCTCTGCATCTGGTGATTTGGGCGGCTGGAGATGTGGTTGGCGGCCGTGATCTCGGCGGTGCCGTCGTTAAAATCGACTGCGTGCGGAGCGGCCTGCTGCCCTCGGTGTTGGGCAGCGCGGCGTGTGCGGCAGCTGCGGGTGTGAGCGGGAGGCAGCCACGGCGCTGCTGCGGATGGAGCACGTCAGCGGGCTTCGACGCAAAGGTACGTCGTGGCGAGGCATCTAGCTTCTCCTTTCGAAGCATGAGATTCAATCCATATTTGACACCTGATGATCTGAATCCACGGACCGCCGCACGAGGGTTTCCTCATCGTAGATTCGTAGCTAGCTTCCTTCCCTTGAATGAGGTAAAATTATGGGTACCCAACAGCACTACTTGTTTGGTTTTATCCGTATATATGCTCTGCTAAAAGATTATTTTGAGCCGTATTCCTGCAATGGATCTACGATCCAATACTGTTGTGAAGAAATTGATTTGAATTGATGTTGGCTTTGTGAATATACTGTTATGAAGAAATTGATCCAATACTGTTTTTGCATGAATATTGCTACTGGCCCTCAACAGAAGATAGATCTGTAAACTTCTTAGCTAAGAATACATCAATTTAGGGGTTCTCGCACTTGACAAAATTATTATGCTATGTGATGGTGTCCATTAAACTTCAGTCCTAACGAAATTGCAATTGCATACTCAAATTAATTAATTTACGAAGGGGTCGTATTCAAGCTAAGATGTGATCTCAATTGAAATTTACTCAGCTAGAACTTGCCTACAGTAATACAAGCACGGAGCAACTTCTATCAGTACTAGCTGGAGACTGACGCCCAGCTGGTGCATGCTAATTTTTGTGTTTGGTACTTGATTGGATGGTTTGTGTTCAGCAGTCAGTTTACTCGCTGGCTGGTACTTTCTTTACCCCAATTTGGACGAGTCAGTGACGATTTTTCTCTCCAATAATTGTGCATCATCTTGACTGGTAATTATTAAACTTTACTTAGTGTAGTTCATATTGCTGTAAAAATGAGTATAGATAAGCAATTCTGCATCCTTTATTTTTTGTTGTTTTCAATGGTATCTCCAATCAGTGTTGAGGAGTGGCTAGGCCTAATTAGGTTCTTTGTGAAAGTACCAATCGAAAGATATTTATTCTGGTGCTGGTAATCGTAGCTTGGACATGGGTTTTTATCTTGTCCTGGTGAAACATCATTTCTGCTACCTTCAGCTCATTCTTTTTAGAAAATTGTTATCATGAGAAAATATTGCATACTAAACCGCAGTAGCTTTCTATAGTAACTTTGTCGCCCTTTTTTGTTCTAGAAATGCTGGAGAATTCATCTGCTAACCAGACATTTGTCTATGCCAATCCTTGAGGGCATCATGGACATTGATTTCTTCATGCACTCTCTGAACATCTCGACAACAGAGTTCAATGTCAGCTGAATGTTTTTCTGCCTTACTAGTTAGTACTAGCCATTTTGAGTAGATTAAAATATTGCATTGCATCATGGACAGTCACAAACTTTACGTGGACATGCTCCAGCTTAATGAGAACAAGCTGCAACACCTCTTTAAAAGCTACATTTGGAGAGTCGTGTACTTGCTTTCCTTGGAAACCCTCAGTATATGTTGCTTCATCCATTCCAGTATCTATCTCTACAATCTGAATGTCTTCAATTATTTCAGGATTGCTTACGCTGACTCCGACAACAGCGACTTCATACCGGACATCAGCTCCCCGAGGAATTCCCTCCTGGACTGCTTCCTACGGACTAGCTGGCTATCGAAGATATATATCTTGGAAAAAACCATGTGATTCTAGTCATTATACGAAGGGATTTGATTCTAGTCATTATCTTGGAAATAACTGGAAATGTTTAATAGCCACTGGATAGTCATCATCAGTTCACATCTCCTTGGCAGTTGGCACGTATGCTGCCATAAGATTTACTTTTTCTTTGGGTTGGTTATGATGGTTTCAAAAATCCTGTTTGCAGATCCCAGTGAGAAGATATGTCAAGCTAACCATGACATCCCCTTTTACCATTGTATTTGATACATGGCCACTTTGCCAGTTGTGTATCTTCCCCTCCGTTGAACATCAAATGAATTCCATTTCGTATAGCTGCTAGGAAGACTGGTTAGCAATGCGATATGAAGTCGGCATCAACGAAATTATTTAGTTTCTTTTTGTCAGGGTTTAACATGATTCGTGTGAGTCAGAAGTCTGAACAAAATCTGATTTGGATTGTGTATACCCTAGGCTTCACATCTAACTACTGGGCACACACGGATATTGTGTGTATTCTTTTCTTATGAAATCTCTCTTAGAACTCAGGTTACATGATTTAGGACGGACAGTAGGTATATGATTTTACGGCATGTCAGGCCATGGCGTCATTTTACAGGCACACTAAGCCTTATTATGGTGCTGCTTTTCCTAACGATGTGTAATCAGGCTAGAATTTTTTATTTTTATTTTAATCACATCAACGTTATCACGCCCGAACACTTCATTCATTCTTACGCTGATTAGTGGTTCAATAACTGACGCAAGATAAATCAGTGCACGTTGTCCTGTTTTACATTGTCCTCAAATTTTTACATCAGCGCGTCAGAAGATTCTTACATCGTCATTTGAAAAACAAATAAATATTACAGCGGTCGTTAGAAAAATCGAAATAGCTCACACGGGCTCAGGCGGCAGGCTCAGGTGGTAGTTTTCCTACAGATCGTGGGCGCGCACAATGCCTCAGTACTCAGTAACTTACCTCGCATGCAAGGATTCTCTTACGTCGCCTGCGATTGATCGATCGAGCGGGCTCGCCGGGTGAGGGGATCGTGCCGCGGTTCGGCCGGGTGCAGAATAGTATTCTGCTCACAGGGAGTCAAATAGCGCTACCCTATATATATATATATATATATATATTGTCCGTATATGCAGGACGCCTCCCCACATTGGAGTGTGAGTGTTTCATCCTAAACCTAATTGTCTTACATGCGCGGCATTTCACTCCAGCGTGCTGGAGGCGGCGCAACAAATGCAAGACGACGTGCGGTGCCGAATTTTTCAGCACACGGGTAAAATTTACTGCGCGCTGGAAATATCGCGCGTCCGCTGGAGCGTCAAAAATGTGTCAGACACGCAAGCGGTTTTAACAATATATAGGGCCTTTATTAAAGATGCTCTTAGTAGTTAGTATTCACTTCCACGGGGTCATGACAATTATGGCTTCACTATTCCCGACGACCTGAAGTGAGTCTTGAGTCTTTGTGCTCATATGCCAGTCCAGGTCCAGCAACCACATTGCTATTATCTCCTTGCTTTATCAGGCATCCGGGATTCCTCCATGAGCACGTTTATCACCCTGCAGCTTTCCTCACCCTAGAAAACACCACTGGCGCTACATACACTCTTCCACATCTCAGTTTTGCTGCTAATGTGCACAGCAAAGGCGGTCAACCCGGAAGCAGAAGCACTTCTCCGATGGAAATCCACTCTGATTGGCACCAACTCGCTGCCCTCGTGGTCGACTACCAAACCTCCATGCTTGTGGTTCGGCGTCACCTGTGACGCTTCGGGACATGTTACGGAGATCCACCTTCGCAACACCGGGCTCTATGGTACATTACATTCCTTCTACTCTGTAGCTCTCCAGAACCTCACCAAGATCAAGCTCGATAACAACAATCTCGTTGGCACCATCCCAGCAAACATATCCCTGTTTTTCGCTCTCACCGTTCTAGACTTGAGCAGCAACAATCTTGTTGGTGCCATCCCCTACCAACTCAGCAACCTGCTACTGCTTGTTAATTTCAATCTGGGGACCCCCTCTCGCCGTTCCTGTTTCTCTTTGTTGCAGATGGTCTGTCGGCGCTCATACGACGTGAAGTGACTAACGGAAATTTAGAGCCAGTTAAAATCTGTAGGAGAGCACCAGGGATTTCTCATTTACTTTTTGCAGATGATACCTTGCTGTTTTTTAAAGCATGCCCAGAACAAGCAACCACAATTAAGTTGCTTCTTGATGAATATGCAACCAGCACGGGACAGCTCTTAAA